>OX438655.1:5155013-6536848 GCA_949316385.1 Globia sparganii | reverse complement strand
AAACTATAATTCATTTTCTTATTTTTTTTCTCAAAATAGCATCGAAAGTGGTTATAATCACAAGAAGTCTCTTACTCCTGGTGGTCCTGGGAGGATATAAGGCCAAAGTTATGAAATTATTGTATTGTCATCAGTCCTCGATTCGGATGCAAATTATCAAATTAATCGGACGTCTTCAAAATTACGTTGGAAGATTCTGTTACATAAATAAAAAACAAACGATAGATCAAACGATAGTCAAACTAATTAAAAATTAAAGCGTGTTAAAAAGGCATGTAGAATAAAATAAATTGCAAAAAATACAATTCAACTAAAATTTTAATTTAAATAAAGTGGGTTAAGGGCGCGAGAATTATAATAATGATTGGTAAAAATAAATAATGATGATTGGTAAAAATTCCTTATTCTCTCGGCAGTCGGTCTCACGACAATGATCAGTCTATTTCGTGAAGATGTTTTGTTTGTTGTTTTGTTTGTTTTGTGAAGTGTTTGTGTTTGATGTGTATAAGTATTCATTGTTACAATAATTACCAATTATGAGTGGTCGCCAGTGATATAATTCAATTTTATTAGTAACACTAAAGCGTTATAACGCTAGCATTATTTATTCTATTTCATTGGGTTTAAAATTGTTTGAATTTATTTTACCAATTCAGGTTTTAAATGTAAAAGATACAGTGCCATGAACTAGTTGCTCTTTCAATTCAGTTTTTAAATGTGAATTTATTATTGGTATAGTGTATTTTGTATCAATTTTCTGTCCGCCAACAGCCATTTTTTTATTGATTCAATGAAAATATTGTTAAACGTTAGCAGAAAAAAAAGAAAGAACATACGTTTATTATTGGTAAAACATGATGCAAAAAACGCAAACACAAAAGAGAACGCGTTAGGGGAAAGTGTACGTCGCATTCACGCGAAACGCCCATCGCTCAGCATAATGCTGTGACCTTATGCAAATTAGTTGTTTGGTTGGTGAAAATATATACACTATATACACTTTTGAATGCTCCACCTCCTAAGCTGTCCTCTGTGTCCCGAAACATGCAGTCAAAGAGACCTCTGCGCTGCCACCGACAACGTTATGGAAGTGACAAAGTTTTAGGCCAACAAGATCTAAAATACAGTCGTGCCAGCGATACAAAGAAGAACCTCCAACTTTACAAAAAAAATAGAATTGATTCTAGTCGCCCCTTCCAAAATGTAGTTTCGTGTAGAGACAACATTTAATCTTCAGTCCGCCTAAACTCTTCAATTCTGCCTCAATTTTATGAAGGGTTCGAAAAGAATAGAATAGAATACTCTTTATTATGTACACCATACAGCAACGAATACTATTCAGAGAATGAAGTTATTAAAAAAAGTCCACTGATCCTACAAATTCCAAGTAAAAATGCTTGAACGCAAAAATTCTATACATTGTTCGTAAGCTATAAAGATAAGCTATTAAAGTTAAGAGCCAGGTAGACGGGTCGTAGTCACGGCTAGCGACTTGTGAAACACTGATAATATGCTATTAGCTTTATGAAGCCCTAGAACCTTTTAAATTTTAGATTTGATAATGTAATCATCGCTTCATTGAATTTAAGCAGTGATAAAGTAATATTCATTTTCAATAAAATGGCTATCTTTTTGGTATTTTCAATATTGATTGTCTGGCAATCTCAATCACTCTTTGGTAAATAAATAATATTTACTCGCTGTGTTTGCGGGAGACTGAGTTTGTGGTAAACAGAGTGTATTTTACTTTGCTTGTCGCAAACTCAGTCTTTAGTTTTTATGTATATTCAGTCCAAAAATCTGAGAGGTGCATTCGTAGCAAACTATGGTATATTCTTTATTATATTGATAATAATATTCATGTTATGTAGGTACAGACGCCAGCACATCAAGCTACCCGAAACTATCAAATTTTCCCAATCAACTTTGAACCTTATGCTTCAGCGATAAAGTTGAAAATCTATTCAAGAAATTTGACAGATTGTAGTAGCTTGATGTGCTGGCGTTTGCACATAAGTTTCCCTGAAACTTAAAAGACCACGATTGATATTAGCATAAGTTATCATCTGCCTGCCTTTTCCCAACTATATTGGGATCAGCTTCCAGTCTAACCGGATGCAGCTGGATATCAGTATTTTACATGGAGCGACTGCCTATCTGACCTCTACAACCCAGTTATTGGGTTATACGATATCCCTTGCTAAAAGTAGTCAAGTCAGATTTTCGGGCTTCTGACGACACGTAACGACTGTCAAAGATCGACGAATGACGGCATATATGTTTAAGATATTAGCGTAAGTATGAGGGCTAATATTTGCCTAAGTGTCTAAACACACTATGCCGAAGTTACGCGACCGAAGTTCGGCGGCTGATTTTACGTTCCGACGTATTCGGCTGATATGACACACCATAAGTGCCGAACTTACGCGGCAGAAATTCAGTTCCGCAACTCCCCGCTGCTCCCGGCCCCCGGATCTTCGTCGGCAATCGAACCGAACTTCGGTCGCATATAATGAGTGCTCACAGAATAAGTTGCCGCTGAACTTACGCCCGACCGAAGTTAGGCTGTACGCTGTGACGCGACGTAATTTCGGCATAGTGTGTCGTCAGTAATTCAAATAGCATTGCAGGCGTAATTGTGCTGAACTTCGGTCGCGTAACTTCGGCATAGTGTGTTTAGACACTAAGAAAGATCGATAAGTTACAGCGCCGCAACTTTATTTCAAATTTTTCATTCTAGGACATGCCGGTTTTTCGGTCGTGGGATCGGGCGCACTTAGTGATGAGGTCCGCAAGGCAAGGCGGGCTGATACCAGTCGGGGGTGCGGCGAATGCACTAGTATCTCCTGGGCCCCCGAATCAACATACATACCATGTACCTACTACTATGGTAGGTACTGGAGGAACATAACCCTCTGTTCTTCCCAGACGGAGACGAAAAATCCGTGAGGATTTCCCAAAGAGGTAAAAAAAAGGACATGCCGGTTTGCTCGCGATGTTCCTTCACCGTTTTGAGAGCAATGGTGATAAAATAACTTACACAAGGTAAAGCTTCTATCTGGCTTCGAACCTCCGACCCGACCTCGTAAGTCACGGCTATCTACCGCTCTCAGATAAGATGTAAGAATCGAGAAAATTAACAGAAATGATAGCTGCTTTATTGTCACATTTTACAATGATTTCATTAAATTTTCAGCCAGGTAAGCAGGTATTCACAACAAGCCAACTGTGAAATACTGATAACGTGGATCAGCCATATTATGTTCATAACTTAGTAGCGTTGTTTAGCGATACAACTGTTTCAACTTGAACTTATCTTTACGCTTGAGAGTTTGAGTTGGAGAGGACTTAGAACTAGTTCGGCCCACAACTCCGATTGTAGGAAAAGAGGTTTTATTTTCTGGGATAAGCTTTCAACTTCTTTGTTGAATTTCTTCGAAATCGTATCGGTACTTGAACTACAACAAAGATCATATAGACAGAAAAACTTTTTTTAGAAAAAAAAAACAAACGACTTCCGAAAAAGACACTACAAAATGAAATTTTATAACTTTCATTTCGAAGTTAGTGTCGTTGGGTTCGCATTTTCGTTGTTTGCCACCGACCACATTATAGCGTCTTTTTTGGAATTCGGTTTTTTTTAGTTTTTTTTTTCACTTTTAGGTTGTACTTACCCCACACAAACTCATATAACACTACTTACTATGTATATATCAGTGACAAGAAGTCATTATAACATCATCAATATAAAAAAGTGACAAAAATACGTATTATTGAAGCCAACTCAAAAACTACCGAAGCAAAGTTAATAAAATTTATATGGGACCACCTCTAAGGCATACCATATTCATTTTTTTTTTAAATCGATTCACAATTGCCGAAGATATCGCTTAACAAACAAACAAAAAAAAAAAAAACAACATACAGTCGAATTGAGAATCTCCTCCTTTTTGAAATCGTTTAAAAAGAAATCTATACGCAATCTATGGCCAAACCTGAACCAGGAAAATGGAGCGTTGAAGTTTGTATATCATGATAGCGCTTGTATTCCCCGAGGAGTAAGGCAGAGGTGCACCTACATAATATTATAATAGTCCCATATTTCGCCAGTTACGTTTAAGTCCCATGCAATAGGCAGCAAGCCTATTACCACCAACTGCGTACAAATCCAGACACCGGGCTGCCACTGAAAATTTAAAATATGGTAAAACCCGACTCGGGACTCGAACCCAGGACCTCATGCTCAGCTGGGGCACTTGCGACCACCTAGACCAATGAGGCATTCAGTTTGTAATAATTATAGAAAAATCCTAAATTCTTACGTTTAAAAATGTGAGCCGTAGTAGTCATATAATCATTGTAAACGTTTAGAAATATATTAAGAAAAAATAAAGATGGAGAGAACTGTGTGTAGCCAATCCACAACCCAATCAAATAATATATTAGATATTTATTTATTTATTTATTTGAAAGGTACACCAACGACCTATTCACTAGAAAAATTACATAATAATAAAAAATAACATATGCATCGAGTTATGGTGAATTAGTCACTTACAGGCGTACACAGCACTTACGTAAAAATAGCTTCTTATACAGGGTGCAATTGAATTCATGGGCATTATTTTAACCTAAGGCACTACTCATGATACTAATTGCATTAGGGCTACTATTACGCAAATCAAAAATATTATTAATGCAAGTATGGAAAACCTTAAAATGTAGTAAGTCATAGAAAGTATCAAACACTTTGCGCTTCTCGATAGCAAATGCGTAGGTACATTACGCCGTACGCGTCATTGGGCGTGAATTCTTTGACCCCGCCCGACTCACGTGACATTCGTAAGTTGCCAATGAATTGATTCATAATAAATTCCAACTTTCCCTTCGTACTTTGCCGGCTTAGGACGGTCAAAACTACGTCAACTAACATACATTAAAAAAAACATTTACGTACCTAGCTTGTGGATTGTTTTGAAAAAACCTTATTTGTCGGTAAAGTGACAGAGGGTAAACGGGTGCTCTTCCACGGGCTTGTGCATGTGCTGGCATGTGAAAAGACGAAAAATCCAACAGGTTCTTAGTGGTTCTGGTGGAATGAGACCCCGTGAAGGAATAGGGTCGTTTGGGTTGCGGCGATGGAACATTTCACGAGTTCATACAACCATTTGTGGGTATTGTTGGTTGGTGTACCTAGCCTGCACATTACGCGGTCGAGGCATCGTGTACACAAACACACACACAACACACAAATACTACACTAACACTTAATACACTGCAATCCAAGCACCGTATGACGCGAGCGGCGAGTACGGCGATTACATCACGGGATCAGTAAATCAATTACGCGTCAATGCACCTGCGCAGTCGTTATGACACTGGTTCCGGGTTCACGTTGCGGCGGGAAGCAGACCCCGCGCGGGGGTGATATTCGTATTTTTGCGAGTGAGGGAGTGGGACGGAGAGAGTTCAGGGAATCCCGCCGGACGGCATGTCTTTTAGCCCATTGTTATTATTACTTGTAAGGAAAAACCCGCGCGCGCGCAGGTGATGTTTGTTTACATTTCGCTTTGCGCTGTACTGCGCTTTAAGATTTTGATACTTCAACATTTATTGGCGTTAACGAAGTATTTTGTTTTAATTACTTTAAGTGTTTATTTGCAATAATAAGCCTTGTGCAATTTGACTTACTACATTTTTAAGGTTTTCCTTAATCGCATTTATGATATTTTTGATTTGCGTATTAATAGCCCTAATGCAATCAGTATCGTGAGTAGTGCCTTAGGTTAAAATAATGCCCATGAATTCAATTGCACCCTGTATACGTTTTCACAAGTTTTTTTACTCGTTGTGAGGAAACAAAGAACAAAACATTAAGCAAAGAACAACACCATAATCGAAATTAAAATCAAAAATTAAAATCAAAATTGTCTTATGAATCAGAATTATAACATTAAAATCAAAATAAACAGTAAATTCGATATACAAAATTCAAAACGGTAGAATGCGATAACGAGTGCAATAGGAGAACATTCCAAAATTGGCAGGAACATGTGGCAAAAAAAAAACAATAGTAAAGAGTTTATGAAATTATAATTCGTCGCTAATAGTTAAAAGTTTTCTGCGAATATTATAGAAGAAACTATCATCATCTGCCTAGCATTTTCCCAACTATGTTAGAAAACCAATATTTTACATGGAGTGACTACCTATCTGACCTCCACAGCCCAGTTACTGGGTAATACGATACCCCTTGCTGGGTAATACGATACCCCTTGGTAAGACTGGTTGTCAGACTTTCGGGCTTCTGACAACCCGTAACGACTGTCAAAGATCCACGAATGACAACGTGCTTTCCGAGCTATGTTTTCGAGGCACGGAGGAATCTCGGTATGTAAAGATGGTCACCCATCTACAGACCAAGCGCGGCAAGCGTAGCTTAACCTGATCGTTAGACCTATGCGGCTGTTATTATTTAGCCATGGGCCTCTCCTCTCCTTCTTACAAGAAGAAACAATAATCTACTATTAAAAACAACAGACAGTCGACAAAAAATAACACTCATGACAAAGTTAAAAATGTTTGAGTCACAACATCCAAGTTACCATAGAGACCTCCAAATCCACATATAAAGGAGCCTTTAGACAGACACGTCACGACCAAATAAGGTCGTCATTAATACACGTGGCCATTTGCACTCAATAATTCCGGAGCACTTAATAATGCCACAGCACTTACTAATGTTAGCGTTTGAAATGTCAGTAGCTCTTGTTGCTGAAGGGAATTCAATGTTCTTATTAAGAACGAGTGGGCACGGGTTTAAAAGGATTACGTGCTGACGATGTGAGATCTTGTTAAAGTTCACTTTTTCTTCGTCCTTATTCATCTTTCTGAAATGCTGTTGTTCTTGGTTCACTTTTTAACTGACTTTAAATATCTTAATCAGCCTATGTTTCTACTGCCGGGACACAGGCCTCCTCTTTATGAGAGGGAGTGGGTCGTAATCCACCATGGGCCCAGTGCGGGTTGGTAGATGTTACATGTTTTCGAATTTTTGGTTCTAGAACATGCCGGTTTCCTCACAATGTTTTCTTTCACTGCTTAAAGAGTAGTGTTGATGAAATAATTTTACACTAAGTAAAGTGTCTGACTGGGTTCGAACCTACGACCGGTAGGTACCATTAGGCTACCACGGCTCCACTTTGTGACTTTAAATATAAATAGTTGTATATATGTGCACTTAATGTATATGATATTTTATCTGTTGAAGAAATAGCACACTCTGCGACCGGTTCCCTCTAATTCCTTAAATCATTCCATCCATGATGTTCTCTGACTAAAAGTTTCTTGGCGTCTTACTAGGCTTCACCCTTTACTCAATATTTTATTTGCATTCTGCAAAGTGGTAGCTTAAAATTATGTGATCATTATGGATCCCGTCGGGCACAGCAAAATAGTAAGAGAGAGGAAGCTTTGAAAATCTTAGCTTAAGAGCCTTCTGAACTAAATCTATAATATTATATAATGTTTTTATATACATTACATCTCATAATCCTAAAAAGGGTAGGCCTCGGGTTCTATAGCCAAACGGCAAAAACAAAACCCTTATAATTTCGCCATAATATCCATCTATCCGGATATAACACAGCTATTTAACTTAGCACGTAACATTATGGCGATCTTCATCATCCGCCTAGCATTTTCTCAACTACGTTGGGGTCGGCTTCCAGTCTAACCGGATGCAGCTGAATACCAGTATTTTAGATGGAACGACTGCCTATCTGAGAATTAACATTAACATGAAGGCGATATATTTATGATATTACTTATATTTTGGCGTTATCCCACTCCCGTCTTCCATACTCATATTATTATTTCCGCCCAAATGTGAAAAACTCATAGTGATAACATACATAGACCACAAAAGAACAAAGTTCCCGCTCTTTTAATAGACTGACCTTTACAACCCACGCTAATAGTATGCAAAAATCATACGAAACCTTTCATAATTTACCACAACATAGTATTACATGAAATCTAAAAGCTAGCGTGTGCTTCAGTATTAAACGTTAGTTTTAATTCGCGGCGCGCCCTGCACAGGCGGGGCCGGTGATATAATGATACTTGCACTTAATGTACACTTGTCAACTGCACTTTTAGAGAGTAAAATACTATGTAGTAAGTAGGAAGTGGCCTTAATGGTGGAGGAAGGCGTTTTATGGAAGAAAGTAAGGCGATGTGGGAGTTCTTAGTTAGGGGTTATGTGGTAGACTTATGTTATGTTCCTTTTAATTGGCTACTGTTCCTAAAATGTACATGAATATTTTATGTTTAGAATTTAAATAATATGTACGGAAATAACAACAACAGACTACTAAAACTATTCATCATCTGCCTAGCCTTTTCCCAACTATGTTGGGGTCGGCTTCCAGTCTAACCGGATGCAGCTGAATACTAGTATATTACATGGAGCGAGAACCTATCTGACCTCCACAACACAGTTACTGTGTAATACGATACCCCTTGGTAAGACTGGTTGTCAGACGTTCGGGCGTCTGACTACCCATAACGACTGTCAAAGATCCACGAATAACACCCGAGACCAACGGCTTAGCGTGCTTTTCGAGGCACGGAGGGGTCTCGGTATGTAAAGATGGTCACCCATCCACAGAACAACCGCAGCAAGCGTAGCTTAACCTGATCGATCGAACTGTGCGGCTATTATTATTTAGCCACGGGCTCCTCTAACTAAAACTATTCACAAACATAATGTTGAAAAATTCATCCGCATCGCTGTCGACCGGTAATCTACCCAAGAGACTGGCAACATTACCACGTTGCATGGCAATGCTTAGCCTCTGAGCAAAGTAAAAGCCAGCCCTTGGATCACGGGAAGTGTCAAACAGCCGTTTCGAGCAAGGAAGAAAAATATTTTTCACTAAGGTTAAAGATAAATAATAAAAAGGCAGTCAGTAATATTGATAGCGTGGCTGTCTAAAAATTTTGAGAGGACATTCAGGACTTAATGTTAAGTATCGATTTTCTTGCTTAGGCTGCGATACAAAATAGAACCTTATCAATTATTAAGTAGACGCAATTAAGGCCATGCCATCGCCATAATTATAATACATAGTCTATTATTGTGATACTTAACTAGGAAGTTGAAACTGTTTCTCCAAAAAAAACAACCGACTTCCAAAAAGACACTACAAATGAAAAATTACTTTTATTTCGGAAGTCGGTATCGTTGGGTTCGTAATTTCGTTATTTGCCACCGACTTCCGAAATTAAAGTTATTTTTCACTTTGTAGTGTCTTTTTGGAAGTGGGATTTTTTTGTAAATAGTTTTTATTTTTCACTTCTAAGTTGTACTTACCCCACACAAATTCGTATAACATTACTTGCTATGTAAATATCAGTGACAGTTATAAGTTATAATATTTATAATAGTTTATATCAATGATGTTATAGTTTATAAAATCATCGATATACTAACTGGCAAAAATACTTATTGTTGAAGCTAACTCAAAAACTACCCAAAAAAAGCTAATAAAATTTATATGAAACCACCCCTGATGATGATGAAACACCCTATCCATTAAAAAAATAACTTTTGAAATTGATTCACAATTGCTGGAGATATCGCCTAATAAATATACAAAAAAAAGCAACATACAGTTGAATTGAGAACCTCCTCCTTTTTGAAGTCGGTTAAAAATACATATTACTCGGTGATCTACCTATATGTATAGGAGAGAAGCGCTTTACCCAACGATTCGTGTGTATAGTCACCAAAACAGATAAGTAACCAGGGTCGTCGGATATACAGAGTTATTGGAAAAACATTAACAACCTCATAAGAGGTAATTGTACTCATCATTATGAACAACTTTTAATATGGGACTAAACCTGAAATTACGAAAAAAAATCATTTATGTTCGCATAACTCGTCAAAATGTAGGGAACAGCTGATTTTTTTTTTCGATTTCAGGTTTAGTCCCATATTAAAAGTTGTTCATAATAATAGTAAAAGTTGTTCACAATGATGAGTACAATGACCTCATAGGAGGTTGTTAATGTTTTTCCAACAATCCTGTAGTTGCAAGTTGAACCGATGGATGTTTTCGAATGAAATTTAATTTGATAGATGAACTGTTTGTTTTCTATTTTTTTTTTTTTTTTTTTCAAAAACATCCACCGGCTTCTTAATAAACTTCAACTATAATTATCCGACGACCCTGGTTGCTTATCTCCTTTGGTGACCGTATGTACACCATGTAATTAATAATACATAACTTGTAACCCTACCTTGTACCTTATTGCTGTATGTACAGACGCCAGTACATGAAGCTACCCGAAACTGTAAAATTTTCCCAATAAACTTTAAACCTTATGCTTTAGCCATAAAGTTGAAAATCTATTTAAGAAATTTGACAGATTGTACTAGAAAACCTTTATGTGCTCGAATAAATTATTATGTTATAATTATTATATTTTAATGGCTAGTTATCACATCATCTGCGTAGCCTTTTTGCAACTATTTTGAGGTCGGCTTCCAGTCTAACCGGATGCAGCCGAACACCAGTATTTTACACGAAGCGACTGCCTATCCGACCTCCACAACCCAGTTACTGGGTAATACAATAACCCTTGGTAAGACTGGTTGTCAGACTTTCGGGCTTCTGACGACCTGTAACGACTGCCAAAGATCCATGAATGATAGCCGGGACCAACAGTTTAACGAGCTTTCCGAGGCCTGACATCCTTTTAGTCCACGTGGACTCCCCTTATCCCTTTTGAATGCCATTTATCGTTACCGCAATGAGTACTTTCACGTTACAGTTAATGTTTGAGCAAAATACCTAAATCTTTTTTTAAAAATGCCTAGATTTGTTTGTTTTAATAACATATTTAGTGCTATAGAATGGTAGTAGACCATGGTAACGTTAGTTCTAGCAAAACTGTGATTCAAATTTCACCGTGTTTATGTAAAGATGGTCGCTTATCCAGTTATCCACGGACCAACAGCCGCAAGCGAATCTTAACCTGATCGATCGATCCGTGCGGGTGTTACTTATTACTTAGCCGCAAGCTCCTAGGTAATTGAATGGCTAGTGCATACTAAATTAATTCTGCAATATACTTATTACTTACTAGCTGCGCCCCGCGGTTTCACCCGCGTAAGTTTTGATCCCGTGGGAATATCGGGATAAAAAGTATCCTATGTGTTATTCTGATGTATAAACTATATTACTGTAAAGTTTCATCAAAATCCGTTCAGTAGTTTTTGCGTGAAAGAGTAACAAACATCCATACATCCATCCTAACAAACTTTCGCATTTATAATATTAGTAGGATATGATAAACTGTTGTGACCTTTAAGCAATCGTAAGATAGGGATTAACAGATATTTTTTTTTAAATTGCACCAAACGAAGTTTTCTCTTTAATAAAGATATTAAAGTGAAAACTTCTTTAGGCGCACTTAGCGCTCTTTTTGAACAGTGAACGAAACTGAACTGTCACGCTCCGGTTGGTGACGCTGAATCGGGTATTCTCGGTTCCAGACGGCCGATGACGCTGAAACGCGTATACTCGCCTAAAGTTGTAAATTTTCACTTATATCGTGAGGTCATAAGCACACACTCTCTTCTTATGTACAAACGCCAGCACATCAAGCTACCCGAAACTGTCAAATTTTACCAATCAACTTTGAACCTTATGCTATAGCGATAAAGTTGAAAATCTATTAAAGAAATTTGACATATGCATATTATTTATAGTTAATGCTAATAGCTAGTTAATGGTGATTTTCAGTTGGTGTACAGACACCAACTGAAAATCACCGTTATTCCTGATACAACAAATCATAATTTTGAATGAATATACTCTACTGCGACGTGCTAATAATCATTTATTTACCAATTAGAATGACCCAAACAAAGTATAGTTTACGCAGGTATGGAAGTTGTTCCAGCCATAACAACGAAATGCGCCGAAGATTACCGAAGCTGTTTATCTTCTGGGCCCTAATTCACATTAAAACCACGTCGAGACCACGTAAATTTCTTCCCGCCAATCTCGCGTTGATTTCGTGCGGTTTCGTTCAATGTGTCATAGAGAATTACGGCCCTGATTTATATTGTCGCGACTTCGACGTCACCGCCGCACAGATAGAAACTGAAGGATTACGACGAATAGGTATACAAGGTTAAGACGAAAATGAATGAATCTGTGTATATCTAAAGACGTATCCAGTCTGTATACGAGAATTTAATCAATTAGATCCAATAGTTTAGTCACTATAGCTAGGGTCCGCGCGGAACTAGTTGGCCGCTGAGGTGGGGAAATGGGTGAGGCGGCGGTTCGCAACGCCCGTACTGAGTAATGCGCCCCCGCCCCTCCGTCCCACCACTCACATACCTAAGGCGCGGCCAACTAGTTCCGCGTGGACTCTAGTCAAAGATTGGCAAAACCCATAGTCGCCCATCACCACTATTTAGAAAAGAAAAGAAAGAAAATACGTTTACTTGCGATAAACATGACGCGAAAAAGAACAGAAACACAAAAAATAAAATATATAAAAGGTAGGGGGAAACATGCGTCACATTCACGCAAAACGCCTATCGCTCAGCATTATGCTGCGACCCTGTGCGCAAGACAGAGCCTCAGCGCTGGTTTTCAGCGATTTAGTTTGTTTGAAATTTTTATTTCGATATTAAGATTTATTTGATACTTTAAAAATACTCCTATGCATTAATATTGCTACCTATCGTTTTTATTAACCGACTTCAAAAAGGAGGATGTTCTCAATTCGACTGAAGGTTTTTTTTTTGTATGTTTGTTACGCGATGTAAATCAATATTTTAATTTTTTTTTTTTTTAATGGACGGGGTATGCCTCCGGGGTGGTCCCATATATACATTATATTAACTGTGCTGGGGTAGTTTTTGAGTTAGCTTCCGTATTACGATTTTTTTCACCTAGTTTATTTTGATGATGTTATAATGACTTCCTGACACTGATACTGATAGCAAGTAGTGTTATACGAATTTGTGTGACATAAGTACAACTCAAACGTGAAAAATAAAAACTTTTTTTCAAAAAAAAAAAACAACCGACTTCGAAAAAGACACTACAAAGTGAAAAATAACTTTTATTTCGGAAGTCGGTGGCTAGCAACGAAAATTCGAACTCAACGGCACCGACTTCCGAAATTAAAGTTATTTTTCACTTTGCAGTGTCTTTTTCGGCAGTCCGTTGTTTTTTTTTTTAGTATGATGAACAAGAATGTGACTGCGTAGTTAATAATTAATTAGTTATTAATCTGAATACCAGTAAAGTGACAGTATCCATAATATCAATAGGTAGTTACACTTTTGGCTTTAATATAATAATAATGAGACTGTTAATTTTTACAGTGCTATCAATAGACATAAACTTTATTTTTTTCGAAGTACCACTCCATAAGTTAACTAAATCACCAATTGGGTAATTTAATAATTTTTAATGTGGCAAATGCCATAAGGCTATCAGACTCGTATTCCAAATTCTACGAAATACTAAAAATGAGGATTTAATTCCTAATGGAATAAAAAAAGGTTAATTATGTCGTCAAACACGGAATCTTCACAAAAAATCATTGTTCCCCCATCCCAAGCGTTTAGTCCGTTTGTAATTCTTATTGGCAACGTTAGGGTTCGGCCGGGAAACAAAGAAGTCGTGACGTCACCCAACCTACTTTTAGTGTAAGGAAAATAGAACAGCCACTGATAAGGGCAGGCACGGAAGCTTGGACAAAACCGAATGAATGGAAGTGCTTTGTGAACTGGTTCATTTTTAACCCCAAACAAAAACAGAGGGTAGTTTTGGACATGGCATGCGAGTCAGCCAAAGGGTTGGGAGTGATGAAGTATAGACGCTTTTGTAAACACAGGTAGCATTTAGGGATCTATGGTACTTTATAAATGGATGTTGTGAAAGGCACCTGGTTAACACAAAAAATAACCCTTAAATGACGTCACACAATTTTGCATCGTGAGTAGGGTTACCGTGAATATATATCACATTTTCTCGAAAAGGTACCTGCTCTTACTGCCCCATCTCAAAAATCCACTCTGTATAATGTTAGGAAGAAAACAGCTTAAATAAAAGTTTTAAAAAAAGCCAAACTGGAATCGATACAACTTGAGTTATTATGTTCCATAAGTGGTTCGCCAGACTGGCAGCGCGGGCGCGGGCTGGGCGCGGCGCAACTCATTCCATAGCTCGTTCTACAAGTGGCCGCAGTGGCTATGCGAGCGGCCCGCGCGGGGACCGGGGTTCTCAAACTAGTTCGAGCTTTTTTCTAATAAAATTAAGCCTTCTTCATCCATATTATATTTTGACAAACACTGGACACGACAACACGCAGAGCGCAGCCGTGGTCGATTGCGGACAGGCAGATCGCGTTCCCACATCCGCGCCGCTACCCGCCCCGCGCTGCCAATCTGCCCAAGCAATAAGAGTCGTGCCATGCTATTCTCTAAGGATACAGCCTAGCGGGCAGCGCTGTCGCGGTGGGTTTGACAGTTGCGACAGCGCTGTCCGCAAGGCTGTATCCTTAGAGGTTAGCTCCCGTGAACGTGTCGCACTGGCAAAGCAATGAAGGAAATAGATGCATGTTACAATTTGCATGTCTTAGATGTGAAGTCAAAGACAATGTGACATTATTTAGTTAGGGCAGTGCCGTAGTGTGAAAAGACTAGTGGTTAATCGGTGATAGTTTGATGATTTGACTGCGAAATTTTATTTTCCAATCGGATAATTTAGTAAATATACTATAGTAGTAACTTTGATATAAAGGACACACACTACCTATTCCAGAATTACTACATATCGCCGATTAACCATTTTTTGCCCTACTATGCTCTGTTATTCGAATTAATTGATTGCACGGCATTGATGCCACGGTTGGCGCAGTGGTTCAGCGATTGACTGCTGTGCTGCGTGTCGCGGGTTTGATTCCCTCACGGAACAAATATTTGTATGACCTACAAGTAGTTGTTCCGGGTCTGGCTATTTAAATGTTTGTAAACGCACCCACAATACAGGAGAAATTAAAAAAAAAAACCCAAAATAAAACTGAATTCGTGACCAAAGTAAATGCAATGAAAACTCTTAAAACATTTAACGTGGGACGTGTCCATACATTGATATTGAACGAAAATATTTGCTCGAAGCATATACGGCGAGATTACCCGAATTTATAATTCATACTGACGGGTTTGTACGATGTCCGGGTATTATAGGATAGAATACTCTTTATTATGTACACCATATAAATAAATTACAGACGTACATTTTACAAAGGGAACCCTCTTTGGAGTTCAGATAGGCAGTCGCTCCATGTGAAATATTGGTATTCAGCTGCATCCGGTTAGACTGGAAGCCGACCTCGACATAGTTGGGAAAAAGCTAGGTAGATGATGATCAGTTTGTACGATGTCATCAGCGGGGCAGTTCTCCAAATTTTGATGTACCTAATCCCAGAGGAAATAATAATATTTTTTTTATGCCGTATGATTCTTTCACCTTTTTATTTGTGTTGGGTTGGGTAAATATCTCACCGTGAAAACTTAGGTGAATCAAGCTTGAAATGGGCCTTCATTCCACCTGGTCGACACAATTGACAGCCCACTTTATCTAAGTTTTTACAATGAGATTTTCTATTCAGTAAAAAGCGGTCGACAGAAAATGCCAACTGAGGCCGCTGCCTGGAATTTTGCGGGCAGTGGGGCGACAGCGGCGGCGGCGCGGGCGGTCGCCGATTGCCTTGAGTGCACCGCTCGTTACCCGCTCCCGCGCCGCTGTTTTCGAGAACCCGTCCATTTAAATGTACGCATAAGATCCTACCGCTCCCGCGCCGCCGTCGCTGCCGTCCCGCTGCCCGCAAGATTCGAGGCAGAGGCCTTACAGACCGGTATCAATCTGCCTAGCCTTTACTTAACTATTTTGTGGTCAGCTTCCAGTCTAACCAGATGCAACTGGCAACTGATTAATAGGAATTTACATGTAGGGACAGCATCTTTGACCTTCATAATTCAGTCATTGGGGAACACGATACCTCTTGGTAAGACTGAGCAAGTGTGATGGATGAACACTAATTCCTTTTCTATCAAAAAGACGCCTTTGCCTTACAGTGAGACAGTCACAGAATGGTATTGCGGTAGAAAAGGCATCAACACTAAATATAGCTTTAGGATCGATTCACACAGGGCGACTATTAAACACTGTCAAAATGTCAACGCATATTGTGTCGTTATCAATTAGTTAATGCGTTGATTGTTATCGTGTCATACTCAGAACACCACAGTTTTGAGTGCTTCACGAACTAAGTGCGCGTAAATTAATGTTGGTGGTGGATCATTATGTTTTTTTCATAGTTTGGTATCTTGTACCAAGATAGTACTTGTAAGGGTAAATTGGCCATAGATTTCTTCCAGGTCATTTTTATTTTTCATTAGCTTATTTATTGCTACTATATAATATTATAAACGTGAAAGTTTGTGAGGATGGACGGATGGATGGATGTTTGTCACTCTTTCACGCAAAAACTACTGAACGGATTTGGATGAAATTTGGCACACAGATAGCTTATAACCAGGATTAACGCATAGAATACTTTTCATCACGATATTCAAACGGGATTGAAACTTATGTGGGTGAAACCGAGTAGCGCGTCTAGTTCTAAATAAAGTATATTGCATGACGAAGGCGGCAAAAAGCTTGTAGATAGTACAAGGTTGGGAAACCCTGGCTTAATCCATCGGGCAAACAGGGGGCGTTGTTATGTTTGCTGTTGAATATTTGATTGAACCTTAAATCTTGCTCCTGATGTTACCAAACGGTAGCCCCATACGAATCTTATCAACACGAGAATCTACGCTACACTTTGTTATAACCGGCTATAAGTCCTAATAACCCTTGAAATGAAAATTTAATTCACCTGCAAATGCAGGTGAATTAAATTTTAAAGCGGCATTGGCCGCGATTCTGTTGTGCACAAACTAAATTAAATTTAAGTTCAGTGCATCTTTTTCTTTCTATTTCATTATGAAAAGGATAGAAGATAAATATTAGTTTAGTCCTGTCAAATTAGATAATCCATAAACAAGTTTAGACATGATTAAAAAATTGGCTACTAAAAATACGTCAATTTACGTCAGGCGGTGACTAATTTGACAGGACTAAACTAATATTTATCTTCTGTCCTTTTCATAATGAAATAGTAAGAAAAAGATGAACACACTGAACACACACACTGAACTTATATTTAATTTAGTTTATGAACAACAGAATCGGGGCCATTATCTCGTTGTCTAAAGACAAGGAGATAGTGCCGCTTTAAAATTTAATTCATCTGTGAATTTTATAGGACATAGGTTGAAACCTATGTCCTTCAAAATACAGAAACAGTTCAGAGAAACACTCTAAGCCTTCTAAGGCGATTTACACACTCCCAGCGTTTACCGTCACGGACCTTTGTTTGGCCTACTTTACAGCTTAGCTCTCGTCCATTTTGCTGCAGTGTGAAACGACACTGGGTACACCCAGTGTCCCCAGTGTGAACAGCACCCTAATTGCGCAACAGACTATCAATAACAATCTGAATCATTTTGAAGGGTATTCAGTTATTCCATTCCTTCATGTTCGAAAAATTTGTCTTCTCAACAACGTAAACAACGCAATGAATGTTATTGAACTGTCAAAATGAAAGCCATTCCTATTGTTTGTTACGCAATTACCCCTCTGAAATGCTATTCGTAAAGTTTACTTCGAACCTCATTCAAGTTATCGCATAGAATAGTCTCGCTGACGGTTTTTGAAAAACCAATTAAGTACAAATGTTCCTTGTGGTTTAATTACTTCGAAATGTTAATTTAATATTTCAGCGAAATATTAATATTCACAGAACTTATTTTTTATTTGTATTGCTCAGTGTTATTCCTTATAACACCGTTCCTTTTGTACGTCTATTTTTTTATAGAGAAAAAAAAAATACCAGTGTGCAAACTGTAAACATGAATTCAGCACATGATTCCCTAGTGTAGAACTTTTTCGCCAGTTATCAAAAAAAAAAAAAATCTGCTGTATCATAGAAAAATGCAAAACGTACGCGATCAAAATTTAAACGCAGGGGGATTTAGACACGTGCTGGACGGCGCGTACGTGTTCCACGCGCGCCTCTAAGAGATTTCAGCAATAAGGAAGGGGCCCGTAAGGGCCGTTGCCTGCCGGGGCAGCGGGATTGTCCGAAAGGGTTACCGCTGCCCCAGAACATAAAGGGCTAAGGAAGGAACACGGGTGGGTTTTAGTCAGTAAGAATCTGACACTCCCTCCTGCTCCACCCTGAGTGGGAGGAGTCATTTGATGATTTCTCATCCACAAAAAAAGGGGGATTTAGAATCATGTGCTAAATTAAAGATTACACAGTTTCGGCACTGATAAAAAAAAATCCTGTAGGGACATAAAAATGGAATGCTTCTCGTTGATAAGCGCATCATTTGAGAACAGCTGGATCGATCGAGCTATTTTTGAATTAAGTTTATAAGGAATGGAAATATGAAAAAGTTTCGAATTGTACGGAAAATCGAACGTCCCTTTTTCTATGCGATTTTTGTATGAGCTTATAATATTGTAATCTGAACCGGACATAGTCTGTCAGTTTAACTAGTTGATAATACAAAAGAAACTTTATTTCTATTATTAATTTGAAACTGTCGTCTGAATGTTATAAGAGATTCGCGTTTAATGTCACGTGAACGGCCTCATTTTTACCGACGTCAAAAAAAGGAGGATATTTACGCAATTATTAAGTTTATTATACTCGTACTTTAGGTCACATCCATTCTAAAATACAAAATTCATAACATTCTTTTCGCTTTTTCGAAATCGCATTCTTTTGTTTTTCAAATAACGTTCACGAATTCTCACACGACAACGTTCAAAATTCGAAAAAAATAACACTACTGGGAATCTTCAAGATACGAGTGTAGGTTAAGGAACGGCACCCTAATTGCGTAACCCACTATCAATCGGAATCTGAATCATTTTGAAACAAATTGCTAATCCATTGCTTCTTAGGTTCGAAAAATTTGTGTACTCAACACGTAAATAACGCAATGAATGTTGTTGAACTGTCAAAATGAAACCAATTCCCATTGATAATGTGTTACGCAATTGCCCCGCGGGACGTCAGTGGATATATACGGTATATATATATTTTTTTAATTGCTGTCTTTCTGTCTGTTTGTTTCAGCTAATCTACAAAACGGCTGGACCGATTTTGACGGGACTTACACTGGCAGATGATTGATGTTATAGGATATAATTTTATTTTAGATCCTTAAATAAAAGGAATTAGAGTACCGCGAAAAATAAACACAAAAAGAGAAAAAATATCTTCCTTTTTTAAAGCGACACATTATTGATACCCGACATTCACGCAAACGAAGTGGCGGGCACAGCAAGTGCGTCAATTCAATCATTTCTGTAGAATAACAGACAAGACGTTTTGATACACAAAGATACGAACAAAACCTGGAGAAATTTTCTTTCCTAATTTCAAATCTCTTCAAAGCTGTTCATGAGCTGACAGATCTTCTTGTTAACAGTCTTGATAGCAAAAAGAAGGCACTTGTCATATTCCTTGATCTGGCCAAGGCGTTTGACACAGTCTCTGTACCCAACCTATTGAACAAGCTGGAAAACATGGGGATCAGGGGCCTACCATTAAAACTTTTTAGGGACTACTTATCTGATCGGTTCCAAAGGGTTAGAATAGGTAAATATGTCAGTCATGATCTACCTGTCACTTTTGGTGTACCTCAGGGAAGTGTGATCGGGCCCTCCCTCTTCCTTGCCTATATTAATGATCTCTGTAACCTCCAGCTACCCCATGGTAAAATCATTTCTTTTGCCGACGATACAGCACTGGTTTTCACAGCAGACTCATGGGCGGGTGTCTACCATTACGCACAAAAAGGTTTTGATACGGTTCTGGCTTGGTTAAAAAATAACGTCCTTACCCTTAACGTCGACAAAACCAAGTATATAGCATTCTCCCTCACAAACAAACATAATGAATTGCTATCCCATTTTGAGATTAAAGCACACTCTTGCACGGACACAAATTCTCACTCCTGCTCCTGTCCCATTCTCCAAAAGTCTACCTCGATTAAGTATCTTGGAATTATAATAGATAACAATTTAAGCTTCCAACCACAAATAGACAGCCTCACGACGAGAATTCGCAAGTTAATTTTTCTTTTCAAAAATCTCCGTCACGTAGCGGACGTGGAGGTTATCAGGTGGGTATACTATGCAATGTGTCAGTCTCTTCTAACATATTGCATAACTTCATGGGGTGGTGCTCCAAAATCTAACATTTTAAAATTGGAAAGAGCCCAAAGGGTGGTGCTGAAGGTGGCCTGTTTTCTGCCATACTTATATCCTACAGTAGATCTTTACAAACACTTCAAAGTCTTGTCAGTGAGGCAACTTTTTGTTTTATATACTGTTCTCAAGAAGCATTCATCCTTAACATTTGATCGCTCCTCTACCTCAGGAAAACGCCGAAAATACGCTGTCTGCAGTACGGCTAAAGGTCTAAGGACAAGTTTTTCTCAAAGGTTTTATACCTTCTTGGGTTCCCACTTATATAATAAGATAAATCGTATTACAACGATTTATCACCTAACAACAAAGGCTTGTAAAATTGCTCTAGTTGAATGGCTCCTTAATTTGGATTATAAGGCAACTGAGGATTTACTTACTCATCCAAAATAGTCCAACCCCCTTCTTTCCCTACACATATTATATCACCTTTTAAAAATGAGTTCTCTTTATTGTTTTAAATCTGTGTGTTTATCATTGATTTTATATTATACCCTTTATTCCTTCACATTTACTAAATAACGAATTATGCATACAGGAATTCCTAGTACAGACACCAGTCTCTCACAAACTAATTTCTAAGCTTGTCTAAATTTATATGATACCATTGTTTGTGAAGAGAAAATAAATTATTTGAATTTGAATTTGAAATCTTTTCACGCTAAAGCTACGCAGTTTTTGATTAAAGCAACATTCATTCGAATCGATTAAAAACGCCTACATTACCAAAAATTGTTTGGCAAAAGAAAAAAAAAAAATACTAGAGCTCCGAGATTCAAAGAAAAATTTCTGGGTCGCGTTTCCTCGCCTTTTGTACGTCATTCTTTGTACGATGTTGACACTAGCGACATCTACGTCTTTAGACTTGTTTTTATTGTGCTGTGATCACCGTTTTGGTCGTAATGATGCGGGGATGTTTGTGAAACAATTTGGTACGTATATCTTTGAGACGCATACCGAACTTTATATGTTCCATATTTGATTTAAAGTCTGTCATGGTGAGTGACATGTTTTTTTTTTATACTGGCACCTTTTCTTTAATAAAAAAAGGAAAATTATGGAAAGTATCTAACAAAGTTCTTCTTTTTCATAACGTGTCGATAGAAATCTAAATGGACGCGGCCCAGAATGCGGCTACTTGTTTGGCGCCATTACCACCGTTCTGTCGTTTTTTCTTTTTTCCCGGCTCCTCAGGGTGTTAGCGTGGTGTTAAATAGCTTATAGCCTTTCTCAAGAATTGGGCTATCAAATGCAAAAATATTTTTTCGAAATCGACTGGAAGTCCCGTAGATTAGCGCGTTCAAACAAACAAACAAACTCTTCAGCTTCATTATTTATGTAAATATCTATGGCTTTTTTTTTACGTAAAATTAAATATTTTTATTTCCTTTTTTATTTTGTGCTGGTTCAGTGTTGTGATATTTATTCTGTAAGCACTTAATAATATTATCTATGTATAAATCTAACTTATTTTAATGACCGTGACCTTGGCCACGTAATTACATCAGTCAACTCACGTGTAACAAGTTAGACTTTGACAGCACAACGTTATTCAAGTGTTACTACTGACGTAGGTTTATATAACGTAGTTATCCAATTTATTATTTAGTTTCAGTTCCGTCCGCAATTTAAATCGGAACATCCAAACTCGTAGCCACATCTGTAGGCTATAAATAAACTTAATCGGTGGAGGATTTGAACCTGTGTTACACAAAAAAGTAACCAATTGTTTAAAAACAGTTACTGTTGCTGACGTCTATTTTATTTTATAAGATCATTTTTCTATACATTTGTGTTTATTTTATTTTACTTTATGTTTTTGACAGATTTTGACGAAAATAACATGGAATAACTGAATATCTCGGAAAAAATTACCTCTCGAACCCGCGTTCAAAAGTAGCGTAGTAGTTGATGCTACTTTTAGCATCGGCGATTGGCGATTTAGCCGCTTTTTAGAAGTGTTAAATGTAGCGACCAAACATTCCACACCGCACACTTGAAAACGTCAAACGTGGCGATTGAGTTGCTTTTCGGAAGCTCGACACAGCGGCTAAACGCTATGGAGTCCGCACACATTCGGATGCCGATCGCATCGATTTGGCATTTGCGGAACACGACTCAGTGTTGCAATAGATTTTGACGAAGCTACACCCTTACTTGGATTCTTATGAAGCTGCATTGATGCTTGCTTTGTTCATAAAGCGAAAATATTAATCGCGCCGAAAACGGTATTGGTATTGGGTATGTTTTAACAGCAATGTAATTAAACGAATACCATTCATTTAGACCAGTATATTTTTTATACAGGGTGTTCGACAGAACGTTGAACACACGAAAATAGCAGATAGGTGGGGTCGTCTTCTACCTAACCAACCAAAAAAAAAAAGTACCTAGGCCCCATAGTATTTTTTTAGTTTTTGAAAAGGTTTATAATAATTAATTATTACTAAAATCCACAGTTTTTTTTAATGCAATGCAAAGATAAGCTCAAAATCACGTTTTATATCCCTTTTTGTAATGTTTGATAGCTTATAACTTTTTGTCTAGTTACTATTTGTACCAAACAATAATTTTAGATGAATCTACCAAGACAAAAACAAAAAAAAAAAGAATTGCCAGTTTCGTCTATCCTACAAAAAATTTAAAACTCACGAACTTCGGTAATAAAAACTGTGGGGTAATTTTAGATTTAACGTTCTTTAAAAATTTTTTAAAAAAATCTTTAAAAATTTTAAAACTCACGAACTTCGGTAATAAAAACTGTGGGGTAATTTTTTTTGGGCTCGGTAGGTAGCAGACGACCCCACCTATCTGCCATTTTCGTGTGTTCAACGTTCTGCCGAACACCCTGTATATTGCTACCGCTACAGTTTTACTGCTACAGTTTTAAAAGAATAAAGAAATAAATCATTTTGAAATGTATCATTTGTTAACAAAACCATTGCAAATCGGCAAACTATCGATAGTCGACTATCGATCGGCAACACTACTGCTGACCCCAGCATCGGAACAGTCGCTAAAATACGCGATTTAGATACCACGTCCGAAAGCAGGAAGTCGCGGAATCGCGATGCGACAGAATCTCTAAAACGCGCGATTTCAATACTGCGATGGAACGCAGAGAGTCGCCAATACGCAAGGCAACATCAATACAGTCGCAAAATCGGAGATCGCCGATGCTAAAAGTAGCACGTGTGCTTTGCCCCTTACCTAGAAAAATTCATTTGACCAACACCTAATTATTCAAACAAATATAAAAATTAAAAAAATGCTGATATGATGATTCGGTTCGATTGGTTCGAGGTAGCATTAATCAAACTACCCCACATCTTAAACACGAGATTTTGGATTCAACTTTATCATCTGCCTAGCTTTTTCTCAACTATGTTGAGGTCGGCTTCCAGTCTAACCGGATGCAGCTGAATATGAGTATTAAGCATGGAGCAACTGCCTATCTTACCCGCAATATCCAGTTACTGGGTGACTAACACAATACCCCTTAGTAAGTCCTCTTAAATAAAATACCTAATCAATAAATCAATTGGCGTCATGGGTACACATAGCGTGATCATATTAATCATCTTTATTTATTAAGACGGAGTGTGCCTGTGTGTCCAATTATCTTGTACATAATATCTACAGTAAATAACACATTGGGTACAAAAAACTTACGTACAGGTTAACTTAAATACTACATCATAGAGCGACGGTTAGGAATATTATAGTGGATAGTGGAACAAGCCCAGCCTAATTGCGTAACGTACGATCAATCATAATCTTAATCTTAATTGTTTGTTATCATGAGTACAATCACGTGTTTAGGTATCGGTCACTAATTACCAGTCACTCTGTATAGGGAATCCATATAAAATTAAGTACTACACAAAGAATGAACGTGCCACATTTACGATGTGCAAGGGTGTGTTGGTGTGTATGTGTGAGAGAATAAGTGCAGGTGAGCGTGTTTGTGTTAACTGTGTGATGTGTGTGAGATGGATTGCTTGTTTAGAAAAAACGAACTATTCACTGGTATTAAACCAGTGAATAGTTCGTTTTTTCTTCGCTTATTAAACAGTGTTTACAAAAATGTTTGTTGCTGTCTTGTTTTGTGCAATTAAGAATTAGTTGAGTTTTCATTATGATCTTCCCAAAAATTGAAAATTACGTGTATTCCCGTTCGCCACTGCCATTGTCCACTGGTGGGATGAACGGGAATTTAAAATAGATAATATTAAATTTATTCCCGTTCATCCTACTGATTTTTTTAGTGGGACCATCGCGAATTCAAGTAATTTCCGACCTCCATGCGGGCAAAGAAAGAAACGATAATTTCTAAAGTTTTTGATTGAGGCTTAAATGCTTAGTCTAATAATACTTTTTAAGTAGTACTTTCATGAAGTTCTACGTGCGTCATGGAATGACATACGTACGTAAATAATTTATTTATTGATTTTTACTTAATATAAGATATAGACAAAACATCTATTTATAAACATAAAACAATTCTATTAATGTTTAGAATATCAATGAAGTGTCTAAGGTGAAGTTCAGACTTAAAAAAAATAAAGGCCAAGGATCTTGATGATTATTAGCTATTAATGGGTGTTAGAGTTTCTTGTAGATTCTACTATACCTACGCAAAAGCAAGTTCAGTCCCTATGCCTAATCTTTCCCAACTATGTTGGGGTTGGCTCCCAGTCTAACCGAATGCAGCTGAATATCAAGTTTAACGTGGAGCGACGGCCTATCTGACGTCCACAACCCAGTTACTGGATAACACAATACCCATTGGTAAGACTGGTTGTCAGACTTTTGGGCTTCTGACTACCCGTAACGACTGTCAAAGATCTACGAATGACAGCAAGGACCATCGGCTTAACGTGCATTCCGAGGCACGAAGAGGTCTCTATGTGTAATTGATCCACCCATCGACGAATCGACCACGGCAAACGTAGTTTAGCCTTCGATCGACTCGTGCGGCTATTATCATTTACGTTAGATAAGTACCTATCAGATGGAAACTGGTATTTTTGTAAATATCCGGGAATATCGTAAACTAGGATTGCACTCTACGCTTAGGAGTTTACAATGTAAACATTTCAAATGAACCATTGCATTAACACGAAATTTGAAAACGCTGAAAAGTTATTGCCAATTGACTAATATGTAAGTACCGTTAAAAATTCAATTCTCAAGTTAACCCTAAGGCAACAAAAAGGCTTTTAAAAATCAAAATAAAAACTCTCAGCCGAAAACCCATAAGCAACAAAAATTTGATCATTAACAATTCCCTATCTACGCATTTAATGTCACGAAACAGATTTAGGTCCTACACCATACCGACGCAGAAACAAACAATACATACATTATTTCTGCGCTAAAACGAGACACACAGATCTATTTTCACTAAGAGAGAAAGAGAGACGGGGAAGCAAATTTTTGAATCCGTAAGCTAAAAAGGATTAGGTTCATTTATCATTGCCAACACAGCGTAGTGACGTAAGCGTAACAGAGGTCCTCAGTCGTCTAATGAACATTCCTACAGAGAACAAGAAATTGCATTTTGCGAGCTCTAGGCCTGAATTAAGCGGTATGACGGAGCAGTTTCAGTTTGTGATGAAGTTAAGGTGAAATGTCATGAGGTCGAGTCATCGTTTATGTTTGTTTTTCGTCTCGTTTAGTAACAATTAGCGGCCCGTCCCGACTTTGCGCGGGTGGAAAAAAAAGCTTATATTAATCAGTAATAATGTAGCGTTCAAATGGTGAAAGAATTTTTAAAATCGGTCCAGTACTTTTTGAGCCAATTCGTTACAAACATACATACAAATCTTTCCTCTTTATAATCTCTAATAATATATAACATTTTCGTGTCACAGTGTTAGTTACCATACTCCTCCGAAACGGCTTGACCGATTTTTATGAAATTGTATATAACAGAATAGAATAGAATACTCTTTATTATGTACACCATTATAAATTACAGACATAAATATAGAATTTATATGCATATTCAGTAGGTCTGAGAATCGGCTACTATCTATTTTTTTTTTTTTGTAAAACGACGTTTGCGGGGTCAGCTAGTATTAGTATAGATTAGTATATTAAGTATAGATAAATATCGGGGCGTGATTTTTTCTCACACTGTATTTTCGACTGTCAGTGTTGAGTCGAGCATAAATTGAGAATCTAACAGGGCGCATTCCAGCGCGTCATAAAATACACTGTTGGAGTTTTAATTCTCGGTGCTAAGCAGTGCGTTGAAAATGCTGTGCGTGAAAAAAAATCGCTGCGGGAAAAACGCTCGCGCTTGTGTTAGTGTCCATTTTGTTTGTGTTTTTTTACTGACTTCAAAAATGGAGGAGGTTCTCAATTCGGTTGTTTTTTTTTTTATTTATGTGTATAGTTCGTTTAGTCACTTCCTTTTTATTGTTACTCTATTCAACGTAATTACTTCTCTAACTTGTACTCTGTAAAGTAAAAAACACAACACAACACAACATTATATTTGCACCAACGACAGCCCCATTTTATGTCCAGGAAAATCACTGTCCATCCTAAGGTTGCCTGGAAGAGATCGCAGAAAGCGATAAGGCCGCCCATTGTATATTTTGTAGTGTTTGATGTATCTTTACTTGTTGTATTTTTGTGGTGTACAATAAAGTATATATAAATAAATAAATAAATAAATAAAATATCATTTACAGCATTATTAATTCAATAATCACGAGAGTAAAAGTCAACGAGTAAAATACTTGTATAAGTTGCTATGATGTAGAATGTAAGCAATGAGGTGGAACCATGTCACTGCATGTGAGCTTATGTGTCAATTAACACTACAGGGGGAAATACTGCTCTTAATAAAGCCGTGCCGTACATACATAATGTTGTTAATTAATATTTAAGGTTGACTGGTATAAAGTACCTATGGCATTAAGTCCGCCTCTGTACATTTATGTGCTTGAAGTATTAAATAAATAAATAAATTTAATTTGAGTTTTTACTATAAATTGAGTTTTAACTACAAATTGAGTTTTAACTATACAAGGTGCAACAGAATACAATGCAAGTCCTGAAAATAGTTTGTTCATAATTGACTACTGAATCGATTTCAGTAACTTTTAACATATATATTCAAAAATTATTCATTTTTTCATACTAACCGCCGATTGAGCCAAATTAAATTAAATCTTATTTCAAGGGAATAAGACTCAATTTTAATAAAGTAATGCTAGTGTCACCACGATTTGCTTGATAAAAATAACAAGCTTTTTTAGTTACTTATAGAAATTCAGACACGATGTAAGGTTGACTGGTAGAAAATGCCTAAGGCTTTAAGTCCGCCTCTGTAAATGTATGTGCTTGAAGTATTAAATAAATGTAAAAATTGTTATTTAATAAATGAATTGAATTGAGATTTACAAAAAAAAAAAATAGTTTTACTATAAATTGAGTTTTAGTAAAAATTGAGTTTTACTAAAAATTGAGTTTTGCTATAAATTGTGTTTTACTATAAAATATTCAGTTTTTACTGTAAATTGAGTTTTATCAAAAATTCAGTTTTTCTATGGATTGAGTTTTCTTAATGTCTGCACAGCGCAAAAAGAGAATTGAAACGTACCTAATCATTAAATGGTGAAGGACAACATCGTGAGGAATCCGGCATGTCCTAAAACCAAAAATTCGAAGACCTGTGGCATCTATTATACGTTCGTGCGCACGCAGGCTTAGGCGTCGAAGCACTTGTATGCATCGCCGTCATCCAGTAACGTATCCAGAAGACTGGCAGCAGCTGGCCATGTTTAATGGCATTATCAAATCAAATCAAATCAAAACAAAAAAAATTATTTCACATAAGCCTACAAGGGCACTTATGAAACGTCAGAAGCTAGATGCACGGTTCCAATTGGTTGTTTCCTATGGAGAAGAACCGGCAAGAAACTCCACGGTTACTCTTTTAAAAATAATTGGCTTTTACAATGTTTTCTAATTACAGTAGGTATGGGAGGACAGCGTAGGCGTGTCAACAAGTACCAGGTACTTGATAAAATAAAAAATGGTCTACAGATCTAAAATCTACAGGGCCTACAAAGTCCTCACATTTACAAAATCAAAATCTCAAAGAAAGATAAATAAAATATAAAAACCTATTAAAACCAAGTGATTTGATTTCCATTACAACCACTAAAAAAGAGTTGGAAAATTAGAATTGTCTCTATATAATGTCAAATAATAAAAAGATTATTTCAAAGAAGTATGTAAAAATTGTTAATTCTGAAGGACGTTATTTATGTTCTTGTGGCATTCCTCTGGGTAGGTTAGTTAAGTAGGTCTGGCAATGGACATCTGACGACAAAAGTCACAACTTCACCTTAGTTCTAGAGTAAAATAAACGAAAATATAATATAAAAAAACTGTAAAAACAATTTATTTAAAGCTGCAGAACAAGAGAAAGAAGCAAGTCAAAAAACATTCAACATTCTTTGTACAATCTCTAAGGAGCCTTGGAGCCTTAGACATGGCCAGATGCGAATAAAGTAAAAGCAAAATTCTTTCAAAATCAACGGGTACCCCCTTTGACCTTACATCGGCATAATTTCCGGCAAAACGCGCAATCCCTATTAATATTTCTTGGTACGACTTTTGGGAATTTCATCGAATGCCCTAAAACCAAATAAAGTTGTGAATCTTTCCCGAAGGGATTATCATTTCTGTCCGTTCGGGCGGGCAATATATTAACCGACTGTATGTAGCGGTAAAGGTGGAGTGCTGCTGGTTGCGAGCGATCTTAAAGAACTCTTCGATCCGGAATCTCATAGAATCAGTATTACCTACAGTTGTTTTTTTTTAATTTTCGCAAGAAAACTTATAATTTTAAATCATTCAACAATTTTAAAACTCAACGCACTTTTAAGTCTAGTTTTATGCTGTGTCTGTCGCTCCTTAGTGTATTAGAACAGAAAGAATTTCAAAAATGTCTTGAAGTTTCATTATTCAATAAATTTTAATAATCAAATTAAAAAAAAATTGTAGTCACAATATGAAAACTTTGAAAGCCTATTCCATAACAGGTAGGCAGGTCAGGTTTGACTGTCCGTTCTTGAAAAATTGTATGCGTTTAAGCGTAAACAAGTTTTAAGCAGTATTGGACTAACATAATGAATCTTGTTGTCTGAAATATAAATAAATAATAATAATATATCCTTCTGGAGCCCAATATTCAGCACATACATATGAAGCCATAAAGCTGACAAAAGGTAAGATTCAAAAGCCAGAACGTGATTGGCTCAAAATCTACACTTCTGTGACGAAGTCACGTTCATGAATGATGGAATATGTAACGATATGGATGCTTGGATAGCTGTATAGTTTAAGTGTGTACCTTGGTAGATTGAACATGAGAGAGGGCGGATTCTGAGCTGAGTGCTTCACTCAACCAGTGGAACTTACACGTCAAGTTTTAAGGGACAACTAGTGTGAGAAGAAATTCTGAGACACATAATATAACACCATGCATTTTACCCTTGAAGGGTTGGGCCACAGATAAGGGATTACTCTCGATTGAACAGAGGTGTACTTAACAGTATACCCACACAGTACTTAAATGCAGTACAAGGTTATTTATTTCCATCGTTAAACTCCTGGGAAGTATTAAGACGACTCCGACCACACAGTGGCGCCCTCATCGTTTGTTTGGTTATTTTTTTTATTATAGAAAGACGGAAAATAGTGGCCACTGTTATCCGTTTTAATGATTATAATAAAACGAAATAATATAAAACTACCGTTTGTAATAATATTAACATATTATCTTGTGGAGCACAACTTAACATGCTTGTTTTCTGCATTTTCATTCTAAAATAAAAGAAATAACCAAACAAACGATGAGGGCGCCACTGTGCGGTCGGCGTCGTCTTAAGTCATAAACAAACGATGAGGGCGCCACTGTGCGGTCGGCGTCGCCTTAAGTCACCTAGCATTAAGTAGGTATAGTAAACCCATCATGAAATAAATTTTAAACTTAAAATTACTTACTACACAAGTATTTTCATCCACCTATACATTTTTACCTGATGGCAGCAAGTCCGAAAAAAGGGTCATGTTTTCAAGTCACTATATCGAGGTTGGCCTCCAGTTTAAAAACGAGGATGGATATCAAAAATTAACTAGACGCGACAGTCATCTGTCGTCTGTGACCCAAATAAAGGAGAATCGAAAACCAGACCAAATTATTTTAAACAAAAAATAAACCAGATTGTCAACCAAAAAATCTTTATTAAACCTACATCAAACGATTTAGTTTTAGTTCATTTTTCATTTTCATTCGGCATCTTTCACTCGAAGTGAAACTTCTGAACGCAAAATGAATCAAAAATGAAAAATTAATTCATTACTTATCTTAGAACTTAACCAACGTTGTTGGATTTCGGCACTCGGCACATCTTTCACTCGTCTACCGAATAATCGAAAAATGAAATAAAAGGAGCGGATGAACCGTTCATTTTTAAATAATTTTGTTAGAGTTGTGTGAACGTGTAATGAAACAAAAATGAAACTTCACTCGAATGACCATTCATTCAGGTGAATCGTCTGATATCGGCAGTACAGTTTTTTCGCTTACATAGCAACCCCAAAATATATCTAGACAATCATTTGACGGTAGATTAAGCTGGGCCACTGGACCTGGAAGATTGCAGGCTAAGCCGCCAGATTAGGCCTTATTCCCACCTTGGTCAGTATTATGAGAACCTGACTTCGTTCGTTTATAGTTTTTGATTGATGGGCATCGGTTTTTGTGACTTTGAATAATTATTTTAGTTTAATTGACGGTTGAATTATTAGCTAGCGACCTGCCCCTGATTTGCACGGTTTTAATGAGTGGACAAGACATCGAGGTATCATATAAGTAAGTTTAATAATAGTGTATTTAGACTTAAACCGTCCGGAATAAATTCTTTAAATACTGGTTAAAACCGTTGCGTAGTTTAAAAGAACAACGCGACCACACAGACAGATATGAAAAGTGACTTTAATTTATGGGTATGTATAGATATGTATGAATTAAAGTGTTGTGTAAAAGCAATTCAATGATGTAGGTATATGTACATCGTGAGGCCCGTTTATTGCCCACTAACTGATCTGAATTGCATTGTGTCTCGACGGATTTATTCATGAAACCGACAGTCAATTCAACAACAACAAGAAACAACAACAACAACAACAACAACAACATCAACATTGTATGTGTTTAAGATTATGTGTTTTCTTTTTAATTTTTTTTTTTTCTGTAATGTGCGTTTTGTTTGTGCAGAATAAACATTTTTTTCTTTCTTTCTTTCCTTTTCAATTATAAAGCACAGTAAAAATTGGGCAAACAGTGGTAGATACCCTGGTACGGTGGTGGAACGCTTGTTTCTTAAATTAAAACTCTGAAAATGACGTGAGCTTGATGCCTACAGACAGGATTTATCCACAAGCAGCTCACTAACTCAAGACAGAGAGGAGTGGAAATGAGAAAGGGAGGCCATACCATCCCTACAGTGGGACAACGTAGGCTAAAATAAAATAATAGGTACATAAAACCTTTGTTATACCAACCTATTATACAGCGTGTAATTTTAATCACCTTTATTTATTTATTTATACTTTATTGTACACCACAAAAATACAACAAGTAAAGATACATCAAACACTACAAAATATACAATGGGCGGCCGTATCGCTTTCTGCGATCCTCTATCCTCTTAAGGGGTCATTATACTCATCATTATGAACAAATTTACTATGCTGCCATTTATGTTCGCATAACTCGTCAAAATGTAGGGAACAACCGATTTTTTTTTCGCGATTAAAATATTAAAAGTTGTTCATAATTATGAGTACAATGAGCCCTTAAGAGGATAACGGTGATTAAAATTACACCCAGTATATTAAGTACGCGATGTTGTGTGTTTGTTGTCCATAAGAAGGACCGACAATCTAAAAAACCCGGACAACATTTAAAGTCCACTACACCCGCTTACGTGTACATGACGGTACCACTCATTTTTGTATACATAACATATATACACGTGCAGACCATACGCCACACACTCTGCTTTTCGATCGCGTTAACGCCCTTTCATCCCTTGACAAATTGAATATAGCCCGCGTTGAACACGGGGAGGCTACACGATACATACACGACATGGTTTAGCGGACGGGCTGGGCTCACTTAAAGGCTATGTTTATCGGTTGAAAATTCATGTTAGGTACTATAGGTTTAAAGTCAAGAGAAATGTGCTCTGATATTATTTTCATGTTGTAAGTTAATAGATGGATCGGGACCGTTACGAGACGATTTGGAGTCGTCGTTTCTAAACGAGAAGGCACTGCCTAAGAGCTCAACTGTCACTAATAAGTCACATGAGTTTTTCTTAAATCTATGTTAAATCATGGGTGAACTTGATATAAATTTAAGAAAAACTCAATTTGACGTTAGTCCTTATATTTTTGTATAAATTTGATTTTTAATTACTTTTTCTATAAATTGTTACCGATCTTTAGGAAATTTCGCGACATCGGAGCGGATTTGGAAAAGGATGTATGAGACTTTGTACAGCAGTAAGACAATATGAATGAACTAATAAAATAAATATATATATTTTTTTTTTATTTAAGTGTATCTTACATGAGAAAAATACTCAGCTTTTCTCTTAGAAAAAAATATATGAAACTGTCAAACGAGAACAGAAAAGGTATAAAAAGTTTTTTTTTTCAGAATGGACCTGCTCTTAACCTCGATTACGCCTGATGGTAAGCGATGGGTGAGGTCTATGATGGAACGAGCATGCCCAGAAAACGCCTGTTCACTCTTGTTTTGAAAGAAGACTGGTTAAATGCGGAGGGAACACAGACGATGTCAACTTTAAAACACAGTAAAAAAATAACTATTTGACAACTGATAAAAAAACGAAATCATTGTATATTTTTTGTGATCTACCAATTTTTTTAAATTTTTTTTTTAATTGAGTTTTTGTGGTGTACAATAAAGTATATTTAAATAATAATAAATAAACTTTAAGGCAGCGTTCAAAAGCGAACGTCCCAGGAGCTCGCGAGCGTCACGCTCTATTATATGGGTAGTTCTACGATAACAGGTAACTTGTGCGGCAATCAGTTTAAAATATAAATTGTATTCTATAAGTTGTTATTTTTTGCAATGAAACACATCACCTAAATGCACTTTATTAAATAACGTCACGATTAAATGCCTAATTAAAGTATATTTTTCTGAAATTCCTTGTAAAGTCTAAAAAAGTCTCTACCCTGGCCTGTCCCCCTGTCGGTTTCAGTTTAATTTCCAAACGATACATACCTTCTTTGTATCAGTTATTAAACTAAAGTAAGTTAAACACAAATTTCAATAAATATATTTAAGTATTGTTAAGGAAAAATAGAACAAAATTTATTTATTTGCAATATTTTTTAAACTTAACTTTTGTCCTAATGTTTTTGGGTATCTACCCTGGCAAATTTCATTCCGCTACTACAAACACAAATTTTAAAACGGCCATATTCCAAATAGCGCTCCAGGTCATCTATCAACGTGAAATTAGCAATACAAACACGTGAGCCCTTAAGAGCGCCGACATTTGTTAGTTGTTGCGACGCGTTGGTTCAAATTGGTGGTTTCGCGAGGTCATTGTGTCTCTCCACTGGTAAGTCATAAAAGTTATATTATTCATTTAATTTATTTGCATTTACTGGTCTAATTTAATAATAATGCAATAGTTAAAGTGTGATACATAATTTACAGAAACATTTCTTATGTCAATTAAAACAATAAAATTTATCACGAAAACGTCTCTTCCCTGCCATATTTCCCCTGGCAAGATAACTGTCAGGGGAGAGACTTGTTGATCAGGGGAGATAATGTTAGTGCAAACAAACTTAGTTATAGCGTATTTTTTATCAACAAACAGATTTAAATAATTTTGGTAAATTCTTAAAACTGAAAAATAAAGGAGGTTCTCAGTTCATATTGTTATTACATTATTGTCTAATATTGTTACAGATCAAGGAACCGCGGAAAAAGTTAACACGTGAAGAAAGATTACAGAAGAAACGTGAAGCAGCGAGACTACGATATGAAAAGATTAAAAATGATCCCGAAAAATATGAATCGCAAAAGCAAAAAGAAAAGGCAAAATATTTAAAAAAGAAAGAGAAAGGAATTATAAAAACTGTCGACCAAATGACTCCTAGAGAGCAATATAGGCAAGTGAGTGGCTTTCATTTATATTTTTAATTTTATTTTATGATTAAAACATGTTATTTAGTGAAATGTAGCATAGATACAGGTAATATGAAAATTATCCTGATAATTGCAAGTCTGATTATTTGTATTACTTAAAAGACGCTAGTCCATACAACGTGTAACGTTAAATGCGCAAAACCTGAAAATAGTTTGTTTATAATTGACTACTGAATCGATTTCAGTCATTTTTAATATACTTACGTTTTTTTTCCCAAAAATTTGATATGTATTTTGCCATATTATTCGCCGATTGAGCCAAAGAAGTCTTAAGTCTTATTTTAAGCCAATAAGACTCAATTTTGAATGCATAAACTAATGCTAGGATCAACACGATTTTCTTAATAAAAATAGCTTTAAAAAAATAGTTTTGGTCATTGTATTAGGCTTTTAACTTAATGCTATAATTGGGGTGTATGAGGTATATTGCGCATTTAACGTTACACGTTGTATAATTATTAGTATTAATAAAATAATATTTTATTATTTGTTGTATTGTAATGACACTAAATACATTTTTGTTTTAAATTTCAGAGCAGGCTGAAATAATATAGTCTGTTAATGTTTAATATGATTGGTAAAAATGATAGTCTGATTCTATGTTGAGTACAATGTTTAATTAAAGTTGATTTTACTAATTTTGTTACTTTTATTGTCACAAATTCTCTCCCCTGGCTAAATAAGTATCTACCCTGATCTTAGTGTCTCTACCCTGCCCAATGTATTTACCCTGGCCTTGTAAAAAGTAATAAAATATGCATAAAGTGACCTGCCCTTAAGTGAAAAGATACATAAATAGGACAAAAATCGTAATATAAGTGTTGAATGAAAAAACAGCAACTTTTCTCCACGGCCGTATTCTCTAAGAACTTAAAACCTCTTATCGTAGAACTACCCATATAGGCCCGCAATCAATTAACTCGCATATGTACGTCATTATTCAAGTAAACGATTGTGTAATCACGTATTCGCGCGACGATTGCTTTTGTTTACGACATAGGGTCAAAAGACAGAAATTTAACTATATAGGGTGACTGGTAATTAGTGACCGATACCTAAACACGTGATTGTACTCATAATAACAAACAACTTTTACTATGGGACCAAACCTGAATTCGCGAAAAAAAATCAGCTGTTCAGTACCTACATTTTGACCAGTTAGGCGAACATAAATGACTGAACAGCAGATTTTTTTTACAATTTCAGGTTTGGTCCCATAGTAAAAGTTGTTTGTTATCATGAGTACAAGCACGTGTTTAAGTATCGGTCACTAATTACCAGTCACCGTATATAACCTTCTGTAGACGACACTCGAATAGTTTTAATTATCTATCGCTCACCTAGCAGTATAATGGCACATTTACAAAAAAGCGAAATAAGTAGATGTGTCATTATATTGCTAGGTGAGCGATATATTCAGTTTCATTTCATAGTCATTGCACCGCTCATTTGTTCTTAAGTATAGGCATCTGTTAAATAATTTTTTTGTTCCACTAAAGTTGCACAATTTATCAAAAATGAAATTCAATTACAAAGGACTTCACACCTACCAATTTATAATACAGTCAAATTTCAAAACAAACTCTAGAAACCTTGGAAAAAAATTAATTATAAAAAAAATTCAATGATAGGGCTTTTCTGGGAAAAAGCTTGATGCAATAAAAAAGTTATCTCTTGATTGGCATAGTAAGGCTTTATTAACACTTGGCGTATTCTCTCTGTAGGTTGATTCGATAATAATTATTTTCTGTTAATCAATAAACTGGAGCAATGGTGGCCCTGTGATCACGGTCGCGATTTACGAGTTGTGGGTCGTATGTTCAAAACCAGACAGGTCCTTTAATTTGTAAATTATTTCATCATCACTGCTCTCAAAACGGTGAAGGAAAACATCGTGAGGAAACCGGCATGTCCTAGAACCAAAATAGAAAATATTTATTGTCCAGTTAATACAGTAAGCTGGTTCACTGGTTAACAGCAAGTTAAGACGACATGAGTAGCTTAAAATATTACCTACAGCTAGGTTACAATAAAGTATTTGCTAGTGAGCCCCAAACTAGACAGTTAGTCTGTATCTTAGGGCTCATCATCATCTACCTAGCCTTTTCCAACTATGTTGAGGTCAGCTCCCAGTCTAACCGGATGCAGCTAAATACCAGTATTTTCAGTGTTTTCAGTAGTTTGTTTTTTTTTGTGTATCTTTGGGCTCGGAGTACAAATTCTAAAGTGGAGACTAGAGAAGTGATTTCAGGTATGGCATGGTCCATACCATGCCATACCTGAAATCATACTCAATACTCAAATTTTATTTGCATTACACAATGTGTACTTATGTGGTAAATTAACTCACTTTTTAATGAAAAATCATTGCAAGTCATAAAAACATATAAAATACATAAGTAAACAACATATTAGTCATACAGCAAAGTAGATAATCCCTTTTACTTATATTTACAAAATTGGAAGACGCTAGGACTTTATAAGAACAAATTGAGAATATGTTGAATGTTTAAATCGCTATCCTGAGAAGTAGTGAAAAATGAGTTACAATGTTTTAAATTGCAGGTGTCAAATTATTGAGATACTCATGAGCTGTTAATTTTGAATTTAAATGTTAAATTATTTGAATTGCAATTTCATTTTATTTTTTAAAATCTTATTTATTGATCTAACTATACATTTTATATTATTATTTTTAAATATTTATATAAATCTACTTACGTATGTACGTGTAATGTGTGTGTGGTGTGAGGGTGTGTCTGATGTGTGTTAGCGTAACTATGCGTGTTTGTTCCATTGTGCTTCGTTTGATTTGGTGTCAGGTCAGGGTCTATAAATTAATTATTCCAACTCATCATAACCAGTGTTCTGCAAAATTTCCTTTACAATTTTTTGCAACCGAATGAAGTAGTATTTTTAATTTCGCAGAGTTTGCAGACTTTATTGTACGTATTAATGAGAGAGCAGGCAGGGGAGCGTCTTGCAAGCAATGAGGTGCTGTCAGGTGTTGGGATTCTGTAATTTATTTTGCTTATGATAGATGTGTAATCGGGTCTCCTTTTAATATTTTCGTACGTTTTTGTGCAGGCAGAAAAAATGAAAAATGAATTAATGAAGAATGAAATGAATGGTAAAATAAATAAATAGAAGCTGGCGGACTCTGAGGAGAGTCCTCGTTTCGCGGTAGAGTAAATCAGTAGAGTTTCTTAAAAATTACTTTAAGAAGCGCCCTCTGTGCTCTTTCAGCTTCGATCAAGTAGGTGTTTACAGCACTACCCCCGCACGCTGATACAATACTGAATTATCGATTGGCATAGCGCTAGGTAAACTTTTTGTACTGTGCCTGTGTGCAGACAGACTAAAAAATAGAAGACACGTGACATGTACATCTAATCCTACTATCCTACTATCCTACTTCCTACTAATCTTACTAATATTATAAATGCGAAAGTTTGTGAGGATGGATGGATGTTTGTTACTCTTTCACGCCAAAACTACTGAACGGATGTTGATGAAACTTTACAATAATATAGCTTATACATCAGAATAACACATAGAATACTTTTATCCCGATATTACCACGGGATCAAAACTTACGCGGGTGAAACCACGGGGCGCAGCTAGTAATATTATAAATGCGAAAGTTTGTGAGGACGGATGGATGTTTGTTACTCTTTCACGCAAAAACTACTAAAGGGATTTAGATGAAATTTGGCACACAGATACTTTATAACTAGGATTAAAACATAGGATGCTTTTCATGCCTATATTCTCACGGGATAGAAACTTACGCGGGTGAAACCGCGGGGCGCAGCTAGTCATGTCGTAAATGTTTCATGCTGGATTATATTCGAACGCAACATAAATAAAAATTGAATTGAATCTACCAAACCGCACTGGGCTCGCATGGTGGACTACAGCAGCCCACTCCCTCTTACTAAGAAGAGACCTGTGTCCTAGCAATGGGAACATTATAGGCTGATTATGATGAATCAATCAACTTATCCACGGCTTAACTTATTATCAGAATGTTGGATCATTCGGTTCCAGTTAAATTGGTGGAGCTATATGATGTTGATTCACATGTCATGTTTGTGAACGGGCGCCGTCAGTTGTAACTGGTCATCTCTTAACTACCAGGGTATATCTACAGATACTAGATAGATAATATATTTCGAATTGTTTATGTTTAGGGTTCCGTACCTCAAAAGGAAAAAAAACGGAAACCTTATAGGATCACTTTGTTGTCCGTCCGTCTGTCTTTCAAGACCCTTTATCTCGGGAACGCGTAAAGGTTTCGAGTTGAAATTATAACCATATAGGTATTCAAGTCTGCGGTCCCTTGAAGCTGTGAAAAATCAAACTTTTAAGGTAACGTAAAAAAGAGATACGGCTGTTTATTCCGCAAAAAACGTAGATTTCGACACTATCAAGGAAATCAAAATACTACTTATTACTACTTACTATAATTATAGTATTTCCCGTTGACCCAGAATAATGAAATTTGGCAAGAAGCAAGGTCATATAGCACAAGTAAAGGAAAAAAACGAAAAACGTAAATTTGTAGTTACATACCTACTTTGTGCGGAACCCTCGGTGCACGAGTCCGACTCGCACTTGACCGGTTTTTTTAGATTGTTCTCACATAGAGAATCAACAAGAATAATGTACCCAAGACTTTGTAATAATTATCTTGATTTAAAATATTGTTTGGAGTTTCTTGCTCGTTCTTCTCCATAGACATACGTTTTGGAATGGACAAGCTTCGAATTTCTGACTAACCGATCTGCATTTTGACAATTCAAAAGTGTATAAAAATGCTTCAATTGAAATAAATTCTTTGAGTATTAAGTTTGGAACCTGCTTACTTTTGTCTAGGAGCGCAAATATTTGCGCAAACGGTCATTTGCACAAAACATGTCTTTCCAAGTCTTAAACATTTTCTTTGATCGAGATCACACACATATATCATGGGTTTCTTTATGTTTCCCATTTCATTGATGTGACCTAACCTTTACAATAATTATCCTTATATGTATTATGCATTACACCAACACGGGTTATTGGTCAGAAACGGACGAATCGACACTTTCAAATAATATTATTATTTCTGTGGGCGAGTTGCACGTAGTTATTTCATTCGTGGGTTAGTCGACTTTTATCACTACGGTGCACTAGTACTTATCCTTTTTTCTATACTATACGTATACTGCATAAAATTCATAATGTATCAATTGCATAACACGTGTTTCTAGAGTTGTCGATTCGCCTACAGAAAAGTAAGTAAGTAATATTTAATAAAAAGACTTTACATTAACATCAGTATTGTTCCAATAAGGTATGAGTACGTCTATTACAGATAAGTAATACTCCTGATCTTCAAACTAGGAAAATCCTGTATCTTGAAGGACAGTGTAAAAAATAATTGTCATTATTTAAATGTGCCTATTCTCCCGTTTCGGGCGAGTGAATTCGTGCAAATCAACCAATAAGCCATCAATACAGATAAAATATAAATCTGTCGGATAAACAAAGCGTATTGATATTACAATGTACACACGGCTACACATCAAGCTATACAAAACCAATTTACGCTGGTCTCGCATCGTACGGAAATCCTATGCAATGTGAGATCAGCTTATACTGGAAATGTATAGGTTGATGTGTAGCCGTGTGTACAGCTGGTATTTCCCGAACCGAAATGATTTCACGCAGAAAATGGGTCAATATGTGGTGTACAGCACGTGTAGGTACACCTGAGGGACAATTCTCGTAATTTTAAACGTTCACAGTCTGATCTGTCTCAATCTGTAAAAAATACCTCTAATTTCCCTACATTTTTAACAAGTTTTTGACATTGATTGGCGCTGAGATGAGATTGCAACTTGATTTTGAACGTTTTTATGAAACGGTTTTATTTAGCTTGCCCGGCTTGTTATTTATTTGGGTCAAATTTTGTACTTGAAATTTTACCCTCTTCTGTTAGCAGATTGATCTGATGTTTAGTACAAACCTTTAGTTTTGATGACAATACAATTTAATTTAATCAGTATCTCAGCTACAAAATGGCGGATTACATATTTTTTCACAATCCGCTCAATATGAGTAAGTATCAAATGCTTTTTTTTTATTTCGAGTATTTTACTAGCCAAGCACTTTCGCTTGGCTAGTAAAAGACTGTACACTATGAAAAATTTCAAATCTAAGATGGCTGCCGACACAAAATGCCAGATTTCATATTTGTTTCAATATAAATCTGATTTCGTATTTGTTTCAATATGGGTAATGGGTATCAAATGAAAGGGCTTTACAAGTAGAACACAGTGCATGGCGCATCATAAAAACTAAAGTTTAGTTAAAAACTAAACAATTGAAAATAAAATAAGTAAAAAATATTTTTAAGTTAAACGGTTTTAATGAAAATAATGATGTAGATAATGTACTAAAAACTAAAAAAAGATTCAGTATGTCCTAGGATTGATGAGGAAAGTGGTGTGATGACACCAATTTCCTCATCAATCTAGGCTATTGATCGGACAAAAAAATAAAATCGTGGGGTTTAGCGTAACCTGAGTAAATATGTAAATAGAATTTATAATGATATGAGCGGTTCACTGCTGATAGAAATTTCATGCGCCCCACGATTTTTTTTTTGTCTGATTTATGCCCTAGATTGATAAGGAAAGTGGTATGATGACTGGTACCTAGGACCTACCGAATAATTTTTTAGATTTTAGTACATTATCTACAACATTATTTTCATTAAAACCGTTTATTAATTACGGGCCAAGGCCTTCTGTTGTAATTAATACGTTATTATAATGAGAAAGACAAAAAAAAAAATATCTCGGTTTCGTGAAATAGATGTGGAGCAAGATTAATTACTTTTGTATTGTTACTTTCGTGAGACATACTTAACTATCGGCATGTATTTAAACGAACCTCGTATCGTAATTTGGGGCTAACATTTTTTTAAATGTAGTACTGAAATTAAAAAGATTAATATTTATATACCTACCTACCATATTTTATTGTTGGAAGAAAGGATAAACGAAGTGAATGCTCAAATTTAGGTTTATACCGTAGATTTGATCACTGCTAGCGTAGATTTGATCTTTACCATCTTTGCAAGTTATTTGTAGCTGAACGAGAACATTTTAAGTATGTATTTTGAAGAAAAGGCGATGGAATTAAACGTGTCGAAGCAGGTATACAAAAGACATGGGAAATTATTGTAGAGGTCGGTAGGGGCGGCAAAATGTGAATAGCCTTCTGGCGGCAAATGTGTAAATCCGCCACTGATCCTCTAATATAATGAATGCGCATCTTTTTGTGAAACTCGATTATTTCCTGTTTTGGGGACCAAAAATAGCCAAGTAATTGCGGCCAACTTTAATGTACCTACTACTTAGTGATATTCCCTGCGCCGAAATGATTTTATGCAGAAAATAGGTCAATGTTGGGTTTACAGCACGTGTAGGCACACCTGTTGTAATGAATACGTTATTATAATGAGTAAGATAAAGAATTAATATCTCGGTTTCCTATATTTAATGGATGTGGAGCAAGAATAATTGGATAAATACTTTTGTGAGACCTAAATTCTCATCGAACGAAACTCGTATCATTCTCATTTTGATATACTAAAAATTTTATTAAACACTCTAATATAATGAATGCGCATCTTTTTCTGAACCTCGAATTAGTTCTATTTTAGGGACCTTTAAAAAACTTGCTCTGTGGCTGCTGCCACAGTTGTTCATGCTAAGTTCCAATTAACACAGCACATTTGCACCAAGTTAAGACACAATCCTCTATTTTTATTAGTCAAGAGCCTAGGCTTTTATAGGCTTGGTTCAAAACTCCTACCCACATGTTGGTTCAAAAGCTAGTGGTGGCATCTACATCGCCACATGCAAACTACGCATCACGTCACGCAAAATCCTGCATCGCGCAAGTAGAGCTTACCGCGAAACTAGCATATCATCATCTGCCTAGCCTTTTCCAACTATGTTGGAGTCGGCTTCCAGTCTAACCAGATGCAGCTGAGTACCAGTATTTTACATGGAGTGACTGTTTATCTAACCTCCACAATCCAGTTACTGGGTAATGCGAAACTCCTTGGTAAGACTGGTTGTTAGACTTTACGGGCTTCTGACGACCCGTAACGACTGTCAAAGATCCACAAATGACAGCCGGGACCAACGGCTTAACGTGCTTTCCGAGGTACGGAGGAGTCTTGGTATGTAAAGATGGTCACCCATCCACGGACCAACCGTGGCAAGCGTAGCTTAACCTGATCGATGGACCCGTGCGGCTGTTATTATTAGCCACAAGCCCGTCAACAACGATATACAACATCAATAATCGGGCAGTTTCCACCAGACACAACACCCGTCTGGTCGGAGGATCCTCCCTTTTCTATGGAGGATTAGTGAACTTTACACACTGTTCCTCATGCCTCTAAAAGCTTTCAAGCCTAAAATTTTCATTATCAAACCACTGTTTTTTGGCCTCGCATCGACATAAAAAATTGTTCCAAAACATTAAGCACATCCCTAATTTATAATAATACTCGAATTCCTCTAATAACCGTCGAGTGTCGCCATAAACTACAAGCACGTGTATAGTTTATTTGTTTTATAAGCTATATCCCGGGGCTATTGAAACTTATCGGGCTATGACGTCAAAGTACTTACTTCATGAAACTATTACAGCCTTATCTTAAAGCGGTGTATGTACGGAACGATTAATATTGCTAACTTAATTAATTATTACGTCAAAATGTCGCATGAATTAATTTGGTGAGGAATTACTTTGGATAAGTAGAACTTATTAAGGAGGGGCTTGTACAGTGTGTAGGCCACATCGCTCGTAGAACTTATACCCGATGGGGAAGAAAAGTTCTTGTGTGGCGACCACGAACCGGAAGACGCAGCGTAGGCAGGCCTCCCGCTAGGTGGACCGACGACATCGTGAGAGTCGCGGGCAACCGATGGATGCAAGTGGCGGATTGTCGTTCGGCGTGGTGGTCTAAGGGAGAGGCCTTTGTTCAGAAGTGGACGTCTTCCGGCTGTTGATGATGATGATGAAGGAGGGGCTTGTGGCTAAATAATAAGTGTCGCACGGTTCGATCGGAGGTTAAGCTACGCTTGCCGAGGTGGATCCGTGGATGGGTGACCAAACTTAACATATCGAGAATCATATTGAGTCATCAACGAGTGTAGACGCCCGCCGTCGACACGCTTTTACGGCAGCCGTCAACACTCCTCAACCGATGACACGTGACGCTCGTGTGTATGAGCACTTACGTGACACTTCACAATGAAAAACTGACAATTTGAGACTGACTTTTGGACACATAACTTACTATTTGACTTAAACTCGTTACTTTACTAAAGTAAGTCAGCTAGTTAGCTAGTAGTCACTGCTGGACATAGGACTCTCCCAGGCTGTGCCACAACATGTGACACTGCGTCTTAGCCAACTTTTCAATAATAATAATAATCATTTTATAATCGAGCAACTAAGGCTCATAGATAAAATACACAAAATAATCATATACAATAATAAACTAATACATATTAAAAACCTTAAAACTATGATTATACACGTAACGTTGTCGGCGTCGTGTTTCGCTATAACCGTCCTCGGAAACGTCAATATGACACATTTCAGCCTAAAGTCCTCTTTCAGGCAGGTCTACAGATGTTGGGTTCCAACCCGTACCACGAATGACTTAAAGTTGATGTTATGGCGCGATTCCAACCTTTCGACCCTCAGAGTCTAGTTGGTCTTCACCTTCAAATACTGTACGACTTCCTCAGTTGTCGTGGAGTGATGCAGACGCGAAAGGCAAAGTCGACGGTCCATCTAGATACTTTCTAGCATAATTAACTTAAAATGTTCCCAATGCTGGGACACATACGCCTCTTTTCGAGAGGAAGTGAGCTATAACCTACCATGCAAGTCCATTGCAGATAGCAGATGTCACGTCTTCTAATTTTTGGTTTTAGGATTTGCCGGTTTTTCACACTATTTTCTTTCACCATTTTGAGAGCAGTGGTAATGAAATTATTGACACAAAGTAAAGCGTCTGTCTGGATTCGAACCCAAGATCTACAGCTCAATATTCTGGGCCGTTACAACTGCTCAGAGGGGCAATTCTCGTAATTTTAAGAACGTTCACTGTCTAATCTCAGTCTCAATCTGTCAAAAAATACTTCTAATTTTCCTACATTTTGACATTGTTTTTGATATTTGTTTTTCGCCGAGATGAGACTGCGACTAGATTTTGAACGTTTTAAATTACGAGAATTGACCTTCTGATACTTTTTAATTTATTTGAATTCCCAATAGTTCCATAAATTGCCCAATCAATGGTAATTTTATTGTTAGCCATTGGAAATGTTCGTCATACCGTTGGGGTTAAAAGACATTACAATGTTAAAATTTATACGTACCTACCATAACGATTATTAATAATCGATTTAGATCGTTATCAAACAGTGTTCTGTCTAGACAAAATCAAGCTCAAAATAATTCAACCTAACAGCAGTTAAAAAAAAGGGTAAAAGTCACGATAATGTATGCTGTGTCTATTATTTATCTAGAGGGGCTCGTGGCTAAATAATTACAGCCGCACGGGTCGGTCTTCAAGGTTAGGCAACACTTGCTGAGGTGGTTCGTGGACGGGAGACCATACATTACATACTAGACTCCTCCGTGACTCGGAAAGCACGTTAAGTCCTTGGTCTCGGCTGTCATAAGAACAGATTTGCTCACAAATATTAATGATTTACTGTCACCCAGTGAATGGGCCGTCACAAAGTATGTTTGAAGTGATATTACTTGCAATACTGCCATAGTCAATATGAGAAAATGTCTTTATATATTATTTCAAGTTAGAGAGGGTTACCTCATGCCACATTCTGAACAAAATCGCACGTTTGGCGAATAAGAACTTTTAACTTTAATTGCGTCATTGATAATCAGTTTAGTCATCCATATTAAATATTAATAGATGGGCTTATTATTATTATTATTATTATTATTAGCCTGTTATGTCCCACTGCAGGGCAAAGGCCTCCCTTCCGTTTTTCCATATTCTCCTGTCTCTTGCTACATCTGGCCAATCCTTTAAATAGGCGTCCAATTCGTCACGCCATCTCTTTCTGGGCCTACCGCGTCGCCGATTCCTGTTGTTCGGAACCCAGTCAGTGGCTACTTTTGCCCAATTCTGTTGCGACATGCGGCAGATGTGGCCTGCCCAATTCCACTTTAGTTTGGCGGCTGTGTTGCCCACGTCTGCGATTTGTGTTTTGGAACGAAGTATACTGTTCCGAATGCGGTCCGTGAGTTTGACTCCAAGAATACTTCGTTCCATTGCTCGCTGGCAGACCCCGAGTGCGGACTTTTGACGTTTCGTTAACGACCAAGTTTGTGCTCCGTAGGTGAGGGTCGGAAGGATGCACATGTCCATGAGTTTTCTTTTTAGGGAAAGTGGAAGTGATCCTTTCATTAGGTGTTTCATCGACCAATAGCTCTTCCAGGCGTTTTCGGTGCGTCGAGCAACCTCTTTATCTTGCCTCGCCTGGAAAGAGACTATTTGGCCGAGGTATATGTACTCATGGACATATTCAACCTCCACCCCCCCAATGTCCACTTTGCATTTCATGCTGTTTGTCATTAACTTCGTTTTCGTCATATTCATTCCGAGTCCGACCTCGAGGCTGGCATGGCTCAGTTGTTCCAACATAAGACTCAACTCAGCCGCCGAAGATGAGAAAAGGACAATGTCATCGGCGAAGCGTAGATTAGTTAATCTTCTGTCTCCAACGACAATGCCCTTGTCCCGCCAGTGTACATCTAAATTTTGGAAGACTTCCTCGAGCGTTGCTGTGAAGAGAAATATAAATAGATGGGCTTGTGGCTAAGAAATAACAGCCGCACGATTCAATCGATCAGGTTAAGCTACGCATACCGCGGTTGGTCCGTGGATGGGTCACCATCTTTACATTTCAAGACACCTCCGTGCCTCAGAAAGTACGTTATGCTGTTGGTCCCGACTGTCATTCATGTCTTTTTACGGGTCGTCAGAAGCCCGAAAGTCTGACAACCAGTCTTACCAAGGGTTATCGTATTACCCAGCTGGGTTGTGGGGGTCAGATGTGCCGTCACCCCATGTAAAATTCTGGTATTCAGCTGCATCCGGTTAGACTGGAAGCCGACCTAAAAGGCTAGGTAGATGATGATGATAAATATTAAGATATAACTTTTTTTTAATCTATCTACACAATTATAAATTAATTTCGCTTTTTGTATTGCTCTGTGCAACCGCGTTGTTCTTCTAAACAACGCAACGGATTTTGATGCGATTTTTATCATCATTTGGACAATTTATTGCAAAAGGTTTACATAATGTGTATAACACATTAATATTAAACTTACATAATATAAATAAATCTCTATGTTTTGTCAAGTCGTAAAAAAATTTGGCTGTCCCATTTCAAAATCTAGTAAGGGACATTTTTTTTTATCGTTTTATTGCATAATCTTGCTAACCTAGAATAAGTAAGCAAGAATATGCAATAAAACGATTTTTGAAAAAAGATGTCCTTTACTAGGTTTTGAAATGGGACAGCCGAACTGTGCGAAGTAGAGATCTCTACTCTCAAAATTTGTCAATGTATACAGAGTGGCGATTACGTTATCACATTAAACAGTACGGCGGTTATAACAAGTTATTAATAGTATGATAATATTAAAATAAATTAATTATTAATATTAAATATTAATTTTATTAAAAATAGAAAACTAAATTTTTCGAACTTAATAGCTTCAAAATTGGCAATAAATAAATCATCCTTGTTAATAAGGCATTAGACACGTGCGGGGCAAAAATGGTATCTTGTAATGTTACCAAATAGTCACAAATTAAATTTAATGTTGTTAAATACTTAAATTAAAAAACAGGGCCCACAACTAGAATACTAATTGTTATTAATAATTTTAATTGTTTATGTTTAAAATACATAATGGAGGATACGTGGTTTCAATTAATGTGAATACCTAATCGCCACACTGTATACGGTGCCATCCGAATGTAATTAGTTTAGTTTTTCGGATTCGCAACAACACCTTGGGAGTAGGAACAACTCGGCTGTGCAATTTCAAAACCTAGCAACTGACATTTCTAAAAAAATCGGTGTTTTTGCATATTTGACTTCCTAGATATCTAACAAGTCAAATATGCGAAAGCACCGATTTTATTTTTTAATGTTAGTTGCTAGGTTTTGAAATTGCGCAGCAGAACTGTCAAACCGTGTTGTCATTCATTATTAGTTCGGTCCACGAACCCCCGAATAGACTTTAACCTTCGAATGTCTGGTTCTAGGATATGCAGTTTCCTCGTGGTGTTTTCCTTCACCATTTTGAGAGCAAGGGTGATAAAATTATTTACACGAAGTAAAGCGCCTGTCTGGCTTCGAACCTACGACCTTACAACTCGTAAGCCGTTACCACTGGGCCACACATAATGTCATTAGGTTTCAGTATAATGCAATAATTTATTATGGTGGTTAATTTTAAATCATTGAGTGAAAATATATTTCAATCTGAAATCCGAAATGGCTACCACAACATCCACCTAAGTACAATCTTAGCGAATAACGTTTCCAATGAAATTTCTACCCTCCCAAGTGAAATTATGTATTTATGCACGAATCCCTGTTATTTCTGATACGCGAGTTCATTTCTCACCCGACATGGCAGTTTGGAGTAATTCGCTGTAATATTGTGAAGTACTTAATGTGTGATAAAATGTTCAGCCTATACTTAAAACTGTTACGTGTTTTATGGGATGACTACTAAGAAATGAAAACGCTGTGGGTTCGTGAAATTTGATATTAGTGTCAAAATATAGGTCGTCTAATACTATGTAATCATGTGCTTTATTCATGGTGCTTTGCCAGACTGGCAGCGCGAGGTGGGGAGCGATGCGGGTGCGGGAACGCACGCGATCTACCTGTCCGCAGTCGAGCACGGCTGTATTCTGTGTGTTGTCGTGTCCAGTGTTTGTCAAAATATAACATGGATGAAGAAGACTTATTTTTCTAGTAAAAAGCTCTAACTAGTTTGAGAACCCAGGTCCCAGCGCGGGCCGCCCGCGCCCCGCTGCGGCCACTTGTATGAACGAGATATGGCGTGAGTTCTCCGCGCGCTCCCCGCGCCCTCTTCGTGCTGAGCGAGCCGCGCCGTTCACCGCGCTCGCGTGCCCACTATGGACACTCAAATGAAGTTCTTATGTTTGAGTTCGCCGCGCGCCCTCGCTGCCAGTCTGGCCAAGCACTTACAGTTTGCGCGTCAATGGCCCTACCATCCTGAACAACATACTATCTTCTGGCCCCGACTGCGTCCGCGTGTTTTAACATAAAAGATCCTATGGGAGTTGGTGATAGCTTCATATAAGTTAAAGAGTTTTTAAATTGGAGTGGTTTCGGGATACAAAATCACTAATTTTACCTTTCTATAATACTCGTATTAGTACCTATATACTATCAAGTTTTTCATTAGTTTGAGGGGCTTGTGGCTAAGTAATAACAGCCGCACGGGTCGATTGATCAGGTTATGCTAGGCTTGCCGCGGTTGGCTCGTGGATGGGTGACCATTTTAAGGTACAAGTCACCCCTCCCTGTCTCGGAAAGCACGTTAAGATGTTGGTCTCGGCTGTCATTCGTGAGTCGTCAGAAGCCCGAAAGTCTGACAGCCAGTCTTACCAAGAGGTATCGTATTACCCAGTAACTGGGTTGTGGAGGTCAGATAGACAGTCTCTCCATGTAAAATACTGGTATTCAGCTGCATCCGGCTAGACTGGAAACTGACCCCAACACAATTGGGAAAAAGCCTAGGCAGATGATGGATGAGTGGTTTCGGCATACAAAATCACTAATTTCACCTCTCTATAATATTAGTACCTATGGACTCTTAAGTACACAACCTAGTGTATTTTCATTTTCTCTTACATAAACTTTTCCCAGTGATTGGTGAAGGGCGGACGTTTTTTGAGGACTGTCTTATGTAATAGCCTAATTTGAATAACACACATCACACAAACATTAACATTACACACACACTCACACACCCACACACTCACATCACATTGCTTACAGTCCGGATGTCGACAGAGGGCGTTCCTGACACGTGTTAGTGCGAAAATTAAATTCTAGTATACTTAACGAATAAAGATCAAATTCGCAAAACACGTATTAATTTTTATGAAACTGTCAGCCGGTCGATTCTGTAAAAATCTCACCGTGATAACTTAGGAGAAGTGAGCGTGAAGAGAGTTATCAACAATCCCTAACATCAGGTGGAGTAACAGCTCACTTCACCTAAGTTGTCACGGTGACATTTTTACAGAATAGCACTGCAGGTGTCAAAATCGCATTTTCTCCTCGGTTTCGCTGTAACACACATTAACCAGTAACGCGTTATGACATTATGATGTTTCTGTTTAAGTATGTTTGTAAACACAATCTTATGTTACCTTATTTGTTCGATAATCCATAAAAAACCTTCTTTCAAGAAAAATAAAAGCAAAGAAAACTCGTAATAGTTCCGTTAGGAAAGATAAAAATAAAACAGTTGAATTATGTCCCGAAACTTTCTTTCAACAAAGTCGAGGTCGGTATTTGTGTAGTCGGAATATTGCTAACATCCCGTAAAAGATAAATAGAGATAAAAAAGTTGGCAAGTTGGGGTCCGACGCTATGAGGTTATTTGTAGACATTTCAATACAAGTTTCTGACTTATTTAGGGCATTCTTTCTTTTCCTTTTAATTTAACACTTTGACATGCTTTGGACATGTGAATGGTTTTAGGGTTCCGTACCCAATAAACTGCCAACGGGATCCTATCACTAAGGTTCCAACGGGATCCTATCACTAAGGTCCAGCCATCTGTCTGTCACAGGGTTGTATTTTTTGAACCGTAATACACTCTGTCAAAATTTCAAGTGCCTATCAATTGAAATTTTCATACAGACTGTGTAGGTACTATTAGTGTCGAAATAGTAACAAATAATAAAAATAAAATGAATTAAAAAATGAAAGGGGTCATAACATAGCAAGCAGAGGCCCGTGGCTAAATAATAACAGCCGCACAGGTCGATCTATGTTTGCCGCGGTTGGTCTGTGGATGGGTGACCATCTTTACACACCGTAACCCCTCCGTGCCTCGGAAAGCACGTTAAGCCGTTGGTCCCGGCTGTCATTCGTGGATCTTTGACAGTCGTTACGGGTAGTCAGAAGCCCGAAAGTCTAACAACCAGTCTTACCAAGGAGTATCGTATTACCCAGTAACTGGGTTGTGGAGGTCAGATAGGCAGTCGCTCCATGTAAAATACTGGTATTTAGCTGCATCCGGTTAGACTGGAAGCCGACCCCAACATAGTTGGGAAAAGGCTAGGCAGATGATGATGGGTCATACAGCAAGCCTGTTAAAAGATACGTTGTCTTAAATATTATACGTTGGTCCACAACCCTTTCGGGTGCTAGTCAGCTCGTACTTTGCCACTTTTTTAAATAACTATAATTATTAAATACAGTAATGGCTGATTTTTCCAACGCCAAATAATTTATCCGAAGATTAATTTTGAAATTTCGACAGTTCTTCCGTACAAAATCTGTCAGACGTCAATTTTATTCCACGAATAAAAATTATCTGTCGTTTAAAAAATCAGTTCTTTGTGCAATACAAAATATTTAAGCGAATAAGTAAATAAAATATACTAATTATAATTTAATATAAAAATAATAATAAATAGATTGACTTACACAAATTATATACAGAGAATAAATAAATGAGTAATCTTCTAACATATAAAATTTTCGTGTCACAGTGTTAGTTACCATACTCCTCCGAAACGGCTGGACCGATTTGTATGAAATTTTGTATGCATATCGAGTAGGTCTGAGAATCGGCTTTTAACTATTTTTTTTTTTTTGCAAAACGATGTGTGCGGCGTCAGCTAGTAATATATAAAAACAAATAAGTACTTTTGTTAAAAACGGATAGAAAGGACGTATAATAAATATTGAATAATAAGGAAAACCATAAAGCGCTCTTCCTCTCTCCTAATTAAAATTTTACTGTGCCCGACGGGTCCATAATTGATTCTATTGTTTTATACTAACCAACTTATTATGTATACATTATAGACTGAATTGAATTGAATTAAATCTTGATTTTTTTTGCTCAGACATTGATGGTGAAGGAAAAAAAACCGTGAGGAAATCAAGGCTTAATGTGTATTTAAGCCGTGAGCAGCTGTGGTGAACAACGCTCGAGTATTCTTCATAAAAAAAAAATTACCTCACATTTTTATTTACAAAATAACATATGTGACCATATCCTTAACGAAGCCGGGAGTCACTTATTCTTCCCGTTATTATGATAATTTTTTGTACTGGACTAACCTAGGAACCTTCTCGTTACGGAAAAATTGATAATGCTCCAGTTTTTTTACGAAATCAAATTATAAATGTCATAACTGAACTGTACCTACATACTCCTACGATACATGTCACCGTGGTATGTACCTACAAGCACAATATGTTGCGTGCGTTATATTGCGCGCTGCCGTAAACAGCGAATTTTCACACCCAAAAGTAAGTCGTTTCCAAGATATTAATTTTGCTTAAGGTTACTTAGCTTGATGTACAGACGCCAGCACATTAAGCAGCCCAAAACTGTCAAATTTTCCAAATCCTCATTGAACGTCATGTTTTAGCGATAAAGTTGCAAACATATTAAAGTTTGACAGATTATATTAGCTTGATGTGCTGGCGTTTGTACTTACAGAATGCGTCGATGATGACTACGTGATGGGTTTTTTTAGTCTGTATATTTAGTTTAAAAGTTTAATTTTTTTTTCAATATAAAAAAATTATGCAACATTAGCAGTGCCCGGCGGTTTCACCCATATAAGTTTGGATCCCGTGGGAATATCGGGATGAAAATTATCACATGTGTTAATCCTGATTTTAAACTATCTGTGTGCCAAATTTCATTCAAATCCAGTCTGTATTTTTTGCGTAAAAGAGTAACAAACATCCATCTATCCATTCTCACAAACATTCTCATTTATAATATTAATAGGATAAGTAAAACGGTACGCAATCTAATCATAAACTGCAGAAGGAAATAAATATCAAATACCTATAGATAAAAGACCACATCATATTCCAGTAAACCTCATGAAATCCAATCGCATTGCTCTCGACGGTATATCAGTTTCAATCGAAATATCACAAGTAAAATATTGCTCGTAACTTACTTTTCTGTCAGCAAATATTGGCTGGTTATATAATACGGCAAATTAGATTGAGAGGTTATTAAATCAGTTGTTTATTAATTTATTATTTATTCAAAATTACGTAAATAACACCTTAACAGCTATAACGCCAATACAATGTTACTTCAATAAATATACACATACATGTAACTTACATTGAGTAGGTATTTACCCAAAAATACAATTAAAATCACAATCATAAATACAATTTAAATTACAATAAAAAATATAATAACTATTAAGTACTAGAGCCGTGGTGGCCCCGACTTACGAGTTGTAGGTTACGGGTTCGAACCCAGCCAAGCACTTTATGTATTTAATTTCATTACCACTGCTTTCAAAATGGTGGCGGTGAAGAAAAACTTCGTGAGGAAACCGGCATGTCCTGCATTTATCATTCGTTTATTATCCCACTTGAATGTCCATGTTACGAAAAAAGGAATCCTACTAATAATATAAAGAAAAAAAATACCAGAAACATGACGGATAAAAAAAATAAACACAAGCAAAAGAACAAACTAACAATTTGAGAGAAAACATGCGTCACATCCACGCAAAACGTAAGCAAGTAAGTTTGTGAGGATGGATGTTTTGGCAAAAACTACTGAACGGATTTTGATGAAACTTTACAGTATCAAAGCTTAGGTAGATATTAGGAAATACATAGACTACCGTTTATCCCGATATTTCCACGGGATCGACACTTATGCGGGTGAAACCGCGGGTAACTAACTACTCAAATAAACGAAGCTCATGTATCGGCGGCAGTCGCCGACAACAGAGGTAACTGCAGCAGATATGTGTCGTCGGCTTTTTTTTTTTGAGGATGGGAAATCATCAAATGACCCCTCCCGCTCTGGGTGGAGCAGAAGGGAGTGTCAGACTCTTACTGACTAAAACCCACCCGTGTTCCTTCCTTAGTTAGCCCTTTATGTTCCGGGGCAGCGGTAACCCTTTTGGACAATCCCGCTGCCCCGGCAGGCTACGGCCCTTACTGGCCCCTTCCTTGTGATACTGATATCTCTTTGAGGCGCGCGTCGCAGGCCCGCGCCTACGGTGGCCCGGAGTCATCACGCGGCTCCGTCCGTCTTCCGCGCATCCGTCTTCCGCGGCGGCTGGGACGCGACGCGTGTCGCTTGTGTGTATGCACGCAAAGTGGGAGATTGGCAAACATGACAACGCGATGGTGTAATTTGTACGGCTTTCGGGAGTAAAAAGAGGTCTAAATCAAAATAACTAACCAGCCTATTATTGTTCTACTACAGAGCAAAGCCCACTTCTCGTTAAAATGATGTGGGAAATTTTTAACATGGCGTCTTCATAGTTTTTGAAAGCGGTAGCCAACGTGAACGATTTTACTACTGAAAATTGAGACTCTTTCACACTTAATATTTATAGCTGACTTCAAAAAAGAGGAGGTTCTCAATTCGACAGTATGTTTTTTTTTGTATATTTGTTACACAATATCTCCGGCAATTTATTGTAAATCGATTTCAAAAAATATTTTTTTAATGGATAGTGTATGCCTCAACGGGTGGGTAAAGATGTCAGTAAGAGTCTGACACTCCCTTCTATTCCACGCAGAGTAAGAGGGGTCATTTGATGATTTTCCATCCACAAAAAAAAGGGGTGCTCGGGTAGATTTTGAGTTAGCTTCGTAATACGTATTTTTGCCACTTAGTTTATATTGATGATGTAATAATGACTTTCTGTCACTGATATTTATATAGCAAGTAGTGTTATACGAATTTAGGTCTGGTAAGTATCTACATTTTAAAAATGTAAAATAAAAACTTTTTTACAAAAACGAAACAATCGACTTCCAAAAAAGAGTGGCAAACTGGCCAACATTGAAAATGCGAATCGAATGACACCGACTTCCGAAATTAAAGTTATTTTTCACTTTGTAGTGTCTTATTTGGAAGTCAGTTGTTTTTTTTCCTTTCAAATCTGTAACCATTTCTATGGGTGACACTGAGTGTGCTTGCTACATACATTTAGACTAAAATGCTATATAGTTTAGTTATATTCTCGATTCAAAACTTCTTTAGAGTAAGTTATACGTTACATAAACTGAATCACTCAATCTTTCATACGGCTGTCTAAATACGTAGCGAATTTTGACACCGTATTCTCACTGGTGAAAATGACAGATTTTCATGACGGCGGTTAAAATATGATGGCCGTGCCTTGGAAAGTACGTTAAACCGTTGGTCTCGGCTGTCATTCGTGTGGAGTTTTGACAGTCGTTACGGGTACAATGCGCGCATGATAAGTCTGCGCGCGAAGTTTGAGTTCAAGATTATATCCCTGCTAGCACTTTTAATCACTTTCGGCATAATGATGGTAATTATTTACTTTAGAAAACACGGAAGACAGCACAAAGGTTCGCATTTTCGTTGTTTGCCACCGACTTTCGAAATAAGACATATAGTCGAATTGAGAACCTACTCCTTTTTGAAGTCGGTTAAAAACAGAACTCAGAGTTACTTCAATATTTTTAATTAAATCATTTAAATATCTTCATATTATTATGAGAATTCTGCCTAACTCTTCGCGGATTACAGGGTGATGTTATGATAATTTCGCTTGCTATGAAGCAACAAAGACATGTTTTAAAAGAATCATATTTCTGTTTTAAGAAAATTACTGGTACTTAAGTATTACAAAAAGTGAGGGCGTAAAGCTTTTTTGTTGATTCATTTGAGCTGCTATGGGTATCTTCTAAAAGTTGACTGAAAAAGTTTTATTTTACTATTTAATATAGTCACTTATTTTGGAATGAAAGCATTGTAACGTACGATTTCAATAACTGTTTTAATCTTACCAAAATACTTGAGGTCAATTTGCTGTCCAGATTTGCATTTTTTGCAAAACTGCAACTTTAAGTAACATAACTTTATATCGTTGACAAAACCAATCTATTTAACTAGTCGCTAATGTCCCACTGCAGAGAAAAGATCTACTTATCCCTTTCCACAAAATTCTGTCTTTTGCCAATTCCTTCGGTAGGCGTTGAGATCGTCCTGCCGTCTTCGCCTTGGGCAATACCAAATCAGTCTTAAAATAGCGACTCATATTTATGAGCTCGTAAATTTTAAACATATTTGGTAATAACAGAGTAAAAACGTTTGTGTTTATTGTCGCTGTATTTATTAAAATTATTTACATTTTAATACAAATTCATCATTCATTCATTTTTTTTTTTCATTTTAAATTATTTACGTTTTTTAAAAAAAGAAAAAAAGAAAAGAAAGAAAGAAAGAATTTAATACAGCGGACTTTTTAACATTATGCAAATACAAAATATTACCAAACCAGAGTAAATGTATTGCATGTCACCGTAATATTTAATAGTGTTATATCATATTTACCGTGTTATTATATTAATTGTTAAGTAATTATAATAATTACTTGCTTCAATTAAGGCGCACATATATTTTTGCTGTGAATAAAAATATCTCACCCCTTATTTATTTCTTTATAATATACTTTATTGTACACCAGAAAATACAATATGACAAAAGCATGAAATATTTACTATATTAATTATTATATAGGCCTTAAATATAACTGGCGAAATTATAGGGACATCTCTACGAAACCCTTCAGGAATTATAGACGTTAAATTTTGTATGTGTATGTGTTATTATTATTAAGCTAGCCTTTTCCCAACTTTGTTGAGGTCGGCTTCCAGTCAAACTGGATGTAGCTGAACACAAGTATTTTACATGGAGCGACTGCCTATCTGACCTCCACAACCCAGTTACTAGGTAATACGGTACCCCTTGGTAAGGCTGGTTGTCAGACTTTCGGGCTTCAGACTACCCATAGTGACTGTCAAAGATCAACGAATTACAGCCGGGACCAGCCCGATCAAGGCCGGCATGCCACGATAAAGGCAAATTACAATAGACAAATCGATTGTGTCTCATTAGCGGTGATTAATCGGTTAATCTGTGAAACCGCTTACTGCATATTACCTGGACAGTAAATTATTTTCTATTTCTATTTTGTTTTCACATCTTCTTAAGCTTACAGCACATCACACCTAATCTTTCAAAAGTTCTAGGTTTGTTCAATGAAATGTCTAAACGGCTGGTTGACACCCGTGACCCAAGGGCTGGCTTTTTACCTCGGCTAGAGGCTAAGCATTGCCATACAACGTGGCAATGCGTCCAGTGTTTTGGGTACATTACCAGTCGACAGCGATGCGGAGGAATTTCTCCAGGCCATATTTGAGTTTGATAATAGTTTAAGTTAGGATATTTTATTAAGTAATTAGTTATAAGTTGTTATTTATTTATATTTTCAGTCAAATAAATCTATACCTTCCATGAAATAAATCATTAACTGTTACCGCGTAAGTAACTAAGTACATTGGAGAAAATTATGAGTTTTCCTGACTACGTGACGTCACTAGAAAATGTATTAAAAATATCGATAAGATTGAATAAATATAATTTTAAGAACGAAAATGCTTTCATTGATGACTTTACTGAACCAAATTACGTGTTTTTAATGTAAAATTTTCTTAAAATTTATTATTAGGTATTTTACTTTAAATTTTTTTTTGATAAGTACTTACGTATTTTTTATTAAATATTTTTCCACTCATTAATAAGAACTAGTCACATTGTTTCGTGTAATAAAAATGCAGTTTTGTAGAACCTACCAGGTTTGTTAAACCTTTGTGCCTGGCCAGTTAATTTTCAAAATTATGGTCCATAAATGTTAGAATAAACCCATATATTTTTGAGAAATAAATTTAGAATCTTACCTATGCTAATTAATTCTAAAAGTAATAACAAAAACTATTTTAAAACTACGTACCTTCAACACAAGTCCATTTGAAAAAAAAAAAAAACAAAGCACTGAAAACACAAATTCGAAACTCGAATTCAAAATTTTTAACAAAATAACTGTCACTTCATACGTCACGTTCACAAACACTATTTCAATTTGGAAAGTTATATTCGGTAGCGGAGCGAGCGAAGCGCGCGTGCGGCCGATCCGACGATTAACGGCCGAATGAAAGCCGTGCCGCACCTGTTGTGTTCGCTGCTTTACGTTAACGAGGGACCATCAACTATGAATCGGGCATCGGGCTGTAAGAAGCTGTTGTGATTTAGCAGGAATAGGTATCTAAGTTTTTCATTGTTGGTCGTCTTAAGCTCTTTTCGTCTTTCAGAGCATTCTTATTTCCAGCATTGGAGCTTTAAAAGGGTAGTTTTTGTTTTTTTGTTTCAGCGCGTTTTTATTCTGAACTCTTCGATCTGCCACTTTAAGTAAGACTCTCTTATTCTCTTCTCTCATTTTCCTTTTTTTAAACCCTCTATTGCACGACTCATAATGCGAAGCGTTAGAAAGTGCTTTACGATGATTTTTTTTTTGCCTCGTTTCTCCAACTGTTTCTATTGTTTTACTCCTGCTAGTACACATAACTTACTTAATTTATATACCATTGTATAGATTTTTAATGGAGATTAATTCTGTACTTTTTAAAAATTGATTTAATGTAGTAGAAAAGAAAAAACCATCAAAATATTTCTAAAAATATTCCCGTCGATCAAGTGTGAAGCCTAAAAACATTTAGCTTGCGAAAAAATCAATTAATTGAGTAATTTTTTTAATAGATTCTCTTCACCGTTAATAGGATAATCTTTTATTCAAAGTTAGTAGTTTAATTATAATTAATAAAAATAAAGTTAATAAAAGTAAGAGGTAGAATGTATTCTAAAATCTACTTTATTTTTTATTATATTTTTTTATACGTCGATCGTATAAAATAAATATGACATGAAATTTTTTTATTTTTATTTATTAGCCTCATCATTGTTAAGCTACCACTTAAGGAAAGAATGAGACAGGTCAACGATAAATTTTGTAACTTACTGGGGCTGCCTTAATTTATGTATGAAAAAATCCACCTCAAAATACCAGCTCAGACATCGATATACATGGTCTTCACATGATCTGACCAAGATTATGTCTGGAGTTTAAAAGAGACTGTGACCTCTGAGTTTGTTTCGGCCTTTTTTCTCAGAGTAGCCATATAGGAAACGCCGACCTTATATAGTTTCAAAACAAATATGATTGATATATAAAAGTGTTTGTGCAAACCTACTTACAGAAATAAAATCATTTTTAATTTAAATAAATCTTTTTGTTTGTTAATTTTGTGCTCTTATTCCCAATGTGAGTGCGGTGCTGTCTATATCATAATCTACTTACTAGAATATGCCAAGTATCCATACACCTACATCTTTGAGAGTCCAATGAACCCCTCTGACGCTGTTATTAATGTGGCGCCCCCTAGTGGGCCTAACTAATATAAAATATACCTCGACACGATCAATTGCAATTGATCAATTGCGATTAATTGTTTTTGTAGTAATATTGTCGATCGCTTCAATTGCTTAAGGTAGGCGATCATTTTGCGTATCGGTGTGTATCTATTATGTAAAAATTGACTAATGCGATTGATCGTTTCGGGGAGCCTTTAAATAGTACCAACGAGTTTGGAAGTTGGCGGTGTGATACCCCCGAGCCTCTGAAAACACGTTAAGTCATTGGTCCTGCGCCTGATCTCTCTCCGGTCGTGTCGGATTGCCGTCCCATTGGACTATGAGAGTGAGGAAAGAGGGAGTGCACCTGTGTCTGCGTGCACACTTGTACACTATAATATCTCCCGCGCCGAAATACGGTCTGGAGTAATTTAGAGTTGACAAATTCGTCTCCTCGACAACGTAAATAACGTAATGAACGTGCCTGATTGAATGGCATTACGAGTACAATCAATTGTTATTTTATGTGTGTTACGCATTTACTCCGCTAGTTACTTTTGAGATTAACTAAGACAGTAGAAACCAAAATTGAAAAAAATCAACTAGTGGCGGGTCAAACTTTTTTTTTAAATTGCTGTATTGCTTGACGACGAAGACGCCTGATGTAAAGCTATGGATGAGGTCTATGATGGAACGAGCATGCCCAGAAGATGCCTGTTCACTCCTGCTTTGAACTTTTTCCCTCTCATCTGATAATCCAATCTATTTTTAAGGTTCCGTACCTCAAAAGGAAAATAACGGAACCCTATATAGGATCACTTTGTTGTCCGTCCGTCCGTCTGTATGTCAAGACTCTATCTCGAGAACGCGTGGAGGTATCTAGTTGAAATTAATACCACATACTCTTAATTGCGGTCTCCTAAAGCTGTGAAAAAATCAAACTTCTAAGGTAACTCAAAAAAAAATCAGCTGTTCCCTACATTTTGACTAGTTACACGAACATAAATGTAGGGAACAGCTGATTTTTTTTCGCGATTTCAGGTTTGGTGCCATAGTAAAAGTTGTTCATAATGATGAGTACAATGACCGCTTAAGAGGTTGCTGGTGTTTTACAAATAACCCTGTATATATACAGGGTGTGTCGTAAATAGTGGTTCAGAGTAAAGGAGTCGATACACTGTATTCTTAAGTATCACACACCGAAATTTTGGTCCCATAGTAAAAGTTGTTCATAATGATGAGTACAATGACCTCTTAAGAGGTTGTTGGTGTTTTAAAAATAATCCTGTATACAGTCATATTTTTAATATCTCTACAATAAAGCTGAAGAGTTGTTGGTTTGAACGCGCTAATCTCTGGATCTACCGGTCGAATTTGAATAGGTAATTCTTTTTGCATTTGACACCACGATGTGACCCTTTAAAGCCGAGCAAAAAGAAAAATAATCAGAAAGATAAGCAGAAACAAAGTAATAACGCGGGCAAGCGATGCGATGCGACGGCGCGAGTCAGGAAACAAGAATTTTCACGCGGATGAAGTCGGAGGCAGAAGCTAGGAATAAATAAATTTATTTCGTTCTCAAAGTACAGACGCACATAATGCTACCCGAAATTGTAAAATTTTCCCAATCAACTTTGAACCTTATACTTAAGTAATAAAGTTGAAAATCTATCAAAGAAATTTGACAGATTGTAGTAGCTTGATGTGCTGGCGTCTGTACAATAAAACTTAATCTATGAAGTACAATTTGTTAAGATATTTGATGGCTTTAAAGCTGCAGCATTAATCTTTAAACCCACCACAGTCTACAATCATACCAAACAATAATTACACTGCAAATATAAATACTCTTTCTTACGGCGTGGGTGCTACGTAATAATTTCTTAAGCAACAAGAACTTCTGTGTTCATTAATGAACTTAATTAACACTACAAAGCAGTCGTTATTGACTTGATTATTTAAGAGCAGTAATTAACTTCGAATTATCGCGTTGAAAGCTCATTTACATAACTAGAGTTTCTCGCGTTGAATGTGAGAATATAAAGAGGGGATAGAAAACTTGACTTGTGTAAACGGATCGAGCGATATTGAAACGTAAGGTAGTTTAATTAAAAAATAAAAGCGTGCGTGCATACCTAATATATACTAATATTATAAATGCGGAAGTGTGAGCAGTTACTTCTTTACGCTTAAACCGCTGAACCGATTTTATTTCCTGCATGAAGGTAAATATATAAGAATAATCGCCGGACGCGAAGAATAATCGCCTGACGCGAGTCTCGCATGGATATATTTTTTACTTCTCGACGATCGAGAAACACGTCTCGAGTAACTGAAACTTTTTTTCTGGTTGTATACAAGGTGGAAACGAGAATTAAAATAAATAAAAAATATATATATATTTGATTAAACTGGGTATATAAACTATAAACGCTAAACAAAAACGAAGTGATATCATGAGCAGGCGATGCAATACGACGGTCTGGGTCGAAGAAACAAGAATGTTCACACGGACGGAGTCGCGTGCAGAAGAAGTTTATTAAATAAGATACTCTCAATCAATTTCTTTACCACAATTTTCATTTTATTTAGGCAGTATCCACAAAAAGCTGACACAAAAATCTCAATATAAAAAAAAATATAAATATATATCAATATTTATTCCTCAATTTTCATGATTGCACCTACTACTGTTTGTCTCTGCGTCACCCAAATGTTGACTGGTAGAAAATGCCTATGGCATTAAGACTGTGCCGACCCTACAGTGGCGCCCTCATCGTTTGTTTGGTTATTTCATACAATTTAGAATGAAAATGCAGAAAATAAGCACGTTAAGTTGTGCTTCACAAGATTATACGTTAATATTATTATAAAAGGTAGTTTTATATTGTTTAGTTTCATTATAATCCTTAAAACGGATAAAAGTGGCCACTATATTCCGTTTTAAGGATTATGATAAAACTAAACAATATAAAACTACCGCTTCTAATAATATTAACGTATAATCTTGTGAAGCACAACTTAACGTGCTTGTTTTCTGCATTTTCATTCTAAATTGTATGAAATAACCAAACAAACGATGAGGGCGCCACTGTAGGGTCGGCACAGTCTTAAGAATAGAATAGAATACAATAGAATACTCTTTATTATGTACACCATTATAAATCCGCCTCCGCCGCCACGTCCGCCTCTGTACATGTATGTGCTTTTTTTTTGTGGATGGGAAATCATCAAATGACCTCTCCCGCTCAGGGTGGAGCAGGAGGGAGTGTCAGACTCTTACTGACTAAAACCCACCCGTGTTCCTTCCTTAGCCCTTTATGTTCCGGGGCAGCGGTAACCCTTTCGGACAATCCCGCTCCCCCGGCAGACATGTATGTGCTTGAAGTATTAAATTAATAAATAAAAACTAGATCTATACTTATCAGTATTTTTGTCACAAGTACGGGGTGGTTTGATAAACGAGCTCACGTTCGATTTTTTCAATGGGTGGTTGTGGGCAGTGGATAGTGGTAAAATGACCATAAATCCAGGCCGAGTGGATCATCGCTTTATTGAGGTTAATGGTAACCTTACCCCTCTCGACTGCCTCTTTGATCTAGTAGTCGCAAGCACTACTGGACAATTTGGAGTCAAGGGTGAATGCTCTCGAGCTTAAATTGGAGCAGAAACTCATACCAGAGGGGGGTGGCAATATTGAGAGCACCATCGCTGAGCTGAGATGCCAATTGAATGAGCGGGATCAGGAACTCCTATTAAATGATGTCGAAGTGTCTGGAATCCCTGAAAATAATGATGAGAGCACCCTGCACCTTGTCAGGGTCGTCGCCTTAAAACTCGGTGTCGACCTCGATGAGAGGGACATCGTGCATGCTGAGCGGGTCGGCTCCACGCACCGTAACCGTGTCGAGAACACGGACGGCTCCATCCCTGCTGAGCCTGCTGCGCAGCGGCCGCGGAGTATATGTGTCCGATTCGCACGGCGCGCGGCGCGCGATGCACTACTGCGTGCAGCTCGAGTTCGCCGTGGCTTAAGTACAGACGACCTTGAAGTGAGCGGGCCGTCGGCATCGCGCCGTGTTTATATCAATGAGCGTCTCACTCGCGTAAACCGCCAGCTATTTTATCACGCTCGCCAGGCAGGGAGTCAGCACAACTGGAAGTATGTGTGGACAAGATATGGAAGAATTTTAATTCGCAAGGAAGATCGCCAAAAAGCAGAAAGAATTAGATGCCTTGAAGACATATCAAGAATTTTTGGTTAATTGGCGGTTTGCACTGCATCTATTTCAAATTGAGCCACCAAACATGTACTTCATGGGTTCGCTTCCCACAGCTGTCTATTAAGGGTGTTGTCAATTTGTTTTCTTTGTTAATCTGTTGTGTACATCCTAAATATTTATATTTTTTCCTTTTGTGTTCTGTCTGTGTATTTTTTACGGAGCGGTGTGTGTCTTCTGCGGCAACAGATTGGAATCTAATCGGATCACAACGTAAGTGTACTTATAAACCTAGTAGTAATGATCTCTTACTTTACCTATTGTTCCTCTTCATAGTTACAATTATTTATGGCAATTTACTTGGGTATTACATAGACTACTTGATTTATAAAACACAAACAGACGATTTTTTTTACCAACACATGAATAGTTTTTATAATCCAATTATACCTACTTATAAAATCAAATTATACCCATTATACCTATATACCTGCAATCATATTACTAGTATAACTATTTACAAAAACAAATTATACCTGTTATACCTATATACTCATAATCATACTATTATTGTACCCATTTTCAAAATGAAATTGATAATTATTGACCTAGTGACTAGTTTTTATAATCATATTATACTTGTTTACATAATCAAATTATACCTATTACATTTTACAATGATTACTGATACAGAATTATTATTTACAACATTTATTAATCACATTGTCTATTTTGAATTTGTATATAAGTTTTATTTATTCGCACTACATGCCTACATACATACTACATACATCCATTGTTTTTTAATTACCAGAAGTGTCTACAAAGTTCATTATTTTTATTTTATACTTGATGTGAAAATATTAATCTATTGCTGCAGCGCACTTAGGAAAAAAAAAAGTTAAACATGCTTGAAAAATACTTAAAAGTTGGTTTCCTAAATGTGGGTTCCCTTGGCACTAACCATGATGACTTTGTAGCTGCAGTAGAAAGGCATTCTTTCGACGTAATGGCAGTCAATGAGACATGGCTACGACCTGGCGAGGAGGGGCGTGCGCCTAATGTGCCAGGCTACCGTCTGCGACATACGCCGCGACCGCTGGCGGTGCACGGGGGCCGCGGGGGTGGGGTGGGGTTTTACCTTAAAAGTGGACTGACTGTTCGTAATCTGTCTATCCGAATTGACCCCAAATTCGAAGCAATTGAGCAAATGTGGATCACCCTCACAATAAATGGAAATAAAATCGCCGTAGGCACAGCGTACCGCCCGCCACGATTAGATTTGGACCTCTTCCTCGATGCTGTCACTGAGGCTATTACTTCCCTAGTCAAATGTGATTACTATGTACTATTAGGTGATTTTAATGTCAACTTACTGGTCACTAATGGTCAAACGAAGAAAGTCCAGGATTTTTTAAATAGCTTGAGCCTTAGGCAATTGGTTGGCTCCCCCACTCATTTCACTGAACACAGTGAAACACTAATCGACCTAGTGTGCACCAACCTCAATTACAGAGGAGTCTCTGTTGAGGCTTTTGGCTCATTAAATGGCCATTCACTCATTACTTGTGATTTCAACATTAGGCGTAGCAAGTATAAGCCTCATACAGTTACGTACAGACCTATTAAACAAATTGATGAAGGAATGCTTAAAAGTGACTTATCGCACATAGCTTGGGATAACATCTGTGAATCGCATAACGTAAATGAAATGGTTGAGAGATTTAACAAAAACGTCCTAGCTATTTTTGATGCACATGCTCCAGTTAGGAAAAGTATAATCAGAGAACCGTCTTATCCGTGGATAACTGACACAATAAAAGTTATGATGAGCTTGAGGAATGATGCCCTGGCCACGTATCGTAAAATGAAATCGGAGTCTAAAAAAACCTATTATAAAGAGCTAAAATCATTTGTTACCAGCTCCTTATTTAAAGAAAAGGTTGCTTATTTCAATTATAATATAAATAACAAAATTAAAGATCCCAAACAACTATGGAAAAACTTAAAAAATACTATATTGCCAGCTAAGCAGATCTGCGATCTCCCTTGTTACTTGAGAGATGCAAATCAATTAAATTGCCATTTTGTAAGGGTGCCCGGCAACCCAAATTGTAATTTAACACAGCGTGCATTCTTTGAGTCTAACCGTTTTAGCGATGCAACTTTCACTTTACAGCCAGTTAGTGAGGAACAAGTTTTACGATATTTTGGCCAATTGAAATCCAATGCTGAAGGCTGCGATAATATTACTTTGAACATGCTTATGTTAACCCTTCCGCAAACACTAAAAGCCATCACGGACATGGTGAACTATTCTATTGCGTCTTCAACGTTTCCCGACATCTGGAAAGTAGCAATTGTCCGACCAGTCCCAAAAATAAATAACCCTACTGAATTAAAAGACCTCAGACCAGTAAGTATTCTACCTTGCCTGTCAAAAATATGTGAAAAAGCAGTATGTCAGCAGGTATCTCATTACCTAGAAAATAATAATATTCTACCGGAACATCAGTCAGGGTTCCGTAAGCAGCGTGGCACTTGTACGGCACTGTTAGATGTGACAGACAACATTCTTGCTGCACAGGACAAAGGCCTTTGCACGCTTCTAGTCCTGCTTGATTTTTCGCGGGCTTTTGACTGTATAAACGTTGATCTGTTCCTAGCCAAGTTGCAGTACTATGGATGTGACCACAAAACAATAGACTGGTTTCACAGCTATCTCAACAACCGCGAACAACGTGTGGAAATACGCTTGAGTGATGGCACAACACTGGTCTCGTCACCAGTTTCTGTAAATAGGGGTGTACCGCAAGGCTCCATACTGGGGCCCATAATCTTTATTTTATATTGCGCGGACATAATAAAAACTGTGGAGCGTTGTAAGTATCATATTTACGCTGATGATATACAGGTATATGTCTCGTTCAAGCCTGGCGAACATGAGAGAGCTTTGAAAGATCTAAACGAGGACCTTGATAGGATAGCATGCTGGGCAGAAAATAACGGTTTAGTACTTAATCCTATCAAAACCAAGTACATGCTAATTGGAACCAAGCACCAAATAAATGCTGTACCTTCACAGCTCAATGTGACTTTGTTGGGTGAGTTGGTCAGTCGAGTCCGTGAGGCACGAAATCTGGGTCTGTACATGGATGCTGAGCTAAGGTATGAGGATCACGTGGCAGAGTCAGTGCGCAGCTGCTTTTATAGGCTCAAAGTTTTATACAAAATAAGGCCGTACCTGTCGGAAGAGCTGCGGATTCGACTTGTTGAGTCCCTAGTACTCTCTAATTTAAACTACGCAGATACAGTTGTCGGTCCTAGACTGCTGGCAAGAACTGAGCGACTGATTCAGAGAGTACAAAACGCCTGCGCAAGATTTTGCTTCTCAGTTCCACCTAGAAGCCATATAACACCCTTTTTAAATAAACACTCCATCCTTAGAATGAAATCACGTCGCAAGTTACACTTAGCGTGTCTAATGTTTGGGGTTATTAAGCATAAAGAACCAGCTTATCTGTACAAAAAACTGAGCTGGATCGCTAGTAGGAGAGAATGTGCGATCAGGCAGTGCTCCCAGCAACTCTCTACAGAAGTGCATAAGACGGCCGCCTTCAGAGGCAGTTTCAGGTATGCCGCATCCAAATGCTGGAACAACATTCCCCCGCCGATAAGGAATCTTAAGTCGATTGGTACCTTTAGAAATCGATTGCGGCAATATCTGATCGACCATCAAAAAAAACTGGGCTTGACCGTCACAAACACGTCCATAATATAGCAGATGGCTGGGGCTCTGTTCCACACGACATGTTTGTCTTGACTTTATCCTGTAGACAAAGATTGAGGCAACTGTGTAACTGTTAAACGCATATAACGTACATATTATTATATATATATATATTTACTCACTGTACATAATTATTATAAAACCATAACATAACAACATACAACATGTAAACTCGTACACATACACGCTTAAAAACACAAACTAGTCATTGATTAATTAAATAACATATTATTACCTATACTGTGAGTCTGTGATAATCAAGTAATCCAGTAGCCACTACACAAGTATCTATTAAGTTTAAAATTTCAAAATCTTTCTTTCTGTCGGTTTTAAAAGCAAGTCAATTAAGATGTGGGTACTTACACTACTTACCACCTTTATATTATGACGCGCCGCACTATGTAGGTACCATTTTGTTGAAACTCAGATGTGTCTTCTCGACATCCGTGTGTCACTAACGGGATGCAGCAGAATACCAGCGTCAGGTATTGTACCTGGCATATGCTGAGCTGGACTCCCATTTGGTGCAACCATGAGACACACACCGCCCAGTAATGATCGAGACCGTAATGGATGTTGAGGTGTCTCCATAGACACCTCAACATCTATTACGGTCCCGGCCGGTAATTGACCCCTGTCAATTTATCTTTTTAATTTTTGTTTTTCTTTTCTTTCACTTTCTTCGACGTTTATTTTTTAAGTACCTACCTGTATTGTGTCTTTTGTTGCACTGAATAAACGTTTTATCTATCTATCTATCTATCTACTGCCAAGGGTCTGGATTCGATCCCTAACACGGGCAAAGTGTTTTTATTTATTTTATTATTTACTAGCTGTGCCCCGCGGTTTCACCCACGTAAGTTTTGATCCCGTGGGAATATTGGGATAAAAAGTATCTTATGTGTTATTCTGATGTATAAACTATATTACTGTAAAGTTTCATCAAAATCCGTTCAGTAGTTTTTGCGTAAAAGAGTAACAAACATCCATCCTCACAAACTTTCGCATTTATAATATTAGTAGGACTAGCAGACCCAGCCACGCATTGCTGTGGCTAAGGTTTACGTAATTATAAATTAATTAATTATTTATTATACATTGAGATATAAATTATCCTGTCTTTCAAGTTGGATGAAACTACACACAGTGTGCAAAATTTTATTAAAATCGGTTCAGTAGTTTAGGAGTCCATTGCGGACTAACAACGTGACACGTAATTTATATATATTAAGACTAGCAGCGCCACGCGGTTTCACCTGCGTCAGTTTCGATCCCGTGGGAATATTGGGATAAAAAGTATCCTATGTATTAATCCTAGACATAAACTATCTGTGTGCCAAATTTCATCCAAATCCGTTCAACGGTTTACGCGTGATTAACTAACACACGTCCAAACATCTTCACAAACTTTCACATTTGTAATAATAATAGGATGTACACACAGTAAAATACATAGGGATATGACATAATTATGAGAGGGGCTTGTGGGTAAGTATTAACAGCCGCACGGGTCGATCGATCAGGTTAAGCTAAACTTGCCGCGGTTATTTCGTGGATGGGTGACCATGTTTACACACCAAGAACCCTCCGTGCCTCGGAAATCACGTTAAGCCGTTGGTCCCGGCTGTCATTCGTGGACCTTTGACAGTCGTTACGGGTAGTCAGAAGACCGAAAGTCTGACAACCAGTCATACCAAAGGGTTTCGTCGTCATCTGCCTAGCCTTTTCCCAACTATTTTGGGGTCGGCTTCCAGTCTAACCGGATGCAGCTGAATACCAGTGTTTTACATGGAGCGACTGCCTATATGACCTGCACAACCCAGTTACTGGTAGTACGATACCCCTTGGTAAGACTGGTTGTCAGACTTTTGGGCTTCTGACTACCCGTAACGACTGTCAAAGATCCACGAATGACAGCCGGGACCAACGGCTTAACGTGCTTTCCAAGGCACGGAGGGGTCTCGGTATGTAAAGATGGTCACCCATCCACAGACCAATCGTGGTAAGCGTAGCTTAACCTGATCGCTCGACCTGTGCGGCTGTTATTATTTAGCCACGGGCCCCTCTCACTCGTATTACCCAGTAACTGGGATGTGGAGGTTAGATAGGCCGTCACTCCATGTAAAATACTGGTATTCAGCTGCATCCGGTTAGACTGGAAGCCGACCCTAACATAGTTGGGAAAAGGCTAGGCAGATGATAGATGATGATGATATAATTATTATTTGAGTACAGAGGCCCCCCACCCCAATCAGTCAAATTTTCTCAATTGAATATGAACCTTATTACTTTGTGGTAAACATTGAGCTATATAACTAGAGAAGCAAACCTCAAAAAAATGTGTCAAAAAAGTGTAGCCACTTTATAAACGCGACGACGTAGCTTTGAAACCACTAAACATTTAAAAGTAAACATATATCTGTCTCACTTACACACGTCGTAAGAATAATACCGACGCTTAGATTAGACAAAGACCGCAATATAAACATGCAATGACGGGATGGGGTTGCCTACCCATGCGAAATTTTACCCAACATTTTAAGCCATAAAAAGCGTTTTAGGTTAAGTTAAATTATTTTTTAAATATTTGAATTATGTATTACTTACAGGATGTGTAATAGAAGTTTATAAATAATGAAAATAACTAAGACATTTTCTTTTTGAATATTTTTTCTTTATTATTAATGAAATTGAATAGCCAGTCAGTCTCTTTTCTCAGCAATCGGATTATTTCTACGCATTTTTCACGGTGTGCTGCATCTTTAGGCACCCTGCTACGTTGTTATTATTAAAAAATATTTAAAATCACTTATTCTATAAATTAAAAACTCCCACTAATGTGGGAAACTAAAACTAAGTTTTTGGTGGTAACACTGAACCTAATTTACAAAATTCTACATTTTATTGCGTTTTTACGTTGATATAAACACAGAGTCAATTAATTTACGTGTGGAAAGTAATTCCGGTTAATTTATTATGTTTTTGTGATCTTGAATCGCACTCTTTCGCGATATTTTTTGTCGCATGTCACTCAGTTGACTTCGGTTGGCGTCACACAGAGCACTGAACTGACGTTAGCTACGCTGATGGCTGTAGCCATCAGCCTAGTGGCAACGCCTTGGTGCGGTAATTGCTAATCTAGTGTAACATATATATCAATGGTGGTAAAGTTGAAAATCTATCAAAGAAATTTGACAGATTGGGGTAGCTTGATGTGCTGGCATCTGTATAAAGGTACAGGTAGGTAGGTGTTATTAGGTTTTCCTATCTGAAATTTCTCAGTAGCAGCTCAGAGTCTGAATTTGTGCCCAGTTGATGAAAATAGACTCGCCCCTACGAATAATAAAAAGTCATGAAGCGTAACTATGAACAAAATCAACGAGAAATTCGGCTCCCAACTTCACTACATTGACAAAATACCTCGAGTATTTTAACGAAAGAACACACATGCAAATAAGCCAATTAGCTGCGATTCCGGCAAGCGCTGTGATTGGTTCTGGTGCGCGGTGGACTTTACGGCAACGCCCACCGCGGTAAATATTTGTGTGGGTGCCATTTTTGAGCTTGAGTTACATTTCTTGACTTTTATTATTCGTAGGCTCGCTCCCTATTTCATGGTACTGGAATGAACTGACGAAATATGGGTCCACCTCTGCATAACACTTCGGGGTTTAAAGGCGATATGTTATGGTAACCACCCTTCTTAAGTTTTTGATACGGGCTGATTTGTTTTTCGATAAAATTAGCTATGGGTCCAACAGAGAACATGAAACGAGTAAAATTTATGTTATTCGTTAGAATAGCCATACTTATATAAAAGAGTACCTAAGTATCTAATAACTGTCTAACCATTATTTCTCCACAGAGAACCGCATTCTGAAATGGACATTATTATATGATTCCAACTTATTGTGACATTGAATAATTATTATGCACAATAAAACCCAACGTCATAAATATTCTACCATTCTCTTAAAGCATTCCACCATTTCTACTCAATTTACATTCGCAATTCACACAACATTTTAATAAAACTCAAAGACTTCCGTAACAGGCCCCGCTCTATTTCACCCCTATCGAATAAATTCTCCCCCACCTTTTTGCGCCCGAGGGAAAAACTTAAAGAAAATAGTTACCTAGCGCGTAAGTTAAGTAAGAGTAACATTCCACTAAGTTATTTAAAGAAGTTACCGTATTGGGAAGTATTAAAGATCGTTTACTGAAGATTAGGTTAGCGAGTAGTAACGTAAAAAAAGATACGGCTGTTTATGCCGCAAAAACATATATTTCGACAGTCTCATGGGAATCAAAATGTGGTACTTCCCATTGACCTAGAATCAAGAAAGGGACATGCCCAAGATTCATAGTGATTTTGGCCTTGAGTGCATATTTATGAAATGATGTGTTAAATGTAATAAAAATTATCAATATGTTAAAAAAAAGAATTGGTTAAGTATATAAAAGTTCGGAATTTACAGTAAAAAGTTTTTTTTTTTAAACATTACATTTAATATTACATAAAATGACTGGTGGTGAGGTTTTAATAGTTTATAGATACCTTACTCGTCATTGGTATCGTACGAGTAAACTATTAAAACCTCATCCAAGAATTGAGCAGGTGCATCAATATTACTTTGATGCCGTGTCCGAACACGAACAACAAAAACTAAAGTCGAGAGTTTACGTGAAGTTTGTAATTTGTTAGACAACTTACGATTTTTTTTAAATAAGGGATGGGTTGCCTGTGCAATTAAATAAAAATCGATACTTAATTGATTTTGATCGATAATAATTTTAATTCGATTTCATTTTGTGACAATTAACAATTAACAACTGGCAATTAACAATTGTAGATTTATTACATATGCAGATGACACAGCGTTGATTGTGCATGCCAAAGACTGGCAGCTAGCCTATAAGGAAACTGAAAAGGCCCTGTCGACCGTAATATCCTGGCTAAACGACAACCTGTTAACCCTAAATGCACTTAAAACAAAATTTATAACTTTTTCTGGTTCTTCTGCGTCTCAACCATCGGACTCCCTAAAAATTATGGCCCACACCTGTCGCCACTCTAGTCCCAATTGTGACTGCCTACCTCTCATACGCACAACTGACATAAGGTATCTGGGAGTGCAAATCGACTCCCGTCTTAGCTGGGACAAGAAAACTTCTATACATTTTCAAAAAATTGAGATCTTCTGTAGACCTAGAGACATTAAAGTTGGTTTATTTTTCACTAGCACAGTCGATACTAAAGTACTGTATACCGGCGTGGGGTGGCAAGTTTGCTACCGGTATGTTGCGAGTAGAGAGAGCGCAAAGAGCGGTTCTAAAAGTGCTTCAAAAGAAGCCTATTAGGTACCCGACTGTAACTCTGTACCAACAATGCTCTGTACTCACAGTAAGACAGCTCTATGTGCTTCAGACCGTCCTGCGTAAGCATGCTACAATCCCATATATGCCGAACAACAAGCGCAGGAAGGACATAGTGTGCGAAATTCCGCCGCATAGAACTGCTCTCGCCAGTAAAAATTTTTATATTAATAGTTCTCGTCTCTACAACCGTATTAACAAAATAGCATACATACATAACTTAACAAAAAACAAGTGCAAAAAAACCAATCCAATAGATGTATTTCAAAAAACAGACGCATACATACACTCACACATACACTCAGTCACACACCCTCATATACACTGACACGTACACTCACTCACTTACTCACATATACACTCGCACATACAGAATCACTCACCTGTGCACTCTCGTGCACGCACACGCACAAATGTTCTACATAAGTAAATAAGTAGCTTTTTAATTTAATGTTTATATTATTACCTTATTATATTTTTTAAGAGTTCACTTATATAGCACGTTCGAATTTAATTTAGTTAATGTAACCTATTGGAAGGCGCTGGTGTCTGTGATACAATGATGTTCTTTCATTAGTACAGGCACCAACGATACACTTTTTTTCTGTAATGCTCATTATTACTTGGAAAATTGTTTTTGTGAACCTTAAATGTGTTTTTCTGAAATAAAAAAATATTATTATTAAATTATTAATTATTATTATTATTATATAATGTCATGTGTATTTTATAACTAAAACGCACCATCCGATTTTTCATAATAATATGTCCGCTTTTGTACCTTTTTGTGTGCGAAAAGATTAAATAAATAAATATGTCAGAAACAAAGTCTATTTTATACCGATTACTATCACTTAACTAAAATAAATATATCGATAATCGATATAAACTGGCTTTTAGTTTTAAAATGGCAACACTTCCCTGCCGGTGTTTTGTTGATCATAAAATACAATAATTTCAAAACTTATTATTTATGATAAATGTATAAGTTGATAATTAATATTTAATGATGTTTTTTTAGCACAAATGTTTTTCGTTCTTGGCCAAAAATGGGCAATTACCTTTGGCAAGAAGTAAGGTCATCTACCACAAGTAAAGGGAAAAATCCGAAAACCGTAAATTTATAGTTACATAAAAAAAAATCCCGTGATTAACTATTTACATACCAACAAATTTGTACGGAATCCAACTTGCACTTGACAGATTTTTTTTACACTAACCTGAAGGCCAATTATCGTAATTTAAAACGTTCAAAATCTAGTCGCAGTCTCATCTTGGCGACAAACAAATATTAAAAACTCGTCAAAAATTTAGAAGAAAGAGAGAATTGCCCCTTTGACCGTTAACGGCTTGCGCAGTGCACCTGCAAAGCTTCTAGCAGTTAGAATAGAAAGCCGCTGAATCGTCAAAGATCTGAATAAGATATCTATTATTACCATAACTAAGCAAATTAAGAATAAATTGGATAGGTACATTATTAATTTTAAAATAGATTTCCACTCTTCTGAGTGTGTGCCAAAAAAATTTTGTTTTTGTGTCATAATTCATAAGAAAAGTCATGGCGTCGTATTGTTGCAAAAACATAGTGAATTGTCAATATTAAGCGAGTTAGGTTAAAAGAGGCCAAATGGGAGGATTGTTTTTGCTAAGACAATATTAGCCTAGGCTGGTTGCCCCTATAGGTTTTTTTTGACGCACAATAACATAAAGCCATGTGACTTTTCGATTTATTATGATTAACATGTTTGATTACACCTAAATTTTTGTTACTTTAATCAAAAAACTACCTAGTAAATCAATTAGGCAAACTATGTAAGTGCTGTGCACACCTTTAAGCGATATGTTCACTGTAGTACTTTATGTAATAAGACTAAGCTCTCTGTTAATGTTTATGTGAATTAATCGTTGCAGTGCCATAATAAATAAATAAATAATAAATTTATAAGTAACGTCCTCCAAAAGTTATTTGACATTTTCCATTTTAGCTGCAATGCCACAACATTTATGATAAACTAGCACTTCGCCCGCGACTTCGTCTGCGTGTATTTGGTACTTTCCCCTAAAAAATTACAAAATGTATTTAGATAATAAGTATTCGTGCCAAGTTTCAAGTTTATTAGCCAAATGAATAAGATTTTTCATATAAAATGTATCCCCGCCCCGACAATAGTTTTATTATAATCACGAGCACAGAAGAGAAATAGCTGGCAGCTGCACGTCATGACTGTGACAAGAAAGCTTCCACTCAACATAATGCTGTGCTATGGGAAACCTACAGCACAGCATTGACAATGGAAATATTTATTCAATATTTTTTTTTTTCTCTGCACCTCTTTTTATAGAGACCTGAGCAACATTCTGGCTAAACTGTATTCTTTCACAAACATGTAAAATGTAAATATTTGAAAAATTAAACAACAAAGATTATTCTAAACTATTCGCTGTATTTAAATAACAAACGCCATATTTTGACAACATTTCAAAGTCAATTGAGGTTGCATAAAAGGGCAAGTCTTGGTACAGCTCAAGTTTCAGAGTTGTTGAGTATCAAGATACACAGCAGATGTCACTTTTGTTTTTTGCCCTTATAAAGTTTCGATTACTTCTGAAATGTCACATTTGTTTGTTCAAAAACAATATTTTAGTTGTATTAAATAAGTACGTGAGTGAATTCATAAGTTCTCCAAGGGTTACAGTTGATTGCGTGGGAGTAAGTATCAATAAAATCTTTGGTTTTAAGTTTTTGACGGCGTCGTCGGAATTTAATTTTTATTCCTTGCAAGAAATTTTCCAAATTCCGGAAAAAGCGGTAATTTATTGGACCATGGTGGTTGTCGGAGACATTCCAATCGCAGCTCCTCATATATTTAGATTTGCAGTCCTTATATTAAAGATTACGCGTTAGAACGACGGTTCGGCCGCGCGCGCTCGTGTTCCTTTATGGGCACGTAGGGCTTCGTGTGCGAGCGTGGTGCTCCAGCTGCGGGCACGAAGTGGCAGACTGCCTCGCACGCGTTACTCCTCTAATTTAGCGACCGTCTGTTGTGCAGTGTGTGGTCAAGCGTTGTTTTGAAGCAGCAGTGGGCTAGAACAATTGACCAGTCCTTTCCATAATAGTTTGCAACCGCTGTCAATACAGATCTGCTGTAATCGTCTGACCAGATCTTACGAAGCTGTAGTGGATGACACCGGCACTGGTCCACCAGATACTTGCCAGTACCTTTTTCTGAGTCAACTTTTGCTTGGGGCAGGATTTGGGCAGTTTTCTTGGCTTCAACCATCATTTTAAGCGTTTCCAATTATCGTGCAGTTAGTAACAGGCTTCGCTGTGAGTCATAAAACAATTTTAATATACTCATATTAAAATTGTTGTATTGTTTTATCACTCACACCGAAGCCTGTCGCTAGCTTTGACGTGGTTTGCGACGGATCCGCTTCCACTTTTAATTTTTCATTGTCAACTGGGGTCTCCGGCCATCCATGGAGTTTGTTCTGTAGGTCAAAATATCCAGAACGAAAACGTTGGAACCTTCCCCATACACATCATTAATCATTCGAGATGTTTCTGCAGCGCTGGTGCCACTGTGGAACTCGTATTCGTTAGTAACGCCATATTTTAAGTTTTCCGTATTGTGAACAGAACGATGTTAAAAAAATAAAGGGCGCGAAAACGAATGAATTACTAAATTCGAAACGCAAATACCCAAAAATAAAAAATGCCTTCTAAAAAACCTTCTTTTAACGCACCAACGCCACCTATTATATAAGAGAGACACTACAACATGCCGCTACTCGACGCTAGATGGCGCTGTCGCATTACGTCACTTTTCTGAATCGCGGTGTCAAGAGTCTCCGAAGGCTAATGACCTCCGCTAGTATATTTAATTTTTTGAGAAGACTAAACTAGTGGTGCATTCGTGAACTACGTCCTACTTGAAATAGTTACATGGGACTCCACTACTAAGATAGCCTAAACTTTTTGAGTTATTGTCATTTTTTTGGTCTAGAGGACACCTTATCCCCTCCTTCGTCCCTGCTGGGAAAAGGCTGCGTGGATTCGTCCTATATATATAAACATCCGTGTACGTTTGTGAAAAATAATAAAAATTGTCTTCACAACTGGACTTCTTTGTGCCGGCAACGGTGACCACATCCTTTTACACTAACCAAATGGTAGATATTTGAGATCAAACTGGCCAGTTCACCAAAACGCCAATTTCAAATATAAGGAACTAAATATAGACCCGGACCAGCACTTGCTTGAGACTCCTTATTTCTTCACGAAAGAGATCATTTGCCATTTTAATACCTATTTAAACCTTTATTTTATATTCTACAACGCAAGCAGCAAGTATCCAATAACCGTGAAACTTATAGTACATTGATCGTATGCGATGCTATAAATCGTAAGTCGTGATAAATTGCTGGCCCAAAGCCAACTAATGCCGTGATAGGACGTTTCCGTCGGTGGAACCTTACAACTAGCACGACTTGAGCTATAAGCCCTGGTTCGCACGAACGTAAAAATATATAAGCGGGATTTTATCGCTCACTGGATTTTCAAGTCTCAGTGTTGACCCGAGCGTTGAGAATCCAACAGAGCGCTTCAAAAAAACTTACTGTTGGATTGTCAACTCTTTTTAGATAAAAATCCAGTGCACGAAAAAATAGTACCGCGGGTAAAACACGCCCGCTCGTACCGGGACAAAGTCTGTATACACATAGTACTGTATGTATTTCCAGTGTTTTTATGATTCTTGTCGTTTGTTTTCGATGTTGTAACTGTGTGTACACGCAAGACTAGATTTATTTACGTATAGGCACAGATATTACAAGGGCTCGTGGCAGAATGATAACATACGGGTTAAGCAACGCTTGCCGAGGTTGGTCCGTAGATGGGTGACCATCCATTACATACCGGGACGCCTCCGTGAATCGAAATTGGTCTCACCTGTTATTTGTAGTTCTTTGATAGTCGTTACGGGTCGTCAAAAGTCCGAAAGTCTGACAGTCAGTCTCACCTGCATCGGGTATAAGCTGCATCCGGTTAGACTGGAAGCCGACTCCCACATACGTAAGAAGACAACGACTCATAATGCGACGCATTAGAGAGTACTTTACCATAGGTTTTTTTTGTCTCCTTTCTGCAACAGTTTCTATTGTTATACTCCTGCTAGTACACAGAACCTACCTAATTTATATACCATATAGTATATAATTTAATGGAGATTAATTCTTTATTTTTCAAAAATTAATTTAATGCAGTAGAAACGAAAAAAATATCAAAATATTTCTAAAACAATTCCCGTCAATCAAGTGTGAAAAACCTGAAAACATTGTAGCTTGCGAAAAAATCAATTGATTGAGTGATTTTTTATTACTATATTCTTTACACCCATAGGAGGAACCCTATCGAAAATGGGTCTTTTATTTAAAGTAGTTTAATTTTATTTAATAAAAAACTAACAAATATAATATCTAAAAAAAAAATTAAAAAAAACTATATCAATAATGAGCATTAAGAGTCGTGCATTTTCCAAATTTAATTGGTTCTACTCGCACATTGGCTAGTCAGCAGGATGGTAGCGAAGCTGACTGTCCAGAGAGCACCGGACGTACTTAAGTGCCATCGCTCAAGGAGGCATGACAATGACCTTTCAACTTTTTTTCAAGGTCAACCAGCAACACCGTGAATATGCCTATAGGTGATACAGTCAAACAAAGGTTTTGGTATACAGGCAAAATGACAATTTCTTCCCGCTATTTCTGCGAATATTTATTTAAATGATGTACGTAATAACTTTTTAATGTTATGGCATACGTGTGAATGTGATATAAAAAAAAACTAATTTGTAAGTATGTAACAAAAAAAAAATACGGTTATCAGTAGGCCAATTCTCGTAATTTAAAACGTTCAAAATCTAGTCGCAGTCTCATCTCGGCGACAAACAAATGTCAAAAACTTGTCAAAATGTAGGGAAATTTGAAGTATTTTTGACAGATTGAGACTGAGATCAGACTGCGAACATTCTTGAAAATTAGTAGAATAGCCCCTCAGATTTCCTAATTCACTTGTGCTACATGACATTGCTTCTTGTCAAATGTCATCATTCTAGGTCAACAGGATTTTCTTCCCGTGCGAGTGTCAAAATATGCGGCATAAACGGAGCATAAACGCCCGTATCTTTTGATTGCGTTGATTGAGTTTGATGTTTTCACTGCTTCAAGGGATTGCAGCCTTGAGTATTTTGAATTAATTTCAACTTGATAACTCTACGCGTTCCTGACAAAAAGGGTCTTGATAGACGGACAACTAAGTGATCTTATAAGGGTTCCGTTTATCCTTTTGAGGTACGGAACCCTAAAAATGGCTACTCAGAACACTATTTAAAAGTAATTACAAGTTGCTTGCAACGGCTGCCTGAATATCAAATAGTTCGACTATATTTATTTATTGCAAGAGTCATGTACGGGATGTCAATAGAACACAAGTGTGAAGTTGGCGCGCTTAGACAGAGTCTAGCCTGACGTTCGTGCGAATCGACGAAAGCACTTCAGCGGCGTGGCTCAGCACTCTTGACCATCAGACACCGTACGGACAGCAAGTTTTAAGTTTGTTTCTATTTTGAAAATAATAACTTTTTACTTAATGCATATACGGTACGATTATACGGTACCTACTAACAACAAAAGAAATACAATTATTTTATTTTAGAAAAGAATTAGGGTTCCGTGCAAAAATTTTAATGAAAACCCACGAAATCCAATTTGTTTTTTGACATACACGCGAACGAAGTCGCGTGCACAGCTATAAGCCGACCGCTTAGCTGAGATGTTGCCTGAGGCAGCAACGCGATACGGGAGAGGTGTGGTGACGTGATGCGAGAACTCAGTGATTCATCAACTTGAGACAACTATCAGCCCTCCCGAATCGCGCAGCTACTTCAGGCAACGTCTCAGGTAAGCGGTCGGCCTATATTAAATAAATAAAATAAATGGCACATAACACACCGTACACCGTACCGTGGTTGTACAGTATTATTTTACTTGTTCTTAAAGTTTTCACGCAACAAAAAAAAAAAAATATTCTGCTCCATTCCACAATAGCAACATTATTTATAGCCGATAGCAGATACAGATCGATACCGGCTCAAAGGCACGCGTGTACTCACATCCGTTTTATATCGCAGGGTAGGTAGAACGCGTGAACAAAGAACGTGCAGCTCACAATACATATTGTGTAGGAGTGCAGAAACACGTGCCAATGGAATTTGTCTTACTGAACTTTCTCTCCGGTCTATTTACCGGCCCTGTGATACTATACTGTTTTTTTGATATCCTGTAACTCTAATGTATGAATAAATCATATGAAAGAATCAACTGGCATATGAATGATTTTTCAATCATCATTTTTTTTTTTGTTTTCAATTTTCCTATAAAATAATTCGACAGTCACAATTTTATTATTAATGTAAATCACCCTTACGTGACCGCTACTAAACATTTTGGGATGCATGAAGAAACCTCCTCGTGTAGAGCAGTTTGTTCCGCCAGTTACTTAACTGAACCGAGTGCTCGGCGCATCCTGGACAGTCACACCCAACACCTTATTTGACTGACCAATTCTTACCTTGCGGTGGTAGGGCTAACGCCCGTCTGGTTTGTGATCGGTCCCACTGGAATCCGGCGCCAAGCAGCCTGATGTGTTTCGTCGATGCGAGGGAGTTCCAGTGCCTTAGGCATCTTTTGGGCATGCTCGTTTCATCATAGACCTCATCCATCACTTTTCATCGGGCGTGAAAGAACAAGAACGGCCCATTCAGCAATAAATATATATAGGGTGACTGGTAATTAGTGACCGATACCTAAACACGTGATTGTACTCATGATAACAAACAACTTTTACTATGGGACCAAACCTGAAATTGTTAAAAAAAAATCTGCTGTTCAGTCATTTATGTTCGCCTAACTGGTCAAAATGTAGGTACTAAACAGCAGATTTTTTTCGAGAATTCAGGTTTGGTCCCATAGTAAAAGTTGATTGTTATCATGAGTACAATCACGTGTTTAGGTATCGGTCACTAATTACCAGTCACCCTATATGTACGAGATATATTCTATTTGATCAATTATTTCAATAAAACTATTTCAAAACCATTTATGGAGTTCTGAAGGTCAATTCTCGTAATTTAAAACGTTTAAACTCTAATCTCAGTCTCATTTCGGCGATAAACAAATGTCAATAACTTGACAAAATGTGGGGAAATTAGAGGTATTTTTGACAGATTAAGACTGAGAGCAGGCCGTGAACGTTTTTAAAATTACGAGAATTGCCCCTCTGATATTGTTGCCGTTGCAGGTAAAATCTGGATTAGGCTGGCACAGGAACACTGGACACTGGAGATTGGCACAAGAAAAGAGGCCTTTTCTCAGCAGTGGGTGAGGTCGGGCTTTGGATGGTGATGATGACTGAGTTCTGGTGAAAATCACCTGTAACTCTAACAAAAATATTTAAAAAGCCTTTTAAGCAAAAATTCCAAGTCTATAATTATGCGACAAATTCACAGAACATCTACTTTCGTGTAAAAATAGAGCCTACGAAGATTTGTATGCGAACTACAACGCCTACGTGCTACGAGTTCAATAAGCTACGAGCCTGCTACGCGTGCTACGAATCCTCTACGAGAATCGTAGCAATTTTAATTGGTAACTCGTCTACCAAAAAGTTTTGATTAATCTTAAATGTCATTTACAAGTTAAGATGAAGCTTTACTTCAAACGCTTTTGAAGGCCAATCATTTGGACTTTTTAAATGAATTTTGTGACTTGAAAATTGGTCTTCCAAAAGTACACTGACAATTTTATTGCACAATGAGGGAAATAAAACGCTAACTAGAAAATTAAAAGTTTACAAGCGAGTTTGAAAAGCAATTCTACAAGGTGATTATATTTGTTGAATGAAGAGAATGGCTACAAATGGTACAGCCCAAAAGTATGAATGTACTTTTTTACAAAAAATAAACTGATCAAGTGCGAGTAGGACTCGTGCACCGAGGGTTCCGTACAAATGTGTAGGTATATAAAAAGTTTATCACGGGTTTTTTTTTAGGAATGTAACTACAAATTTACGGTTTTCGGATTTTTTCCTTTACTACATGACATTGCTTCTTACCAAATTTCATGATTCTAGGTCAACGGGAGGTACTCTATAGATTTTGATTCCGGAACATAAACACCTATATCTTTTGATCATGTTGACATAGAAATTTTATATTTTCACTGCTTTAAGGGATGGCAACCTTGAGTATTTTATATTAATTTCAACTTGATAACTCCACGCGTTCCTGATAAAAAAGGTATTGACCGACGGAAAAATAGACGAACAACGAAGTGATCTTATAAGTGTTCCTTTTTCCTTTTGAGGTACGGAACCCTTAAAACAGATAGATAAATTCTTTAAACTGTTGAAGTAAGTCCTGAAGCTTGATAAAGTTCTGTAAATTGATAACTTAGTTGTGTGATAAAGTGGATGATTGTTTTAACATTTTCTTTGTATATAAACAAACACTTGAATCGTTCACTTGACTTCAAAAAGCAGGAGGTTTTCAATTCGACTACATTTTTTTATATATGTTACTTAATATATCCGGCAATTGTGGATCGATTTCGAAAATATTTTTTTAATAGATGGTGTGGTCTCAATTTAAATTTAATTAACTTTGAAATTTACTATTCGTTGGTAACAAATAAATAACAATTAATAGTAAATATAGTTCGTTTTCTCTTGTACAAAAATAATGAAGCAATTTTTTTTTATTTATCTATATTAAGCAATAATCGTTCTCCTGGTGCGTGTTTAAGGTCATAGCACACATATCAACTCGGAAAGGGATCGTCACCGTACCGCCTTTCAGCTCGCCGTCAAACAGGCGTCAACCTAACGTAAGCACGTAACCAAAGCGGAACAGCAGCTCCGATACGTCGACTCGTCTACGGCTAGGCGACGCCACGCTTAAAGCTCGAGTGGGGTAAGAGGGGCAAGGGTGAACTAAAAGACGTAAGCTCGGATACGGTACGCAGTGCCGCGCCCGCCACGCTCCCGCCCCGCGCCCGCGTTTGCAGTCTGGCCAAACACTTAATGTTCTTTGTTTTTTTTTGTTGTAAAAACGTATTTTTAATTCCTAATTTCAAAAGGTTCGCGACTCATGTAAATCGCAACATAATTGGACTCGAAGAAAGGAGTTTCTGTAAAGTCTCTAAGAGGATCGCAAAGTTACAAATACAATGTAAATGGAGTGTTTTTTACACGAATACTTGCAGTAATGCCGTTAAAACTTGTTTAAGAAGTTTCCACGACAAACACTTTGGAGAAACAACTAATTATGCTACTTAACTTTCTAATTAAAATGAAATTATTCCGGTACGTGATTAGAATAATGTTATTGCTGAATGCTTTTGAGGAAACATTGATAATTTGTTTACAGGTTTATAACCTAGCACAGGAATTAGGGTTTGAAACCAACTGGTTTTTATGTTAATACAGATCAGCCGGTCTGTTCTGTAAATATTTCACCATAGAAACTTAGGTGAAGTAAACATGAAATAAACTGTGAAATGTAGCAATAATCCAAGTGGAATAGCAGCTCACGGGGGATTTACACTAGGTCGATTTGCGCCGTGGCACTCAGGTAATAAATCGACCCACAAGCCGAATCGCCACCTTACACAGGTTTATGAAAATCACAGGTGTCTAGTTCGTTTGTTTATTTTTATTTACTTTCTTTTTAATTATTTTATTTTTATTTATGGTTGTGTTTGTGATCTTCCTGTGCAATTCACAATAAATACTTTTTCTATCTGTTGGTTGGCTAGCAACGGGGCGGCTTACGTATTTTTAACCTTTTTTCGTTATATTATTTCGTGTGATATTTTTCTTTAGATAGTAAACCCAATTGCACCTTTGCTTTATTTTATTTAGTGTTTAACACTATCTTTTCTTTTTTATCAAAATGTCGACCTTCATGTGGCGGGCAATTGCCTGAATCATAACCTGCCTAGCCCAACTATACTATATTGGAGTCGCTTTCGGTCTAACCGGATGCAGCTGAATACCAGTATTTTACATGGAGCGACTGCCTATCAGACCTCCACAAGCCAGTAACTGGGTAATACGATACCCCTTGGTTAGACTGGTTGTCAGACTTTCGAGTTTCTGACTACCCGTAAGGACTGTCAAATATCCACAAATGACAGCTGGAACCAACGGCTTAACTTGCTTTCCGAGGCACGGAGGGGTCTCGGTATGTAAAGATGGTCACCCATCCACAGACCAACCGCGGCAAGCGTAGCTTAACCTGATCGATTGACCTGTACGGCTTTTATCAATTGCCTGCATCTGAGGATTTTCATGGTCCATTCTAGTTACCCGCCGCATGCGATAAAATATATAATATTTTAATTATGTAGAAGCTTAGCCTTTATATATTAGCATAGAAGAGCTTTAAAGATAGGCCATTAGGTATTCAAAAGCTGTTATGACCATGAAAAAATACTGGAGATTTTATTAAAACTGAACATCTTTTTAAGCACCCTAATCTTAAGCAAACAAAGGTTCCTCGTTTATAATCTATTCTATATAAAACTAGCTGTGCCCCGCGGTTTCACCCGCGTTAATTCGAGGAAAAAACCTACTGAAATAATATTCCATTACTTTATGTGTATTACTTAAGTTTATTACTTATACCTTCATGACCGGCCGCCTTGCGGAGTTATTTTAAATCTGTGATTAAGATATCCTAAGATATTTATTGAAATCAAATGATGTCAAACGCAATTTGTTGAAAATTTAATACTTCATCACAAGTATTTAATTTTGAACAAATTGCGTTTGACACGTACTTATTTGGATTAATATCATGTTTATAAAAACACCTTCGCTAATAATGCATTATTTTAGAACAAATTTGATTTCCATAAAAAAGGTTATAGTGAGTCAACCTTAAAAGATAGACATAAGCTGTTGCAGCTTTTTTTTAGAACTTTTGAAGGAGAACAATTCTGTCATACATGATTTTTACGTTACTTTAACGGTTTACGCAGCGTACGCAACGGAAGCTCTCAAAAAGAATAATTTTTCAAGTTTCTGAAACATTTTTCATTAATGCTCCGCTCCTATTGGTCGCAGTGTGATGTTATATAGCTTATAGCCTTTCTCAATAAATGGGCAATCCAACACAATTTTTTTTTATTCGAAACAGTAGTTCCTGAGATTATCGCGTTCAACCAAACAAACAGGTGGCACATCTTTTTTTTTTTTTGAGGATGGGAAATCATTAATTGACCCCTCCCGCTCTGGGTGGAGCAGAAGGGAGTGTCAGACTCTTACTGACTAAAACCCACCCGTGTTCCTTCCTTAACCCTTTGTGTTCCGGGGAAGCGGTAACCCTTTCCGACAATCTAGCTGCCCCAAGTGGCACATCTTGTGTTGACATTATGCTGAGCTGAGGCCCTTTTTGCATTATAATTCATAATCTTTGTTTTGTTTTTATAGTTTTAAGGTTATTTTGCTGTAATGCCAAAAAACGCATTTTTCTTTCTTTCTTTCAAACAACCTCTTCGTCAGCTTTATAATGTTATTATTATAGTATAGATATCATAAATAAACGTTACTGGGTTGGTTGATATAGAAGGTTTCGACTGACCTAATTTTATGTTCCTACACATGTTTCGTCGGAAGTTATCTACAGGTCAAACATGAGTGACAGCTTTACTGATAATATTCATGATAAATGTATTTGTAATAAACGAGTTTTTTTTTTATTTGCGGCCATAAAATAGTCAAAACTAAAATCCAGTGAATCTATGGTTAAGTGTTTATTTTTCAATCGACAGATTGCTTTTATTCGTGGAATATAATTGACGTTGATAGAATTTGTATGGAAGAACTATCGAAAATTCAAAATTATTACTCGGATAAAAATATCTGACATTGGAATAATCAGCCCTTAGACAAATAGCATGCGTTATGGTGAACTAGCTTCTGCCCGCGACTTCGTCCGCGTGAAATGTTACCCTCCCAAATTTTGATTTTAATTTTTTTTTTGTGGATACCTGCTCTTCACAAAGAATACACCCTCTAAATTTCATCTCTCTAGGACCAGCGGTTTAGGCTGTGCATTGATATATCAGTCAGTGAGGAGTTTTATATAGCGTGTAACGTTAAATGCGCAAAACCTGAAAATAGTTTGTTAATAATTGCATAATGAATCATTTCGGTAACTTTTATTAAATGTTTTTTTTTTTTCAAATATTATGTATTTTGCCATACTATCTGCCGATTGAGCCAAAGAAAATTAAGTCTTTTTTTAAGTAAAGTTTTGGTCATTGTATTATACTTTTATACTCAATGCTCTTATATATAAAGAGGAGAATGAAATTTAAGTTACTTAAATGATCTGAAGTGGCAGTGGGCTGGCCATATTTGTCGAAAGACCGATCGCCGGTGGAGCAGATGAGTCCTGAAATGGAGACTGCGTGTCAGCAAGCGTTGTGTGGCATGCCACAAATCTAAATAGACCTTAAAAAGATGGCTGGGACTGACTGGATGAGGAAGGTGGAGGACAGTGTGTTGTGGCGCAGCCTGGGAGAAGCCTATGTCTAGAAGTGGACTACGACAGGTTGAGTTGGTTGACTGAAATGATCTTTCCTATTGATTTCGCCTTAGACTGCAAGAGGGATGACAAAATCATGATCATGGTGAAAAAACCGGGATATAAAAAAAGTTTGGAATTACCAACAAGCAGGAAGTACATATGTACGCGCCCCACAATAGGGCAAGCGAGGTGAAAGAGAGGGACGAGGGGCGGCAACGCGAGCGCATCCCACGCCGCGCGCCGCGCCGACAGACACTCCGCAAACCACGACTGCGCGTACGACATCTCATAATAAATTATATGACATCACAGTGCAAACGATAATATTTAAAGTTTTTATACTCTAAAAACGTAGTTTGTTTAATTGATCATTTCAACCAATTGTCCTTCAGGAATTAGGAAAACTTACATTCAAACATAAACTCACGCCTTCTTCCAATGGGGATAGGCAGAAACCCTAGAACACTACCTGCTTCGATTGTTGCATACTCCCTATGTTTCGCTTACACACATTCTTTCATACCTGCGCGTGAGTACTACGCACCAGAGGGGCAATTCTCGTAATTTTAAGAACGTTCACAGTCTGATCTCAGTCTCAATCTGTCATCAATCAATACCTCTAATTTCCCTACATTTTGACAAGTTTTTGACATTTGTTTGTCGCCGAGGTGAGACTGCAACTAGATTTTGAACGTTTTAAATTACGAGAATTGGCTGATCTTTCTGAAGAAATAAAACTTCTTCTTACGGCCAGTTTTTTCATCAATAGTAACAGCCAAGGTGACGTCACAAAAGTCAAAGTAACGGTTATTGTTTCTTTACTATTTTTGCTGTTACTTGAATGAAGAAACACATTTGCCGTAGTATCAGTAAAGGTCAAGTAAAAGTCAATACTTTGACTGATTACTTTAGTTGCTAATGAAGAAACTGCCGATCGATGCTGTAAAAATCTCACCGTGATAACTTAGGTGAAGTGAACTATCAATAGGGGTAATCCCTAGTATAAGGTGGAATGACAGTTCACTCCACCTTAGTTTTCACGCTGAGATTTTACAAGAATAGCACTGCATGACGTTAACCTTTCTGAAGAAAACTTCACTCATACAAAAAGTATTTTGAAGCCATTTTATTCATCACACAGTAACAAATAGAAAACGAACCATAAATAAAGCGGTACATAAATAAACACACTGTATGTTTTGTCTATGAATATTTTTTAGTTATGTATACCGAAAAACTCGTCTAGACATGTTTTAGTAGCCTTTTATATTTATAGCCTTGGTTATTTTGTTTTATGGCTGTATTCATAGTTTTGAACCAGAGTTGTCGTATCATAAAATTGTGTATCGCATGTAGCGACTATTGATGGCTATTTTAAGGAAACATGCTGATCTTTTTAGACTCTAGATTATCCCAAGGAGTAGTCCTTAGGACAATCTAGAGTCTAGAAAACAAACTGCTTACTCGTATTTTAAGTATTTAATTTATTATTACTACAAAATTAACTTTAAACTTACCTACATACCTACATGAACTGCCTTATCATCAATACAAACGAAACTTGCAAGTGGGTGGACTGTTCTTAGCATAAAAAATCGGTCAAGTGCGTGTCGGACCACGCACAAATAAGGGTGCCGTAGTTGGAATGAATTTATTCCAAGAACAAATGTTGTTGAAAATCATGTTCTCCCATACATTGCAACTGCAAATATAAGTTGGTCGACTGTTACTCGTAAACTTGTAAAGCCTACTTAGCTGTGATAATTTTCCTTTTAACTTCGTTATATATACTACTGCCGTGATTTTTTTCACATATCCAAAACAATCATTTAGTTAGCAGGGGGACATTTTTGATGCTGACAAAAATTAGCACGATCCGTTTGTGAAATATCAAGCTTTAGCTTTCATAAGCCTGCAATATTTTTGAATGGCCAACGATACTCCACACCATGGAATAGACGACAAAAAAAAACACTCCCACTTTACGTGCAAAAAAAATTCTTTGCATGATTTTTTATTTGACCACTTTGTCGGCGTGATTAATATGTATATCCATACCAAATTATAGCTTTCTAGTACTAAGTCTCTGAGCTGAACTGCGAACGGACGAATGGACAGATGGACATGGTGAAACTATAAAGGTTCCTTGTTGACTATGGAACCCTAAAAATCACTCAGTTTTTACCAAACTGAAGTATTCCGGAAATATGATCGAATTTCGTCATAATAGGTATATATTATTCAGTCAGACATGCGATTTTTGCATTGGTACATCAGTCGTAACAAAACCAGTTTAAACTGGACTCGCATTCTATTGAAACTCCGTAAAACATCCACGTCTGTCCGTATTTTCATTCAGCGTCTTGAAAGCAGTGGTGATGAAATTAAATAAACAAACTAAGGGCCAGCCTGGGGAGCTATTCTCTAAGGATACAGCCTTGCGGACAGCGCTGTCGCAACTGTCAAACCCACCGCGACAGCGCTGCCCGCTAGGCTGTATCCTTAGAGAATAGCATGGCTGGGTACGAACTCACTACCTACAACTCGTAAGTCGGGGCCGATACCACCACGGCTTAGTCGATAAATGCCCAATACGTAAAATGTCATTCTACAAAGGCCTTATTCTTAAAATGGCCAATTCGTAAAAGGACTAATTCTTAAAATGGCCAATTCTAAGAAGGAATAGTTCTTAAGAGCCTACACTACCTCAGCTAAAATTCACTCTTTATCTCGCTCGCACGATACTGCTCGCGGACTGAGTGAGAGCGAGACAGAGTGCGGTGCTAGGCGGCAGGCAGCGCCAATAGTTTAGGTATTTGCTTTTTACGGTGAAAATAATGATAATTAAAAAAAAAGTAAATAACATAAGACCTGCTTTGTATTTCGGTTTTGTTAGTTCGGTTAGTATACAAAGTTTCATGATCTAATTTGAAGTATTTTTTGAATACCAGCGGTTTATTGTTCGGTTTAGGGTTACTTTGGAATTTTTTTCTGTCGAAAAAAATTTATGAAATCGTGTTTTCGTCTAACATAAGGCCTAGCATTAATCCTCAACTTTACCATATATTTATTTCAAAATTAATGCTGCAGTATTTTCGACATAACGGAGGATCATGCTAAGCCATTTGAGGTAGTATATAGGCCCTTAAAATGGCCAATTCTAAGAAGGAATAGTTCTTAAAATGGCCAATTCGCAAAAGAACTAGTTCTTAAAATGGCCAATTCGCAAAAGGACTAGTTCTTAAAATGGCCAATTCGCAAAAGGACTTTTTCTGAAAACACCTCCCCCATCTGCATAGACTTTTCCCAACTATGTTAGGGTCGGCGTCCAATTTAAGCGTATGCAGCTGAATACTAGTAATTTACATGGGGCGACTGCGTATCCGATCTCCACAACCCAATTACTGAGTAATACGATACCCCTTGGTAATACTGGTTATCAAACTTTTGGCGTTCTGGCTACCCGTAACGACTGTCAAAGATGAACAAATGAAAGCCGGGTCCAACGCTTTATGGTACTTTCTGGGGCATGGAGGGGTGTCGATACGTAATGGATGGTCACCCATCCACGAACCGACCACGGCAAGCGTAGCTTAACCTCTAGCTTAAATTCTATCACCACGAGATCCTAAATGAGCACCATTGCAGTGTTCGAATTTGAAGGGTGTGGGTACCTAGTACAGTCAACAGCAAAAGTAGATGATGAAAATTAGAAATTCAATACTAATGAACGGAGTTCGCATCAGAACTATGTGGCGTCGAAGAGATTCAAAAGTATGTGATTGTAAATTATACCAAACATTTACTACTTCGACGCCAAACAGTTCTGACGCGAACTCCGTTCATTAGTATTGAATTTATAATTTTCATCATCTACTTTTGCTGTTGACTGTACCTACTAGTGATTTATTTTTCCTGTGTCTGTCCGGGCGGGCCAAATTACAAAACAATAAAAAAAAAACTTCCCCAAACGTGCAGTAAACTTTTCTATTCTCGGTCACACATGAATTTCCCCGACCAGAGTGAAGCTTTCAAGTTTTTTCCTTTGTTCATCAATCTAGTATGCAAATTGGACTTTACCAAAAACATTTTACTATTTACTTGCATTTACACTGCAGTCTAGTGGTCGCAAGCGTAACTGCTGAGCTTGAGGTCCTGGTTACGATTTCCAGGTCGGGCAAAGTGTTATTGGGTTTTTCCATTAGAATTTTTTCAGTAGCAACCCGGAGTCTGGATTTGCGCCCATCATCATGATCATCATCAGCCTACAGCAGTCCACTGCTGGACATAGACCTCTCCTATTGCACGCCATTCAACTCGAATTTCGGCAACTTTCATCTAGCTGCTACCAGCCATCCTGCGAAGATCGTCCCTCCACCTACCCTGAGTGCGTCCCACCTTACGTTTGCCGATTCGCGGTCTCCACTCAAGAACACGTCTAGGGTTAACGGTCATCGTTTCTACGGCTAATTTGGCCGGCCTTTTTCCACTTCAGCTTGCTTATTTTGTGAGCTATCTCGACAACTTTAGTTCTCTGCCGGATTACTTCGTTGCGGATTCGATCCCTCAGAGAGACTCCAAGCATAGCCCGTTCCATAGCTCGCTGAGCGACCTTGAATTTATGGACCAGCCGTACCGTGAGTGTCCACGTTTCGGCTCTGTAAGTCATAACTTTGTGCCCGCTTGATATAAATAGGCTGGCCCCCTATTATATGGGGCTTATAACCAACTGGTGAAATGTGGGTTTACTATAAGTACACCTCTAGCTAAGCCTTTGAGGATTACAGGCGTGATAAGTTATGTGAACCAATCACACTAATCCTACTTCCTACTAATAAACTAAACGCGAAAGTTTGTGAGGATGGATGTTTGTAACTTTTTCACGCAAAAACTACTGCACGGATTTAGATGACATTTGATAGACAGATAGTTTATAACCAGTAATAACACATACTCGTAGAATACTTTTTATCTCGATATTCCCACGGGATCGAGACTTATGCGGGTAAAACCGCAGGGCGCTACTAGTAATCACATTATAATATTATAAAGGCGATAGTTTGTGAGTGTGTTTATATGTTTGTTACTTCTTCACGCACAAACGGCTGGACCAATTTTGATTTGGTATGGAGGTACTGACACCCTGTATTAACACATAGAATACTTTTTATCTCGATATTCCCACGGGATCGACACTTATGCGGGTAAAACCGCGAGGTGCTGCTAGTGTAAACTAAATTCTATTAAAATATAATAAAATTTCGAAAAACGACATTGTATTGTTTAAAAATTTTTGTTTTTCACGAACCCTTCTCGATATAAAATTGAAAACAGTAGAGGATTAAGTATAGTCTGCCTGTTTGAAATATGTGAGAGGGAGCTGCGAACTATGTAATGCTACTCGGATATGGTATTATTGTCTAAGGAATAAAAAATGTACTTGATACATACTTGATAGCCTATACACAGGGTGTCCCTGGAAGTATGGATCAAATCAAATAGGGGCGTGGGCAAGGTCATTTCCAAGCTTTTTGATCCTGAGAATGATTGATGATTGAGAATTATTTTACGGTTCAAAAGTTGTGACCAATTTTTTTCAATCGCTTCGCATAGTGCTCAAAGAAAAAAAATCATTAAAAAAAACTATCAGGCCGGTCTAAAAAAACTTAAATTGACAGTTCCGGGTAGTTTTTTTAAAATGATTTTGTTCTTTGAGCACTGCAAAGTGATTGAAAATAACAAAAACTGGTCATAACTTTTGAACTGTAAAAAAATTCACCAACATTCTCACGAGGATCAAAAAGTTTGGAAATGACTTTGCCCACGTCCCTATTTGATTTGATCCATACTTCCAGGGACAGCCTGTATAGCATTATATTCTTCTTCTTCGTGACGCTGGCACGACAGCTATCTGAATTTTGTTCGCCCAATAGGTACTTCTCTAGTCTTACTAGCGGCGTTATCGGTGGCAGCGCAGAGGTCGCTTTGACTGCATGTTTTTGAGCACAAAAGGCAGGGTAGGAAGTGGAGCATAGTTTGTAACACAGATCCAAATCTACACCCTGCTACAATTCCGTCGAGGTAGCCCCACATTACGAAGTTCAACTTACTTACCTATAGAATTATGTGATAAGGCGGTAACAACTTTCCATCAGTTAAGCTTTCCAATATTCATACTTCTGAGTTCCTCGGAAAAACTTCCAAAACTCTTAGATTCGATTAAGTTTCCCATTTGATATTTCTTCCTTGAAGTGTTCAGAAACGTTGTATCAAACCAATAGCAAACATTGCATAAGTGATGGAGTTTCTTAATTTTTTAAATATTTCTGTAGGTAAACTTTATTCGACATCTGTAATAATCAGCCGGCATTATCCCACTGCAGAGCAAAAGCCTCCGTTTCCTTTTTTCAATTCAACCCGATCTTCAGCCAATATGGTCTAATCCCTACTATAAGCTTCAAGTTCGTCTCGCCATCTATGCGTTGGTCTTCCGCGATGCTTTACAAGGAACCCATGCTGCGTTGGTCTTGGCCCACATAACGTCTGACATGCGGCAAACGTGGCCTAGGAGGTTTACTCTCTAATCACGAATTCCGTAGTTGTGACCATATTTACCGATGTTTCGTGGTCGCAAACCAGGTGGGCGATAGCCCTACCACCGCAAGAGAAGAATTGGCCAGTCAAATAAGGTGTTGGGTGTGACTGTCCAGGATGCGCCGAGCGCTCAGTTCAGTTGAGTAACTGGCGGAACAAACTGCGCTACATGAAGAGGCTTCTTCATGCATCCCAAAAAAATATAATCCATTGTCTAGGTATAATGGTTTATATTTTTACAAGCTTTTATTTATTCGCATTGTATTTTAATCCGTTTCCATATGCAAATTAATCCCGTTTAAAAGAATTTGACGCAGAATGTCGTCAGCCATTCTACCTAAAATGTGCTAACAATCATAAGTCATAGAATGTGGTTGTAAAATGAATGTCTTACGATGTGGCAAAAAACTAGCATACTATTTTGCTCAATTTGAATATAACCATAATTAAAGTAGATACATGAGGTATTTACTATTTGTAGAAATTTTAGATAATACTTATGACCTGAGGTACGGGTCTATTCTTAGTTCAGGTAGAATCAAATTATTTCTTACCTACCACTAGTTTAAAGCCCTAATTTGTAAATATTAATGTAAATCAATTATTTTAATAAACAATTTCAATTTAAAATGAAAACCACCTCTATTCGCGTTAAACTCGCAGTCCGGACACCAGCTGTCCGGTATACCGTCCGCAAAGCTACAGCACTGCACCACTGTCCGGATTAATGTTATTTTTATTTAAACCTGCGGTGTATACGTGGTCGGTTTGAACACGAGGATTTATTTGGTCCATATAATTGGATTGATTTTTATAAGACTTGAAAATATTGGGCGGTTTATTGAACTATTTGAAAAGACTGTTCATAATGGTGGTAGGGACGTTTTGTACTAAATGTTTTTATATTTATATGTATACCTAATTTATAAGTGTTTTGGCAGAGGTTATAAAATCTCGGTAAAAAACAAAACTGTTAAATAACACTCTTTCATTTTTATTTTTTTCATAAATGTAAGTAGGATTTATACAAACCTGACTGATCCCCTATCTATTTATCTAAAAGGAACTCCGGTTAGTTACACCATTTTATAACTCAAGAACTACGGGATCGATTTTTATAATCTTTGGTTTGTTGGATTTATCTCCGCCCCGAATAGCAGAATAACTATTAGGACATGGTATTCATAAAGAAAAAAAAAAGATTTTCTCATACATTTTGTATGGATCGGCTTTTTTAACTCTGAGCCATGGTCCGTGGCGAGAGGGAGTGGGAGGCAGTCACCTCCTTCTGCGAAGCAGTCATGCTAGCGAAGGAGGTGGCGGGACGGCTGAGGGAAAGGGCCTCACGTCCCAGCCGCCGCGGGAGACGCTCCGGGCGTCAGGAGCCGCGAGACGACTCCCGGCCACCGTAGGCGCGGGCCTGCGGGCGGAGAGTAATGGGTAACTCTCTGTCCGATCAGGACCAGGCCCGTGCCGGACGGAGCGTACATGCTCCACGCGCGCCTCAAAGAGATGTCAGCATAAGGAAGGGGCCCGCAAGGGCCGAAGCCTGCCGGGGCAGCGGGATTGTCCGAAAGGGTTACCGCTACCCTGGAACACAAAGGGCTAAGGAAGGAACACGGGTGGGTTTTAGTCAGTAAGAGTCTGACACTCCCTTCTGCTCCACCCAGAGCGGGAGGAGTCATTGGATGATTTCCCATCCACAAAAAAAAAAAAAGGCAGTACGAAGTTTGCCGGGTCAGCTAATATTGTATATCTGTGGCGAATCTGGCATTTTGCCCACCTCATGTTAAGCGGTAACCTCAACTGGCTACTACAACTGCCTCGTAAGTCACAAACATTAAGGACTTGACTTAAAAAGGTACAGTCAACAGCAAAAGTAGATGATGAAAATCAGAAATTCAATACCAATGAACGGAGTTCGCGTCAGAACTGTATGGCGTCGAAGTAGTAAATGTTTGGTATACGAAATAATGGCGTCGAAGTAGTAAAAGTATGTGATTGTAAATTATAATTTACAATCACATACTTTTGAATTACTTCCGCCGCCACACAGTTCTAACGCGAACTCCGTTCATTAGTAATGAATTTCTGATTTTCATCATCTACTTTTGCTGTTGACTGTACTCGCTGATGTCCGCGATTTTACTACGTCGGGGTCAGCTTCCAGTCTAACCAGATGCAGCTGAATACCAATGTTTTCCATGGAGTAACTGCCTATCTGACCTCCACAACCCAGTTACTGGGTAACACGATACCCCTTGGTAAGACTGGTTGTCAGACTTTCGGGCTTCTGACTACCCGTAACGACTGTCAAAGATCCACGAATGACAGCCGGGACCAACGGCTTAACATGCTTTCCGAGGCACGGAGGGATCTCGGTATGTAAAGATGGTCACCCACCCATATACCAACCGCGTCAAGCGTAGCTTAACCTGATCGATCAACCTGTGCGGCTGTTATTATTTAGCCACGGGCCCCTCATTCATTTCATTATTAACATACAAAAATTCAGGATGAAAAGTAACCTATGTCCTTCTCCAGAAGGCCAATTCTCGTAATTTACATTCAAAATCTAGTCGCGGTCTCATCTCGGTGACAAACAAATGTCAAAAACTTGTCAAAATGTAGGGAAATTTGAAGTATTTTTGACAGATTGAGACTGAGATCAGACTTTGAACGTTCTTAAAAATTACGAGAATTGCCCCTCTGGTCGAGGCTACCTTTATGTCAAATTTTATTACTATCGGTTCAGTGGTTTAGGCGTTAAGTAACTCTGTCTGGCTGGTACCTTACCAAACACTATTTATTACGTTTAACGCATGAGAGAAATAAACCTATCATTTTATTTTCCCCCGTAGCATCGCATGCCTGAGCTATTATTTGGTTTTCGCTTAGTTTCTTTATTTATTTTGCTCGGCTCCTACGATTCCTAGCTTTAGTAGTAGCTAGAAATGTTATATAGCCTTCCTAAAGCCTTCCTAAAGAATTGGGCTATCAAAAGCAAAAAGATTTTTTTTAATCCGACTGTTAGATCCAGATATTAGCGAATACAAACAAACAAACTCTTCAGCTTTATTGTTAGTATAGATAACTAGCTTCTGCCCGCGACTTCGTACGCGTGAAATTTCACCCTTCCTCCATTCACCTTCTTATGGGTGGAATTTCGAAAAACCCTTTCTTAATGGATACTTACTCTTCACAAAAAACACACCCTCTAAATTTCATATCTCTAGGACCAGCGGTTTAGGCCGTGGGTTGATATATCAGTCAGTAGGACTTTGAATTTTATAATAAAAAATCCAAAATGATACGTTTTTGGTCATAAACTATAGCCATACAATAAACTAACATACCTAAAATAAGAATTTGAAAATACAACACCAAATAAACTCATAAATCCTCAAATCAGATATATCGTTACTAAATGACCGCTATTATTATCGTGGAACGTAAACATTGCGGTTTTCAGCGCCTGCGATTAACACGATTTCACGAGTAGAGCTTTCAAAGTTTCTATAAAACCGAATCAAATAAACAAATATAGGGTATTTAACGTAAATTCTTGTTTAGTTAACTAGTATTTTATTTTTTAAATTCGACAAGGTATTTGCCCTTTAGTGACATTGCATTATTAGGTACTAAAGCATAATCAGCCTATTTTGTTTTATATTTATGTATGAGTATAATAATTATGTATATAATCACACTTGCAGTGCTAAATAGTAGGTGGTAGTCATTTTCCATCGGATGAGCTGTTAATACGCTTAGCTGAAGTGGCAATCGTCGTGTTGCTGTTATCTTAAAGGAAGTGTGTTTACCGCAATACTGTTTGTTTTTTTGTGTGTATATTGTAGATCTTAGCCTAGGTCAAATAAATGTATATTCTTTATTTCTTCCCTTGCAGATACTGACACAACAGTGGTCAGAGCAATTGCATGGTTCGACAGAGTTCATGTTTCCGCGGCGGGTTCGAGTCCAAAGCGGTTCAGTTTTAAGGTATCCCTTACTTTAAAAGAATCAGCGTTTTAAAGTATCCCTTATTTTAAAAGAATATTAGTTGATGTTAAAGAAAGCTTGATAGACTTTCTCCATTTTAATCCAATAAACAAAGATAAATGTGTTTTTCTTTCCGATATTGCAGCATCATGCTGAGATAGGAGCCTTTTGGCCTCGTATAGGACTTTCTGTTTCATTTTTCTTTTTGTTACTTTTTAATTTTTTTTTTAGGTTTTATTTTGGTATTTTAATTTAGACTGTGTTTAGTTTAGTTTGTGATCCTCCTGTACGAGTCGCAATAAATACTTTTTCTTTCTTTATTTCTTTTCTTTCGATAAGCTATAAAGTCTTTTGAAGAGAATGTGCCTTAACAATTTATATGACAATCCACCAAGCCGCACTGGGCCTGCGTGGTGGATTACCGCCCACTTCCTCTCATAGCGAGGAGGCCTGTGTCCCAGCAGTTGGAACATTATAGGCTGATTAAGCTTATGCTAAATCGCCACGATAACTGAAGCTGAATGTTTTGTGAAATGTTTTGTTATTATTAACTAGCTGCGCCCCGCGGTTTCACCCGCGTAAGTTTCGATCCCGTGAGAATATAGGCATGAAAAGCATCCTTTGTTTTAATCCTGGTTATAAAGTATCTGTGTGCCAAATTTCATCCAAATCCCTTTGGTAGTTTTTGCGTGAAAGAGTAACAAACATCCATCCATCCATCCTCACAAACTTTCGCATTTATAATATTAGTAGGAAGGAAATATATATTAGTAGGAGTAGGAAGTAGGATAGTAGGATTAGTAGGAAGTAGGATTTAATTTTTAGCCAATCAGACTAATATTATAAAGGTGAATGTTTGTGAGTGTGTGTGTATGTTTGTCTCTTCTTCACGCTCAAACGGCTGGTACAATTTCGATAATTTTTTGCGTAGCTGACACCCTGGATTAACATATAGTCTATTTTTTATCCCTGTACTCCCACGGGATTGAAACTTATGGGGGTGAAATCGCGGGGCGCAGCTAGTGTTAGAATAAACTTCACTCGAAAACAGATACTTAGCGAAATATTTAATTAGATACCGCATGACTTTCACATTATAAAACCTGATTAACACAGTGAAATTCAATTACCAAAAGCTTACATTAAGTTGAAGCAATAATAAAAACTGCCGCGTCTAAACAATGTTTAGACAAAGCTAATCAATTGTTGTTTAAAAAAGAAGAGGCTCAGGGGTAGAATAACTAGACTATGATAAATTCCAAATCTACATACATAAAGTTATTGTTTTTTTTTCTTTTGTTGGTGATTAATATCGATAAAAAAAACAATATGTACAGTTGGAATTTAACATAGTCTACTTATTCTATTTAACAATGCTGATGATCAAACAATCAAGTTATAAATTCTCACTAGTTAGGTACGTGTTCGGTGGTCGAACAATATTACTGCCCCTGAACGAATTTTCCTAGCATTTTTTTATATATGTTACTGTAAGGATGGAGTTTGAAAGTACATATGTCATCTTTTTATACCCATTTTTATAATGTTTTTTAAATACTTCTCTTTGCTACAGCAAAAAAAAATATAAAGAAGAAGAATCAAGAATCAAAATTCACCCATGTCCTGTAGGACGTGGGTGAATTTTGATCCTTCTTCTATAGATTGTTGTTGCTGCGGAGTTTGTTGCGCCACTTCTTACCAGCTAAGGCACTAGAAAGTGGTGAAGGGCGGGCGTTTTATGGGAATATCATGTGTAATTTAAAGTTCAAAAAGTGCTGATTCTCAGTCTAGTTTGAATTACTTTTGATTTTGATTTGTATGCCACATGTAAGAAAGTTGCATAGAGTAAACGTGGCTTAAACTTGTACCTAACAAAACGACCATCCCTCCCTCACTATTCGAACTAACCCTAAAATGTTTCTCCGAAAAAAAAATATAAATATCAATCACAAAAACGTTTCCTTTTCGTGCTCGATACACATTCGCCACGGTCGCTTCTGTAAAAGATTAAACCGCTATCTATCGGGGTCAACGGTCCACATTGTGGAGCCCAACAAAGCACCGGGTTATAAATCATGGTACAGGTAATTTCCTACTATTACAGCCTTTCTAACGATCTGTATTGTTCCGTGCTGTATGCACGGGAAAATGTTATTCATAAACCACTAAGCGCCTGCAAAAATATAGCTAGCAAATATTCTAAGAAGAAAAGACGTAAATAATTGATGTACATGTGTTATAATGGCTTTTAGTAGTAACTTTTATAGGACCTTCTTAAAGTTGTATAAAAATCTATGTTAAGGTAGCAAATAGGTACTAAACATTTACATTAACAACGCGGTAACTCAACGTTAAAACTATGAGAACTTGGAAGTGTCAGCCAATCTGACATCAGAATGGCTGACCACTTTATCTCTTTGATATATTTCTTAACGCAAAGGCAGCAAATATTTCATTCTATGTAGTAAATAGTGGCAAACAGGTATTAAACAGTGCACATGGTCTCATGTACCTACTTACCTCGTCTGGTCCAGCCATCCTGACGGTAACGCAGCGCGGCACAAATTACACCCGTGTGTTTTGCTAGGGTTTTGAGGCTACGGAAAATTGGAGCGATATAAACAGTGGCGTTTTATGTGTCTGTGTATTTTTATCTGCCATTTGACAATCTTCGACGATCCTTAATGTCTGCCAAGATATTTCTAGCTGCTCTAATACATTACTTTTACACTGCACGCGAAGCATCACCACCGTAGAAGTGTAAGAAATCTTTCTACAATCCTTTTTGTACTCTAAATTAATAAAAGAATTAGTTAAGTCAAATTATCTTAGAATTAAATCATTCTCTTGTTAATTTTTTTAATTCAATCATATTTATAAAGTAACAACTAGCTCGAATGACATGACATAATGTAAAAATAAATAAATATATGAATTATTAATTTAGTATTATTACCACAAAACATACACACAAACAAACAGACAAACGTGGAAACTTGTAATTGGCTTTATTTTGTACTAGCTGCGCCCCGCGGTTTCACCCACATGAGTTTCCATCCCGTAAGAATATCGGAATGAAAATTATCCTATGTGTTATTCTGGTGTATAAGCTATATTACTGTAAAGTTTCATCAAAATCGGTTCCGTGGTTTTTGCGTGAAGGAGTAACAAACATCCATCCATCCATCCTCACAAACTTTCGCGTTTATAATATTAGTAGGAAGTAGGATAGGATAAACTATTATTTACTGTATCTGTTTAGCTGTAAGTTTTTCTAAAATAAATTAAATAAGTAAAGTGCTCTATAGTAAGTTCTATAACATATAAAGCGCTTTTTAAGGAAAGAACTATGTCTATTTTTTGAAGAGTGTAGAAAATGAGACGTGGTGATGATATGAGTGCTGGCTTCAAAGTATTTTTACTAAAATTTTGGTAAAATCACTCGGTAAGCCATGGTAGAAGTTTTTTTAAAGGATGTAACCGCAGTGATATTTACCGATGTTAAGCAGTACTCACTCCAGATCGCAAAGTCAGCAAGCTGAAGTGTCAGTGGGCTGGCCGCAACTGTCAATATTTCAAAACGGACAGGGCGCAAGTCACCGGGTTTTAGACATTTGGAGTAGTCGGGTATTTTTAATGGCCAAGTTTCTCCCATTAAAATGTCTCATTAGCAAAAAACACATCGTTAAGAAGACCCTAACTTCAACGGATTTAAGTATTTAAAGATTTTTGAATAAAGAAAAGATTATCCAAATAAAAACAAAGTTTTGAACAAAAAACAAGAAACTTTTGATATAAAGTAAAGGATCGCTTCTCTAAAAAGATTTTTTGACAAAGAAAAACTTAGACTTCGAAGAGAAACGTAAACAAAGTGAAACAGTATCAATCAAAGTTAACCAGGCTGTTAGGGACAGTTACTAGACATAAATAGAAAATCGATTTAGACAATTGATAAATAAAATACTACTGAAATGTACAAAACAGCAAGTACAAAGATGTTTCACTTTTATTTTTCGTGAGATTGCATGTTAAGAGCCTACACTACCTCAGCTAAAATTCACTCTTTAACTCGCTCGCACGGTACTGCTCGCGGACGGAGTGAGAGCGAGACAGAGTGCGGTGCTAGGCGGCAGGCAGCGCCAATAGTTTTGGTATTTGCTTTTTACGGTGAAAATAATGGTAATTAAAAAAAAGTAAATAACATAAGACCTGCTTTATAGTTAGTTCGGTTAGTATACAAAGTTTCATGATCTAATTTGAAGTATTTTTTGAAAACCAGCGGTTTGTTTATTGTTCGGTTTGGAGGTAACTTTGGAATTTTTTTCTATCGAGAAAATTTTATGAAATCGTGTTTTTGTCTAACATAAGAACTAACATTAATCCTCAACTTTACCATATATTTATTTCAAAATTAATGCTGCAGAATTTTCGACATAACGGAGGATCATGCTAAGCCATTTGAGGTAGTATAGGCCCTTAATAATGGTGATTTTTACCTAATATGCCTCGTCCAGCTTTGTCTGACCGCCAACGTTGTCGATAAAGATCAAGCTGAAAACAGGCATAATTAATATCATGAGTTGCTTGAAAAAGCATTTCTTAAGTTGATTTTAGTTTTCATCCCTTAGCAAATATGACTGAACTGCATCCTAGTTTGTAACGCAACAAAGTGGAATACAAGCAGCTGATGGTAATTGCACGCTGTCGAAACCTTATTTGAATGCAGTTGAAGTTTTTATCATCAAAAACAGATACTTGAAATGTTTTCATGAATGACTCTTGTATCTGTAGATTTGTTTAATAAAGAGTTTAAGCATCAGAAGTTCTGATTATATTTTCTTGATGGGGAAAGTCGATCATACATACATACAAACGGGTCGAATACAGAAACTCCTTTTTTGAAGCTGGTTAAAAAAAGAGTTAAAGCATCAGAAGTTCTGATTATATTTTCTTGATGGGGAAAGACGACCTCGTAATTAAATTAAAACATCAAGGTCTATTTTTGATTTAGCCGATCTGAGAGTAAGACCTTAGTGAAGTATACATTTACTGGGAATATGTTGACGAAAGTGCTGTGTGTAGCGTTTACGTGGTCGACTACAAAACCTATTCCTTCATAAAAAATCCCAGGCAAATCCAGACAAAAACTAGTGCCGAAATCAGCGATCAATCATGTTTTCGTATCAATAACCGAAACATAGAACAATTTAACGTCGTATTTATCGTAGAAATCGTATATATTACTAGCAGCGCGGTTTCACCCGCATAAGTGTCGATCCCGTAGAAATATCGGGATAAAAAGTATCTTATGTATTACTCTGATGTATAAGCTATATTACTGTAAAGTTTCATCAAAATCCATTCAGTAGTTTTTGCGTGAAAGAGTAACAGACATCCATCCGTCAATCCTCACAAACTTTCGCGTTTATAATATTAAGTAGGATAGGATATTATGAAGGTTATGAGATAGTAGGATATTTTGCTCGGAACTTTGAACATTGTTCCCATTCAATACTTCGAGTCAAAAGAAGAGTTATGTTTCCCGGGTGTTAAATGAAAAGTAACATCAAGGTTATTTCGCGTTGGTAAAAGGTAGGCTTTTACATTATCTTTTTTTTCATTTGAAGCAATCTCATTTCTGTTTATAATGAAAAGGTGAAGGCGTAATTTTTTTGTCTTTTTACTTACCAAAAAGCGATAGTCAGACTCTAAAGTTACCGAGATTAGAATGCAAAAAAAAAGACTTTATATTATTACCTACTATAATAATGATGATGAATGATGTAACCATTATTTCGATTTAAAATTGACTGTCCATTGAGTTCTGCCCGTTCTTGTCTATAGGAACCTACTACAGTATTCCAATTACAAACTACCCAGTGAAGAAGCAATAGACACGACGACACACGACACAAAAAAGGCCCAGAACAAATATGAAAGGTGTCCCTTGGAGTAGCACCAACCTAGGAAAGCGTTGAATCCTGCGACGGTATTGAATCACTGTCCCTAAGGCCCGAACTCCACCGAAGCGAAGCTGGGCGGAGCGGAGCTGAGACGTGCAGGAATCTACCAATCACAATGGTTGAAATCCTCATCACGTCACTCGTCTCGTCTGTGATTGGACGATTCCTGCACGTCTTCACTCCGCTCCGCCCAGCTCCGCTTCAGTGGAGTCCGGGCCTGAGGCCAGCGGGGTAGTTGCAATGGCTTACATTTTGACAGTTCAACAACATACGTTGCGGTATTTACATTGGTGAGTAGACAAATTTTACGAACATACGTAGCAATGGATTACTATTATTATTACAATAGTGGTATTCAGCTGCATTCGGTTAGACTGGTAGCCGACCCCAAAATAGTAGGGAAAAGGCTAGGTAGATGATGATGTAGCAATATCCTTCAAAATGATTCAGATTGTGATAGAAAGTCTGTTACGCAATAAGGATGCAGATCTAGCGGCGGAGTACAAGTTTTCGGAGAACGATGTCACTGTTTGTGATAAGTTTACTATAATGATTGAGTATTAGAAGGTGCAGACTTAGTGGGCACCCCACAAGTCGGACCAAGTAAATCTACTATGAATCACTACGCTTAAAAATGGTGCACTAGCTTCATTTTTCTAACTGGCCGACTCCTTGACAATTCAAAAGTGCCTGTAATTGTTTTAATTGTGACCAAGTGAACCTACTAAGAACCTATTACGTTTTGGAATGGGTAACTAGCTTCGCCTTTCTGGCTGACTGACAATCCAAAAGTGCCTGTTTCTAATTGGTTTTTTGAAATAAATAATTTGAGTATAAGATATTTTTGCTGGATATGTTTTTTTGTTGAGTTTTCACTGGAGCCGTGAGTTCAATTGCATAGAAACTGTATTTTTATCAGTCGAGCATGATCAAAACATATTTATTTTAAAAAAACTGGATTTCAAAGGCGCGGTTTTAGACAAAAGATCAATGATGGGTTAGCAAGAAGTACTATATAAGTTAAGTGGTTATTTATAAGTACTGTTTGTTTTATTTTATTTTGTTACCAGTTAAGTACGAATCATTTGATCTGACTTGGTTTCCGTACGTCCTTTTCGGGTAACCACTGAAAATCAGCGCTGTGCTGTGAGTCCTCTATAGCACAGCATCATGCTGAGTGGAAGCCTTCTGCTTTGGTGCTCGTGTATATAGATATATTTTGTTTTTATTATATCCTGTCATAAGAATTAATTATCTTTTTGTTTGCACGTGTTTCTGTGGCAAATAAACCTAGTTTTTTTTTTTTTTTTGTGGATGGGAAATCATCAAATGACCCCTCCCGCTCTGGGTGGAGCAGAAGGGAGTGTCAGACTCTTACTGACTAAAACCCACCCGTGTTCCTTCCTTAGCCCTTTGTGTTCCGGGGTAGCGGTAACCCTTTCGGACAATCCCGCTGCAACCCTTTCGGACAATCCCGCTGCTAACCCTTTCGGACAATCCTAGTTTCCTTTCTTTCAGTAACTGGGATCAGAATTTGGCAAAATAAATCACCAAAATGATTGATCAAAATAAAATACACGATTAAAATGTGGTAAAACCTAAACCCTATACTTAAGTAGTATTAATTTTACCATGCCAACAACTCGTAAACTTGTCGGTTCGTTATCTAACAGGTCTCGCCTATAACATTTCTGTTCCTCTACCAAATTATTAACTTCAACGTAGCCCCATTAAGACAGCAATCCGAATTTCCCCTAAAATGAAACAGGTTACATAATAAAGCGAAACGCGTCGACGTAACAGCAATAAAATGTTGATTCCGATAACTTTACGGCCAAGTTTTACAACTTCCCTAAGAAAACCAATAAATTCCGATGGCGGAAAACAGAAAGACAGAATCGGGTAATATACTTATTTGACTGAGGTAGTTGTACCTGTGTTGTATAATTCGATATTTATGTTGCAATGGGATATCTATTTTATTCTTTAATCGAGTGAGTATATACTTATAAATAGCAGCGTTCATAATCTCAGATAATTAACATTCCATCGCTACTTAATCAGTTATCTACGTTAGTGAAATGTATTCTAAGTTGATTTTTGAGTCACCATTTGCAACAGAAAGGTCCTGATAAGTTTTTGATTGCAATGGAATTTGAACTTTGTTAAGTATAATATTCAGTTTATTGTTCTGTAACTTGAAAATAATCTCAAAATCTTAATTCAAATATAGGTATTATAATTTACTAGCTGTTACCCGCGGCTTCGACCGTGCGGAAGTCGGAAATTGCTACCGATATACATGACCTGGATGAGGATATAAAACTTTATGTCCTAACCCAGGTCATGGTCTACCCATGTGCCAAATTTCATCCAAGTCCTTTCAGCATTTTTAGTGTGAAAGCGTAACAAACAACCACCCCCCTCACCCTCCACCCTCACCACCCACCCACCACCACCACCACCGTAATTGGCGGAACAAACTGCGCTACACAAGGAGGCTTCTTTATGCATCCCAAAACTGAATAGAATAAATACGTCGGCTATTCCACCCATTGCTCCGTATAGGCCTCCTTCCTTTTGTGCCAAGCTTTCCTGTAGGCCAATTCTGCTAATTTAAAACGTTCAAAATCTAGTCGCAGTCTCATCTCGGCGACAAACAAATGTCAAAAACTTGTCACAATGTAGGGAAATTTGAAGTATTTTTGACAGATTGAGACTGAGATGAGACTGTGAACGTTCTTAAAAATTACGATAATCGCCCCTCTGGTCTGCACGTGTCTCATCGAAATACAAAAATAAAACTACATATCGACGCTTGAAAGGTAAAATTGACTAATTAATAAGCGACAGGTCGAACTTCTCTGAAAAAAAATCATATAAATTCTTGTAATCATCCTACAGGCATAATTCTTACTGTTTTGGAAATCTTATTTAACATTTGAATCAGAATTAATATGATTTTTTAAAATGAAAAGTTAAACTTTAAACTGTGTTCCTGTAAAGTTAGTCCCACCCATGTCGCTTAGTCAATTTTGCCTTTCAAGCGTCGATATGAATTATAAAAAGTTTTGCTTAGTTATCGAAACTGTTCCAAATCACTGCCAACATTGCTAACGTACCCAAAAGACTGTCACCAGCAAAAGCAGTAATACTTGCTTGATTTTCTTTTTTTGAATTTTACATAATCGCCTGCTAAAATAAAATGAGACTGGGACACTGATGCAGAGTGCCCAGAATAATTCTGCAGGCTACGCGCAGCGAAATGACTACATAACCATGAAATGGTGCCTGTTGAATTTTACAAAAATACTCCTATAATTCTACGTATCTATAACTTGAGTGTACCTATATGCAGCAAAAACTGTAAGGAATTAAATAGTTAATGTTACATTAAGTGCACCCTCATTGCGTAACACCCGCCTGGTTTGCGACTAGAGATGGGCAATGTGTTTCTGCCGGCAGGAAAATTGGGAAAAAACCCGGCATTTTGGGCATAAATTTATTAATGCCCGATATATGCCCAATCGGAGGGCATAAAAATATGGGGTCGTTACACGTGATTTAATATTATAGTTCTTCATGTAAGGTATCTGCTACTGACACAGGATGAATATCAACAAAATAGCAGCGCGGCGTAGTGTGGGTGCGCATCCCTCACCCCGCCCTCCGCACCCGTCACTTGGTACAACTGTTTTTTACCGGCGCTGCATAATTTGTAACACTATTTTGTACCATTGTACATATTTTAAATAAAATGAAATTTTATTCATAAACTCATATTATTAGGTCGGGGCAAAAGTATTTTCGTATTTTTCATACAAAAAAAAATTGTTTTAGGTTTAATTTTTTATTTATTTATAATATGTATGTGCCGTTTTGATCGATGACTTGTTGCCATCTTGTGGGCAATGCCATGATCCCATTGCTGTAGAAGTTTTGAGATTTTTTATCAAAAAAAACTGACAGGTAGTTTTCACAGTGTTCTTTTGAGGTTAACTTTATGCTTCCTAAAGAGTTCTGAAGTGACCGAAACAGGTGAAAATCTGATGGAGCAAGATCAGGGCTATACGGAGGATGCATCAACTCATCCCAGCCATGCTCTCTCAATTTTTGCTGAGTGGCTATAGATGAGTGCGGTCTGGCGTTGTCGTGATGAAACACCACGCCCTTCCTATTCACCAGCTCCGGCCGGTTTTTCTCAATAGCTTCTTTTAACCTCATCAGTTGTTGACAGTAGAGGTCAGAATCGATAGCTTTACCCGGCGGCAAAAGCTCATAGTGGACGATTCCTTTCCAATCCCACCAAACACACAGCATCACTTTGTTCCGAGTCAGGCCGGGCTTTGCCACGGTCTGTGGGGCTTGCCCATGCTTCGACCACGATCTTTTTCGGACATTCTTATCGTAAGTGATCCATTTTTCATCACCCGTAATCAACCGTTTAAGAAATGGGTCGGAATTATTACGTTTCAACAAAGGATCGCAAATGGAAACACGTTGCATTAAGTTTCTCTCAGTGAGATCATGTGGTACCCAAATATCAAGTTTTTTCTTGTACCCAGACTTTTGTAAATGCCGTAAAACTGTTTTGTGATCAACATCCAGTTCTTCAGCAATATCATAACTACTAATATGTCGATCTTGCTCCACTTTTTCAAAAATGGCACTGATTTTATCCGTGACAGCCCGTCCAGAGCGAGCTTCATCCTTCACACTAAAATTTCCTGACTTGAAACGCTTGAACCACATTTGTGCTACTCGTGTTGATACCGCATTAGGTCCGTAAACCGCACAAATTTTATTCGCGGCGTTCGTCGCATTTTTACCTTTTTTGTAATAAAATTTTAAAATGTACCGAATTTCTTCGTCACATACGTTCATGTTGCTTGCTTGAAAAACAATTGAGAAATGGCGGGAACTAGTTTTTTTTTCAATTTATTGCATCTTTAGAATGTCAACATTTAATAGTATTAAAACCAGCCAGTTACATTCAGTACTGCCAAAGAGGTTTGATTACTAACAATAGATTCAAAATACGAAATTTTTTTTGCCCCGACCTATTATTATGTAATTAAAACCACTAACCATAACAGCGTATGCATCCCTCGCCCCGCACACTCCACCCGATGCAAGTGTTTGTATGGCGCCGCCGCCGCGGGTAATTCGTAACTTTTAAGTTCGGTAACATGGTTTTGTAAAACATAAAATTAAATAGAATGTGCAAATTCATAAAAATACACCTTTACAGAATTAACCATAACTAAACTCAAAAAGTTAGGCCCGCTTACAAAGCTAACATCATTTTCGTAAATTAATTATGGAACAAAATATATGCCCAGATAAATGCCCAGGGACAGAAATTTATGGGCACTTATTAGGAATTTTCCCAATCTACCAAAAATGCCCGGGCATTTGCCCATCTCTATTTGCGACCACTCCCCCACCGGAGTCCTGCGTCAAGCAGCCTGCTGTGGTTAGTTGATGCGTGGGAGTTCCAGTGCCTTAGGCATCTTCTGGGCACGCTCGTTCCATCATAGACCTCATCCATCGCTTTCCATCAGGCGTGATCGAGGTCAAGAGCGGGCCCATTCTGCAATAACAAAAAAACCATACATACCTAAGGTAATAGGTTATACGGGCTGGTGTCCGCAACTCCACGTCAATGCGCGTATTTTTTTTACAAACCTAGTGTTGTATACGATCAAGTATTTTCAAACTGAACAGACAGCTGTGTTGCTGGGGAGTTTGTTGCGCCACTTCTTCTCCCCGGCGAAAACACTAGAAAGTGGTGAAGAGCGGGCGTTTTGGAGGACTGTTTTTAACAAAATCTGAATTATTTTGAAAGATATTGCTAATCTTTTGCGTCATACGTTCGAAAAATTTAGTTGGCTGTTGGGCCCTGCAGTGCTATTCTGTAAAAATCTCACTGTGAAAACTAAGGTGAAGTGAGCTGTCATTCCACCTGATGTTAGGGATTGCCTCCATTGATAGTTCACTTCACGCTCACTTCACCTATGTTATCACGGTGAGATTTTTAGAGAATCGATAGGCAGATTATCTAAGTCTTAAAAAAAAAATACTTTATGCACGAGAACATAACAAGCGACTTTATGCCGCCTACGCACAACTTAAAGATGAACTTTTAGAGCATGAGAAGTGAAAAAAAAATCTATTAATGTACAGGTCGATCAAAGAATTCGCACTACATAGGTTTTAGTCGCCGTCGACAAACAAATTAATTGGTTGCTGTGGCGCGTACCGCCGCGTTAGAATATTGGATTCTGGATGTTGGTTTTGGTCTGTCCTAAATTCAGATGACTCGGTAATCTAGCTAGGAGAATAGCGATTCACCCAACATTTCGTTATACCTACACCATGTTAATGTATTCTTTCTAGGTCCTTCATGTACTACAAAACCTTTATGTACCTTAATAAAAAAGTATTTATTATTATTTGGCTTGACGCCCCAATATTGATGGATATTATATTGACGATTTTATTTATTGTGTTTCTGATGTAATTGCATGACTAGTTATTGCCCGGTTTTTTAACAGTTTCCTAAACTACTAATTCAATAATCAAATTGGTTTATATTACCTCACAGTAGGTGCAAAAGTAGAGTATTCTCCGCGGGGATAAAGGTGTCTTCGTCTTGGGCGAGCTTGAATCCCTCGCTGCACTCGGGATTTTAGGGCACAAAAACACAGTCCTTCGTTGCGTTCAGAATTCAAAATAGCCCTCGCGACATTAAGACACTGCTTTATCCCCTTAGTGAATAATCTACTATTTAACTCAAAATATTTATTATATACGAACGCTTGCTCATTAGTTGCAATTGTTTGCATGAAAAGAAAAACATTTATGTGCTGGTGTCTGTAGATCAAATCTAGCTATGATCACAATTTCGTAATGATAAGTTTTTCCTTACAAGCTAATAAACCCACGGGCAGTTTCTTATCTCAGCGATTTTTTTTTGTGCACTCGATTTTCTACGCACTGCTAAGCGCCGAGAGTTGATAATCCAACAGTATGTTTTGATGGATTCTCAATACACGGCTCAACAGCAACACCGAGAGTTGAAAATCCTGTGCGCCATAAAAAAAACCGTCGGTATAAAATCGCCCGTTCGTAATGGGGCTGAATGAGAAAAAATGATATCTATACTAATACTAGGTATAAATGCGAAAGTGTGTCTGTCTGTCAGTCTGTCTGCTACCTCTTCACGCTTATGAACCACTGAACCGAATTAGATGAAATTTGGTATAGAGATAGTTTGATTCCCGGAAAAAGACATAGGATAGTTTTTATCCCGATATTCCCACGGGATCGACACTTATGCGGGTAAAACTACGGGGCGCTACTAGTTATTAAAAAAGTATACGAGTTTTTATTTCAAGGATTCACTCAAACATCAGTATTAGGTCCGTATTACAGAACCTCACTCAATATCAACCCTTACTTAAAACTAGATTCAAGTCATTTGATTGGTTGAAACGAGTTTTATGTAATACGGGACTGAAAAAGATAATCAATTTCCTTCCCCACCAGTTATTGCTAAATAATAGAGTAATTCCCAGTATTTCTTGAAAACCTTCCCGTTTTTATTGAGTCATAAAATTTGGTAATGGATGTAATATTCTTATGTACTGGAAACGATATTACAGCGTGCAGCCATTACAAAAGCGATGAAAATCACAAATTAATATAGGTACCTACCTATATGTGAACTAAAAATAGGAAATGGCGACTATTTTTTCGGGGAGTTACAAGTTCTTCTTTTTAGGGTTTCGCACCCAAAGGATGCCAACGGGACCCTATTATTAAGGCTCGTCTGTCCATCCATCTGTCACAGGGCTGTATCTTTTGAAGCGATTGGTAGACACTTGAAATTTTTAGAGTGTGTGTGTGGCCGCTATAACAGCATTATAAAGTTAAAAATTAATTGGTGGCTCAATCTCCGATACGGCTGCACCGATTTTGACGGGACTTTCACTATTTAGCTATACAGATAGCTGATGTTATATGGAGTAATATTGGCCTCTTTTATTTCAGAAAAATAGTTAGTAAACAGACACATTATTGTTTTTTGAACTCCACGCGAATGAAGTCGCGTGCACAGCTAGTCTATAAATATATAATACTGACCTAAGTACTTTTGACGAAAATATTCGAGCTTTCCGATAGATATTTTTTTTATGAATAAGGAACTGATTGAAATACCATTCGTGGATCTTTGACAGTCGTTACGTCGTGTCGTCAGAAGCCCGTAAGTCTGACAAAAAGTCTTATCTACGGGTGTCATATTACCCAGTAACTGGGTTGTGGAGTAAATATAGGCAGTCGCTCTTTGTAACATACAGGGTGAAATTGAAAACATGCGACAAATCGAAATGGGAGTACTCATCATTATGAACAACTTTTACTATGGGACAAAACCTGAAATCGCGAAAAAAAAATCAGATGTTCCCTACATTTATGTTCGCGTAACTCGTCAAAATGTAGGGAACAGCTTATTTTGTTTTCGCGACTGCAGAAATTTCGACAGTTATCCAGCTATCCAGTGCAGAAGGTCAGGTGTAATTACCAAATTAATGAGGAACTCACTCTAGATTTGGGGTACACAGATTCTTGAGAGAATCACTCCTGCCAGCTAAACAATCGGATGTTAAAATGGATGTTAAAATGATGTTAAAATAAACAAACGGATGTCCTTAAGATATTATGTTGTGCCATGATTCTAGTGATGTGACTTGCAACTTACTAATTGTGAAATATTTAGTATCAGTCGACTATTTCCCGTTGAGAACCTCAGAAGGCTACACCACCTTCATATAAGCCGAATGTATGTTAATAGACACGCACGCACATGCCGAAGGATACCTCACGGCTATACATCGTGGGCTGTTTGGGGGCTTGCCCGTGCATGTCTATTAGCATGCAATTGTTTTACAAGGACGTCGCATCGAGGTCACGACCCAAACCGCAACCTCAAGATATCGCAGTGAAGCATCTTCAGCATGTAATTACTCTAAGGGTGGAACTACAGCCATATTTCACAACCTACTGGCGAATAGTGAAAATTAGCTAACAAGTTCAAGTGCTATTTTCTGATAAAATATTACATACTACCAGAAAAACGTTAATACTTCATAGACCAAGTTCTCAAATCTACTCAAATTCCTGTCACGCCTTCGTCAATAATAATAATAAATTTATTTCAGACACATTTTGATGAGATGATAAGCACAAAAAAACAAAAGATAGTAAAATAAAAATAATTAAAGATATAGTCCGCGAACACATCACGGCCAGGCTTAGCCTCCTAAGGAGTTATATTATATTGTTTGTGTATTTTAAGAATTCAGGTGCAAGCTCCATAAAAAACCGGCCAAGTGCGTATCAGACACGCACAATGAAGGATTCCGTAGTTGGAATGAATTTATCATAAGAACAAACTTAACATTGTAGTTGAATACATTCCAACTGAAAATGTAAGTTTGTAAGCACAATATTGAGAGATTTATCATGTTGTTTTAAGACCACAGACTTCTTATAGGTTTTGCTGTAATCTATAGGTATAGAACTATTTTCTGCATTTTTTACAAAATTTTAGGCTCAGTAGTTTCGGAGATAAGGTCCCCCTATGGTAAATTTTCGGCTATTTTCTTAAATAACTTTAATACAATTTACATTAAATTTATGAAAAAAATATATATTTAAGATCCTCACAGTGAACCCTTTCGTTTGATTGTCACTCCGTACAGATAGCGAAACCTTTTTTTTTAATCTCTTCTATGTTTGGGTCACAGAGATTCATATGTGTATCAAATTTCAAAATAATTGGCTCATTAGATTCGGAGCAAATTGGCTGTGACAGATGGATGAACAGACAAACACACGAGTGATCCTATAAGAGTTCCGTTTTTTCCTTTTGAGTTACGGAACCCTAAAAAGCCGATATATCACCAGTAACAAATAGGACCTAATATACAGGGAATTCGCATAAAATACCCCATTTCACTACTAAGTATACCTACTCATGAAATTCGTTCAATCACAAAACTCCCGGTAACTTACTACAATGATCGTTTGTCACGCCATGAGGGAGCGAGACAGGGATATTTTGGCAAAAGGAAGAAAGAGACGACAGGATAAATAACAGTCTTATCTTTGATGTCTGACGCTAGAATGGTTTTAGGAGCTCGCTTGGTATTAGATATCTATTACGAAAACGCGAATTTATTTGCAGTAAAATTCTTCATAAGGCTTATCGGTGATGGACGGATGGTGGAGAGCAATAAGCGTTCAATTAAATTGTAGACTGATGATGTCATTCTTATCTTCGCTTTAATTTCTTTGGAGGGGCTTGTGGCGCCGCATGGGTCGATCGATCAGGTTAAGCTACGCTTGCCGCGATTGGTCCATGGATGGGTGGCCATCTTTATATACCAAGACCCCTCCTTGCCTCGGAAAGCACGTTGAGCCATGTCCCGGCTATCATTCGTGGATATTTGACAGTCGTTACGGGTCGTCAGAAGCCTTAAATGCTGGCAACCAGTCTTACCAAGGGGTCTCGTATTACCTAGTACTTACCTGTTTTGTGGAGGTCAGATAGACAGTCGCTCCATGTAATATACTGGTATTCAACTGCATCCGGTTAGACTGGAAGCCGACCCCAACGATGTTGGGAAAAAGCTAAGCAGATGAACTTAACAGTAATATAGCTTATACATCAGAATAACACATAGGATAATTTTTATCTCGATATTCCCACGGGATCCATACTTACGCGGACGAAACCGCGGGGCGCTGCTAGTTTTCCATAATTATTATGGACAATTTATTTAACACTGTGCCGACCGCACAGTGGCGCCCTCATCGTTTCTTTGATTATTTCATACAATTTAGAATGAAAATGCAGAAAATTAGCACGTTAAGTTGATACAAGATTATACGTTAATATTATTAGAAGCGGTAGCTTAATATTGTTTAGTTTTATTATAATCCTTAAAACGGAATATAGTGGCCACTTTTATCCGTTTTAAGGATTATAATGAAACTAAACAATAAAAAACTACCGTTTCTAATAATATTAACGTATAATCTTGTGAAGCACAACTTGGCGTGCTTACTTTCTGCATTTTCATTCTAAATTGTATGAAATAACCAAACAAACGATGAGGGCGCCACAAATTTTCCTAAATGTTTGTCATTGATTATAACTAAGATGAGATTTCGACTAGATTTTGAATGTTATAATTATGAGATTTGGGCATCAGATAAATAATAGCTTCCCGACCGATTTTGGTCACGGTAGCCAATCTCAACGGAGATTAGCCAGGTACGCAGTAGATATTATAGTGCACAAGTGTGCGCGCAGACACAGGTGCACTCCTTCTTCCCTCACTCTCATAGTCCGATGAGACAGCAATTCGACACGACCGGAGACAGATCAGGTGCAGGACCAACGGTTTAACGTGCTTTCCGAGGCACGGTAGTATCACACCGCTAATTTCCAAACTCCGGGCTTTTACTGTGAAATTTCTAATGGAAAAACTCAATAACACTTTGCCCGACGAGACTAACGGGGCAGTTCAGATTTAAGAACGTAAACGAAGCAAAAGGAGAACCAGTGTAAGGATCGCAGCAACCTTCTGTAATTTCTTTCTACCGCTTTGAGACGAAGGCTTCTTATGGAGGATTCGTATGTGAAAGTCCATTTCGCATTTCTACTTGTACCATCTTAGTAAATGTTGCTACAAATGACTTCATCAAGCTTCACGTACTGTGGCGGCATAAACAACTATTATATTATGTAAATCCCGAGGAAGTGTAGACGTTCCTAACTACGTATTTATAGGTGTTGAATTGTTGATGATAAGAAAGCGAAGCAAGTCACGAGAGTAAGCGATTTTTAAGAACAATGCATAATCAGCCTTTAATGGTCCTACTGCTGGGACACACGCCTACTTCATCACCACGCCTCGGTGAGGAACTGTTAAATGGTCAAAGATATGCCGGTTTCCTCACGATGTTTTCGTTCATCGTTTTGAGATCAGTGGCGATGAAATAATTTTCACAAAATAAAGTGCCAATTCGTAAATCGCGGCCGTTGCCACTGAGCCACCATTGCTCACAAAGTTGACGCGGCTCGGAAATTTAGATGCTTACTATCAATCAAATACTCATGTTGTCTGCATTTAAAAAACCGGCCAAGTGCAAGTCGGAATCGCGCACGAAGGGTTCCGTACCATTATTTAAAAAAAACGGCAAAAAAATAATGTCTGTTGTATGGAAGCTTCCCTTAATTTTTTTTGTATTTTAATTTAATTATTTATTTTTAATTAAAGTGAATATACAGGGTTATTGGAAAAATACCAACAACCTCTTAAGAACTCATTGTACTCATCATTATGAACAACTTTTACTATGGGACCAAACCTGAAATCGCGAAAAAAAAATCAGCGGTTCCCTACATTTATGTTCGTATAACTCGTCAAAATGTAGGAAACAGCTGATTTTTTTTTCGCGATTTCAGGTTTGGTCCCATAAGTAAAAGTTGTTCATAATGATGAGTACAGTGACCTCTTAAGTGGTTGTTGGTGTTTTTCCAATAACCCTGTATAACTAAATATTCTGTAAACATTTCAAGCGTCTACCTGTTGCCGTTATCAATATCGAGCATAAAAATCACGTTTGTTGTATGAGAGCCCTCTTAAATATTTATTTTATTATGTTGTTTAGTGTTTGTTGTTAAAGCGGCAATAGAACTACATCATCTGTAAAAATTTCAATTGTCTAACTGTCACGGTTCATGAGATACAGCCTGGTGACAGACGGACAGACAGCGGAGTCTTAGTAATAAGGTCCCGTTTTACCCTTTGGGTACGGAACCCTAAAAATGACAAAATATGGATGAATGTGGAGATTTTGTTAGCGTTTCATTAAATATTTGTATTAGTCGTAAATTCAATACTTACCGCCAAACAATTTGAGTAGGTAAGTAACATCTATCGGACCATCAGTTTATTTTTCAACGATTCTTCAAAAATCGCTTGCTTAATCCGTTCATTCTGAACAGGTCAATGTATGTAGTTTCCTAAGTCTCCAGAATTTATTCGGCATTTTATTTTTTTAAATTGCGTAATATGAATGTATTTGTACGTATATTTTGCACGAATTAAGGAGCCAAACTTCATCGATAAAAAACGCTTTCGCTCTTACCAACTCGCTGATCGCTCGTCTGTTATACCAACCGCAGCACGCGACTTATCTCCAAGTACAATATCGCACTCTATCCGCGCAGACACGGGATGTAGTTCAGTGTAGATTTAATAAAAAGAGCCATCAGTTTTGTATGTGAGCGGCACAAACAAAACATACAATTTAAAAATACTATTGTTTTGTGTAATAATGAAGACGCCTTGCGTTTTACCTGGATGTTCTGTAATCGTAAGTTTTCAATTTATAAATATAATATTTTTCATTATCAGATATTTTTAATCATAATTTACGTGAAATTAACTTATCGTATTTGGTAATTTGGTAGCAATGTTTTGAATACGTGTTGAGAATGTGAAACAACAATGTGTGTGTGATTTGTAATTTAAAAATGTCATTTGTGGAAGAATGTTTGTGTTGTTATATTACTTGGTAGCGAAAAGAGATCACGAATAGATAAAGCCTGATTGAACTGACTGATTGGGCAAGCCTACTGAAATCTGTAAGGTTATTTCTTCAAAAGACAATTTCAGACACTGTTCTACATGGTGCTCACATCATCAGTTCTTTATAAGAAACTGTGACGTCTGAGTTTTTTCGGCCTTTCTTCTCAGTGAAGTCGGATAGGAAACACCGACCTCATCTAGTTTTTAAAATATTGCAATTGCTCTAAAACTTATAGAATTTTGTATCATAGTTTTCACATCAATCGTGGTGAGTGTATATGTGTAATATAATAAGTAATTATGATCATCCCGCCTCTATACTTTTCTTTATTTGAGGTCGGCTCAGTATGACTTTTTCTTCCATACTTCTCTCTTAAACATTATCTCGGTAATCACTCTATTTCAACACAGTCCAGCCATCGTTTATTTGGTCTTCCCCTAAGCTTAGAGCTCTTAGATTCATACCTACCCAACCCAAATTCATACGAATATATATTTTATTTAAAATAGAAACGTATGAAAAGACAATTTCAGAGACTCACACACACTGAGATTTAATTATTTCTTGTATATTAAGTAATATAAATATGATATAGGTAGCAAATACAAGAAATAATTATTGAAAGATAGTGCGAACATCGTATCAATCAAATTGCAACCGGCCATTGCTAGACATTGCTTTATATCATTTGAAAGATAATGAATATCGTTCCCAAACACGGCTACTATTTACCAGATTAAATCAGTCTAGTACTTAGTTACAGGTACGGTCACCAAAGGAGATAAGCAACCAGGGTCGTCAGATATAGTTGATGTTTTTGAATAAAATTTTAAAATAGAAAAGAAACAGTTCATCTATCAAATTAAATCTAATTCAGAAATGAAATTTATTTATTTGCTAGAATATAGGTACATAATAACATGGTAAAATAATTTTAGACTACTATATTCGACTTATCAGTCGTGCAAATATTTCTAGAACATGCATAATAGTAATAATAATATCGAGAGATTTCATCAATGTCATTGGTCATTACTTCATTAGTCATACACATCACAAACATAATAAAATTACATCAGTAATATTAATTAATTAAGCACATACCATTATAAAATATATTAAATTAGTTTACGAAGATAATATCTCACAGTTAAGATAGATCATCAATTTATTAATTAGAGGATTTATTAATAATGTCAAAAATTAGAAATTAAATAAGTGTTTATAGGTCATAATATAAGTACATAGTAATACATCATGTCTGCTTAAAATTTAAATAATCGTCTATAGAATAAAAACATCTGCCACAAAGCCAATTGTTCAAGGTTCTGTTAAATTCTAAATTATTCATTTTTCGTATTTTTTCAGGTAGTTTATTATAATTTTTTACCGCCATGGTGTAGCAGTTTCTATTACATAATTTTAAATTATTTCGAGGTATTATCAGAGGTTTTTGTACTATTTTTCTTTTAAATTGGGCATTCTCATCTTGCTCAAAGAGTGAAAGGTGATTTCTAACAAATTTACACATTTCAAAAACGTATAGGGATGGCAGTGTAAGTAAACGATTTTTAGTGTAGATTGGTCGGCACGAATCAGTCCACTTGAGTCCATAGATAGACCTAATGCATTTTTTTTTTGGACTATAAAAGCTCTTTGGGCGTCTGTAGAGTTTCCCCACATAATTATCCCATACCTTAATACTGAACATACATGACTGTGGTATACCATTAGTGCTGTTTCTTTATTAGTTATTTTTTTTTATTTTACGAAGCGCGTAAACAAATTTGTTAATTTTTTTACAAACAAGATCTACGTGAGATTTCCAGAATATTTATTCCAAGAAATTTTATTTCATTTACTTCTTCAATAATGTTATCAGAAACACCCATCGGTTTCTTACTAAACTTCACTATATCCGACGACCCTGGTTACTTATCTCTTTTGGTGACTGTACATATTGCCGAAAATTTCTTTTGATACAAACCACTCAGCAGACATTTTTAAGGTCGCCTGGTAACCATGCTGGGTGGCGTTCCAGGAATCTGAGAATATTGAAACATAATGGAGTTTCACCATTTACCAAATAGCCAAGTCAAATTGATTAATTATTCGATTCACCAAATGTAACAAGTAATAATGTATAGGGGTATTAGAAACTTAGTGTAAAGTTCACTCATCCTCCATAATAAAGGGAGGAGCCTCCGATCAGACGGGCGTTCTGTCTGGCTGGCAACTGCCCGATGATTCATGTCGGGTCGTTGTATATAATGCTAGTTGCGCGGTAAACTCTGCTTGCGAGATGCAGGATTTCGTGTGACATCAGTATGACGCGTAGTTCGCATGTGGCGTTTGTAGATACCGCTACAAATATAGCACACAACAAAAATGCAAGTGACGAACATTTACAGTGGTGTTTTCATGCTTTTTTCATGGCGTTGTAAGCAAAATTAGTCCACAAAAACAATATTTTATTGTGTCACAAGATAAGTGGTAATTACAAAACAGTAAAAAATACGTGCATGATATCATACATATACTATTAACAAGGTAAACTTTCAAATTAATCTCTGGGATATGGGTCATATGATCGTCGTGCTAGATAAGATAAAACAGGCACTATATCTATAGCTGCGCTTGCACATAAGGGGGTCACTGAGGCTGTTAATACTTGAGCAAGATTTATTTTGCAAATTTTTTTTGATAAATTTTCAAGACGCAGAAATAGAACGTTTTTTAATCTTTGAACGTTTACGAAGCTTGTTCGGACCGAGAAAAACTATCGATTTTGAAATTATTTCATCGCTGTTACAAATAATACCCAAATAACAATAATTTTTAATAAATTAACATCTCTAATAATTTTTTTTTTATTGCGAGAATGGTCAATGGTAACCCTTAGATTCCGTCGCGTCTGGTAGGATGACAGTTCACTTCACGCTCACTTCACCTAAATTCTCACGGTTAGATTTTCGTAAAATAGACCAGCAGTATTTGTAAGTTTCTATTCGATACGAATTAGTATTAATTTGAGTCGCAATTTGTTTTAGAAATATTATTGGTGATTCTTTAAAAGATAACCATAGTATTTATTTATTTATTATTTATTTAATACTTCAAGCACATAAATGTACAGAGGCGGACTTAATGCCTTAGGCAGGAGAAGCTATAAATTATGTAAATACACATTCAGGGGTTCGAAACCTTTTGATGAAATAAAAAAAACAGTTTTGTAATGATTTTTATTTTCATAAGTATAGGGATATAATTATGTTAACACACACATCTAATTACTGCCGATGCCGTCAGACGATTCCGAGTATTCTGCATCTGCATTCTGCAGCATTGACAACGTCAGCGTGAACTTACTTCAAAATGGCGGCCCAAATATTTACGTTCCATGAGTCAGACGCATTATAGTACGCACGGCTACACATCAAGCTATACATAACCAGTATAAGCTGACTTCTGATTATACGAAAAACCTATACAATGCGAGGTCAGCTAAAACTAAAAATGTATAGCATGATGTGTAGCCGTGTGTACCACAAAACATTAAACGACAGCGCTTTATATCGCTAAAATATAACCCGACTAAGTGAAATTGCTCTTTAGTTTCATATGATTGAATTTGGGATAATTTTTTGTTGATTGAATTGTCGCTACGTAACTTAGTAGAAGTTCTTTATTTACAAAATTTATAGCTTCTCGTGACGGATGGTATAAAAGCTGTTTATGACTGTGACAGAAAGTAATTATTCGAGAGAAAATAACTTGCTGAGACTGGGGCGTATAATGAAGTATTAATGCCATCATTAATCAAATGCAAAAAAGAGATGGTGCTATCGGCCTTCTATAGCTGCGTCTCCCTTTCACATTAGAAAAAATATGGCATAAATACGTCATAGTACGGACCTTGGACTACACCAAAGAGAGACAGGTTTTCCAGCTCCGGGTAAAAAATGTAACACCGTCAAACGTGTATCATATAATGATCGTAACACGGATGTACAACAAACAGTCATTTAATGATTTGGAGAGGGCAATGGCCGAAGGGTAACTACAAAATTACTTGTTAATGACAACGAATCATTCTTTTATATGAACTGTGATTCATATCTTATAATGATTAAATCATTAGAAAGTATTCAATATCAACAAATTTACTAACAGATGATAAACTAAGGAGGTATAATATAGGCGCGGGCCTGCGGGCGGAGAGTAATGGGTAACTCTCTGTCCGATCAGGACCGGGCCCGTGCCGGACGGCGCGTACGTGTTCCACGCGCGCCTCAAAGAGATGTCAGCATAAGGAAGGGGCCCGCAAGGGCCGAAGCCTGCCGGGGCAGCGGGATTGTCCGAAAGGGTTACCGCTACCCCGGAACACAAAGGGCTAAGGAAGGAACACGGGTGGGTTTTAGTCAGTAAGAGTCTGACACTCCCTTCTGCTCCACCCAGAGCGGGAGGGGTCATTGGATGATTTCCCATCCACAAAAAAAAAGGAGGTATAATAAAGCTACAATTAGCCTGAATGATTTAATGAATAACAGCTGTTTGGATTATCATATCAAACCTAATTTTGGTAATTACTATCAAATATTTTATAAGCATTGCATTAAACGTGGAGTAGTATTCGAACCCAAGCAGACTTTTTAGTAAAACAAATACATAAAATAAAACAGCCTTTTATTTCTTGCTATTTGAATTTAAAATATAATACTGCATGCAATCATAATCATAAATTTAAATTCTTAATATAAAATTGTTTTCATATTTCTTTGCCTATCTTTTAATATCACAATTAAAAGTAAATTTAATGATTATTTTACTATTATTAAAGATTAAGATTATTTAATTGACTGATACATTTAATTTTTATAAATATTTAAACGATTACATCAAAGTTTTGAGATATTCCACTCAGAGCACTGATCAACCGCACTTGGACGAACCGCACTTGAGCACTTCCACTAACCGCACTGAAACAAAATTGTAACGTGCGGTTCAGTGCAACAATTTATCGTTAATAGAAAGAACCCCTCTTATTCGAAGGTGAAGGCCAGCAGGCGTTTTGCTTTGTGTAAATGATTTCATCACCACTGCTCTCTTAGTAGTGAAGGAAAACATCTTGAGGAAACCGGCCTGACCTAGAACCAAAAATTCGAAGACATGTGACATCTACCAACCCGCACTGGGCCCGCGTGGTGGATTACAGCCTACCGTGTCCCAGCAGTAGGAACATTTTAGCTGAGTATGCAATGCTTCAAACTTCCATGCTTGTAGTGGGTACCTTAGCCTAGCATGTGTGCCTACACAGTCATCATCGTCATCATCTGCCTAGCCTTTTCCCAACTATGTCGGGGTCGGCTTCCAGTCTAACCGAATGCAGCCGAATACCAGTATTTTCCTTGGAACGACTGAAGATCTACGTATGACAGGCGGGAACAACGGCTTGTCGTGCTTTCCGAGGCACGTAGGAGTCTCGGTATGTAATCCGCGTAGCTTAACCTGGTCGATCTACGCGTAACGTTATTTTGGGTAACGTTTCAACTGCCTGATCTAAACTGCGGTGCGGCAGATTTGCTGCTATCACTCGGCTGTTCTTATAATGTAAAGGTATCTGCTTCTGTCGCGTTGCTATGGCGCTGCTAACATCCTAATGTGAAAGTGTCCTTATAGGTAAAATTGGTAACAACTTCGAAGAATGAAGCTATACCAAAAGAATCGGATTAAATCAAGTGATCTAATGTTAATAAACTCATCTCCATACAGTTCATAGAAAAAGCGATGGATTATAGAATATTGTTAGGAAACTCCACAACCTTTAGAAAATATAATAAAATGGCGGAGGAAGAAGCTTTCTGATGCATTTATGATATTAATTAGAACAAGGCTAAGATTACTGTTTGAACAAGCTCGACTGGTCTTCTATTTTAGACGGAAAAACTAGCTTTGCAGTGAAAAAGCTCGGTAATTAAAAAGTTCTCTTAGAAAATAAGGAAAAGAAAATGGTTTTATTTAATTCACAAGGATAAAAATCATGGACGATATAAATATCTATTTTTTTAAGTATTCTTCTTTTTTCATGTTGGCACAAACTTTAGGATAATCCTGGATTTAAGATATAAGCCAGCCCGCAAGATTCTCGACCAGTCTTGAATAACAACCGACGAAGTTATTTGTCGCTGTAAAGTGTCTTTTAGGAAGTGGGTTGTTTTTTTTTTTGGATTTTTTTTTATTTTTCACATTTAAGTTATACTTACCCCACACAAATTCGTACAACACTACTTGCTACGGAAATATCAGTGGCAGGAAGTCATTATAACATCATCATTATAAACTAAATGAAAAAAATACGTATTATTGAAGCCAACTCAAAAACTACCCAAGCAAAGTTAACAAAATGTATATGGGACCAACCCTGAGGCATACGCTGTCCATTAAAAAAATAATTTTTGAAAACCATTTAATCATCGGAGGCATTGCGTACCAAACATACAGTGGAATTGAGAACCTCCTCCTTTTTGAAGTCGGTTAAAAATGAATGCATTATAGTAACCCTGAGTGCATGGAAAATGGTCTTCACGAGTGGGAAATTAGCCCCGTAACTACATTGATAATTGGTTCATTTTTCCATGGCCTGCATAATCAGCCTATAACGTTACCACTGCTGAGATACAGGCCTCCTCTCTGTAAGAGGGAATGCTGAGAGTGAGGCCGTAATCCAACACGCAGACCCAGTGCGGGTTGCTAGATTTCACATGTCATCAAATTTTTGGTTCTAGAACATGCCGGTTTCCTCACGATGTTTTCCTTCACCATTTTGGGAGCATTGGTGATGAAATAATTTACACAAAGTAAAGCGTCTGTCAGAGTTAGAACCTACGACCTAAAGCTCGTAAGTCGCAGCAGTTACCACTGTGCCGCTTTACTATTTATTAGACCAAGTATGTAATAATACGCAAGAGGAAAGCAGAAGTGGCGGCAGGCGTGGGAAACGTGGGCGCACGCCTACGGGTCTGGTTCATAATAGTCACTACATCGACGGTCGCTGCATCAAAAACAGTCCAGCGACGGGTTCATGAATCGACAGTACCCCAAATCGATGGTACGCTACAACGACAGAACACCAAATCGATAGTACCTACGCTATGTCGTCCCAGCGGTCCAAGGAGCCTAGCGATTCCAAAGATTAACTCTGGATACGTGAGGCTCCCTGTTGCATTCTTCAACTCATGAAAAATCTAACCTATACGAGGCGAAATTAAAATTTTGCCTGCAAAATGTATTTTGCCCACAACTTTTTGTCTTATCATAAAGTAATATACAAGAGGTGCAAACTTGTATTGATCAATGTATTTATGCTCCCACCACCATTTACCAGCTAAGCCCAATACACGCGCGCTTACGTAATCGCTGCTTATCTTATAAGGTGTAGAGTCGTAGCCTTATCGCGTGATAAGGAGTCTTTTGAATATGCACAAGTGTCTTATGTTTTAGAATTTTATGTAGATTTTATGCAATCTCTGATGATGTTTAGAACAACACGACTGTATTTGGTTACGAATAAGTCAAAATGAGCAAGTTTGCATGTGATAGGGGAAGCCATGATGGCATTTTTAGATACACTCTGAAAGCGTCTGTGTTCCCTTCCACGTATAACCCATCAGCCTTCAAGGCAAAAAGTGCACACCGCACAGGCATCTTCTGGGCTTCTCATTTCATCGTAAAACACATCCATTGCTTTCCATCAGTTGAAATTGAGTTCAAGAGCACGCGTAGGTATGCGTTAATTATGGGTTTCATTTTGATAGTTCATCAACTTCCATTGCTTTATTTCCGTTGTTGAGCAGACACATTTTTCGAACATATGGAGCAATGGATTAGCAATATACTTCAAAATGATTCAAATTGAGAGTAATAGTGTGTTACGCAATTAGGTAACTTCAACACAGAAGATATTATAGTGCACAAGTGTGCGCGCAGACACAGGTGCACTTTCACTGTCATAGTCCAATAGGACGGCAATCTGACACGACCGGAGAGCGATCTGGTCCAGGACCAACGGCTTAACGTACTTTCCGAGGCACAGGGGTACCACACTGCCAACTTCCAAACTGCGGGCTGTTACTAAAAAAATCGTAATGAAATAAACTCATGGAAAACTCAATAACACTTTGCCTGACCCGGGAATCGATCCCAGGACCCCACGCTCAGCAGTCGCGCTTGCGACCACGAAACCAACGGGAAGTTGAAGAGGTGTGAGGAACAGGGTGTAAAGTTCACTCATCCTCATAGAAAAGGGAGGATCCTCCGACCAGACGGGTGTTGTGTCTGGCGGGCAACTGCCCTAATTGAGCGTTTTAAAAATAAAAGTCTTTATATCTATCTTGAAATTGAACCAGATAACACCAATAAAACAGCAGTTTCTACTAATTCTCAGCCGAGATAAGTACGTAACCCATTCTCCGACTGTTGGCTGCCATTCCCACAATTATTAAGGTTAACGACCAAAATATGACGTTTCAATTAACTTCACGACCCAGCAACTTAGGCCGGTTGCATGCTGAACTGAATTTAATATCTCCATTTTATGCGGCATAGTTTTTTTGATGTTTTGTGATTAATTCTGTACATGAAAAGACAGTTGTGTTGTTTTTGTTTTCTTTTGTTATACAACTAGTTTTAGCCCGCAGTTTCGGCAGTAAGTATGTCGAAATACTACCGGTATCAAAAGTATCTACCCTATGTGTTGATCCAGGTTTTAAAGTATATGTGTGCCAGATTTCATCTAATCCGTTTAGCTGTGTTTGCGCCAATCCGGAACATACCAATGTATGTTCCGGATGAGACAAACGGATAAAAATTCTAATAAAAACGAATATTTTCGAATATTTTCATCACCCTCGTTCCCACACCACGTAGCAATTATTTTTTTCAAAATATTCAATGTACAGACGCCAGCACATCAAGCTTCTACAATCAATAAAATTTCTTTAATAGATTTTCAACGTTATCGCCAAAGCATAAGGTTCAAACTTGGTTGGAAGAATTTGACAGTTTCGGGTAGTTTGATGTGCTGGTCTCTTTACATTTTTTACGAGTTTTTTTTCTACGAATATAATTCTGATTATATATAATTCTGAGTATATGTTTAATAGTTTGCAGGCAGAATCAATCTAGTCTGAAGACAAAAACATCCTGTGATAGGCTGCGGTCTTTGTTTATGCTTTAAAAAATATATTTACTTCAAACAACTACTCTGTGAGAGTTTTTCGCAATTTCCTCGTAATTTAAGAAGTTCCGTTTTGGTTAGCTATCTCTGTCACGAGGTCAGAAAAAAAATGGCTGGCTAGATAGTCATATCTCTTTGTTTACGTTCTGCTGCTGGCAAAAAGTTTTTATATGAGGAAATTACAGGAACCTGCTATACGTAGGCATAAGCAACCATCATAGTATGTTCACTGCCAAAAAGCGGAAATTTCAGTGACGGAATTTGACCCGAAAAGTTTGTGGTTAAACCGTCACTAATAACCTACCAAGAATAATGACAACTTTTTCCTCGTTACCTGAGGACATACGTGCAGTGATTTTCCACGCACCTACAATGATAAAAGCACTTCCTCTCTCCTTAAACATTATCATTATATTTTCTTTGCTCCCGTTATGTTTATTATTATATTTAAATATGTATATATTTATTTAGATTAGTATAATATACCTATCTTACGAAGACATGAGTGCATGAAAGTGATATGTCGCATTTTTAGATTTTCGCTGTTCTATGTTTTGAAATATCTTAAAATGTTTATGCGAAACTTTGAACTCAATTTTCTCGAAATTAGAATTTTGCGACATATCACCTTCATTCACTCATGTCTTCTTATGTATTTATTTATTGTATTACGTAAATGTACACCAGAGACTACCTACAGTATTTGTCTCTTCTTCCCCTTTTTAATCCATCCAAAGGTTGTCTTTAAAAGATCGCTCTTAGCGATAAGACCACCCTCTGTAATTTATACGGTGTAGGTACATAATAAAGAGTATTCTATTATATTCTATTCTACCAAATTATGAGTGTAAATAACCTTACGTGTAAGAACAAAAAAAAAAACAAAGTGATCTGAACAGCCAGTCTTTATTCAACAACAAAGGTATACGTGTGCTATCAGCGTGACATTTTTATACGTATTTCGCTACAATTGCCTTTTTTGTCTGATCGTGATTCGTCATAATCGTCATTAATTTGAGAGTTTTTGACGGATGAACGTCAGTTTGTATAAGTGCTCGGCGGAATAAGGACACAAAGTGACGTTTATAATATTTGCGGAAGTGAAAAGTGTTATTGTTTTCGAACAATGAACAAAGTAGGTCAACTTTTATTTTTATTGCATTATTATGCATGGTGTGTAAATATAAAGTGTGGAAAGAGGGATAGGTTGTGTATTTTTGTACCATAAAACTACCGTAATGGTGTTTTAGTAACTAAACATACATTTATTTCCTGCTTCTCTTGAATCCGGTCGTGCACGGCTTGAAATTAATATAAGGTCTCTTGAAATATATATAAAATAATCAAAAACCACTTGCTTACAATGTTACTAGCCTAATAGTTGAGAAAAAACCGTTGGAAATATATCCCAACCAATTTAAAAACAAAATAAGATTAATAAGTCTATTGTATTGTATATTCCCATTCTGAACTATGGATTGGGGCAAAAGGCGTTACGGTGACGATCACTTTCCGATTTGATGTGAACTCCTCGCTGTCAAACAGGCGTCAACCTAACGTAAGCACGTAACCAAAGCGGATCAGCAGCTCCGATACATCAGCTCGGGTACGGACGGTCGATCGCTCGTTGACCTGGCTGGCACCAGAACAGTTTCAATACGCGCGCAGCACGATTGAAAGTTGTCTTGTGAATGACAGCACGTGAGGCAACAGTAGTGTGCTGCAGGCAGGCCGCGGGCAAGGGTGGACGAAGAGACGTAAGCTCGGGTACGGAGAGAGGTAAGCGAGGGGACCACGAGCCGTAAGCGCGGGAACTGCAAGTTGACCACGCACCGCAACGCGGTTCGTGAGCTTGTCCCGAGGCGAGGCGGTTACGTTACGATTCCGATTAGTGTGCGTTGCAGTAGGGAGTTTCATACAAAGAATACTGAATGGCTCGAGTTGATACCGTGACGATCGCTTTCCGAGTTGGTATATGTGCTATGACCTATAAAATCTTCTTTTTCGTCTGGTTATCACAATATTAGTTATTGTTAGGTATAAACCTTAGAACGTCATCTATCAACGTACATATGAAAAATTAAGGAAATTGCATCATGTGGAAACGTTTTCACCACGTCTATTTGTTAATCGATTGAACGCGCTTGGTTAACTTGAACTAGCAACATGAGAACTAAAAAATGCGTGCACTGACTGGACAGGTCAATCTGTGTAGCTCTTTCCTCAAAAGTCCATTTCAAACATCAATCTACATGGTCTCCACATGATCTGACCAAGGTCTCCACATGATCTGACCAAGATTAGGTCTGGATTTTAAAAGAGACTATGACCTCTAGGTTTGTTTCGGATAGGAAACGCCGACCTCATCCAATTTTATAATATGATTGACGTGTAAAAGTGTTTGTGCAAACCTACTTACAGAAATAAAATCATTTATCATTTACTAACCTTAATTTATACCGTTTTTCTTCTAATTACGTGTTACCTAATTACAAAATCGGCGTTTCCATTAATTTATAAGAAACGTACAGTACGTTGCCTTAGTCACGCCCGCGGCAATTGGTTTATCAACATTATTCTTTATCAAACGCGATATTACTTTGAAAAATCGAAAATACATTAATAAAAATAGAGTTTTAACCGATCAAGGCCGGCGTGGCACGATAAAGACCCATTACAATAGGAAAATCAATTGTCTCATTAGCGGTGATATAGCGATTAAATCGACTGTTGTATATTCAGAAATGGAATCGATTTGTTTGGATAGAAACTCGGTGTTTGGACGAACGGAAAATGATTGTAAGGTAATACAGGATAATTTTTTAACCAATCCGCAAATTGTAACCATGAATGCAGCACATGATTTTAGACGTAGAAATGTTTCGTCGGTTATCAAAAAAGAAATCAGCTGTTTCATAGAAAAGTGCACTAACTACGCGGTCAAAATATATGGCACAGCAATTTTTTTTTTTTTATCATAGGTATGACGAAAAATTTCAACGCAGGCGAGTTCAGAATCACATACGCAATCAATGAATCAATTCAGCCTATTACAGTCCTGTCGGGGCAGCGGGGTTGTCCGAAAGGGTTACCGCTACCCCGGAACATAAAGGGTTAAAGAAGGATCACGGGTGGGTTTTAATCAGTAAGAATCTGACACTTCCTTCTGCTCCACCTAGAGCGGGAGGGGTCATTTGATGATTTCGCATCCATATAAAAAAGAAAAGCCTATTACAGTCCACTGCTGGACATAGGCCTCTTCCAAGCTGCGCCGCAATACCCTGTCCTCCGGCTTCTGTATGCAGTCTGTCCCAGCCACCTTCTTTAGGTCATCCGTCCATCTAACTGGGGAGCGTCCCACACTACGCTTGCCGATACGCGGTCTCCACTCAATGACTCGTCTGCTCCACCGGCCATCGGTACTTCGACAAACATGGCCAGCCACTGCCACTTCAGTTTGCTTACTCTGCAAGCAATGTCGGTAACTCCATTTCTTTTCCGGACAATTTCTTTCCTGATTTTATCCTTCAAAGAGACTCCGAGCATAGCTCGCTCCATACGCGCTTAGCGGCCTATATGTTGTGTTTTTGGATAATTCGGTGATTGTTCTAGTAATTTTACAAGGAGGAGTTAAGTTAAAGCATATTTTAGACCAGTGCTGTTTTTTGGAGTAAACCTTCTTAGGCGGCGATTCGATAATAGGACAAGAATTGAGAGTGTTTTAAGGACGCGTCATGTACCTACATTTCGTTACATAAGAGAGAAAAAAGATATAATTCTCTCTGTCTCTCTGACTAAATCTCTCTTATTCTTTATTTTTTAAGAAGATTCTCTTCTTTCACGTATATGGTGCAGCACGCGCAATTTTTTTTTTTCTATGACATAATTTTTCGTTTTTTGGCTAAGTAAAAACAGCCGCACGGGTCGATCGATCGATCGGTCCGTACATGGGTGACCATCTTCACATACCAAGACCCCTCCGTGCCTCGGAAAGCACGTAAAGCCGTTGGTCCCAGCTGTCATTCGTGGATCTTTAACAGTCGTTACGGGTCGTCAATAGCCCGAAAGTCTGACAACCAGTCTTACCCAGGGGTAGCGTATTACCCAGTAACTGGGTTGTGGAGGTCAGATAGGCAGTCGCTCCTTGTGAGATACTGGTATTCAGGTGCATCCGGTTAGACTGGAATCCGACCCCAACATAGTTGGGAAAAGGCTAGGCCGAACAGGCCTCACGAAAAATTTTATACTTTTTATTTCTTGTCACAACCTCAAAGTAAGTCTACCCCCAAAGTTATTCGTCCTAGATTCTTGCAAAAAATCACCTTAGATATTTCCTTACATCGTTCTCTCTCATCTCACAAATAAAATTTACTCGATTTTTTATCTCGATCGAACGCGGAGACTCGATACCTGTGTTAGTCGTACATTGGTCGAAAGTGCTTATCGCGATAAGAGTTACATTCGTAAGGAAACACTGCGTATGCTTACATCAATTGGTCAGGATATCTTGAGAGTCACTAGAACGGAGACGTGTTCACTTGTTTTATTTTATTGGACCTCTAGTGCGGGCAATAATGGTAAATACTATTAAATATTTTTGAAAAGTGATTGTGAAAGACTAATCAAATATATGTCATAATAGTGGGTTATAAGACGAGTTTTTCAATGAAAATGTTGTGTGAATTATATTGATCTAAAACCTAGACCGAGGTATACCTTGTTGATATACCTAAGACTGAAATCTTCTATTCGCAATGAGCAAGTGTGGTGATTAATGCTTATCCCTTCTCTTTATAAGAAGCCCCTTGAGACAATGAGGCTGGTTTTGTTTTAATTTTCATGCATTGTACGGATCATTGCATCAACAAATAATTTTTGTGAAGGCAAAGTAAGTTATTAGAGAACATTTTTGAACAGAAAATCAACGAGTAATAATTATTGTATTAGATTAAAAGTGATAAATATTCCTAAACTGATCGTCAAAATGGGAAAGCACCTTGACAGTAACTGTCGTAGGCAACGACACGCTTTTTTATTAGTAATACTAATTCCAGGTTTCTGAGTTGAGAAATTAAAGTTGTCAATAACAAATTCATTTTAGCATTACTTCAGTTTCAAATTATTTTATTTCACACTAGCTCCGCCCGCGGTTTCACCCGCATAAGTCTCGATTTTGTAGCAATATCGGGATAGAGACTATCTTATGTTCTAGTTCAAGTTATTGTTCTAACCATGTACTAAATTTTGTCTGAATTTGTTCAGCCGTTTTACCGTGAAAGCGTAACAAACAAACACAAAAAATCTAATATTTTCTCGTTATTTATTACTAGCTGCGCCCCGTGATTTCACCTGCATCTGTCTCGATCCCGTAAACATATCGAGATAAAAAGCATCATAAATAAGTATAGGTCATAGTCTACCCATATGCCAAATAGAATCTAAAGCCGTTCAGCCGTTTTAGCGTAAAAATGTAAACACACAACTGGACACTGGCCTGAAAATTGAAAAAAAAAAAAACGCAAGAATATTTGAATTTCGCGGGCTACCTAGGTTGGTGAAATAACAAGCAAAAATTAAAAGAATCTTAGATAAATGTTTCAGACGAACTCATTCAAAAAGTTCTCTAGAAACAGAAATGTTATACGTTAGGAAAGAATAATATTTCACTTTATATTCATAGGATTTATTTATAATGTTTTATATAAATAATCAATATAAGAACATCCTCTATAATGAAACGCTCTCAGTCCGGAAACACCTTTTACAACGTACTCCCATTACCACTACACGTGTTTATTTAAAACAAAGGAAACCGTCAAAAAATATTGTAAAAACCAACGTGAAAATAACTCAAATGAAATGTAGATGCACTCAATGATATATCTCGTCAATATTTTGATTTAATTAAAACAACAACATATTGTCTATAATGTTATTGTTGCGCTGAGTCCCAACACAGACCTCGTCTTTATGAGAGTGAGTGGAGTTGATTTATTTAATAAACATACACATATATATATGTAACAAGGAAGGAAGACGCGCGAGCTCGCGAAAACAGGGAAGGTTTTGCCCAGGAGTGGGACAGTGAAGACTAGAAAAAAAAAACAACAACAACAACAAGAATTTTAATGATTTTGCCTGCCATTTTATAAAATATAAACGCACCCCCTATTCATGCAGCGGGATTGTCCGAAAGGGTTACCGCTACCCCGGAACACAAAGGGCTAAGGAAGAAACACGGGTGGGTTTTAGTCAGTAAGAGTCTGACACTCCCTTCTGCTCCACCCAGAGCGGGAGGGGTCATTTGATGATTTCCCATCCTCAAAAAAAAAAACCCCTATTCATAATTTCGAGGGAAATCGACTTTAACATAAAACTTACCAATAAAAATGATTTTTTTATCAGCCTGGGTTATTTAATTAGGAACAGTGAACACGTGGAAAAGTCAAACACAGGTAGTTAATTTATTTCAGTAGGTAATTTATTTCATCACCATTGCTCTCAAAAACGGTGAAAGAAAACATTGTGAGGAAATCGGCATGCCTTAGGACCAAATAATTAGGAGACATGTGACATCCATCAACCCGCACTTGGCGGGCCCGCGTGGTAGATTACGGCCCATTCCCTCACACAGAGAGGAGGCCTGTTTCCCAGCAGTGGGAACATTACAGGCTATTTTTTTTTTTGTTTTGTTGCATCTGAGGTGTATTTATATTAGGTTTTCTAAAATATAAACGCAATCTTTGTTTGAGACTTCAAGGAAAGCCGACCAATCAATAAAAACGACATCAGCCTGGGGTTATTTAGGAATTCAGTTATTTATTTACTTAATCATATTATTGTGTTATCTGATAAATACCAGTCACTGCGTGTCACATTAAATGCAGACTCCTATGCACCAAGATTCCTTTAAAAATGCCACTATAAATTGGGGTCAAAGGCCCTTTAAGACCTACTGACTAGACAGTCCATTGCAAACGAACACCGGTACGTTTCATATCCTCAATTGGCTGTAATAACACGGATGACCGGCCACGATACATTATGTAAAGTAGTTTGTGTATACTATACTACTTTATGTACCTACTGGCCTGTCATGTTCCACTGCACACGGCAGGGTCAAGGCCTCATCTCATTCAGAGAAGAATTGAACGTAAATCACTATGCTTGCTGAATGCGGACCAACAATTTCAGATTATTTTAAATAGTCCTGTTTTTTTTCTCTTCTTTTTTTGTAGTCGGCCAATGATGTCTTAAATTAACTCATCATCAACTGCTTAGGCTTTTCCCAAATATGTTGAGTCAGTTTCCAAACAAAAAAATAAATAATATCGTCAATAGAGCGTCAGCCCAAATCCAGCATTTTATCGCGAGGCGCGAGGGGGTATACGCGCCACAGCAGCCGACCATTTTGTTCGTCGACGGCGACTAAAACCTATGTATGAAGTGATAACTCTGTGCTCAACTTGTGCATTAATAGGAAAGTTTTTTTTTTGGTTAATGTTTTAATTCGATTTTCTCATTTGACGTTCCAAATTGAAACCCCATTAATGACCAGCGGGTCATAATGAAATTCAGTACAATATTAATGCCCGGCTAGAGCCTAGGGCGTAAATGACTTGCTTTAGCGAGCAGGTAGTGTGAAAAATAAAATATTTTTTACACCACCTGCTCATTACTTGTCTATGCCTTGTTAATTACGGGATCAGCTGTAAAGATAAATGCTTATCTTGTATGCATAGTAATTTTATATCTATTTTTGATACACTCGGTGGATTAACATTATAATTATGAGAATTCCTAAGCGGTGAGATTAGGCCCTTACACATAACATTTTATTACACATAATAGGTTGTACGTTAGTAGATACAAGTTTTAGTTCATAACAGTCATATATTTTATACTACTATTTTTCTATGATAAGGTTTTCAGGAATTACCTTTGGGGCAATTAAGATTGTAAAATTACTCACACGATATTTTCAGCACGTTTTGTTTCAAAAGCAGGATATGACTGATAAATGTCAAATAGTTTTAACGAAAGGACATGCATGATGTCCTTTCATAAATATGATTTTTGGCATTTTCAATCTCAAATAGCAGCCGGGGAGTTAATTGTAGATTTTCGTTGTAATAGTAAAAAATGCTCAAGATGTTATTTCCCTTAAGAAAAAAACTACTCTTTTTTTCTGAGTATAAAATGTTATCTACACTTGAATGATGTCCTCTGCCTTCTATTTACATTTTGCATTTTGCTAATGCTAGGACAGTATGGCATTGATGATCAACAGAATAAAGACCAAGAAGAATCTTCTACCGTATGACGTTTAAACTCACAAGTGCACAAAAATAAAATAATTGATTTTTGTTGCTGTTATTATGAACTCGGCAAAAAGTGTCTTCTCGTACCCACATAGCAGGAATTTAAGAAGCACAATAATAGCCTATTTTAAGAGAAAAATAGAATTTCTATGGGTTTCAATGAAGTGCCACTGCTGAGCACAAGGTCCTGGATGTGATTTCCAGGTCGGGATCACTGTTAACGGGTTTTTCAATCAGATCTTTTTCAGTACTAGTAGCACCCCGAAGTAGATATATGCGATATACAGGGTTATTGGAAAAACACCAACAACCTCTTAAGAGGTCATTGTACTCATCGCTATGAACAACTTTTACTATGGGACCAAACCTGAAATCGCGAAATAAAAATCAGCTGTTCCCTACATTTATTTTCGTCTATCTCATCAAAATGTAGGGAACAGCTGATTTTTTTTTCGCGATTTCAGGTTTGGTCCCATAGTAAAAATTGTTCATAATGATGAGTGCTATGATCTCGAGGTTGCTGGTGTTTTTCCAATAACCCTATCTATGTATGATAGGTATATGTATGTATATCTACTTATATACTTACTAGCAGCGTCCCGCGGTTTCACCCGCATAAGTTTCGATTCCGTGAGAGTATCGGGATGAAAACTATCCTATGTGTTAATCCTGGTTATAAACTATCTGTGTGCCAAATTTCATCTAAATCCGTTTAGCAGTTTTTGCGTGAAACAGTAACAAACATCCATCCATCCTCACTAACTTTCGCTTTTATAATATTAGTGTGATAGTGTGATAGTGTGAAGTGTGATTATATAAATATTATTTTAAAACTATGATATCTCCTAAGATATTCATTAAAATCAAATGATGTCAGAGGCAATTTTGTTCAAAATTACATACTTGTGATGAATAACGTATTTATTTGGATAAGGATTAATATCATGTTTATAAAAACACCTTCGCAAATACGAGTAATGCATTATTTTAGAACAAATTTGATGCGTTCGGGGTAAACAAGTTTTCAGTTGACCTGCACGATTACTGACAAATGCGTGGACTGACTGGACAGGTCCACTCAATCTGTGTGGTTCTTTCCTCAAAAGACCATTTCAGAAATCAATCTTCACGGTCTTCACATGATCTGATCAAGATAATGTCTGGACTTTAAAAGAGACTGTGACTTCTGAGTTTGTTTCGGCCTTTCTTCTCAAAGTAGTCGGATAGAATACACCGAACTCATCTAGTTTTCAAAATATTATTGACGTGTAAAAGTGTTTGTACAAACCTACTTACAATAATTTATCATTTTAACAAGACGTGTTTTTATGTTATGTTAAAAAGTAGCCTGCTAGCTTGTTTCCGGGGTACCCGGGACACCTTACTAATAATCTCATGGTCATAATGTTATAAAAGATAAATCATTGTTTGTTCCTTGGCCATGAAAATCGTTGACATACTAGTCATTGATTAAATTCTGTTTACACTATGATTAACGTCAGTGTTTGGGAAGTAACAAAAGTATACATTGATGTAAAAAAGTGTATGGGTTAGATACGGATTTGCTTCACATTGTCTGCTTCCGTTAAGAATGACTGTTTCATGACAAGCCGAGTCGATTTTAACGTCTATAGTAGGTATATGATGTCAATTTTGAACATTAATGAAATAACCGTGAAGTTAGGAAAGAGTGACTATAATCAATTAAGCAACTCCATTCGAAGAGCTTAGAGTCTAAAGTTGTATGTTCGATTTTTAGATTGGCAATATTCAGAAAGGCCCAAGAATCGACAGACGCCTAAAAAAAATATATAACACTTTAACGGCTACGAAGAAGATGATACGGCTATAGCCGTCATAACAATAAAACTTCTATTGTGTCCTGTTTACCGCGCCTGAATCTGATAGAAGTTTCTTCCCAAGGACTTCCCGAAATAACAAACGCCACATGCGAACTACGCGTCATAATGACGTCACACAAAATCCTGCATCTCGCAAGCATAGTTTACCGCGCAAATAGTATCTACATAGACAACGGTCCGAAATGGATCATCGGGCTATTGCCCTCCAGACACAACACCCGTCTGGTCGGAGGATCCTCCCTTTTCTATGGAGGATGAGTGAACTTTACACCCTGTTCCTCATACCTCTGTAAGTGATTATTTTTAAAGTGCTAGTTGTTTTTATAGTATTATTACTTTCATCTGCATATTTTCTTATTTTTCCCTTTCTGTATCGGATTTTTTGAAAACTTTCATTTGAAGGTTATGTAGAGATTAATACATGTATCACTGAAATGAGGATAATTTGGCTGTTGGTATACATAATATTACTGATTGCAATGTGTGATGGAATTTCTAATGAAAGTCTTGACTTAATCATCAGATTAAATGGATTTCCAATGACCATGTTATCAGATTTCTAGCTAAATGTAATGTTCATAAAAGTAATAATGACTATGTTTATTGATAGGTATGACTAAGGGCCGATTTTTCCAATGTCAAATAACTTTATCGGAGGAATAATTTTGAATTTTTGATACTTCTTCCATACAAAAACTGTCACATGTCAATTTTATTCCACGGATAAAAATTGAAAATTGAAGAAAACCAGCGCTTGGGAGCATTTATTAACGAGTTCAAACATTTCAATGACTTTAGAGGAAATCATAATATTTTTATCAGATTGTGAAATTAGACTTCACTATGTAAAGTTAGAAGAAAGATTAAATTAAAAGGGTATGACTGTGTGAGGAATGAGTCAACCTGGATTTAATGGCGGAAACTTTAGGAAACAAACCTTGAAAGGTGTATGCATTATGAGTAAGCACGGAGTGTGAGTGATTTTGAGCATCAAACGAAAAATATGAATGTAATTGCAACGCTCATAAATGCGGAATGCTGGAACTACAGCTTCAGTCCACCCATGACATCTACTACTACCACCACTTAACTACTACCACCACTATTGACTATCATTGAGAATTCCAAAAAAAGTTTAAGTAACACAAAACCAAAGATTCTAAAACATAATAACTAACACACTGCTGGTCGACAATTTTGTTTCCCACTATCAATATAACATTGACATAAAAATTGAAAATTAATTTAAGAATTTAATCTGAATACCTACGATAACATTTCGCAATTGTAAATATCTCTGACGTCACACTCCTTATCTACTTAACACTTTGTCACGATGATAACTAATCCATTCATTCATCTTTTTCCAGAGTAGACTCTTCACTTCCAAGTCGAGCGAGTTTGAGCTCGAAGCGTTGGAAGTCCACAACGAGTTCAGAAGCGAGCATGGAGTCCCACCGTTAGTACTCAGCAAAGAAATCAGCAAATACAGTCAAAAATGGGCAGATGAATTAGCCAAAAAAGATGAAATGGCATACAGCCTCAGTCAAAACTACGGAGAGAATGTATACTGTGGCTGGTCAGCTGATCCTCACACCAAAATAAAAGCCAGAGACTGTGTTGAAAAATGGTACAGCGAAATCAACAAATTCTCCTTCGGAAAAGAACCAGATCTTTTGACATGTGGACACTTCACACAGATAGTCTGGAAAGGTACCAGGGAGCTAGGAGTAGGAAGCGCTAAGAGCAAATCCGGGAAGCTTTATGTTGTAGCAAACTATTATCCTCCAGGTAACTACAGCGGCCAGTTTGCCAAAAACGTTTACCCTCCGGGCGCCAATCAATTCAAAAGCTACAACAATAACTCCCCAAGAGAATCCTACAAAAATTTGGCGCCACCATCACCCAACCAAAGAAACAGTAAAAACTTGAGCGACATCGCTTCAGATTTGGTTAATAAGTTCCGATCATCATCAATATCCAGTGAAAAATTCGATGAAGAGTTTCTGAAGGCTCATAATGAATACAGAAAAAACCATGGAGTAAAACCTTTAGAGCTTAGCAAGAAGCTTTGTAAGCTGGCCGAAGATTGGGCGAAGACTATAGCAAAAAAAGGTAAAACAGACCACAGAGATCAGAATGAATACGGAGAGAACATATTCTCAGCTTGGTCTACTGATCCAAACTTTACAGTGACAGGGAGAGACCCTGTGGACAAATGGTACAGTGAGGTGAATAACCACAGGTTCGGTAAAGAGCCCTCAGACTTGAAGTCTGGCCATTTTTCACAAGTTGTCTGGGAGGACACTAGGGAGCTCGGAGTGGGAGTTGCCAAGTCTAAGGAGGGTCACATTTATGTTGTTGCATATTACAACCCTCCAGGCAACGTGATTGGAAGTTTCGCGAACAAAGTTAAGCCTCCAATTAATTGAGTTTAAGAACACCTTAATTAATTTCCACAGCCAAAGAAACATTCCATAGAATTTAGGTTATATAAGTTATTTTTACAATTAAATTTTCAATTATTTTTATGTAAGATAATACCTTTATTTATTATTGTTTTTACAACACCTATTTATTATAGTTATAATTCATCTTTTTGTATTTTATTATACACTTTGAAATATTGTAAAATTAAAAAGTTACACAAATTAACTTGTAAACATTAAACTTAGTATCAAGATCAGACACTGGTGCCGATTCCCTTGTTCTCAAAGTAAACTAAATTTATGTTCAGTGCATATTTTTCTTTCTATTTTATTAAGAAAAGGACAGAAGATAAATTTTTGTTTAATATTGCCAAATTAATCATCGCCTGACACTCTACTCCATACAAGTTTAGACGTGATTAAAAACTTGCCTACTAAAATTACCTCAATTTACGTCAGGCGCTGATTAATTTGACAGGACTAAATTAAAATGTATCTTTTGTCCTTTTTTAATGAAATTGAAAGCAAAAGATGCACTGAACTTAAATTTAGTTTCAACAGAATCGGCAACATTGTTGGCAATATGTAATTATCAACTATAGGCCGACCGCTCAACTGAGACGTTGCCTGAGGTAGCAGCGCGGTGCGGGAGGGGTGATAGTTACCACAAGTTGACGAATCACTGAACTCTCGCATCACATCACCACACCCCTCCCGCACCGCGCTGCTACCTCAGGCAACGTCTCAGTTAAGCGGTCGGCATAAAGTTAGTATTACACTGACTGAAACTTGCTATAATTATGTATCTTCTGAAGTAGGTACATGTATTTTTTGGCTAATAATGCGTGATTTTACTTGCAAGGAAAATGCCATGATTTTCAAAATTAGAATTTTTTGTTTAGTACTTAGTCCGTATTTAATAACACTCGAAAAGGTCATTGTTTTCCGATATTTATTTGAGCAGGTATTCTTACTTGTCTATTCTGTAAGTTCACAAATACTACAGAATAAGATATTAAATCTTTTAGAACTATGAAATTAACATTTTAATGAAAGTTGAATTATTCATACAAAACACTTGATTCACAACAAGTACAATATTGGTCTGTTAACAGACACCTACGGGGGTTACGAACCTTTTGTTTCACATAAAAGACATTTAATTAATAAAAATAAATAGATGTGACGGTTCTTAATTAAATGCTAAATCGTCGAGATATTTCTGGCCATGAAAAGGTTAAAACATGAAAGGTACTCCATATCGGCCTTCAACAGTTCGCTTCGAGAGACTTGCCCACAAAATAGATGTAGATAAAGCATGAATCGTTGCAAGGGTATACGAGCACACTTTACTGCTAAAATTTGTTAAATTACTGCTACGCTGATTTTAAACCTTAAAATTTAGTCCACAAAGTTGATTTTAAAATATTTTGTTATTCTGATAGTACACGAATAAGGTGCTCGATGTCTCGTTGGAATTTCGTATCATTAGTTTTGAAAAGCGTGTTTCGGAGTTGAGAGCAGTCACTTAGTGGACTGATAAATTTTAGTAGACCCTTTTTGTTTGGTCAAATAGATTTACAGCTAATGTACCTTTTTATAAAAAAAGACGATTTTTTATATTTTCTTTGTCCTTTTTTGAAAGAAATTCCTACAATTTTATGTACTGTATTGAGTGAAAAAATTCTGTTAATGGTTTGGATTTATGAAAAATTATGTGATCAACGCGTGTAATAGAATAAAGCGCAAGAAGATCTAAGAAACTACAATTTTATCCACCAGTCTTGCTTTTATGTATTTTCAAAGAATCGGCAACTTCAAACTGTCAACTTCAAAGGCTTGAGGATAATAACAAATTGTTATCCTCAAAGCCTTTGACCTTTGTATATTAAAAAGAAAAATCAAGAACTAGTCGGTGTTATAACAGACGTTTTTCTGATAAGACACATCCAACTTTGTCTCTAAAATTGTCTATCTACACATCGGCAAACTTTCATGTCCATATTGTTTCAGTTGTCTTAAAAAATATGAGATTTTCATCAAGGGTGTGAAGCTCATTATTTAATAGTTTAATACATTTCAAAATTTCTTCAATAGATTTTGAACTTTATCGCTAGAGCACAAGGTTCAAAGTTGATTGGAAAAATATTACAGTTTCGGGTAGCTTCATGTGCTGGCGTCTGTATATTCCACACTACGAACCCAAGTCAGCCGTAGGTAATAGATGATACGGGTTGGTGTCTGCAACTCCACGTCGAAGCGTATATAGAGGTATGAGGAATATGGTGTAAAGTTCACTCAACCTTCATAGAAAAGAGAGGATCCTCCGACCAGACGGGTGTTATGTCTGGCGGGCAACTGCCCAATGATTCATGTCGGGCCGTTGTATCTATGCTATAGTTGCGCGGTAAACTCTGCTTGCGAGATGCAGGATTTTGTGACGTCAGTATGACGCGTTGTTCGCATGTAGCGTCGTTGTAGATACCGCTACACGTATTTTGCGTACGGCAAGTCAGCCGTTGTTTTATAGGTCGTAAGTTCGAACAGGCGCTTTACTTTGTGTAAATTATTTCATCACCACTGCTCTTGAAACGGTGAAGGAAAACAACGTGATGAAACCGGAATGTTCTAGAACCAAAAAATTTGAAGACGTACCATCTACCAATATTATATAAATTTACTGTGATGCCGCAACAACCCGCAGATAGATGCACACACAGACACATAGTCATATCCACATGTCAAACTTATAACACCACTCTTTTTGTGTCGGGGCTTAGTAAAAAAATTAAAAAAAATAAAAAAAATTATAAAGATAATTTAGGTATTATTATTATTTTATTTTTGTTTTGTTATTTATTTTTATTATATTTTATATTTTTTTAAATGTTATTAATTATATTTCTCTTTTAACATGAAAAAGTAGTTATTGTGACATAACTGTAATAGTTAGACATATTGTATTATAGACTTTTTTGTAGATATTGATGTCTTCTAAACTGTGGTACATCAATTTGCTGTTTTGTCAATAGTTTCCGCAGCGTACGTGATATAAGGATTTTTTTTTGGTATTTTTTTCACACCTTGGGTTATATTATCGAAGTTTTCATACGGATCCCTGACTTTTTTGAAAATATTCTATCATCTATGTTCATCAAGAATAATGTCGAATTCTAATAGTGAAAGAATTTTTCAAATCGGTCAAGTAGTTTCGGAGCCTATCAAATTCAAACCAACAAACAAATCTTTCCTCTTTATAATATATAAGTGTAGACTTCGCTATACTAATAAGAAGATAATATTCTAACGTCGCAAAAAATAGGTACAAACAAACAGATAGACAAACATACTTGATACACCATACATATTGAACTACCTAAGCAAGTGCCATTTCACGGTATGCATTCAATATTGTACTTCCAGTGGTTTTGATGAGGAAACTTTTATTACTGCAATGTACTGTGTGTTCTGACTATGTCTAACTTTGTACTGTGACATTTTATACAGAAGTGAAGCAAAATGAATGTTTTTATCGTTGCTGTTTGTGTGGTAGGTTTAATTTAGCATTTAAATATTTTGTTTTAAAAGTTGTGGTAGAATAATTGTGGATACCAAAGGGGTTTCTTTAATACACACAACGACATATCAAGCTATACAGGGTGTCCCTGGAGGTATGAATCAAATCGAATATAGGCGTGGGCAAGGTCATTTCTAAACTTTTCAACCCTGAGAATGCCGGTGAATTTTTTTACGGTTCAAAAGTTATGACCAATTTTAGGTTTTTTCAATCACTTCGCATAGTGCTCAAAGAAAAAAAAAACATTAAAAAAAAGTATCGGAGCTCAAAATTTATTTTTTTAGATAGCCCTGATAGTTTTTTTTTATGATTTTTTTCTTTGTACACTATGCGAAGTAATTGAAAATAACAAAAATTGGTCATAACTTTGGAACCGTAAAAAAATTAACCGATATTCCCAAGGTTAACAAGTGTACTTTAAGAAAATGATTAGTTTTCTTATCTTTGGCGTATTTTACGAATACGTATAGTGTCCGAAATTAGAATACGCAATAAATTCCTTCAGATACAATTGAGTTCGCTTGCACGTCATCTTGAACGTCATTGAGTGATGATCTGAAAATATAATCAGCCATCCCATACATTTGGGTCAAGCAGGTATTGAGTTTTGTACCTACGGGATACTTGATAATTTTTCGCGATTACTATCTTGGTTCCATGGAGAAAGTTGTTCAGTTTGGTGTTCTAAACCACAACCTTAAATATGACCACACCTTTCTGATAAGTACATGCTCTAAAAAAAGAAATAAAATGCGTTTATTTGCGGCAAACGTGACGCAGAGAAAGAACACAAAAAAGTACAAGTTAGGCAAAAATATGCGTCACATCCACGCAAAACGAACATCGCTCAGTATAATGTTACGACCCTATGCGAGACAAAGCCCCGGCACTGGATTTTAGCGACATTGTATACAGAATGGCACATACAGTACTTTGATATATCTTTAGGCAAAGCTAGTTCGGTCTGGCAGATCCTATACATTTTGACCTCTTAATGGGTTAAAAAAAAAAACTAAACAAATCTGTATTGGTGTTTTCAGAATCTTATAACCCTTGTGAATGCTGCCCGTTACATCAACTTTGACACAATATCGAAAATATTAAAGGTAAGAAGCCCGGATAATGTTCATTTTATGACCGTGTTTAGTATTGAAGAAGTTTAAAATACAGTAAGTACCAAAATAATACATTTAAAGTTCACTTCAAAATCTAAAACAAAATATTTTATTTCACATGAACATGGTTACTTATTAAACGTCAGAAGCAGGTGCACGGTTCCAATTGACTGTTTCCTATGGAGAACAGACGGCAAGAAACTCCACGGTTACTCTTTTAAAAATATTTGTTTTTTTACAATGTTTTTAAATTACATTGTTGTGTGTTGTTGTTGTTCTGTTATGGTTGGTATAGAAAGTCAATGGAGGCCTGTCAACAAGTAGGTACCAGCTCTAATTGCGTAATACATTACCAATCAGAATCTGAATCATTTTGAAAGATATTGCTAATCCATTGCTTCATATGTTTGAAAAAGTAAATAACGCAATGAATGTTGTTGAACTGTCAAAATTTAAGCCATTGCTACTGTTATTGTGTTACAAAATAACACCGCCGCCACCGGTACATAATAAAATAAGTAATGGCCAACAAACCGAAGCATCTATGAGTCTAATACAAGTCCTACACGGATTATTATTACACTAGCTTAGCATTTACAAAATGGCTACTCATCACACTCAAACAACGTGAAACAAAGGAATTAATTTTGATAAATCAGATATATAAAGAACTACTTAAACAACGAATCTACAAATGTCCACTAACCGCTTTTGCTCAACATATGCAAGAGTTCATGCTCAGTTTCATTTATAATAAAATTGCGAAAATCAGTGACATCAAAAATTGTAGGACCAACCAAGTAAAAAAAGTGATTAAACAATTCCTGTTAACTCAATCCTACTTAGAAACCGAAACCTTCGTTCGAGTAATGTCATAACATACTTATCACAAACCACTCATACCATTACTCTCACACTACCTCCCTAACCATTTCATAATCATTAATCATACATTCTTATTTTATCATCCTCTTAGACACATCCCTGCCAAAATTCAATTTAATAAATACCTAGGTACACCTACGACACACCCTATTTCAAACAAGTGCTTTTTTAACCAAACATAAACCAAACGATTAAATTATATATATTTTTTTTTCAACTCTTTATTTTTGATTTTATATTGCGTTAATTTTTTAAACTTTTATGTAATAACTTTTACAATACAGTATCGACCTTGTTAATTTAAATTGTTAAAAAATTCTCAAGGACTCCACGAGACAGGCTCGACCTAGTGTGGAGTTCACAAGTTAAAATATTATAATTATGTTTCCCTTGTAACAATAATTTTAGTAGTTTATTTGTACTATATTTATAAGGAAATGTAATAACGTGATATGGTTAATAAACGATTATTATTATTTCCTTTATTTAACTAAATACATATAAATTATATTTTTAAATATTAGAATATAAAAAATATAAAAACATTTAAAAATATAAAAAATAGTAACCCACCGGTATCGGGAACAGGGTCCAAGCTACCGGCGGTCAGGGCTCCAGAGAGAGGAACCTCCTGACAATGCGGGCCGTGTCCAGAAGTACTGCTTTCTGAATCAAGCCCTTGATCCAGCCGCTCAACGAGAGCCTCCTCAGATGTTGGTCGAGGCTCTTGGCTATTAATCCATTGGCTGTCACGACTATCGGCACAATGATCGCTGAGTCCACATCCCACATGTCGACAACCTCGCGAGCCAAGTCAAGATACTTGATTTGTTTATCTTTCTCGGCTTTCACGAGGTTCTCATCATGCGGGATGGTTATGTCAACAATCATTGCGCGCCGCTCTGATCGATCCACCACCACTATATCAGGCTTATTGGCAACAATAGTCCTGTCAGTGATGATGGATCGATCCCAATATAATGTGATATGACCATTTTCGAGAACTGGGTCGGGCACATACCTGTAGTACGGCACCTCCGATTCCACAAGGCTGTATTTCAGAGCAAGTTGCTGATGGATTATCCTGGCTACAAGGTTGTGTCTATGCAAGTACTCTCCGTTAGCCAGACGAGAACACCCGGAGATAATATGCCTGATTGATTCTCCCGGCCGGTGGCATGCCCGACAGATGTCAACCGTGCCGTCTTTCACAATAAATCTCCGGTAATTATTCGTCATCATAACTTCGTCCATAATTGCACAGACAAAACCTTCGGTTTCTCCAAAGAGGTCACCGAAACGTAGCCAGGCTACGGACGCTAGTAGGTCTACATCAGGTCCATGTAGGGCCCGGAAAAAGCGTCCGTGAAGCTCCTTACTCTGCCATACCTCCATGCGATCATTAGTGTCAAGCACTACTGGCTTGCACCAGTTCTCTTTAGCCAAGGAGAGCGGAGTGAGGCCCTTGTCGACCGTGACTACATCTCGATGCATCCCCACGTCGGTTTCTAGGAAATATTCCCTGAGACTGCATATCTCGCGATTGTGGAGGGTCTTAGCGTTTAAAAACCCTCGACCTCCACATTTTCGCGGGATATACAGCCTCATTACCGATGACCGTGGGTGATGCATTCGATTTGCAGTCAGCAGCGTACGGACCTTCCTATCCAGGGCGTCGAGTTCAGTCTGAGTCCATTTGAGTATGCCGAAAGAGTACATCAAAACTGGCATGACCCAATCATTGAAGGCGCGCACCTTGTTTCCGCCTGATAGAAGACTATTAAGTACTTTTTTCAGGCGGCCAAAGAAGCGCTCCTTCAACGATTGCTTCATGTCAGTAACATTGATGCCTAACGCTTCCGACATACCCAAATACTTATAGGTTTCGGATGCGGAGAGGGCTCTAAGGTTTGTGGAATCCGAGAGTTGGGTTCCCACGGATTCCACAATCTCCCCTCGCTTTACATGCATGACCGCACATTTGTCCACACCAAATTCCATCCTGATGGCGCTACTGAAAGTTTGAGTTGCTTTCAGTAGCTCCATCAGTTGTAAATTGTTGGGGGCAAAGAGTTTTAGGTCATCCATGTAGAGGAGGTGCGATATAACCTGACCACCTCTCCTCAGCCGATAGCCTAGACCTGAATCCTCCAGCAGTGTGCTTAGAGGATTCAAGGCTAAGCAGAACCAAAGCGGACTCAAACTGTCGCCCTGGAATATGCCTCGCTCGATCCTTATGGGTTCGCTATTCCTCTGAATATTTCGACATCCTGGATAGCGAAGGACCGTCCTCCATTGCCCCATACATGACATCAGGAAGGTGCGCAGAGTTGTATCTACTTTATACAACTCCAACACCCTCATGAGCCATGTATGTGGCACCGAGTCATAGGCCTTCTTATAATCTATCCAACATGTCGACAGATCCTTTCGGGAACGGCGAACCTGTTGGCTAATGGTCATATCAATGAGGAGTAGCTCCTTAGTACCGCGAGATCCGTTCCTACATCCATTTTGAGAAGCAGACATGATGGAGTTGGTATTTATATGTTTGTCTATTTTAGCTCTCAAAATGGATGTAAGAACTTTATAGACCGTCGGTAAACACGTGATCGGCCTATAATTTTTGGGTTCCGCGGTGCTACCGGATTTATGGAGCAGGTGGGTAATTCCTGTCGTTAGGAACTGGGGTAGCGAACCAGACTCCAAAGCAGTCTGGAACTGAGATGCCAAGCGAGCGTGTGACCTGGAGAACCATTTGATCCAAAAGTTGTGCAGCCCATCCGGCCCTGGAGACTTCCAATTAGGCAATGGACGGACTGCACAAGCTACATCTTGGGGGCAGATGGTAATAGCCCCCATTTCTGGTATTAGATCACAGGCTCGCTCGACTTCCCGAGTCCAATCACCTTCAGTGTGACTGACAGGTACCGACCAGATATTGCGCCAGTAAGAATACATGGCATCATCATCCGGCAGGCACGCGTCAGCCACACTTTGGTCCGGTTGCTCCCAATCCCTATAAACCCACCTTTTATCGCTCTGGAAGGTGCGATTCTGAGTATATCGTTCTACTCGCCGCTTATAACGACGAATACGGTTCGCCCATGCATACACTTTCTGCTTCAGGAAGTCGATGCGCTCTGTGACACAAGACGTATAGTCTTGAGGACTAATATCAGTCCCCGAGAACGCCCGCCTCACAAAGCGCATCACTCTAGGGCGAGTATTGCCCTCCCTGAAGCAGATTAGTTTGCCGATGAGCGCTCTGGCCTCACCAATACGGCGTTCAATTCTGCACTGCCAAGGTGGTACAGCTAGATTCGGTCGTGTAGCTCTCGAGTCATTAGCAAATTTGACGTGAGCTACACGACATGCCGCTACAGCCGCGCAGTACAGAATCGAATGAGTATCGGTGAGGTCTTCGCAGCCATCAAAATAGTTTGACAACTGCGAATCCAGAACCGCCACCAACGCCCTATTTTTGTTATGCATGGGCAAACGAGGTAAGCGTGGCCTAAGTTCCGGCGACATGAAGCGATATTCCCGAATCGCATCCTCCAAAGCACTCCTCAATTCCTCATTACATTGGGTACTTACATTTGTAGCCCTGTCATTACTCCCCTCGTCAGCATGACTTATATTGGACTGCGGTAGTACTACAGCAGTCTGCGACTGAGGGGCGCTGACATGGCTACTCTGCATTTCACTTCGCAGGCGATCAAGTACAGTGTCATCCAACATATGATTACGCTGGATGACCCGCACCTGATCCGACAGTCGTTGTGCCGAAACGTTGACAGCTGGCTCAAGCACCTGAAAAAGAGAGAGCATCCGAGCACGGTACGCGGTCAGATTGTTTCCCCCCTCTGTAGCCCCATAGTATGAGCGCATGACATTTTCATTGATTGATCGTGTCCATCTCATGCGCTGCACACTTCCGCCGGGAGCTGGGACCCTATCAGAGGCCGGTGGGCCTCGAGGTCCTAAGCCGTCTGGCGGCCGGCGTCCTCCCCGTCGGCGAGCAGGTGGTGGCGTCGTGGGCGGAGAGAAATACTCGTCGCTCGAGCTCGACGCAACTGCCACGGCCGGTGTCGTTACAGCACTCACAGTGAGACTGGGTACCGGCGGCGGCGAGGCGGAGCTGAGCGAAGAGTCCGGAGGTGGTGGGCGTGCTTGGCGTGCGGCTGATCTTGTCAACATAGAAGTATCTTCATTTTCCTAATTTCTTTATTATTGTTGTTTTATCGGAGGTGACATCTGTCATGTCACCTCCGATTCGACAGTTTCTGATTTCTATTACATTTTTCACATTTTCTGTTTTCTGCCTTTTTTTTTTGGTTTTATATTATAATATACGTTTCTGGCTTTGATTTAAAAGAAAAACTATTGGTATATCTTGGTAAAATTACTTTAAAACGGTGAAAATTATAAAAGTTGGAAAATGACACGTCTTGTTGACACAGTGTTGCCAATTATTATTATTATTATTATTATCAAATGGAAAGCTAACATAGTGAACTAATTAGCTAGTGATGCCGCCATTCGTATCCGAATGCGGAGTGCGGATATATCCGAAATCCGAAACTATCTCGTGATACATGGTTTAACGGCAACGATTCTATTTATAGATTAGGGATGCGAGGTTTACACAGATTTTAGTCAGTAATGTGTGTATGTACCTATGTACGATATATGATACGATTGTCATGGTGTGGACATTTCATCATCATTTCTGCCGAAAGACGTCCACTGCTGGACATAGGCCTCCCTCAAGCACCGGTTCTGTGTTTCCCGCATCCCGCGGGTTCCTGCAGCCTTCATAAGGTCTTCAGTCCACCTTGTAGGCCTTCCAACGTTACGTCTTGCGGTACACGGCCGCAGCTCCAGAACCTTTCTACCCCATCGGCCATCTGAGGGGCATTCTCTTTTAAGAACGTTCACAGTCTGATCTCAGTCTCAATCTGTCAAAAATACGACTAATTTTGACAAGTTTTTGACATTTGTTTGTCGCCGAGATGATACTGCGACTAGATTTTGAACGTTTTAAATTACTAGAATTGGCCTTTTGTTCTGCAAGCAATGGGCATATTGTGATACGGAGAAATGAGGAAAATGTCGTGAGGAAAGTTTTGAGTATGAATATCGATAGCTATAAGAGTAGGGGAAGACCAAAGAAACGATGGATGGACTGTGTGAATGATGATATGGTTAGAAGGGGGTGACTACCAAGATGACGACAAATGGAAGAAAAAGACATGTTGCATCGATCCCTAATAAATTGGGATAAGGACTGGACAATCCGAGTTCAAGATCCGAGTTCAATCCGAATTGGGGACGCTCTAAATTCGGATGGTCAGAGTTCGGATCTAGTGCGCAACCCCGCATGCAAAAAGTACTATGGCTACTTCGGACCGATATTTCTCGGATTCGGATCGGACGGCTCTAAGTATGCTTTTAGAGATATCGAGTTATAAATTCAACATTAATGATGTAACGAATATTTTTTAACACATTAATGATTCTTGCCCGTTCTTCTCCATGGGTATGTTCTACGCTTTAAAATAAGCATCCACCCTTATATTTTTGACTGAGGAGCCAAAAAGGAGTCGGTCCTTGACAAATCATAATCTAATATATAAAATTCTCGTGTCGCGGTGTTTGTGGTTAAACTCCTCCGAAACGGCTGGACCGATTTGTATGAAATTTTGTGTGCATATCGGGTAGGTCTGAGAATCGGCTACTATCTATTTTTTTTGGCCTGAAACACAGGTTTTTATTAACCTAGCTCAGGCAGGTCGCTACAAGTTAGAATAACAGTACCAACGCACCTTTCATAGATAAGTAAAAATCGTGTAAATTAAACTAGCTTTAATATGAGTATTTAAGCCAATCCCTTAAGAACTTGGTACTACTAAGTATTTATAAGTTTGTAAATGTATTACTTTGTAAAAGGACCTAAATAAATTTTATTTTATTTTTTTATTTTTTTTTTGCAAAACGACGTTTGCGGGGTCAGCTAGTCTAATATATAAAATTCTCGTGTCACAGTGTTAGTTACCATACTCCTCCGAAACGGCTGGACCGATTTGTATGAAATTTTGTGTGCATATCGGGTAGGTCTGAGAATCGGCTACTATTTTTTTTTTTTTTTGCAAAACGACGTTTGCGGGGTCAGCTAGTTGCCTATAAATAAATTGAAATAAATGCTTTGAGTTTGTTAGCCCAATTTGGGCTAACTTGGCGACGCAGGAATCCTTCCTATCATTCAAATCTTGAATTAAATAAGCCACTATTAGACAAAACATCGTATATCATTATTTAGATAAAAATATTGCTATACTTAGGGCTTGTACTATCTTTTATCCTTGGAATAAAATTGACGTCTAACAGTTCTAATGTGGTTCTAAGGTGGTTTGGGCGGTGTATGGTGGTGTGGTGGTGGTGGTATGGTCTGGTTCTTTTTTTTTCTTATTCTAGGTATAAAACTTTGGTGAAATTCGCCCTCAGGGCATTATCTTATATCCGTGGAATAAAATTTAAGTTTTTGTACGGAATAAGTGCCAATAATTCAATGGAATTTAAGATTAGGTATAAAAGTATGATCGAATTCGATCTAAATCGTATGAAATTGCTGTTTTCTGTCCATAGTCATTGAGCGTGATAATGCGAAGTAATGTGACCTTTGTGTTCGTAAATCGAAACCGAGAGCCCAGAAAAACATTTTATTTTCCAAAAGTATACAATATGGCTGCCAGCCTTTTGGGTATTGTTCCTGTTGACAATGATACGGACGAATTTTTTGATGCCCTATGATTCTTTTGCTCATTTTTTCATAAACATGTACATATTTTTATTTTAAATGCGAGCTTATATTAAGTAAATATTATCTTGATTATGTAAATAAATATGAAAACAATAATACGACAATAATTGAAAATACTGGCAATACTAGGGCATAGGAGTATTTTGAAACTGTCAAATAAATCTTAACATTGGATTTAATTTGTTTTGTTATTCAAATTAACTTCATATTATAGTATTGATGGGCTGCCATCAACCAACTGGCTATAGTGACTAAACTGTTGGATATATTTGATTACGTTTATGTTTGTAGACTGGAAATGTCTTTAGATATACCTACCTATCAATTTTAAATTACTGTCGTATCGTCGTCTCAGCATAGCTTAAATGAGACCAAATTTAATTAGCTAACGAAACCCCGCAGACGAGTTTGGTATCGATAACACGATAAAACAAAGAAAAAAAAAATTTAATATTTGTATTCTGGGGCCAATGACCAATGGTAGTGCAGTTACTTGAAGTAGTTGAGAAAATCTGTTTTCTTTGTTTGCGTACGCGTTTTCGAAGTTTACACAAATAAAAATACTTATTTTGAAACTGATATATTTCAAGTGCCTATAGTCGTTGACCATAATAACTCTATATATTTTTTTTGTTTTATCGGTTTTACATATCAATACCCATCACGTGGGTAGAACAGTAGGTACAAGTCGTACGTAGGTTCAAACCCAGCCAGGCACTTTACTTTGTGTAAAATTTCATCACCACTGCTCTCAAAACCGTGAAGGAAAACATCGTGAGGAAATCGATGTCCTAGTACCGAAAAATTCAAAGACATGTGACATCTACCAATCCGCACTGGGCCCGCGTGAGGGATTACGGCCCACTCCCTCTCACAGAGAGGAGGCCTGTGTCCCAGCAGTGGGAACATTATAAGCTGATTATGATATGATTATGCTACCCCTCACGTCTGCGGAATTTTGCAAAGTAATTTAATTTGACCCTGTTATATCAATTATAATATTAAAAAAATAAATAAAAAAAATACTGGTATTCCACTGCATCCGGTTAGACTGGAAGCCGACCCCAACATAGTTGGGAAAAGGCTAGGCAAATGATGATACTATATCAGTTATCTTTACTTTTATAGAAGTATGAGGAACAGGGTGTAAAGTTCACTCATACTCTATAGAAAAGGGAGGATCCTCCGACCAGACGGGTGTTGTGTCTGGCGGGCAACTGCCCGATGATTCATGTCGGGCCGTTGTATCTATGCTAGTTGCGCGGTAAACTCTGCTTGCGAGATGCAGGATTTTGTGACGCCAGTATGACGCGTTGTTCGCATGTGACCTCGTTGTAGATACCGCTACACGTTCATTGCAAGTTCCCAAAAATAGAACGTAGTTTTCCACATAAGTGTTGGATGCACGTATTTTTCTCATATTTCCCGACTTGCTTGTCTATTATCGTTTATATGGGGTAATTATAAGTGATGGAGCGATCTAACTTCGGACGTGAGAAAATCTCCTAAGTCCTGGGAATTTCCCATTTCGTACTACCAGCAACGACGGGATTATGGAAATGTATGAATCTCGAAGGATTACACTATTTGCATGTTCAGTTTGATAAGTTTCTCTGGTTTTATGTGAGGCGTTGATTAAGTAGACGTTTACATTAGGTTGTATATGAACTGTCTCGACTTTTATCCTATTCATACCATCATCATCTGCCTAGACTTTTCCCAACTATGTTGGGGTCGGCTTCCAGTCTAACCGGATGCAGCTAAATACCAGTATTTTACATGGAGCGACAGCCTATCTGACCTTCACAACCCAGTATTACCAGTTACCCTATTCATACCACCGTCGTTAAAACTATTTTTGCAACGAAGTTCCTTATCACGCGTTATACTCAGCATACTTGGCGAGTAAAAAGTGTAACATTTGGACCGTCACGACCCTTTTGTTACGTAACAAAATTGTGCAAAAGGAAAAGGAACATCTTTCCAACAAGGTGTCCCCTGACACCTCTTGTTTTTTTTTCAGCAATTATAAAGCGTATTTTTATAACAAAACAAAGAAAAATTTTGTTCCCGAAGTAGCTAAATTATCAATATAATTTTGGCAGCTGTTAGAAACTTTTACGAGTGCGTGAAAAGACCCAAGTACCCAAATGTTGTGAACTTTATGATGCTTCTTACAAGTTGGCTGGGGAATGAACATGTTGGCGATATCTTCAAAGTCTCGGGAAACATCTGGTGGTTCTTTTTTCGGAAGCTCGAGGAGTGGTCCCATATAAATTGTATTAACTTTGCTTTAATAGTTTCTGTTTTAGCTTCAATAATACGTGTTTTTTCCACTCGGTGCATGTATGAATTGGTGTAGGTAGCGAACCACAAGTAAAAAGTGAAAGAATATAATAACTTTTTTACAAAACAAACAATAGACTACAAGGTGAAAAACAACTTTCAACATTTGGGCGTATCTCAAGAGTTTTAATGTACACATTTTTTATTTAAGAAAGAAAGGATGTCGGGATGTAGATACGGATCATCCGTACGATCCCGGATTAGCTTTTGACGCGCAAATCCGATACCCGACCGTATTTATCAATAATATTTTCATACATCAACTTCAAAAGGCAGAGAGTACAGGAGGCAGGGAGTATAAAGGATACTTTTAATATTTTAGACGGAATATTCCCTACATTCGTATTTTCGTCGATATCTATGATTTGAGTGATGGCCGGTCATTTATGTTTTTTTTTTTTGTGTGCCCATTGCTTCAGAACTTTTCGATAACGTACCAACTCGGCTATGCTTTGGCAAACAAAGAGAACGGTTCCATCTTCATTTTGTAACTGCCATCATGAAAATCTGTCATATTTGAGATTAAGGCTAGGCGCAAACGAGCTAAGACCACAGCCACCGGTTAATAGGTAGCCCAGCGACTAGCAGTTCACAATATGCTTTTTCATACGTTTTGTAAGGAGTCGCCGCACATGTATGGCCGTTGGCAGTCGCCTGACAGTCACCGGTGACTCGTGTGCGGTTACTCTAAGGCATAGTTTCTCAAAGTGGGCGACAACGCCCCCTCGTGTGCGTTACAGACATTCAAGTGGGCAGTAAAAGACCCAGTTAAAATTATACCTATCTTACGACTGTATTTATTACTCATTTAAATATAATACGGACAATAGCTGTTTCAGATTCACGACAGATGGTGAGTAAAATAAGATAGACAAAATAAGTTTGAGAACCCCTGTCCTAAGGTGTCTTAAAACGCTCTATATTCGAAAGGCCGTAACGTGTGACCGTTCACAGCTTTCTTAGGAAACCAAATCTTTACGGATGACTGTCAAACCTAGTAAAAAACTCATGTTCCTACAGCCGTTTCACAGTTATTTTACCTTTGACTACAGCAATCCAATAGCAATCGTATTGCAACTGCTAACTATAAAGATCACTGTAATTTTGAAAGTGATTCAAAGAGGTAAAATAACTGTGAACGGACTGTAAGCTTAATGTGTTACCGTCAATGACATTTAATTCTTAGGGGTGCTACAAACTTGTTCGGGTGCCACATTCGAATCAGCAGTATTTGTTGAACAACATAGCTGATCCAAAGTAATTATACAGGAAAATAAAAATAGAATAGAATAGAATAGCTTTATTTCGGACAAAAATATCCATACAATGTTAATAGCCTCCCCAACCGATTTCGGTCACGGTGGCCAATCTCAACGGAGATTAGCCAGGTACGCAGGAGATATTATAGTGCACAAGTATGCGTGCAGACACAGGTGCACTCTCTGTTCCTTTACTCTCATAGTCCGATGGGACGGCAATTCGACACGACCGGAGAGAGATCAGGCGCAGGACCAACGGCTTTACGTGCTTTCCGAGGCACGGGGGTATTAAACCGCCAACTTCCAAACTCCGGACTGTTACTAAGAAATTCCTAATGGAAAAACTCAATAACACTTTGTCCGACCCGGGAATCGAACCCAGGGCCCCATGCTCAGCAGTCGCGCTTGCGACCACGAGACCAACGGGGCAGTTACAATGTACAATGTTACAATGTATGCGGGGGTACAAGGTTAATAAGTATACAAAAAAAAAAATAAAAAAACCATTGCGCAAACTGTAACTATGAATTCAGCATAATTATGATTCTGACCCCCTAGCGTAGAATTTTTAGGCGATTTAAAAAAAAAACTGCTGTTTCTTATTTTGACCGCGTAGGTATTGCACTTTCCTATAATACAGCTGAGTCTAGTCTAGAATGATATGCAGATTTTTTTTTATTGATGAATGGACCTACTCTTGACCATCTTGGCTGGTGAAAAGCGATGGATGAGGGCTATGATGCAACGAGCGTGCCCAGAAGATGCCTAAGGCACTGAAACCCCCAGGCATCGACGAAACACAGCAGGCTGCTTGATTCCAATGGGAGGGTGGTCGCAAACCAGGCGGGCGTTAGTCTTACCACCGCAAGGGAAGAATTGGGCAGTCAAATAAGGTGCTGGGTGTGACTGGCCAGGATGCACCGAGCGCTCGGTTCAGTTGAGTAACTGGCGGAACAAACTGCGTTACAGTTTGCGCACTGGTTTCAAATTTCATCTAAATCAGTTCAGCGGCTTAAGCGTGAAGAGGTAACAGACAGACACACACACTTTCGCATTTATAATATTAGTATGGATTATTCGGTTTTCATTCGGCTCGTGCCAAACGGCAGCCTTCGTTCGTCAACTACCCTCGTTTAATCATGTTCGGGTCGGCTCGGCTTCGATTCAACATTATTAAATTGACCTCTAGTCTGATAAAATACGTTGCCCAACCGTTTCGAACGTCAATAATGAATGAGTTATCTTGTAGTTCTAATGAGAAATTACCTATCTATTTTACATTGTTGTTTATTTTTAATTAACACGGTAACAACAATTAAATTAATTAACATAGAAATGAAAGAGGTATGCCATACAAAAATATTTCAAATACTAACATATAATAGAGGACACCCTAGCATAGGTACTTCTTCTCACAAAACATTAAAAATATACGAATAATTTTAGTCTATTCCTCGGCAAACAAATCACATTTAGGATTGGTGGTCAAGCATTGGTTAAGCATAGTTAGAGTACGACACACTGGGGACTCAGCTCTGGCGACAGTTTTAGATGACGGCGGCGCAAACAGATTGTGGAGAACCTATAAGTATACTTCTGTAAAATCTGCCAATCAGTCTTCAAACTCACGATATGTTACAATGTAAGTGATTACTGACCTTTGTTACCCAATTACTGAAGGGTGTTATCTATCTCACAATACTGTTAATAGTTTGGGATAATGCTATAGAGGTATGAGGAACAGGGTGTAAAGTTCACTCATCCTTCATAGAAAAGGGAGGATCCTCCGACTAGACGGGTGTTGTGTCTGGCGGGCAACTACCCGATGATTCATGTCGGGCCGTTGTATACTTATATGCTAGTTGCGCGGTAAACTCTGCTTGCGAGATGCAGGATTTCTGTGTGACGTCAGTACGACGCGTAGTTAGCTTGTGGCGTTTTAGATACCGCTACAATGTGAAGTGTCAAATACATATAGGTATGTATATACACCTATATCACCAGCATCGTTCTCCCGCCCTTATCCCAATTTATTTGGGGTCAACTGTCTTTTTCTTCCACAGTTCTCTACGACTAATAAGTCATAATCTCGGTACTCCCGGTGGCACATGGATAAGTAATAACAGCCGCACAGGTCGATCGATCAGGTTAAGCTACGCTTGCCACGGTTGGTCCGTGGATGGTTGACCATCTTTACATACCGAGACCGCTCCGTGCCTCGGAAAGCACGTTAATCCGTTGGTCCCGGTTGTCATTCGTGGATCTTTGACAGTCGTTACGAGTCATCAGTAGCCCGAAAGTCTGACAACCAGTCTTACCAAGGGGTATCTTAATACTCAGTAACTGTGTTGTGCAGGTCAGATAGGCAGTCGCTCCATGTAAAATACTGGTATTTATAATTATTTAAATTAAATAAATAATTATAATATTTATAATCAATTGAGCGGAAAGTTGCCTCGTTGACCAAGCGTTTGCAACCTCTACTGTTGAGCATTCGGTTTCTGCGAATCCAAGGTTAAGTTATTGGGTTTCTCCGTCAGGTATTTGTCAGGAACAGCCCAAAGACTGGGTTTGTGTTCGGGTGATGGCAGTTGACTCGTCCTCTATGCAACTTAAACATAACTGCCTCTGTTTAATTAACCATCCGGGCAAACCAGGCGTGATATTATGTTATTGTGAGAAAAGGCAAAAAGGTAGGTACCTACTTAAATTTTGTCTTTGTTCTAATATTTTTCTGTACTCTGTTTTCATATCATGTCTTGAAAACAGTCTAGGTATGTTTCCCCTAAAGAGAAAATACTCATTAAAAGCACATTGAATGTGTTTATAATTCATACTGTATTTATATGAGCAAGCCCAATATAAGATAAATTCTGGCATTTCTTAAAAAATATACATTTTTCTTCAGACAAAAACCCGCGTCTGTTGTCTATCAACAGTAAAATATGCTATTTAGACATCCTTTTCCAACTAAAAAGCAATTTTTCTTTCCTAGCGTCAGATAAAAACTGTAGCCATTTTTACATACCTACCCGCGTCCCGACGTTTCACATAAATCTTGTAGAAAAACCTCCCCTTACAAGCCAGACGATTCATTTAATTAATGTGACGTCACTTGTCTTACATACTCACGACATACCCTGTACATTTTTGTTATGTTTACGGTTCTATTTAAATACGCATTTTTTTTCATATTTAAGTACTCAAATCGTTTAAAACAGAGGGGCAATTCTCGCAATTTAAAAGAACTTCCACGGTCTGATCTCAGTCTCAATCTGTCAAAAATACGTCTTAATTTCCCTACATTTTTGACAAGTTTTTAACCTTGATTGTCGCTCAGATGAGATTGCGATTAAATTTTTAACGTTTTTAATTACGGGAATTGGCCTTCTGCAACAAGACTCACAATTGTCGCAGATGTGCATCTGCGACTAAACGCAGAGTTGTGGTTACATCTGCGTGTAGTCGTCATGACAGACGTCGTGCTGGAAACGATAATTTTCTTTGAGTATTCCCGAGAGACAGTCATATTGTTCAACTTGTGAGTGAATATTAAGCTTCTCGTTGCACTGACCTTGGTGCTTACCATGCGAATATGAAGCGCATCCGACTGTCGCCGGGTGTTTTTTTTTTTTTATAAGGCGTTTCGCAGTTTTACCTATGAGGTTGTCGTCTGCTTAACTGGGCTTGCCTGTGGACGCCTCAATAAATTTTATTAAGGCCTCCAGCCAGGGCTTAAAAAACTAAAAACTAAGCGACTACACGCTAAGGGCACCCACTGTGGGGTACGGACCTTAGGGCGTCGCTGGGAATTGCTGTCGGGTGTGCCCTTGCAACGTACGTTTACTCACTGAGAAAAGTAAGTAGGGAGAGCATGCGACTCCCCTAGCTTGTCATTGCGACTGCGACGAAGATAGGTATAATAATTAATAATGTTATATTATTATTTTTTATGCACGGTTCCAATAAACAAAAACGACTCGTTTTGCTTACCAATGGTAGTAGTTTTTATGGTCAAACTGGGCATATAGATAGATTCTTATGTTAATTTTACATGTGATAGCTATTTTTATATGGGAGGGTCTACTATGGAAAGCTATGAGATGTTTGCATCATTATTGGTAAAGATACAGTTAATTTTAACCAACAACGGTCCTTAATTAATAGGAATCGGCCATTAATTATTTTATTAATATGTTTTTTTTTGTGTTTTATTGTTAATTATGTCTTACTAAAAATATGTTTTTATAAGATCTTGTAAGTAAGGATCGTAGCTGCAGGTGGCGTTCTTTAGTTTCTGCCTACCCCATGGTAACAACACTGTCTACTTAATCTGTTATTTCATATGGTAAGTAAAGACTTATCCGTGCGCAACTTTTGGGAACTGGCTAAAAGTCATCAAAAAGTCCTCCTTTTTTGATACCTACTAAACTATAGTATATGAATTCAGTTACACGCGTTAACGACATAATTTTCTCTAAAACAAACCGACGGTTCCACGTGCAAGTGTTAGCGTCAAATCGATTTTATAAACAGGGTGAGTCCGGCTGTTCACGGTTCCTTAGTCAAAATCACGAGAAAAAATGGAATGTCAGAAATAACTCTAAGCAAAAACGAAGTAGAGGCACGGGCGAGCGATGGGATACAATGCGATGGGTGGGAGGGCAAAATTTCACGCGGATGAAGTCGCGGGCAGAAGTTAGTAAGTAACTAATAATTTTACAATTAATTTTTACACTGAAAATAATAATTACTTACTACACCACATTTAAACGATTTAATAAAGACTTACTGGCTTTAAACAGTAAGAAGAAATGTTTGTAAATCAATTAAATACAAGACAGTAACGTTTAATGATTGAACATACCATTTAATGAAAAAAACTTTAAAGTTTACTATCATGACGGTAACATTTTGCCTGAAGCTTTAACTGTTTTTGGATCAGTAAAAAATACTGTTTTGAACGTTAGGCTCATATGGAACTGTTTAAAACAGTTCAGATCAATATTTGTCCATTAATATTTACTGCTTATTTCTTTCAGTGTAAATAACATAAAACAAACACGTCTTCACTATTAACTTCTTAAAATTCAATTAATAAAACTATAATCCAAGCCGCTAATCGGTGCGTTCACCTTCAATAAACTTGTTACGACCTCCTCCGTACATAGATGAGAAATTAAGTACACATAGCCGCACAGCTTGCTCCCTTGTTGTAAATACATACACGTAGAAATTAATTTGCAACATGCGCTGTCCTCCGTATTAACTTCTTGTTAGTTTTTAAGAAGTTTGTGTTGGTTTTCAAAGTTTATTGATTCGTTATACTGAAGCTGGTGGAGTATTATCGATGATGTAGACGTAAAAAACTTAAATAAATAATTGAATGAATGTCATACTTAAGTAGAAGATATTTGCAGATATTTGTAGTATTCATACATTTAATGACGGACAACGCACAGCCTTTTTTTTTTTTTGGATGGGAAGTCATCAAATGACCCCTCCCGCTCAGGGTGGAGCAGAAGGGAGTTTCACTCTTACTGACTAAAACCCACCCGTGTTCCTTCTTTAGCCCTTTATGTTCCGGGGTAGCGGTAACCCTTTCGGACAATCCCGCTGCCCCAGCAGGCTACGGCCCTCACGGGCCCCTTCCTTATTGCTGACGTCTATTTGAGGCGCGCGTGGAACACGTACGCGCCGTCTGGCACGGGCCTGGTCCTGATGGGACAGAGAGTTACCCATTACTCTCCGCCCGAAGGCACGCGCCTACGGTGGCCGGGAGTCATCACGCGGTTCCCGACGCCCGGAGCGTTTCCCGCGGCGGCTGGGACGTGAGGCTCTCTCCCTCAGCCGTCTCGCCACCTCCTTCGCTAGCATGACTGCTTCGCAGAAGGAGGTGACTGCCTCAAACTCCCTCTCGCCCCGGACCATGGCTTGAACCAGGGCCGGGCGCGAGAGGTCGCCGCCGCTGCCGATCGCCTCTACGAGAACACGGCGCACAGCCTTAACTGAAGCATCAAATTTTGCACAAGAGTTCCTTAAATATAGGGTGTCCCTGGAAGTATAGATCAAATTGAATAGGGGGGCGGGCAAAGTCATTTCCAAACTTTTTAACCCTGAGATCGAGGTCACAATTATGAGTTAAATTGATAGCAACAGTTTGCACTTTGGTGCACCATGTATAGATATAGAGGTACCGAAGAGCCGAACGCGCTATCGTTAGTTAATTGGTAGCAATAAGCTGTGTCCTTTCCTTTTTGATCGTCCAATATTTTACCACATCTAGTTTAAAAATATGATTCATGACACAAAAATCTCATCTATTTTTAAAATATTATTATTTCTTTTGACGAGTAAAAGTGTTTTGCAAACAATTTACAAAAATTAAGCATAATTTATCAGCTGGTTTTTTTCAAGTATCTCACAAAATGGCCTACCGAAAAACAAAGACGTGTATTCGAGCACTCCATTTACTCACTACTCCATGCTCATATGTCAAGATAGCTATCTTATAACTTATTTCAACCAAGTAACTTTAAATAAACATAGGTTTAACATGGAAGGCACGAGAGGAGGCAGAATGCACGAGAAACATAACTGTGGAATGTGTTTGAGAACATTATTTCGCTTGGTAAACACCCCTCTTGTTAATTTAACTGCCTCGTTGGTCTCGTGGTCGCAAGCGCGACTGCTGAGCGTGGGGTCCTGGGTTCGAGTCCCAGGTTGGGCAAAGTGTTCTAGAGTTTTTCCATTAGCAATTCCTTAATAACAGCCCGGAGTTTGAAAGTTGACAGTTGATACCCCCGTGCCTCGTAATGCACGTTAAGCCGTTGGTCCTGCGCCTGATCTCTCTCCGGTCGTGTCGGATTGCCGTCCTATCGGACTATGAGAGTGAGGGAAGAGGGAGTTCACACTTGTGCACTATAATATCTCCCACACCGAAGGCTAGTCTCCGTTGAGATTGGCCACCGTGGCCAAAATACGATCTGGAGGACTGTAATTATACTTGCATTCCTTTTCTCTTACTTGATTCATTTTATTTACATATTTCTCACTAAAATAGTAATTTCTTTGGTAGTTTTACATAACATAAATAACACGCCTGTATTTGCCAAAAGGCTAGGGCTGAGGTGTATAATAATACACCCACATTTCGCCGGTAATATTTAATAAGTTCCATGTAATAGGGTGCGAGCCTATAGCGGTATCTATAACCCCACATGCTAATATCGCGTCATATAACTGATGTCACGCTAAATCCTGCATCTCGCAAGCAGAGTTTACCACGCAACTAGCATATATACCGTATACAGTTGCCCGCCAGACACAACAACTGTCTGGTCGGAGGATCCTTCCTTTTCTATGAAATATGAGTGAACCTTACACCCTGTTCCTCATACCTCTATAAGCTTATTGCCATCATCCAGGCACAAATCCAGGCTGCTTCTGAGATATTCCTGATGGAAAATCCAATAACACTTTGCCCGACCTGGAAATCGAACACAGATAAGTTCAGTAACGCTTGCGACCAATAAACTAACAAGACAGCGGGTTTTTCAGTTACAAAACTTTTTTACGAAAATCTTTAAATTATACTTTCAGTCAGTAGCATATTTTTCATTCAAAAGTCCGAAAGAAGTACCTATAACTTAAAGTTTATTGTTAGACACAAAATATTTATAACTAGCTTTTGCCAGCGACTTCGTCCGCGTGGAATAATGGCTTCCGGAAATTGAGGCACTAACTCTCATAGAGTTTAATGAACATAAATTAACCAAAACTTACCTACTACTAACTAACTACTACTAACCTATTACTACTTCACCTAAAAAGAAATCCTGTTTTCCCAACATTTCCCTTCACTGCTCTGCTCCTATTGATCGTAGCGTGATGAAAAGTATACTATAACCTGCCCAGGAGTATGAAGAACAATTTTACAAAGTTTCGTTGAAATCCGTCGAGTGGTTTTTGTTTCTATAACGAACATACAGACAGACAGACAGACAGACAGACAAAAATTTTACTGATTGCATTTTTGGCGTCAGTATCGATCACTAATCACCCGCTGATAGTTATTTTGGAAATATATTTCATGTACAGAATTGACCTCTCTACAGATTTATTATGAAAGTACAAAATCAGCCTATAATGTTCCCACTGCTGAGAGAACGCTGAGCGAAAACGAAGTAACAGCGCAGGCTGGGAATGCGACGTGACGGGGTGGGTCGGGGGAACAAGAAATATCACGCGGACAGTAGCTAGTACATAATATACAACGAATGGCACTTTGTTACCTAAAATAACGGTGTCCTTGAAGAACAGTGGCCCCACATAACGGCCTTAGTCACGGCTGTCATGAGAATGATGACAGCGATAAAGATTTAAATCGTTAGATTCGCCCTAACGCGTCAAAAGATAGTCGCGATTCTGTTTCGTTTTGACACCACTCACACACAATAATGCAGTGACTTGACTTGATTTTCATGGAAACGCTATTCAATCATGTGTGGGCTCACTTCTCAATATGGCCACTTTTTCGCGTGACTAATTGTAAGTACGATGAGAGTAAATGTAGCGTTTTAAATCTTTGGGTAGCAGGGTTTGACTTAAATAAATACTTACTAACGTAGATGACAGATTTTCATAACGGCCGTAATTCGACGGCACCGCTTTTTAACCGACTTCAAAAAGGAGGTGGTTCTCAATTCGGATATATACATTTTTTTTTTAATAGGAAATCTAAGCATTATTGTGCGACCGTTCACCGCTTTCTTAGGAAACCAAAGTTTGGGAGTTAAATGCAATCGCCAGACTACTGATTTGCTCCATCAGAAAGGTCATTTTCACCATTAATAGTTAAGACTTGGGGACAATGTAACCTTTCTCGTAAATGTTGAAGTGTATCAATATTTTCCCACCTTCCAAGAACCTAATTACGTAACACACTATCAATCTGAATCGTTTTTAAGGATATTGATTATCCATTGCTTCTTAAGTTCGAAAAACGTGTCTGCTCAACAACGTGAATAACGCAATGAATATTGTTGAACTTTAAAAATGAAAGCCATTGTTACTGATAATTTCAACACATTAACACATAATTGCGTAATCGCAATTACCGTGCTGGTCAGTAAGCTGAGGGAGACAACACTACAATCGAATTTATTTATACCTTACTCGTGTTTAAATTAGAAATGGAGGAGTGAATAACCTACAAAACAGATGCAAAATACAGCACCTAAATAGTGCCTCCATTCTGTTTATCACAAAATTTTCGTACAAACACTTAGACTGCGTTTGAAAGCTTCGGAGTGAAAGTCCGTGTAGAAGCATTAGATGCTTTTATGTGCAGAACAAATGACTAGTACACTGTGAGCCACGATTAGGTGCACAGTTTATTTATTCTAGGATTAAGGGCCTGTACTACCTCAAATGGCTTAGCATGATCCTCCGTTATGTCGAAAATACTGCAGCATTAATTTTGAAATAAATATTTAGTAAGAAACGAAAACACGATTCCATAAAATTTTCTCGATAGAAAAAAATTCCAAAGTTACCTCCAAAACGAACAATAAACCGCTGGTATTCAAAATATACTTCAAATTAGATCATGAAACTTTGTATACTAACCAAACTAACTATAAAGCAGGTCTTATGTTATTTACTTTTTTTTAATTACCATTATTTTCACCGTAAAAAGCAAATACCTAAACTATTGGCGCTGCCGCCTAGCACCGCACTCTGTCTCGCTCTCACTCAGTCCGCGAGCAATATTGTGCGAGCGAGATATAGAGTGAATTTTAGCTGAGGTAGTGTAGGCTCTTAAGTGTGAAGAATTTAGGTTAATTAAGTGTTCGGGCATTTATTTCGTTTTCGCTGTGGGTGTTAACAAGTATATTTAATCCCCGACGGAAACAGAGGTTTTATAAGTTTAAGGTGTTTATAGTCTCTGTCTGTGGCATCATAGCTTCCAAACAGGAGAACTGATTTTGATTTTTGAAGTGAAACTTCTTAGGCGACGATTCAATAATTAGACGAAATTGAGTGTAAAATTTCAAGGACGTGATTCGTTTAGCCTTTTTTCTCTCTCATGCACACTTCGTTACATGAGAGAGAAGAAAGAGAAAAAACTCTCTTATTCTTATTTTATTAAGAAATTTCACTTCTACTGCGTGTACGGTGCTGCACTTTTTTATGGTACTTGTTCGGAAGTTTTAGTAACTATAATTCGATAAATTTTGTAACCGTTTGAAGATTATCAGCTGTTTTCTAGTTCATGAAGGGATGCAACCATCTTCTACCGGTTCTAACGAGTCGAAATTTGGTATTCTGTTACTTCAATGATATTAGAAGAACATAGTAACCTTGAACTGATGCTGCAGCGTCATCTGGAATTTGTAGGATATCCAACTCCCCCACCAACTTACCGCTGAATTATCGTGTTGATGCTCATTGCTAATGGTCGCAATTAATAGTTTATGAAGTAGCAAAGAGATATTATGATAAATTTCTTACTAGTTTCACTGTGGGAAAAGTACGTACAGCTGCGCAGATCGAAGCGAACCACGTGTCGATCATAGCGTGTTTACTAGTAATAAAAGGTAAGGTTCGGTATACTAGGCTAATGAAAACGCCAAACAGACGAGGCTTATACCTACCTAGCAATAATGAATGTATGCTATTGTTGAAAGGATAGCTGTTAACTTCTTATTTTCATTAGCCATCTCCCGACGCGATGACGCTTGGATCAAAATATTACCTTTGACTTATCGCACCTTTAAAGTAAAACCGTTACTAAACGAAATTATAAAATGTTACAGGAGTATATGAATATTAGAAAAAAGTCACTGTTTTTTGTCAATAAAATCTGAGTGCAGGGTTCTTTAAGACATTTAATGAGGTCTTATTATAACAACATTTTACAAAAATGACAAGTTTATGTTGCAGTTTACGTATATTTTATATAGATGCCATTGATAACTCAATTCATGAATATTTTCGTTTAGTAACGGTTTTACTTTAAAGGTGCGTTATATTAAATTTAAAGGGCCAATACAATTATTATTTTACATTTTAGAGGTCATTTTTTTTTAATTTTTGCTTTTTTATAATCAAATGTTGTTATAATGGACTACAGTTTAAATTCCGTTTTCTTTACATGTGGTATAATGTTAAGCCTTCGTTGTTTTTCTTTTCGTTATATACAAAACTTACCAAGGCAGCATTAATTAAAATATTTCAACTAAACTTTCTTTATTTTTTGGGATATTTCATTAAGCTCAAATTCAGCGCTAACGGTGCTATTAAAACAAACCATCGTTTATTTATGGCAATAAAATTATACTCGTCATTAATTTTATTCTGACGCTAATGAACAATAAAAACCAAAGCAAAGTCCTATTTATTTTTCTTGAAAAACACTTTGGAGAAAAATATTTTCTTACGCAAAAATTTTTTTGTGGAAGAATTACTTGACTGATGTGTTTACGACTTTGAGCAATTGCTCATTTCACTGCTAGCGTGGGAAAATGAGGGAATATCCGTGAAGAGTCAATTTGCTTAGCGAACCGAACCGCTTAAAATAGCCCACCGTTATTTAAGCATCTATTATAGTATATATATATTTTTTTATTGCTGATTGGGCCCGCTCTTGACCTCGATCATGCCTGATGGAAAGCGATGGATGAGGTCTATGATGGAACGAGCGGTCTATGTTGTACCACTGACAACCCTTTTTTTTTAATCCACGCAATCACTGTCCGTTGCCTGGAAGAGATCGCAGAAAACGATAAAGCCGCCCAAATGTTTTGTACTGATAATCGTATTTTTTTGTTATGTATTTTCTGTTCTACAATAAAGTATATACATATAATAACCCACCATAGTACGGATTTATAACTACCAGCGTAAGAGGATAATTTCGATATTAACACAGGTTGGTCACCAGTATTTTTCAAACCAAAGTTAAGAGGAGAGGCGACTTTCCATAACTACAGCAACTAATAAAATGTACCATGGCTAATTAAACTATCTCGACAATTTAAAATGTTTATAAGACATTATTAAACAGTAACTAAAACATAGGACCTCAACGTGGGCGATAACTTTAAGGGGGGCAGTGAAAACTCAGAGAAAAATATATCCTATCTTACAACTATATAATATTACACGTTTAAATATAATCGTGCCAATAAGCTGTTTCAGATTCGCGACAGACGGTAACTATGAAAATTCGGGGGCTCTAGAAAAAAAAATATTGTCAAAGTGGGCCGGTGGGCAAAATAGGATTAAGAACCTATGAACTGTAATATTAATTATTCAATTTATTATAATAACAAAACTTTATGTGTATACTTTTTTGTGCTCGCCAGTTGAAACTCTGTTGCACTGAGTTTGACGTGCCAAAACTTTTTGGTAGCGAAGTCTGTGTATCTCATGTCTTTGAAGTCACAACTTATTTAAATATACAAACTTTATACTTTCTGATTAATTAATGGCACACTTAGACTGCTTTTTTAAATTAAAATTGTTTTGAAACTAATATGTCTCTGCTTCACCCGACCTTTATGTTTATTTTAACTTCTAAAAGGTTAGCTAAGATATTTAACATTATTTCAAATGATTAAGAAACCCATTTTTTGCGTTGTGAATTTTATTCAAAACGTGGCAAGGCCAATGTGACGTTTTCAAATTATTGTTTTTTCAAAGCCTTAGACTTACTTTAAGCTTAAGAGTGCCTTAAAAGTTACTACTTCTTCCGTCAGTTTTTTTCTTTTCAGTTTAAGGAAAACAGCTTCAGATCTGTCCCTGGGGAAGTTTATTGTAGATTAATTGGTCTAGAATACCCGGGTCTTAATCTATACTACTCTATACTTCCACTAGCTTCCGCCCACGACTTCTTCCGCGACAAATTTCACCCTTCCCCATTCACCCTCTCAGGGGTGGAATGTCGCAAAACCCTTTCTTGGTGGATACCTAATCCAGAAATGAGGCTTATGTAGTTTGCGATGCAGCTCCACAATCGCACTGTAGTTCATCGAAGTACCCCTCAGACGCCAGCTCATCAAGCTACCCGAAACTGTCAAATTTTCCCAATCAACCTTGAACCTAATGCTGATAGCGATAAAGTTGAAAATCTATTAAAGAAATTTGACAGATTGTAGTAGCTTGATGTGCCGGCGTCTGTACCTGCAGCGACCCCTCTCTACTCATGAATACTTACTACTTCTTACTTTTATCTTTCTTTATTTTTTCTTTTTCTTTATTTTTTATTATTATTTTTTTTTGTTATGGATTTTCTGGTGTACAATGAAGTATATATATTTTTTTTTCTAATTTCAGCAAAAACACAGACAATCCGGTTATTCAAACATTAACGAAACCAACGAGTCAATCGAAGCGATACCTATCGTACCTGGATTTTACTTGCAGAAGCCAAAAGACTTATCCAAATCTTTGTTTGGAAACCCAAAGCATTGGCCTGATGATCTGTTTAGTATCCTTACTAGTGAAGATACCAAAATCAGGTACATTTTTGAAATCTATGAATGAAAATGTCGCGCAAACTCTATCTATGAATTCAGCATATGATTCTAAATGACATTTTTCGTCGATTATCTATAAAAAAAAATCTGTTTATAGAAAAAAGTGCAAACAAACCCGGGCTAAATAATAACTGCTATACAGATCGATCGATCAGGTTAAGCTACGCTTGCCGCGGTTGTTCTGTGGATGGGTGATCTTTAAATACCGAGACCCCTCCGTGCCTCGAAAAACACGTTAAGCCGTTGGCCCTGGCTGTCATTCGTGGATCTTTGACAGTCGTTGCGGGTAGTGCGAAGCCCGAAAGTCTGACAACCAGTCTTACCAAGGGGTATCGTATTACTCAGTAACTGGGTTGTGGAGGTCAGATAGGCAGTCGCTCCATGTAAGACACTGGTATTCAGCTGCAGCCGGTTAGACTGCAAGCCGACCCCAACCTAGTTGGGAAAAGGCTAGACAGATGATGATGAGAAAAGTGCAAACAAACCTACGCGGTCAAAGTGCATGGAACAGCAATAAAAAAAAACTAACGAAATATTTCAACGCATATTCAGAATCGTCGATGTTCCACCTTTATATTTGTTTTCTAATAAATATGTGTCAATTCTTCACTATCTTTTCCAGGTATAATAATACAAGAATTAGTGCAAAAATTGTTAACAAAAACCCAAGAGATGATTATTTAAAGGTAGGATTTTTTTTACACCAGACTTACCATCGCCTTTTCCATCGATGATGAGCTATTTTCGCTTTTGGCCAAATACTACAGCGAGCTCATTGGTGGTTTGCACGTGGTCCTGACACAAATAAAACATTTTTTTAACAGCATCAGCCTTTAATATTCCTACTGCTGTGACACGGAAGTCCTCTCTTTAAGAAGCAGTGGGCTGTAAACCACCACGCGCGCCCAGTGCGGTTTGGTTGATGTACACATCTTCGAATTTTGCTTCAAGGACATGCCGGCTTCCACACGATGTTTTCCTTCACCGTTTTGAGAGCAGTGGTGATGAAATAATTTACACAAACTAAAGCGCCTGTAAGGGTTTGAACCTACGACCTGTAAACTCGTGAGTTATCCGTTATCACTGTTTAAGTTTGTTCGCCTCAAATGTTCTATGATTGCAGGATAAAATACTGAAAGCTGTCAAAAATCTCAACAAATATCGAGATATCCAGAAGTGAGTGTTTTTGTTCGTAATTGCCGCTGATGACTGATCAGTGATAAATGCAATGCCATCATTCGCAAGGGCGATTTTTAATCGCACACTGGATTTTAAACGCATTGCGCGTTTAAGAGTAAACTAGTCGCGAGCTCGAACTCACTGTTGGTCATGGCCAAAAGCACGCTGTCTCGCCTGGCTTCGTATCCGACAGCTCTAGTATCAGTGATGAGCAGTTAGTTAGACGCTAGTCTAAACGAACAACGTCTAGTTCTCACGCTCAGAAACATCTTTCCAAACTGATAGGCGCGTAAAAAAATTCGAAAAGTGCTTCGGAAAATCGAATTTTGTGAAAAAACCACTGCATAAATCAATTACAAATAAAGTTTATTATAATAATCCTCTCGATATATATAACTAATCTCTTCGATAAGACCTTTGTCGATACGGACTTGGTCTTGAAGATTTTACAGTTCTTTTAATAAATAAAAAAAAATAGCAAGAAAAACGAATCTTTGTTGGCTCATAACTTTTTATTGGATTATTATTTTACTATTCTGTTTTCATACAGACACAATTAATAATAAGCCAAAACGACACCATGTTTTATTTTGGATGCACAATGTCAAACAGTGGAGTAATATTTTCCCGAAATTGGTATAGAAAAAATATCGAAAAGTGGCACCTTAAGCGTCGAAAGTGGAAAATCCAACAGAGCGTACAATGTATTTTTTGACATGCTGGGATGCGCTCTGTTGGATTTTCTTTGCTTGGCACAACACCGAGAGTTGAAAATCAAGTGCACGACAAAAATTCGTCGCGTTCGGGCTTTTTTCTATTGAGGACTCCGCCATTTTCAATAATACATCGTATTTCAGAAGCTATATCGAGAATATAATAACAAAAACTAAGACGTATAAAGAGTGTGATGTTGAGATGTAGGTATGGTTTCACAAACGTTACATTTTTTGGCTAAAACATGCGCCATTTCTAATAACAACTTACCGTTTTTTCAGATACAAATACATATTCAAAAAATCTAATGCATATGGCGCTCAAAAAGAGCCAGTTAAAAAGCTGTTGGTAAGAAAGTTTAATTAATGAATCGTTTATAATATTATTAAAATATTTGTCTTTTTATTTATTTTAATTAATTAATCGAGTGGTTTTTTTAATAAATATTTGGCAAAAAAATATATGTACTTAAATAATCGAGCTGATGTGCTGTCGCACCACGATCAACATATTATTACGGTCGAAATATTATCTTACTGTCGCTCTATTGCGTATTTGTTTGTCGCAACTTTAATGCGGAGTCGATTTTTTTGAATAGAATACGCGTTGTCACTGAATGCAAGTATACTGTATAGCCCACACTGTAATTGCATAACCACTTTTGACAACAATTCCCAGTAAATTGAAACTTTTCTATGGTTGAAACACATCACCGCCGCGCTGGCTGTCGCTGAAAACCAGCGCTGGGGCTGTCTCGCATTATGCCGAGCGATGAATGTCACGCATATTTTGCCCCAAATTGTTTTTTTTTTGTGTTCTTTCTCTACGTCATGGTTATAGCCAATAAACGTATTTTCTTTTTTATCTTTCCGTCACATAGACAAATAGACCTTGTCGTTTTATGTCGTGCATGTGACATTCAACCTTAGGATGATAGCACAAAACACGAAGTTGACTATTCTGCCATCTATTAATATTGTCTTAAAACTGCAGGGCCGAGTATTTCAAGGGATAAAAGGTGGCATGGATTATCGAGGGAAGGGCAAGTAAGTCACTACAGAATGTGTGTTGACAGATTAATATTACGGCGAATTTCACCAATGAAACTGATCGCTGTCAGCACATCTAAACCGCGTTCAAGAGCTGTCAGGGTCAATATTCCTCGTGAATGATGACACTGGCTGCTCTTTAGCGTGATAGATTTACAGATCGCGTGCAGTGTTATTGGTGAAACTCGCCTTTAATCGCGTTCATGAATTGTTAGTGTCAAAATTCCAGCACAATGGTGTCACTATTGAACGCGATTTAGATGATTGTGCAGCTTACGTTCTTTCTTTGGTGAAATTCAAGCTTTTCATTTTGTATGGTTGGTTTAAATAAAAAAAAAATGGTTATAGGTATAAGAAATCACAAAACCAACATAATGAGAACAAAATTGGAAAATTACTGGTAAGTAAAAATTTTTTTTTGTAGTTTTTGGCATCTTTTAAAAATAAATATTAACATAAGTAATCCTTCCGATTAGCATTTATTTATATTCTGTTATTGCAGAAAAATCTTTCATATGGAAGGATAAATAACAAGAAATATCGTGGAAGTGAAAATTATCAGTAAGTTATTAAACACATAAAGCACGATAAAGGGTCGATATTTATTACAGTCTGACCGTCGGGAGAATTCGTTCCTGACACTGTCAGTGCGACCATTCTAATAGCTAATAAAGATCAAATTCGCTAAACACTTATTCGTTTGTATGAAACTGACAGGTGTCAAGAACGAATTCTCTCGTTGGCTGCACTATAGTCTGTTATAGATAGTGCAATCCACGAAGACGCGCCCCACTCTTCTTCCGAATCGTTAGTGATTATCGCTAGTAAATTCCACTAGTGTTTTAGTTTTTTCGATACACACTAATTACCCACTAATAATAATTATCATGCACACTAATTATAATAAGTGTATATCAACAAAACTAAAATACTAGCGGAATGTTGCAGACTTGTGCTCTAAGCATTAGGAAAAAGAGTGGGGCGCGTCTTCGTGGATTGCACTATCTATAGATAGGCTAAAACTGAAGAATACATACGGCGTTTTAACATATTTTCCAAACAGAAGCTGTCAAACATTAATCTATATAAAAGTTAAATCGACGATTTGAAAGCAACCCTTAATCATTTATTAATTAGTTACAGATATGATGAAACAGAAGAAAATAGTCAAAATACTAGAGACTTGCTGGTACGTTAAAATAACGAAGGCTACGTACGCACAGACAGGCTTGCGTAGCGCCTAGAGCGAGTCACCTGGCGAGTGAAACGAACGCTCTAGAATTTTCGCAACCGACCGCACTGCGCGTTTGGCGCCTTCATTAGTCACCTAGCGTGTATCGAAGGATGTTAAGTCAAATCTTCTGATAGTGCGTACGTAGTCTTAGGCCGAAGCAACACACCTAGGAGCTTCGCTAGGTGCCACGCTTGATGAGTACCATAGATCAAACGCGTGTGCAGTGTGGTATATAACCAACGCGAATTTAAGAGCGCCTACACACTAGCGTTTCTCTAGCGTAGGCGTTCAATAAACGCCTGCGCCGCGACTACGCGGCGTCAGTGCAAGGTTAAATGAATACGCTGCGTTAGCGCCGCAGGTGCGCGACGCATGCACCGCGTTAGCGCAGCGTTCAATTGACTCCAGAGGAAACGCGACGCCTGCGCCGCGTTGTCGCGGCGTCTGCGCTGCGCATACGTCTATCAAACGCCTACGCTGGACAAACGCTAATGTGAAGGCGCTCTTAATGCAATGAGCATTAGAATACGTGTTGGTTATAAGCAGTTACAAGCTGTGGTGGCTAAATGGTAACGGCCCCGACTGACGAGTTTTAGGTTGCAGATTCGAACCCAGACAAGCGCTTTTCTGAAGGCTGATATTTCCATCCCCAGTTAACTTTTATTCGAGGAATAAAATTGACGTTTGACAATCTATCAAAATTTCAAAGCTATTCCTCGAATAAAGTTACCAGATGAAAAATCAGCTCTTAGTGTAAATTATTTCATCACCACTGCTCTTAAAACGGTAAAGGAAAACATCGTGAGGATACCAGCATGGCCTAGAATCAAAAATTCAAAGACATGTGACTTCTACCAAATCGTACTGGGCCCGCGTGGTGGATTACGGCCCACTGCCTCATACTGACAGGAGGCCTGTGTCCCAGCAGGCAACATTATAGGCTGATTATGCTAGAATTGGTTCGTTAGTAGCCCTTAGTAACCTCAAAGCCACGAGCTATAATATGCTCAAGCGACATGAGTCTTACGACAGCAACTGTGGAGAAAACAAATGTATGAAGTTGTTTAGAGTGAGCCACAAGTCACCGTGACGAAACTTGCGGAACGACAGACGGAAACTGGAGACGCTAGCGCGTGTTTGCCGCAAATCACGAGACTGTGAACAGTGGGGCAATTCTTGTAATTTTAAGAACGTTCACAGTCTGATCTCAGTCTCTATCTGTCAAAAAATCCTCTAATAATCCTTATATTTTGACAAGTTTTCGACATTTGTTTGACGCTGAGATGAGATTACGACTAGATTTTGAACGTTTTAAATTACGAGAATTGGCCTTCAGATCTCAGTTTAATCTGTCAAAAATAGCTCTGATTTCCCAACATTTTTGACAAGTTTTTGACATTGATTCTCATTGAGATGAGATTGCGACTAGATTTAGACGTTTTTATTTACAGCGTTCAGAGCCTAAGCAAAGCACCTACGTTACCTGTGTGGCTTCGACCTTTAGTATTTATGCAATAACTGTTTAAGGTTATTAAAATGAAGCAATAACACGTTCCAGACCGCATCCCGCCAACCACATTATATTGTTACCGGCAAACTGCAATTAATTAAAATGCAATGTAATTTCAATTAACAGGGTACAAGCGGCGAAAGCACAAAGTAAAATAAGAATCCACTATCTTACCATAACTGTGTATCAGTGACGTGCATTGCATAAAGGCATATAATTAGTGCTTACCTCGATAAATCACCATAAACCTGTCAATTACATTTTAGTATGCGTGCCCCACAATTAAGAAACTCACTAAATTATCATACGTGGGTAAGAAAGTAATTTGAACATTCATAATAGATACTTTCGTTTTATGTTTCTGATTAGTGACCGCGTCTGCCTAGACTAGACCCGACCTAGTGCCTGCCTACCTATTCTGAAAACCAATACACGCCACTGCTGTGTATACAGTGACATGAATATTTACTTTGTAAAGTATTATATTATTTTTAATGACTGTGAATGTGAAGACTATGTGGGTTAATTTTATTTTGCCTTAATTTTTTTTCTCAGATAGTTTTAGTCATGGTCTGGCAGTTTGAGTAATTTATGTGACCTACCCAAATGTCCTTTCTTTGGTATTGTTCGTCGAATCGTTGAGCTCCCTAAGTTGGAGTTGAGCTGCATGATTACTGACAAATTTAATGCGTGCAATGACTGGACGGGTCCACTCAATCTGTGTGGTTCTTTCCTCAAAAGACCATTTCAGACACCAATCTACATGGTCTCCACATGATCTGACCAAGATTATGTCTAGACTTTAAAAGAGACTGTGACCTCTGAGTTTGTTTCGGCATTTCTTCTCAGAGTAGTCAGATAGGAAACGCCGACCTCATCTCGTTTTTAAAAAATATGATTGACGTGTAAAAGTGTTTGTACAAACCTACTTACAGAAATAAAATCATTTATCATTTACAGAGTCGTCACGCCTTTGTTATCGTCTGAAGACAGTGTTTTAAACAAATAATGATTATAACACAACAAACAATGAAATACCAAAATCTATAAAAAACGAATTAAACTCGAAAAACTATAAGCAAAAATATAAAAAATACTTTTACAACTACTTATTTAACTTAGTTTAATATAATAACTTTAACATTTTAAGCAATAATAAAAATAAATAAAAGCGAAGCAACCTGTATATAATAAGTAAATATAAATTATACATAAGGAAATTAGTAATCTTTAAAGAGTGTTCATAAAGCGAATGTGAGTACCAATACAAACCATTTGTGGTTTAATGGTACAAAACAAACATAAACCTGTATTAAGACAATATGCATAAATAAATAAAAAAAACACCATGAAAATAATTATTGCCTGCAGAAAGTATGAAGCTTTAATAATTCACTGTCTGTACACTTCGTTAAATTGCTGTCTGTTATAATAGGTACGTCATACAATTTCAAACTGAACAATTAAGTTTATATTATTGCAGGGGAGTATTGTAGACGCTTTCCAAAATTACAACCAAGGACAGGACAGTAAAATGTAAGTATTTTTGGTGTTATAGTGAATTTAATTATTAGTAGAAATACCTAAATTACTTAAACTTAATTAAATTCATTGGTTAGGCTGGAACATATTATAGTTATATTTATTTATTACTAGCGGCCTGTCCCGGATTCGCACGGGTGGACATTTATTTTTTAAACATTTTTTTTCTTGCAATTAAAATAACTTATATTAATCAGTGATAATGTAGCATTCAAATGGTGAAAGATTTTTTAAAATCGGTCCAGTACTTTTTGAGCCAATTCGTTACAAACATACATACAAATCTTTCCTCTTTATAATATTAGTATAGATTAAGGCACATCAACAACGCAAACATAAACATTTATAAATAACAGAGAACAGAGACATGAGCTAGTGTTTACGTGAATTACAGAAGTGCACATCATTCACAACAAAACAGAAGAAAAAACGCAGTATTCACGTTACAAAAAAGAAAAAATTATAAAAGAAAACAAAAACAATAAAAGAAGAATAACTCTAGCTAAAATCTCTGTTATAGAGATAATATATTATATATATATTTTTTTTTTGTTGTCTCTTCTTCTTATTTTCTTCTATTGGTTATTGTTTATGAATTTTTCTAGGATTTTTTTTTGCTTGAGGTTTGCACGGCGTAGAACTAAAAAAAAAAACATTAAACTATAGATCTATAATAGGGTCCAGACTAACCTATGAAACTTTTACTAAGTTTTACTGCTGCTGTAAGTTTTGGTGCGGCGTAGCACTGTTTCGTAGCATTGTCTACGGAAAATGCTACGAAACTGCTACGCCAGCTACGCGAGAGATTTTTTAAAAATATTTTCACTATGTCTTGATTTATTTTAGTAATCTGCTGATAACTCTTGCTGTTATCATCATCATCCTCCTGTCATTATCCCAATTTATTTGTGGTCGGTACAACGTCTTTTACTTCCATACTTCTCTATTAGTCGTTATAATTATCTGTAGTAACTCTTGCTGTAATTTTTATGTTTTATTTAATAGACGTAAAATTATATTACAGAGGCCAGCGCCCAGCTATGGTAATAATGTAAGCTATGGAAAGGTCATTGGTTTGTAATATTATATGAGTTATTAGCTTCTGCCCACGACTGCGTTCGCGTGGAAATTGTAAGATATACAATGAAACATTTTTATAAATCTCCTCGTCGCTATTACTTTGCGTTCTTTTCTGTTCTTTTTGATCAGCTCTATTTGGTATAGCGTGATGTTAAATAGCTTATGGCCTTCCACAAGAATTTGACTATCAAATTCAAAAAGATATTTTCAAATCCGACTGGTAGTTTCAGAGATTACTGCGTTCAAACAGCCAAAGGGAGGTGACGTCACGGATGTCAACCAGTCTCAAGCTCTTTGTTTACTCCTCGCAAAATAAATAAAAATACAAGTTTTATTTGCAAAAGTTTATTGTGAAAATACATTTATAAGTGCAACTTACAAGTAACAATATTTTCCAGTGTTTAAGTGCTGTGTTAAGTATAATAAACTTTAAAAACGTTTTATCGATCCCCTAAAATATTTTAAGTACCTGCCACTCGAAGGAAAATAAACAGGGTTTTGTTTGTGTACGGGAAACAATCTGTGACCAAACTTTAGTGTGTGCGCACCTTTACACCGATACTGTGCTCAGCCTATGGTATATAACCGTACCATACACACCGTGAAAACCGCCATAAACAGATTTCTTAAGAAAGCGCCATCTGTTGCCTTATAGGTGAACTTTGTGGACAGATCGATTGCGCTAACCTAAACACATTCATCTTACCATGGCAAAGTGCGGTGGTTGTGGCAAGTTTCTCTCATCGACAGAGGCCGCTAATTGCAGCAAATGTAGGTCTTGGTACCATCGAGCGTGTGTGGGCATTCAGATAACAGGTCATTTAGCGACCCCCTGGCACTGTCCTGAATGCAATAAGAACCTGGCGAGGGACAACCAGTCTGAAACGCCGGTAAGGGCGCGAGCACCAGCGTCAGCTGTTCACGAGGAAAGCCTCATAAACATTATGGACACCAGCCCTATAAACAGCACAGCCCTAGACACCACTCAGGAGCTAGACGCCAAGGAGCTCAACCTAGACATCCTCAGGGCAGAGCTTAACTTATTTAAAGAGGATTTTTTGAAGACTGTGCGGAATGAATTCCAGCTGCTCCGTGATGACTTGTCGGAGCTGAGGTCCTCTCTAAACGCCACCAATGATAGGATGAGTAATTTGGAGGAGCGAGTGGCTGTATTAGAACAGAAGCATACTCAGCCTCAAGTTTCGTCGGAGGTGGATGAATTAATATCACAACTGCGGAACGACATAAATGACCGGGACCAGGAGCTGCTGGCAAATGATATCCAGATCTCCAACATACCCGAGACTAGTGGTGAAAATCCTATTCACACGGTGATGTTGGTTGCGTCTAAGATAGGTGTCAAAATCAAAGCGCGCGATATAGTAAGTGCCGAGCGTGTAGGTGGTAGGCGCATCAACGCGACGCAGGCGGCGGCGCCGGTGGAGACCCGCCCCCGCTTCCTCGTCGTGCGCCTCGCGCGCCGCGACCTGCGTGACGAGCTGCTGGAGGGTGCACGGGTGCGACGCGGCATGACTACTGCTGACCTCGACCTGCCGGGCTCTGCGACGCGCTTCTATGTGAACGAGCGCCTCACGAAGGTGAACCGAGAGTTGTTTCGGAGCGCTCGTGAAGCCGGTAGTCGCCTGGGTTGGCAATTTGTATGGTCAAAACGAGGCCGTATTCTCGCCCGGTACAAACCCGGAGACGCCACTTGCCAAATCCGTTGTGAGGCTGACTTACAGCGCACCTTCGGTCCGGCACCGGGGAGCGGCGGAAATGGCACACTATTGTAAACTTCCTTTTTTGTCTGATAATTTATATTTTGTTTTACTTATTATTGTTCTAGTTAAGGTCATCATACTTTCTTATACTGTTATGCTGATTTTTAAAGTAAGTTTAATTGTGTTACGTATCAATTTTACAATAGAAATATTAAGTTTGTGTTGCTATTACCTGCTTACTTTTATATTAGTAGGTGTGTGTCTCGCGGCGTACCTCAGTCAACTGTACGTAAACCAGTTTAATAACACTACACATATTTATCTACATCTATTCATTACAAAACTACTTTTTCGGTTTGCAAACCTATTATTTACAAATCTTCCAATCACAATGTTTCATTTTCCTTTTAATACTTTCGTTAGTTACATATTTACAATAATTGGACTACGACTAATAATGTTAAACGGAATTGGATTTGAAACTTTTGATTGTGCACTTAAAATGTTGATATTGCTAAATGACAGAATTATTTTATATTATTATAATGATGACTAAAGGAGAAAAGTTCTTGAAAGTTGGTTTTCTAAATGCCGGATCATTGGGAACAGGTCATGACAACCTGATTGGTGCACTCGACAGGCATTGTTTTGATGTTATGGCCATTAACGAAACTTGGTTGCGGCCGGGGGAGGAGGGGCGCGCTCCGGTGGTGCCAGGCTACCGTCTGCGTCATACGCCGCGGCCTACGAGTGTGCGCTCGGGTCGTGGTGGGGGCGTCGGCTTCTATCTGCGGCGAGGACTGAGCGCGCGAATTTGGACTAGCGCAGTCGATCCCAGATTCAAATCGGTCGAACAAATGTGGCTAACGCTGTCAATGAACGGAAAAAAAATTGCTATAGGTACAGCGTACAGGCCACCATGGCTTGACCTTGTTCTTTTCCTGGACGCTATAACGGATACGATTTGCACACTGGGGAATTGTGACCATTACATATTGCTAGGTGATTTTAATGTGAATTTGCTGGACACAGGCAGCATAAAAACAAAAAAAATTAACGAATTTCTGAATAGCCTCAGTCTTACTCAATTAGTTACCTCTCCTACTCACTTCACAGCCTCCAGCGAAACACTCATCGATCTCCTGTGTACCGATCTAAGAGCAAGATACATGTCAGTGGAATCGTTTGGCTCATTTAATGGTCATTCTATCATAGTAGGGGAATTTTACGTAAAATGTGACAAGTTTAGACCCTATGTAGTAAAATTTAGGCCACTTAAAAATGTTTGCATGGATAGCTTTATTATGGATTTGTTGCTTTTATGTCTGGAAAATATTTCATCGCTTGACAATGTAAATGACATGGTGCAAGTATTTAACTCCCACATAATTTCTCTGTTCAATGTTCACGCGCCAATCAAAACATGTACTGTCAAGGAAAAGTCTTATCCGTGGATAACTGATACGATTAAACTCATGATGCGTTTACGGGATGATGCATTAACTTGTTCCAGGAAAACGAAATCAGATTGTAAAAAAAAATACTACAAAGAGCTAAAGTCCCTTGTGTTAAGTTCTCTATACAACGAAAAAGTTGCGTTTTTCAAGCATAATATAAATAATAAATTAAAGAACCCTAAACAATTATGGAAAAATCTGAAATCCACATTATCACCCTATAAACCCAGACAAGACCTTCCGTCGCATTTCACAGATCCAAATTTAATTAATAATACTTTTTTGATAGTTCCTGGAAACCCCGTTGCAAGCAAGACACTTATGACGTATTTTGAGAACCACAGGCATGGTGAAGCAATTTTCACTATAAATCCTGTGGAACAAAACGACATCTCTCGTATTATAACCAACCTTAAAAGTAACGCCGAAGGTTATGATAACATTACGCTTGACATGTTAAACATGATTCTGCCGTACGCACTGAGTACCATAACTGACATTATAAACTGTTCAATAGCGACGTCAACGTTCCCTGACCAATGGAAAATTGCTTCAGTTAGGCCCTTACCAAAAAATGATAATCCAATTGAAGTAAAAGATCTTCGCCCTATTAGCATTTTACCGTGTCTGTCTAAAGTGTTAGAGAAAGTCGTCAGCCACCAATTAACACATTTTCTGGAACAAAATAACGTGTTACCGGACTTACAGTCTGGTTTTAGAAAACAGCGCAGCACTGCCACTGCCTTACTGGATGTGACTGATAATATTCTATCAGCCCAAGATAAGGGAATGTGCACATTGGTGGTTTTGCTAGACTTTTCCCGGGCATTTGACGCAATAAATATTTCGTTATTGCTATCGAAGCTCAATTATTATGGATTTGACCCCAGCGCTACACAATGGTTCCGCAGCTACCTTAGTGATAGAAAACAACTTGTGGATCTACGATTGGGTGACGGCACTGCTCTTACATCGACTATTACTTCCATTGAGAGAGGGGTTCCGCAGGGATCTATATTAGGCCCAATTATTTTTATTTTATACTGTGCAGATATAATTAAATGCCTCCAGAGATGCAAGTACCATATATATGCCGATGACGTCCAACTATACATATCTTTTAGTCCAGAGGAATACGATAGTGCCATTAAAGATCTAAACGAAGATCTTGGTAGAATCGCTGTCTGGTCTGAAGAGAATTGCCTGTCGCTAAACCCAACTAAAACGAAATACATGGTATTTGGCACAAGGCAGCAATTAGTTAAATTACCCGCAACGCTTCACCTGGAGCTAATGGGCGAACCAATTGACAGAGTCTATGAGGCGCGGAATCTTGGTCTTATTATGGACAAAGACCTTCGTTTCGAAAAACATGTAGCCGCCTCGGTAAGAAACTGTTTTTACCGCCTGAAAGTTCTATACAAGATTAGGCCGTACTTGTCCGAAACACTACGGGAGCAGCTAGTTGAAACCCTGGTTTTGTCTAGGCTAAACTACGCTGATACAGTTTACGGCCCGCGCCTGTTAGCACGCACAGATCGGCTAATTCAAAGGGTCCAAAACGCTTGTGCTCGGTTTTGTTATAAAATTCCTCCCAGAAGTCACGTGACTCCTTTTTTAAACAAACACTTCACTTTGAAAATGAAGTCGAGACGCAAATTACACTTGGCGTGCCTTCTGTTTGGTGTAGTTAAATACCAGAAGCCGGACTACCTGTACGATAAGTTAAGTTGGATAGCTAGTAGACGTGAATGTGGGAGAAGGCAATGCTCGCAGCAACTCTCGACCCAGTCGCATAGTACAGCCGCTTTTAGAGGTAGTTTCCGATACGCGGCTTCCAAAATATGGAATAACCTGCCACCACCGCTTAGAGATATTAACACCATTGGCGTTTTTAGACAACGCTTACGGCAGTACCTTATAGAAGAGCAAAGGAAGCTAGATATGGTCACACTAAATGTCTCAATTATATGATGTATGTACCTTTCGAGTAGGTTTTAGTGTTTCTGTCGGTGATCGTAGCACGAAAATGTAAATAACTTGTTATACTATACAGTTTCATTGCTGGGAATTGTTCTTGCTCACGCTGTCGCTCTGCTCGGTTGGCTGGCCGGTGTCCCCTGTATCCTCGGTCCGGTGGTTGTGGTTGCGTTATCCACGGCACTGCTGCGTCCCATTCGCAGATGTGAGACCTGTAAAATGCAAGACAAACAAATTAAATAAACGTTACCTTTCAACTTATGCATCGATGATCCATGTTTGCTTGTCTACGTACCCAATCTGGCCTGGTCTACTTGCACAGGTATGGGACGTACGGTGTCGGGTTGGCGCCATCACACCCATCCTTCACCAAGACCTGCCGGTGGGCGAACCTCTGTGCAGTTTGTTGTCTGACATCCATAAGACTGTAAATTAAAAGTGGGTAGGTGCTTTTATTTCATTTTATACAACAATCCATAACGACTTTTTTTTTCTGCAAATAATTAGTATTATCAATTAGCGCTTACCTTTCATCCTTATATTTTACGTTTATTTGTACAAGTTTTTATTTCCAATCCCACTGTCGCCAATAATGTTATCTGACTTATTATTTATGGACATTATATCCATCGTATTGGGTTAATCCCAATGCAAACCATAGCCAAGTTTAAAAATACACAAGTTGCAAATTGTCCTTAAGTAAATAGTCCACCACGCTCGGCTGCTGGCAGCGCATTGTGCAATGAAAAGCGACAATGTGTTGGAACGTGAGAGTCAGGCATCGTTTAAACAGGTTTTTGGTCTATCACACGGCCGTCTCATTATTTATCAGTAGGTCTATAGGTTAGTTGGTAGGTTATTTTTTGCACTGTTATTCAACTCACACTATTTATGTACTTTTTACTATATTTTTTGTCTGACACATAATTATTTTATTTAAGTATGCACACATACGTTACGTTGCAGTATAAAACTGATTTACATCCGTCACCTCACACATCAGGTCCAGTTGAAAACCAGCGTCAGGCACTAGTTGTCTGGCTTTATGCTGAACTGGGCCTTTTTGGCACGGCCGTGAGGCACACTCTCCTGCTAATTTCTTACATCGGACTTTACGTTACTTACCGATATGTTCTGTTTTTTTTATCTGATGTATGTACCTAGCTGTTTTATTGTGTGTCTTTTAGTCTGTGCTAAATAAATGTATTTTCTTTCTTTCTTTTCTTTCTTTCAAACAAACTCTTGAGCTTTATTGTGGTTACACTAAAAATGAAAACATATAATAAAAAACATAAAATATTGGCATGATAAGAGACTATTTAAGTCTCTTATCATGCCAATATTTTATGTTTTGCCTTATAATTGCGATTAGCAATCTCGTCAACTCTTCCGTTTCCAACTCTGCACATATTAATCCGTGGACAATGGTGTGGGTTATATGTTTATCAATTAATTATTTTACTCATAGTTTTAATTAAACCTTAACATGTAACTGTTTTCTTGTCCCTTAAATAAATAAATATAAGTATTATGTTATCTGTATTTCAATAATTTTATTCTACACAGCTCATCTGCATCACTTCATGATAATGTAAGTGTACTTTCGACTAAAATAGCATAATATCATAATATTCACACGTTAAAATGTGTGTCATAATGAGGAGGGAAAAGTATAATATACTAACTAATTGCAATCCCCATTTTTTTGGAATGTTAAGCTTGGTCCAACTTGGTCTTAGTTGGTTGATTAGTTTGATTCAAGTCCGAATCCGAGAAACGCCGGTCCGAAGTGACCACAGTCCTATTTGTATGAGGGGTTGCCTACTGGATCCGAATTCCATCCGTCCGAATTTAGAACATTCCCAATTCGAATTGAAGTCGGATCTTTAATTCCGATTCCGATCGGATGTAGTACAGAACCGCTCTGCTGATATTTATAAACTTACTTATTACATACCTACGTTGGAGAAGCAGACTTATTATTGTCACTGTCAAACAACTTTGAAACTAAAAGTGCAGCAATACAATTCTGTGAAAATCTCACCGTGAATACTAAGGTGAAGTGAGCTGTCATTCCACCTGATGTTAGGGATTGCCTCCATTGATAGTTCACTTCACGCTCACTTCACCCATGTTATCACGGTGAGATTTTTATAGAATCGATAGGCAGCGTGTGACATGTCTTAGCCAAAGAACGTCCTTAGTGATTTATAGATCTCGACCTGAGATGCCTCTATGTTTCTTTCTAAAATTTTTTTTTCTTCAAAAATTTCAGGATTTTGATTCGGAAAATAATGCCAAGGAATCCATGGAAGTTTCGTACGTATATCTTGTAGTTTGGAAACAATACATATTTTTACAATCCATGTTATTTTTGCCATCGACACACTGAGAAGATCTTTTTATCATCTACATATTGAAGTTATTTTACTAGATTTAATTTACTACGTTTTATATTTCTAGTGATGAAGACTATGATGGCTCCGTAAGCACCTATACAGATTTCCTGTAGGCTTTGTATAAATAAAATTATCCATTTTGTTTTACATCTTATTGCTACTGTTCTGGAAAGATACAGAAATGCTTATTTTGATACTTATCCTCTCTGTGGCTTTCTAAAGGGGATATGGTGATCAGTATTCAAGTAGTTTACTACCAAAAGTTTCTTAATATTGCTCTCCAGCTTTACATTAGAAAACTTCTAACTACTTACCTACCTAATTCCACTAATCTATGCTGTTTTTTTTTTTGGGATTGAGGGCATAAAACATAAACAGTATAATATGTATCAGAATGGTGTGGTCAAAAAGGGTTCAGACCATCAAACTTGACCACTTTATGCATGTAATTGCAAAAAGCTATGAACTTTTCCATACAAAACTTCAATACCTACTCAACTCAAATGATTGGGATGGCAGTAGGATGGCAGATTTTTTTTTCTCAATAACGAAAATAGTCCCATGGAGAAAATTGTTCAGATTGATTTTCTGTACCACACCCTTAAATTTGACCACACCTTACTGATAACGTTGAATAAATCATAGTTAAAAAAAATAACTTTTTATAGGACTCACTTAACCTGTACCACACGAGAAGGAGCAAAAATCCCGACATTGGTTCCGTAGAATCTTCTGATTCCTCGGTTTCTTCTGCTTCGTCGGACTATGAAAGGAACCCGGGAAATCCATTCACTGTACACAAGAATAAATACAAACAAAACTGGCCTTATAATCATTATGTAAGTTGCTTCTGAAGGGAAAATGTTTGTCCGACTTGACTGCAGAGAATGGTTAAGTCGGATTCAAATCCTACTAATACAAATAACAAAGTAATCTTACTCAAAGCAACTGTAGCTAGTATTATAAACGCGAAAGTTTGTGAGGAAATTAAGTTCGGTGGCAGCAGAAGATGCAAAAAAAAACGATTTTATTTAATAAAGTTTTATTAATAATCACCAAATTACAATTATAGTTTTAATCTAGCTAATAACTAATTATGTATTACTTAGTCAACGATTGACCAAAAAGTGCCGTTCCCGTGAATGTTGAAATCGGCGGCGCTCGCGGAAACGGTGTCAGCTTCGTTCGACACGAGGCATGTGTGCTGCGTCAGCTCCTAGGTATTGCGCATTATGTTGCTAAGTGGATTCAGGGCGATGCATACTATAGCGATTTGCCTCGGCTATGCTTGCGTAACACCTCCCCCCGAAGAACAGCGACTATTGAAGACCTTGGTCGTAAATTGCGCTGGGAGATGATCAGTACCATCGTTTTGAATCTCTGGAACGGCATCGATGCTCTGCTGTTGAACTTCCTTGTTGTTGGAAGATTCTTTCTTAAGCTTGATCTGTTTCAGATGATATCTTCGATAAATGAAGTAAGCGATTAGTGCACATGCACTGAGTAATAACGCATACAGCGGTATAGTTGTATGATAGAGGCTGCTATTTGAATGTGTGTCAAAGTGTACCGGTGACTGCAGTGAAATCTGTTTGTTGGTTGCGTGTAGATCATCCAAGTTAATAGAGTTGAGTTTGAATAGTGGATATGCTGCTGGGCTAGGTACATCTTGTTTAGGGACATCTATTATCTTCAAGGCTTGACCTTTCAATCGGTCCTTGGAGTTTGAGATGATAAACTCTGTTGTCTGAATAAAGCAGTTGTGAGGAAGCATGGCGAGGTAACTTCCTTGCAGTAACTTGTGGAGATCTTGTTCGCAGGACAGGCGTACTTTCGTCAGAGTCGGGAAGTTGATAGTATAATGGCGGTCATCAAGTTTCTCGTAGGCTGGCTTTTGAAGAGATATTGTGACTGGTTTGCATTCGGGAAGTCTCTGCTGCTGCGTGATGAGGGTTCCAATACAGTCCGGCGACGTTCGGCTTTGTACGTTGTGTATCTCTTCACATAGATCCCTTTAGTGGACTTCGGGCATTCAGCCTCTATGTACTTGAAATCTTTCGAATGGATCGCAAGGAATTGGAAGTGTGGGACAAGAATCTCATGGTTTTTGTTAGGAACTATGGATATTTTGTATAGATCATACGTCTGGGGTAGGATGATCGGGAATTTGTAGACTATAACTATTTCATTACCTATACAGGGTGTAATTTAAACCCAGTAGTTATCCTGAAGCATTAAGGATAACAGCTGGTATAGAGTCACTATACATAGTTTCAACTCAAAATAAAATACTCTAAGAATTGATACCAAATTTTCGGTTTCATTGGTTTCTTAAATTCAAATCATAACAAACGTGTCACCGCACTACGTAGGTCAATAACTTTTTAAGTTACTTGCCAATATCACGATAAATCTCTTCCGTAACTCTGCGCGCCTAGTACCGTAGCCTACTGCAGCGCAGGCGGTGTTTGTCGGCGCCAACTGACGGAATATTCCGCCGCCGCCGCGCGCGCGCGCAATAAGCCATACGTACTTTACCGTGATGTAAAAATTAATGTGTAATTCTAATTATTGATTTACAGTTTACTCGTTAATATTAAGCCAGAAATTGCACGTAAAAACTGGAATAACAAAACTTACGTATACAATCGTAACAAAGTTTAGGAAGGTACCTAGGTTAACTAGTTTCATCCCTTATTATTACTTTATACCGAGTAAACAGTAAAATCTTAAAGCTTTGCTTAATTTAGTAAATTGACTTACATTTTTAAAGATGGGGTTCGATGTGGTGACCTTGGTATTGTATGCACAAGGCCGCTCACTTGTTCATGGACACACATTACGTAGCATGTCTGGTGTTATTGTCCTGAAAGTGGCCTCAATCCGCACTTTAATTTGTATCACACTGCACTGCGTACACTACACACGCACTATGGGTGCTGACCGTCGTTGCTCAGCACTCGCCATAGGTACCTGATTACCTATGGTTAGAGGCACCAAGCCGATGTACCATCCGAGATCAAACTAAAACATGCTGACGAAGGCATCTATCGACGCTCAGCATCTGGTCTACTCTCAATAAAACGGCGCCGGTACAGTTCTCGGGCAACTCGCAAATTACTGATGCGCATAATTATCATAGGGATAAAAACGAGTGTACTAGACGCAGGACAGATGTCGACTGACGGCGACGAGCAAAGCAATAACAAAAATGAAGCTCCTATTCCCTGCTATCCTGGTACGTAAATATTATTTCGTTAAATTTGATACCTATAGGGTAGCTGTCCCTATTAGTGTCCACTACTGTTAAAAATATTATTCAAGATTATTTTACATACTAATAATAATTTCAACTAAACTCCGTTAAACTTTTAAGTAAATCTAACACAACCGAGCAAACTAATTACGAATTCAAAATTGAAAAATCATTCATTTTTTTTTTTTGGGTGGGAAAATCATCAATGACTCAGCTGCCGCCCTGGGTGGGGCGGAAGGCTGAAGGAAGTGTTAGACTCTTACTGACTAAATACCACCCTGTTCCTTCAGTTGCCCTTGCATTCCGGGTTATCTCGTTAGAATATTTCCGCAATCCCGGAAATTCCCAAAACTCCGGAAAATCATTCATTTCAATCCATTAAAGATCATAATATGGGTTCGCGTTATCTCGTTATAAGTCTGAAATAAAAATTGTATTTACCAGGAGTAATTGAAACTACACGGACTGTAATTAATTCACGTACCCTAAAACCCAGGTTTACACACACATCGATGTTACATTGTGTGTGTAACGACGTAATCAGGGTTCTGTGAGCAAACGATATTCAATTCGGAAATAACAATTCCTGTTACTCATGCGCTTCTAGTACTTTTATTAATTTCTTTCGACAGTTAGATGCAATTTTGCGACATTTTCTTATTTGAATTATAATAACAAAGACTAAACGTGCTCAAACTAATAAAACCTATGTACCACTCAAACAGCACCGACAGACCGTGAACTCCGATAATTTTTTCGGTTAGTTCTACACACAAAAATTATGAGTGCGTGGTATTATTTTGTAATAAAAAAAAACGATTAACTTGTTGCTAATAATTTACGTCTTATTTAGTAAAAAAATAACCTTATTTTAAAAATTATGAACGGAACCCACTGTGATTTTATTTGTACTAGGAGAAGAATAAGTTGCGAAGAGGTGAATTGAAATGATGTTTTGGGTTCAGTTGGACAAAAAAATGGTTTCTAAATCCTTTTCCTATTCTAAGTACTAATGGCAAATAATAATGTTTATTTAAGCAATTAATTGCCGGTAGGATGCACGTAAGGATTCGATTTTTATGATCAATTCAATGGTTGTACAAGCTGTCGATTTTTCGAAAAAATCGTTTTAATGCGATCTTCAAGCAAATCGATTCAATAGTAACGTGAATCGAATCTCTTGGATCGTATGTGTAAATAAAGGCTCTTAATAGTTCAAGTTCATATTTGCCCAAAGCATTGTGCTGACAATCATAAACAGCGAATAGGTAGGTTTATCTATTTCAAACAAGATCAATTACATAAGTATGCCGACACTTTTTAACTTGTCCGAAGATTGAAACATATTAGTCATCCATCTGAATTAAAGTCATTGAATTACGCTGGAAAGGTTATCAAATATTATTGACGTACCTACCTGACTGGCAACTGTAAATATGTCACAAAACAGAGGTGTGTTAAATGTTGTTTAAAATTTTTTAATTACGATTTTTGAATGAATTTTTAGAAGATCGATGTAAGAAGAGCACGGGATTCGATCTGTGAATCGAATGAAAAATCGAATTAAAGCAAAAAATCGTTCATCTTTATGGCCACCAAAATAAAAGGTTAGAAATAATGTTAGGAAATTTACAGGAATATTGTTTTTGAATTAGGTATTTACTGTATTGTAGGTATGATGGAAAGGTGGGTAGCGGGTGGAAGATTACTACGAGGTAGATAATAATTATCTACAAAGTAATCTTCTACAAAAGGACAACCACGTAAAAAACCAACAAGTGTGTAAATGATACGTGACAATTCAAGCAGGTATCTAAATATTTCGTTAACTTTTGATACCTAGACCAATTAATTGTATTGTAGATAGCTAGTTCACAAACATAATCAAAGTTTTGGAAAAGTCAGTAATAATATTTTGTGAATAAAAAATAAACATGCGGAACCGTTTATTCAGAAATACCAGGAGTAGGAGGTTTATCTTTACTTACAAATAGTTCGTTGACACCGATCAGCTGTTTTAGTGCTAGTGATGTGTTTATTTCAATTTGAAAAGTTCGGTTTCTGGTATCAATGTATTAAAAAATCTCATAACTTCCGAACATGTAGCGATAGGATTAAAAAACCCTTCCTATATCGTTTGATATCATCCAAAGAAGGCGTGCCCTTTGTATGTATATACCTTTTCCGTTACAGATTGTATAGTATGAACCTAACTGTATGACATCATAATATTCTCGAACTCCTATATCTAATACCTTATTACTACCATAAAGCCTAGTTAATTTACTTATTATAGATCTAATGGTGTTTAAACTAATGACGTCATGGTGTGCTGTAGACGTCCGTATAAACGCTAGTACGTTCTGTAACTTCGATATTTCTCGCGACAGCCTGTCAACGTTATCACTAACTATTAAGATTGTTTGTCCTAGGTGGGCATATTGAATTAATTCGTGATTTCCTTTCTCTAGACTCCTACTCATATTTCTGACTAAAGCCGTTAATCTGTTTTGGTTATCTACCATGTTATCTACTATTTTAGAGTGCTGAGTTATCCAAGTTTTGGTCAGACTCACGTGATTGTTAAATTCCGTTAATAACTTGTTTTCATCAATTTGAAGAGATTTTATCGCATTATTAAAATGTACCGCATCTGTATAATCAAGGTTACCAGTTATGCTTTTAACGACAGAACCGAGACCATCTACGAGACCTCTTTTAGAACGAGTTGTTTCAAATGACTGCAATTGGTCGAGGACGGTTTGTAGCTGCTCCTCTAAGTATTCAATATGAGGCTGGAATAAAGAAAGGCTTTTATTATTAAGATCGGGACTTATTTCTCTCAATTGATTATGAACGACATTAACCTTATCCTGTAATTCCTGAAGATTTACGTGTTGTAAAAACGAATGGTAATGAGATATTATACTACAGGGACCTAGTTTAAAAGGTAATATACCTGGGCCATCGTCGAGATTTTCAAGTTTTATCTTTTGTGTTAGAGCCGAATGCAGGAGCAGATGAAGTACTAGGAGAGTCCTGTAACAATTGGGCACTTTTAGGCACTCTCTTTAATCTGGATTTAGCAATTGGTCCACGCTTTTTGCGCGTGTATATATGTATTGGTAGGTCAGCCATAACGGTGTCATGCGTATAGCGGGGTGCTATCTTCTGTCGAGAAGCAAGGGGATTTTTCACAAATATTTGTTGTTCGGGAGAGTACTGGTTTTCCGTCTCTCTAGACTTATTACTAGCATCTATTAAATCTTTACGTTGGATCAGGCTAGACTCGTGAATTATATTATAAGCATTAGTCATTTTGTTTTTATGTTCTACTGTATACTGTTGTAACAAATGGGTGGTTAAATCTATGTCCAGTGGGTCGCGTGGGTCGAAATGTCCTGTAATAACATCGATTGGTTTACATTTTGTCAAACTGTGTATGGAGCTATTATAAGCCAAAAGGGCATAATTTATCAAGTTTAAAACTGGTTCATTCTTTTGTTCCACCTTTAAGATACGTAGGTGTTCCAAGATTGTTGAGTGGAATCGCTCGACAATTCCGTTTTCATTGGGAGTGTGGGGTGCTATTTTGTGGTGTTGTATTTTATGTAGTCTTGTGAACTCAGCAAACAGCTGATTTGTAAACTCTGGTCCGTTGTCTGTCACTACTGTATAAGGTATTCCATGATGGGTACAGAATTTTAATAACGCTTGCACTACGCTAACTGCTGTCCCATCTCTCAAATAATAGGCTTGAGCATACTTTGAGAAAGCGTCAACGATAGTGAGGAATTTCTCGCTCTGAATAGTTAACAAGTCTAAATGGACAGTTTCAAAAGGTTTACTTGGTGGAGGGACAAGACGAAACTGTTGTTTTAGGGGGTGTCGGTCATACTTGGCCTGGCCGCAAACTGTACATTCATTAATAAATTTAGTAATGTGGTCTTTCATTTTAGGCCAAAAGTACTTATGAGACAGGGCTAGGTAGCATTCGTTTACGCCTCTATGATTTGTTTTTCCGTCGTGATATTTGTTAATTATTTCTTGTTGCTTTAAATATTCTCTTATATTTTCGAGTTCAATTTTCGCAAGCGCAAGATTCATGGCTGAATTTTTAAATGTCTTTTGAATTATTGGAATAACTGTGTACATTGCTAATGGTGGATTTATTAGCAGGCCTGTTTTAATTTTGGGGTGAACGTATTCCTTAATAGCATTAATGACATCTTCCTCAAGATTGGATTCCGACAGTTGGACGGCGGTACGCGTGTGCGTTTCAAAGGGTTTTGTGACTGTTGGTCTCCCTTTGATATCGCCTACGATAGTGAGTACTAACTGTTTAGTAAATTTGTTGAGTGGTTGCTCTGTTATTGGGACTTCTAGGATAGGGTTTTCGCGGTCGGTGTGGACTGTTAAAGTGTTGGAGTCATTCGCGGCTTCTGAGGCTGTAATCGTCCTAGAATCATCAGCTGATTGATTCCTCTCAGACGGGTTTGCAATTATTGAGCTTACCTCTTCATTGTGGATCTCTAAGCGGGATAGGGCGTCCGCATTGGTGTTGAATTTGCCCTGCTTATAAACTACAGAAAAATCGTATTCTGATAACTTTAAACGCCATCTTGTAAGTCTGGAATTAGGTTCTTTGAGGCTCATAACCCACTGCAGAGGCTTATGGTCAGTAATAATTTTAAATTTCCTGCCAAATAGGTACGGTCGAAAGTATTTGCAAGCCCATACGATAGCAAGCAATTCTTTCTCTATTGTGCTGTAATTGAGTTCGCTTGAATTCAAAGTTCTAGAGGCGTATGCAATGGGCTTATCTGAACCTATTGGACCCTGAGATAATACGGCCCCCAATGCAATCAATAAAAATTCTTTGGTGAAATCGGGGTATTGCAAAATTGGGTCATTTGTTAATAGGGTTTTACAATGCTCGAAACAACTAACGTAATTCTGATCACAGACTATTTTAGATCCCTTTTTTAAACATTGGGTCATGGGTTTAGTGATACGTGCAAAATCCGGTATAAATTTCCTATAATATCCAAGTAGACCGAGGAAGCGCTTAATTTCCGTAGTAGTTTTAGGTAATGGGTAGTTTTTTATAACGCTAATTTTATCTGGATTTGGTTTAACCCCATCTTTACAGATGACATGTCCTAAAAATTCTGTCTCCAGCTTCAAGAACTCGGACTTGTCCATTTGTATCTTGAAGTTGGATTCTCGCAGTCTCTTAAAAACCTTTTCTAAATTAATAATATGTTCTTGCAGGGATGTACTGAACAGGATGACGTCATCCAAATATACCAAACAGATATCCTGGAGATCCCTCAGGATATTATCCATTACGCGCTGAAATGTTGCCGGAGAGTTTTTCAATCCCATCGGCATTCTTAGAAATTCATAGTGGCCATTTTCCACATTAAAAGCGGTTTTGTGTATATCAGAGGGGTCTAATTCAACTTGATAAAATCCGCTGGCTAGGTCGAGTGTACTAAAATATTGGCATTTACCTAATTTGTCTAATATGTCTGAAATGTTAGGTATAGGATATCTGTCATCAATAGTTTTTTCGTTGACTTTACGAAAGTCTATCACAATTCGCCACTTGGTTTTACCCGAAGCATCTGCCTTTTTGGGGACCACCCAAATGGGAGAGCTCCACGCAGAATCCGAAGGCCTGATTATATTCTGCTCAAGCATCTTATTAATCTGGTCTTTAACTTCTTGTTTATGGATGTATGGATATCTGTAACTTTTAGCATGGACGGGGATTTCATCAGTCGTCCTAATCTTATGTTTTATTTTATTCGTAAACGTTAGAGGTTCTCCTTCGAGATAAAAGACGTCGGAGTACCGAGCACATAAAGTTCTTAAATTCGCCAGTTCCTCTGGATTTAAGTGGTCGGTCCGGAGGCGCGATAAAACTTCCTCCGTACGGTTACTTAATTGATCTACATGTTCGCTCTGTACATTAAATAGTTCGGCAGTAACGGGACGGTCCATAGAGAAAATTACGTCATTAGGTGATTTATTTGAAATTTGTACCCAACCTCTATTGTTTTTTACGGTGGTGAAACAGTCAGAGATTAAACAGTTACTAATTATTTGGTCGGGAACGAATACATCGCCGTCGTGGGAATTTATAGGCAATCTCACTAACTTAGATGTCTGAGCTGGTATGATTTCTTCATAGATGTTAGCATTGCGAGAGTCATACATAGTAATGGGTATCTCCGTGTTTCTAGTGACTAATTTTTTGTTTCTTAAGTCAATGTTAGTGCCCCATGAATCCAATAAATCAAAACCGATTAACCCATCAAAATAATTATGAAAGTCTAGGATGAATAAGGTGATATTTCCTTCTTCCTTAAATTCGGGAAAGTTAGGCAAGGTTATCGAATAATTATTTTTATAAACGGTGCGCACGTTAGTTACTTCAAACGGGCTGTAGTTGAGAGGTACATTAAAAAAATATTTTTCAACTGCTTGCGGTGATATAAATGACTGATTCGCTCCAGTATCTATGAGGAATTTTAAAGGTGGGTTATGGATTTGAATATAGCCGAGTTGCCTCTGTATGTTAAAATTTACGTCTATTTTGGCTTTTCTGATTTCGGGGTTTGGGGAAAATTTCCGTCTTGCTTCCGGTTTTCGTTTCCGGTTTCATCATTTGGCTTAATTTCTTCTACCACTGGGGTTTCATATTGCCCATAGTTAAAATAAAAGTCTAGGTATACTTGGTAGGCGTCATAGTCCTGGTTATAGGCTGCACATACTAAATCATAATAGGGATCATAAACACAATCGTAGTTATTAACTTCTCGCGTTTTAAAATAATTGCTAGGTGGCGGATTGCCGGCTGTACGCCAGTCGTGTCCTGTGGAAGGTAACGGTTTAGGCACAAAGTGGCTGACGCCACTCATGGGACGCGGCGTACTATTATAGTTAGTACTTTGTTGCACGGGTAAAGCATTCGGAAGTCTAAAGACATTGCCCTGAGCATTATAATTTGGAGGTGGTGCTCGGAACATCTGTTGAGTCCGGGTAGGGCCACGAGGCTGTTGTAATTGAGGTATATTTTGCCGCCAACCTTGATTAGGTTGAGGGAAGAACTGCTGGGAACGCGGAAGGCCAGGCGTGCTATATATTTGTGATTTTGAGGGACCGGGTATGCCCATTGTAGGAAGTTGCTGCATAAACTGGTTTAGAGGTAGGTTGGAATTAGGCTTGGAAGGCTGCTGATTACTATCCTTCTTACTAGACCCGCTTTCGGTGCGCTGCTGCATATAAAGTGTATTAAGCTCCTCCTGTACGAACTCGAGTGCCTTTTCCATCGTCTCGGGACGCATGCAACGAACCCTAGAGCCTAAGGGATCTTTTAAACCGCGTAAGTAACATTGTAGCGTCAACTTCTTATAAAGGTCTCGCTTCGCCGTAACTGTAGTAGGCACAGTTTCATGCAGTGTGACGTAAGTCATGATTGTGCTAAACAAATTCTGGCAGCGCTCATAGAATTCCTGTGGGGTAGAAGACCCCTGAGTCTGTAAGGACAAATCGTTATATAAAGCGGTCTCGTCGCGATGATCGGCGAAATTATTAATTAGCGCGCTTCGAATGCCAATCCAATTCTCGGGAATACCGTTACTGTTTATTAGTCGAGCTGCGGAACCCGTAACCTTGTTTAAAATGCCATTTATGAGTGCCAAATTGGTTAACTCATTACCCGGTTCAGTTTTGAAGTATGCGAGTACTAGTTGGTCACAGAGATTTACAAAACGAGTTAACACGTTGGGGTTGCCATCGAATTCAGGCAGAATCCGGAGCGAATTAAAAATTTCTCCTACTTTGTCGTGAGACATATTTGTGTCCGGTAGTACTGATTCACCTAACTGCCTATACTCGTCTATAGTAATAAGCCTATTTGACCTACTACTGCCTAAACTACGATTACGTGACACTCTTGGGTGGAAAATCTTGGAAAACTAATATGTAAAAATACTGAAAATAAATCACACACAATGAATTATAACTAGAAGAACTGGAAGGAAAATAGTTTATAGTAAATGATAGGTAAGAATCAAGGTTAAGAATAGGACAGTAAGGACTTGAAAGATTCAAAGTACTTACAACATGGTCTTCTTTGCCGAATCGATGTCTGGATTCACCTCTGCTGGCGCCTCACGATGTATGTAGATTCGGGATACTCGAGAATCGGTAAGTCACGCGGGACTTCGGTCCGATTTTAGGGGAAATCTTGACGCGTCACGTACCTACTCTATGCTGAGTATCCTACCGGCTGCGCCAATTAAGTTCGGTGGCAGCAGAAGATGCAAAAAAAACCGATTTTATTTAATAAAGTTTTATTAATAATCACCAAATTACAATTATAGTTTTAATCTAGCTAATAACTAATTATGTATTACTTAGTCAACGATTGACCAAAAAGTGCCGTTCCCGTGAATGTTGAAATCGGCGGCGCTCGCGGAAACGGTGTCAGCTTCGTTCGACACGAGGCATGTGTGCTGCGTCAGCTCCTAGGTATTGCGCATTATGTTGCTAAGTGGATTCAGGGCGATGCATACTATAGCGATTTGCCTCGGCTATGCTTGCGTAACAAGGATGGATGGATGTTTGTTACTCTTTCAGGCAAAAACTACTGAACGGATTTTGATGAAACTTTACAGCAATAAAGCTTATACAACATAATAACACATAGAATACTTTTTATCCCGATATTCCCGTGAGACCGAAACTTACGCGGGTGAAACTGTGGGGCGCAGCTAGTATTTTTATGCTGATGTGCACCACACTACTCTCGCGCAACTCGCAAGACGGGCATCACATCAAAACAGTATGGACGCCAGTAAACAAAATATACGGCTCCCGTTGGTTCTGATGTAACACCAGGGATATTAATGGTTAAGCAAAATTACACCCTAGAGTGCGTGCAAAATTATTGTGCGTGCGGCGGAAATAATCGTTTGCCGCTATCTTGACGTTTATGTCAGACTAGCTGCGCGCCGCGGTTTCACCCGCGTAAGTTTTGATCCCGTGGGAATATCGGGATAAAAATTATCCTATGTGTTATTCTGCCCTTATCAAAAACGTGTCCTTATCAAAAAAGCATATTATAAGATTAAAGACTACGTTGAAGACAAGGTAGTTTGGCAATAATTGCTTCTGCACATGTGGCTTCCCTGGCATCTCATTAACGGCATAACTACATAAATGTCTATTAACTGCTCTCAAATTACGATTTTTATTTAATTTTTACATACTTCTTTGACATTTAATCTTTTTACTATTTGACATTATATAGAGACAATTCTAATCCTTCAACTCTTTTTAGTGGTTGTAATGAAAATTATGATCACTTGGTTCTAATAGGTTTTTATATTTTATTTATCTTTTTTTGAGTTTTTGATTTTGTAAATGTGAGGACTTTGTAGGCCCTGTAGATTTTAGATCTGTAGATCATTTTTTATTTTATCAAGTACCTGGCACTTGTTGACAGGCCTACGCTGTTCTCCCATACCTACTGTAATTAGAAAACATTGTAAAAGCCAATTATTTTTAAAAGAGTAACCGTGGAGTTTCTTGCCGGTTCTTCTCCATAGGAAACGACCAATTGGAACCGTGCACCTAGCTTCTGACGTTTCATAAGTGCCCTTGTAGGCTTATGTGAAATAAAATATTTTGATTTGATTTGATTTGATGTATAAACTATATTACTGTAAAGTTTCATCAATATCCGTTCAGTAGTTTTTGCGTGAAAGAGTAACAAACATCTATCCATCAGTAGCTATATATTGGGGGTTCTGGATCACCGGAAGTCCAGCATAACTAGACCCGTGATGGTATGTAGTTTGTTTGGGGCGAGCGTTCAGGTTATAGTGGTTTCGTGTGAAAAATGGTGTGTTTAGCGGAAGTGCAGCAAGATAAGGTGTGTGGGGATTCTGGATCACGGTGGTCCAGCATAAGTAGACCCGTGATGGTATGCGGTTTGGTATGGGTCGTGCGATCAGGTTATAGTGGTTTTGTAGAAATGGTGTGTGTTAGCGGAAGTGTGGTGAGATAAGGTGTGTGTTATCATGGTTAGTAGTTCCCACGTGATTAACAATGTATTAGTTCCCACGCAGGTTGTGACCTTGAGGCTGTGATGCGGTTTGGGGAGTGATTAGGTGCGTGGGAGGAAGGTGTGACAATGTAGTATTGGTTCCCAGGGGTTTAGGCCATGAGGCTGGTAGAGCCGTGATGGTGTTTGGTATGGGGCGTGCGATTAGGTTGTGTGAGAGGGTGTTGCGAAAGTTTTGCGATTGCGTTTTGGTTCGTTGAGGGTGGTGATGTTGTGAGACGGGGGCGGTGCGGGGGCGTAGAGGACATGGTGGAAGCGTGCGATGAGGTTGTGTGAAAGGTGTTGCGAAAGTGCTGCGATTGCGTTTTGGTTGAGGGTGGTGATGTTGTGAGACGGGGGCGGTGCGGGGGCGTAGAGGACAATGTTATGAGTCCTGCGCTGTAGGTGATAAGGATATGTCACATTAAGTTGGTTCTGGTTTGAATCAGAGTGGCTGTTGGATGTTGCAGTATTTTGATAAGCAAAAGAGTCATGTGTAGGAAATCAGTGTTGCACATACAATGTATGTTTTATTTGATAAACAATCGAACAAAGGGAGGACAGGAAATGAATGGTACATATTGATTAAATAGGAGTGGGTGAAGCGAATCTATAAAAGTAAAATAATAATCAATAAATGCATACAGTTTGCAAAGTGTTTGTCAGTAGTAGTCATCGTGCATTCATAATGATTTTAACGAGTTTGTTACCATGGGTGGTAATGTTCCAATTACAACGAGATGACGGAGGTGGAATGGTGATAAGAAATATAACACGATTCTTAAATGAAGATTTACAAGGTGTATGTAGTGATGATGAACTGTGGTACATTAAGAAAGTGGAGCTCTTAGATGAGCAAGGTAATTTTATAAAAAGATGGTTAATAAAGTTTTATTTCAACGATGATTCTGATAACAATGTGAATAGCGGTGGATTTCGGAAGATGTTTCACCGGGAATACGTGGCTGTAAGCAGTGGTGGTAAGAGACAACATGGATTGAATTTACGTATATGTAGTGAAAACAATAGATTGTTGTTTAACAAGCTGGAAATCACAAGATTTATCAACCCTCGTTCAAAACGCAGCAGTGGTGGTGGAACTATGAACAATAGTTTAAGTCAAACTTGGACATCCAACGTGTTTCGTCAGACATATACAGATGAAAATGGTTTGGAAATCATAGTGAAAGTACCTAGAGGTAGTCCAGTTGTTGTTGCTAGTCACCATCGTCGTCATAATCATCAACATAAATATGAAGATGGAGCAGGAGAGAATACGAGTGTTAAAACAATGGAGACGACTGCTGCTACAACAACAACATCAACATCGACAACGGCTTATCCTATACTATTAAGTCCAAACTGCAATCGTTATAAAGTAATTATGGAAAGTGTACAATTATGGATATCTACAGAAATGAAGAAATTGAGAGAAGGTAAAATAACCGACATCGAATGTTCAGCTAGTTTACCCATAAATTAATAATTTCTAACACCGGAAGAGATAAAAAAAATCACATGAAACTATGTTGCTGTGGTTAAAAAAAATTCTCATGAAACTATGTTGTTGTGGTGAGTAGATAGGGGAATAGTATATAAACAAACATTTGTTTCAAAAGGTCATACTTTCAGTTAGCATTTAACAAGAACAACAGTATCAAGTACCACAGTAACAAGTAGTTACTCATACGTTTACGTCTCATAATCCTTGTAAGTGTTAATTTTTATTTAAATAAAATTATGTCATTAAATCAAGGAAAGGGTAATACTGCTCTCGCTGAATTAAATAGTTGGGGAAATAAAACTTGGAGAAAAATGAGTGATTTAGAGGTAAATAAGCCATATAAGATCATAGAAGCTAGTAGGATGTCTTCAAAGTATACACCAAACGCAATGCAGACGGTGGTGCATCTGGATAATGGATATACAATCACACTACCATCAAGATTTAATGATATAAATGAAGACCTATTAGCTGAACTTAATACTGGTATTCATCTCATAAATAAAGGACCAAGCGGGAATACATGGATTATCAACTTTTCTTTAGAATAGATCAGTTGAGGAATTAAATGATTATTTTATATTACAGTGACTGACGCTACCTACTGAGATATACAATTTTAGTCTACTTAGAAAATTCAAAATATAATAATGATGTCACTAGTTGAAGCAGTGTATTTTGAATGTAAGAAGAATTGGTTAAAACATTTATCTTCAAACAGATTGCTGCAGCTGTGGACAAGACCTATACCACTTGTGAAGTTGAATGCAGACGTGAGTGTTTTACTTAAAAAGATTTATGAGAAAAGTGATTTTAGTGCTGCACACATCTATACCCTGATTGAGATCTGGGATGATATTACATGTTATTTGGAGGATACTGCAGGTGATATTAATGTGGAAGTAATAGAGTGGTTTCAGTTATTAAGTGACATACCGCCAGATTGTTTCGGTCACGGACTATTCACTGAACAAATAGGTAACGATTTAATAAACTGTTTAATTTATGCTGTAAGCGAGTGCGGTCTAGAGACATTTTAAAGTTTTCACTAGCGATTTTTTTGTGTATCTTTTGTGTATTTGTGTATCTGCGAAAGTGTGTTTTGTGTACTTTATTATGAGTCTAGAAAACATAAAGTATATCATTGACGTAGATGGGTTCCAAATGTTTAAAAATATGTATTTTAAAGAAGTAGCAATTTATAATGTTAAGGATAGGATTCTTTATTTGTTTTATATAAAACTCCCAACATGGTTATTAAATTATAAACATGATAAAACAATTATGTTTGTCACAAAATATATTCATGGAATGCAACTAAAAAATTTTGATATTGATATTAGTTTTTCAGAGTTTGTAGAACGAATAAAGAATTTTGACCCAAACAAACAATTCACATGGGCTTACAAAGGGGGGATCATTGAAAGAGATTTTTTAACGAGTTTAGGGCTTTTATCTTATAACTTAGAAACAATTAATTGTCCAAAAGTTGAAATAGTTATCAAAACCTGTAAATTACAACATCTGACCAATTGTACAAGACATGTAGCTTTTATAGGAAAACCACCTCGCATTTGTCATTGTAGTGGTGTAGAGGTGCGAGCATTTTCACTATGGTTAGAGAACTATCTACTTAATCAATAAGTTTAGTGTGTAATGATTTTCTCTCATATTATGCATCTAGTTTATTTGTATTGATTAGAAAATAATTTCATATAATTGGTAACCTGTTGGTACCTATTAAGTATTTAACATGTATGTATATCTAATAATAAATTTAAGTTTTATGTATACCTACTTAATTATAACATCAGATAAATGTTAACAAGCTTCAGGTAGGTTAGTCAAATAAAACATATTATACTTTAATTAATCTTGTTTTCTTTATTTATCCAACTTTTTGAATCTATACCGAACCACTTCACTAGAACTTTGTCACCTTTTCTCTTCAACACTTTCTCCACTAGGTACACATCAGGATATTTAACTTTTTGTAGTTCCTGTTCATAAAATCCACCTAAGATTGGTTGTTTCCTATCATCTTGCAACTGATAGGTCACTGGATTAGTGTTGTTCACTTTCACCACTTGAAATATCTCCGAACTCCAGTTTCCGGTGTATCCCTTGGAAAAAGTGGATTTATATTTACTGATACGTACATAGTCACCACACACATATTTTGATTTAGCTCGTACTTTGATATGATTGTAAACAGTAGATAAAAGGTCATTAGCCTTAGTGTGAGTCACGCTCACTGGGGCAACTCCAATAGTACGATGTATTTTATTATTGTATCTATTTATTATGTTAGAGAGCTCTTTTCCATCCCATTTGTAAGAGCCATTGTATGCGAATCGTTGCCAAAGCCAATTTTTGATAGTTCTAATAAATCTCTCTACAATAGAAGCCTTCATTACACTAAATGTAGAGTAATGGTTTATATTAAACTTTCTCATTAGAGCTTGGAACTTTTCATTGAAGAACTCTCGTCCATCATCAGACTGAATATTTTTTGGTTTCCGTCTTAGGTTGTTGTTTAAAAGGTTGAGCATGGCTTGTGTCACATCTCCACCTGATTTACTCTTTATTGGTTGAACCCATGCGTACTTTGAAAATGTATCGATACACGCTAAAATATACTTAAATCCCCTGTTATACTTGGAATATTTTTGCATATCAATCAAATCTATTTGCCAGGTGTCATCAAGTCCTTTTTGTATGAAACGCCTTCGAGGGAAGTTTTTACGAGCATTCTTGTGAAGTTCCTGAACAACTGTCCATTTACTCATATTAGTTTTTTTTACTAACTTCTGATTTTTCTAGAGGTTTTTTACTAACTTCTTCTTTTCCTCGAGCTGCTTGTTGTCTAGTGACGGTTGACGTGCTGGTGTTTTTTTTTTTTGAGATCTCTTCTAGTCTTTGAGAGATTTTTTTTATTTTAGACAAACAATGAATAGAAACCTCATCCAGTTGTGCTTTTATAACCACATCATTTTTCAGAATACCTTTGTTAGCGTTCCTTAATACACGATTTCCACAGTCCACCTGATGTTTCATTACCTTAATCAATTGTGGTGTTTGCTGCTGAGCGCTATGTAGATAACGTCCGAACTTATCGATAGTCATAATTACAATGAAAGTATGTTTACTTGAGTACATGTTTTAGTATGTTGGAAAGTCGATGGGGTGATTCAATTATATTAGCTTCTATTAATTCTTCCAAAATCGCAATAATTTCATTATCATGATTATTGTTACCGACATTTCGCGAAGCGATAAGTAGTCGTAATCGGTCTATGAGTTCATTAGGGTCGTCCCAATATATAATATCTGTATTAGGGTAGTATTTTTTCATTAAAAGAGTTGTGTCTGTATTTGAATGGTTATTATTAGTAGATGATGTTAAGCCTCTACCTGTTACTAACAAATCTCTTACATTTAACAGACCCGTTACATCTGATCTGTTACCTGTTCCATCGAACAGCCCTGATCTGTTATCTGTTTCACCTGATCTGTTATCTGATCCACCTGATCTGTTATCTGTTTCACCTGATCTGTTTAAACATCCACCAGTTTTTGTTTTCATTTCAGATTTTTTAATAGGAGTAGAATGTGAATGGGATGACTCCTTTATATATTGAGTATATTTGAGACTCCTATCACCTTGTATCTGACCTTCCGCAGAAAAATTACGTCTATGTGCATTTGTCATTATTATTATTTTATAGTAAACGTTACTATCCGCAGGTTGAATCAAAGAAGTATTAGGTTCCCGTTTGAATAACAATTCCATCAGACCTGGTGTATAGCTAAACTTTTGATTTTTTATTATTAAATGATTTTTATCAAATTGAACAGCGCTGTCACCTATATAGTACCCCTCCGGTGTAAGATAAATACCGTAGGGCACTTTTTGAATTTTATTAATTATAATACTATCCAAATAGCTGCGTGCTAATGGATGTGACTCAAAATCCTCTTCCGTTTGGATTGTTGTATTTAGAGAATCATCAGCATCTTCGTACTCTTCTTTTCCAACATCGCTGTACTCTTCTTTTTTGTGTACTTTATCAACAGCATTTCGAATTTTTTGTTTAATTTGGAATGGGTTCTTATCAGTTTCATGTTTCACAGTTACCTCATTATTATCGTTCGAATTGATCTGATGTAATATAGTGTTTAGAGGTTGTGTGATTGGTTGAAATGTTTCTTGTAAGGTTGATGTTAATTCAGCTTTACCCTCATTTAAAGCTTTGATTTTCTTTTTAACTGAACTCACAGACTGAACAAGTTTACGTTTAAGCTCCTTATCTCCAAAGATCTGTACTGTTGAAGAGTCCATGGTGAAATGTAAACAGCTGCATTGTAACATGTATTCTTATACGATTATAATATGATAAAGTCATCAAAACCCCTCCGATATCGACCCTTATTCATCTCAACATCTTTATTAATCACTAAAAACCCATATTTGTTCTTCCAGCAAACTCTGCATATTTCTAGAAAAGTATCCCATGACATATCTGTATTCACATGATCATCATACGTATGTTTTAGATTCATTTCATCCTGCTTAAAGAGTATAATGAAGTTTGCATTATCCCGCACCAGCTGTTTAGGTATTTTGCTGTATGTTTGACATAGATAGAAACAATCTAATCCCTTATGTCTACCCATCGAGAAGTGTAAACGGATAGGTTCTTGGTCTTCCATCGACACATCATCAAAAATTATAATACTGTTGCTTTGAGTCTCTTCCGGTGAGGCTACCTCACTTTTATCTGAAAAAGTGTAGAAATTCACTTCAGGCACCTGACTAAACACTTTGCTTAAAAACATGTATTTTGGTTGATTTAACGATTTGGAGTACAAGTAGACATTTTCAAATATCAAACCTTTTAGCTCAAGCAGTAAGGTGAGTAATATATTAGTTTTACCACAACCAGATGGACCACATATTAGACATCTAATACTGTTAGGTAGGAGTACACTATGTCTGTAATATATACTATCACTGTTGTATTTTGAATTTATATCCCATCCTTTAACTGATAAACACGTGGGTTGTTTCTGAAACTTCATTTTGATAAACAATTTAATTGCTTGCTCGTGCTTATATATCTTAATGCAGTAGCGACAGTGGTAAGAGTAGTAGGTAGTCTTCTAATAATTAAAATGATTGTACAACAGAGAAATAAGGTCAGTCTTCATGAACCTTCTGTGAAAGGAGGAAGTGGTTTAGTCAACACACTTATCAATAAGCTACCTTTCGAGTTACACGTGCCCGGCTACAATTATTGCGGACCCGGAACAAAATTGGAAAAACGTTTAAAGAGAGGTGATGTAGGTATTAATCCTTTGGACGAGGCTTGTAAATTGCACGATATTGCATATGCTCAAAACTCATCCTTAGACTATCGACATAGAGCTGATTTGGAGTTGGCATTAGCAGCGAAGAAACGTCAACTTGAATCAAATAGTTTATCTGAACGATTGGTGGCGTTTGGTGTGAATAAAATAATGAAACAGAAAGTGAAAAGAGGTTTAGGAATTATGCCCCTCAAAAAGGTTATAACAGCCGCACGTAAAGCTATGAAAAACCACCAACGACATCATGGTGAGATCAATGAGAGCGGTAAACGTGGAAAGATTAAAAAAATATCTACCAGTAAATTGATAAGCACAGCTATTAAAGCTGCTAAAAGAAGCATCAAGGATAATAAGAGGAATGTGAAAAAGCCGAGGGTTATTCCTCTACCGAAAAGTGGTGGCTTCCTCCCGCTGATACCGATACTGGGGGCGTTGGCGGCTGCTGGATCTCTTGCCGGTGGAGTCACAACCGCGGCTAAAAATATTTATGAAATGGTTAAAAATAAAGATCAATCGAGTAATAGAGTACCAGTAGCTGTAGGAAGGGGCATGTATATGGCACCTTACAAAAAAGGTATGGGTCTCTATCTGACACCGTATCAAAAAAACTAGACATCGCCCTACCGAATCGTGCCCTCCTCAACTATGAGCTTGTAAAATATGTTAAGCAGCTAAACATTCCTCATTTCCGGGGTGTGGTCATGCGAGATGCTCTACAGAAGCGAAAATCACGACCGTGGAGGTATGAAACGGGGATCGTAAATTTAGACGATTCACATGGGCCAGGAACACACTGGGTAGCATATGCGAAGAAAGATCAAAATTGCGAGTACTTTGACAGTTATGGAAATTTGAGACCACCACAGGAGTTTATCGAATATATGTCAAGTGGTGATGATGTCATCAATATCAGTTATAACTATAACAATATACAGAAAGATAAGACATATAATTGTGGTCATTTATGTTTACGTTTTCTGTTAAATGTTTGTAACGATATGTTTAGAATAAAATAAAATATATAAATGCTATTCTAAAAAACACATTCTTTCATTTCACATCCTTCTGTTAGATTGTGATAATGTCTTTTTCTTTATCGCTCAATGGTACGGATCCCTTATTGAATGTGGATTTTTTACCACCTATAGAACTGGGTGAAGGGGAATACGAGTGTGCTTTGATTTATTTTAAATCATTCAATTCTATTCCTAATGTGGATAGGAGCAACAACCTATTTCATTATGGAGATAATGTTATTACGGTTCCTGAAGGCTCTTATGAGCTGGATAACATTATTCACTACCTGGAACAAGAGATCAACACTACAGCAGGTGACGACCCTTATAAAACGATTGATATACTAGCTAATACAAATACTATGAAGTGTACATTTTATTCTCCATATTATGATATACACTTTGAGAAAGAGAACAGCATTGGAAACATTTTTGGTTTCTCTCGCAAAAATCTCCTCAAAAAGCAAGTGCATCACTCTGATCAATCGATAAACATTCTAATCACAAACACTATAAGAGTAGAATGCAATATTGTTCGAGGCTCATTCATAAATAATAAATCGACCCATGTGCTACACGAGTTTTCACCGTCTGTACCTCCTGGATATCAAATAATAGAGTGTCCTCCAAATCTCATCTATTTACCAATAAAGACGAATATAATTCAAAATCTACAAGTGCGTATTACCAACGAACAAGGGAATCTTGTCAACTTGAGAAACGAAAACATTTCACTTCGCCTACATATAAGGAAAATAGCCTCATGATTATCTATAAAACAAATGGTGAGGCAGTGCAATGTCACAGTCTTTCCACCTCTCAACTGGAGAGAACATATCACCAAAAGCAGCTACAACCAAAAGTAGCAGCAAGAACAAAGATAACGAAAGATAACGCATTGTTTCTTCAATCACTCGGATTACAAGTAAATTCCTAATTAAAATGACGTCATCATCATCGATTCTAAATATAGGAGATAGCGTTTTATTTGATGATAGTATAGAGGGAATTGAATATCACTCATATTTACCCTATAGTGAATCATATAAAAACAATGATGAGATTCGAATCCGTATCAACGATCAAGATGCAATAGTACTACCTTGTGAGAGTCAGTTGGTAATTGAGGGTACTACTACAAAATCTTCTTCTTTCGTCAACAATGCTCCTGCTCACCTGTTTCAAGACATCCGCTATGAATTGAATGGTGTAGAGATTGATAGAACAAAAAACTGTGGTATTACCACCACAATTAAGGGAGCAGTATCCTATGGAGAAGAGGAGTGTAAGAGTTTGGAAAATAGCGGTTGGAATATGAATGGTTATAAAGAGTTTGATGGTGACTTCTGTTTCACTATTCCACTTCGACACTTGTTGGGGTTCGCTGAAGATTACAATAAAGTTATAGTTAATGCGAAACATGAACTGATATTGAACCGAAGCTCTTCTGATCTCAACTGTGCAGTTCTCAAAGACCCAACAAAAAAGATTGAAATTGACATAACTCGTATAGCATGGCGTATGCCTATTGTCAAAGTATCTGATAAAGAAAAACTACGTTTATTAAAGTATGTGGAGAACAACATCCCCATTCCCATTGCATTCCGCTCGTGGGATCTTTATGAGTACCCTGTGTTACCATCATCCCAAAAACATATTTGGACCGTGAAAACAAGTACACAGTTGGAGAAACCTCGCTACATCATAATCGGATTCCAACATTCACGTAATAACGATGCTGTCAAAGATAAGAGCATCTTTGATCATATCCACTTTTATAATGCACGCTTATATCTCAATTCTCAATACTATCCATATGACTCATTCTCTAATGACTTTGATAAGGGTGTGTATTCACTTTTGTATGATGCATTCATAAACTTTAAAAGATCCTACTATGGATTGAAAAGCTCCAGCGTACAAATAAGCCCACCTCATTTCAAAACGAAAACCCCTCTAGCTGTCATCGATTGTTCTAGACAAACTGACACACTTCGTTCAGGCACCGGTGGCACCATAGACATCAAACTGGAGCTAGAGTTTAAAAAACCTGTATCAAGTGATACCACTGCTTATTGTCTAATTATAAATGACTCTCTATTTGAATATAGTATTCTTACAAAAGCTGTTCGAAAAATAACTTCATAAACCCTGTCAGAGCAGTTGAGAGAGCAGTTAATCAGCAACACTAACAGCGACAACATGTATCAGTATATACAACCATCATATACTCCATCGATTCCACCCTTGCATTTTGAACTTTGCAAGTATATGTATCAAGTTTCCAGCTCCACGATTCCATTTATTAAAATATATTTAAAACCATCAGATCGAATCAATGGATTACTGGAAGAGTGTATTGATATTGCTGGTCGGATAATATTAACAAAAGACGAGTGGGATATGATATTTATGGAAAACGCCTCTGAAATATCAGGATTCTTCACATCTGGTTCAATATCTTTACCAAAGCAGCAGCAGCAGCGAGAACAACAAGTGATTAATTATATAAACCTACCTGAACATGAAGAAGGAAGCAAAAAATTCGTCATAATTAACATTGGAACGAAATCGATTGTCATCTGCTGTGAAGAGTGGTGGTGTTTGAATCATCTACTGAATTGTCTTGATTCACGTTTACATCACTTAACAAGGGTAAAAGGTTACTATGAGAACCGTATTAATTTCTTTAGAAAGCGATTCAAGCTCGCCCGACCGAAAACAATGTGTGAAGCCTATGCAATTATGGAAAATGTCTATGATGAAATGTCAATTGTGGATCAAGAAATCAAATGTTTTGTAATTGATTATTTATTCTTCTCATGTCTTTTATAAAATAAAAATAAAATGTGTTACTTAGTTGACAGCATATTTTGTTTCTTCTTATCACCATACCAACCACAACCGCAAAAGTAAAATAAAAATAGTATACATTGAGTCTTCAAATCATTCAGTTCCTAGTCGTTTGCGGATAACATACAATATCACTACTTGTTTTTATAATCATAGTGTAACATAATAATGTACGAGTGTCCTTTTTGTAATACAAAAGTGGAGAGTAATCAATTAATTACTCATTCGAGAACGAAACGTCATAAGTTACTATGTAAACAAGATGTAGGAGATTATTTCACGTATGTTGTGAATACAGCGTTCAAGTGTAGAATTGTGACATATCGTATCAATGAATCATCAACTGCATTAAACCCAGAAGTTTACTTAGCAGGAGCTGCATCTAAAATTCAAGAACTGCTTAAAATGGAAATAACATCAAACAAACACATTAAGGTAAACATTGAACTTTTCTGCACGTATGTTATAGTAGGAGAGAATAAAGTGATTAGAGACTTGAAATCATTCAACACTAAAAACACACATTTACAAAAATCATCAGACTTATCTAATTACTATAACGAGACCTGCGCTAAAATTCTGAAGAAATGTGAAGAGTTTCAAGAAAGAGATAGCGGATGGGGATTGGAGAAGATTGAATTTTTAGAGATTAACATCAACAAGTATGTGCCGTTAAAGGCCGGCTCTTACATACCACTTCCGGATTGGATACAACGTAAACATGCATGTGTGAATGTACAGAACACCGATAATGCCTGCTTTTTCTGGGCAGTAGCAAGCGCTCTTTATCCAGTTGACTCCAACTCGAATCGTCTAAATTCATATCCGCACTATGAGACAGTCTTCAAAACAGCAGGAATTGATTTACCGGTAACGATTCAAGGAATCAAACGTTTTGAAGTGTTGAACCATATCAATATCAATGTGTATGGTATTAAAAAAACTAAAACGATCATACCCATGTATATATCTAAGGCTAAACCCTACAATCGTCATGTTAATCTCTTATTTTATGAAGATACTAAACATAATGGTAAATCTCATTATTGTTGGATAAAACAAATGTCTCGTCTGATACGCTCTCAAATTACAGGTCATAAAAATAAAATATTTTTCTGTGATGGATGCTTGCAATATTTCACTGATGCGTCTAAACTTGAACGTCACAAGATATTAGGATGTGAAAAGGCTTTAATAGAACTACCTACTCCCGAAGACAAGTACTTGAGTTTTAAAAATATTAGTCATCAACTTTCTGTACCATTTGTTATATACGCAGATTTTGAATCAATTTTAAACCCCCTCAAAATGGAGGAAATGAAAACCACTTATTACACTCATGAGCACATTCCATGCGCTTTTGCATATTATATACATTGTAACTATGATAGTTCATTAAGTAGATTTGTTACATATCGTGGTGAAGACTGTGTTAAAAAGTTTGTAGATAATATCTATTTGGATGCTCGTTATATTGCTGATATTTACTCAAATAAAATACTATATTATGATAAAAATGAAAGCTTGATAATGGATAACACAGTCACTCATTGTCATATTTGTGAGCAACCATTGTTATCATCCAATCAAAAGGTTATCGATCATTGTCATCTCACAGGGAAAATTAGAGGTGTAGCACATCACCAATGTAATTTAAAATATTCTCTGCCCAACTATATTCCAATATTTTTTCATAATTTAAGCGGATACGATAGTCACTTATTCATTAAGGAGCTAGCTGTAAGAGATGGTGTTCACATTGAGTGTATACCACAGAATAAGGAAAAGTACATTTCATTTAGTCAAAAGTTACATTTTAAAGATAGTGATGATGGTAACACTCAAAAAGGAATAACTGTACGTTTTGTTGATTCGTTTAAATTTATGTCCACCAGTTTAGATAAACTAGTGAAAAATCTCTCACCGGATCAATTTCATATATTATCTAAACACTTTTCAGATCCTGAACAAATAAGTCTTTTAACACGAAAGGGTGTGTTTCCATACGAATACCTTGATTGTTGGACTAAACTCAAAGATACATCATTACCTGATAAACAATCATTTTACAGTGAACTAACACAAACACATATTTCCGATAGCGATTACATGCATGCGCAAACTGTATGGAAAAAATTTAAATTAGGAACGTTGGGTGAATACTGTGATTTATATCTCAAAACAGATGTTCTATTGCTTGCTGAAGTGTTTGAAAATTTCCGAAGTATCTGTTTGAGTGCATATAAACTAGATCCTTGTAGATACCTTACAGCACCCAGTCTTTCATGGGATGCCATGTTGAGACAGACAGGAATAAATCTCGAACTTCTAACCGATTATGAAATGATTCAGTTCTTACAGTCTGGTATTCGAGGTGGTATTAGTCAAGTTTCCAAAAGACATGCTCAGGCTAATAATAAGTTTCTAGATTCAACCACATACAATTCTACAAAGGATAACAGTTTCATTGTGTATTTGGATGTTAATAATTTGTATGGTTATGCTATGAGTCAATATCTGCCTTATGGAAACTTTGTTTGGTTGACGAGTGATGAAATTAACTCATTCGATATATTAACACAACGTCCTGATTCAGATATCGGTTACATTTTGGAAGTGGACCTGGAGTATCCACAGTGTCTACATGATTTACACAATGACTATCCATTTTGTGCTGAAACAAAAACGCCACCAAATGGTAAAACTAAAAAGCTTTTACTTACTCTCAACGATAAACATAATTATGTAATTCACTATGATAACTTGAAGCAATGCATAGAATATGGGATAGTTTGTAAAAAAATCCATAGGATCTTATCGTTTCAGCAATCCCCATGGCTCAAACCTTACATAGATTTAAACACACAAAAGAGAACATTGGCAAAAAACTCTTTTGAAAAAGACTTCTACAAGCTCATGAACAACTCGATTTTCGGTAAAACCATAGAGAATGTAAGGAAACGTGTTGATGTGAAACTTTGTAACATGTGGAGTGATGAGAAAGGAAATACTAAATGTAAATACGGTGCTGAAAGATACATAGCTCATCCTAATTTTCACAGTTGTAAGATTTTCTCTGAAGATTTTATAGCGGTGCAAATGAATAAAACAAAAATATTGTATAATAAACCTATTTATGTTGGTTTCACTGTGCTAGAACTTTCTAAAAATGTTATGTATAATTTTCACTACTCATACATGCTACCTAAATACAAAAATAACGTGCAATTACTCTACACAGATACTGATTCTTTCATCTATCAAATCACAAGTGAAAATTTTTATGAAGATATTAGATGTGACTTAGAGGCTAGATTTGACACCTCTGATTTTCCCATAGACAATGTTTATAATCTACCATTAGTCAATAAAAAGGTGGTTGGTCTCATGAAAGATGAAACCAATGGTTGTATCATCAAAGAGTTTATTGGTTTACGTTCTAAAATGTATAGTTATGTTTTACAAAATGATTTGACTGTAAAGAAAAACAAAGGCACCTCCGCCGCTATTGTAAGAAAGTTACATTTTGAAAATTATAAAAAAGCACTTGATTGTGACTATGTAAAATATGATAACATGTATACGTTTACTAGTGATAAGCACCACGTTTATACACAAATTAAGAGAAAAAAAATACTTTCTGGTAATGATGATAAAAGATTTATTACTGAGGATGGAATAAACACTTTGGCTTGGGGACATTATTTAATCAAATAAAATACATTGTTTTATACAATTTTTGTTTTTTTATCTCCCCATTTATTCTCACATAAAACACGGTGTAAGTTTCTTTACATAAGCACAACCACTAAACCACTGAACATGTTGCTGCCAAGGATCATCATTATCTTCCCAATCTTTTAAGCCTCCACCACAGTGAAAACACATGGTCCTGTCTCCGCTACCAGTATAAAAGAAACCAGCTTCTGCAAGATCTTCAGGCTTCTGACGCATACCTTTAGGCCAGTCTATGAAAGTGCGCAAGCGTTTTGTTTTTGAACTGAATTGTGGGTGTTGTGGTTTGTGATCACTTATCGATGAGGCTATTGATCTGCTCACCTGTAATGATCCAGTACCACACTCATCCATTCCCTCAGAAACATCATCATCATCACTTCCTTCCAGTATTTTTAAAAAATCACAATCATTCTGTATGTTGTCGCTAACTCGAACAAATGTATGCGTAACCTCACCATCACTCTTGAATACAAGGTAACGTATGTTTTCAATATTAGATATCACCGGATCTTCCATACGACTTCCATCATCATTAACATCACTATCCCGATGTTTTGATGAATCTGAGTTAGATATTTTCTGAGCAGTCCGCACACTTTTAGTAAATATTGTCTCACCACTATCATTCTTGAAAATAATTTCATGAATATCTTCCATATTAGAGTTCACTGAATCAGACATTGTGAATAATAATTATTATCAGTATATTTTCTCATATAATAATTCTATAAGAGATAACAGTTAAATTGAACCTTCGTCCAGTAATACTGCGATCTGAATGTAAATAAATACAAACGTAATAATAAACACAATGCATTCATCATAAATTCTAAAAATAAAACACTACAACATCCGCTGTCCACTCTGATTCAAACCAGAACCAACTTAATGTGACATATCCTTATCACCTACAGCGCAGGACTCATAACATTGTCCTCTACGCCCCCGCACCGCCCCCGTCTCACAACATCACCACCCTCAACCAAAACGCAATCGCAGCACTTTCGCAACACCTTTCACACAACCTCATCGCACGCTTCCACCATGTCCTCTACGCCCCCGCACCGCCCCCGTCTCACAACATCACCACCCTCAACGAACCAAAACGCAATCGCAAAACTTTCGCAACACCCTCTCACACAACCTAATCGCACGCCCCATACCAAACACCATCACGGCTCTACCAGCCTCATGGCCTAAACCCCTGGGAACCAATACTACATTGTCACACCTTCCTCCCACGCACCTAATCACTCCCCAAACCGCATCACAGCCTCAAGGTCACAACCTGCGTGGGAACTAATACATTGTTAATCACGTGGGAACTACTAACCATGATAACACACACCTTATCTCACCACACTTCCGCTAACACACACCATTTCTACAAAACCACTATAACCTGATCGCACGACCCATACCAAACCGCATACCATCACGGGTCTACTTATGCTGGACCACCGTGATCCAGAATCCCCACACACCTTATCTTGCTGCACTTCCGCTAAACACACCATTTTTCACACGAAACCACTATAACCTGAACGCTCGCCCCAAACAAACTACATACCATCACGGGTCTAGTTATGCTGGACTTCCGGTGATCCAGAACCCCCAATATATAGCTACTTCCATCCATCCTCACAAACTTTCGCATTTATAATAGATATTAATAATTAATAATATTAATATAGTAGTAAGTAGGATGTCAAGAGTGTGCTGTCTTCCATGTTTTCCAAAGTAAATAATCGCCATTATTATGCCGAAAGTGATTAAAAGTGCTGGCAGGGATTTATAATCTTGAAGGTCAAACGTCGCGCGCAAACTTATCTTGCGCGCACTCTACATTAATTTGAGTTGTTATTGGCATTTCATACAACTGTTGTGATTTAAATAATAGGACACTTCTTCTTCGACAACGTTGGTAATTTATGTTGGTAGTCATTATCGATTAATTTCCCTGATTGTACCTACTGGTGCCTAAGAATGAAAGAAAAAAATAAAAAGCACACAACATGACACAACACGTTAACGAATGTCTGCCAGTCAAGAGAATGCGTTCCTAACACCTATCAGTGCGATAATTCTTATATCTAATAAATATTAAATTCGCAAAACACGTCTTTGTTTGTATAAAACTGATAAGGTGAAAAACGCATTGGCCGGACTGTAAGTATAAATCCGACTAGCGGCCTGTCCCGGCTTCGCACGGGTGGACATTTATTTTTTAAACATTTTTTTTTTCTTGAAATTAAAAAAGCCTATATTAATCAGTGATAATGTAGCATTCAAATGGTGAAAGAATTTTTAAAATCGGTCCAGTACTTTTTGAGCCAATTCGTTACAAACATACATACAAATCTTTATAAACTCTTTATAATATTATTATAGTATAGATAAGAATGTTTGGAAATATGCTGGTCCTTCTTTTGCACTTGTCAAAATCACTTCAATTTATTTGACCACTGTTCACTCTTAACTCCGATTAACCTTCTCTCGACTGTAAATACGATTTAACTGACGAAAAGTCGCTGAGTTTCGGTTTACATATATACCATCGGATATCGAGATTTCTAGTACCAGAACACTCTAGAACATTCAGATGTAGATTACTTCGATCTGGATCTTCTAGACCGATTACGGGAGTTTTACACATTTTAGAAATTTCTAGATCATTCCAGAAATTTTTAGAACTTTCCAGAACATTCCAGATCGACTACAACAGTTGTACACAATTTAGAACTATCTAGATTATTCCAGAAAGTTTTAGAACATTCTAGATCATTCCAGAAATTTTTAGAACATTCTAGAACATTCCAGATCGACTATAACAGTTGCACACAATTAAGTGTTTTTTATATCATTTCCGGAAGTTCTCATGAGTTAGAAGAGGGCAGATATATATTTTTCTACATTTTCACCACCCACAATCACCCACTTCCACCCACCGCGACCAAACTCCCTTACTCCCACCGGGAGACCAAGAGGTATTTACCAACCCAACGGGAAGTTGATTGGAGTTAGTGGAGATAGAGAAAATCCTGCCTTTACGTACGCACATTAGCATTTATAGATTATATGCTTTTTGGAGTCCATCATGTCGGAATTTCAAAAAGTTTCGATTATTTGATTCATGATAATAAATTAAAGAGCTACGAAAAATCGTGAACAATTTGTATTATGACAACTTTAAAAAAGTAGTTAGATGTAGAAGCAAAAAAATCGATAAATGATGTAGTTATGTAATTTTGTGAGTCTAAAATGAATTCATTATAATGCTTTTTAGATGGATGGCGACCATATGAACATCAATCCATTTGGACCGCAATTTGGAAGCTTAGGACCCACTGGTCCCGAATTATTCTTTGGCAGAAAATGGTGGTACTTTAATCAGGTACTTCTATGTTTGTAAAATACAATCACGCAGGTATAACTAATACAGAGTGGTACATGATAGAATGGATGGATTCGGTACATGATATTTTACAGTACAGGACGCACCTGCGTTTAATTTTTCATAGATTAAAAAAAAAAGATTTCCATACATTTTGACCGTGTGGGTACTGCACTTTTGTATGGAACAGCAGATTTGTTTTTTTGATAACAAACGAAATTTGTTTTTTGGGATGCATGAAGAAGCCTCCTCATGTAGCGCAGTTTGTTCCGCCAGTTACTCAACTGAACCGAGCGACCTTATTTGACTGGCCAATTCTTCCCTTGCGTCGGTAGGGGTAGCGCCCGCCAGGTTTGCGACCACCCTCCCACCGGAGTCCGTCAAGCAGTCTGCTGTTTCGATGATGCGTGGGAGTTCCACTGTCTTAGGCATCTTCTTGGGACGCTCGTTCCATCATAGACAAATCGAGGTCAAGAGCGGGGCCCCCATTTAGTAATATAAAAAAAAAAATTCTACGCTAGGTGGTCTAGGATCATGTGCTGAATACGCTAGGTGGTCTAGGATCATGTGCTGAATTCATGTTTATAGTTTTCGCGTCGATGTCGGGATGTCTCCCTGTATAAACAACGCTCTAAAAATTGAAGTTTACCTGAATTCGATATATCTATATACAGGGTTATTGGAAAAACATTAACAACCTCTTAAGAGGTCGCGAAAAAAAAAATCAGCTGTTCCCTACATTTTGACGAGTTATACGAACATAAATGTAGGGAACAGCTGATTTTATTTTCGCGATTTCGGGTTTGGTCCCATAGTAAAAGTTGTTCATAATGATGAGTACCATGACCTCTTAAGAGGTTGTTAATGTTTTTCCAATAACCCTGTATACTGGCCGAGTACCTACTGTATGTCACAATTTCGGGGCGTTCAGCATTTCTGTTGGGTCCCACTTTGCTGTCATTGTTTACAGAACTACCTGAAAACGTGAAAACTGTCAAGTGCCAGAACATGGTGTCTACAGCATAAGCTGCATCTAGTTACAATATGAAATTCTTTCTTCTTAGGTACCTGCCCTAAATAGCTCGCTGCTGATAACATCTAAATAAAAACGTCTCGAAGTATTTACTACACATTCATTTACATACATAACTTATGGGAGCACACTGAAAAAAATGTTTCGTTTTAAGTAACCAAAACTTTGTCTACCAGTTACATAAAATTAGTGACAGCCGAACCAGTGTAACACATAACAAAAGCCAGTTGGGTTACTAGAGTAATGTAGCTTTTAGTTAATCTATTTTTGTTTTGTATTGCTAATTTCCCTTGCTCATTGTTCTAAAACCGTTTGTCTACGGCTTAACTCATTACAAATTACCATTTGCATAACGTTTCGGTCAATAGAGCACCTCATTTATGTTACAGTAAAATATCTGTTTGTCTATAGGTAATTGTATTTGTGGCTATATTACTTGAACGGTTTTGTAAATTATTACCAAATAACATTACATTTCCTTACCAAACATTTTTGCAGTGAGTAGTCAAACTTCCCAGTAAGTTTAGCTGATCAGTTTTGCTGCCTTTCCAAATGCTTTGACTGTTAATACAAAATTAATTTGTTATTTTCAACTTAGTAGTTTGCTAATACTTTAGTTAAGGTGAAGGTGCAGTGAAAGACCGCGAAATTCAAATTTTCTTAGGTTTTTTTGGAATTTGCAGGCCAGTGTCAGGTTGTATCTTGATCAAAATACGATTCGCGACTATAATAGATATTTATTTACAGAAGTATACTAATTAAAATCATTAAAATATATTTATAAGTTAGATTTGTAGGTACCATAAGAACTTTTCCTTATGAGATTTGTTCTTATGGTACAAATCTAACTTAGAAATATGTATTAATTATTGTAATGAATATAATACTGTAAATATGTAGGTACCTGTTATAGTAGCGAATTATATTTTGATCAAGATACAACTTGAAACTGATCTGCAAATTGCAAAAATACGTAAGAAAATTTGAATTTCGCGGTCTACCAATGCGCTTTTCCCATATTAGGTGTCCAGTGTCGAGTGGCCCAAACAAAAATTTGGAAAAGTAGGTTAGAATGTTATCTCTACAAAAATACTTATACGATTGGGCTATCCTCAGTTGTACAGACGCCAGCACATCGAGCAATTTAGTGATGACTTTATTATCTATTAAAAATACACATATTTATTGATTAAAACTTTTATTCATCATAATTAGTGAACATTCTTATTAATATATCTTACTTCTAAAACATAATTCTTTGCGTTACATAACTTTTTCCACTTGAGGTGACATTAATATGACCTGGAATGTATGATATCAAAGCATCCTGAAAAGTATATACAGTACAGTCATTAACAGCTTTTTTTACTTCAAAACAATGTAAGTGATCATCATCATCATTTTTGTGAAAAAAATTAAAAATGCTCCGCAGGCCCGTCTTCTCCACGTGGCGCGCCGACGCAACCTGGTATAGGGCGGGGGGTTCTCGAGAGTGTCCTTACGTGATATAATGCAAAATTTGGCAATGCAGCATTTTAGAAATATCGCAGTGTTTTATTGTGTACCACTGTTTCATTGTTGGACATCTGACCCTACTACAATTAAACTTATTAATTACTAGATTCAGTTCAGTAATGTGCTTACCCTGGAACTTGTATACAAAGTTGATACGACAGATGGGCTTTCCTTTAAACTGCCTATACTAGGTATCATTATCAAGCTCTCTACCAAAAATCAATTAAATTGAAACAGTAGTTTAGTCGCAAATGATTTTTTAAGTTTTTGCACCGTTTGAACACGATGTATTTTTTCTAACAGCTGATTATGTCTACAGGCATAGGTCATGCACCTTAAAACGATAAATCTACGATACGTTGTTGCCGCTCTTACGCAAGTCATAAACCAATACGTAGTATATAAGAGAGTGACAATCCTATTGGCAAAACATCACGTGCGTAAAAGAAATAGAAATAGGTCAGTGTGTTGCTATTGTATCTTAGATCCTTGCGACACAGAATACCGAGAGTACAGAAGTCTACGCTCGGCGGTCGCGCTATGGTTGTCAACTTTGGCTTATGCACAAAAAACTATCGTGGTAGTGGCACTCGCATCTAGTTGTTTGATTTATTGATGATGATGAGAAACGAAAAAACCAATAATAACTAAAATATTTTAATTTTAATGTTATTGTTACATTACTTTGTCACAAAGTGCTACAAAGTCATGTTCGCTTTTACTTTACGGCGCGGGACTGGGGGCCGGGGCGCTTACCTACCTACCTAACTACTGTGTTACGTTAATACAAACCATCGAAATACAAGCAAATACCTACTTACCTCTCTGAAACAACTGGTAGATTAAAAAACGACAATTCATCGTTTAATGTTGAATTTAAACAACCGTCCACTGAACAGTTATAATTTTTTTTTATTGCTCCATTTTTGCACTTCATAGACGCATGTCTCAAGCGGATGGCACTTGCGCTCGCACTAGTCCCAACCAGTCCGAGATATCGTGTCCGTGAGCGGTGTCTATGTGTGCGTTGCTCGAGCGCACTTTGTATGTAGATTGACTTCTTTACTCTCTGTATTTTGTGCTTGCGATCAGTAAGTGGGGCCTCCAAAAAACTTGTTTTTTCAGTGCGCCGACGCTACCCTTCCGGAACGTAGGTACGTACGCGGAAGCTCCTGCGCCCTTATTGTTTTGTCGAACTTGTGCGCTGACAATAATTGTGAATTTATTTTGTTATTGTGATAGGACACTAAATAAGTTTAAGACAGTATTCCTTTTTTTATTGTGACAGGACAGGACACGTAACTTGGGATTATTATTATTTAGTGTTAGTGTTTTTTTTTTTTGTAATTGACTGTTTCTATTGTGATAGTTAAACTTTGGTTGTGTGTGTGTATAATTAAAGTGTTCAAAAATACCTCGTGTAACTGACACGGCGTCAGAATACACTGACATGATTTTAATCTACGGCGAATGCCGTGGAAACGCAACGTTAGCTCTACGAACTTACAGAGAAAGGTATTGTGATAGCCGCAATTGCCCTAGGAATGCCCGCACCATACAGTTGGCAGTACAAAGATTACGGGACAGTAAACGTATAGTGCTGTAACAGGAGGGAGTGCCACCGCGGTAAATGCCCGCTGCTTGGGACGAAAGAATTTTAGACAATTTTTCCCGCAGCCCGACGAGTCTCCACAGAGCCGCCCGGCAGTTTAGATGTTGCCATAGAACTATCTACAAGGTTCTAAAACGTAAAAAACGCAAACCTTCTAAATATCGGAAGGTGCAAACTTTTTTATCGAGAGACTTGCCGATCAGCAACAGTTACTGCCAATGGCTACTAAATAAAACATCCGAAGACCGTCATTTCTTAACTAATTTAATATGGACCGATGAGAGTACTTTTACTCGGACCGATCTGGAATCGTCAAAATCTCCGGTACTGCAGTTTGGAAAATCCACAGTGTGTTTCGAGTTACTCTGCCCGCGCGCGACGTTGGACGTTGCCACTTTGTATAGTTATACAAGGTCAGTCACCAGGCCCAAGTTTTTATGAAGTTTGGGTTTCTCCTTTATTTACAAAGGGTGGTTGCGTTTTACTCTGATTTGTAAGCTATTTAGTTTGTTTGAAAAAAAAAAAATCTCATTTATGGCGCTTTTTATTTGTATACCGTATCGAATTAATACTAAACACGTATAGTATACGTAGTGTAATTTAATGCCCCTCGGTCGTATCAACTCTGTATATACATTTCAAGGCCCCACTGCCGTAGATAGTCATCCACAGGCCGATCAAGATAGTCTTCGTCCATCAGTGGTCTTCGATGGTCTTTCAGTAATTTCACGAACATAAAAGCCAGCACCCGCAACGTAGGTAGATTTATAGAGGTTATTACCTTTAATTAAAAGCCGATACCTTTTAATGTAAATATGTAAAACTTGCTCTTTTTCTTTCTTTGTAAAATTAAGTTGACCCGCGCGCGCAACAAGTACCTACTCTTTCGATAATTAACGCAAGCAAACGCAAAGGGAAAAAGAGTCTAAGGTAAAAGTGTACACTTGACTTGCACAGCTACTTCACGTCACGCGAAAATCGAAATATTCGAAATGTAGGTTTCGACAGGTCTTCGATGGCTACAACCAAAGCGTTCCATTACACGTTACAATACATTTGTAACATATAGTTGTTTCACTAATTTATTCCTATCCAAAGTTTTGCAAAGCAGCACATTGGTCGTGCGTGTTTTATCTACTAAGTCAGTTAAGTATTTATTACAGAGCGATAAGTTAAAATAGCACATTTTTTAGGTAATAGATAGACAAAATTATTATGTAGAATGCTTTTGCTACCTATAGTCAAAGTTACTAAGCTTAATATTGTCGAAGAGTTTTGTTATAATTCGTACAAAGGTTTCGTTACAGGATAACGAATCGGTTTGTTTACAGAAGTTCGGTAAATAACAACAAAAATTTTGACTAAATATTACTGAACTGAACATAACAAAACCAGTTTAGGGCTTGTTACATAAACTAGTTTTATTATTTTAAATTAACTTTATTTTTTATTAAACAAATTTCGGTTATTTCTGAAATAGCCAAAATCGGTTCTGTTATTTCTTTTTTTCAGTGCAATGGTGGCTCAGTTGCAATGGCCGTGATTTACGAGTTATAGGTCGTAGGTTCGAACACAGACAGATGCTTTACTTTGTGTAAATTATTTCATCACCACTGCTCCCAATAACGGTGAAGGAAAACATCGTGAGGAAACCGACATGTCTGTGTGTAAGAATTGTATTGTCCTACAATTACCATAAAGTATGCTCATGCCGCCTGTGATACAGGTTCATCCTAGTACTGGCATCTAACATTACCTATTATACCTTTTTAAATAATTTCTAAGACTTTTTGTAATAATTTTACCAATTTTAATACTGAATAAAACATTTATTATTATTATTATTATCATGCTATGCTAATTTACTAACACCTACCTAGGAATTTACATACTTATTTTAATGTTTTGTTTTCAGGACGACTACAAGCCGATGGGTTAACTTTTGGTTTGAATGTATCTTTACGAGAAGTAGCTTGTTTTTATTAAACTTAAATTTTGTAACAATCCGATTTTATTATTAGATACAATACCCGCGTTTCAATGTAGCACACCGAGCCTTAGAAAGGATGAATGACTTATGATTCTTTAAAATTCAATTTTTAAAAATGTTTAAACGTTCGAGCCAATATTTGTATTTCGAACTTTATTCCGACTTACAAACTGATAACTTAGAATCAGACTAAGCAGTCAGTTTTGTATAAAGAACTCTAATTTGATTACTAATAGGTTCATATTTCAAAAACTGACTCGATAATATTTTTTTTTTTTAATGCACAATGTACACAACCATAGTTACACGCTAGGCTTAAAGTAGTTAGTACATGGCCCTGTCAGCGTGCAGCAACATTACTTAAAACTAATAACAATATCACGTAAATTATGAACTTTCAGAATTAAATATTGTATTAATTAAACTTAAAACTAGCTTTATACATAAAAGATCATATATTATAATTAACACACAGATAATTATCTATTTGGACTCTATTTTAACTTTTTATCTTCCATAAATTCTTGGATACTGTAATAACATTTTTTAAGAGCAATACCTTTAACCTAGCTTTAAATACACATGTTGTTTTAAAACCATGACTAAAGAAAAAACTTTTTTTGTAACAAGACCGAGTCTTACGAAAGAGTTCTACGTTCATACAGGTGTTATCGTTTTAAAATAACTACCTATGTCGTTTTGTATCTTCAACAAATTGATCTTTTCCTACCGATTAATGGCTTTTACTGCCACCTCGAAATCATTAACAAAAACAAGGAAGCCAGAAATTAACATCACGACAATACATACAATAATATCCTAAAATAAATAAACACTGAGTTATACGACGGGTTATGAAGGCAATAAAACGCTTTCCTTGCTTCTGCAATGTTAGGCAATTCCCATCGACAGTAATTGATACGGGGTTTGGTTCCCAAATATCGGATAAAGAGGAAATATGATGAACCAGCTTCACCCTCGAGCTTCGACTGCGTAATCAAAATTTTCTTTTGGTTGAATTTCCCATAGGAGCTATTAGTATTCGAAGGTACTAGATAAATACGTAGATGTCGATCTGTATTACACGATTTTGATCTTTATGACGGTTGGGCAAGTTTTGTTTAATGTTATTAATGTACATCTTTTATGAATGCTCAAATCATCTAAAAGATTTTAAAGTTAAACTTTAAGAGATAACTAAAGAACACTTAGTGCTTAGCCAGACTGACAGCGCGGAGCGGAGAGTGGCGCGGGTGCAGGAACGCGCGCGATCTGCCTGTCCGCAGTGGAGCGCGGCTTCGTTCTGAGTGTTGTCGTGTCCAGTGTTTGTTGGATGAAGAAGACAATTTTTACTAGAAAAAAGCTCGAACTAGTTTAAGATAAGCGCACTCACTGCGGCTACTTGTATGAACGAGCTATGGCGTGAGTTGCCCGCTCGCTCCCCGCGCACCTCCAGCGTGCAGCGCCGAGCAGCCCGCGCCGCTCACAGCACCTGCGTGCCCACTATGGACACTCAAATAAAGTTCTTATGTTTGAATACGCCGCGCCGCGCCCGTCCCGCGCTCGCGTTTGCAGTCTGGCCAAGCACTTAGAGAAAGTACCTATTTCATACATTTAGGTAACGTAGAATTTAATTTATTTCAACATAGAAAAGCACGTTGAAAAACTTACCAAATATAAATTTAAATAGATGAGTTTTCGGATTGTATTAAGGTCCGTATTACAGAACATTCCTCAAGTCCAGTTTGATCGTCAATCAGTCGATCATTATTTACTTCTCCAAGTATATCCATTTTGATAGTAATACTTCAATTCCACAATAAACTAGAAAATGCAGATGAACCTGAAAAGAACAAAAAATTACATGAACATATAGATGGTCATGTGAACACAGTGGGTGTGTAGGGTGTGTGTGTGTGTGTGTGAGCATAGGCTCAAGCAGGGTCTCAAATTCATTTGCATGATTACATAGGGGCAATTTTCGTAATTTTAAGAACGTTCACAGTCTAATTCTGTCAGTCTCAATCTGTCAAAAACATAACACCCCTTTTTTTGGGGAGTCGTGTAAAAATACCTCCAATTTCCCCTACATTTTGACAAGTTTTTGATATTTGAGACTGCGACTAGATTTTGAACGTTTCAAATTACGGGAATTGGCCTTCAGATTTAATCACAGTTTGGGTTCGCTTCACGAACTGAGTAACGATCTAGAATAAAGCCAAACTCAACTGAACAATGATAAATAAATCAGTGCTTAAGGAACGTTCTAAAATTAAAACCAGATGAAAGACTAGTTTTCAACAAAGACCAATGCTTGAGTTTCCTTCTGTATTATGGACCTTAGAATGTTAGCGAAAGCACATAGTATCCGGATGTTAATATGGCACATGAAGAATTTATTGAGTTTTTCCATCAGGAATTTCTCAGTGGCAGCTCTGAGTCTAGAATTTTATTACATGGGACCACATAACTCGTGATATAGGTACTCCAACGCCTTCGTGTGCAGGCGTGATGCTTTTGGAAGAATTTCGAGAGTTTGGGTAAGCTTCATCTATGCCACTACAGCCCTTTCATAGTTATTTCTCCTCTGACAGCAGCAATATTATATTATAGCTACAATAAAGATCACTATAATTTTGACAGAATTTTCAATGGCAGCAACCTAACAACAACCTTATTACGATGACGATAAAGATCACTGCGATTTTGCAATACTTACAATTTACATGTGTGAAAGTCTCAGTCAAAAAACTATGTCGCATTGGCATTAATATCCACTTACTTTACAACCACAGAATAACTCTGGTATAGTATTTTCATCTCACGAAGCGACGCGTGCTTTATTTGTGGTTAGCAAGTGTACAAACACGCTGTGAATGTGTATGTAAACATAGAAGCTCTCGGCAACGTCCGATACAATGGCGAAATCGGAAGTATGTGTGAATGTGTGACACAAACACACACACTTCCTATTTCGCCAAAAAATGCGCGTCGTTTCGTGAGATAAAAATACCATACCACTGTATGGAAGCTACTCTAAAACTAACCAGCCGATCGATTCTGTAAAAATCTCACCGTGATAACTTAGATGAAGTGAGCGTGAAGTGAGCTATCAATAGGATCCCTAACATCAGACGGAATTACTGCTCACTTCACCTTAGTTTTCACGGTGAGATTTTTACAGAATAGCACTGCTGGGTCGATACACAGCTTTCTATTTCCTGCTCAGCGTAAAAGGTATAAATTTCACGTTCGCTACTCTGTGGCAACACTGAATGGGTTTGACGCCCACTCGGGTCGTGTCAAACTTCCTGGCTTTGGTTGCGTTGAAAACAACACGATGCAATAACTGCAAGGAGCTACGATGAAATGCAGAGGAAATATTGTGCAAATATTTTAAGCTAAACTGGGGATCGCTAGTTTACAATGTCAAAACAACGACATTTCTTTATTTTATGTAAGTTTAATATGCATTAGGTACACACGTAAAACCTTCCGTAATAAATTCTTTTCCACACGAAAACTACATTTTGGAATGGGCGACTAGAAAAAATCCGATGCGTAGTTTCGGTCACACAGAGAGACCAATCAAATTATGTTTTCCCAAACTTTTTTTTTTACGAAATATTTCAATTATACAAATCAATCAAATCAAATCAAAATATTTTTATTTCACATAAGCCTACAAGGGCACTTATGAAACGTCAGAAGCTAGGTGCACGGTTCCAATTGGTCGTTTCCTATGGAGAAGAACCGGCAAGAAACTCCACGGTTACTCTTTTAAAAATAATTGGCTTTTACAATGTTTTCTAATTACAGTAGGTATGGGAGAACAGTGTAGGCCTGTCAACAAGCGCCAGGTACTTGATAAAATAAAAAATGATCTACAGATCTAAAATCTACAGGGCCTACAAAGTCCTCACATTTACAAAATCAAAAACTCAAAAAAAGATAAATAAAATATAAAAACCTATTAAAACCAAGTGATCATAATTTCCATTACAACCAATAAAAAGAGTTGGAGGATTAGAATTGTCTCTATATAATGTCAAATAGTAAAAAGATTAAATGTCAAAGAAGTATGTAAAAATTAAATAAAAATCGTAATTTGAGAGCAGCTAATAGACGTTTATGTAGTTATGCCGTTAATGAGATGCCAGGGAAGCCACATGTGCAGAAGCAATCATTGCCAAACCACCTTGTCTTCAACGTAGTCTTTAATCTTATAATATGCTTTTTTGATAAGGACACGTTTGATGAGGGTTTTGAACTTTCCATCGCTAAGTTCTGTAACCGGCTTTGGCAACTTGTTATAAAAACGGATGCTATTTATATGAAAAGACTTGCTAGTTTTTGTTAATCTAAATTTAGGTATCACAATTTCATTTTTACTACGGGTATTTATATTATGGAAATCGCTTCTTATTTTAAAAAGTCCTAAGTTTTTGCGAACATACAAAATACTTTCTAAAATATAAAGAGAAGGCAGAGTTAGTATATCAATTTCTTTGAATTTGTTTCTAAGAGACTCGCGAGGACTCATTTTATAAATTGCGCGGATTGCCCTCTTTTGTAAAATGAAAATTGAATCTACGTCAGCTGCCGATCCCCACAGCAGAACACCATAAGACATAATACTGTGGAAATAAGCAAAGTATACTAACCTAGCTGTGGCTATATCTGTCAACTGCCTTATTTTCCTTACTGCATATGCAGCTGAACTTAATCTACCTGAAAGAGCTCTAATGTGTGCGCCCCATTGTAATTTTGAATCTAAAGTAATTCCCAGAAATACAGTTTCCGTAATAACATCTAGTTTTTTGCCATCAAGCTCTAAATTCAGACCCACTTGAGGTACATTTGGTAATGAGAACTTAAGACATTTCGTTTTGTTCGCATTAAGTAAAAGATTATTAGCTGCAAACCATTTCGAAAGAACAGCCAGACTATCGTTGACATTTAAAACATCCGTATCTTTTCTATCTATTTTAAAAATAAGGGAAGTGTCATCAGCGAATAAAATGATATCCGATAAGTTAGCCATCATGTAAGGAAGGTCATTAATATACGTAACGTAAATTGGAACGTAATGTCAAAAACAAATCAGCGCAAACTGACGGCTCCATTGCATTGTCGACAACGTGCAACTTGTTGACACCACGTCAACAAAATAGAGTTGATTAATTAGTCTATGTATAAATTTACATAATAAAAGCCACTACTAAAATAATAATAAGTACGTATATGAAAAAAAAACAAAAGAATCATCTTAGGGCATCAAAAAATTCGTCCGCATCGCAGACAACAGGAACAGTGCCAAAAAGGCTGGCCGTATTGCCACGTTGTCAAGCGATTCTAATTCTTTTAATAGTAAATTTCGATCAAAAGAGGATCACAAATTTTTTGGCATTTATTTATTTTAAAAATATCAGCCAACCTGAATTTATAAATAGCTCTAAGAACTTTCATAACTTCACGACAGAATAATGTTCCAAGTTTTGAGTGCAAAGCGAGTATATACTTATTCAACAAAATGTTCTTCAAACCCCATTAAGTAACAAGTTGTGATATATATTTGTTTTTAACAAGTCTTGTAAAAGTCTTGTCCAAAATATTTTGTGTCTAAAACATGTCTTGTTAACAATTTTGTTCAAACTTTTGACCAATTTTGTGTAATTATATAACGAGGTGCCCGTGGCTAAATAATAACAGCCGCACTTGTCGATCGATCAGGTTAAGCTACGCTTGCCGCGGTTGGTCTGTGGATGGATGCCTAGCCTTTTCCCAACTATGTTGTCTCAGTATATTACTTGGAGCGACTACCTATCTGACCTCCACAACCCAGTAACTGCGTAATATGATACCCCTTGTTGAGACTGGTTGTTATATTTTCGGGCTCCTGACTACCCGTAACGACTGTCAAAGATCCACGAATGACAGCCGGGACCAACGGCTTAACGTGCTTGCCGAGGCACGGTGGGGTCTTGATATGTAAAGATCCATTCACAGACCAACCGCGGTAAACGTAGCTTTACCTGATCCATCAACCTGGATGTCTGTTGTATGCCGCTTTAAAAGGTTGACTGGTAGAAAATGCCTATGGCATTAATCCACCTCCGTACGTTTATGTGCTTGAAGTATTAAATAAATATATCTCATAATAGGCTAATACAGTATTCTGATCAGTTATTAGTACATTTTCGATTAGCCTAGACTATTTGGTGACCAGGTGACGATAATAGGATATCTACGAGGTGTTGCGTTGTGCTGATTGATGATAAACGATTATCATTCAGAGAAAACACGTGGATGAAGTTACGAGGACGGGGTAACAGAAACCTCGACGCGCAAAATAAAACCATGAATATTCAGTAAGTACAGACGCCAGCACATCAAGCTACTATAATCTGTCAATTTTTTTTAGTAGATTTTCAACTTTATCTCTAAAGCATATGGTTCAAAGTTGATTGGGAAAATTTGGCAATTACGGGTAGCTTGATGCGCTGGCGTCTCAACATGATTCTGAACCCCCTAGAGTAGAAATTTTGCGTCGATTATCAAAAATAATAATGAAAAAGATAAAAACGAAAAATGCAATGCCTACGCGGTCTAAATGTATGTATGACAGTGATTTTATTTTAATAAGCGACGAGATTTTTGAACGCAGGGAGCTCAGAATCTAATCGAAATACGGTGTGGTTGCGCGTTGATATCCGTGCCATTCCCGCTTGCAACTTGCACCGCATCGCGGCCGCCCTGACATATCCACCGACGTCATTAGCAGGCCGCGCTAGTGCGCCACCTTCAAATTGGCTAGGCTTAGAAAAGAGGTAGAGCAAAAGAGATTTTTATACCTTTTCGGGAGTTCTTATTGCAACTTCTTAATTAGGATTTTTGGTAATACGATTTATACGATGATGATTTTTATGATTGCGTTTGAACTAGTAAGTACACTGCTACAAGCATAGATTAAACCCCTTACTAATAAACGTATTAAAGCAGATGAATAGTTACACACCGATTTCTCTCTTTCAGTCGTCAGTAATTTGACTTTCAAAAGAAGAAGACAAATCGTTTTGTAACTATACAGACGCTATACAATACAACGTATATTAAGTAAGGTGGTAAGTATAGACTACTGGATATTTTGACGCTCGAATGACGGTAATAAGGAAGCGTTTTTGGTAAACAATTGTATAGTTGTTTTGTGAAATGTATTGAAAAAACAAAATGGCAGTTTTAGTTCTGATTTTGCCCACGCGTCAAAATAACCTTGTAGTGCTATACATCGTTAATATAGTAACTAGAAAATGTTAAGGGTCAAAGGTGGAAGACTTGGTCGGATATGTGAATACAGCGAGCCGCTTTTATGGTGATGCTAATTTAACACACTAATACGGTTTCGCGTTTTCGTTTTATGAACATATTATTTTAATTTCATTTATATTTATTTACAACTAGCTGCGCCCCGCGGTTTCACCCACGTAAGTTTTGATCCCGTGGGAATATCGGGATAAAAAGTATCCTATGTTTTATTCTGATGCAACTATAACTATACTACTGTAAAGTTTCATCAAAATCCGTTCAGTAGTTTTTGCGTGAAAGAGTAACAAACATCCATCTATCCATCCTCACAAGCTTTCGCATTTATAATATTAGTAGGATTATAATATTAGTAGGACATTAGTATGATTTTTTAAAATAGCATCTTGGAGCAACCGTTAAAAAACTGTAGCGCAGGAGTCATTTGCCGGGGTCAAGGATAATAACATCGTATCAATGAAATTAAAACAAATGACGTGCAAAGAGTCGGCGAATTGAGGGAAAGAGAGAGCGCCATAAGTCGACGAGCGGCGCTGGCGGTCCTTTTCAAATTACGAATTATTTTTTGTTGTTATAATTTTTATGATTACTGGCCATTAGCCCTACCCACTTGTTAATTTAATATCGCGATTGTAGCGGCACGTTGTATATAAACTGACTTTAGATACCAAGAGCTGGGATATGAAACTTGGATCTGTAAACTTAATGATCAAGTAAAACTTTTACTTACATTTGAAAAACTTTTATTAGCTATTTATAGAATAGCTAATAAAAGTTTTAAAATCAACTCAATAGTACTCAACAACTAGAATAGTTATTAAATGTTTCAAAATCAACTCTAAAAACTCTAAGAGGTGCTTTAGACCAGGAGTCGCCAAATGGCGAACCGCGGTCCGCATCCGGACCGCCGACCCATTTTGTGCAGACCGCGAGAACACTGCAACTTGGTCCAATGTGCATTTTTGATCAAAGAAATTGGATGACTTCATCAAATGAGTTAGAAATACTCGACTTACTGATGAACATCTCCAGGATTTAATGTCAGCTTGTACCAATTTTAGTACAAACTTCAGACAGATAGTCCGCAACAAAATGTCATTTTTCTCATTGATATGTAAAAAAATACCTTTGTTATCTATTTCCGTGATTACAATCGTTTAATAAATATTTTTTTCTATAAAATGTTGTGCGGACCGCGATGGTCATTTCATTTCTTCAAACGGACCCCGAGCGAAACTAATTGGTGACCCCTGCTTTAGACCATCGAACTGAACAACTTTCACTATGGGACCAACTCTGAAACACGAAGAAAAAACAAAAGTTCAATACCTACTTGACCAAAATGTATGAAACTTCGATTGCGAGAAAATGCAACAGGCATAAAGTATATAACAGTATTTTTAATGTTCAAAAATGTTGCATAATTGAATAAGAGAATAGCTGATTCCAGCCACGACACATTATAAAGTTTTTTTTTTTAATTTTCAAGATGAGTCATTCGACTTGGGTACTTTATAAAATTAAAGCAAATGAAATAAAATAACGTCTTTAATCTGCGACGTTTTATTGTGCGTGTGGCTGCAGGGCATGATTATCTTATACTCAGAGAAAAAAAATAAAAAAAAAAAACGAGTGTGCTTATGACCACACGACTGAAGTGAAACTTCTTTCGCTCCATCTGTATGTATATTTCATTTACTAGCTATAAGAGAAAGAGAGAAAGAAAATGTGCGCGCGCACTGCTCTCTCTTGCTCCTACACTGTGATACAGACAATAAGCCTGCAGTGTGCTTAGATATACGGAACGTATTTGGCTATGAGAGGAAGAGAGAAAGAAAATGTGCGCGCGCACTGCTGTCTCTTGCTTATATCCCCCACTTAACTTCCGTTCGCCTTGCCCGATCACACTTTTCGTAACGCTTACGTCACGCGTTCGCCAGCTTACTCCCCAAGTCAAGCGTGCGTAAAGAAGTTTCACTTCAAAATTATGCACTAGAGCATGAATAGCGATTTAATGTCGCCTACGCACAACATAAAGACGAACTTGAGAAGTGAAAACAATTTTAATCCTGACAAATTTTATTAGTAGCAACAATATTATATACCATTGGCAAGTAACTCTTGAGTTAATTTCACGGCAATCATTTTAATGTTATTGAAGTTTTAACAGCAATTGATTATTTACGGAACAGTTACAGTTACGAACAAGAGGATCGATTGAACAATGAAATGGATTCCATCTTAGTTATTTTTGTATTTGCTTTAATTGTAAGTAATATTCTAATGCCATCAAAAACATAACTTGTAAAAAAAGCCAAGTCTCGCAACTCAGTTTTTCTGTCGTAAAAGTTGTGACACCGATATTAATATAAGTATTTATATGGGATTACAAAGTTATTTATGCAGTTGGTGTATCTAGAAAACTGGACCGAAATTGCAAAATATTTTAGTCCTTTCTTGATGTATACACTAAACACTAATTGTATTCTAAATTTGAAGCTTCTATGTTCGCTACAAGTGCCTTAGAGGTTTGATGATCGGTCAGTCAGTCAGTGAGTGAAAAAATTAAGAAACTTTGACTAGTTATAATTCTTAAACTACTGATTCAAACTGAATGAAATTTGAAATACACCGTGTTTATGCAATGCCTGTTTGGTTACAAAAAATTCAGGCTTCTAATTGTATCCACAACGAAGTTATAGAGGCTCGAAAATGGCCTGAACTGCTTCGAGAAACGAGAAAAGGATGGTACGGCAGTGCCGCTTGTTTTTGCTCGACTTGGCGGGGGCACAACCGTGCCCCCGATTATTTAGTAACAATTGTTGCTCTAGACATTCATAATATTTTGTCCGGTCTACATCAACAATAAAAGAGGATTCGGAAATTGTAACAACTGGCCATCGATATGGCTAGTAAGGGCAAATTTCTAAGATGAATCTTACCATAGATAGGTAATGGAAGAAAAATAGAAGCTGCACTGATCGCTAATAATCTGGGACAAGAATTGCTGGATTTTAAACGCTCAACGCATCGCTGAGAGTTCAAAATCAAACACTGCGCTTCTATTAGGCATTACTATAGTAGTGTAGTGATAGTGAAAACGACAGTTATCTCTATGCACGTGTTTTTGAATAAGGAAACTGGCAACGGCATTAATAAAATTTAATTGATTACAGAGCATTCTGAAGTGCCATGCTGAGATCAGTTGGCAAGACAAATTGAACTTACTTATGGTAAGCAATTCATTTTAACTGGCACTATTCATTACATAACAGCAATGCTATGCTGTTACATCCATTGCATGCAAAGCATACACCCTTACATTTAGATCGTTTTAATACTTAAAAGGGGTCATTATACTCAATCATTATGAACAACTTTTACTATGGGACCAACCCTGAAATCATGAAAAAAAAAAAGTTGATTCATACATTATGTCGAGTTATGCGAACATAAATACAGGGTTACTTCTTAATGACCAGCCAAATTTAAGGATGTGGTACAGACCATCAAACTAAACAACTTTCTCCATGGGACCAACATCGTAATCACGATATAATTTGCCTATGATTTTGAAAGATATCAGTGAAAATCCAAGTGTAATTTGGAATGGTAAAAGGTTATTTCTCACAAACGAGTTTTCTGTAAACATTAAAAATAGGTATTTAATTAGTTATTCAATTTATGCAAAAAAAATGTTAGTCGAAAACAAAGTTTTAGTGAAGAAGGTTTCGACGAATAGTGAGGTTGTAACCGTAGATAAACAAGCAATATATTTTTTTTTATTAATAATTTTAGGCATAGGCAACATGGCCGCTAAGCCAAATGTTTTAAAAATGGTGATGGGCTTATCATCATAATTTTTAGACAGTGAGAAACTTTACACAGAAATATTTTTTTTTTTTATTGTCACAAAAACCCGTGCATATATAAAAAAAAAAGTGTAAATACTGTGGAAAACAAAAAAAATTTAATATTGTGTTTAATTGAAAGCACTGAAAAAAGTGGCCGGTGGCTGCACGTGACGTGACAAGATGGTTTTTACCAGTATGTTGCTAATTTTCAATGGTAACCCAAAAATTTTAAATATAAATTATAATTGCTGAATCATGAAGGTTGTATACCTATTGATTTGTTTTACTTATATAGGTATAACTGGCAACTAAGAATTACCGTGTTCCAATTTAGTGTGATATAAATGTACTTTCTTTCTTTTTTCTTTTGTTTTTTCGACATTGTTATTTCGTGTGAAGTAATTAACTATTTTCAATTTGATTATTAATTACAGTTGAACTGCAATAATAAGACATTCGATATACGTGGTCTTCTCATGATCTGACCAAGATTATGCCTGGACTTCAAAAGAGACTGTGAACTCTGAGTTTGTTTCGGCATTTCTTCTCAGAGTAGTCAGATAGGAAACGCCGACCTCATCTAGTTTTTTAAATATGATTACGTGTAAAAGTGTTTGTGCAAACCTACTTACAGAAATAAAGTAATTTATCATTACGCAACCTGCAAAATATAATAGAAGAAAATAAATCTTTAAAAAAAAACCTTCACTATTTGTGATTTTTGTTACCAATATCAATTTCGTTTGTTCGATTGTTTTGTAATTAGGTACCTATTATTTTACAGCGAAGAAATCTTGTGAGCGCGGAGGAACCCGAAGCATACGTTTCTGTAAGTTATTATCAATTTTAATACATTATTTATAAACATTTTATAGCATAAAAAACCGTACGGTCTCACTTGTAATTCCCGAATGGTTAGCCAAAGTACGGTCAGGAAAATTAAATATTTATCAGTACACATCAATTTCCAGGTAGATGGAATGACAACTTTATGACGAAAACGACCGCGCAATGGCGCCCTTATCGTTTGTTTGGTTATTTCTTTTATTTTTTAGAATGAAAATGCAGAAAATAAACATGTTACGTTGTGCTCCACAAGATTATACGCTATTATTGTTACAAACGGTAGTATAATTAACTTTTATTATAATCATTAAAACGGAAAATTGGCCACTATTATGTTTTTTTATGTTAAATTACCTCGTGGCCACTATTTTCCGTTTTATGGATTGTAATAAAACTAAACCAAACTACTGTTTGTAATAATCTTATATATAAAATTCTGGTGTCACAGTGTTAGTTACCATACTCCTCCGAAACGGCTGGACGGATTTGTATGAAATTTTGTGTGCATATCGGGTAGGTCTAAGAATCGGCTACTATCTATTTTTTTTTTTTTTTTGCAAAACGACGTCTGCGGGGTTATCTTGTGGAGCACAACGAAACATGCTTATTTTCATTCTAAAATAAAAGAAATAACCAAATAAACGATGAGGGCGCCACTGCGCGGTCGGTGTCATCTTAAGAGGTGGCTGGGATGGACTGGATGCAGAAGGCAGAGGACTGGGTGAAGCCTATGTCCAGCAGTGGACTGCAATTGGCTGAGTTGATCGACATGTCAATTTGCTGTGTAATAGCCATTTCATACAACTGTCTGAGAATGACAGTTGTGATTTGAATATACGGACAATTTAAATTGGTAGTCAATTAATTTCCCTGACTTTACTTTTAACCACATTTTTCCAGTTAAGTACCCACGTTTAAATCCCTTGTATAGTCCTTTCACAGTTATTTTATCTCTGGTTTTGCATCACTGTCCAAATCATATTGATCTTTATACTCATTGAAATAAGGCTGTTTTCTGGTTGCTGCCACTGACAAGTACCTATGTCAAAATCACTGTGAACGGACTACACAGGAAGAGTTTATTGGCAACAGATAAATGAAGTGTTTTGTTTCCTTGCAGCGAAAAAGTTTTTATGATCAAGACCATCCCAAAAATATTTGAAAATAAACGTAAGCAAATCCAGTAGTGTTATTACCCGATGTAAGTTTTACCAATTGAGAAAAATAATTATTTCATCACCACCGCTCTCAAAACGGTGAAGGAAAACCTTGTGAGGAAACCGGCATGTCCTAGAACATAAAATTCAAAAACCTGAAGAGAGGCATGTGTCCCATCAGTATACCATTATAGGCTGATTATGAGACAAAGAATATCAATAGGAAAGAAAAATCTAACAGTTTTTGTTTGCAAACATAATTATGTAACATTCACCTAAAGCTGAACGAAATTCCTCTCAGTCCCTGTCAAAGAATATTCTTTACAAAATGATAAATAGTTTTTAACACCGAATTTTCCGAATACCTAACATAGTTGCCTTAGTGTCCTATCCAAAAACGAACCCTATATAAGGTAAATTAATTACGAGACTGTAATTATACAACATTATTTTTAGTACATGCGAAACCTGAATCATATACTTAGTTTGTTCAGAATAAGGAACTGAATCAATTTCAATAATTTTTACACCATGTTCTATTTTGTCCCAAAAATATTTAAAATTTGGACACGAAGCGACACTACGTAATTATTATCGAACGCAAGACGACGCTGCACGCGCGGGCGCCGCGCTCTGCGCTTTTGTCTTGTTTTTGTACGGACAACTAGGTAACTTATCAAGCCTATAACTTTGTGATTTTTCATGATACAGTTTTTGAAATTTTGTACATCGATTCTTTACATAAAAATATTAGACACGTGTTTCGGGTTTCGCCTATACTAAAACTAATGGTACGGAGTGGTAAACTAATGGTATGGTATGGTGGTACTACTGGTGTATACTTTTACTGAGCAGTGGTGAACAAGTGGTAACGGCCGTGACTTACGAGTTGCAGATCGTAGGTTCGATCCTAGACAGGCGCTTTACTTTGTGTGAATTATTTCATCACCACTGCTCTCAAAACGGTGAAGAAGAACATCATGAGGTATCCGGTATGTCCTAGAACCAAAAAATCAAAGACGTGGGCCATCTACTAACCCGCACTGGGTCAGCGTGGTGAATTACGGCCCACTCTCTCTCACAGAGAGGAGCCGGGGTCTCAGGAATGGAACTGGTTATGTATGTAGGTACGTACACTTTTACTATTGGACTAAACCCAAAAAAAAAACAGATGCTCTATACAATTATGTTCGCATGACTCGACAAAATGTAGGGAACAGCTGATTTGTTTTTTTACGGTTTCAAGTTTAATCCCATAGTAAAATTGTTCATAATGATGAATACAATGATCCCTAAGATGTTTTCAGTTATTTCAATTACACCTTGTTCAAGGTCACTCACTTTCCCTCTCACTTTCAGCGAAGGCTGTATGACTTCCACGCTGGTATGAGGTCGCCAATCATTGGCGCGCCTTCCATGCCCAGTCATTTGCCTGAGGCAGAGCCCATCCTGCCCGGGCACACGTTCCTCAGACCAGCTCTGGGCATGCTGAAATCAGCTGTCAAATTCCCCCACAAAGACTTGGGCGATGCATCAGGAGTTTACGGGAATTTAAATCATTTGGGTCTCACGTAAGTCATAGAATTTTTCTTTTACTATTCGATAGTTAGGCTAATCTAGTCGTTACGTCATCCACAAATATTTTATAGATTTATCATCATTATCTGCCTAGTCTTTTCCCAACTGTTTTGGGGTCGGCTTTCAGTATAACTGAATGCAGCTGAATACAAGTACTTTTACCCGACTACGGCAAAGCCATAGGAGGTTTATGCTTTTAACAGGCTATGTATGTATGTATATTTGTTCATCTGTTCCCTCATAACTCATAAACCACTCGTTGTATTTTGGCAAACGAGGTATTATTGGAAGCGTCATGTTAATCTGCGAGTTGTAGCTTGTATAACGTTACATGTAATCCAAGATGGCGGCTTAGAGCGGATGAAAAGTGTTACCAAAAAAAATGTATTGTAAATAGGCTTTTCAGCAGTGGGACACAATACAATAAAGACTAACACAAATTACTTTGATTTTGTCTAAGCATAATGGACAAAGAAGGCTACTTAAATATATATATATAATTATTTCAGGTACAGTGGCACGGGTGAGAGAGTTTTGTATACAGGGTTCAGAAGGAGAAATGAAGATTTCAATAGAGAAGTAAAGGTAAGAAATCTTAAATATATATTTTGCTAGCAGTGCCCCGCGGTTTCACCCGCGTTGGTTTCGATCCCGTGGGAATATCGGAATAAAAAGTATCTTATGTGTTAATCCTGGTTGTAAACTATCTGTGTGCCAAATTTCATCCAAATCCGTTCAACGGTTTACGCGTGATTGAAAATCAATTGCGTCTCATTAGCGATTAAGAATTATGCGCATTTCTTATCCTGGAGTTTTTAAATTTTGTTAAATTACATTTCGGTTAATATGTAAAACTCCAGGATAAGAAATGCGCATAATTATTATTGCAATTGAGTTTTAGGGTTCCGTACCTCAATTGGAAAAAACCGAACCCTTATAGGATCACTTCGTTGTCCGTCCGTCCGTCTGTCAAGAACGTTTTTTTCAGGAACGCGTGGAGATATCAAACTGAAATTTATATCTAATACTCAAGTCTACTGTCCCTTAGAGCTGTGAAAAAATCAAACTTCTAAGCCAAAGGAATCAAAAGATACAGCCGTTTATGCCGCAAATTTCCGCAAATTTTCGGAATCAAAACTTGAAATTTGGTACAAAGGGTACGAAGTAACGTCTTATAGTACAGATAAAGAAAAAATTGCGAAAACCGTAAATTTTTAGTTACATCATATAATAAAAAATATTTTAGAAAATTTTAAAGTTACTACTTCTTTTCTCATGAACGTGTAGAGGTATTAAATTGAAATTCATATGAAATACTCAGGTCTATAATACCTTTAAGCTGTAACAACATCAAACTTTTATGTCAACGCAATCAAAAGAAATAGCAATTTAAGCCGCATATTTTCAAACTCGCAACTACTCTCGAAGGAATCAAAACCTAAAGGGTACTTCCAGTCGATCTAGAATCTTGAAATTTGGCATGAAGCAATGTTTAATAGCACATATAAAGGAAAAATTCCGAAAACCGTAAATTTGTAACATATCTACTTCGTACGGAACCCTCGGTGCGCAAGTCCGACTCGCACTTGACCGGTTTTTTTTATTGTAATGAGCCTTTATCGTGCCACGCCAATTAAATTCGTCCATCAATATCTATGTTTATGGTTTAACTTAATCCTCGGAAAGCATCGCGGTTGTCATTCGTGGATCCTTTGACAGTGTCAGAAGCCTGAAAGTCTGACAACCAGTCTTACCAATGGACGTGTTACTCAGTAGCTGGGTTGTGGAGGTCAGATATTCAGTCACTCCATCAGCTCCATGTAAAACACCGGTATCCATCTGCTATTGCAGACTAGAAGCCGACCCCAACATAATTGGGATAAGGCTAGTGTGCAAGTCTTTTTAATAGTTTTACCTTTTTATACTTTTTGTTTATGCTTTTACTACCTTTTGGTTTTTACTTTTGAGTGACTTACTTTTGTTTTCCACCGTTTTATTTCGGTGTCATTTGATTTCGGTGTCATTTGATTTCGGTGGTTAATAACTAGGCTGACGATAATGGTTTAACTCAAGCATTTCAATAGTTAGGTACAGACGCCAGCACATCAAGCTACTCGAAACTGTCAAATTTTCCCAATAAAGTTGAAAATCTATTAAAGAAATTTGACAGATTGTAGTAGCTTGATGTGCTGGCGTCTGTACATTGCATTTGTGTAGAAAGTTGAAAATTGCTAAAAATTTTTGTTTCACAGAACGACAGTCCCAGGTAAGTTCAGTTTGTACACTATTCCTGTAAGGGTTGATTTTTCAATCGACAGATAATTATTTTTCGTAGAATAAAATTGCATCTGACAGATTTTGTAAGGAAGAACTGTCAAAAAATATAAATTATTCCTTGGATAAAATTATCTAGCTATGGAAAAATCAGCCGCAAGTTGATTTTGTTACGATTTTGATGATTTCGTATTAATTTAATAACTTTTGTTCTTTAGAGTTCTTGTAGCAATTCTGCATAAAAGGCATGATTACGAGGTAATATTTTACGAAAAATACCTAATACTTAAGTACCTACCTATTATGTTTTATATTGATTTTGTAACGTCATACAATATTGCAGTGTGTAAAATAATAATGTAGGTATCAAAGACCAAGGCGCTATTTTCTAAACCTTACTATTTTCATCGTAAAAAAAATATATAACTGGAAAAGTGTTTTCTTGATTCAATTGTAATGATAGGTATAGGCATTACACTTTTCTACGAAGCAGCAGTTTTTTTTTTTTGATAACCTACGACAAAATTTCTACGCTCGACTACGTCTAGAATCATGTGCTGATGAACTCATGGAATAGTTTGCGCGTCGATACCCTGCCACTCTCTGTGTGTTTCTTTTACTGACACGGGACCTACAATCTTTTCTACAGACGCCAGCACATCAATCTACTACAATCTGTCAAATTTCTTTAATATATTTTCAATTTTATCGCTTCAGCATTAGCTTCGAAGTTGATTGGGAACATTTGACAGTTTCGGGTAGCTTGGATGTGCTGGCGTCTGTACATTTCTAACGCGAAAATGTAGTCGATAACTAGTCGCTTCCTCGTCGGCGATAGTACAAGTCCCTTCTACTGGTTCGTGCGGCCTGCCGTACCTCCCTACTTTTTTTTTTGTTTCGCCTATAACTACTGCTAGACTGCTGAGCAAAGACTTCCCCAAGTCCTGCCAGGAACTCTTTTCCTGCGCCACCTCTAGGCATAGCTTTCTGGGCCGACCTTGGTGGCGCCATCCATCTTCAGGCACCCATTGTGTTGAGACTTCCCGACTATTATTTTTAATTCAAGAATATTTTTTTTATTCCCATCAAAATCAATCAAATGTTATACAAACTTTTTAAGACTTTAATACACCCATATTTTTTAGAAGATTATTGATAGGTCCCTATGAGTGCTATATTTTTTCAGACATAACGGAGCCTATAGGCAAGGAGGAGTAGGTGGAATAAAGAAATATGCCAGAAGATAGCCATGAATGTACATAGTTTCTTATTGCAAAACACCTTTAGTTAATAAATAACATTCTAACTAAATCAAAGGCAAAATAAAAGCATTGTTTTATTTGATTGTAAAAAACCCCACCTATATCCCACAGAGCACGGAATCGTCAGAAGAAATCGAAGATATCATTGTATAATGCATGTTAATATTCGGATTTGACGCAACTAAGTGCAAATTTCGAGCGTCAGTTTCTATGAGTGACGCCCACTGACACATTTGGTTTGTATAGAGTGTTAACAATAACCTCGCTAGCAGCGGCCGCGGGGTCGAGGCGTCTCAGTACTCAAACACAAAGTAAATATTAGAAATTTTTGTGAATGAATAGAAAATGGTTCGTTCAATAACGAATCTTAACCTGATTAATTATGTAAAAGTTATGTGTTTAGGTACTGTCTATCTGTAAACGTTTTCATATGATCTTTAACAAAATAGAACGAGACTACTTTGGGAAAACACTCTATGTTGAGTGAGTTTGAATAAGTGGCAACCCGATTTGGATTATAGACAAAGCCGGTGAAGACGCGCAAACTACCATTGATCAGGATCTTGCTTGCGCAAAAACTAGATGGCATGTATAAGTGATGTGTGTATTCAGGAAGAATTTATATCTACTGTGTACTATGTATTTTTATTATCTCAAAAAATGTCTATAAAAATGTCTGAAACAAGGCTGTTTTACGGTTTTGTCTGTATGAACTGAGGGACAATTCTCGTAATTTTAAGAACGATCTCAGTCTCAATCTGTTAAAAATACCCCTAAATCCTACATTTTTGACGTTTCGGATATAAATTGTCGCTGAGATTGCGACTACATTTTGAACGTTTTTAATTACGGGAATTGGCCTTCAGATCAACCAGTATTACGTTATGCTTTTATGGTAGTTTGGATACTAAACTACCCTTCTACTACTTCTCATATTAGAGGAATTGTCTTTGTAGGTATTGCACAATAAGGTGTTAAAAATTGTCTTAGGCAAAAAGGCAATGTACTCAATTACAAACATGTTTTATTGTAACTGACATTTCGTATGTTAACTATGTCCTCTTTAACTCTTGTCTGTGGTGTGCTCCAATATTTTTTATTAAAATTAGTAATACCTACATTCAAATTTGGTCATTTATTAAAACCTTTACCTTAAAGTGGCTACCCATAAACATAAAATTAATTATAGTTTTTCTTAATAACATCTTGTGAACCGTTAGACTATTAACATAATTTAATACAACAAAGCATTTAATAATTAAACATTATTAATTATTGTATCACCAACATTTGCCTAGCCGAACGAATCGCTGACATATTATTAAAATTACTGTTAACTCTGATTCCGATAGAAATTTCCATATTCCGTATTATTATTTTTATCTTTGACATATTTTATTACAATTTCATTTCACGGCAATCATTTGAATGCTAATAAAGCTGTGACAGCGGTTGATTTTTTACATTTTTAAGAAACGCGAGTTTTGATTGAAAGATGAAATGGATTCGGTCATCATTATTTTTATTATAACAATTGTAAGCATTTACTGGCTGTATACATAATTACTGTATTACTGGCTAATACAATAGTTATTTTATGCATAAAAATAATAATTATTTATAAACAGATTAATAACTTTAAAGACATAAACAAAAACTAAATTTAACCAGATACGAATAAATATACAGATATTGTTGGTCAGCGTCAGGATGGCTGGACCAAACGAGATATGTCCTTGAGACCATGTGCGCTATTTAATACCTATTTGCTACTATTTACTACCTATAGCTAAATATTTGCTACCTTTTCGTTAAGAAATTTATCAAAGAAATAAAGTGGTCAGCCAACCTGACGTCAGGTTGGCTGACCACTTTCAAGTTCTCATAGTTTTAGCGTTGTATTAACCGCGCTGTTAATGTAAATATTTACTACCTGATTGCTACCTTAACATATATTTTTAACACAACTTTAAGATGCCTTATAAAAAGTTATGAAAGCTCCTATAAATTAACGTTAAATTTAGAAAGTGCCTGCAAAACCATTATTAGCAATATTACGAAAATAAGACTTGGCGTTATTAATTTATATGCAGGCGTTTGATTGTCTTTAATTAATAACTTTCCGTGTGTATGTACACGGACATGTAAAATATCTCCACCCCTCTATCCACCTTCCACCTTATAAATGAAACTATATAACAAAACATCACGCCTTGTTGCCCCAAAGGGTTAGGCAGAGGTAGAGATAGTAGGTACACCCACATTTCGCCAGATATGTTTAAGTCCCATGTAAAAGGGGCGAGCATATTGCCATCGACCGGGCACAAATCATGAAACTACTGCGACTAAAATTTTTAGTCACTGTCCTGTGTATTTGGAAGGCTGTCAAAAATAGAAAAAGAACAAGATATTCGAAATTATGTAATTACGTTAATTAATACATGATTCAAAATAAATATACATACACACTTATAACATAAATGCTTAATAATTATAAAATTATCCAGAAACAAGTTGTTCATAAGCCACTAAGCGCCTACAAAAACTTTGTTAGCAATTGTGCTGAGAAAAAAACATGTCAAAAATTGATGTACAGGCGTTTAAATGGTTTTTATTAATAACTTTTTATAGGAGCTTCTTAGAGTTGTGGAAAACATATATGTTAAGGTAGCAATCAGGTAGTAAATATTTACATTAACAGCGCGGTCAATACAACGACTATTATAGCTTATCATGGTCTCGTTGCTTCTGTTTTAAGGTACGGAGTAGTTTTTTGGGGTAACTGCAGTGAAAGAGAAAGGATTTTCAGAGCCAAAAATATTGTATTAGATCAATAACTGGAATAAATTCAACAGACAGCTGCGCTCCTATGTTTAAATCCTTTAACTTACTGACCTTTCCATCGCTCTATATTTTGGAAATGGGACTGTTTGTGAAAAATAATCGGAATTTATTTTGCTCAAATATTGATCACTCAACAAGGCCAACATTAATAAGATCGCAATATAAAAATCTGTTACCAGGCAAATTTAAAACAGCACTGCTGAAAAAGAATATAATGCATATGGCACCGGTGATATACAATAAAATACCTGATGATATAAAAAATTGCACACTACAAATATTTAAAAGTAAATTAAATAAATTGCTACTTGAAAAATGTTATTATACAATTAATGAATTTTTGAATGACAAATCAATATGATTATTTAAATACAATGACTTTCCTTGCGATTTTAATTTTTAAATTTCTTTGCATTTTAACTAATTATAAACTTATTATTGACATTCTATTATTGACTAATTATTAACTTATTATTGACTTTGTAATATTGACTAATTATTAACTTATTATTGACATTGTTTACGACTGAATGAACTTACAAATTGAATCATTTATATTTTTATTGACTATTTTAATAATTTGATACTCGTTAAATATTTGATTTTTTAAGATTATTTCATAATTAATTCTACTATAAAAAATTGTTTGCATGCCTTACGGTAGAATGTACTGGATCCTTCTCTTACTTAACACCATACTTTTGTACCTACATTCATAGCAAATAAATTATTTCATTTCATTTCATTTCATTTCATAACGCTAAAACTATGAGAACTTGGTCAGCCAACCTGACGTCAGGTTGGCTGACCACTTTAATTCTTTGATAAATTTCTTAACGAAAAGGTAGCAAATATTTAACTATAGGTAGTAAATAGTAGCAAATAGGTATTAAATAGTGCACATGGTCTCAAGGACATATCTCGTTTGGTCCAGCCATCCTGACGCTTACATATTGTTGTTGTTTTTTTTTTTTAAGAAAATGCCATGTTATCTTTTGTTTCGTACGGAGTTCAAAATTATTCTAATAAAATAAAACCAGTAGAATTAATGAATGATAATTAGTTACAGAACATAGTGGATTTCAATGGAGTCAGATTGACGAAACAGGGGAGACAACTTCAGGTAATTAATTAATATATGTAATTCAAAATGGACGAAATAGACTCAAACGTTGAAAGGTTACCTTTAAACGTGGCACTGCTGCTTTGTATTTTCTATCCACAACTGTTAAGAAGCTATACTTAATTACCAACGACGAGAAAGCAGCGCCCGCACAAATGAGTAGGCACGAAGAGAAAAAAAAAGGCTGTTTGCGGATCAAATCCGTGCAAATATCGTTCTATGCATTTTTGTCCGATTGACTGCATACATTTGAGCAGCTGTTTTAAAAGGACTACATATTATTTACAGATTAACAGGAGACGACTAAATGTTCCCGATGATTTTCGAATACCGGTGAGTTTTTAAAACTGATACGAATTACAACATTCTAATACATATTACCTACTTCAAGTCCTCGAACACACATACTGATAAATGCGTGCCCTGACTGGACAGGTCCACTCAAATCTGTATGTTTTTTTTCCTCAAAAGACATGAAATAAATAAAAAAATAATAATAAAAATAAATAATATAATAAACATCTTAGACATGCCTGATATTCATATGTCCTGATCAAGATTATGTCTGAACTATAAAAGGGATGGTGACATCTGAGTTTATTTCTGTCTTGCTACTTAGAGAAGTCAGTTAGAAAACACCAAACTGCACGTCAACATTAAATCATGTTGGGTTGGTAACATGATTTAATGTTGACGTGTTTTTTTCAAAACCAATTTACAGAAATAAATATAATTTATCCCACTTAGAGTTTGGAGACGTTTGTGACATGTCCAGTGGAAACGTCAGTACTTACGATATATACAGACGCCAGCACATCAAGCTACCCGAAACTGTCAAATTTTTCCAATCATCTTTGCTGAACGACCTTGAATTTATGGAACAGCCGTACCGCGAATGTCCACGTTTCGGCTCCGTAAGTCATAACGGGCAGGACGCACTGATTAAAGAACTTAGTCTTTAGGCTTTGTGGAATACGAAACGAGAAGACTTGACGAAGCTTCCCAAACGCTGCCCAGCCCAGCTGAATTCTTCTGTTAGCCTCCCTCTCAAAGTTGTTCTTCCCAAACTGCATAGGTTATATTAACTTATTAAATATCAAATCTTTCACAGACTCCCGAGCCCGCGTAAGTACATATTTTGCACAATTTTTTTTTAGCAACTATGTTTAACTTCCTAACTATTTTTAATTTATGTAAGCTCATTAATGATTTTCCGAATTTTAGATTAGTTATAGCACTTCTGCCATCGGAGAAAGAGGTGAGTTCGCTATCAGAATAATTTGTTATAACATAACAAAGAAATTCCACGTACAACCTCTAGTTTATTTAACTTGAAGGTTTTTGGATATAATAATGGTACATTATAAAGAAATAAAATACAGGGCGGTAGGAACATCGACACGCAAACTGTTACCAAGGATACAGTAGGCAGGTACGGTCACCAAAGGAGATAAATAAGTAGGCCACACTTTATTAAACAGCAAATTCTTGCACTACCAGCAATATAATATACTAAACTCCATTTACAATAACATTTAGACAAACCTTTTTTACAGTCTGTTCAGCCGATTGTTACTTCTATACCATAGGCGTAAGCATGGCAAAAAAAGTGCTTACTGCAACTGCAACTGTTTACTGCTTAATGCTGTTTGCTGTTTAGCTTATATTATTATATAAAATTTGCAGTGCTCTTACAAGGTACTTACATTTCTTAATACTGTGTCATGAAATTTGAATAATATAATAATAATAATAATAATAATATTTATTCAAAATTATAAGGCATGAGAATTAGTACAGTTTTGCTTAAATGTAAATTATATTCCAGACTTACGTGCCTGAACTAGGTAATCCTGTGTTTCAGGCGAGAAGAGCTAAAATATTCTTTTAAAATTAATAAATAATCAAAAATTTACAGTAGACAAACAATGAGTAGCTTACGAGTAACTCTTAGTTTCTAAATTTGATAAATATATAACGTAGGTGCAATTTGTATACCTACATATATTTACTTTAACACAATTAATAAATTCTCCGTTTCTTCGTAAGACATACTTTGGAGAGCATCCTTGAGGATTTTCTTACAATTTGTGTAGTTCAGAGAATAAATGCTTGCTTTCAAGTTAAGTCTATTATATAGGAGAGGTCCAAGGTACAGGAATGCATGCCTACTAACCAGTGTTTTACATGTTAGCAAATAAAATAAATAAATATATATATAACCAAAGTCGTCGGATATAACTGAAGTTTAGTAAGAAACCGATGAATGTTTTCGAATAAAAATTAATATAAAAACAAATAGTAACTAAAAGCAAATAGTATAGTAGTCAACTTAAATTTCATTCGAAAACAACTTCGTTTTCTTACTAATCTTCAACTATATCCGACGACCCTGGCTACGTATCACTTTTGGTGACCGTACATGATTCAGGATCCCCATGCGTTAAACATTTTCGTCGGGTATTAAAAAAGAAATGCTTGTACGTAGCTGTGTGTGTAGGTATTACACTTTTCTATAAAATAGATGTTTTTATTTATTTATTTATTTATATATACTTTATTGTACACCAGAATTTTTTTTTTTTGTTAACCGACGAAAAGATTCTCCGTGTTTACAATCATGTTTTGAGTCCATGGTTAGACAGTTTGCGCGTCGATGTTCACTGCCACCTAGTATGGGTATATAAAACAATTGATCAAACAGGGGCCCATAGTTCTTCCATAGTTATAGGTAACCACTCCACTTTAGCCACCCAAACCCAACTTGCAATATGCTTTACCATATCCTGATGCAATATTCCTATACCAACCGGGGGTTGTAATTAGGTGTACCTATGTGATAATCGTCGGTTGGTGCCTCATTTAATTAATAACGTCTTAATGTTTTTTCCTGTATTTATGGTGTGTTCTTTTATAATTTGAAACTATAGGACACATCAAAAGAAGACCGCTACAGGCTTTACCTGCAAAATGAGCGGAGGCCGCCTGAATTGAATTTCAGACAAACGTAAGCGTTTCTCATTGTAAGATTTACAATTACGGTAAAACTTTATTTCCGCATTTTCTTTGCAAAAAATAGAAGTCTATATGGCAGTGTCTTAGCTAAAGCGATCGTTGCGCGAACACGAGATTGTCGCGTTCATTTTGTTCGGCGAGTTTGCGTCACGCCGATTTTTCGAACAAATGACTGGCGACCGCGACGATCGACTATTCACGTCTCTGATAGCTTTGGTAGGAACACGAAGTACAATGAAAGCTTATCATGCTTGTTATTTTGTATAATAATGTATACAGGGTTATTTGTAAAACACCAGCAACCTCTTAAGAGGTCATTGTACTCATCATTATGAACAACTTTTACTATGAGAAAAAACCTGAAATCGCGAAAAAAAAAACAACAGTTGTGTTCGTATATCTCGTCCAAATGTCAGCTGAAATAATAATAGAAAAAAATCAGCTGTCCCTAACAGCTGATTTTTTTTTCGCGATTTCAGATTTTGTTCCATAGTAAAAGTTGTTCATAATGATGAGTACAATGACGTCTTAAGAGCCTACACTACCTCAGCTAACAGCGCCAATAGTTTAGGTATTTGCTTTTTACGATGAAAATAATGGTAATTAAAAAAGTAAATAACATAAGACCTGCTTTATAGTTAGTTCGGTTAGTATACAAAGTTTCATGATCTAATTTGAAGTATGTTTTGAATCCCAGCGGTTTATTGTTCGGTTTGGAGGTAACTTTGGATTTTTTTTCTATAGAGAAAATTTTATGAAAATCGTGTTTTCGTCTAACATAAGACCTAGCATTAATCCTCAACTTTACCATATATTTATTTCAAAATTAATTCTGCAGTATTTTCGACATAACGGAGGATCATGCTAAGCCATTTGAGGTAGTATGGGCCCTTAAGAGGTTGCTGGTGTTTTTCAAATAACCCTGTATACCCAATTACTTTACAGGCGTCCAACGAATTTTAATTTCACACAACAAGTAAGTTTTATTGTTCAACAATTTCCATGAAGTTTTCATAGAAATTTTTCTTTTAGAATCGATTCGCGCCTGTCTGCCGTTACCGTTACCGTACCTTTAAACCGTTCTTAAGAAACATATCGCTGCTTTAATTTGATAGTGGCACATCACAAAATGTGTAATTTTTTTGATAATGTAAATGTAAATGTAATTCAACAACAACAACAAACTAGTTCTTTCCTTTTACGGTTAAATTTACCCTTACCATTTTGTGTGTTTATGGTTTTGTAGAAACGAGCAATAAACTTATTGGTAAGTAGGTACATAACAGTAACTAAAAACCGCAGTGTGAAGCACAGCCCAGAATTGTTCACATCATCACCTACCAAGCCTTTTCCCAACTATGTTGAGCTCGGCACCCAGTATGGATGCAGCTGAATACCAGTATTTTACATGTACTTAGTGACTGCCTATCTGAGCTATACAAGTATACAACTCAGTAATATGGGTAATATGATACCCCTTGGTAAGACCGGTTGAAAATATTGTTTACTAGCGGCCCGGGGCTAGCTTCGCACGGGTGCACTATTTTTTTCAAATTTTCGTTTTTTTTTTTTTTAATAAAATAATATTGCGATTATAAGTTGAGATATATACTATCCTATCTTTCAAGTTGGATGAAACTGCACACAGTGTGCAAAATTTTATTAAAATCGGTTCAGTAGTATAAGGGTCCATTGCGGACAAACAATGTGACACGTAATTTTTATATATTAAGATATAGGTAGCCAATATATTCGGAGAAAAGTTTTTCTGTTGTCACTTTGATTTGGTTTTTTTAAGTAACTTACAGTGTGGAGGTGCTCAAACTAGTGTGCATACCTGTTTGTATTATTATTCTCATTATTTATTAATTAAGAAACAAAACAAAATCTAAACAGAAACATCACAAAAACTTCAATAGTTTGTCCGTATGTTGAAACACTTTTAAGGAGTTTTAATAGTAACGTAATAATCATTCTTCATTTATGATTAACACATAGTTTATAAAACATTGTGAGGTAGTTAGTAAATAATAACTAAAGGTCAGGTCAGGTCATGTGCGACTTGCCACAATTGCAGCGAAAAGTCCCCTCTGTGAGGTGTGGCTGGAGAGGCGTCACGGCGTCCTTACCTTCCGCCTGACGCAGGTCCTCACCGGACACGGTTCCTTCGGGAAGTTCCTGTTCCGGATAAGGCGGGAGGAAATGCCCTGGTATAACCATTGTGTGGATCGCTCGGAGGACATGGTGGAGCATACGGGAGGTCTACCCAGCTTGGGCAAAGCACCGCCGCATCCTCACGGCAGCGATTGGAGGCGGTGATCTCTCGCGTCCGGCCCTAGTCCAGGCTATGGTACGGAGCCAGAGTGCATGGAATGCCGTCACCTCCTTCTGTGAAGTAGGTAGTAATGCTTGCGAAGGAGGAATTAGAGCGCGTGAGGGAGAGGCAATCTTTGCGCCCTCACGGCCCCAGTCGTTGCTGGAGTCTCCCTGGGCGTCGGGAGTCGAGAGCCGATTCCCGGCCACTACATTGCTACTTGACATTGCTTCTTGCCAAATTCGATGATTCTAGGTCAACAGGAAGTAATCTATAAACGCCCGTATCTTTTGATTGCGTTGACTTAGAAGTTTGATTTTTTCTTTGCTTCAAGGGATTGCAGCCATAAATAAGTATTTGCTATTCATTTCAACTTGATAACTCCAGCTGTTCCTAAGAATAAGGGTTTTGACCAACGGACAGACAGACGGATAACGAAGTGATCTCATAAGGGTTCCGTTTTTTCTTTACCTAGAGATACGGAACCCTAAAAAAAAGCGTCCCGTCGATGCTAATTACTATTTGAATGAAATTTAAACAAGAAGATGTATTTTCAAAGTGGATCAAAGATTTTTTTGTATAAATTATTTTTATAATTACTGTTTGTTATTTCTGATTGAATTTTTGTTGGAACATCATTAATTAGAGTAGATATTAAATAAACGTTCGTTCGTTCTCCGTAATAGTTCTTGTATCTCGGTACTACCAGTTTTGATTGGGCTGCCATTCTTGTTGCTATGCTATGATTGAAGTTGCATGACATCCTAATCATTGAAATAAACGTGCGGAGTCACGTCCTGCGTTCGGCGCGGGATTCACCTCAGTGTTGTAGATCTTTAGGCATTCCCTATAATTTAATAGACGCCGCGTCAGAAGCGTCATTGACCCCACACTACATATATTTTTATGACGCGCCTGTAGAGGAAGTTTTAGGTATAAAAATTAATCATTGGCAACCTCACAACACAGGCTATGACATAAAATATAAATATTATAACAAAAAAAAAAAAATAACACCCCTATAAAGAGCTACGAGGATATTTACGTGCCAAAATGACAGGGAGCGTTGTTGGTAATAAATCATTAGCTGTGAAATTGTGTCACAGAAATTGTATTGACAAAACAAGATGGCTGCGATAGTTACAATTTTGGCCACGCGCCATAATAACCTTGTAGCATTGTAAACATGGCTTTAAATAAATAGACTATGCAGGGTCAAATTAAATTAGCTAGTGAAACTGAAGTGAACTGAAACTCTATACAGGGTCAAATTAAATTAGCTAGTGACACTGAAATGGACTGAAACTCTATACAGGGTCAAATTAAATTAGCTAGTGAAACAGATTTGATGGGATACCTAAACATGATAAAGAATCAAAATTAATTTGATGGGTTTTTTTGAGATTATCAATCACAGGCAGTGTAGTCACTTGACATATCAGTTTAAAAAGTTTTTTTATTTAAATTTTAAAGACGTCACGGGTTTTGATATTTTAACACTGTAATACAAAAATAAACAGATTTTCTCAACTCATACTTTAATTAACATCACTACAAGCGGTCGTTCATTTAATCACTTGGATCGTTGGATCATTTAATCACTTATAAATGTTTAATATAAAAATTTTATTTTATTATGTTTACATATCGATACATCACATCTATAACAGCGAAACTATAGAGAGAGAATAACTTTAAGCAACTTTAGTAACAACTTTAATAAATAAACCCCTTAATTTTAACTAATTATTTTTCGGAATACAACAAACTTCTAAACACAGGCTCTAAGATCTACGGGTTAATTATCCACAGGCTTCAGGTCAGTTTCAAGATATGTAATACCCAAGACCGCTAATTCATTATGCACTGGTTTCGAGACTGCAAATTCAAGATGCACAGATTTCGAAACCTCAAATGCAAGATGCAACGGGTTCGAGACCACAAGCTCCAGATGTTATATTGGTGCCGAAACCACAAGACCCAGATCCACCAACCATCCAATTTCAAGATACTGAGGCTCTAAGTCCACATACACCAGATCAACAGAACGAAGACCTAAAGTTCGATGAAGAAATCTACAACAGCTTACTCAACTGGCAAGCAGTAAGTATATTTTTTGTAATAAATTGGTTTTACTTCAGCCAATCGCGCGCATGACAATTTGTCAAATTCAGAGCATTTATTTCAATTAATCCAATTACAGACACTCAAGGGTCAGTCGGAAAGCTGAAACTTGCTGCCTAGGTCCATTGCAAAGCGCAGTAGGTTCCTATGGAGAAGAACGGGCAAGAAACTCCACGGACACTCTTTTAAAGCAAAATATCGGTTACATCATTCATGTTGAAATTATACATGTGAGGTCCATGTGGGAAGACGTGCACGTTAAAAGCTTACGTAATAAAACGATTAAAAAAAAATTAAGAGCTGTCAGTGTCCTTATTGTTCCGGAGTATCGACACTGACTGCTTTTGAACGCAGTTTAGATGTGCTGATCCAGTGGCGGATCCAGAATTGTCAATTCAATCAATATCTTTATTGTGGATCATAGGTTTGTACATAATACAGGTCTTAAATAATTAATTAACTGTCATTTGATCCTCTAAAACTTGACTCCGCTTTTTTTTTTTTTTTTGTGGATGGGAAATCATCCAATGACCCCTCCCGCTCTGGGTGGAGCAGAAGGGAGTGTCAGACTCTTACTGACTAAAACCCACCCGTGTTCCTTCCTTAGCCCTTTGTGTTCCGGGGTAGCGGTAACCCTTTCGGACAATCCCGCTGCCCCGGCAGGCTTCGGCCCTTTCGGGCCCCTTCCTAATGCTGACATCTCTTTGAGGCGCGCGTGGAACACGTACGCGCCGTCCGGCACGGGCCTGGTCCTGATCGGACGGAGAGTTACCCATTACTCTCCGCCCGCAGGCCCGCGCCTACGGTGGCCGGGAGTCGTCTCGCGGCTCCCGACGCCCGGGGCGTCTCCCGCGGCGGCTGGGACGTGAGGCCCTCTCCCTCAGCCGTCCCGCCACCTCCTTCGCTAGCATGACTGCTTCGCAGAAGGAGGTGACTGCCTCCCACTCCCTCTCGCCCCGGACCATGGCTTGAACCAGGGCCGGGCGCGAGAGGTCGCCGCCGCTGCCGATCGCCTCTGCGAGAACACGGCGGTGCTCCGCCCAATTGGGGCATACCGCCACCGTATGCTCCACCGTGTCCTCCGGGCGACCCTCGCAGTGATGACACCCGGGCGTTTCCTCCCGCCCGATGATGTGCAGGAACCTCCCGAAACACCCGTGTCCGGTGAGGACCTGCGTCAGGCGGTAGGTGAGGGTGCCATGGCGCCTCTCTAGCCACTCCTCAAAGAGGGGTCTTACCGCCGCTATCGCGGCGTGCCCAACTTGACTCCGCTTAGGATATGTTTCAGCAAAGTAAACACTTAAATAAGCGCGCGGATTCAAAATTCATCATGTAAATAAAACATCTTATAGACATTTAAAACTTGAAAATATAATAAGTACTTATTCAGTTAAGAATAACTGATCACAATTGTACCTTAGCTAGTGTAATACTTGCTAAAAATATAATTAGAATAATGTCAAGTTCTCCCTAAGATTTGTCACGGAAGAACTCAGATGATTTTACGGGGGGCTTGAACCCCCTGGATTGGCCACTGTGCTGATCGACTAAAATATAAGTAAAATTCGCCCGTTATGTCAATCAATTATCTACAACCAAATTCATCAATTTGCATTTAAATACATACTTATTTAATATTAGAACTTTTTGTAGGAACATTCACCACCAAACTTAGCGGTAAGTACTCTAAGGAGCTTGAAGAGCTACTTAAAATAATTAAACACAAGCAAGAAACCGAGTTCATTTGAATAAACTACTGCTACGCGTCTACGCTACGAGCCGAGCTACGGCGTAGCTATGCTACGCGATCAGCTTAGAAATGGGCTCAGCAATCATATTTTTGTAATTTTGCACGTCAAAATAATTCAATTCAATTCAATTCAATTTCTTTATTTCAGACATGGGTCCATAGTGTTAGTAGCAACAAGATAACTTAATAACTAGTGTTAGTAATAAGGAGACAAAAAGATTTAAAATATCAATTGGTATGGATCCTCACCCAGTGGCGCAGCAGAGGGGAGTCCCATCTATCTGAGAACACGCTCATGAGACTATTAAACTATACTTACTCGTTCTACTCGTACTTGAGACTATTATTTAATACTGGTCGTTTATGAAAAAGCGGCACTGTAGAGCGTCGTCTTGTGTGACAGTTGCTTTAGATATGTATTAAAGGCCCTATCTTGAAAATAATTAATAGTTGGTAGAGGTTTATTTTCCCCGCACGCGGAAGTGCCGGTTCCATCTTCCGCGGTCGGCCGATAAGCCGCCGCCATAAACTTATCAGAACCAGTGGCCAAACGTAGAACTTGAACTTTAACCTCACCTTAATTTTACTCTTTTCGTAGGATCAATCATCAGTAAACTTAGCGGTGAGTTTAATAAATATTTATTTATTTAATACATCAAGCAGAAAAATGTACAGAGGCGGACTTAATGCCGTAGGCATTTTCTACCAGTACCAGACAAACAGTGGTACGAGTAGGTGCAAACATGAAAATTAAGGAACAAATATTTTAAATATAAATATTTATATTTATTTAATAAACCTATAAATATAAAATAAGTATACCTAATTAAATAAAATTATAAGCACAAATAAATATACTTAAATACATGAATATACTAAAAATAAATAAGACAAATAAATGAGAAAATATTACCGTTGTGATGATACTGCCTGCTTCTTGCGAATGTGCTCGCGAACTTTAACTACCAATTATTTGCTACGATTTTATTTGGTAGCAAAATTAAACACATCATGAAAAATAGCCAACTACTAAAATTCAAAACATTGCTAAAAGTCAAAATAAGAAATGGCCTTTAATTTTTGAATGATAAATAAATACCAAAAAATACAAGGTGTAACTAAGACCTCATACACCCCAATTAGAGTATTGAGTTAAAAGCATAATACAATGACCAAAACTTATTTTTTTAAAGCTTGCTATTTTTATTAATTACTTTAAGCATTACTTTAAGCATTTAAAATTGAGTCTTAAACCCTTGAAATAAGATTTAATTTTATTTGGCTCAATCGGCGGTTAATATGAAAATATACATATTTTTTGATAAAATACCTATATTAAAAGTTACTGAAATCGATTCTGTAGTCAATTATGAACAAACTACTTTCAGGACTTGCGTTTATTCTGTTATATTACTTGTGTATGTTATACAATACATACACAAGTAATATTAGGCTTACGTAGGTAAATTAACTACTAAACTTTAACTTTTTTTATAATACATTTATAGGATATATCAGCAGAACGTTTAGTTAGCGAGTACCGTAAGCTAGAACAAGAAATAGTGAGAAGAAAAGAAGTCTTAGAAATTTATAATTATGTATTTTTTCGTTAGTTTTTTTTTTTTACTGTAACGAAATCTTATTGTAATGTACTTTTGTTATGAATTTTTTTTGCGGATTACAAAAATCTTATTGTAATCTAATTTTTATTAAATATTTTGTGTTTTGCACTTATTACTTTATTTTTGACGTAGGAAATCTTTGAATATGGCACAACCGACATATAATGATCGATATAAGAAACCAGTAAGTAATCAAATACTCTTATTTTGCACTACAGACATTGGTTTCACGACCACATTTTTATGAAACGAACAAAGCCAAATATCGCAAAATTGGGGCTAGCTTTAAAAATCGACGTTATTAATAACGTCAAACTGTCTGTAACTGTAACATCTGCTTTGTAATACCTACATTATTTTCAAATAAATATATTCAATAATTTTTTTTTTCTATTTTCTTTTATATTCTATTCTATCTCTTATATTTTAGTAATTGATCCTCATACCTCTTAGGGCAATTTTTTCCAGCGTCAGATAATTTTATTCGAGGAATAATTTAGAATTTTTGACAGTTATTCGATACAAAATCTGTCAGATGTCAATTATATTCCACGAATAAAAATAAAATAAATAAATAAAAATTTATTTATTTTTCCACACTAATCAAAACACAGTACAGACATTATTACAATAAATGCAGTGGACTGGAGCCTAAACTAGGGAAGCCCTGTATTTCAGGACTCCAGGTCTTCCTCCCGCGGCGAGTAAGTTGGTACAATTTATTAATTAATGACAACTAGAGATGTAATTAATATATATTGTGTGGGTGAGTGCGAGTGTGTGTTGTGTGTTAGGGTGTGTGAGTGCGTGCGTGTGCTGTGTGTTAGGGTATGTACATGCGTGTGTGTGTTGCGTGTGTGATGAGTGAGAGTACGGTTGCGCGCATCTGTGCTTATGGGAGTATGTATATATATATGTATACTAGCTGCGCCCCACGGTTTTACCCGCGTAAGTTTCGATCCCGTGGGAATATCGGGATAAAAAGTATCCTATGTGTTATTCTGATGTATAAGCTATATTACTGTAAAGTTTCATCAAGATCCGCTTAGTAGTTTTTGCGTGAAAGAGTAACAAACATCCATCCTCACGAACTTTTGCATTTATAATATTAGTAGGATAGTAGGATATATTAGTAGGATATTCATTCTCCCACGTATGTAAGTACGTATATATACACGTGGTTATGCATGAGTGAGCTTTGACTGCTCTTCATTCGTTACAGACATAACAGAGAAGTTATTTTGAAATTATAAGTAAGGATTCCGTATCATTGTAATTTAAATTCAGAAGATATTTTTGGATAATAGACTTACATTCATGCATGATTTTTGGGAATATATTTAAAAGAGAGTTAAGTTTATTATATAAATAAGGAGCAAGAAAACATGAGTGTCTCCTGAGAAAAGCAGTTTTATGTTTAGTTGCCTTGCATATTCTGTTATTTCTTCGTGCAGGATATGTTAACTTAGCATCATAAGTTAGTTCTTTATGCTTGCGAAGTGTAGTGTGAAGGATGAATAGTTGCCTCACTGTCAAGACATTGCAGTCCTTATATAGGTTCATTGTGGGATAACGAAAGGGTTTTTTGAGCATTACTTTCAGTAAAGACCTTTGTGCACGTTCAACTTTTATGATTTTTGTTTTGCAGGCCCCACCCCACACCGGAATAGAGTAACCCAAGACTGATTGAACCAAGGCAAAGTAAACCGTTTTTAACATCTTCAATTTGAGTACGTTTCTGAGCTTTCCAAAAATCCATATCATTTTACGCGTACGTGCAGACAGAATATCTAGTTGTGCATGCCATGAAAGGGTATCGTCTATTTGGGTGCCGAGATATCTAATATTGCTGGTTTTCATTAGTGTTGCGCAGGAGCATGTTAATGACTGGGTATTTCTATTACAGATGTGTGCTTTTAATGTGAAGTTAGTTGGTTGTGTTGTTTTATTCATCGAAAATGTAATATATTTTGTTTTATTGATATTTAATGTTAGAAGATTTTTGTTTAACCACAGCGATGCCTGATGAATTCCTTTTTCGGCAAGGTACCGTGCCTCAGCCCAGGAATCTCCCTGGAATACGAGTGCAGTGTCATCCGCGTATGAAAATATTTTTCCATTTGACGGTTTATATTGGCAAAGTTCGTTTATGTATATCAGGAAGAGGCCTGGGCCAAGAACACTTCCCTGGGGAACTCCACAGGTGATGGGGAGGGGGCTGCTGATGTAGTCACCTATTTTCACAGATTGGTACCTGTTAGTAAGAAAATCTTTCACGAGTTGCAGAGGTAGGCCGCGTATGCCGATCGCTTCGAGTTTCGTCAGAAGTAGGTCAATTGAAATAGTATCGAAGGCCTTGGCTAGATCTAAAAAGACTCCGACACATTTCCGACCTTGGTCCAAATTACTTGCTACAAAATTTGTAAGCTGTATCGCCGCATCTTCTGCAGATTTATTAGGTTGAAAACCATATTGAGAGTCTGATATAATATGTTCTTGATTTAAAAAACTCATTAGGCGTTTGTTGATAAGCTTTTCAAATATCTTGGACATTGCAGGCAAGACCGAAATCGGACGATAGTTCTCGACACTGTCTCTAGACCCACTTTTATGAATAGGATGAATTAGTGAATGCTTGAAGCAGTTTGGAAAAATACCTTGATTTATACATAGGTTGAAAATATGAGTCAGTGAGGGGCTAATTACATTTTTTATGCGTTTCAGGAATGTGGTAGGTATGCCATCATATCCAGTAGCGGAGTCATTTTTAAGATTTTGAATTAAAGACTCAATTTCAGTATTATCTGTTTCCAGCAGTACGATGGATTTTAATCTACGGTCGGTTTTAATGTCACATGTTATTTTAGATATATCGAAGGATGTATTAATGGTGTCTACAAGTGTTTGACCAATACTGACAAAGTATTGATTTATCTTGTCCACGGATTGCTGGGCCTCGTGTGGCTTAGAACTTAATAATTCTTCCGCTGGATTTTTTTTTTTAGTAGTGTTAGTGATTTTTCGTATCATTTCCCATGTTTGTTTTGGATTCTTACAATTTTCAATCGTCGAGGTTTCATGTTTCTCTTTAACCTTGTTTAGGATATCATTGCAAAAGTTCCTGTACCTATGATAGGAGATCTTTAGAACTTCATCTGAAGGAGAAGCCTTCAGTTTCTTGTGTAGGGCGTCACGGTGGGTGATGCACCTAAGTAAGCCACTAGTAATCCATGGCTTAAGTATTTGCTTCCTATTAGGAACTTTACGAACGGTTGTATTTACATCTAAAGCGTCTTTGACGTACTTTATCAAAATTTCTATTGCATTATTTGGATCATTTATATCAAGAATATTTGATAAATCAGTATTCATAAGCGTATTGACCGCGTTATCGTAGTTAATAATTTGTTTAAATTTAGGGCCTTTGTCATGCTTTGGTTGTATTAAATTAAGTAAGACAGGTAAATGATCAGTGATGTCAGTTTTTATTACAAATGTTTGAGCTTTACGATTTGTTTTAAGAATAATATGATCTAAGCAGTTAGACTCGCGTGTAGGAAATAAGTGAGCAGGCAGAAGGCCATTTTCAGCTAGAAGATTGAGATACGGTTCGCTTTTCCGATCATCATTGAGGGGCTTAATATCAATGTTGATATCACCAAGGACAGCAACTGTATGAGATTCTCGAATTGATCGTAAGTTTGTTTCAAGAGATGTAAGAAAGGGGTCTATATTATGGTTAGATGGTGACCTATACACACATAGAATGGCAATATTGTTACTTTTTATAAGTAGACAGCTAGCGTCAACGAGTACTGGTTCCTCCACAGTATGGCATAAATCCATGTGAATGTATATAACGACGCCATCACTTTTATTATGGTTAGTGGTGGAGTAATAAAGTCTGTAATTATCTATTTGTGGTAGAGGCTTATGTTCCGAGATCCAGCATTCCGTAAAAACCAAAATGTCACAGTGGGTGTTAATGCGTTTCAGAAATACAAGAAATTGATCTAAGTTCCGATAAATACTTCTGATATTGTGCGTTATCAATTTTAGGTTACTGCCAGAGGTGTTTAATAGGCGATGACAGTCATTAGGCTCCACCACTGCCGATTCTGAAACTGTTGTATTGTCTAAATCGTTTTGTATTTTAGAGATACTATTGTTATTATCCATTGTGAATGTGATGGCCTATGACTAATGGTATATCCGAGTGAAACCATTTATATTTAAACAAATAAACAAAATAAAATACAGACAATACAACCTTGCCGAGATTCCTTCGGTAAAATCTACGATACATTATCTGGGTATGAATAGTTGCGTGCGTATGGTATTTACTATGGTTACCTATGCTATAATATTTGTACTGTGTGAGTAGTTTGTTGTATGCAGAATAAAGGTAAGAAATATTGGTAGATTTGTGTGTGTGAGCGAGGTAAGATGTGTGAAATGTGTACAATTGTGTTGAGTATGTGCGGTATTTGTAAGTTAAGAATATAAGACTAAATGGTAAACAAAACAATATATAAAAAAAAGACTGAGTAATAAAACCTGAAATGGTGCATGTAAACTTGCATGGTGCATGTAAAATGTATATTTCCAAATTCATATGTGTTAAGTGAAAATTAGGTACACGCTTGATAAACTGTTTTTGTGTTATGAATAAAAATTATCTATCAATTGAAAAGTCAGCCCTTAGGTAAATAAGGCAAATTGTTCTAATTTATTTATATTTTGCAGGAATATTCACAAAAGTATTAGGTAAGCATTTTCGGGTGTCCTAAAGACGTTATTATTCATAATGTGTTAGTATTTTCACATTTTTTCTATATTCTATGGCGATAACTCTATTCAGGTTTTCATTGCCATGCTTTATCGGAATAAATATGCTCATATTGCAATTTTTACTATACAGGGTAGCCCGCACATCAACGCGCATACTAAAACCATGAATTCAGCATATTTTATGATTCTGGACCCCCATTTTTATAACCGACGAGAACTTTCAACAACGCAGGAGGGTCCAAAATCATGTACCCATTGAATCTATGGTAACACGTTGTGCGTTGATCCCACACCCTAATTGCGTAACACACTATTACCCTCAGTTTGAATCATTTTGAAGCATATTTCTAATCCATTGCTACATATGTTCGAAACATGTGTCTGCTCAACAACGCAAATAAAGCAATGAATGTTGTTGAACTTTCAAAATGAAACCCATTGCTACTGGTAGTGTGTTACGCAATTACCCTACCGGCCATGTATTCTTAAATAAACATAAGTGTCGAAATGTGGATTTTTCATCTCTGCTTGCCCCCTTGGGAAAATAGACGTGATGCTTATGTGTCTCACCTGCATTCGCAATTTATTTGCCAAAACTGTAAACAAATATGAGTTTATGAAAAAATAATTTTAAATCGCTCACAATAAAGTTCAGTTTACGTTACAACTTCAAACATTTTTATAACTTTCTCAATAGTGCTAGTAATTCTGAAATCAACTTAATTCCCATTAAAATAAAGTTGATATTTGCTTAAGATAATATTAATTTGAAACATAAGTTTTAATAAACTTTATATAATCACTAGCTTTTGCCCGCGACTTCGTCCGCGTGGGTTTCGTACTTTCCTCAAATAAATTTAACATCCTCTCCACCTCCCCCTGAAAGGTATTTCGAAAGTTATTGATTACGATCTTTATACTTACTTTATTTAAAGAAATAAGTATTCGGGCCAATATTTTAGTTAAACTACCTAAGATGTTTCAAATAAACTATCCTCCCTTTTCATCACGACAGGGCTTGTTTTTGCATTTCGTACGTTTCCATTTTTATGATATAAAGATTATTTATACCCATTTTCGTGTTAATGGAAGTTGAAGTTTCTACTCCTTAAACTTTATTACCCTTTTCCACCCCGGTAGGAGTCGAATAAGTAAAACCCTAAAACTCATACTTGTTTATTTTAAGTAAGTAAGTAGTAAACCCCTAAAAGTGACAATCTTTATTATTTACTGAGGCAAATGTTGAAAAGTTTCAAGTTTCTTAACCAAAGGAACAAGACCACCTTTTCACGTTCACAGTTTTATCCCCATAGGGGCGAAATATTGAAAACATGTTTGGGACGTTTCCATATCTTGACTCAAAGATTATTTATACCAATTTCCCATTGAATCAAGCCACCCAATAAAATACTCCTCTGTGATATGGACTACCCCCGTTCACCCCGTTAGGGTTAGATTTTCGAAAAACTCAGTCACACTTTTTAATTTATTTTGGTCTTAAGTATACATACTGAGTTCCGAGTTTATATTATTGGACCGCGCGAAAAAAATCTTCCATACAAACTGACACCCTCAATCTCCCTTTAGAGCAGAAAAACATAAAATGACAAACTATAATTTACTTAGATAAGTATTTGTGCCAAGTTTGAAGCTTAAATTTATTCATACCATTTTTTTTGAGTAAATCAAGCTACGCACTATAATACCGGCCTTAAAAATCGAATTACCACTTTTTTACCCGTCAGGGGTCTACTTTCGAAAGACTCATTTCTTATTACTTACTTAGGCAAATATTCCTTCCAAGTTTCAAGTTTATTAACCAAATGAATAAGATTTTTCGTATAAAGTTTTTTCCCACTTTTCACCCCACATAGGAGGAATTTTGAAAAATGTTTGGGATGTGTTCATAACTTGACTCGAAGATTATGTCCAACAATTTTCGAGTTCATCAAGCCACGCAGTAAAATGGAAAATTAACTACTCCTTTTCACCCCGTCAGAGGTAGATTTTCGCAAAACCCTGATACATGTTATTCTTTACTTTTGGTTTTAAGTATAAATACTGAGTTTCGACTTAATCGGAGACCACACGTTAAAATTCTTCCATGCAAATGTTGACACCCCCTAATCGCCCTTTAGGGGGTAGTTTAGAAAAGCAAAAAATGCCAAAATTCATAATTTACTTAGATAAGTATTCATGCCAAGTTTCAAGTATATTAATCCAAGGAATAAGATTTTTCATATAAGCTGTATCCCCACTTTTCACCCCCACAGGGGTGGAATTTTGAAAAATCGTTTGGAATGTGTTCATTACTTGACTCACAGATTATTTATACGAATTTTCGAGTTAATTAAGCCAGGCAGTAAAATTTGCCCTGTAAAATTAACTACCCCTTTTCTCCCCGTTAGGGGTAGATTTTCGAAAAACCCTGATACGCGTAATTCTTTATTTTTGGTATTAAGTATAAATACTGAGTTTTGAGTTAATCGGACCGCGCGTTAAAATTCTTCCACACAAATTTTGACACCCCCCAATCCCCTGTTAGGGGGTAGTTTAGAAAAACAACAAATGCCAAACTTTATAATTTACTTAGATAAGTATTCGTGCCAAGTTTCAAGTTTATTAATCCAAGGAATAAGATTTTTCATATAAGCTGTATCCCCACTTTTCACCCCCACAGGGGTGGAATTTTGAAAAATCGTTTGGAATGTGTTCATTACTTGACTCACAGATTATTTATACCAATTTTTGAGTTAATTAAGCCAGGCAGTAAAATTTGCCTTGTAAAATTAACTACCCCTTTTCTACCCGTTAGGGGTAGATTTTCGAAAAACCCTGATATACGTAATTCTTTATTTTTGGTATTAAGTATAAATACTGAGTTTTGAGTTAATCGGACCGTGCATTAAAATTCTTCCATACAAATTTTGACACCCCCCCATCCCCCTTTAGAAGGTAGTTTAGAAAAACAATAAAGACCAATTTCCATAATTTACTTAGATAAGTATTCGTGCCAAGTTTCAAGTTTATTAACCCAAGGAATAAGAGTTTTCATACAAACTTTCATCCCCTATTTAACTCCCTTAGGGGTTGAATTTGGAAAATTCCTTCCTTATTCCTCGTCTACATTATAAAGAAAACCTCTGTGCAAAATTTCAGCTTTCTAGGTCCAGGGGTTTGGGCTGGGCGTTGATGAGTCAGTCAATCAGTCAGTCAGTCAGTCAGTCAGTCAGGACTTGTCTTTTTATATATATAGATAGATGTTCATTGCTTCATAGTATGTGCAACCAAGTCCATCTACCCCATCAAGTTCACCAAGCCCATCCGGCCTACGAGACCCACCAGGCCTACGAGACCCACCAGGCCCACGAGACCCACCAGACCTATCAGGCATGCTAGGCCTACGAGACCCACCAGACCTATCAGGCTGCTAGGCCTACGAGACCCACCTGGCCTATCAGGCCTGCAAGGCCTACGAGACCCACCAGGTCTATTAGGCCTGCTAGGACCACCAGACTCACCAGGTCTACCAGGCCCTCCAGACTCAACAGACCCACCAGGGCCAACACGTCCAACACAGCGTCCAGTGGTCATGAAAGAGGTGAGTTTATAAAAAAATTACGTAAATTTTTTTAAACCAAAAAAAAATATGATGGACATCGATTAACATTCAGCATTTAAAAGTTTGACGTTTATTTTAATTTTCTGTTTTATGTGGCATAAACAATACGCGTTTGCAGCAGTAGTGGATGTTTTTCATATTTCATAAATAACTGACGAATGCCTTAGGAGATAGAAAATTAAAGTACTATTTGTCTTCATTTTATTTTTTTGTGAAGAGTGAGTAGTGTAGAATTGTCGGATCAGGTGAGGATTTGTATAGGGAGTCAAATTAGGTAGGTAGTCATGTTTGGCTTTTAGTTAGAGCATGGTACGAAACTATCAGTCAGCGAATACGACCCGCACTTGGCTGTTATAAAAACTACGGAAGCGGAACTACGGAACTGCGGAACCGGTTAAGTGCGTGTGCACTTGACCGGTTTTTTTCTTTAATTTCGTTCCTTCTTTACTTCTTCTTTACTCAAACGATCCCCCCACGACGAGTCGCTGTGGGACCCCCTATCCCACAGCGACTTTTACGTTACACAAATACCAACAAGTAACAGAGACAACGCTCTACAAAACTGAAGTTTTCTAAAACTTGATTGCATTTTATTTGTAAATAGCTGACTGGGCGAACTTTGTACCGCCTCAGAATCAATAAGAATGAATGTATGAGAAATTTATTATCTCCACTATTTTGATTTTGTGAAACTATCCCATGTTTTTATAGGTATTCTGCTAATCGGGGCGGAGAAAAGTCAATCAAATCAAAGATCATAAAAATCGGTTGAGCCGTTCTTGAGTTATAAATGGTGTAACTAACCCGACTTTGTTTTATTTATATAGATATTAAAAAATTGATTTATTTGTTTTTTTTATTTCTATTAGGAAGCAACGACTGAATACAGAAAACCGTAAAAACCGTATCTGTCAGATTCAGAAGTAAGTTAACTCAGTCTCAAAGCATTAATATCAATTAATGCTTCTAGACTACTATTATTTTGAATTGTCAACACGTAGTAGGTACCGAAGAACAAGGGCAAAAAACTCCATTGACACTCTTTTAAATTAAAAATATTGGCAACTTAATGCATGATGAAATTATACAAATTAATTATTTAATTTTAATTATTCATTTATTCATTTGAGTTACAAAGACTCATAAACAATATACGAAATTCAATACATCACACACATACATCAAACAATACAATAGCAATACAATACAATAAAAAAAAACGAAAATCACCGTGCCTTCAACCCTTACAAAATTAATAAAAATACGCGAGAACAATGTTAAAAGACGTGCCGTTATAAGCATCCAGATTAAAAAGTAGACAGAGCAACTTAATAGGTACCTATTCCTAAATTATTTTCCTATCTAAGTACAGACGCCAGCACATCAAGCTACTACAATCTGTCAAATTTCTTTAATAGATTTTCAACTTTACCGCTAAAGGATAAGGTTCAAGGTTGGTTGGGAAAATTTGACAGTTCCGGATAGCTTGATGTGCTGGCGTCTGTACGTCAATATTGTTAATAGCGAATGACATTTTTGTTACAGTTAGCTACATTATATACCCCGCAGAAGAAACGAGTAAGTACATTTTCTTTATAAAAAAGCAGCGATTTCCGTATACAGCAAAACCATCTTCTTCCTGCCCTTGTCTCATGTTACTTGGGGTTGGTTGGTGCAATATTTATTTATTCTTTTCGCATACAAAAATATACAAAAGCCTTAAAACAAAACCTTAGGCATTCACTACTAGTCAAAACTTAATACCTTAGGCATTCTCTACTAGTCAATCAAAACGCTTCTTGCATTCTCCCCTGTGAACTGTCAGTGAATGTACAAATTTTAAAATCGAATTACCTTAATTTGATTTTAAAATTATTTAAATGATCAATCTATCGCGTTTATTTATAAACGATGATGATGATTAAAGGTAAGTGACGTTTAAACGTAAATATGCAATAAATATAGTTAAACAGCCGCTAATCACTACTTATCTTTAAGCTACGTGTATGAATAAAGAAGTAAATTATTTAAAGTACAATAAACCTTCAATATACACAACATAAGATATTGCTAAAAAGACACATTTTGACATAACAAAAAAAAAATCATAATTTATCTTAATCAAATCATTTGAATGCAGTTATTATAAAGTTTTGAACGCGATATTATTAATTCTAATTTTATTACAGTATGAAGAAACTACTGAATCGTATCAGTTTAATCCAAACGTAAGTTTCTACATTTATTTAACACTTACTGATCTGACCTGTCCAAATTTCAATAATTCATACAAAAATCCCAAAGAAAAAACGGACGTTAGGCTTTTCCCGAATTTAATTTCATTTCATTTCATTTATTTATTCATAACAATTTACATTGTGTTGAAAATTATATAAAAAAAAATGCGAGAACACAAAACAAGAAGTTGGCAGATTCGTCTCAGATTTAAGTTGTTGTAGATTTTCTTGTTTATCTCTTATGATTTTTTTTTATATTATATTTTGTTGTATGTATCATGTATTTATGTATTTATTCCTATATTTTTTTAAGTTATATTTTTTTTCTAATTTGTTTCTGTTATTGCACCTACTTTGTATTGTCTCTGCATCACCCTAAGGTAGACTGGTAGAAAATGCCCAAGGCATTAAATCCGCCTTTGTACAGTTTTTACTTGTGCATAAAGTTTTATTAAATAATTATTTAAATATAAAATAAGTATCAAATGGAGAAACAATACCAAATACAATGTTAAATAATTTTATCACATACAATACAATATAGCCATTAGAATTGATGTGAAAAGAGTTCAAGGGTCAATTCATATTTAAAAAAAGTCAACAAATAAACATAATGTAAAAATAATAGTAGGCATAATGTCAAAATCAGTCTCAAAAATATTAGGAGTAAAACTTTATCAGGTCCTACCCTAATTATAAGCACAGTGTTAGAGTAAAAAAAGAAACTTCAATTTAGGGCTTGATCACTGCTATTATTTTAAGTGACTATTTTTATCATTCATAAATTCTGATACCGAGTAAAAAAATTAAGAAGAAAAGAAAAGAAAAGAAAAAAAAAATTAAGAATTTTTCATTTTTCCAACAAGAAGGCTTTTAATTTAATTTTAAAAGAGTGAGAGTGAGAAAGAGTGTGAGTGATTAATAATTTTAAATCTGTCGGTAACCTATTAAATAACTCCACTGCTTGGTATCTGGAACAATGCTTCGCTATGTTGGCATTATGCTGAGCGATGGCCGTTTTGCGTGGATGTGACGCATGTTTTCCCTCAAATTGTCAATTTTATTTCTGTTTATGCTCATTCTTATGCGTCATGTTTGCCGCAAATAAACGTATTTTCTTTCTTTCTTTCTATGTTAAGATTAGGTGCCATTTTATGTTTAAATTCCTTCCTTCTTGTGCTTTATCTTACCTTACGTTCCTCTTGTGATTCATACTCATGAATATACTTAGCAAAGTAATTTAGAATTACTAATATATATAAACTTGGTGCTGTCAAAAATTCTAATTCTCTAAAGTGCTCTCTACATGAGTCTCTTTGTAAGATCCTTACTATGTTTCTTATGGCACGTTTCTGTAAAATAAACGCTTTCTGACAGTTATAGCTGTAGCTGTTACCCCAGAGCATTATGCTGTATCTTAATATAGACTCTACCAGCGCGTAATAATATATAGCCTTCAGTGCTTTAGATCTAACATATCTCTAAGGCTTCTGAGTGCATAGCATGCTGATGAAATTGAAAAGTCAATAGTAGCTAGTTCCTGTTTCCAGTTTAAATTCACATCTATATTAATCGCTAAAAATTTGACTTTGTCCACTAAATCAATATTTTTTCCTGTGATTTGTACCTTTTTATCCCAATATTCTCACGAGATCGATACTTATGCGGGTGAAACCGCGGGGCATAGCTAGTACATACATAGATATGTCATCATCCGTCTCCTAAGCAATCAGACCGTTCAGCAGATTGATCGCCTAATTATGTATGTTGCCTATACTTATGAAAGTAAAATAAATGCCGTGGAATTACGTTACGCATAGCATGTGTAGAGTAACTATGAATAATATACTGAGGATTCAAATAATAAGACAATATTTGTGCGTATGTAATTAGCGGGGTGATTTCGTAACTCACTACTGCTTTTATTTTGACAGTTCAGCAGCACTCATTGCTTTATAATTTACGTTGTTGAACAGACAAAGGATCATGGCCAAATTTGTATAGAACCCGGACCAAACTCTCAACAGTGATGAAACTTATGCCATTTGAAAGCTTTTAGGGTATTATTTAATTCATATAATGGCAACTATGTTACGATTCCGGTTTGAGGTCTGTATCCAGATGCTCTGGGCTTGCTAAAAGTAATGATAAACGCAAATATATTATATAAAATAATAACAAATAGTCGTGTAAAAAGAATCAGTATGCATTTAGTGGATAATTCTAGCTTTAGGTTACCGAGAGTTACTGCTACCGAAAGTTAAAACGTGTTAACATAAATGAAAATAAAATGGGGCTTCTAAAATAAGGAAATAATTTCTTGACAATGTTTTCTTCTAACTGTCACTCCAAAAGGAAAAAGGAGAAGGCCTTATTAAAAAAAAATGCTACCATGTTAAAAGATATTTTACAGAAATAAAAGAAAACTATTAATTAAAATTACAGTAAAATTTCTTACTTCCTTTTCTCCACATTTTTGTCCTTTTTTACCAAGAAAAACATAAAAGAAACATCAATTAGCATTAACATGAAAAAAAAAAAAAACACAACGCCGCGGCGCTTGCGACGATCCTTAAATACTAAAGAGTATATAGGGATCGTAACAGATGGTGTTCTGTTCGCGTTGCTTCGTTTACGTTCGTATCTACACCCTAATTAAGTTTCGCACTATCAGTCACAATCTGAATCATTATGAAGGATATTGCTAATCCATTGCTTCATAATGTCCAAAAAAGGACCATGAGTCATTTTGCACCAAACTCTCAACAGTGATGAAACTTATGCCATTTGAAAGCTTTTAGGGCATTATTTAATTCATATAATGGCAACTAGGTCGAAATCGAACGCGAACATGGTGTTTTGGAACATTCAATAATAAATTAATAATAATAATGAATTTGATCGGTATGATATTTTAAACCATCTTCGAGAATACAATAGGGCCATAAACGGGCGCTACGCGTAGTGGACGTAACGCGACTCCGTCCTGTTTCTCAGTAATTGAAAATGTTCCAAAACACCATGTTCGCGCTCGATTTCGACTTAGGTGTCATAGTATGAATTAAATAATACCCCAAAAGCTTTCACATGGCATAAGTTTCATCACTGGTGAGACTTTGGTGCAAAATGACTCATGGTCCTTTTTCGAACATTATGAAGCAATGGATTAGCAATATCCTTCATAATGATTCAGATTGTGACTGATAGTGCGAAACTCAATTAGGGTGTAGATATATGAACGTAAACGAAGCAACGTGAACAGGCTATCGATTCTGTAAAAATCTCACCGTGATAACATAGGTGAAGTGAGCGTGAAGTGAACTATCAATGGAGGCAATCCCTAACATCAGGTGGAATGACAGCTCACTTCACCTTAGTTTTCACGGTACAGAATAGCACTGCAGAACACCATCTGCTACGATCCCTATATACTCTTTAGTATATAAGGATCGTCGCAAGCGGCGCGGCGTTGTTTTTTTTTTCATGTTAGTGCTAATTGATGTTTCTTTTATGTTTTTCTTGGTAAAAAAGGACAAAAATGTGGAGAAAAGGAAGTAAGAAACTTTACTGTAATTGTAATGAATAGTTTTCTTTTATTTCTGTAAAATATATTTTTACGTGGTAGCATTTTTTAAATAGTTCCTTCTCCTTTTGGAGGGACAGTTAGAAGAAAACATTGTCAAGAATTTTTTTCCTTATTTTAGAAGCCCCATTTTATTTTAATTTATTTAAACACATTTTAACTTTCGGTTTCCTATACCTACCTAAGGCTAGAGTTATCCAATAAATGAATATTGATTCTTTTTACACGACTTTTTGTTTTTATTTTAGGTATATAATTATATTTGCGTTTATCGTTACTTTTAGCAAGCTCAGAGCATCTGGATACAGCCCTCCAACCGGAATAGTAACCTAAAGGAAATCATTCTATGAGTAGGTATTAATTTTATTTATTATTTACAAATCGAGTTAGATAAAGTTGGAATAAGCAAAACTTAAATAAATGAATAAAAACGTAATTATGAACATAAAATAGCATTAGCATTTGATTGCCTTTAATTTTGACAGTTCAGCCATGTTCTTTGCAATATTTACGTTGTTGAGCCGAAAAATCTTTCTGAACGAATTCCATTTTAAACAATTACCCCACAGTTTTTATGGTTCCGTAGTCAACAAGGAACCCTTATAATTTCGCCTTGTCCGTCGATTCATCCGTCCGTCCGTCCGCAGCTTATCTCAAAGACTCTTAGTACTAGAAAGCTATAATTTGGCATGGATATACATATAAATCACGCCGAAAAAGTGGTAAAATAAAACCTTAAAAAACATTTTTTAGGGTTCCTCCTCTATACATAAAGTGAGGATGCTTTTTTTCGTAAAGGTCTTTCAAAAATATTGCGGGTTTGTGAAAACTATTTTTCGATTCAGGGATTCGTTTATGAAATATCAAGCTTTGCCCCTGCCAGCTAAATGGTTGCTTTTGGATACGTGAAAAAAATCACGGCAGTAATATATAGAACGAAACTAAAAGAAAAACTATAATAGCCAAGTAGGCTTTACAAGTTTACGAGTAATAGTCGACCTACTTAAATTTCCAGTTGCAATGTATGGGAGAACATGATTTTCAACTACATATTTTAATGGTGTAATTATAGGGTGATAATAATGAGATTTTATATATTGCGTCAATTTAGAGTGAGATACTCAACCTGTAATATTCTCAATCCTGAGACACAGGCCTCTTCTTTATGAGAGACAGTGGGCTGTAATCCACTTACCGGGCCCAGCGCAGATTGGTCGACGTCACAAGTCTTCGAATTTTTGGTTCTAGGACATGCCGGTTTCCTCATGATGTTTTTATTCACCGTTTTAAGAGCAGTGGTGTTGAAATGAAATACACAAAGTAAAGTCAAATTCATGACCTACAACTCGTAATTCGGGGCCAACACCGCTGCTCATTTTAGAGTGTAATCCTGTTTATTTACGTACCCACTATCTAACACTGGCATAGGTAAATGTCCAGCTTTCAAATACAGAAAATGCATTTTTAGGGGTTTTTTTATTGGTACAAACCTCCAAAAATACTTTACTGTTCATTCATCATTGTCTGATCGCACAATCGACTATAAGAGGTATATTTTTGCTTATTCAATCATGTCATTCTATCTTTACTCAAGTCTCAGGCGTTCTACACACATGTTTTATCAGAGGGGCAATTCTCGTAATTTTAAGGACGTTCACAGTCTGATCTCAGTCTCAATCTATTAAAAATATATCCAAATTCACTACATTTTTGACATTGGAGAAAAGCCGGCTTAGCTTCAATTATGTCAAGCCGACCCGAACATGATTAAGTGAGGGTAGATGCTGGAAGATATTAGTCGATCGGCACGAGCCGAATGAAAGCCAAATAATAATAATAATAATAATATTCCACAACTATCACACAACGCCATCTAGTCCCAAGCTAAGCAGAGCTTGTGTTATGGGTACTAGACAACTGATAAACATACTTATATATTTCTAAATACATAAATATTATAGATAAATTACACCCAGACACAGAACAAATGATCGTGCTCATTACACAAACATTTGTCCTGGGTGGGAATCGAACCCACGACCTCCGGCATAGCAGTCAGGGTCACTAACCACTAGACCAACAGGCCTGACATAATATGTGTAGCAATTGCTTGCGGATTTGTTGTACAACAAATCCGATACGATCGACCGACGATCCATTTGCCTAATCTAATGTGGATTTATTTTTAGGGTATCTAACGAATAAATGACATGTTCATCTACAAACACCTAGACCCGTGCCAAAATTCGACACGTCATCGTCATCAAAATATTATCATCTCATACGGAAATCGATCAGATAACGCACAAAACAGAACGCTTAATCATATTGCGCCTATAGAGTCGTTAAAAATAAGATTAGGCTGAAAATATCGATATGTTTATTGGTTAATACACTACATATTTGAGGTAACATTTTTTTTTCTTTAAAAAAAGAAAAACTGTTTAAAGTTTTGATGTAAAATAATTTTTATTTTTACTTTCTAGACCCTTCGATCAGGTAATGAAAATACCTATTCATAAATTCATTTTAGTTAAAACTGAAACAAAAAGTTCTGACTTGCCTTATAAGAATTATATTTACAGCTCTATGTCATATATCTACAGAGAATCCGGAGACCTAGGAAAAGGAGGTAAATAATTTCAATCTGTATAAAAATATTATACAATTAACATTAATAAACCTAAAAACAATCTGACACTAAAATATACATATTATGTACAATATGTATACAGGGTGTAAAAAGCCCCATCACATAGTCGGTAACTAAGCATTCTGTACATCAAACTAAGTAACATTGCATGACAAATAATTGCTAGGAAACGACTTTATTTATCGTGTGAAATTTTACTATTTGCGGTAGTGCGTAATGTAACACACACAAACCAGTGTGCTTATGGATACATGCAACGGTAACTGTACCAATACCAACGTATTTAAAGTTGTGTTATAACATTAAAGTGGAACTAGTCGTGAGCTCGAACTCACTGGATAGACAAAAAGCACGCTGTCTCACCTGGCATCGTGTCCGACAGGGATAGTATCAGCGATGAGTAATTAGACGCTAGTCTACACGTACACGTCTCTCTCACGCACAAAAATACCGGACTGAAAGGCGCGTAAAAAAATCGAAAAGTTCTTTGGAAAATCAAGTTTTATGAAATAACCACTAAATAAATATTACGTTAAAAGTAGCAAGAAAAATGAATCTTTGTTGGCTCAAAACTTTTTAATGACTTTTTATTTTACTATTCTGTTTCCGTACAGACAAAACGATATCATGTTTAACTTTGGATGCACAATATCAATAAGTGGAGTAATAACCACCTTAAACACTTGTATTCGTAAAAAAGCTCCAGTAATAGTTGAAATTTTGACCTTCAATATCTCCGTAACCAGAAGGTTCCCAGGTATGGTCAAGTACGAATAAAATATCACAATGACAAGGAGTACCTACAAGTGACTCTCGGCTTCGATAAGTGTCTTTTTACGCAGTTATAAAGGAAAATTAGGAAGTGCTCAATGGGCATAAAAAAATTCGTCCTCATCGCTGTCAGTGGCAAAGTGCCCAAAGGGCTGGCAGTGTTGCTATGTTGGTTCTTTATTATTTCATTTATTCAAAAAACAATTTACATTTATTGAAATTCAAACGTGCCAAACAGTTTTAAATAAAATGTCAAATAGTTTCAAATGTAATATCAAGCAGGTCTAAATATGATGTCCAACAGTTTTAAATATAATGTCAAAACATTCTATATTATAATAATATTTATAGAGTATTCATTTATATTTGTGTGACATTAGTTCCGATATATAATTATACAGACATTTTTCTAAGAAAAACGCTTTTAATGCTGTTTTAAACAAGTGGGCGTCAGGATCTTTAGCTCAGAAGGCAACCCATTAAATATCTTTACAGCTTGGTACTTCGAGAAATGCTCTACTATATTAAGACTATGCCGACCGCACAGTGGCGCCCTCATCGTTTGTTTGGTTATTTCATACAATTTAGAATAAAAATGCAGAAAATAAGCACGTTAAGTTGTGCATCACAAGATTATACGTTAATATTATTAGAAACGGTAGTTTTACATTGTTTAGTTTTATTATAATCCTTAAAACGGATAACACCCACTATATTCCACTATATTCCGTGGCCACTATATTCCGTTTTAAGGATATTGTTTAGTTTCATTATAATCCTTAAAACGGATAAAAGTGGCCACTATATTCCGTTCTATGGATTATAATAAAACTAAACAATATAAAACTACCGCTTCTAATAATATTAACGTATATTCTTGTGAAGCACAACTTAACGTGCTTATTTTTTGCATTTTCATTCTAAATTTTATGAAATAACCAAACAAAAAATATGATTGACGTGTAAAAGTGTTTGTACAAACCTACTTACAGAAATAAAATCATTTATCATTTATTTATCATTTAACAAACGATGAGGGCGCCACTGTGCGGTCGGCACAGTCTTAAGTAAAAGTTTTAACATACTCATTTATTTTCAGACATAGACGTAGGCCAGTAGCTGCGGTGAGTATTGCAAGTACTATGACATATTGTGACCTATAAGGCGACTGCTGAGCGTGGGTTCCTGGGTTCGATTCCCGGGTCGGGCAAAGTGCTAATGGCTTTTTCCATTAGGATTTTTTTTATAACAGCCCTGAGTTTGGAACTTGGGGGCGTGACACCCCCGTGTCTCGGAAAGCACGTTAAATCGTTTGTCCTGCGCCTGATCTCTCTCCGGTCGTGTCAGATTGCCGTCCCATCGGACTATGATAGCGAGGGAAGAGAGAATGCATCTGTGTCTGCGCACACACATGTGCACTATAATATCTCCCGCACTGAAGACTCGTCTCCGATGAGATTGGTCGCCATGGCCGAAATTCGGTCTGGAGGACTATTGTTCAAAGTTCTTTATTAAAAGTTTTTTTATTATTAAATAATGACAACATTACATTGCTATCAATATAGTAACGACGACGTTTATTTAAAAGGTTTTCCAATTTAAAAGAGATAATTCGCCACTTTTTAAGATAGTTACATACATAATTGCATTGAGTTGTTAATCTACAATATTTTATAATTATTTTTTAACAAAATTGGCAAGCAGTTCTATGGTTGTAATAGCTCTCTATGTTAGATCACATCGAACCATATTTCCGAAGGTCGACGATGATTCTTGAAGCGTAACTTTTCTTGAGAAATCCGCATGAAGTTTATTAACTAAATATGTTATTTAAAAATAAATTAATACATATTTGTTTAAGTATCAGTACGCTTACGTGGACTTAGAGCGCCTTGAAGACGTAATCAAGAAGTTCAGACGTCTTAGGGCAGGACCTGAGATCATAACCATGGGCAACAAAAAATTAATGCCAACTCTATACGATGACCCTGCCATTAGTTCAGATGTTGACGAAGAACCTACATCGACCCAGGATATTGCTAAAAACCAACCACGGTTCCTCGATACTGGGGTACTTAAATATTTTATTAATATTTTGACGAATTTAGACTATTACTTCAAGTCTTATTAGAAAGCGATAAAAACTATGCACGCGAGGATCGCGTATTCGAGCGATGATCGCTTTCTATTAGGACGCGGCCGTATCAATCTTATTTCAAAACGAAATCTTACTTTAGCCTGTGCTTAAATCTTCGAGCCAGCTTTTGTACTTCGATCTTCATCCCGATTATGGCAAAGTTTTTAATAAAAAACTGATAACTTAGTCCGTATAAGTTGCCAGTTTTGTAAAAAGAACTGTATTTAATATATATTAGTACCGAACAAACACCTTGTTTTTAACCAATTTCAAAAAAGGAGGCGGTTCTCAATTCGGTTGTATTTTGTTTTATGTTTTGTAATAAGCTAGATTTCTTCACAGTGTATTTATTCGCCGTCAGTCGGTAATGATGTGTCATATATACCAGTCCGCACTGGGCCCGCGAGGTAGATTACAGCCCACTCCCTCTCGACGAGTGCGGGTTGATAGATAGCACATGACTTCGAATTTTTTGTTCTAGGACATGCCGGTTTCCTCACGATGTTTTCCTTTCACCGATTTGAGAGCAGTGGTGATGAAATTTTATACACAAAGTAAAGCCTACCTGGATTGGAACCTACGACCTAACCTTATTTCAAGGTAATAAGATTAAATTTTAAATGCATGAAGTAATGCTAGTGTCAGTAGGATTTTCATAAAAAGCAAGCTTGAAAAAAAAGTTTTGGTCATTGTATTATGCTTTTAACTGAATACTCTAATTGGGGTGTATGAGGTCTTGCGTTAATTTATGTGACACCTTGTATACAATACTAATGGTATAAATGAGGTAACATCTGTGAGTTTGTGTGTAGGGGTATTCTTCGGAACCACTAATCCGGTTCCAAAAATTCTATCACTAATGCGAAGCTACAGTATTACCAAGTGCCATAGGATATATGTATAGAGGTATGAGGAACAGGATGTAAAGTTCACTCAACCTCCATAGAAAAGGAAGGATCCTCCGACCAGACGGGTTTTGTGTCTGGCGGCAACTACCTGGTGATTCATGTCGTGCTTTTGTATATATGCTAATTGTGCGGTAAACTCTGCTTGCGAGATGCAGGATTTTGCGTGACGTCAACATGACGCGTTGTTTGCATGTGGCATTGTAGATACTGCTACAGATATATTTTATGTTAAAATAAGAAATTTCTCACTAACAAAGATGCGGGCAGAAGCTAGAATAAAATAAAGAATTTTTATACTGTGAAGGCTGTGATAGAATACTTTTAAGCTCAACAAACTTAATCTATATTCAAAAATATTCCTCAAAATTTCCGACACCCTTTTAAGGGCCTAGCAACATAAACCATGACGTACCATAAGAGGCGAAGGGTTCTTTAGTTTTGTTTCGTCAAAGTTCGGCGAAGGCACGAAATAACACCACTGAGAATAGTAGAGGCGTCTTGGAACTTTCCTCATACACTATTCATGGGACGACCCTTGCCACGCTGTATTTTAGAGTGCCCCGGTCTAAAAATTGAGTGACATGAAAAATAACGACAATAGTAGGTACCTTTGGTGTATTTCAAAAGTATCTGGTGAAAGTGTAAACAAACCTAATTCTTACTCTGATTGCGTTAGAATCTACTAAGGGGAATTCGTAAGTCATTCATATGCATTCTTTTTAGCGTGTCGATGGCAAAAATAAAGTTTTTTTTCTTAAATTTATTTGGCCCAAAATTCAGCAACCCGGATAGCATTCGCTGACGCAGCCATTAGGTCCTCACGTGTTCAGGTGACAGAGCATGCGGTGCAAGAAGGGAGATGAGCCATTGTCTGTAGAGAGACACCGCATACACACCGGAGTTCAGAGCCTGCCATGAAACCCCCACTTGTGGAGGTTGTCCTTGCGGCGGCCTACCTGGGTACGAAGTGTATTTAAGATTTCCCAAGTAGGCCACGGCCATAATTTGTACACATAAATAATGAAACATATGAATTTATAACGTTTAAATTTTATATATCACCAATTTTATATATCAGCAATTTTATATATCACCACTTTTGCCAACAATTATAGTTTGAATAACATCATTAAATTGTAATTGAAAAATCATCGCCGAAAATTGAGGTTGTAGAATTAACCTCCATTGTCAAATGAAAAACATCTTTAGGGTCATATCAATTTAGAATTCATTTTGCATTCAATTTGTAAGTGGCATATTAGATTGACATCCACATTCCACAAGTACGTTTTCTGCATTTGTTTACATTTTTATCAGATACTTTTGAACAGGCTACCTACACACAACAGCAAGTGTATATTAAAGTCTGTTCTAAATATTTTTTATGTGTTAAAGCTTTATTGAAATTTTGGTTCTGCCTACCCTTTTAGCCGCTTCGGGGAACATTGTTGATTATTATTGTAAAGCCTAAAACAACGAAAATATCTCGATTCCACAATTTCGTGCTTTCTGAAGCCGAAAAATGTAAAACACAACCCCATTTGCATATTTAATGAAAAAGAATCATTAAAAATGTTTCAATTAACAATTCATATTTATTCTTTGAAAGGATAAAATTAAAAAATTCTTGATTATTAGCTTTGGTTAGGCTTTGAATAATTTCACACCTCATCGCACAGCCTCTAATCTCTTAAAGGATAGAAACTTAAAAAACTTCTAAAGGCTTTAAAAGACTAAAATAGTCTAGTTAGCTGATTTTGAATCGTGATCCGTGATCTGTATAACCTTACGGCAGTCGACAAACAAATCCTAACCTCCTCTAAGAAAAATCTTTTCTTACTTTCCTCCGGACTTAAGGTTTCTGTTTTTATTCCAAACGCGAAAATGGGGCAGTGGGCAGGGCACGTTGCTCGCAGAACAGATGGCCGATGGGGCCAAAAGGTTCTGGAGTGGCACATGGCGGACCGATGACCTTGTGATGGCAGCAGGAATCCGCTGGACGCAAGAAGCACGGAACCGGTCGATGGCGATGTAGTGGACGTCTTTCGGCTGAAATGATGAATTTAAAAATTGATTTTAAAAATTGCAGAAAATACTAAGTTTGTTGTACAGACTGGCCCACATCAAGCTACCCGAAACTGTCAAGTTTTCCCAATTGAATATGAACCTTATTTCATTGAAATAAAGTTGAAAATCTATCAAAGAAATTTGACAGATTAGGGTAGCTTGATGTGCTGGCCTCTGTACGCCCATGTTAATATTCTACAATTATTGATGAAATTGTAAAGTAAAAAAAAAAAAACTATTCTGTATTCCATTTCCATAATCGTTTACATGTTTAATGTAAAGTCAGAGAAACTAATTATTAAGCAAATTGACTACCAACATAAACAGTCCATATATTGAAATCACAACTATCAGTGTTTGACAGTTGTATGATATGGGACAGTTGCATACAGTTCTATGGTATGACATCACGGTAAAATTCACATAGGATGTCAATTTGTTTAACAATAAATTTCCCTTATTCTACAAAGTATGATCGATTCGCGTAATGCTGCAATGAAACAGCATTATTACTGCCGGCTATTTCCTCGAATGACTGGCAGAATTGTCGCCATTGTTAATTAATACGAACCGACCCACATTGTCGTGTACCCCCGGGGGAGCACCGCCCTGCACAATTACGTACCTAATATCTTGCAATTAATTCACCCAATTACTGATGCATATTCTGATTAGTTATGCAAATTACACGTATTTGGACTGATTATGACGTAGTTTTAATGTATATCATTAACTTGCTTCGGCCAGCGACTTTGTCCGCGTGAAACTGCTTGTTCCCGTCGCATCGCATCGCCTGCCGTGCTATTACTTCGTTTTCGCTTAGCGTTGTTCCTGATTTTTTTTTCTTTTTGCTCGGCTCCGAAGAGTCATAGCGTGATTTTAAACAGCCTTATAGCCTTTCTCAAGAATTGAGCTATCAAATACAATTTTTTTTTTTTTAATCCGACTGATAGTTTCAGAAATAAGTGCGTTCAAACAAACAAACTCTTTAGCTTTATTATTAGTAGTAGTATATATACAGGGTGCAATTGAAGTCATGGGCATTATTTTAACCTAAGGCACTACTCATGATACTAATTGCATTAGGGCTACTATTACGCAAATCAAAAATATTATTAATGCAAGTATGGAAAACCTTAAAATGTAGTATGTCATAGAAAGTATGAAATACTTTGCGCTTCTCGATAGCAAATGCGTAGGTACACTACGCCGTACGCGTCATTGGGCGTGAATTCTTTGACCCCGCCCGACTCACGTGACATTCGTAAGTTGCCAATGAATTGATTCATAATAAATTCCAACTTTCCCTTCGTACTTTGCCGGCTTAGGACGGTCAAAACTACGTCAACTAACATACATTAAAAAAAAACATTTACGTACCTAGCTTGTGGATTGTTTTGAAAAAACTTTATTTGTCGGTAAAGTGACAGAGGGTAAACGGGTGCTCTTCCACGAGCTTGTGCATGTGCTGGCACGTGAAAAGACGAAAAATCCAACAGGTTCTTAGTGGTTCTGGTGGAATAAGACCCCGTGAAGGAATAGGGTCGTTTGGGTTGCGGCGATGGAACATTTCACGAGTTCATACTAAATTTCTTGTGCGATCGTAAATTACAACCATTTGTGGGTATTGTTGGTTGGTGTACCTAGCCTGCACATTACGCGGTCGAGGCATCGTGTACACAAACACACACACAACACACAACTACTACACTAACACTTAATACACTGCAATCCAAGCACCGTATGACGCGAGCGGCGAGTACGGCGATTACGTCACGGGATCAATAAATCAATTACGCGTCAATGCACCTGCGCAGTCGTTATGACACTGGTTCCGGGTTCGTGACTTCGTGTTGCGGCGGGAAGCATACCCCGCGCGGGGGTGATATTCGTATTTTTGCGAGTGAGGGAGTGGGACGGAGAGAGTTCAGGGAATCCCGCCGGACGGAATGTCTTGTAGCCCATTGTTATTATTACTTGTAAGGAAAAACCCGCGCGCGCGCAGGTGATGTTTGTTTACATTTCGCTTTGCGCTGTACTGCGCTTTAAGATTTTGATATTTCAACAATTATTGGCGTTAACGAAGTATTTTGTTTTAATTACTTTAAGTGTTTATTTGCAATAATAAGCCTTGTGCAATTTGACTTACTACATTTTTAAGGTTTTCCTTAATTGCATTAATAATATTTTTGATTTGCGTATTAATAGCCCTAATGCAATCAGTATCGTGAGTAGTGCCTTAGGTTAAAATAATGCCCATGACTTCAATTCCACCCTGTATAGATTTAGGTGGAAGCATAATTATTATCACGGTATCTACGGTTCAGAAATTTTCGATGCAATGGTGGTTTTTTAAGTTTATTTTTTAATAAACCTGCATCAGAAGGTAAAACTGTTGATTGGTTAATAATCTGAAAACTCGCGGAGCGAAGCGGGCTCATAGCTAAATAATAACAGCCGTACGGCTCGATCAAAGGTTAAGCTACGCTTGCTGATGTCGATTTGTGAATGATCATGTATTACATATTGAGTCCTCTGGCTTCCCATCCAGTCGTTGTGCTTGTGGGTAGCCAGTAGAAGCCCGAAAGTCTGACAACCAGTCTTGCCAAGGGGTATCGTGTTACCTAGTAGCTCTATGTCAAACACTGGTATTCAGCTGCATCCGGTTAGCTTGGAAGCCGACCCCAACATAATTGGTATAAGGCTAGGTGTTTTTTTTTTTATTAATAATCTAAATGACTTTGGTTCCAATGTAAAGTCGAGTCAGTTTCATTTTCCATTCCGGAATAAATACTTCTTATCTACAAACTAATTAACGACTGATGTACCTTACCCGTACATGTTTGGTCCTTCGAGCCGGATCTCGCATTATTAATTATAATATTAAAACCTAAAAAAATTATATAGTGTTCTTCCATTTGCGACCAAGTTATGTACGATGCATCTTTTTCCCGTCGCTCGGTACAACGACATTATGTTTTAAAAGGTTTCAAAATAAAAAAAAAGATCGTCGGTTGTTGTTATTCTTATAAAATGGCCAACAAACTGGACACTCGCCTCAAATGCTATGGTGTCTTCTTAGATTTAACGAAGGCCTTTGATACAGTTTCTATTCCCAGACTTGTGGCCAAAATGGAACATTTGGGAATACGTGGTGTAGCCCTAAATATTTACAAAGACTACCTCAGGGGGCGTAGCCAGTGTGTTAAAATCAACTCCGTTTTTAGTGACGAAGAGTTTATCAGCTACGGTATACCTCAAGGAAGTATCTTGGGACCCACACTGTTTCAAATATATATAAATGACCTCTGTCAATTACCCCTAATTAATTGTGACATTTTTACTTACGCCGACGACACGGCACTTTTGATATATGATGAGTCCTGGGACAAAGCTAAATATAGAACTGAACTCACCTTGCGAACTGTTATGGACTGGCTTTCTGTTAACCTCCTGACACTCAATATTTCGAAGACTAAAGTAATTCAGTTTAAACCACCAAATTCAGGTAATCCACCAATGGATTCAACCAAAATAACAGCGCATATTTGTCGTGATGTCTCACCATGCAACTGCAGTTGCCTTGCTATGGTCTCAAACATTAAATATTTAGGTGTTCACATCGACGAGAAGCTAGATTGGCGTGTTCATACGGATACTCTGTGCACCCGGCTTCGTAAACTTATTTATTTATTTAAAGAGCTCAGACATTCGGCTGACATTGCAACAGCTTCACTTGTATATCGCTCCCTGTGTGAGTCGATTATTATGTATTGCATCCCGGTGTGGGGGGGGACTTTCAAAACCGTGATGCTTAGGGTGGAGCGAGCTCAGCGGGCTGTCCTCAAAGTCATGTATTTCCGTAAAAGGGATTACCCCACAGCCCTGTTGTACTCTGAAGCCCAAGTACTCACGGTGAGAAAACTCTATGTCCTCCGCACTGTCTTGCGTCGACATTCCACGATGCCACTAGATATACATCTATCCAATCGGCGGATTGGCTTTCCTATCTGTGGATCTGTTCAGTGTCGTTCTGCGCTTGCCCGACGACACTATTGTGCCCAAAGCTCGCAAATGTATAACAAAATTAACAAGAAACTATCAATTTATAAACTTACCCTGCATAATGTCAAGCAGAGCCTTAAGTCATGGCTACTGTCCCTCAATTATGACGAAACAGAGCAAATTATTATAACTCTTTCATAAAACCAATTATACCCAATGAGAGGTACTCAACCTCACCCCATACTCGTGATCCCAATCAACCTTTCCTGAATATTTAATTCAAATTACAATCACACACACACACACACCCTCACACACACACACCCGCACACACCCTCCCCTTTCACACACACACGCATACAAACACTCATACGCACACTACACGCAAACACACAATCACCATCACAGGCATTTATAACATAAATAAACTTAAATTGTTAGTCTCTTTATTATTATTACTATTTTTTATTTTTTTTTGCTTGTTAGTCTTATTGCATAAGTTACTAATAGTTTTTTCTCCTGGGAGAGGGCACTGGCTCTTGTAACACAGGTTAACCACCTAGCACAAGTGTCAGGGACTTCACACAATTTGTAACCACGTTCTTATGTAATAAAGATTATTATTATTATTATTAACTTTTGTTAGTTTGACCTATTTTGGAGAACCGAGCGCTTTTAAAAAATAGTTCTTGAATTATTAATTTTTTTATAATCTGTGGTTACGTGAGGATTTTTCCTAGAACCAAAAATTCGGAGACATGGACATCCATTAACTTGCTCTGGGCCTACTTATGCCGCACCGGATATTTATCACTCTCAGCACCATGTATTTAAGAGCATTTTCTAGAGAAGCAGGCCATGTGGGCGGCGCGCGGGTCACATATATTTTTATGCAGCTGGCCACACTACAATTGAACTAACTTTTGCAGAAAGCCATGTGGGGGGCGGCTGGCGGGATACACCGTCAACTATGCCAGCAGGCCGTGTGGTCCGCTGTGATCCCACAAATTCATATTGATTTTTTGTCATTGGCTTGCTAGATAAGGAATAGTAAGTAAATTCATTTAAAAGTGCTCTTCAAGATCTGTTCATGGAAAAAAATCCGACCAAAATCGGACATTATTGACTTAACAATAGGACTTAAAATAAATTGAGTACAAAAAGACTGATAAGACATTTTTAAGGTTAGGGTTTAATTTGTTTATTAAATTAAGTTTACAGAAAATTAATAAAATAATGAAAAACCAACTAATCTTTTTTTAGATGAATGTGGATTTGTCCTTAACATTCCCTGCAAACACTCGGTAGTGTCAGACATTTCAGGCATACAATGTTGACCTTCTTTGTTTTATTTCTAGCTTCTATGGCAGACAACCCCGTAGCTCGAAGCCTTTCGTAACAATGCAATGTACCTACGCATCGTCTGCTAACCAGTCTATTTCTATGATCATACAGTATTATTTTACTGAATTGGTGTTCTGGCAAATTTTGCAAACTAACTGATGGGGTTGCTCTTGAAAATAATAATAATAATCTCTCAAAATTTCGAGTACGCGAGGATAGCGGGAGCAAAAGCGCGCGAAAATGCGTTTCCAGGTTTCCAGCAGGCTGAGTGGGCGGCGTGCGGCCAACTGACCTAATTACATTTTTGGAAATGGCATCTCGCAGTTCAACCTGTAGGAGGTTGTCGACTGCTTAACCGGACTTTGCTGACCTAATTACAGCGGTGGCGTGCAGTGATATTCCTTAGATTTCTAACGGTCAAATAATAACAACAAATTAGGCGCGAAAGTTGTGGAACGCCGGCCGCCCACGTGGCCTGTGGAGATAAGTTATAAAAAATCATATTGGCTTGCAATAAAATAATTTATGTGGGCGGCCGGCGGACCACATGGCGCTGAGAGTGTTATTATGTAAGTACACTGACTTTTATAAACATCAGAATTTAACAAAACACAAGTAGGTATTTGACTTTAAGAAATCCCCAAGTAAATTGAAATTATTCAAGATGTTAAAAATATCGAGTCACTTTTTTTTTCTAAACTTTGTAACATAATCTAACCGTAATATTCTTTTAGTTGAAAATTTTGTTTGAAAATGTTACTATTTTAATAGTATTTTCTAAGTTAAGTTCAATATTGTTCTTCGTGCCTACTTAGAACTTTTCAACAATTCAAATGAACATAACACAATAACAAATAACTTGAAAGTTTTGCCTTTACGTGGGATGAAGTGATAAATAACTTTATCTACTTAATCAAAAGGAATTGAGTGGGCAATATTAATAAAAGTTTCTCAGAAGCGGATGGTAGATAAGGGTAGGAAGTTATCTCATAGGTACTTCATACTAATAAAGGAAATTATTCTTGTAATGGGAAATACACACGAATTTTGGTACACACGGTAACATATCAAGCTATACATCTTCAGTTTTAGCTGACTTCGCATTGTAGGTATAGGTTTTTCGTACAATGAGAAGTCAGCATATTGTTTAGATTTACAATAAAATTTCCTCGTATTTTTTTTGCGTATTGCCTCGTATTTTTTGCGTATCTGCGTAATATACATCTACATGACGCAGCGAAGTATCTTAATTAGCTTTTCAGTTAGCAGCCTAGCCTAATAAAAAAAAATAAAAATAATAACAATAATAAATAAAATGAAAAATCGAGTATCCTATATCTGTAGGTGAAAGCTAAAGGACCTTTTTTTTTTGTGGATGGGAAATCATCAAATGACCCCTCCCGCTCTGGGTGGAGCAGAATCCCAGTGTCAGACTCTTACTGACTAAAACCCACCCGTGTTCCTAACTTAGCCCTTTGTGTTCCGGGGTAGCGGTAACCCTTTCGGAACATCCCACTGCAAGCTAAAGGACCTTGGGCGCGTTCACTGCGGCGGCGAGCCGCCCATTACCTGAACGCGCCCCAGAAGGTGGTAGCCGTAAGGCTAATCCGGGGGTACCGCACGATCTCGGGCGAGGCGGCAAGCCTCCTTGCCGGACTGCCGCCGTGGGATCTGGAGGCGATAGTCCTCGCGCGCCTGTACGAGTGGCGCGCGGAGGCACTACGCCGGGGGGAAACTCCGCTTCCGCGGCAAATCGCAGCGGAGCGGACCGACCTCCGGCGCGATCTCATGGCGGCATGGAAAGAGCGACTGTCGCAACCCAGCGCAGGGCACGCCGCGATAGCGGCGGTAAGACCCCTCTTTGAGGAGTGGCTAGAGAGGCGCCACGGCGCCCTCACCTACCGCCTGACGCAGGTCCTCACCGGACACGGGTGTTTCGGGAGGTTCCTGCACATTATCGGGCGGGAGGATACGCCCGGGTGTCACCACTGCGAGGGTCGCCCGGAGGACACGGTGGAGCATACGGTGGCGGTATGCCCCAATTGGGCGGAGCACCGCCGTGTTCTCGCAGAGGCGATCGGCGGCGGCGGCGACCTCTCACGCCCGGCCCTGGTTCAAGCCATGGTCCGGGGCGAGAGGGAGTGGGAGGCAGTCACCTCCTTCTGCGAAGCAGTCACGCTAGCGAAGGAGGTGGCGGGACGGCTGAGGGAGAGGGCCTCACGTCCCAGCCGCCGCGGGAGACGCCCCGGGCGTCGGGAGCCGCGAGACGACTCCCGGCCACCGTAGGCGCGGGCCTGCGGGCGGAGAGTAATGGGTAACTCTCCGTCCGATCAGGACCAGGCCCGTGCCGGACGGCGCGTACGTGTTCCACGCGCGCCTCAAAGAGATGTCAGCATTAGGAAGGGGCCCGAAAGGGCCGAAGCCTGCCGGGGCAGCGGGATTGTCCGAAAGGGTTACCGCTACCCCGGAACACAAAGGGCTAAGGAAGGAACACGGGTGGGTTTTAGTCAGTAAGAGTCTGACACTCCCTTCTGCTCCACCCAGAGCGAGAGGGGTCATTGGATGATTTCCCATCCACAAAAAAAAAAAAAAAAAAAAGCTAAAGGACCTTAAGTCACATTTAAAAAAATATTCAGCTAGCTCATTAAAGATGTCTATACCCGAAATTAGATTTCAAATTCGACCGTGTATAAAAAGTAAATAGTGTATCGTTATAGAAATTCTACATTCGTCGATTTTAATATCTAATTTCGGGTATAGACATCTTTAATGAGCTCTACTGAATAATTTATAAAATGTGACTTAAGGTCCTTTAGCTTTCACCTACAGATATATGACAAACATATATTATGTAATTTATCTCAAGCTCCCATTCCGCACCGCATTTCAAAGTTGACTTAAACCACGGTTAAATAGCACTCGTCGGGTGGCGGCGTCACCGCTAATCTTTAGAAAATACAGGAAAAGTATAAATAAGATATATCTTGACTCGCTCCGAGACCGAATCCCCCTCAAGTGCGAACTTATACTTGTAGGAACAATTTTATTATACACATGCTCATTTTTTTTTTCTGAAATTGACAACATATCATAAACACTTTGCCTGCATTCCGAGAAGGGTTAGACAGATATATACTCGTATGTCGCAGATCCCTTAATGGAATGTCAAGCGTTTATTATAATTTTAATTTAGTTTAATTTAATTTGATTTTTGGTATGGCAATGCTTGAGTGTGTTTAGTCGAATAAAGTTATCGGTGGTCATTTTGATGTGAATAAAAAGGCGGTAGATTTGTGCATTTGACACATTCAAATTGAAATCGTGGTGACGAACGTTTAACTTTGCTAACCTCACTACATTCCATTTTATTTAATTTCAATCCGAAAATAATACCTCAATCTTTTGTTATTTTTTATTGTAAAGTGTTTTAAACAGTAAAGTTTAGTGTACCGAACAGTGCCTGTGTATTATTTCACGTCGGACTCCTCGTTCCATCATGACCGACCAAGAAATCAACGAAGACATGACACACCTGTCGTCATATACATAATTATAGTACGCCTTCATTTCGCCAGTTTTGTTCTGAAAACATGAAACATCTATCAATCCGCACTGGGCCCGCGTAGTGGATTACGGCCCACTCCCTCTCACAGAAAGGAGGCCTGTGTCCCAGCAGTGGGAACATTACTGATTTAATAGAAGACGAGTATATTACCATTCAAACTCAAAGCATTTATTTCAATTAAACCATTTCCAGGCACTTTTGAATTGCCAAAATTAACTAGTCGGTCAGTTAGTCAGAAAGTTGAAGCTAGTTGCCCATTCCAAAATGTAGATCTCTTGGAGAAGAACGGGCAAGAAACTCCAAGGACACTCTTTTAAATTAAGATAATACAAAATCCTGAGTACAGTATTCTTGTTGCTTCTATATGTAAGAACAATGTTATGAAGAAACAATTCAAAATAGGTATAAGATTAAAAAGAAGCCCTGGTAGCTAAGAGATGATCAGTCTCAACTGACAGCGCCCGTTCACGAACATGACGCATGGATCAGCACCATCCAGCTCAACCATTTTGAAGGAAACCGAATGATCCAACACACATTAATATTTATTCCTCAATTTTCATGATTGCACCTACCACTGCCTTTGTCTCTGCATCACCCAAAGGTTGACTGGTAGAAAATGCCTATGGCATTAAGTCAGCTTTTGCACAATTATGTGCTTGAAGTAATAAATAAATAAACAGAACCAGCATGTTTTTAGAGTTCCGTATTTACGTCCTAAAGAAAAAACGGGACCCTTATAGGATCACTCGTGTGTGTGTCTGTCTGGCTGGCTGTCTGCCTCTCTAACCGTTTGTCACAGCCAATTTGCTCCCAATCCACTGAACTGATTAAGTTAAAATTAGGTACACATATGGTTATTTGTGACCTTAACAAGGACGTGTAACGTAAGTGAATAAATTATAAATATGGGAGTCACTCTTGGGGGGGGGGGGGGAACTAGAAAATTAATAACAAAAGTTTTGTAAACTGTACTAATGACATATCAAATGAAAGGGCTTGTTGTGATAGCCTCAAATATAACCTCGCACTTATCCAGTTTTTTTTATCACACATTTTCCCAATTAGGAATCAAACCTTGGATCACACTTCGCAGTCGCGCTTGTGACTTACTCCAACAAGGTATTCCACGTAAAGTTGTGTTTATTTGTTTACTATGGCACTCCAACGACTAGTCCACATAAATATTAAAGTGTTCATACATTGTTTCTTATGCAATAGTATCAATCGCAGTCGTAAAAATATCTGGACCTAGTACGGTCGCAAGGGATCCCAAATGATTACTGAAATATTCAGGCATTTATTCAGCAGGTGCAGCTGCCTGAGCATACAAATTGAAACCGGTATTAACAAGAACAGTTTATTGTGAACCCCAATACAGTTTATTTCCCATACAATAAAGTTTTGTAACAATGTTGAAATGTTTCGTGTGTTCCCCTATACCAACAAACTAAAACAGTAAACTTTTTGAATTTGCAACTTTTTATCATTCAGTAACTTTTCCGTGATTAAATTGTTTCGACATTAGTATTGTAACTTTTCAGTTATGTCTTTCTACTACCTTCTAGCCGCGATTTCGACCGCGTGACATTTCTTCATCCCCCGACCCACCCCGTCACATCGCATTGCTCTCCGCGCTATTACTTCGTTTTCACTTGGCGATCTTTCTGACCTTTTTATCCTTTTGCTTGGGTCCTAAGGATCCTAGTATGTACAATGTTCAATAGCTTATAGACTTCTTCAAGAATTGGGCTATCAAACGCAAAAGTATTTTTTTAAATTCGACTGGTAGTTTCAGATATCAGCGCATTTAGAAAAACAAACTCTTCAGCTTTATTATTAACTAGCTGACCCAGCGAACTTCGTACCGCCTAAGAATATGAATTATCAACATTATTTTTCTTGAAATTTTCCCATGTTTTTAATAGTTATTCTGCTATTCGGGGCGGAGACAAATTCAACAAATCAAAGATCATACAAATCGGTACAGCTGTTCTTGAGTTATAAACGGTGTAACTAACCCGATTTTGTTTTATTTATATAGATATAGATATTGATTAGTACCTATAGATTACTGCCGAAAGGTCGAAAGTTTCTGGAGTGGCGACCGCGTACCGTCTTTCGGCTGAAATGATGATGATGATGACCTTATAGATTGTGATCTTACTGTGGTGATTCCGCAAAAATAAGTTTAATGAATTAAAGGTGACTAACAAAAAGATGTATTTATTGGTATTACAAGGCAGATGTGACTGAAAACATATATATAGTGACCTTGGAGACGATGTTCTTCAGTAAGGTCAAACGCGTAGTACTCGCAATCGGCGTGCGGTATGAACGTAAACGAAGCAAAAGGTTTAAGGATCGTAGCCGGTGGCGTTTAGTTTCTGCTTACCCCCATAGAAAGAAGGCGTGAGTTGTTTAATAATATAAATATGTATTTTTTGTTTATTAAAAAAAATTGTATATCATTCAACCATCGTCAACAAAGTCAAGTCTAGACATAAAGGCAATCTCTCGAACGAAATAAACGTTAAAGTAAATGATTTCTACCGTTTAAATAAATACCATCCAACAAAGTTGTGAATAAACCTCCAATTTCCTGACCACGAGGATTCGCTTCAGAAATCCAATGCATTTTGGAGTTCAAACGATTTGCGCACTGTACCTATAAGAGCGAAGTTTACGATAGAGGCATCGTTTGTCAGAAGCACTTCTCGAACGATACCCAACTGAAAGCATCTCACCGCTTGAACCTCAAAGGCTCAAATTGTTGGTTGGATCGCTGAGAATTTACGGTATAGAATAGATTCGAAAACTATTTCGGTTAACGTGATTTGTATCATTTGCAATAAATGGTACCTCACCTGAAAACAAAGATGGAGGCAAAGTCGTAATCGAATCCAAGCTTATCTATAAACTCACTCACTTACTTTACAGATCAGCTTGGATTCGATTCTTGCAGAGTTTCACCCGCACTATTAATATATATTATATTATAATAATTATAATAACATTAGTAGGATTTATTTAATACTTCAGTCACAGAAATGTAGAGGCGGACTTAATTACATGGGTATTTTCTACCAGTCAATCTTTGGGTGATGCAGAGGCAAATACTTACCACTGTTTATCTCTGCATCACTCAAAGGTGCAATTTCAACAAACAACAGGAAAACATTAACGTTGTGATGATACTGCCAGCTTCTTACGAATGTGCTCGCGAATATAAATATTGGGATTAAAATAATTTCTAAAAAATAAAAGCAATTTATACAAAAACACGCTGTACACTTTTATTAGACCAAATACTTAGATAAATATACCCACTATCTACTAAATTATATTTTGCAGTTGATTGTACCTGGCACACGAAATTACTAGAAATATAATAGTTTACAAAATCTCTTGCGCATTGCACATTTATTTCTATTTATTTTTTTATTCATTTATTTTTATTTTTTTTTACATTTATTTTCTTGCACATTTATTTACGTTAAAAGATAATTTTTAAAAAAAATCTAGCTCCACAAAGCAGTAATATATTTCTGCAAAAGCTAATCTATGCAATTTATTTTTTTGCTCTTTACACAAATTGCAATTTGTGCTCTCATTTTAGTGTGGCCATGATTTCTAAAAGCTTAGGACAACTCGCCTACATCATTTGTATAGATAGTATTATCTACTAATATTTATTTTCTTTATTTTTATGTTGTCTTATGATTTCTACAAAACTAAATTGATTTCTCGATGAACTATTAATAAAAATATTTTCCAGTAAGTCTTTGAATCTTTTTTACTTACTTGTTAAATGAATTATTGTCGCATCCACTTTTAAGAGGAAATGCAGGTGGTCTTTTCTCCATACAAAACGCTCTCGCCTGTTTTCTGACCTTAAAGCAATGATTTTTTACAGAATAATAAATATTTAATTCTTGTATGTCCCTATGTTTTCCTTTTTGATGATACATTATTTTTATATGCACTAGAACCCTAAAATAAAACAATTTAAACCGCTGTCAATAGAGGCCAGAAGAAAGACATAAGGACACAGTATTATATCCTTCTTATTCAGTTTATGAAATATCTTTTAAATTGGTTCAATATTTGAGGAGGAAATACGCGAGAGCCAAACCTCGAATTATAACTTCTTCCTTAGGCTTTTTCAAAAGTCTCTCCAACCGCATTTCCTCATAAAGACAAATCTACTACAAGTTGGAAGCTACTTCTCACCAACCTAATACACCAATTTACATCCAAGTGAATCTGATAAGGTAATCTATTTCTAGCAGACTAGCACGTCGAGTGTAGAGAACTAGCGTAGAGGTACAAAATTGAAAGCACAGAAGACCAACTCCATATAACGAGCAAAAATATGGTCTATTCCAAAAGTATCAACTGAAAATATAAAGGAATAGATCTGAAAACGTGCCAATTTGTAGTTTCACTTACAAATTTAGTGGGTTAATTTGATTACTTGAATACTTAAGCCTGAAATTCTAAGTCTAAACGAACTTTAAAATAAAACTTCAGGTTAATTCTATAACCCCAATTTTGATCGTTGTTTTTTTATTTACAATTTAATAATGTTATTAAAACAAAAAGTGGTGAGGTATGAAGATGAAACTTTCTAAAAACATGATTTTAATCTGAACAGGGTTTGTTTACACTTTATTTATTTATATATACTTTATTGTGCACCAGAAAATTCATAACAAAAAATACGATTATTCTTAATACTTATGCTTTTGGAACATACAGTACAGTGCACCCGCAAAGTTGCAGCTGTCATTTGTTTGACATAATTTGAGATCGCTGTACGCACGCGTCTTTATGTGCATGCGACATTTTCTGCTCATTGCATGCAGCCGGCCTTCTGTACCGATCTATTTTGTGGCAGTGGGGTATAAAATATGGCTACGTGCATTAAAGTTTCCACCGTCAGCCCGCATTGCGTCCTATCAATCACTAGGAACTACCACAGCACTGCGGTTCCTAGGAGTAGTGGCTTCATTTTAGGAAGCTCGATGTGGACCAGACAGTGAATAAGTCATTTAAAAAAAAAACGCGTGCTGGGATTGTTTTTCTGACATCTAGAAGAATACACGTCATAGTTTGAGAGGCTGACCTCTACGCCAAGTAATAATAATAATAATAATAATATTCCACAACTATCACACACCGCCATCTAGTCCCAAGCTAAGCAGAGCTTGTGTTATGGGTACTAGACAACTGATAAACATACTTATATATTTCTAAATACATAAATATTATAGATAAATTACACCCAGACACAGAACAAATGATCGTGCTCATTACACAAACATTTGTCCTGGGTGGGAATCGAACCCACGACCTCCGGCATAGCAGTCAGGGTCACTAACCACTAGACCAACAGGCCTGACAAGTGAACTAAGAGTGTATTTCTTTTAAATCGCAATAAAACCCCACCACTATGAAAAACATACATAAAATATATTCAGACAAGGGTTTAAAATACACATTATGCTATGGCATTAAGTCCGCCTCTGTACATTTGTATGCTTAAAGTATTAAATAAATAAAATAAAATATGTACGTTGCGTTATTCTTTCCGCCACCAGTCTGCATTGCGTCGTATCAATCACCATGAAGCTGCTACAGCAGTGCGGTACCCTGAAGTAAATGTTTGCAGATTTGATGCCTGGTTGGATATTGAAAATATGACGTGAAATATGAAGTATGTGAAGTGAAACACTTGTGAAAAGAGACATTTGAACTCGTTGTTGATGGCTTTCGTTGAGAAAACATTATAGCTTGACTACTAAAGTTGGTAAAACATATTTTTTTTGTATAACCCTGTACTGTCCTACAGCTGGGTAAAGTTCTTCTCAAGTCCCTCCGGGAGCACTTTTTCCGAGCCACCTCAAACCAGCTCTCGGGGTACGCATCCAGCCGTGCTCTTCAACCTATCGATTCTGTAAAAATCTCACCGTGATAACATAGGTGAAGTGAACTATCAATGGAGGCAATCCCTAACATCAGGTGGAATGACAGCTCACTTTAGCTTATTTTTCACGGTGAGATTTTTACAGAATAGCACTGCTGTTCACATCTCACCGTGAAAACTTACGTGAAGTCAACTTGAAGTGAGCTGTCAATAGTCTCATTTCTATACCAAGACCCTCCGTGTCTCGGCTGTTGGTCTCGGCTGTCATTCATGGCATGGCATCTTTGACAGTCGTCACAGGTCGTCAGAAGCCCGAAAGTCTGACAACTAGTCTTACCAAGGGGTATCGTATTACCTGGTAAGTGGGTTGTGGAGGTCAGATAGGCAGTCGCTCCATGTAAAATTTTGGTATTCAGCTGCAGCCGGCTAGACTGGAAGCCGACCCCAACATAGTTGGGAAAAGGCTAGGCAGATGATGAGACTGGCAGGTTGTCTCGCCACCTCTTTCTGGGCCATGAAAATCCTACTAATATTATAAATGCGAAAGTTTGTATGTATGGATGTATGGATGTTTGTTACTCTTTCACGCGAAAACTACTGAACGGATTTTGATGAAACTTTACAGTAATATAGCTTATACATCAGAATAACACATAGGATACTTTTTATCCCGATATTCCCACGGGATCAAAACTTACGCGGGTGAAACCGCGGGGCGCAGCTAGTATACCATAATTTTATTATCCTTAATTTTTTGCTAAGCATGATTTATCCAAGCTGTTCCAGATCAAAAATCAACACATAAAAGCCTGTGTACATATTCGGTCGTCTGCCACAAAAATTTTTAAGAGCGTATACGACGTTCAGCATTTCATACAAACTTTCAAGCCCTTACTTTTCGAAACGAATGAACCAATTAATGATACATCATACGCATAAGTATACAAAGGTCTAAAAAGTTAGTAAAGAACATTTTCGAAATGTCTTATTTTAAAAAAGATAACTGGAAATCTCTGTTTTTATGGAAGACTAGCGTCCCGTCCCGGCTTCGCACGGGTGGAAAAAAAAGGCTATATTAATCAGTGATAATGTAGCATTCATTGTGTTTTAATGTAGCAAATGGTGAAAGAATTTTTAAAATCGGTCCAGTACTTTTTGAGCCAATTCGTTACAAACATACATACAAATCTTTCCTCTTTATAATATTAGTATAGATTTAAAATCAGTCTAATTTGGCTAAACGCTATTTTTCGAAAATGTTCTCATAGTTGAGAACATTTTCGAAAAATAGCGCTTTTTAGACCTTTGTATCCTGCTTACGCGTATGAAGTTTCATTAAAATCGGTTCATTCATTTCGAAAAACAAGGGCTTAAAATTTTGTATGAAATGCCGTACGTCGTAAACGTATCAATAATTATAATTATCCATTTTATTATCCTAAACTTTAGAATAACTTGGTCCCCCTAGTTTAGCTCCTAGGTAATTGTCCCAAGATTGCTGGTTGCCACTACTATATTAAAATTATGCATTCGTTTCGAAATATATTTAACACCTCAGATGGTGAAACCTATTTAGAAAGTATGAGGGTAATTTTCACAGAATAATGTGCTTAAGAGCTTATTTTGATTAATATTATTTTGGCGAAATGAGACTTTGAATTATTTTGAATTTGAACGAGAAAAAGTGCTTTATTTTTCAGTAATTCTGTGCCTACAGGATCATGAGAGTACTGCTATGACATGAACGAGGTCGTATTAGCGGAAAGAAGTACCTACGCATAAAGAAATGCCCTTCGTCCTGAAATAATCGTTTTATCACCTTTCACAATACACACAGATGGAAAACGCGTAACTTTTTATGTTACAAAAATCACGCTAAATATTATAAAATAAGTTTATAACTTGCGTATTTCCTAAGTTTATCTTAGACATCGCTGCTGACATCGATGAAAGGAAACGTGACGAGGAAATCTGGACTTCATAGTAATAATAATAAGTCTTATTAATGCTTCAGTTTACAGAAAGGGGTGTAGTGTTTGGAACCTCCTTTTAAGCAAACAATGCCTGTGTTAGTAGTTTACGCTTTTCCTTATTACACTTAAAATATTGAATATAAAATTAAAAGTAAAATAATATTATGGATGTTAGTGGGAATATGTTTCGAGTGTGAACATGTGAGGGTGTATGTCAGGGCGTATGTGAGGGTGTATGTGTGAGTGTATGCGAGAGTATATCTACTGCTTTATGTGCTCCAAAAGAGCCTCCTCCGTGTCGTGTCATCATAATTATGTAAGTGTCTTTATTAAAATTGATTATTATTTTCTTACATTCATAACTTCTTTTTGTGTAGGTATATGTAAATAATTTTGTTAATTTTGTTATATGCTCAATTTTATGTTATATTTTGTCAATGCTTATGCCTTAGGCCCAGTATCCACCAAAGTGGAGTGGAGAGGAGACGAGAGGAGATGTGTTTTGAATAACCAATCAGATTTCGTTATTTCCACATCTCCTCTCCGCGTAGTGTCGCGGAGAGGAGAAGAGATGTCTCATTTTTCTATAGAATTTTGTGCCGCGAGCAAGCAAGAGGCGCGGCAAAGCGGAGATGTGTGTAGTCGGGTGGCCAGGCGGGCGGCGGCGGCGCCCGCGCTCGCGCGCCCTTTCCCCGTTGCCTTCTCCCATCACACATCTAGGCTACGCACAGCTCACATCTCCTCTCCGCTACGCATCTCCTCTCCGCTTTGGTGGAAATAACCGACCCGTTTCGCAACGCATCTCCTCTCGTATCCTCTCCTCTCTGCTTTGGCCTTATCTATATGAGAAGAGACCTTTGCGGTGGTGGGGCAGTAACAGGCTGCCATTATTGTTTAAGTTTACAGCACTACTACCTTTTAAAACAACTCTATTAACGAAACTATTACTATTGCTTAAAATGAATAAACCAAGCTATGAGCTTAACCGCATATAAACAAAATCCCATAGAAACTTCTTCAGTCGATGATCCGGCATGAACCCGACCCTTGGTTATTGCAAAAAAGTTTTATTAATTCCCTACATATGGTTAGAAAGTTTTAATTGAACGGTCAGAGGGATGGACCGAGGATCACCTCGGCCCCATGTGGTGACATCTAGTGATGTATGGGGTCAAATGTATCGATCGATAAACGATGGCAGAGTTTGATAAATAAATAATTGTTTATGAGTAAAGAAAGTTAAGTTTTAAAATTAAAAACTAATACTTGGCTAATCAAAGTTTGGCAAAAGCTTTACCTAACCCAGTTTCTGAATTGAGAATTTAAAGTTGAAAACTTGTCAAACTCTTCTTCGAAACACAGAACTACGTTTTTTGGAAAAAAAAAATTAATTACGCAGGCTAAATTGAACGAGTCACATTAACACCCGGTTTCTGATTTGAGAAAAGTAGCAAATCTCAACTGATTATTCTCAAATACATAAGTATGCGCTTAAGTTTTTTGCGTTTCACAAGTTAAAATCGAATTTCGTTAAACCCTAATCAACTAATCATTTACTTAAGTATTCCTGATCAAAGCTAACACGTTCCAATTTACATTCAAAAACCGGTATTTTTCAAAAACTCATAATATTAAATCCTTTTATTTTTATTAATTTTAAACAGACTTAAAAAGTAAGTTAATTTTAAGTAACGGCATTAATTTCAACAAATTTATGTTATAAGACGTGCTAATGCATATTTTAGCAATTTCATATTTGACGTGTTTGTATGAACCGAATCGTGAATGTCAAACTGCAAGTAAACAAACAAACACAAGTTTTATTGGAATTCTGTCTGTCTGATAGTATTTTTACTTATACTGCCTATTGTACCAATTAAAATGGATAAAGATAAGAAAAAGAGATCGCCTAACTATACTCTAGAGGAGAAAGAACATCTTCTCTCAATAATAACAAAGTAAGTACATAATAACCTAGAATATTTTGTTCACCATAATATAATTTCTTTCTGTATTCTGAGTATAATTTTACGTTTCACCAAATTAGTAGGTAGATGTTTGTGATTATTATTGCTTCAGATACCAAAGTGTGATAGAGTGCAAAAGGACAGGGGCTTACTATATTCAAAAGAAACAGGAAGCCTGGAAGTCCATTACTAAAGAGTACAATAGCCTATGCACGACTGGGCCTAGGGATGAAACAATGCTAAAACATTTCTATAATAATATCAAGCATCGTGCAAGAAAAGATTCTGCAAATGAGAATGTGAGCAGAAAAATTTAATATCATTATTGTCGTACCTACAACACTGGTCATATTCTTAGTAGATTAGTGAATATACATAACGTTTTTATGAATTTCAAAGGAAATTTGGTTCTGTTTGTTCACATGCACACACATAAATTTAAAATCCATCTTTTTAAATATAAAGACACCACAGCCTGACACTTGCTCCTATGTAGACATTCCCATATTTTTATAGAATGTGTGTAACTAAAGGCAACAGAGATGTTGAAATAAAATACTCTACTAACAAACATTTTTCAGAAGCAAAGGTACCTCAATACACTCTCAGATGAGACAAACATTGTGGAAGGCTTCCATCCACCACAAAACAATGAGACTGAGCAACATTTAAATGTGAATGAGGTAAATAATGACAATGTATGTATTAATCCTATTTATAGTGGCAGTATACTGCTAGTCAATTACTTTTTATGTTTTATTCATTTTATTTTAACCATGTTTCTGCTTATACAAAGATTAAAATATCATGAAACTATTTTTAATTTATTTAGCTAATTGTGTTTTTTGGTTTCCAGGTTATAGTCGTAAATGAACATCTAATAAAGGATTTAAAGAAGAAATGGTCTAATGAGCAGGTTACCTGACACATGCAGCAGTGATATTATCAAATCTGGTTGATTTTGCAAGTTGGTTTAATCTTTAGCATCAATCTTTTTAGACAAATTTAAAGAAGACTGGTGGTGGGTCGTTCACTCCTATATTAACTGATGCTGATCATCAAATCCTTTCCATCTTAGATGACCAAATACGTCCAGATGAGAATCCATATGATGAAGCCGCTGAATATTTTGGTGAGTATCGATCTATATTTTTCATATACCATAGAACAATATATATTTATAGTATAATATAAACTACAAATTTAATTTTTCAGGAGAACAAATTGAAGTAATTTCCAAAGAGTCTAACCCAGTACCAGAATCTAATCCACTACCAGAACCTCCTCATCCAGTACCAGTCTTAAGAAAACAAAAACTTGTGCCCAAACGAAAAAAGAAGACAATAGATAGCTTATCACATATAAAGCATTCAGCTGAAGCTCTGAAGAAAATTTATTTTAAGAAAAAAATAGAACTTGCTTACTACCAAAAAAGAAATGAGATGCAAAAATTTAGATTTGAACAGAAGAAGCATGAACTGGAAATACAAATTTTAAGAAAACAGTTGGAAAAGGCTGATAGGGATTTAATGTAGTAAATTACCTTATTTATAGTAAGCATACCTATAACAAATTGATTTGAAAATATTGTGCTGTGATTTCTAAATGCAAGGGAAAAATACATAACTGTAGCTATTTATTTTTATATTAGGTGCCATACACTGAAAATATAGTTTTTTACTATACCACATTAAAGTGATTTCATTAAGATTACAAAACAGTAACGTTTAAATGTTGAATACCTATACCATTTACTGAAGAAAACCTTAAAATAAAATGTTTAAGTTTACTGTCATGACAGTAACATTTTGCTGAAGCTGTAACTGTTTTCGGATCAGTAAAAAATACTGTATTTAATGTTAGGCTCATAATTATGGAACTGTTTAAAGCATTTCAGGCAAAGGTCAATGTTTTTTCATTTTTATTTACAGCTTATTTCTTTCAATGTAATTAATATGAATAGCTTTGATTTCTAATTTTTAGTGATTATTACATAAAACTGAAAGAAAGAAAAAGTATTTATTGCGACTCGTACAGGAGGATCACAAACTAAATTAAACACAGTCTAAATTAAAATACCAAAATAAAAACTAAAAAAATTAAAAAAGTAACAAAAAGAAAAATAAAAGTCCTGAAACTAAAAGTCCTATACGAGGCCAAAAGGCTCCTATCTCAGCATGATGCAACTACACATATGGTGAAACTGCACCTATTTATTTTAATCATGTGTCATGATTATAATTAGTAGCTGTGATTTCTGATTTGTAAGTGATTGCTACATACAACACTGTACTTGTGTAAAATTTATTTTAAGTTACCATAATTATTAAAAATACCTACCTATATGTAATTTTGATGTAAGTAACTGATAAAACTAGGAGTAATTAAAAATATTACAATACATTTTTTTTCAATCAATCAACTCAGCCTATCGCAGTCCACTACTGGACATAGGCCTCTCCCAGGCTGCGCCACAACACCCTGTCCTCCGCCTTCCTCATCCAGTCCGTTCCAGCCACTTTCTTTAGGTCGTCCGTCCATCTAGCTGGGGGACGTCCTACACTACGCTTGCCGATACGCGGTCTCCACTCAAGGACTCGTCTGCTCCACCGGCCATCGGTCCTTCGACAAACATGGCCAGCCCACTGCCACTTCAGTTTGCTCACTCTGCAATGCGATAACTCCGGTTCTTTTCCGGACAATTCCATTCCTGATTTTATCCTTCAAAGAAACTCCGAGCATAGCTCGCTCCATAGCGCGCTGGGCGACCTTGAATTTGTGGACCAGGACGACCGTCAGTGTCCACGTTTCAGCACCATATGTCATGACGGGCAGGACGCACTGGTTGAAGACTTTAGTCTTCAAACACTGCGGGATAGGCGACGAGAAGACTTGACGAAGTTTTCAATGTGAACGGTGAGTACATTTCACATCTTCGATTTGCCGATGACATCGTCATAATGGCAGAGACGCTGGAACAGCTAGACCAAATGCTGCACAGCCTAAATGGAGCCTCTAGGCGGGATGGCCTCGGCATGAATTTGGACAAGACGAAAGTCATGTACAATTCGTAATCCAGCTCGGTAGACACAACTTTGAGAAAGAAGCCGACAGAAGGATCCGTTTGGGTTGGGCAGTATTTGGAAAACTTCGTCAAGTCTTCTCATTTTTTTTTACTGTAATACATTGTTACACTTTTATTAGGTAAAATAATTTTGTACTATGGATGTTCTGACAGCAAAATTTTGGGTATTTGACACTTGAAATAATGGTTCATCACTTTCTTCTCGTACATGTTCATCATATTCCACGATGTAGTCATCAAGGTGAAGAGTCATATTATGAAGAACAACACACGCTACAATCACCTTCAATACTTTTGGAAGTTTTAGTTGCATTCCTGAATGTAGACATGGAAATCTTCTTTTAAGAACACCAAAACACCTTTCAATGGTGTTTCGTGACGCTATCTGGGCTTTGTTATAGGCTTCTTGGGATGAAGAGGCAGGGTTCAAAAAGGGTGTCATGAGATACCTAAGGCATGGGTAACCACTATCTCCGAGAATAAGGTATGACCCAAATCTACCAGCATCAAATTGAGCTGCAAGTGGTGAGTCATTCCAAATAGTAGTGTCGTGTACGGAGCCTGGCCAACGTGCAATGACACTAGTTATTTGTAAATTGGCATCACAGATGGCTTGCACATTTACAGAGAAAAAACCTTTTCTGTTCCTATACAGCTCAGCTCTGCTCCCACCTGGTGAATTTATTTTTACGTGTGTGCAGTCTACAGCACCTATGACTCTAGGAAATCCAGCTATGTCAAAAAATCGTGCCGCCACTGATGGTCTCTCTTGTGTAGTGGGCATACGAACATATTGCCGCCTCAATAACGCTATCGCACCACTCACCCGCTCTACCACGCGACACACCGTCGCCTTGCTCACGTTCACGGTGTCCCCCACAACAGCTTGAAAGCTACCAGTCGCGTAAAACCTAAGAGCTATTAGTAGCTGCAACATGGGAGAAATGCAGTCCCGCCGTTGAATACGACAGGTCAGTTTAGGCTTTATTTTGTCAAAAATAAACCTAACCGACTCCTTCGTAAAGCGGAACCGACTCTTAAATTGTTCATCGCTTAGCGTGATGAACAAGTTAGGCCGATGTCCTCCTATTCTTCTCCGTGGTTGTCTGCGTTGAGGCATCTCCAAAGACGACAGGGAAGTATCGTCGTCACTCATTATAAAGAATAATCAACAAAATCACTAGTTACTATAGCTGATTTGTAGTTTGAGTAGCCGAAATTGGTGTGTCAACTTTCAACTGCTTAGCTTGACGTTGATAATGCTTTGAGTATTGTCAAACACGTTTTTCTTAATTCAGAAACGCAACTGATGACCTTATGCATTAGTTAAGCATGCTTTCTGTCAAATTTGAGTAAAATATGCTAAATTACTCAAATCTTGATTATATTTTAAAAAAACTTATTTCAGAAACGAAAAAATGTTTAAGTTATACTTAAGTACAGATTAGGACGTTCTCAACTTCAAATTCTCAATTCAGAAACCGGGTGTTAAGAACTACCCAGCTATCAGAATAATTCTCGTAATTTAAACCGTTAAAAATCTAGTCGCAATCTCTATTCTATTCCATTTTTATTATATGGCAATTAAAGCCGATGTCGACTATTCTGCCAATGTCTAAAGTGAGCTGGAAAAACAAGTGTGTGAGAGAGAAAAATTAAAAAAAAAGAAATAAAGGATTTGAATGAATAAAAATATTTAGTTGATCCAGTTGATACAATGTAGATCTTGCTGGATTAGTGCGGAACTAAAACAAACAAAAAATATAAATAAATAAATACTATAATTGTTAAAACGTAAAATACACGCATACCACACCCACACATACAGAATAATTTATAATTTTATGTTATTGTGGCGGATGAAGGTCATCATCGCCACAAGCAGATCTGGAGAGGAGTATGTTAATAAAGACGGGAAATTAGTCGGAAGGGGGATCTTAAATTTTGGAAGGCGCCTATATAAATCTAAAGTTGGAACGTTGTTCGAGCATTCAAAGAAGATGTGGTCCAGAGTGCCCTCTTCCAACCCACACTCACAGAGAGAGGAGTCTCGAACACGAATCTTTTGCAAAAACACAGGAGTACAACAAAAACCTAAGCGAATTCTACAAAGGGTAGAAATAATTGTTTTGGAGGCTTTTTTGAAGATATAGAACCAAGGTTTTGATTTTATTAAAGGTTGTACTGCATAGTAAAATCTGCCCTTTTTCCTTCCAGTGGTATTCCACTGTTCCTGCCATGAGGATTGTAGCTTAGTTTTTGGGAGGTTCACCAAGTCATACCCCTGGTGAGTGTTGTAGGTGAGATCAGCTGTTGCTGAAGAGCAAGCATCTTTGGCCAAAGCATCGACACACTCATTGCCCTTAATGCCACAATGACTAGGTATCCAAACTAACTGAACTTCTTTTTGACTACTAGCACAAGAAAATAAAGATTTTTTAATTTTTAGAACAAGAGAACTAAGCAATTTGCTTTTGAAAGGGTTTTGTAATAAGGCTTGCAGACAGCTAAGAGAGTCAGTGAAAATAACGGCTTTGTCAATATTGTGATGTGACTCTATGAAAAGACAGGCCTCCAATAAAGCCACACACTCGCCCGTGAACACAGAAGACTCCTCAGGGCATTTGTACTGTAAAATAATTCTGGAGCTTTGGTAATAAACTGCAGCGCCAGTGTTACTGAGATCATTAAATTTTGAAGCATCTGTAAAAAATTTTTGAAACCCGGTTCATCGTTCTCCCACCGCCGCATTGAAGGCTGAATTCGCTGAAGGGGACTTTTTGGAAATACCGATGTCAAAGAAAATTTTTGGGGTGAAACATAAGACTTCATAGGAAAAGTTAAAAAGAGGTAAACGGGGAAACTGTTCTACTGGACATCCTAAATTATGAATTTGACGAAATGCTTTAATGATTAAGGGAGTTTCTTTGTTTTTCCAGAAATTTGAGCTTCTACATAAGGAATCTAACTCATTCAATCTTGCTAAAAGGGGATGGGAAGATCTAGATATTAATCTAGCCAGAAAACGGGAGGCCAGATACTGACGTCTCAAGGCCAGGGGAGGTTCAGCACACTCAACCTGCAATGCATTAATGGGAGAAGACTTCATGCAACCAGAGATGATCCGAAGACATTTTGACTGAATCCTATCCAGCCCAGCCAAAGCACCCTTGTTGCATGGAATTAAATGGAACGTACCATAGTCTAAAACACTACGAATTAAAGCGTTATAGACCAATTTCATAGTGAAGGGATGGGCACCCCACCAGACACCCGCGAGGGCTTTTAAAATCGAAACAACTTTTTCACATTTTTGAATTAATAAATTAATATGATGCTTACCATTTAATTTTGAGTCTAGAAAAACGCCTAAAAATTTTACTCTGTTAACTAACGGAATATCGTGGCCCGAAATGTTCACTGAGATGTGAGGGATCAATCGTTTACGAGAGAAAATTACTGCCGAACTTTTTGGTGCGGATAATAACATACCATGGCTTAAAAGCCACTGGTTCAGAGAGTCCAAAGAGAGGCATAGAGATGACGCAGCGTCTATGATGGAGGAATCTGTCACATACAAAACTAAGTCGTCGGCGTATTGGAGGATGTGACAGTTATTATTTAGGCAGGAGCCAATGTGCACTGTATATAAGTTATAAAGAAGGGGACTAAGCACGGAGCCTTGCGGGAGTCCCTTCCAAGTCTGCCTCTCATCAAAATCCTCGCCCTGGACCCTCAGAACCAAAGAACGAGACAAGAGAAGAGCACAGATGCATTCGATCATCTTAACCGGGAGACTCAGCTGGTGCAGTTTCTGCCTGAGTACGGGAAGAAGAACGTTATCGTATGCAGAGGATATGTCTAGGAAGGCGGCAACAACGGATTCATTTTTGGAAAACGCTAAGCGAATATCCGCAACTAAAACGCCAACACTATCCATGGAGATATACTATCCATGGGATGGAGAGCACCCACGTCTAAACCTGTTGATGCTTTTCCAAACTAACGACACTGGAGTACAGGGAGATAAGGAGGTACAGAACTTAACCCAACCCTCACGTTTTTTCTTGCGAAGGTGACGCTTGGATCTAGCATTTATCCGCAAATACGTCAATAGGTTTTCAGTGCTCATATCTGCATTATAACACTGCTCTGCCTCATTTCTATCCCTGACTGCCGAAGTGCATTCTGGATCCCACCATGGGGGAGAAGGTATTTTGTCTCGGGCACTGTTTTTCAGCGGAAAGCAGGAATCTGTACTGGAAGTAATGGCTGTAACAAATCCCTCATAACCGCTTATGGCATGGCAGTAACCAGAAGTATCTAATAAACTTGAATTTAAATTTGGAAGAACATCAATTTTGCCCTCCAATAATGATACAAATTTTGTCCAATCTGGATTGGACAGGTTATATTTCAGGCGTGGAGGGGAAGTTTTCTCTAAATAAGTCTTATTAATCAAAGATATGATAATAGGGTAATGGTCACTACCATGCGACAAGGTCGTACATTCCCATTGGGTCGAAGTTGCCAATTCAACCGAGCAAAAAGTTAAATCCACACAACTTTTTTGTTGACCAGGAGGAGATCTGCGAGTTGGGCAACCATTATTAAGAATGCAGAGATCCAGATCGTCCAAGATCTCAACCAAAGCTACACCAAAGGCATCACAGCGTTCGGACCCCCATGTGTAATGGTGGCAGTTAAAATCACCCATGACCAAAATTGGTCCATGAATATTGGAAAAAGTGTTTTTTTAAATGGCCAAAAAATCGTGATGTGGATGAGCAATGTAAATCGAAAACACTGTAATGCCTTCCACCCTTCCTGCTACAATACTTATGTCACCTGTGAGCGAAGACAAGGGGAAGGGCAAAAGAGGGACCCGATTGTTAACTAGGAGAGCCGATCCTCCATAGCCATCAGATCTGTCACATCTGAGAATGTTAAAGTGTGGCATACGAAAGCTAAGACTTGGGGTGAGCCAAGTCTCAGCTATGGAACAAGCCAATGGCTTGTACTTATTTAAAAGGAATATGAGGTCGTGCTTTTTATGGCACACGCTCCTCACATTCCACTGTAGGAATACTTGGCGAGACGCCATTTTTAATTTGAAGAAGAAGTGAAATAAGTTGATCGGCAACGTTGGACGGTGATTGGGAAATAGCAGAAGAAGAAGAAATAATAGTAGGTATGAGTTTTATAAGGAGTTCAATAATAGAACCGGTTAATACCGGGTCCCGGTTGGGAGAAACATTATTGTGATTAAGAGCGCAGCCATTAGGCTGTGAAGGTAGGGGAGAACTGACTATCTGCTGATGAGCAACTTTGTCATATGATGGGGAAAGAGGGGCATGGGTCTTGGGTTTGAGTGTCACAGTTTTGCGGTAGGATTGAGAAATTGGGGTTTTGGCGATGTTGGCATAATTGCGGGAAGCTGTTGGGATAATCTTACTAGCCTCGGCATAAGGGATGGATTTCTCAGCCATGACCGTCTTAATAGCTTGCTGTCTACCATATTCGGGGCATGACCTGCTATTGGCGAAGTGATTACCCGAACAAAGCACACAGAAGGCCTCGCCCTCAGAAATGTTGCAACCATCACCAGGGTGATCGTGGCCACATTTACTGCAGCGTGGTTTAGACCTGCATGTATTCGCCACATGCCCAAATCTGCAACACTTGCGGCATTGAATTGTCGGGTATACATACTGCTCAACAGGGAGGGATGTGTAACAACAGTAAATTCTATTTGGTAAAACTTGTCCGTCAAATGTCAGAACACATGTCTCAGTGGGTTTCCACTCATTCACCCCGTCTCGTTGAGTTTTCCTATTAATACGACGGACTTTCAGTATTTGCCCACAGCCTGAGGGCACAGTCAAATAAGCGATAGCTTCTTCTTCCGTAATATCTGAGGGAACACCGGTAACAACACCCATCCTTGTGATATTAAATGTAGGGATTGATGCGGTATAACTATATTTGGACAACAGACTGTTTACCAGGAAAGAGTTAGCGTCCTGGGGGAAGCAAACTCCACCGAGACACGGTTTCTACCGACTCTGTTAACACCACCACGAACAATGTTTGCAATGTTGTTATTCAAAAGGAATTTACCGAAATTTACAGGATGTAGGGTGGTGCCAGCATTTGGTTGATTCTCAATACGAGAAACGTGGACAATATAAGGTACCATATCCATTACGGAGTACTTATTCCGACCAATTTGGCTTTTTGGTTGTTTGCTTGGGGGGGTTTGTGTCAATATTTCTTCGCTAACAGGACGTTTGCGTGAATTTTGTTGGGATTGTGTTACATCCATCTCTGTAACGCTACAAACAACATCCGCGAATTGAGACAATGGATTCGGAGAGAAGGGTGAAAAAGGAGTTGAAGGATCTGGGGGGTCAGGATCAGGGGGTTTACTCTCATCCATCCTGGATAAAAAGAGATTTAAAACAAGACAGTCACAATACAAACCTAGTTACAAACACAAGAACGACACACTTAAACAAGAACAAGTCGAAAAAGTATCAACAATAACACAAAAATAGCTAAAAATTCTAATCACACGTGCTATCCAAGAACACCGTGGCGAGAATCCTAGTCGCAATCTCATCTCGGCGACAAACAAATGTCAAAAACTTGTCAAAATATAGAGAAAATAGAGGTATTTTTGACAGATTGAGACTAAAGATCAGACCGTGAACGATCTTAAAATTACGATAATTGCTCCTCTGATTTAAGAACGTAAACGAAGCAAAATGAGTATGTAATCGTATCATCGGATCGTAGCAGGTGGCGTTCTACATCTACCGCCTACCCCCATGAGAAGACGGTTTATGTATGTAGGTATGTAAGTTAAATTATTTTCTTAAAAAATATCTTAAAGACCAATGTACTTAAAGACGTACATTAATTAACAGCAACACTCATATTTCACTAACTACACAAAAACATACTCTACAGACAACAAGAAGCGAGAATTTTATGGACAGCAAAACGTTCGGATGGGCCAAATTATCCCATAAAATTTTATCATGCCCCGACGAATGGCCATCCATTATCGTCAAAAATCATCTTCTACCCTAATATCCGCCGTTCGGGGGCAAAACACTGAACCAATAAAAGGTTGAGAGTTAATAAAGGGCAGCGCCATCTATCGATGGTTTATGGTTTTCTTGTAGCACTGTTTTTAATAGCTTGAAAATAAATTAGGTAAATGAAGACTTTTCGTTTAAGAGCTCTGGGAGAATTTAATAATTTATTGAATCAAATAACAACGTTAAGATTATATACAGGGTGCAATTGAAGTCATGGGCATTATTTTAACCTAAGGCACTACTCATGATACTAATTGCATTAGGGCTACTATTACGCAAATCAAAAATATTATTAATGCAAGTATGGAAAACCTTAAAATGTAGTAAGTCATAGAAAGTATCAAACACTTTGCGCTTCTCGATAGCAAATGCGTAGGTACATTACGCCGTACGCGTCATTGGGCGTGAATTCTTTGACCCCGCCCGACTCACGTGACATTCGTAAGTTGCCAATGAATTGATTCATAATAAATTCCAACTTTCCCTTCGTACTTTGCCGGCTTAGGACGGTCAAAACTACGTCAACTAACATACATTAAAAAAAAACATTTACGTACCTAGCTTGTGGATTGTTTTGAAAAAACCTTATTTGTCGGTAAAGTGACAGAGGGTAAACGGGTGCTCTTCCACGAGCTTGTGCATGTGCCAGCACGTGAAAAGACGAAAAATCCAACAGGTTCTTAGTGGTTCTGGTGGAAAGAGACCCCGTGAAGGAATAGGGTCGTTTGGGTTGCGGCGATGGAACATTTCACGAGTTCATACTAAATTTCTTGTGCGATCGTAAATTACAACCATTTGTGGGTATTGTTGGTTGGTGTACCTAGCCTGCACATTACGCGATCGAGGCATCGTGTACACAAACACACACACAACACACAAATACTACACTAACACTTAATACACTGCAATCCAAGCACCGTATGACGCGAGCGGCGAGTACGGCGATTACATCACGGGATCAATAAATCAATTACGCGTCAATGCACCTGCGCAGTCGTTATGACACTGGTTCCGGGTTCATGTTGCGGCGGGAAGCAGACCCCGCGCGGGGGTGATATTCGTATTTTTGCGAGTGAGGGAGTGGGACGGAGAGAGTTCAGGGAATCCCGCCGGACGGCATGTCTTTTAGCCCATTGTTATTATTACTTGTAAGGAAAAACCCGCGCGCGCGCAGGTGATGTTTGTTTACATTTCGCTTTGCGCTGTACTGCGCTTTAAGATTTTGATACTTCAACATTTATTGGCGTTAACGAAATATTTTGTTTTAATTACTTTAAGTGTTTATTTGCAATAATAAGCCTTGTGCAATTTGACTTACTACATTTTTAAGGTTTTTCTTAATTGCATTAATAATATTTTTGATTTGCGTATTAATAGCCCTAATGCAATCAGTATCGTGAGTAGTGCCTTAGGTTAAAATAATGCCCATGACTTCAATTCCACCCTGTAGTATCATCTGTAGGTCATCATCTGCCTAGCCTTTTCCCAACTATTTTTGGTCGGCTTTCAGTCTAACCGGATGCAGCTGAATACCAGTATTTTACATAGAGCGACTGCCTATCTGACCTCCACAGCCTACTTAGTGGGTAACACGATACCCATTGGTAAGACTGTTTGTCTAACTTTCGAGTTTCTGACGACCCGAAACGACTGAAATAGTATCATCTATAGGTACACTTGACCTAATGTTAGTTAATAAAACAGATAGGTGATGCAACCAGCATCCTTACTAAGTTTTGAAATAATAAATAATAATAATAATGCTTTATTACCAAGTTTACAATTTTAGCAGAAATAGCACTATGTAGAACAGACTATATAAATATAAAAATTGTAAGAATACCACTGAGTTTAAACCTCTGGCACCCAAGCTAAGATTAAACTTCTGTTATGGGTGTCAGGGCTCTCTCTTTAAACATTAACCAAGATAATTTAAACAAAATTCGGAGTTACATAGAGATTAGTGTCACTAACTATTAGCGGAGCAAGCCGTATGGATAGTTTAATAGAAATCAAAGGAATAGAAAAAAAAATGATAACACTATAAAAATAAAAATATAACTTAAAACTATATACTGTAGCCATTCACTGAGTATGTATATTTGAGTGTGCGTAAGGGTGTGTGTGTGAGGATGTGTGTATATGTGTGATGTGTGTGACAATAACTTGCATTAAAGACAATGGTACAAGACCATACATAATTCAGTTTCAGAAAAAAATTGCAGGCAGAAAAAGTATTTTTTTAACCCTTAGTTACGAAGATCGACGCGAGACACAATGACTTTTTAATTGTTTACATAAAACCATAATTGCAGAATTCAGGAATTACAATTTATTTTGATTTCACGAAAAACTTACGTAAGATTTGGCCGCCCGACGGATTTTAGTACAAGCTATCGACTAAGTAAATTCTATAAATAGGTAAATAATAAAATCTGTTACCAAACGTTTCACTTTTAATTAATTTTGGAATTTCATTCGGCGTCTTTCACTCTTAGTGAAATCTCTGAACACAAAATGAATCAAAACGGGTAAATGAATTCATCTCAGTACACAGCCAAAAGAAAGTCCCACTACCCTCAAAATCGTGTAAACCTATAATGTAACAACAGTTGGAACGTTATCTCCGTGCCCAAACAATGGAAGCCAACAGCCAAATGAGCTACCTTGAATTTTAATTATCTCATTACCGTCATACGAGCCTCCTTGCTGTTTTGCCTACAAATAATGTCGTCAGCGAGATTATCTGCGAACAAAATGTACAGAATTTAACACATTGAAGGATACTGACGGAGACACAATAGAAGTTTTATTGTTATTACGTCGAGGGGCGTTAAGTGTCCCCAAAGTGTTAAGCTCATTTGTAAACCACTATAATGGAGTATGCAGATACCAAATTACAAAATGTTGATCTATTTTCAACCGACTTCAAAAAGGAGGAGGATATCAATTCGACTGTGTGTATGTTTTTGTATGTTTGTTACGCGATATCTCCGGCAATTATAAATCGATTTCAAAATTTTTTTTTTTTATATATATATAAATTTTATTAACTTTGTTTATATATAAATTTTATTAACTTTGTTTGGGTACCCCATATAAATTTTATTAACTTTGTTTGGGTAGTTTTTCAGTTAGCTTCAATAATACGTATTTTTGCCACTTAACTTATATTGATGATGTTATAATAACTTCCTGTCACTAATATTTACATAGCAAGTAGTGTTATACGAATTTGTGTGGGGTAAGTACAACTTAAAAATGAAAAATATAAATGTTTTTCCAAAAAAAAAACAACCGACTTCCAAAAAAAACACTACAAAGTGAAAAATAACTCTAATTTCGGAAGTCGGTAGCAAACTACGTAAATGCGAACCCAACGACACCGACTTCCGAAATTAAAGTTATTTTTCACTTGTTGTGAAAGGACTATGCCCGTAGCGTGTGTAATTTTGCCTGTAGCGTGAATGCGTTTGCGATTACATATCTGACATTAATATTATTTATATTAATTACACACAATATGCTCTGTGGTCTTTAAATTACGTTTCAATCAAAAGGTACTCCAGTTTAGCTACAACCTATTAAATTCCTACATTATTATATTATTATAGAGTCGCTTTTCGTGTCTGTCTATCACGTTGTTCTTCTAAATTACTCAACAGATTTTGATGCAGTTTTTACCACCATTTAGGGAATTTATTCCGGAAGATACGTTTTTATATTAATATATAAAACTTACATACTTATAATAAAGAAATCTTGATGTTTTGTCAACTCGCACAAACCGTGCGAAGGAGGTCGCTAATTTGGTTACAAAAACTATGAGACAAGAACGCTTACGAATATGTACGAAAATATTCATTTATCTGCAAAATTGGATATATTTAATCCAGCAATGATAAAGCAATAAGCGACAGCATGAGTCGTATTTGTACCGTGTACCTATTGGTGAAGGTTTTCCATTCGGCAATATTCGCCGAGTTCCAATATTCATTCGGAATCCATTCGTTTTGTATGCGGCCCCACCATATTCGTGTCTGTTGTCAGTTTAGCTTACCGATGTAAGCTTTTATGGCTTAAAGGCCGGCTTACCTGACGGACGGAATTTTCGTGAGGTACCTATTTTATTTAAATAGGAGGAGGAGGGTCCCATGGCTAAATAATAACAGCCGAACAGGTCGATCGATCAGGTTAAGCTACGCTTGCCGCGGTTGGTCTGTGGATGGGTGATCATCTTTACATACCGAGACCCCTCCGTGCCTCGGAAAGCACGTTGAGCCGTTGGTCCCGGCTGTCATTCGTGGACCTTTGACAGTCGTTACGGGTAGTCAGAAGCCCGAAAGTCTGACAACTAGTCTTAACAAGGGGGTATCGTATTACCCAGTAATTGGGTTGTGGAGGTCAGATAGGCAGTCGCTCCATGTAAAATTACTAGTATTCAGGTGCAACCGGTTAGACTGGAAGCCGTCCCCAACATCGTTGGAAAAAAGCTAGGCCCATGATGACCTATATTTTATCTATGAAATGTCTCAATTCTTACAAATGACTGTGTTTAAGTTGTTTCAAGTTTTGAGTATGAATGAAAAATATGGATTATGCTAGCTTCTGCCCGCGACTTTGTCCGCGTAAAATTATTTCCTGCCAGCGCTATTACTTCATTTTCGGGTCGTAGCGTGATTATAAATAGCTTATGACCTTTCTCAAAAGATGGACTATCAAATGCAAAAAAAAAATCCGATTGGTAGTTCCTGAGATTGCGTTCATACAAACAAACTCTTCAGCTTTATTATTAGTCTAGATATAGAAGTCATTCAAAAGATAGAAATGTGATTTTAACATCACTTCACAATATTCCCACACAATCTAATCACGAGTTACCAGCAATGCAATAGAATGTATAATATTACGGCCTCGTACACGACATGAAGCGGTTCTCTTCGGAGCATACGTCGTTCGAGAGCCGCTGCTTAAAAGCTAGGTTGCAGTGATAACGGGAGTTACATGCAATCAGATGAAGACCAATTGCAGATAAATTAGCATTTGTTACAGGTGTAACGGCATTTACACCGCCATATTGTCTAAATGAAAATCGCATGAAAATCCGTTTCGTAGTTAAGAAGCACAATACGTACGCAGTAAAGCACACTATAACACGATTTTGTGTCTGTTTGTGTGTCGTTTTGTTTTTGGTTTTGTGTTTGTTTTTGTGTGTTGTTTGTTTTGTCGATTATAATCCTCATCCTAATGGAAAAACCGAGTAATACTTTTTACCCGACCTGGGAATCTAACCCAGGACCCCACGCTCTGCAGTCACGCTAACGACCACGAGTCCAATGGGGCACTGATACAACACAAAACAATAATACAACAATTATAAAGTCATTGTCCAAAAGTGGGCTCGCTAATCATATCATCCCGCTTAAACTGACACCTAACAGAATTCTCGCTACTCGAGGATGACTGCATAAACTCCATGCATAACATTATTCGGGAACGGGGGGGTGGAGGCGGAGTCAACACGTGCGTGGATCGGAAATCCGTTTTGTAAAATGTTTTTCACCTTGCAGACTGAATGGCACGGACGCGATTTTATTGCTGCAAGAGAGGTCACAGAAGGTCAAGAAAATACGGGTATTTTTCATTATCATCATCATCTTAAAAACGTACGATAGACGTAACACGGCTCAAAAAGGGCGTTATGCTTTCAAAACATCCAACGAACCTTGGTTTTTTTCTTCGTATGATCTTTAACAATTCGTATTTTTAACAATACCAAAAACAAATTATTATTAAAGTTTAAAAAAGTCTCTACTCGCTATTAGGTAATTGAAAAATGTTATTATACTGTAGAAGATTTTATAAATGATAATTTTTAATATTTCGTGTGCAATAAACGTTTGCTGTAATATCTTTTTAAGAAATCTGTTTTTCTTTTTAGGTTATTTAGATTAGTAGATTATTTTTATTAGTAGATTTTTTTAAGATATTTAATTAAATTTAAAATAGTTTTTTTTTTCTTGTATTTAATTTTGTTTTTATTCTGTTAGTTTTCCTTTTGTTTTATTGTTTGCTTTTATTTTCTACAATATTTGTACGCCTTTGTAAATACCTATGTTTCACAAATAAACATTCTGAATCTGAAAAAAATATATATATAATTAGGTAGTAATTATTACCCATATATTTAATTTATTATTTAAATGGCATTCAGTTAAACATAAAACGATGGTGTAAATTAAATGAACACACAGTCAAAAGTCAGAAAACAACCCGCCCCTGATCGTTCCCGGCGCAAAGGTGCCCATAACACTCGCCGCATTGCCTCGCTGAATAGCGATGGCCAACCTCTGCACCAAGAACGACCCAGAGCGGGAGTAATTATTTGTTTTTGGTATTGCCATTTCACTTGTAATTTCTAAAATTATACACCTATAAAATATTTTTTTTTACTATTGTTTTTCTCAACCAAAGCACCTGTCATCTGATCTCTTCACCACCCTTGGTTGACTGGTAGAGAACGCTTTGTACCTCTTTTATATGCGAAAAGTTTCAATAAATAAATAAGTATATTTTTATCATGACTGTGGCTAATTCTCTGTTCTAATTTTTAATTTGTAATCTGTTTGAGCTTATAATCATCTTTTTCTAAGTGGTACTACTGACACACAAGTATGTGTCTGTAGGTACTGTTGTTTGATGTTTTATTTTAATGTGGGAATTGCGTGATGCCGCGTAACCCTTCCAAATGTGTCAAGTTTATTTTTATTAGCGCCCCTTTAATTTGGGGTTGAGAACAGAACCACAGTGCCGGTTCGTACCGTCTTGAAATATTTGTACAAATCACGGTACACACATAACAAATTTTTGCAGTGGTTATTAATTTCTGCAGTTTCAATGAAACGTCTCCATTCAAAACGCTAATAAACGTTGTATAGCGTCTGTATAGTTAAACAACGCTTTGTCTTCTTCTCTCGAAAGTCAAATTACTGACGACTGAAAGAGAGAAATCGGTGTGTAACTATTCATCTGATGAATACGTTTATTAGTAAAGGGAAGACAGCAGACCAATCTTTATCGTATTATGGACGCAATAAAGCTATTTGTACAAGGTGTAACAAAATAAACGAAATTCCTAAAATTAGTTTGTTCATAATTTACTACTGAATCGAATTTTGTAATTTTAATATACGGACTTTTTTTAATTATGTATTTTGCCATACTGACAGCTGATTGAGGCAAAGTAAATTAAATCTTATTTCAAAGCTATAGGACTCAATTTTAAATGAATCAAGTAATGCTAGGGCCAACACGATTTTCGTAATAATAATAGTAAGCTCTAAAAAAAATAAGTTATGGTCATTATAATATGCTTTTAAGTCAAAACTCTAATTGAGGTGTATGAGGTCATGCCTATTATGTTACACTAGCACTTCGCCCGCGACTTCGTCTGCGTGTATTCGTGCCAAATTTCAAGTTTATTAACTCGAGCAATAAGATTTTTCATACAAACAAAATTCCCCCTTTTCCCCCTAAATAATAAAAGGAAGCCGTATGCAAAATTTCACGTTCCTAGTCCTTGCAGTTTCGGCTGTGCGTTGATATGTCAGTCAGTCAGTTTCTCCTTTTATATATCTAGATAGGTATTGTGTACTTATCTTGTATTCATTCATTCATACCTAATCATTCATTCATACCTACTAATATGCGATATAAATGCGATAGTTGTAAGTCTATCTGTTACCTTCACACGCCTTAACGGCTGAATGAACCGGAGATAATATAAGATACTTTTATCCTGGAGGTTTAGCGATCCTATCCGATCAAGTATATTTAGGGATACCTAAACAAATCCACCATTCCTCATTTTAACATCTACAAAACAACTGACGCGCAAAATATTTTCCCCTTTTCCTTGACCATTACAGAAAAAGTTTGTACCTAAACACAAATATGAAAAAAAGTGTTGAGTTTGAAGAGATATATTTCGCTGGACCACCATTTATGTAGGGTGGGGCGTAAGCGTAGCCACAGATATAGATACACCTAGATAACGCAAGTATCACGATCTGTATGAAAACCAAGCGTGCCATTGTTTTGACTACCTACTATGACGTTACAAGCGCTCTTTCTCACTCACGCTCACACAGCCAGCAATACACAGGACTGAGCGCGAAAGTGGCGGCTTACGATTTTTTAACGTAAGTTGGTTCGATTTTTGGCACGCGAAGTAATTGTTCTTGCGTTATCTAGGTGTATCTATATCTGTGGGCATAAGAAACCGCTGTTTAGCACGGGTTGAGATCAGAGGCGATACATCATCGGAATTGGCTACACGGACCATGAGTTATGGAGATAAAATATGTCAGAATTGTTTTCCTGTTATAGGCACCTGATATTAACTGGTCGTTTGCCGCCTAACGTCTTTGTAACTAGCTGAGGAATTGCAGGTGATTTGCCATCCTAGAATCTTGCACAAAGATTGAATGTGTCGGGCTGTCGGCCATTTGTAACGTTTATTGTAAAGTAACAACTTTAACTTCTACTAATAGTTTTCTATTACATTACTGAACATAAGATTTGTATTTATTTGTAACGTATTTTATTTAATACTGCGGTGAGTATTTATTAAAATCAGCACTTAAAAGTTCTAAAATGTATATAAAATTGAGTTATTACGCCAAGAATAGTAACAAATAGGCCTTATGTGCGCTAAAAAAACTATTTGCAATCACATGTAACAATTTAAACTCACCATCTCAGCATTCGCTATATTTCAGTCTGTATAAGAATAAAAAATTACTGAGCGTAAGTGGCGCCACCACGACATTTTTAAGAACTAAATTTCACCGCAGAGTTGCCTTATTTCTAACTAGATGGCGTTGGGATCGAGTTAGATCTCGCTATGGTTTCGTTACCGCGCTTTGGTTGGGTCGGTCGGACGATGCCTGCGAATTTAACTTTGCGCAGAGGCAATATCGTAACCAATGAGGTTAATCCGAGGTGCGATTATTGCTAGTTGAAAACTTTACCAATACCCCGCCGTGTGGACGTGAAATACCGTCCGCGATGGCAATTTTTGAATGGCCGTAATTGGCCTGAGAATTCGAATGACCCCTAACAAAAAGTATAATAGACGAATGAATAACGTGATGGTAGCTCTATTTATTGCAAATAGAAGATGTGAGGATCCATTACATTTTTTGATAATTTGCAATTCAAAATAATGTCACTGCTAACCAACCTGTTAGCAAATAAAAAAAAGCTATTTTCAACACGATTGTCAATGTCAGAAATCCATATTTAGAAGTGGGCATTTACATACCAATGTGTGAGTTCATATGTCCATTAAGGCCCATAGATGGACGTGTGAGCTTAGCCCTAAAAACACTGGAGTAATAACTAAAAACTTAATTTTAGATAAATTATACTAACTTTCAAAACAGAAAAATTCAAACGCAAAAAAAAGAAATTACTAGTTGCCACATGTTTTTTTTTTTCATTATTTTTCTACAAAATTCTTTAACTGAAACGAAACGTTACTCATTTTTCTGCAAGCCAAAAATATGGAAAAAAGGTCTTCTGTATTCCAGACGAGAGTGACGCAAACGGGCAAAAAGCTGGTATTTTAAAAAGCGTCATTACTTGTATCATTACTATTTTACTTAGACTGAGATGTGACGAATTTATTTCAGTGATTTTCTTTATTATAATAAATTTCTTTCAAACACTGGTGATTTCAGGAAAACGGACAATATCCAACTGCCTTTTGAACGTCTACATTATTAAGACTTAGCTTTAGCTGGGAAGAAGAAGTGCCGCAACAAACTCCCTAAATTAGTAACAAGTACTAATCAAGAGGGACATAATCCTTGACTTTTTGCTCTATAAAATCGCATCGTCCCTAATTAGGGACAGACGCCCCCTGAAGACCTGCACGGTTCATTTAACAGATTTGTATTTTGTACCATTTTTCCTCACCATTTAGCTCTTCCAGCGGGGTATTTGCCAAACACTCAATGGCTTTAATTTTGACAGTTCAACAACATTCATTGCGTTATTTATGTTGTTTAGTAGACAAATTTTTCGAACGTATGAAGCAATGGATTAACAATATCCTTCAAAATGATTTAGATTGAGTTTGATAGTGTCATAAGTAATTAGGCTAGGTACCGTTCAATTTGGATATCCTTTTGTTTTTTTTAAGTACCGTACATAATAAGTTACAAGTTACAACCATTTATGAAGAAACACACTTTGTTAAACGTTCTATGTGGGTTTGCTAGTATAATTTTGAATAGATTAATTTAGACGTAACGTTTGGTTTCGACTAGACCAATTGTATTTGAAAACTATGTTTACACCTATGTAACCCTATGGCTTGTTTTAGTTACACAAACAACTATACAACTATATATAAATAAGTACTGAAACATTTTAACATACACACAATGTTATACATATAAAACAATAGGGTTTGGGGCGAAGATAAGAAGTCGTAAAATATAGCACTTCGCCTCGGGGCTAGCTGGGTGCGAACCAACGCGAATGTATACGTACATCCGTGGTGGAGCGATCCAGACTGCCGGGCACTTCTTCTCCTGCAACCGAGCGGGTGGGCAGGTTGCGGATAGCCCAACTCTGGCTGCGGGACCGACTGCAAACAGTCGATCTCGTAGCCGGAGCATCTCGAAAGAGATCCCGGACAAGAGAAGTGCCCGAACACCAGGTCCCAGGTTTAGGGTAACCCATATACCTTATCCCATGTACCAAATAATCCTAAGCATTCCAACCCTTCCCTATCCATAAAATCCCTTCGATCCCCAAATCCCTAGGCCAAATCCCAGACCTAGGGTGACCCCCCAAAAACCTATACCCTATCACCATACACCCTCCCTCCTATCCCTACATCCCGTTGGTCCCAGAGGAAGGGTAACCTCGATTCCAAAAAAGCCCACCCCCTTTAACATGTAAAATGCAGCAGGTAAATGAGACTACCCAGGTGGGTTCCGGCCAAGCCGGGGAATCCCACACCGCTACGGCGGTCAGCCCCCAACGTATTCTGGGGGGGGCAACCAACTGCACATTGTTGACATTGCCGTGCTCTTCAGCGCGGCCGGCTGCTGATTTAGCGCCCATAACACAGGCAGCGACTTACGCGCCCACAATTTCAACTTTGGCTGCGTCAAACGCGCCAATAAATCCCACCACGGCTGCGACACACGCGCCAACACCCACTACGAGATGCATGTCTCTCCCAAGCCTCTGGCAACAGAGCATCGTGCGGAACAGCATCACTTACCCAGACAACGACAGACACGGACAGAAAGTGACGGGGAAGGTCGACGAGCCTGGCGACCCTACCACTCTTCCGGCTGACGGAGTACGACTGCTGAAGAAGCGCGGAAAAGTCACAAGCCGGAGGAGGAAAGTAGGCGACCGAAAGCGCAGCACCCGCGAAGGCACTAGCCAGCGCGAAGCGCGATCGGACGCCGAAGAGGTAGTACGCGACCAGCCCCGAGTCCGTGACGGGGAAACCAGGCGCGAAAAGGGGCCGGACGCGGAAAAAAGAGAACGGCCGCAAGTCCGCGAAGGGGAAACCCAGCGCGAAAAGCGGCCAAACGTGGGACCACGCGACCAGCTGCAAGTCCGCGAAGGGGAAACCCAGCGCGAAAAGCAGCCGGACGCGGAACCACGCGTGCAGGGGCAAGTACGCGAAGGGGAAACCCAGCCCGAAAAGCCCTTGCACACGACAGAGTCTGCCGGGGGCGCCAGCCGACCCCATCACGCTCACACTGACACGGACGCATCCCACGACAAACCCCGACCCAAACATCACAGAGGAAGGCGAGGTGGATCCTTACGCCCAGATGCCACCACCCGGCCAGGCACCTCCATGCCGCAACCTGGACCGAGCGGTACAGGACCGGCAAAGAGGGAGCGCCCCGACGACTCGGCTTCACCGAGTGCGCTCCAGGGGGACGCCAAACGCGTAAGGGTCCACTCCGCCCAGGGGGAGCAGAGGACCTACACGCGGGCCACGAAGGATATTCCTGCGAGGCTCGCAGTAGCAATCTGCTTCCCTCCCCCCTCCAGAGACTTGACAAAAGAGGAGGCCGAGCTGGTTAAAGCAGGCCTTGAAGACCTACTTATGGACTCGGACTCGACAGCACCACTCCCTGCCTTCCGCGGATACCCGCGGGTAGCGGAGGGCACTGTACAGGTCTGGTGTGAGGACGACCACGCCCTGACCTGGTTAAACAGGAACGTACCCCTACTCAAACTCCCCGACACTGACCTCACACTGACGGTACTCCGTCAGTCAGACCTACCCACCCGTGTCAGAGCCTCACTCTTCGTCCCCCGCTATAGGGGTGACATAGGGAGGCTACACAGTATTCTGATTCGTCAGAATACGTGGTATGACATAGCCAGGTGGTCACTGTACAGGGCGACTACCGTCGGTGGCGACAACTATGGGACTTATTTGACCCTGGGTGTGCCACCGGAGGAAGTGGAAAAGATCGTGGGGCGGGAGCGACGGATATCGTACCTATTGGGTTCGATATACGTGCGCTTCTGGCCCACGATCCAGCCCTCGGACAGTAAGACGGACCCGACAACGACACAGACAGTGACACAGACGGACGACACCGACATTGCCCAACTCGAGGAGGTCATGGCCCGCGCGGCGATGGCTGACGACGTAGCCAGCATACCACCCGCATCTCCCGGCTGGAACGAGCAGCTACTAGTATCGTCGCCGGTTGAACAACACGACGACCAGTACAGAGAGGAGGCGGCGGAGGTTTTGTCCGATGGATCCACCACCGACTAACCGCCCCGCTTCATCACCGTCACCACCACTCTCCATTATACAAACTAACCTCCAACACAGCCAAACTGCCACGGCTAGCTTACGCAGGGCACTGGAGGTTAACCCCAGAACAATCGCACTGATCCAAGAGCCGTGGATCAGGAACAACAGAATATGCGGCCTCGGTAACATCGGAGGTAAGCTAATCCTCAATACACACAGCTCAGACAAACCTAGATCCTGTGCCTACATACCCAAAGACATCCCTACCACGCTACTCACTCAATTTTGTTCCAGAGATCTGACAGCTGTCAGGCTCCACACCGAAGGTGAATTCCCAGATGTTGTACTAGCTTCGGTGTACATGCCGGGTGAGGAAACAGACTGCCCGCCGAAAGAAATGGCCGATCTGGTACAGCACTGCGAGCGCACCAATTTGGACCTGATAATCTGCACCGACTCGAACGCCCACCACCCGCTCTGGGGCAGCGAGGCATCGAACTCCAGAGGAGAGGTACTATCCACCTATTTATTCTCTACTAACCTTAACATCGTTAACCGAGCCTCTGAGCCCACTTGGGTCACAGTCCGAGGACAAACGATCATAGACTTAACTCTTGCTACAGAAAACGCGACAAATCTTATCACAAATTGGCACGTATCAAACGAACCTTCTTGCTCAGACCATAGAAGGATCCGTTTCACACTAACTACTAATACAAGGAAACCTGAACCGCGACGTAATCCGCGGCGCACCGATGTGCCCGGGTACAAGCGCCTCCTAGCCGCAATGCTAGCTAGGCACCTAACACAAACAAACATAAGAGAATCCGGACAACTCGAATACACTGTAACAAAGCTATCGGAATACCTAACCGAAGCATACCATGCATGCTGCAAGCTGAGGGCACCACGAACCAACAGTGAGAGAAATCCCTGGTGGAACGCCGAACTTGGTAAACTCAGAAATACACTACGGAAGCAATTCAACAGAGCCAAAAACACCAGACTCCCGGAAGACTGGGAGCTATACAAAGAGATTCAATACACATACAAAAAGCAAATCAGAACTGCCAGAAGGACAGCATGTCGGAAATTCTGTGAATCCATCGAGACCAATAATGAAGCCGCAAGAGTAAGGAAAATCCTATCAACAGATCAGGACCGAACTCTTGGCGCGTTGAAAAAATCTGACAACACATACACACTAACGGACCATGAAACCAGCAAGGTACTACTCGAGACACACTTCCCAGACTGCAAACTCCTAGAGGACAGGACCTGGGAAGCTGTGCCCGATTGGATCCCAACAGAGCGGGACTGGTCCAGTGCCCACAGTCTAGTAACAGAAGACCGAGTAAAGTGGGCTATCAACACCTTCCAGCCTTATAAGTCCGCAGGACTAGATGGCATTTTCCCAGCCCTGCTACAATGGGGGGTTGACCATATAACACCATGCCTGGTAGAAATCTATCGGGCCTGCATAGCACTTAGATACATACCCCAAGCCTGGCGCGAAGTGAAAGTTATCTTTATACCAAAACCGGGTAAAGCCGACTACACACAACCCAAGGCGTACAGACCCATAAGCCTCACATCCTTTCTACTAGGACCCTACTACTAAGACCCTAGAGAGGCTCTGTGATCGACACATCCGAGACGGGCCTCTACGGGCAAAGCCACTCCACAAACAACAGCACGCGTACTCCACAGGCAAATCAACGGAATCCGCACTGCACAGCGTGGTATCCAAAATTGAATGTGCGGTGGATCACAAATGCTCAGCACTGGCCGCCTTCATTGACATTGAGGGCGCCTTTGATAAAACCACCTTCAAAAGCATAAGCACGGCCCTACACAGACACAATATAGACCCACCCCTGAGCGGCTGGATCACCAACATGCTCAAACAGAGGGCGGTACAAGTAACCGTAAACGACACCACAAGGGCCATCGTGGCGAAGGGCTGCCCGCAAGGGGGTGTCCTTTCGCCGCTTCTATGGAACCTGGTCGTAGACAGTCTGATAAAAGAACTGAACGACAAAGGTTACTTTACCGTAGGCTACGCCGACGACATAACCATAATAATAAATGGCACCCACGAAAACACCCTGTGCAACCTAATGCGCCAGGCCCTGAAAATAATAGAGAATTGGTGTGGAAAACACCAACTATCAGTGAACCCCACAAAAACCGATTTAGTTCTCTTCACAAAAAAGAGGAAATTGACAACACTAAAACTGCCAAGTTTCTTTGGTACAACCCTAAGCCTATCAACTGAAACCAAATACCTGGGCATATTCTTGGACAAACAGCTGAATTGGGCAAAACATACCAACTACATTACTACGAAAGCCAGCATATCCCTGTGGCAATGCAAGCGTATGCTTGGCAAGAATTGGGGGATAAGCCCCAAGGTCACTCACTGGCTATACACCACAGTCATCCGACCAATCATTACATACGGCTCATTAGTCTGGTGGCCCAGAACAGACCTGAGCACAGCACAGAGAGATCTCGAAAAACTGCAGCGGTTCGCGTGTGTGGCAATCACTAGCTGCATGAGAACTACACCCACTGCTGCCCTACAGGCTATGCTTGGGCTGCCGCCCCTACACCTCATAGTGCGGGAACAGGCGGCCCTGGCTGCCTTTAGGCTCCATATATCAGGTACCCTAAGCAGAGATTCTAGGGTCAAACACACACGTCTAAAAGAAGATGCGATCAAATGGCAGCCAATGATGGCATCACCCTGCGACAAGGCCCCGAAACAATACTGCTCTCAAAAGCATTACAATATAGTGCTTAAAGAGGAGCAGTGCGACTACTCAGGCCCGAAGGAACTGAGAATTTACACTGATGGTTCAAAGACCGACTGCGGAACTGGAGTCGGAGTCTTCTCACACGACCTCAACATAAAAATATCCAAACCGCTGGGTATGCTCAACACTGTCTACCAAGCGGAGTGTGTGGGCATAATACAAGCGGCTCATTCCATAGCAGCCAGGAGAGTTACGGATGCTCGTATTCGCATACTCTCTGACAGCGCCTCAGTCCTTCAATCCCTAGGGAAGGAATGCATCACATCGAATCTAATACTAGAATGTCACAATGCGCTTGAACAGGTAACTGTTCTGAACCGCAATGTAGTGACGCTACAATGGATAAAAGGACACAGCGGATCGCTAGGTAACGACGCAGCTGACGAACTGGCCAGAAGAGGTTCCAGTACGTCAGTTTGTGGACCGGAACCTATCGTGCCCATCCCCTTCAACCAACTACGCAGGTGGCTACAGGAGCACACCCATACACAAGCAGAAAGTTGGTGGACGTCGTCACCAGGCTGCAGGCAGTCCAAGGAAGCTATGCCATCATTAGATGGCAGGCTAACCAGGCGCTTATTGCGACTGGACAGGAAAGGCTTGCGCCTGGTGACGGGGACCATCACGGGACACTGCTCGCTAAATAAACACTTCCACACCATAGGAATAACGGACAGTCCCCTGTGCAGAGCATGCATGGAGGCTGATGAAACTGTTGCGCATGTGCTCTTTGAGTGCACAGGTGTCACCCAGATTAGATCAGAAACCCTCGGGACACCCAGATCGTACACAGATGTTCTAAACAAACCAGGAGACCTAATCAGCTTCTGGAGGGAGGTGGGCTGGTTGGAATAACCACCGACGGCCGCCATGGCCCACGCACAATGGTCCAACTGAAGGACTAAGTGCGGAAACCAAACCCATAACATAGAACATAGAACATAGCACTTCGCACTTTCGGTGCGCAGCCCAGTTGACGGACGTCACCCACACTTGTCAAAAACCAAGGTGCGCGTCGAATGTTTCTAAAGGAAGCTTCTAGAATGTTCTAGAAGCTTCGACTCGCTCTCATTGGCCGGGCGGGAACGAGAGGCCTTTCCGTCAGAAGCGCGTGGATTGTGGCGGCAGCGGTTAGAAATAGGTTTGCGTTATAACATTAGGTACCTACTAATGATGGAATTGCATTATTTTATAAACCTCTCATAAATTAAATAAACCCGAAATTCCATTACAGCGGATACAGTAAATAATATACGAAATCATACGGAATTCTGATAAGGACAGCATGTTCAATGTGAAGCCTCTACGTGCTTATATTTACATATACAATATAACATTTTCAGTCGCAGAGACGTATAGACTATAAATTAGAGGTATTGTAGACGAGCGTTTGTCAGCGGCTTCGCTCGCGTGGATGTCGGTAATTATCCCACGGGAATGTACTACCGGACTAAAAATTATATCGAATAGTGACTTTATTAGAGCTTGAGTCAAAGTTATGGTTTTTGTACTTTTTTTTGCACTGATCAATGGTTTTAAAAAATGTAGGTAGGTAATATTAATATTTAACTGTTAATAACATATTTATTATATTGGCTAATAAGCTGACTAGACCCCAACTGGAAAACATTAAACGGCGATTTCCCAAAAATCTACTTTTTTGAGTTAAGCCAGTGTTCTAATACTTATGTCCTAACTATCTGTGTGAAAAATTTCACAGTAAATCCAATTTCGAACTCATGTAATCTCATTATCAGCCTATAATATTCCTACTGCTGGGACACAGTCCTCCTCTTGGTGAGAAGGAGTGGGCCATAATCCACCACGCGTGCCCAGTGCGAAATGAAATAATTTACACAAAGTAAAGCGCCGGTCTAAGTTCGAACCTACGACCTACAACTCGTAAGTCGCGGTCGTTAGGACTGGGCCACCACTGCTCGTATAATTTCGAACTACATGGTCTGAATTCTCCAACCTCAAGCCTACCTTACATATTTTCCTTCAGTCAGGCACTAAGGTAGTACTTGCCAGGTTCGAATACGGAAAAATCAAAGTAAATCAATAAAGCCAAATCAACTCCCAAATCCCGACTCAAACCAACGCAAATATTATTACAATCGATTCATAATAATCGTTAACCGTTCTCGATTATTATTCGGAATACGTTTCTCGCACGGCTCAATTGGCCTCAATAGTTCATTACTCATGTCGATTGGTGATCGGTAATGGTCGGCTATGTTCGGCTCTCTTCGGGAATTGCGAATATTCCACACACGTCTTGACGTGGATGTCCGGAACCCGATTTAATATAGGGCCCATATAATAAGAGTTTGGTAACTGTAAAGGGCTTTTGAGCAAGTTGGTGAGAAGTGCTCTCTTCTGATGAGATTTTTTTTTTTGATGGACGCGGTTGGTTAGTTGACTGTACCAGATTGCAGATTGCAGGCAGCTAATTTCAATAACCTCTTTGGTGTAGGTTCTCATAGAATATAAAAACAGGAATATAAAATGTGGGGGCGAACTTTGTGAGGAGAATGTGGAACAAATACTATTTTTAAGTAGAATAGACTACCGCTTAATTAATATTAGTTCTAAACGACCCAAACTTGAATAACAGGCATAATCAGCCTGTAATGTGTCCACTGGTGGGACCACAGGCTTCCTCTCCAAGACAAAGACAAAGACATTTATTCGTAGGATATGGTAGGTACAAAGTTGGTTGGTATAAATGGATAAGTTCAACACATGCGCCGCTAATAGCGGCATACAAATAATAGCCTCCCCCACCGATTTCGGTCACGGTGGCCAATCTCAACGGAGATTAGCCAGGTACGCAGGAGATATTATAGTGCACAAGTGTGCGCGCAGACACAGGTGCACTCCCTCTTCCCTCACTCTCATAGTCCGATAGGACTACAATCCGACACGACCGGAAAGAGATCAGGTGCAGGACCAACGGCTTATCGTGCTTTCCGGGGAACGGGGGTATCACACCACCAACTTCCAAACTCCGGGCTGTTACTAAGAAATTCCTAATGGTAAAACTCAATAACACTTTGCCCGACCCGGGAATCGAACCCAGGACCCCACTCTCAGCAGTCGCGCTTGCGACCACGAGACCAACGGGGCATACAAATATTTACAATGTGAGCCTAATGTGCACGTGGGTAGGTGTAAAACCTAACTTCTGTGCTACTTAAACTCTAACAATACAAAACACTTATTATGGACATTTTATACTCTAATATACAATAGCAAATAAACGAACAAAAATAACAACATTTGTATTATTTATTGTATACATTTGAATTTCATATAGTTATATGTGACTTTTTACCAATGTTACCAACAAGAAATTGATGCACTTTTATTCTACTTTTTAAAAATGTATTATGTGGTTGTTTTAGTGTAATCAATTGTTGGTGAACCTAATAAAATAAAATAAAATAAAAAATATTAAACAACTAAATAAGTCTATGTTATTATAAAAAATATTATATACTTAATTACCCTTTTAATCAAAAATTCTTGGTGAGGAGTAGACCCTAATGCACCACGCGGGCACAGTGCAAGTTGGGAGAAGTCACATGCCAACTCGTGAGTTGCGGCCTTTACCACTGAGCTAAAAGTTATATAACCTGTCGCTAATCCTTGAAAAGAAATACACAACTCTATTTTCTCATAACTTACGCCGTATACGAAATAAAACAATCAAATTTCATATTCTCCGCAATACACACTCAGAAAATCTTATACCAGGGAGAAAAAGTCACTCCCAGCAAAGGATACACCCACGGAATACACCCGTATTTTGTCCCGAACGGCATCACGTACAGAATATTCGCCATAAGCAAAATTGAAAACGTAAATAGGGCTAACCCTAATTATTATTTCAGGCACACCGCTTCGATGTTGAGTGACTGACGGTCTCGGGCACACTTTTCGTCAAAGCGCTCTTGTACATTTGCATGCTTAGACCAACTTACAGGAGTAACTTGGACGTAGATAAGCAAAAATGATCCAACCCACAACATGACCGAAAATGAGTTAAGTATACCAAACTGCTCGTCAAGGTCTATATTTTCGATTAGCAAAAAAAATTCCAAGTAAAATACTAATTTTTAATGTCAAAATATATAAGTTTGGTATACTTAAATCATTTTCGGTCATGTTGTGGGTTGGATCCTTTTTGCTTATCTACGTCCACTTGTAAGTGAGTTTTCTGGTTGTTTTTGTGTCCTTACTTGTGGCGTTAAAGTCAACGGGCAAAATAAAAATATCCTCTTAACTTCACTGCAACACAGCAATATTATTCCTACACTGACAATCTTACAAGCTTATGACTACAAGCTGCGCCCAACGGTTTCACTCGCATAAATCTCGATCCCGTGGAAATATCGGGATAAAAAGTATTCTGTGTCCTAATCCAGCTTATGGTCTACCCATGTGCCAAATTTCATTCAAATCCATTCAGCCGTTTTTGTGTGAAAGCGTAACAATGAAACATACAAAAAATTAAATCTTTTCTCTTTATGATAATATTTTAGGCAAAAAAACAAGACATTTCGAGTGATTAAATTTTCCGCACACATTTTTATAGCAACCGTAGGTATGTAACGTCAGGCAAATGTATTTTTAAGCAAATTGACACCTTACCTAACACAATCTCAAACTCTAATTCAAGTTGTTAGTCAATCCTAACCTAACAATTAATTTCCCTGGTTTTACTTAAATCAATCAGGTCCCATAAAAAAATGCCCATCAATCTTTGAGACAAAAATCCGTTTAAAAAGCTGTGACTTAAGAGGGGGCAGGGCCGACGAGGAATTTGAAAATTAGGTATTTGAATAATCTATTGCCGTCGCCTTATCTCAAGTCTGCCCCGGTAGTGTGTGATAGGACAGCTGCAGTTCTGACCGAAATTATCACAAAAATTTTGACGAGATCGACATTTTGTATTCCCATTTTTGCTCCTCGAAAACGGAGACGATTCAATTATTTTTCACATTAACATTTTAAGAAAGAGTATGTTTAGGTTCCTATATTTTTTTTTATGTTAATCTTTCTGTCCTCTAATCACGGCGGTAAAAATAGGGCATTTTTTTAATTTTTAGAGAGTCAAGTTACTTTACCAATTAGCTGCTGAAAAAAATAAAATGACAGAGACGTGTTTACAGCAGACCTTGATTTTAATGAAAAAAAAAATATATATTTCTCTTGAGGCATTATTCAGGAAGAAAAAAGGGGAATAAATTTGTATGGAGAATCGCACGCCCTGTTCCCTCTTAACAAATCGTGGAATCAGTGGAGATTCGATAAATTCCGATTCAATTAGTGTCGATATTTCTCAGGAAAATGGGATCTTAGTATAATTGAAACCTTCGTCGCCATTTCCATTGCCTCTCCTTAGGTTGCTTACGAAGCAGGTCACGTAGGGGATCGAAGGACTGTAGCCGATGGATTAACGACAGCTGTGCTAAAGGACTTAAAAGGCAAAGACAAAGAAACGCCTTGGGTGGTCATAACTCTTCTGTTATTTAGTTTCCGTAGATTATTATAGGCACAACTGTTTAGGAGTTCAAAAAAAAATACATTTGTACAGGCGCTAGCACATCAAGCTACCCGAAGCTGTCAAATTTTCCCAATTAACTTTGAACCTTATGCTTCAGCGATAAAGTTGAAAATCTCTTAAAGAAATTTGACAGATTGTAGTAGCTTGATGTGCTGGCGTCTGTACTTAGATACCCTTGTCTGTTAGGCAAACTGTTAAGTTTGCTAACTATATAAAAAGTAATAGTGTCTCCTGAGTAACAGTGAGCTCATAAAGCTGGCCCATTCGGATATATACAACTTTTTATAGTCCCCATTCTGATTTGAAGCCAAATTTTGAAGTTTATTGATGTATATTATTTAATTAAAATGCGACAAAGTCAAACACAGTCTAAGTATAAGATCATGAACACCATAATGCTTTCAGTAATTTTATCCTGAAGCTCTTAATTCAAAAGAATTCTTGAATCTAAAAGAGATCAAATTTTCCTAACAAATCATTAAGAGTAGCGAATACCATTTTGATCGCTGAAGATTTCGCGATACGTCCTGACTTTTTTTCCGTAGTCTAAACCGTAGTAGTACGTACCGTGGTCAATATTGAATACGAAAGCAGAATATTTGTGACTTTGCTAGTGGGGTACCTAAATAAAGTATGCGAAAATTTAAAGAAAAACACGATGAAAATCAATCGCATTTTTAAGTTTAAAAAATGAGCAGATGGTGTAAATCTTACGCACTGTATAAAACTAGCAAGCCTGAATAATACAATTAGGAAAATATCTGGTAAGTCTTTTTCTTCCATACTTCTCTATTACTCGTCATATCGGTAGACACGGGTTCCTTCCAACCATTTCATTTTTCACTTTCTAATTAGTACCTAATATTTTGAGATTTTTAATGACAAAAAGCACTCATTGTGAAGGGGTCTTCTGTGTGACGCACACAATCCTCCGTGCCATTGTCTCTTCTAAGAAATCCGGACGATATTAAAATAGTCACTAAGTGTTTGCCAGAAATAAATTACATTCGGTCTAACGCAATATTCCCCAATAAATTCATCACTTACTTTTACGCCTACAAATTATTATCTTCTTCAGCCAATGACATTTAAAATTAAACTCCTATTGAAGGTTATTCTCGACACATCTCAGGGCGATAATATGCCAATCCTACCTACTTTATATTCCCAAAGGATTCGGGTCAAAATTAAGCGGATTTCAATATAATCGGGAATCGATTCGAGTATCATTTATCACTCGCCGACCTCGACTTTGCTTGAAATAGGGACTTTGGGACTATTAACTCAAGTATCTCGTAATTTAGTTTAGTCGTTGTTATATTTGATTTCGTGGTCATTTGTAATTACAGTTACAGTTAGGATAGGCAATTCCGTTTATAAAGTTTAAACTTCATTACGTCTAAAGGATAATTGGGCCCCTAAGCAGCATTTGCTGTGATCCCAGTAAAAATTCAGGCAATTTGCGGTAAATTAAGACCTCCTTACTTTCTTAGAAAAGAGGATTGTGGCCCAGCTGTGAGAAAATTATAGGTTCAATAAAAAATAAATAAAATATGAACAACAAAACGCCAACAATGAAATTAAATTGTTTATTCTGTAAATAGGATATTGGAATCACTTTTACACGTCATATTGATAACTACCCAAGAAGAAATGGCGAAACAAACTTTTGAAGATAGATCCACACAGATTTGAGTGGGCCCGTCAGTGCAAGTATTTGTCAGTGTGTAATCGTGAAGCTCAACTCAGAACTTAAGGAGCTCAACGATTCGACGAACAATAACAAAGAAAGAGCATTTGGGTAGGCAGCATAATGTACTAATTCTGCCAGACCATAATTAAAACTAACTGAGAAAAACCCACATAGTCCTCACATTCACAATAATTAAAGTAATAGTAATAATTAAATTTAAATACGTCATTTTTGATCCTGCTGGAAGAGAAGATCCAATTGTATATCAACATTTATTTTGATTTTTGGACTTTCAGAAGCTTATATTTTCCTACTAATATTATAAATGCGAAAGTTTGTGAGGATGGATGCTTGTTACTCTTTCACGCAAAAACTACTGAACGGATTTTGATGAAACTTTATGATAATATAGTTTATACATCAGAATAACACATAGGATACTTTTTATCCCGATATTCCCACGGGATCAAAACTTACGCGGGTGAAACCGCGGGGCGCAGCTAGTAATTTTATATTACTCAAAGTAAGTTTAATTATTAGTTTATTTTACTTGAATTTGTTTGAAAGTAGTTTTAGTGGTCTTTATTATTTTGTACCCATATTGTTTTGCTTTTAATTTTGTTTACCTTTTTATGATTTTCGTGTATTTTATTGTGATTTATTTTAATGTGTTCGTTCTTGTCAAACTTGTTGTACCTTATATTTTTTTCCCTGTTCATGTTAACACGCAGATAACTGTGTAGCTTCCGTTGGCGATCCAATAAATAAGTATTCGTGTCATTATGTCTATTACCCCACAGTCTCACCCTTACCCGATTACGAAGCTAACTTATTAGGCATCAATTCCCAATCGATAGTCCTCCAATTCCCATCGCACTGGGAACGAGGTTGGTAATTTGATTGGGACTCTGCATAGCTGTGGCGTCGACCCTAATGCTCTCATAATATTAACATACGTCGAAATAACTCGGAATGTACGGCGTCTGTGTGGGATGTCTACGACCATTTTGGGTATATGCTCACATATTAGATCGTTCGTTGTTCTGGTTCGAAACCAGGCAGGCCCTTCACTTTGTGTAAATTATTTCATCACCGCTGCTCTCAAAACGGTAAAAGAAGACATCTTTAGGAAACCGGCATGTCGTTGAACCAAAAATTCGAAGACATTTGTGACATCTATCAACTCGCACTGGGCCGGCGTGGTAGATTACAGCCTACTCACTTTCGAAGAAAGGAAGCATGTGTCCCAGCAGTGGGCACATTATCGGCTGATTATGATAGGAATGTCTGTAATATAGAATCCATAAATTTTATGTTTAAATTGTGTAGCATTTTTATTATTTTTTTCTCGAATACCCAGAAAAACATAAAATACAAATTAAAGCAACATTTTTTACAAAATATAAATACCTAAAATAAACATAGATACATTAATAAAATATATTAGTAAACTCATTAAGTCATTATAAATAAATAGTTTAAAACAATAATAAAGTAAAAATGATACCTAACACTAGTAATATGTCATAACACAAATAAGATTTAAAATACATCTATTACGAAAACCATACGATAATGTAGGTATTTTTAGGAACAACCTGTACAATCACTTTTGTTTTAAGGATGGATGGACGGCCGGATTAGTCACTGATGTGCACTGGTTAGTTTTAGATAATATTTCACTTATACCCGTTGTAATTTTGTTTTTTTTTTTGTTGTTACTTTTACCTAAGTACCTACTCAAGTGGTTACAATTTTCTAAATTATGTAGTCGATGATTTTGCTGCACGGTAAAACTCTAATGAGTTTATGTTGGCACCAACTTAAATGTATAAACTGTATGTGTACTACTGAATGAATAAATAAATAAATAAATAGTCACAATAATAATAGTAATAGGTCCACTCTCTGGTGCCCACTTATCGTTGAATGTTGGGACATTTTGTATATGTGTGTCTTTGGTCTGTGATGCGTCTCTAAACACCGTGCAGCAGTTCATTATTTTACAACAAAATCCTTGTCAAATCAATTTATTCGACGAAATTGGAATTCAACATAACCATCAAAACTAAATCATGGTGCACACTCAAGCAATTTCGTCCAAAATCTTCGTCAAATTAACCAAACATGTACGTATTTGATTTCACACCGGTCTATAGGTACATACTCTCCGTGGTAGATATCCCAAGCTTGTGAACGTAGGAATGTCAACAAGTTTGCGGGACTGCTGATACAATTAGCAACTATATAATGAGGATAACATGTCACTTGGCTAAAGTTACATGTTTGAAGTTTGGTCAATGCTTAGAAGATAGTTCTACGAATATAGAGTTACACTTAAGTTAATCTTGTGTTCTTTGGTGTTTAATTATTTGTGCTAATAGTTGGTGTTGAAATACAAGGTGGCAGGGATAGGTCATATAACACACCAGATACATACATCAGATAAAAAGTGTTAAGTCCGATGTATAATTGCACTTTTCTATGAAATTTACACAACTGACGAAAAATCTCTACGCTAAGGGGTGTTAAGAATCATTGCTGAATTCATGGTTACAAATTGCGCGACGGTTGTTATAGCGGCAATAAAAATACGTGAGAAATACACACTGTGAATCACTCTGTGAAATTTCAATTGAAATGTGTAATATCTATTACGCTTAGTAATAGGGTTCCGTTAGCATCCTTTGGGTACGGAATCCTAAACATGACGCCGGATGACCCACCACACCAAAAAAGAGTTCATGCGAAATAAAATAGTAGATTATACAGCAAGTGAAAAAAAAGGGAATTTAATTCGAGGGACTACGTTGGATCCCGAGAGCAGCGAAGGATTCTAGAATAGAATCCCGAGCGTAGCGAGGTATTCTAGATTTGAATCCTGAGCGGAGCGAGGGATACAAGGACCGAGATGAATTATTTTTTTCACGAGTTGTGTACTCTACTTTTTACCATTGACTGCGAGAAAATAAATAGTAGTATAGTATTTATCACATTTTTCTATAATTACTGCTTTATTTCGAAATGATTCCGGAGTTAGTGTCTCATTTTCGTCACTGGAAGAACTCATTTTATTATAATTTATGTTATTAGATTTTCCAATGACTTAAAACAACGATAACAGATAGAAAAGAACCTAAAATGGCGGGTTTTTTTTTTTTATTATGGAATAGCTCCGTATAGCCAGCCAGTACGTACTTTCAGCACGTTTTAGTTATTTTTGTACATAATTCGTATATTCGTGCTTGTTCCAAATTCAAAATGTTTTTATTCACTCAGTGACTAAAAGAGAGTTTTATTCACTGTTTTCGATGAATAAAATGCCCTTTTTCGAGTGGCAATGGTAAAAACACCTTTTATTTACAACCTTATGTACCAATGAACAATGTTCGTATAAACAACAAAAATTAAACTTTAGATGAACTTCATAGGAAATCGTATAACAATGGAAAAGAAGACAAATTTGTATTTGAGCGAGAGCGATTGTTACGTTAAATTAAATACCGTATCGCTTTGTAATAGTTAGTTAAAGAAACTAGAGAATTATTAAACAAATCAAAATCGTTATTTCCACAAAAACTGGAAGGTAGGTACAGACGCCAGCACATCAAGCTACCCGAAACTGTAAAATTGTCCCAATCAACTTTGAACCTTATACTTCAGCGATAAAGTTGAAAATCTAGTAAAAAAAATTGACAGATTGTAGTAGCTTGTTGCGCTGACGTCTGTACAAAAGATGACATAAAATTGTAGTGCAAAGACACATTCCGCCATGCAATGGCATGCAAATATTTAATACACGAAGAAGGTATATAATAACAACATGCAGTAATATACAAATACCGCAGTTAACTAAATCAACAAAGGAACATAATAAAAAAAATACTGAAAAATCTGAACAACAGACAGAATTCTGAAGAACAGAATAAGTCATTCATTATAAAGAAAGAAAGTAAAAATATTTATTACAACTCGTACAGGAGTATCACAAACTAAACTAAACACAGTATAAATTAAAATACCAAAATAAAAAAAAATAATAATAAAAAAGTAACAAAAAGAAAAATGAAACAGAAAGTCCTATACGAGGCCAAAAGGCTCCTATCTCAGCATTATACAAGTTTACTAGCTGACCCCGCAAACGTCGTTTTGCAAAAATAAAAAATAGATAGTAGCCGATTCTCAGACCTACCTGATATGTACACAAAATTCCATACAAATCGGTCCAGCCATTTCGGAGGAGTATGGTAACTAACACTATGACACGAAAATTTTATATATTAGATTAATCTTTTAAAGTAGTGGTGGCCAGGTGGTTTACGGCCGCGACTTACGAGTTGTAGGTTGTAAGTTCGAACCCCGTCAGGCGCTTTACTTTGTGTAAATTATTTCATCACCACTGCTCTTAAAACGGTGAAGGAAAACATCGTGAGGAAACCCGCATGTCCTAGAACCAAACATTCGAAGACATGTGACATCTACCAACCTGCACTGGGCCCGCGTGGTGGATTACGGTCCATTCCCTCTGACAGAGAGAAGGCCTGTGTCCCAGCAGTGGGAACATTACACGCTGATTATGCTTATGCTATGCTTATATTAATATTTTAAGACGTCAGCGTGTATACACCCTAAGCACGTAATCCGTAGTTCTGGCTGAAGTTACGGGCGTTTCACACACCGTATCACTAACGGACATATCAATATTAGAAGAACGAATGACAACACGATTGACAGCTGTCCCTACTCTCGATTAATTAGCTTGTTAGTTCAAGTCCCGAACTAAGAATGAATGGCAGCACGATTGACAGTTGTCCTTACTCTCGATTAATTAGCTTGTTATTTCAGGTCCCGCACTAAGAATGAATGGCAGCACGATTGACAGTGGTCCCTACTATCGATTAATTAGTTTGTTAGTTCGGGGCCCAAACTAAGAATGAATGGCAGCACGATTGACAGTGGTCCCTACTATCGATTAATTAGCTTGTTAGTTCGAGTCCCGAACTAAGAATGAATGGCAGCACGATTGACAGTGGTCCCTACTATCGATTAATTAGCTTGTTAGTTCGAGTCCCGAACTAAGAATGAATGGCAGCACGATTGACAGTGGTCCCTACTATCGATTCATTAGCTCGTTAGTTCGGGGCTCGAACTGAGAATGAATGACAACACGATTTGACAGTTGTATCTACTCCAGATTAACTAGCTTGTTAGTTCGGGGCCCGAAGTAAGAATGAATGAAAAAACGATTTGACAGTTATCACCACTCCGGATTGATTAGGTTCGGGACCCGAACTAAGAATGAATGACAACACGATTGACAGTTGTCCCTACTCCAGATTGACTAGCTTGTTAGTTCGGGGCCCAAACTAAGAATGAATGGCAGCACGATTGACAGTGGTCCCTACTATCGATTAATTAGCTTGTTAGTTCGAGTCCCGAACTAAGAATGAATGGCAGCACGATTGACAGTGGTCCCTACTATCGATTAATTAGCTTGTTAGTTCGAGTCCCGAACTAAGAATGAATGGCAGCACGATTGACAGTGGTCCCTACTATCGATTAATTAGCTTGTTAGTTCGAGTCCCGAACTAAGAATGAATGGCAGCACGATTGACAGTGGTCCCTACTATCGATTCATTAGCTCGTTAGTTCGGGGCTCGAACTGAGAATGAATGACAACACGATTTGACAGTTGTATCTACTCCAGATTAACTAGCTTGTTAGTTCGGAGCCCGAAGTAAGAATGAATGAAAAAACGATTTGACAGTTGTCACCACTCCGGATTGATTAGGTTCGGGACCCGAACTAAGAATGAATGACAACACGATTGACAGTTGTCCCTACTCCAGATTGACTAGCTTGTTAGTTCGGGGCCCGAACTGAGAATGAATGACAACACGATTTGACAGTTTTTTTTTTTTAATATAGAATATAGACTATAGTTAGCATCAATAAATAAATATAACGAGTTAGGTTAGGTTAGGACTGTGGCTACACATAGGAGAAACACATAATGTGGAAACACATAGGAGCCGAATTAGTCGCAGTAACTAAGTTAAGGCACCCGGGCAGCGGGATTGTCCGAAAGGGTTACTGCTGCCCCGGAACATAAAGGGCTAAGGAAGGAACACGGGTGGGTTTTAGTCAGTAAGAGTCGGACACTCCCTCTTGCTCCACCCAGAGCGGGAGAGGTCATTTGATGATTTCCCATACATAAAAAAGGGCACCCCGACCAAATGTGAGGTTAGATTAGAACTGTGACCAACCGCGCTACATCTAAGTTAGTAGCAGTTACTTGGTTATTTCATATTTTTCGGACCCCAAAATGGGAATTATTTGAGGTTTGATTGAATACATACATGCTAAACAACTTTACCTCCGTCCTCCATCTAAATCTGACCTTGAAAAAAGGTCCAGAACTTCAGATCATCATCAGCAAAGACGGCCTCTTCAAATAATGAGGCCAAGCTTAACACTTAACCACTCTTATAGACAAATCAAGTGGGTCCACACAACCCCTCGATCACTCCCCCATAAAAGAGACGCACCCTTATTTTTACACTCAAGACACTTTATTAAGACAAGTTCAAGATTAATTAGAGTCTGCAAATATTTGAAAAGATAGGTACCTACTTCAAAAGGTTTATTTTAGGAAGGAATTCCGAGACCGGGATGAAAGCTTTAGATTTGTGAAACAAGTTGCCGAAGACACAGCAAGTGGTAGACAAAGGGTTGCTAATGACTAATGATTTTTTTGCAACAATTTAGGAGCAAAGCTCTTTTTTGATTTCTCAAGACGAACGAACAAACGACGGACGAACGTAGGTAATGTAATAGTAGTATTTAGACTACTAGATTAGCCCTCTTACTAATAAGTAAACGCTGTATTTTGTCAGTATAGTTATACAACGCTCTGTTTTCTTCTTTCTAAAGTCAAATTACTGCCGATTGAAAGAGAGAAATCAGTGTGTAACTATTCATGTGATATAATACGTTTATTTGTAAGGGGGTAAGTATTTAAACTTACCCCCTAACTTGTTGTTGTTCAGTTGTTTTTGTGTTTTGTTAAGCCGTTGGTCCCGGCTGTCTTAGGAGGAAATATGGTCCGAGAGACTTGAAAAAGCCTAAGTAAAAATTAATAATTCTTGGTTTGGCTCTAGCCTATTTCCACCTACAATATTGGACCAATTTAAAAGATATTTCATAAACTGAATAAGAAGAATATATACTGTGTTCCCATGTTTTTTTTTTCATTAATTGTTGTCAAATTTGTACACTAGGCCTCTGTGGACAGCGGTTTAAATCGGCCTTTTTTGAGGGTTCTAGTGCTTATAAAAAATAATGTATCATCAAAAAGGAAAACGTAGGGACATACAAGTAGTTAATATTTATTATTATTTTTTAAATCATTGCTTTATGATCATCAACCCGAAAGAAAACAGTCGAGAGCGTTTCTATGGAGAAACGTCCACCCGCATTTCCTATTAAGTCACTTACTACTTTCCATCTTTCCATGACGTGGAACTTCTAACCGCGTTTTCTAGAAGAGCGATAGCCGTCACATGCGTCCGTGGTGTCCAAATACAGAGCATTTTTTGACACATTAATGTCAAAAATACTGATGGAAATGACAGATGTTCATGACGTCCATTATAAATAGGTGTGACGGAAACGCTCTTCTCGATAAAGATAGTAAGTAAAGCTTTGCATGCAGCCGAAACATTTCTAAACGATAAAAAAACATTTTAGCAAGGGCCCCGTGACTAAGTAATAACTAGTAATATTCCGATGTGATCCCCTGAAACCCCCCTCCACCCCTCCCCGGATCCCCCGCTAGTTATTCTTCTGTTTTAAACTCATGTCTTATCTACATTATCTAGGTTACTCTTTTTGACAGGTAAGTACATTCAAGAGAAATTAAACGTTTCATGTTTTACAAGGGTCGCTTGCCGCGGTTGGTCCATACATGGGTGACTATCTTCATATACTCTTGGTACACCAAGACCCGTTGTGCCTCGGAGTTGGTCCCGGCCGTCATTCGTGGATCTTTGACAGTCGTTACGGGTCGTCAGTAGTCTGAAAGTCTGACAGTCTTACCAAGGGGTATCGTATTACCCAGTAACTGGGTTATGGAGGTCAGATAGGCAGCCGCTCCATGTAATTCCATGTATTCAGCTGCATCCGGCTAGACTGGAAACCGACACCAATATAGTTGGGAAAAGGCTAGAATGATGAAAAACATTTTAGCAAGCAGAAATTAAAATATCTACTCATCCCCAAAATATTTAATCAAAACTTTGTAAACAGCATTATTTATTCAAGTAAGTGCCCCAATTAAAACAAAATTCATTAACAAAGTTCATAAAAATATAGAAGTTCTAACTCCATTAGTGTATTAGATACTTACTCTGTATATTTAGTTCTTTGGTAATTTTGCTGCATCCAATTACATAGATGCTTATTGTTTATACATTTTAGATGAGATTCGGTAAGTTTATTGCACTCTTAACTTTCTTTTATTATTTTTACAAGTTGAGATAGTAAATTAGAATTTCAGAAGCAGATGGTGCTTCAAATGTGTAGGCGATTATTTATTTAGGAGAAAACTTAGAAATTAGACGTTTCGTATTCATGATGCAGTTTTCAATGATCGTCTTTATAAATAGGATTTTTTTTAATCCTGATAAATTTTCGATTCAATGTCACAGCTAAAAATAGAAATTCATTTAAACGCTGCGTCTTGCCGATCCTTATACGTAGATGAATAGAGGCTATTATGTTCATTGCATTATTCTTTAAGACTTTCTTTGTCAAGTTCACTAGAGCAAGCTTCCAAGGATGAAAGTTCAGATATTGCTAATATGTCGTAAGAACTATGTTGATTCTTATACTGCTCCCCAGAAATAATCTGAATATCAGAAATATAATTTTATGACTTTCTTAGTCGACTACGGCAAAGCCAAAGGGAGGTTATGATTTTGACAGGCTTTGTATGTATGTAAGTATGTTCCCTCATAACTCATATACTAGACGTTTTTTGGTAAACGCAACCTGGTTTCATCAAAAGCGATTGTATCGAATAATATCATTTCAATTATTGAAATGCTACACGTATTTACATTTACACGTCTTTCAGTAATTATGTGATGGACAAACTGTAACCATGAACTCAGCACATGATTCTCAGCGGGATTGTCGAACAGCGGGATTGTCCGAACAGCGGGATTGTCCGAAAGGGTTGCCGCTGCCCCGGAACATAAAGGGCTAAGGAAGGAACACGGGTGGGTTTTAGTCAGTAAGAGTCGGACACTCCCTCCTGCTCCACCCAGAGCGGGTGGGGTCATTTGATGATTTCCCATCCTCAAAAAAAAGCACATGATTCTAAAACGTAGAAATTTTTTCATTTTTCCTCAGTTATAAAAAAAAAAAATACTGTTTCATTGAATATTACAATATCTTCGCGGTGTCTCTTCAACCTGTATAGTCATTCCCATCATTACATTATGAGAAATTCAAGAACGATTTTCCCTATGATAGATTTCGAATTCAAATATATTTATTTGTACACATAGGTGTAATGTAAATGGTACATGATGGTATAAAATAAAATAAAATATATGTTGTGTCACTATGTGCTGCCTTGCAAGGCGTACAAATATTGCTTGCACAGTAGGTAATGTATGTACAGGTAGGCCTATATAATTATAGAATACTGCTAAGTAACAGTCTTAAAGCTATTCCCCTATCTGTAGAATTACCCCTCTCGATGTACCTATACATATTTTTGCCCTTCACATGAATCGTCCAATCAAAAACATTGCATATCTATTTGCTACATGCAAATATACAATGTTTTGATTGGAATTTCCTATTGTCGAATTGAATCAATGCACAACAGCCATACACTAGGAAATCTCTCATACAATACGGCTGAGAATATCGAATCTATAGCGGACATAAACACCGAACGTGCCTAGAGTGGCATTGCACTAGCCGATCGTAAATTGTCTGGTACAACGACTGGTTGCCAAAGGGCACGTTCTCTTTAATATATCTATTATCTATTATTACATATAATAAAATCGTAGGTAAGTCAAAACTGTACATTGAATATTTTTTAAAAAGAATACTTGGGGCGTGATCTACAATGGATATCGAAGCCAAAAATATAGTTTTTAGAATTTTTGTCTGTTTGTCTGTTTGTCTGTTTGTCTGTCCGGGATAAACTCAAAAAGTACTGCATGGATTTACTTAAAATTTTGCATGAATATTACTAAGAGGTCAAGTCAACATATAGGCTACATATTATCACGCTATCACCTACGGGGGAGGAGCTGTGAATCTTTATTTTTCTTACGCATTCTGTGACAGCGTGTAATCTAACGACGCATATTTAAATGTTGTTTTTGAGTAAGCCATGCTATTATCTAGCTTTACGCTATAAAAACTACGCCATTTATGTAACTTGGGCAGAGAAATATAGTTTAATGAATGTTAGTAGTATAAAGACAATTTTAAAACAGCGCCATCTATGAGATTTCATAAAAATCAAATCAAGTTACATGTTAACATTTTTTGGAAATTAATAATTTAAATTTGATCATGTTGGCGAGGTAAGTACTTAGTTAGTTATTCTTAAAATTCATAGATGGTGATGTGCATTTTCTTCATAAAAGTTGTATCGTATAGTTCGTTTTGACAAATTCAAGTTCCAACAAAACCCTCAAAATCTTGAGCAGAGTTGAAGAAGACAATTAAAAAAAAATGCGGTGTTAAATATTACAAAAAAGTTATGTTCTTTGATGATGATCATTTCATTTCATGACACCCTCGCGGAGGCTAGCGTCAGTGACAGTCCCAGCCGCATGCGTCATCTGTTTGCCGTCATCTTGGTGTTTTGTGGAGTCGCGAACCCGGTAGCTTTGTGGGAGAAGTATCACCATCATCTGTCTGAAGATTTTCTACGAGCTTTGAGGCGTCCTACTGGAGACGAAGTCGAAGTAACTGATGAACGCGTGCTGAACACCTGTCTCAATTCACTTCAAGATCATCGTCATTTCTATCGGCGGCAATACACTGATCGAATATGGGTTACCAGCTCCCCAATCATCACCGTATCAAAACCGTGGAAATCGGGAGTATAACGCTGAGACAAATTACGATCCGGGCGAAATGACCACCATACGAAATGACCATGTCGCTTTGTTCTCTTCAGAGCAAAAACAAATTTATGACACCGTCCCTGAAAGCGTTTGGAAAAACCAGGATAAAACGTTTTTCTTGGATGCTCCTGGTGGAACAGGAAAAACATTTGTTACCACTGGCATACTTGCAGAGGTCAGGAGGCAAGGCAAAATTGCTGTTGCTGTAGCGTCGTCGGGAATTGCTACCGCACTGCTTCCGAGTGGCAAGACAGCACATGCCATGTTTAAAATTCCCATCGATTTAGAGAGCGCCGAAACTCCTGTTTGTGGTGTGTCACGTAACAGCGATAAGGGACACGTGCTCAAGGATTGCTCTCTGATCGTATGGGATGAGTGTACGATGGCCAATAGGAAAGCAGTTGAGGCCGTGGACAGAACCCTGCAGGACATCCGCAGGAACGAACATTTGATAGGTGGTGTCACAGTTCTGTTCAGTGGTGTTTTTCGGCAAACGCTTCCCGTGGTGACGCGGGGCTCGAGGGCTGACGAGGTGAATGCTTCGTTGAAACGATCTTCGTTGTGGTCACGAATTCGTACGCTGCGCTTGACCATTAATATGAGAGCTCGCCTCGGCGGCAATGCACGTGCTCAAGAATTCTCCGATGTCCTTCTAAGTCTTGGCGAAGGCACTCTACCAGAAGAGATCGGTGAACAGGTGGTGCTTTCAGAGTCTCTCGGTAGAGTGGTATCCAGCTTAGAAGAACTAATTCGCTGTGTGTACGGGGACATCCGTCGTATACCGCACCAGCAGATTTCTTAGGTGTGTGAGCGGGCCATTTTGATGCCCAAAAATGATCAGGCTGCAGCAATTAACGAATGTATTCTCTCGGAAATTGAGGGGAATAAAGTGGTCTACACCTCGATAAACACTGTTGTCGAGCAAGATGACGCCACACATTATCCCGTGGAATTTCTGAGCTCCCTGTCAGCAAGTGGACTTCTAGCGCATACCATCAAGCTGAAGGTCGGTGTTCCGATTATGCTTCTTCGGAACCTATCTCCTCCGAAGTTGTGTAATCCGCCTTAAAGTCATCTCGCTCCACAGACAAACCATTTAGGCGGAAATTCTTACGGGTTGTGGCGTCGGCGAGGCAGTATTTATACCACGCATTCCCCTCATACCTCATAATTTCCCGTTCCAGTTCAAGCGCGTACAGTTCCCCGTGAGTGTTTGCTTCGCGATGACCATCAATAAGTCTCAGGGGCAGATACTGAGGGCAGCGGGTGTCGACCTCAAGAGGAGTTGCTTCTCACAAGGGCAACTGTACGTCGCTTGCTCCCGCGTCACCAGTCCTGACTCTCTTTACATTTTGGCTCCTGGCAGCATAACTACCAACGTAGTTTATAGAGAAGTGTTGTAAGGTATGATATGATACTTTTGTACGTATTTTTATTCTTTTGTGTCCTGGAATGTATTCCTGCATTATTTTCTCTATTTCCTTCAGTCATATCTTATGACTGAACTAAGCAGGATTCCCATATAACTCTCTTCACTTGCTTCGCTTGCAAAAAAAAACTTATATTTTAATGCTATTTTAAAAGTTGTGTACTTATAATGCTATAGTGACAATGGCATCTTAGGTATTTTTGGTGCTGTAGAGCCTTCACGCAGACGACGTCGCGGGCAGCAGCTAGTTATCAATAATCATTTAACTAAACTAGACTATTTTAGAGTAGATATAATATCATCATCTGCCTAGCCTTTTCCCAACTATGTTGGGGTCGGCTTCCAGTCTAACCGGATAGCAGCTGAATACCGGTATTTTACATGGAGCGACTGCCTATCTGACCTCCACAACCCAGTTACCGGGTAATACGATACCTCTTGGTAAGAATGGTTGTCAGACTTTCGGACTACTGACGACCCGTAACGACTGTCAAAGATCCACGAATGACAGCCAGGACCAACGACTTAACGCGCTTTCCGAGGCACGGAGGCGTCTTGGTGTAACAAGAGTATGTGAAGATGGTCACCCATCCACGGACCAACCGCGGCAACTTTTACTACTTAGCCAGAGTAGGTATAATATGTTTATTTATTTTATTCTGTTTGGGAAACTTACGGCTAACATAAACAGGGTTCTTTAACAATATGCATTTGATTAAAACATAAATATAACAAAAAAGGTCTGTACAAAATACTTAAGACATAAATAAATAAGGAAATAAAATTACACGATCGACTAATAAAAACTAAAAATAATTTAGACGCAAACAATTGAAGCTTTTCACCAACAAATGCTTAAGCCGAGAAACTGGTAGTGAAAATGTCCAAGTCATGTTAACTGTTGTTATTATTTTATTCAGTTAGGTAATGCTATAAATATTATTTTATAAAATTATAATGGGTATGTGCTTGCTTCAAACCAGTTTCAATTCTTCAATAATTTGCGACGAACAATAACAAGAAATAATAACTAAATATCAGAATGGTACTCAAGGGATGGAACTAGGAGCAAAAGACGACGAGCGAAAAGTTGGGAAAACGACGTCAAAAGTAGCTGGTCCCGAATGGATTCAGAGGGCGAGAGACAAAGAGAGACGGAACTCTTTAGACACCTTTGTCGCAAGACAAGAAAGGCAAACCGTTTAAAAAGAGTGCACCGATTGCAAAACTGATGAACCAATTTTGATAATTCTTTCATTAATGTGATCTACATACTTTCAGAAAGGTTTTAGTGGTTTTAGTAATGTATTATTACATTAGGTAAATATGCTTATGAACGAAGTTATATGCGTAAATGTATTGCAATCTCCGGCATTTCTATGTGAATTTTTATGATTCTTCTTGTCGATATCTTCAATTATTCAATGCACTAGTGTTCATTGAATTTGCGTGGGGTACAACTAAAAAGGGAAAAATAAAAGCTTTTTTACAAAAAAAAAAACCATTGACTTCAAATAAAACACTACAAAATGATAAATAACTTTAATTTCGGAAGTCTGTGTCAAAAAACGAAAATGCGGAAGCAACGACACCGACTTCCGAAATTAAAGTCTATCAAAAAAAAAATAATTCAAATATCATTTATCACTTTGTAGTGTTTTATTTGAAGTCGGTGGTTTTTTTTTTGTTATATGTAAAGTGTACCTAAGTTCAATTAAAACCCTGTAACTTCAGGAGCAAATCAAATTGTTTTAAAAGTTAAAGTACCTACTAGTACTGATTTTTCATTTCCAACCAAGAAAACAAACATTTTCAATCAGGTATATTAGTTTTGACTTCTAAAACAGATTTATGTGTATTGTCCTTCAAGAAAATTGTTTGAAGTGCCACTCAGATACACAATATAAAGTTTCAATTTCACTTAGAGCCAATAGATTTGCCAATATTATTTTTGCGTAGGCTATTAGAGAAGAAAAAAAAGAAATTAAGAAAATAACATTTTTAATGCGTAACATTCCATGCAGAATGTTTGTGTTCAAATTCTTATGTATCCAGGTCGTGGTTTCGTATCCATGTAGACGCTTTATTTTGTGGAAAGTATTACATCACCACTGCTCTCAAAACGGTGAAAGAAAACATCGTGAGGAAACCAGCATGTCCTAGAACTAAAAATTCGCAGATATGTGACTGTGACATCTACCAACCCGCACTGGGCCTGCGTAGTGGATTACAGCCCACTCCCTCTCGAAGAGAGGAGTTCTATGTGCCAGCATCGGGAACAAGTGTGTATGCTTTATGTATGACGTTTTCTGTCCCTGTGTGAGCAACAATTTTGCAATATACTGTAAGAGCGAAGGGATGCTCCTACCGTTGCGCGGGCGCGCGGGGCGAGAGGGGTGAGGGACGGTGCCCGTTGCGAGCGCGCCGTCTTGGTCCTAGCAGTCAAAGAGAATGTAACTAGCAGTCAGGAAAGACTACTCGAATCAGCAGTGCTATTCTGTAAAAATCTCACCGTGAAAACTAAGGTGAAGTGAGCTGTCATTCCACCTGATATTAAGTAGGGATTGCCTCCATTGATAGTTCACTTCACGCTCACTTCACCCATGTTATCACGGTGAGACTTTTACAGAATCGATAGGCAGGAGCACGTCCGTGTTCGATCCCGACGGTCCGATCTCGCGAGTGCAACACCTAACCTTGATTTGATTAAACGCGATAGTTATTAATTTGACTTTAATTTCTGAGTACCCCTTTCAATACCACAAAATTAACATAATTCATTCATTCAGCCGAAAGACGTCCACCGCTAGACATAGGCATCCCCCAAGCACCTCCACGTCGACCAGTTCTGTGCTGCCCGCATCCAGCGGATTCCTGCGGCCTTCCCAAGGTCATCGGTCTACCTTGTGGGAGGCCTACCAACGCTACGGTTTCCAGTACGTGGTCGCCACTCCAGAACCTTTCGGCTCCATCGACCATCTATTCTGCGAGTAATGTGCCCTGCCCCAGTGGCAGTCCACTTCAGTTTTCTTCGGGATGTGTCGGTTATTGCTCATACACACAAGCGACACGTGTCAACTACAGATAGGGTTGCCAACCCTACTAAATAGTATCCTACTATATTAATTAGAGGCTTAAATACTACATTTCTTTAAAAACCTACTATATTTTCATTTCAATACAAAATGGCGAGATGAGCGCAATATGGCCAGTATTAATCTAATAAAAGCTGAATCAATGGTAACCTTAATTTAGAGTGTACCTAATAATGTTTATGATTTACAATAAAAAGTAAACATACCTACTATTTTTTTTTTCGCCATCTACTATATTTTTACCGGTAATGGCTTCAAAAATACTATATTTGATTTTAAAAAAAGTAGGCAATACCCTAACTACAGAGGCAACTGTCGTTGACGTTGATCTCTCGTGTGTGTGCACACTTACATAACTTGGTTCTCCTGCGGATCTCTTGATTTCTGGTTCGATCACGTAGGGAAACTCCCAGCATAGCCCTCTCCTTTGCCCTTTGGGTGACTGTACTACTGGTGTAATAAGGCACATTATGAGCGACCACGTTTCAGTGCCATAGGTAACACGCACTGGTTAAATACTTTCATCTTAAAACACTGCGGTAGGTATATGGGACGAGAAAATACACAATAGGTAAAGTACGGTAGAACATAATAGGCATATTAATTCCTACGCCTACGCCACAGTTAAATAAAATTCCGAATACAGAAAGAAATAAAATATAACTATTAAAAATGTTCCCAACATCCGTCAGCAATAATTTTGCTGAGACGTTTTTCTAAATTAAATACGGTGAAGCAAACTGAATTTTAAAAGGAAAATGAGGAAAATTTTATAAATTTACTCGCGCAAAGAATTTTACATTTCATATATTTTTAGTTTAGCTTCATCCGGTTTTATTCGTTATATTTTGGCGTGAAAATTATAGTTTTTGGTTAGCTTTTTTAAGGTTTCGTACTTCCGAATGAAAAAACTGTAGGTTTATGATCACCGTGTGTATGTTTGTTAGTCTGTCACAGCCAATTTGCTCCGAACCTACTGGACCAATTAAGTTGAAATTACTTACAATATATTTTTTTTAATCACATATGAATTTCCGAGACCCAAACACGGACGTGTGTAACGTAAATAAATGAACTTCAAAAAAACATATTCGTCGTACGGAACCCGCACCAAACAAGTTCAAATCCGGTTTTTTTGTAATAGCATATTTTTGAGAAGACAATTAGTGTCAGAGTGTGTCAACAACAGACAGTGGCCCCGATTCTGTTGTTCACAAACTAAATTATATTTAAGCTCAGTGCATCTTTTTCTTTCTATTTCATTATGAAAAGGACAGAAGATAAATATTAGTTTAGTCCTGTCAAATTAGATAATCCATAGACAAGTTTAGACGTGATTAAAAAATTGGCTACTAAAAATACGTCAATTTACGTCAGGCGCTGACTAAGTTGACAGGACTAAACTAATATTTATCTTCTGTCCTTTTCATAATGAAATAGAAAGAAAAAGATGCATCGAACTTAAATTTAGTTTAGTTTATGAACAACAGAATCGCGGCCAATGTCAATTCAGACGAGTGTAGCCCCCGCGTAATTTAAATCTTTCAAAATGAGTCGAGGAATTCACCGATTGTTTGGTCCTTTGCAAATATAAAGTAGCTATCTACAAGGTGTAACATAATTAACGCACGAATTAGAGTAGTGAGTTAAAAGCATAATACAATGATCAAAACTTATTTTTTTTAAAGCTTGCTATTTTTATTATGAAAATCGTGTTGACACTAGCATTACTTTATGCATTTAAAACTGTGTTTTATTGCGTTGAAATAAGATTTAATTTTATTTGGCTCAATCGGCTGTTATTATGAAAAAATACATAATTTTTGAAAAATTCCTTTATTAAAAGTTAATGAAACCGATTCAGTAATCAATTATGAACAAATTACTTTCAGGACTTGCGTTTATATTGTTACACCTTGTATACATGTACTTTACGAGTGTGACGACCCGCGGGGCAATTGCGTAACACATTATCAAGGAGAATCGGTTTCATATTGACAGTTTAACAACATTCATTGCGTTATTTACGAGTTGAGCAAACAAATTTTTCGAACTTATGAAGCAACGGATTAGCAATTTGCTTCAAAATGATTTAGATTCCAATTGATAGTGTGTTACGCAATTAGGGTGCCGATCGGGCAGACACGCGAGGGCAGACCTGGTTGACGGTTGTATCTACGAATTTTTCAGATTTAATTAATTATGACTGAAAACTAATTAAAAGATTGGATATTGTTGCTTCGGTACTTTACGTTGTTTACATAGTACCTCTCTCTGGGGGGTCTTTTTAAAATCCATACTTTATCATTATCAGTATTCTTTTTATTTGTGTTCTGGTTTCATTTTATTTACTTAGCGGTCCCCAGACGACGCGGCGACGCTCATCTTAACAATATTAATATGTTCTTTTAATAAAGTTAAAAGGCCGAGAGAAAAATTTGATTTTTCATTTTTTTGAGTTTTTTTTTTGTGTCGGTGTTTCTTAGAAATTTTAATTTTATCTCATTCTTTTTATATTACTCGCGGACCCTAATTCCGATAGATAACTACTTACCTAAATTACATTTTTCTTAAATATTATTAATGAGTTTGATAGGTCTTGCACTATCAAACTTACTTAAAAGCACGTTTGAGTTTTGATCTGAATTAATTTTTTTTGTCTTATAGGGCTTTTTGTATATATAATACTTTGTTTATAAATACGTGATTAATATTAACTTCGTTTGAATATATAATTAGGATTGTTGGGGATTAATTACAAAGAAGATTATTTTGAAAAGAATTGTTTAATAATTCCTCATAAAAAATCTGTTTTAGCTGAACTGCAAAGATTACGAAACATATTACCGTAACTTTTAAACTTTTAGACATTAGGCTTGTCGACTGAAAAAAAATCTAATTAGTCCGTCAGTTAGATTATCAAAAAAATATTTGACCCGTATTTTTTCTTTTGTTACGTAAACCAAAATTGATGAAGATACGACGCTTTTAAAATTCTCAATACGTCACACCTTGGTATAATCTTTAGTGTGTTCTGACGTCACGAGCCCCCACTCCCGAGTTTTGATGCGTTTTATCTTTGTCAATATTCATTGATTTACAAAAACAAAAATACGTGTCCATTATTTTCCAATACTCTAACTGACGGACTAAATAGATTTTCAATTTATTCATAGTGTCGACAAGCCTATATTCATATTCTATAACAACTTTTTCTATAGACCTACCTTATGTTTTTTTTTTGTAATGTTGTGCTACAATAACGTACTTCATAACCGACAGTGTAAGTACATTTATGAGCCCATACTCGGGTTGGGTTTACTAGTAAGCATTCCAGCACCCTAATTGCATAACGTACGATCAATCATAATCTTAATCATTTTGAAACAGATTGCTAATTGTTGGGGAGGTTTGCAGAGCGGAAACACAAGTTATGTGGTTAAACATATATTAGGAAGGTCATGGTGAACAATGTAGAACATGGAATCTAATTGAAAAACTTTACGTCAATATTACATTTAAAACAGTTTTTCATCTAGCCAGTAGTTACTGTCAGTACATGGAGGTGATATACCTTCAACACACCCCCTCAACTCATGTACAATACGATTCACAAATAATAAACCTATCTTTATTTTCTCACACACAATCCTAACGCACTTGTTAGTAATTCGTGTCTTACGCGAGGCAAAGGTTTGGTGAGAACATCTGCCAACATCTTATCAGTTGACAAATGTTCCAATGTTATAGCTTTATTGGAACGTAGCACATCCCTTATAAAGAAATGTCTAATGTCAATGTGCTTACTTTTCGCATGATGTATACCATGATCCTCAGCAAGGCAAATAGCACTTAAGTTATCAGCATGCATTCTTACCTTACAGAGTTGATGTAAACCTAGTTCTTTCAACAGGCTATTCAAATACACAGCTTCTTTCATAGCTTCTGCCAAACTCACAAACTCAGCCTCACAAGTAGAAGTCGCAACGATGCGTTGCTTTTGTGAAGTCCATGATATGCTTGCGCCCCCTAGAACGAATAAATAACCCGTAAAGGATCGTCTATCAATGAGGCAGTTACCCCAATCTGCATCTGCATACCCTTGTATGCATAACCCTGTCGGCTTAAACGCCAAACCATGAGTTATCGTACCTTTCAAGTATCGAAGAACTCGCTTCGCAGCCCTCCAATGAGTTTCCTGCGGGTTTTCTGCAAACTGTGCAAGTTTTGCCGTAGCGTTGGCGATATCAGGTCTAGTTGCTACACTTAAATACATGAGTGCTCCAATAAGTTCTCTATACGGAAATTGTTTCCCTTTTATTACTTCTTTTTCACTAATATCAGGATTTCCGATTTCCATTGGAGTCTGGATTGGATTGTAACTATCCATAGCAAATTTCTTCAAAATATCTTTTATATACTTCTCTTGTGACAAGAAATACTCATTGCCACTTTTCTTTATATTTATCCCGAGACAGAAGGTTGCTTGACCAAAGTCTTTAAGCTCAAATCTCCTCGCTAATTCCTGCTTGAATTTATCTATATACAATCTATTTTTTGATGCGATTAATACGTCATCCACGTAAACAACAACAAAAAGATCTGATCCACCTTTATTGCGTTTGTGATACAAACAAGGTTCATTTATCGTAGGTTTCAATCCCATTTCTCTCAGCTTCTCGTCCAGTTTAATATTCCACTGTCGTCCAGCTTGTTTGAGACCGTAAAGAGATTTCTCCAGACGACAGGTGTCACCACCTGCTTTCATATCTTCAAGCATTTTAGCAGCTTTTTTACCTACTGCAGAATTAACGCCATCTGCATTTTTTAGTTTCTCTAAACCTTCTTTCAGCAGCTCTGGGATCTTCATATAAATATCTTCGTTCAGATCACCGTTTAAATAGGCGGTATTTATATCTATCTGATCAATGTCCATGCCCATTTCGACAGCTAAGGCGACCAACAAACGTACAGTTGCAATTCTCGCAACTGGGGCGAATGTCTTATTATAATCTAGGCCATGTTGCTGACTGTATCCTTTTGCTACTAGTCTGGCCTTCTTTTTCTCGGTATTGTCAACATTTAGCTTTGTAGTCAGCACGTATCGACATCCTACGATATTACGATCTGAAGGTTTCTTCACAATTTCCCACGTGTCGTTATTTACTAGACTCCTTATTTCTGAAAGAATCGCTTCATCCCATTGGACCTTTTCGTCAGATGCTAAAGCTTCCTTCAACGTGGTTTCAATTGCTCCAACAAAATCATCAGTGTCGACGTATTCTTCCGTCGATGACTCATTGTCGCTACTCTCTTCTACCTCAACCATGTTGTAGATTTTACGAGGGCGGCCAACCTGTCCTTTCTGAATCCTTGTCCTTCCAGGACCTCTTTTTAAAGTAACGTTTCTATTACCAATTCCAGTAGATTCTGTATTCTCTGATGTTCCTTCATCAATCACTGGCACATTCGGTTGAATATCTAATGGAACTTCTTCTCTTGAATTTTCATCACTAAATGGCACATCCGACTGTTCTTTAGTTTGAATTTCTATATCAACAGTCTTTCTCACAATACTCTTTTCATATTGTGGTTCTATTAGTGATTTATTTGAGACCTTACACTCAATTTCAGTCAGTTTACCTTCCTGAAATTTTACATCTCTCGACACTACGATTTTTCTACTCTCAGGTATCCATATTTTATAGCCTTTAGCATCAGCTGGATAACCCACAAAAATGCCAAGTGAACTTCGTGCTGCAAACTTATCTTTACCTGGTTCCTTATCCAAGACGTGTACTTCCGTGCCAAATGTTTTTAAATATTTGACATTCACAGGTCTCTCAAACCATTTTTCGTATGGAATTTCGCCATTTAGACTACTAGTTGGGCACCTATTACGCAAATAACATGCAGTAGCTACAGCCTCTGCCCAAAAACTTGGTGAAATACCTGACGATAAGATCATGCACCTTGCCATCTCAATCAACGTACGGTTCATCCGTTCAGCGATGCCGTTACTTTGAGGTGAGTATGGCGTCGTAAAACGTCTCTTAATTCCTTCATTTTCTAAATATTCATTGAATAAATTATTTTTGTATTCAGTTCCGTTATCCGTGTGTAAAAATTTAATTTTTCTTCCTGTCAAATTTTCTACATGACATTTAAAAATTTTAAACTTTGACAAAACGTCACTTTTATTTTTCAGCATAAAGACGTCACACCAACGAGTACAGTCGTCAATAAAAGTAACAAAGTATTTATTTCCGCCATTCGATTGAACTCTCATTGGACCTACCACATCAGAGTATATTATTCGCAATTTTTCGTTGCAGCGTAAACTGGATTTCACAAAAGGCAACGACACCATTTTACCCTTAGCGCACACATCACAATCATGCAAGTTACTATCGATCTTCATCGGATCAATACCTGATTTCTTTAGTACTTTCATAAGATCCCTAGCATTCAGATGTCCCATACGCTCATGCCATCTATACAGATCAACACTTTCACTACTTACCACAGACGCTGAAGCGTCCAGCTCCCTCAAGTAATATAAATCACCTCGCCGATCAGCGGTCAGTTTTACCTCACCCTTTTTAACTACATAGGCTACGTCATGCTTGAACGTGACTTCACAACCTCGTTCGGTAAGTTGGGCGATGGAAATTAAATTACTACGTAAATCGGGAACCAATAGGGTATTTTCAAATTTAATTTTTCGCGTTCGATCATCATTGCATGCTAATAACTCAACTGTACCTTTACCTTGCACGGTTGTCAAAGAATCTGTGGCTAATTTTAATTTTTGACTCGCAGGGAGTATCTCAGCAAACCTTTGCGGGTCATTGCACATGTGAGAAGTGCAACCACTATCAAAAATCCATTCCTGACGGCGCTTCGCATCAACAGCGATGCGGCAGTCATCTGAAACATGATATATAGTTAAAACTTCACTACTTTCATGACTAGTACATGACTCCACACATCGAGTTTCTTGAGTCTTCTCCCTTTTCTTAGTGCAGTCAGATGCCTTATGGCCAAAATTGTGGCACTTAAAACATTTAAACTTAAATGTTTTTCCAGTCGTTTTCTTCTGATGTTTGTCCAAATACATGGCGCCTTCTATTTTGTCAACTTGAGCGTTTCCTCTTGAACTATCCTCTTCGATGATTTTAACTCTTAGTTGCTCTGGCTTTGGAAGTTCATCTCTAGACTCTATAGCACATCTAAAGTTTTCATAACTTCCCGGAAGACTGTACAGCAGCATTATCGTTAATAAATCATCATGGATTTTTATATCCATTTCTTCCAATTTGTCGACAGCTTCAAAAAAGGAATCAAGGTGCTCATGTACCTTTTGGTTTTCACTCATCCTTTGTAACATGAGCCTTTTCATTAAATTCGCTTTCTTTGCAGGTCCTCTTGATGCAAACAAGCTCTCTAATTTTAACCATACCTCTCGTGCAGTTTCCACCCTTTTTACGTGACGAACTACACTCGGATCTAATGCCAATATCAACTCAGACTTTGCTTTTCTGTCAGCTGTCTTCCATGTCGATATAGCAGCATCGGTAGTAGGTTTTGGCTTTTCTCCACTTACATACTCGCAGAAGTCATTTTTAATTAACAATGCTTCTATCTGTACCTTCCAACTGTCGTAGTTGTCCTTCGTCAATAATTCTATACGTACATTCGAAGTCATTTTTCTTCCTACATGTACTTTACAAATCTTCAAGATTTCGAATTATTTTCACAACAATTTCAACAACATACAATACACTTTACTGCTCTGGGCCCATAACCTTTGTTGGGGAGGTTTGCAGAGCGGAAACACAAGTTATGTGGTTAAACATATATTAGGAAGGTCATGGTGAACAATGTAGAACATGGAATCTAATTGAAAAACTTTACGTCAATATTACATTTAAAACAGTTTTTCATCTAGCCAGTAGTTACTGTCAGTACATGGAGGTGATATACCTTCAACACTAATCCATTGATTCATATGTTCGGAAAACACCAGTCAGTTACCAGTTACCGAGTTACCAGTTATCAGTTTACCGAAACATCGAAGGTTCGAGAGCTTCAACATCTAACTTTATACGTTAAGTTTGAAGCTCGTTAACCAGAGTTTAATACGGCAAAGTTAGTGGCCTGTACGTCTTCATGACTTAATTTTTTTATTGATTATGTGAAATAAAGGCCGTAATTAAAAGAAAAAATACAATTTGGTATAATTCAGGCTTCTATGTGTACAAAAGTACACAAAGATATGATTATTATCCAGTAATTTACGAAACAACCACTAAACAAAAAATAATGTTAACCCCTAAATACTTCATCCCTCTGAGAGATTTTGGCTCGAGCAAAAAAAAAATTGTAGACCTTTATGATTATACTAGCTTTTGCCCGCGGCTTCGTCTGAACTCCAGGATAAAAAGTAGCTTATGTCCTTTTCCAAGTCATGGTTTACCCATGTGCCAAATTTTATCCAAATCCGTTCAGACGTTTTAGTGTGAAAGCGTAAGAAATATACAAAAAATAAAATCTTTTCTCTTTATAATATTATAGTTTAGATAAAGACAATTTGAGTTGTCTTTTAAATATTAAACGTTCTCTTAATTATCTTCAATACCAATAGTTAAACTATTTCTCAATTTAAATATCTTTTAAGTAATAGATCTTTGACATTTGATACACTTATTTCTTTTAACAATTTCTGTGATAAAAGAGACTAAATTAAAAATGAAACACTTCAACTTTTTCTAAAAAAATATGCATTTATACTAAGTAAATTTCATTAAAAACGGCTTAACGTTTCTCTGAAACCTCTTCATAGACAAACAGACTTGAGTAAAGACTTCTGCAGACAGTCGCGACGCGACAGTGCGACGCAATTTATTGTGATAGAACAATTTCCACGGAGTTTTCATAGCAATTGTTCTACTAGACCTCTCAAAAACGGTGAACAATAAGTTTATTTATTTTCTCTCACAATGGCTTTGTAAAACTTAACAGTTTGAACTACATAATTATATAAATTCACATTGTGAGAGCTGGTGCCTGAAGTAGGTTTTAGAAAAAACCTGTATTACAGGTCACCAGCAACCTAATTGCGTAACACACTATCAATCGGAATCTGAATCATTTTGAAGCAAATCGCTAATCCATAAGTTCGAAAAGTTTGTTTGCTCAACGCGTAAATATCGCAATGAATGTTGTTGAACTGTCAAAGTGAAACCGATTCCCATTAATAATGTATTACGCAATTGCACCGCTGGCCCCAATTAGTGGCATGATACAATTAAACAGGTAGGTAACATGTAATTCTACCAAACAATTAAAACAAAAAATAAATACTTAAAAGAAAAGAAAAAAATTAAATAACCAACAAAAGCTGTCAAAGGGTGTGTAGTGAATGTGTAGGTGAATGGTGGTGAATGTGTATGTTGAATGGTGGTTAATGTGAAGGTTGAACGGTGGTGGGTGTATGTGAATGGTAGAGAATGCGTAGGTAATTATTTGAATACAAGTATTATTTAATTGGGTGGAGTAATTTATCTGTGTCCTCATAGGAAAGAGTTTTCAAGAAGTCAGTTACTTTTTGCCTGCAACTGGGTTTGTGTAGTGAATAAATATTTTGATCCTTGTTGATGACATTATACAGATAATCTCCTAGATAACAGAAAAACTTGTGAGACTGACGTAAACTGACTCATACAGACTATTACTGCTATGATACAATTTTTTAAATTAAAGGAGAATCTTAATCAATATGATACACCAACACGCTAAATCTTTTCGCCACATCTGACTTCGGTTGTTCTATAATTGATTGAATTGATTGATATATTTAAAATTAAACTCAGTGACTAAAATTTTCCTTTCCTCTTGGTTCTTGACGCAACCCATCAGCAAATTATGTACATCCTCAAGTAAACTGTATGTGTTGCAGTTGGGAAAACTTACATTCTTCATGAGAAATGCAAACTTTGCCGACAGATAGTGTCCAGACCAAGTACCTACCTATTAAGATTAAGATTATTATTATTAAGTATTATTATTTCCAGATTAAATATTTATACGAACATAAACTCACGCCGTATTCCCGTGAGGCTAGGCAGAAACTACAGAACGTCCCCCTACTTACTGCTGCAATCCTTACATACCTACCTACTCCTTTTGCCTCGTTTAAGTTCATACGCCCGCCGGTTGCGAGCACCTGACCTAAATTCCTTAAGCTGTTTGATTTGAATTAAAAAATTGAAGTGTTATATCGATTTTCTTGTTGGAACGAATTTCTTTAACGCTGTTTGCGGTAGGAATAAGTTTAGCAGAAATCGTCACGTACCGAAAAGGCGTTATGTGACTTTTTATCACTACATAGTATAAAACAAAGTCGCTTTCTCTGTCCCTTTGAACGCTTAGATCTTTAAAACTACGCAACGGATTTTGATGCGGTTTTTTTTAATAGATAGAGTGATTCAAGAGGAAGGTTTATATATATATAATACATGCATGCATGTGATGTCGTAAATAAACACATTTTTTTGCGCTTACTTTTCAAACGCTGGCTAAACCCTACCAGATAGGTCAAATAATGTACTACAGTATTGTACACATTAAAAAGGTCTACAAAAAAGTCCTCGATGGTATATGTCTATCTCTTAGGGATAACCCACAATAACCATTTTTTATCCTTTACTTTTTACGAGAAATAATGACTTATTTACGAAGCGATTTTAAACAATACAGCATTAATCCTTATCCAATTAAGTACCTTAAATACATTGTGCATTTAATATAGATAAATATGGCCCTTTACAGCCTGTAATTTAAATAAATATTTTCGAAGATATTACAGATTTAAAATGCAGGGACATAGCGGTTGCTGCGGTACCGGCCGCGGCGGCACGTGCTGACATTCTTGCAGTACCTATACTTAGTATCAGCATTGCACCCGTGCGAAGCCGGGGCGGGTCGCTAGTTTTAAATAAACAAAAGAGGCTGAGAGAGATATATGTTAATATGTTAATTGTTGATATGTGTATATAGTTTTAATGGTTTTCGTGCGTGAATGCGATCAAAATGAAAATCTAAGATGGCCGTTGCGAAACTTTTTTTTTTCGTCATGTTTGTCGTTTCTATTCCATTTTCGAGAATGCTAAAGCTGATAGAGAGTTCAACATCAAAATCCAAAATGGCCACTACATAAAATGTAAAAATAATTTGTCATTTAAACATTTTCACGGCTGCCATCTTCTTTTTTTTTTGTGGATGGGGAATCATCAAATGATCCCGCCCGCTCAGGGTGGAGCAGAAGGGAGTGTTAGACTCTTACTGACTAAAACCTTAACCTTCCTTAGCCCTTTATGTTCCGGGGCAGCGGTAACCCTTTTATCCCGTCTTGGGTTTTCATTTTGAACTTCGTTCCCCGACCCGTCACGTTTTTTTGACCTATAAAACAGGTAAGCTGTCTATCGTAAAACATTGACATTACTTATTTAAATACATACAATCGTTATATCCGGGAAAAGAGGGTTTTAGCCTCTCTAATACCTCTCGCTTACTTAAGTACAGTAAGCCGTATAGAGTTGTATTGTAGGGATACCTGTGTTGTGGCCGGCGGCCGAACCCATTAACGTAATTAATTGTTCGATACATCAAACAGCGGTGTCTTGTTAGATAAACGCTGGTTTGCGGACCTGTAGGTGCTTACTATGAAATTGAATCGATGTTAAGGCACTTATCCTAAAGCAAGTGATTAACGAGAAGCGAGTAGAGCTAGCAACTAAAAACGAGTTGGCGAGAATCGCACAGCGAGTGAGTGACGGTGACGAGCGATTAATCGTTGGTATCCGTATATAACAAGCGTGTGTCTCTCATGCCTGGGTTAGGTATACGAGGCCAGTTTTTGAAGCTAGGATAACAAGATACTTAGTGCTAGTAAGCTAGCAAGCTAGTCACTCTAGCCTCGTGTATACAGAACCAGCCTCATTTTTAGGCTAGTACCTAAACTGGTGAGAAAGATAGTAAGTTAATACTATAGTTTAATAGTATAGGGTTCTATTTTTGAGCTAGTAGCGCCCCCCAACACCGACTTTACTATCCTGATTTGTGTACTAGCCTCGTATGTGTGTGTCTAGCAACGACAAACCGCAGTGACATAACTGGTTTCTACATAACTCTATGAAAACGAGTCCGTAGATGTCGATATTTCTGCCCGCGGCCAGTAGTTTCACACGCTGCCAGTACTGTCGCCCGTTGCCAGTAGTATCGCCTACTGCCAGTAGAGTCCCCCACTGCCATTAGTATCGCCCACTACCAGCAATATCGCATATTGCCAGTAGTATCGCCCACTGCCAGTAGTGTCGCCCGCGGCCCTTAAAGTCGCCCGCAGCCAGTAGAATCAGTCACGACCAGTAGTGTCTCCCGCGGCCAGTAGTATCACCCACTGCCAATAGTTTTGCCCACTGCCAGTAGTATCGCCCACTGCCAGTAGTGACACCCGTGGCCAGTAGTGTCGCCCACGGCCAGCAGTGTCGCCCACTGCCAGTAGTGTCGCCCACGGCCAGTAGTGTTGCCCGCGGCCAGTAGGGTCGCCCACTGACAGTAGTGTCGCCCACGGCCAGTAGTGTCGCCCGCGGCCAGTAGTGTCGCCCGCTGCCAATAGTATCGCCCGTTGCCAGCTGAGTTAAATTAATTTTATATTCTATTAACATATCCACTAGACCCTATTAACGTAACTATGACTACCGTAAGACAGAAATAAGTACTTAAAATCTTCTATTCTTGTTTTCACATACTATTGTCTAATTTTTTTTTATTTATATCTCCTTTCGCAGGTCCGCTGGAAGCTTAAGAAATAAGCAGTACGTTTTGTCTGAAAAGTTATTTATAATTTATGCAAGTGAAAAAACAGTAAGGTTTTCTAATGTGTTTACAGAACCTTATAAACACCCTAAAAATCAAAAATAATTAGAGAAAATCAGGAATCAAACTTAGAACGCTGCTCGACGTTGAAGCCCGTACACTAATGAGATGTTATCAAATAGATTAACATACATTATTGTACCTAATTGGGTGACAATCCGATTGCGACCACAGATCGTCGGTGAGCCGTAATAACACTAGAATGGACCGCTAATTAGACGCAGTTGCAAATGTGCGGTCGGTCCCTAATGGCAGGAATTTAATTTGTGTGTTGGCTTACCTGGTGGACCGCGATACCGCTAGTATAGCATAGCACGAACTTAGATAAGCAAGTGTCTATACTTCACTATACTAGCCAGTAACTATCCCACGGCAAATGCTACTATCCTAAAACAAGTCAAGTCAGTATCACAACGGTAATATTTTCCCATTGTTTGTCTTATTTATTTTTAGTAAGTATATTCATGTATTTGTGTATATTTATTTGTGCTTATATATATATATAATTAATTAATAATAATATATATTATAATATAATAATATTATTATTATATTATATTATATTATTATTATTATATAATAATAATTTATTATAATATATATATATTATTAATTAATAATAATATTATAATTAATTATATGTAATTGGGTATATATTATACTCATAGTTTTAATAGGTTTATGCGTATCTTTATATTTAAAATATTTATTCCTCAATTTTAATGATTGCACCTACCACTGTTTGTTTCTGCATCACCCAAAGGTTGACTGGTAGAAAATGCCTATGGCATTAAGTCCGCCTCTGTACATTTATGTGCTTGAAGTATTAAATAAATACATGAACAAGCTCTGGGGCAGCAGCATTGCTGCCATTATATGCCAAGTATAAAAAGGCCAATTATAAAGAAATGTTTATTTTCCAATTCTTTATAATACACTCGTTTCCACAATCAATAAATTGAAAATCTATTTAGTCCGTCAGTTAGAGTATTGGAAAGTAATGGACACATATTTTTTGTTTTTGTAAATCAATGAAAATTGAAAAAGATAAAACGCATCAAAACTCGGGAGTGGGGGCTCGTGACGTCAGAATGCACTAAAAATTATACCAAGGTATGACGTATTGAGAATTTTAAAAGCGTCGTATCTTCCTCAATTTTGGTTTACGTAACAAAAGAAAAATACGGGTTTGAAAGTGCAACCTTGTGCTTGACGATGAGGTGACAATAAAATTATAGCAGTAGCTATGTTATGACATGATACTATTCAACTTTTCTAGATGACCATCAGATAGACACACCGGCTTGTGGCGGCATCTACACCGCCACATGCGAACCGTACATCACACTGCCATCATGCAAAATCCTGCATCGCGCAAGTAGAGTTTACCGCGCAACTAGCATAAATACAACGTCCCGAGTAGAGTCCACTAGACACAATACCCGTCTGGTCGGCGGTTCCTCCTTTTTCTATGGAGGATGAGTAAACTTTACATTGTGTTCCTCAAGCAACTGGAAAACAGCTGCAATGCAACATGGACGATTAGGAATAAGCCGGGTATATGACAGACTCCACTACCACATGCCAAATACTGCCTAGCCACCATCAATATTTACCCTCGCTCCCTCGTTAATTTGGCTCGTAATTCGGGTCTAGTGGTAGTGGTCACATCGCTCTGCATACAAACTTTTATATTATATTGCAGTCTGTGCAGAAACCTCTGATCTCACAAACAATGAAGATGTACGAAAATGTTGCGATATGCTTCAATTGTATAAATTTAGCTTGAATTTTATGTTACCGTTAGTTATAAAAGTATTGAATTAGAAACACAGAGACAATTAATTTTAAACAACAACGATATAAAGTGTATCAAAGAGCATTCACTTCTTCGCATTGTGATAGAAACACCTTAGAAAATACAATAAATAATTACTAAGTAAACTTTGAATAACGTTCTTCAGAAAGATCATTTGCGCAGTACTCGCAAACGGCGTGCGTATATGACCAGAACCCAAATTGCATAACACACGATCAATCACAAGCTATAAGAATAAGCTATTTGAAGCATATTTCTGATCCATTGCTTCATATGTGCGAAAAATTTGTCTGCTCCACAACGCAAATAACGCGATAAATGTTGTTGAACTGTCAGAATGTAAGACATTCCTACTGATAGTGAGTTACGTGTTAACGTGTCTACATTATTTCCTTGATCGGTAATCGATACGATAATTGTTCGCTTAATTAGTTCAGCCCGCAACTGTGCGGTAAACGCAAACGGCACCGGTGCCATGTGTATTATTATGCATACAGCTGTTTTTATGCTTTTTTTATGGATGGGAAATCATCATCCCGCTCTAGGTGGAGCAGAAGGGAGTGTCAGACTCTTACTGACTAAAACCCACCCGTGTTCCTTCCTTAGCCCTTTGTGTTTCGGGGTAGCGGTAACCCTTTCGGACAATCCCGCTGCAGTTGTTTTTTTTTTTTTTGTTTTTTCTTTTATGCTTACCGTAAGACTTTCATGGAGTTACATATTTGTTTGTACATCTCTCATTTTAACGTTTACTAATCACCTTAAGGGAAGTATCCCACTCAAAGGAGTTGTTTTCGTCGGCATTTCACCGAACGGCAACTAAACAGTTTTAGTAACAGAATCGTTTTTTTATAAGTGCGGTACAGTCGGATTATTATAATAAATATTATCAATAGTCTTTTTAAACCTAAAGACTTTTAAGGGAGAAATTCAAATTCAGATGACGCTCCCAAGAAAACTAAGTCTGTTTTCATTACCTGCAGGCACTTGTGGTGTGATATTATGTAAATATAATTTACATACTACAATAATAAAGGTGGGAATGTGTGTGTGTGTGTGTGCAATAACGGTAGAATTAACATCTCTGAATGTTTTCAGTCAGGATGATCATTCGCGAGTTGTTTTTTCAACTCCAATCAGGTTATTCCTGTCGGCCTTCAGTCTTCAACAAAAAAAGAACACAAAATCAACAAACACAAAATAACCTATAAATTTATAAAATGTTCATATTTTATTTATTTTTCCACTACAGCTGTTTTTTTACCGGTGTTAAAAGCTTTTCTTTTCCTTAAGTCGTCTTTTAACACAAATGAATGAGCAGACTACTCACACAAATCAATGAGCAGACTACTGTAGTTCTTTTAATTGGAAACAGTCTGAGCTTAACTAAAAGGGACCTAGTTAATGGTATTGACACCCTACTTAAATTAAAATTAGGTAAATTAATATTATGTGCATTGCCATATTCTAATAATTTGTATAATGCAGAAAACAATCACATTTATAATTTAAACAATTTAATGCATATTTTGACATGCCGTCATAGTGACCGTTTAATGTATTTTGACACAAACAATTTTGTTACGGATTTTGTTTTAGTTCAGGAACATATGTTTCTTCCCAAGAAAAGTCAACATGTATTGGCTACTTTGTTAGCTTACAGTATACACGCAGTTATTGATAATTTAACTGAGACTAGTTTAAGTGACGAAACAGTATTATCTAGTACTTCTAATAATACTGTGATTCATTCTTTAAACTTTTAGAGTCGACAAAAGAGAAGCATAATAAGAATATTTTATTGTATCACCAAAATATAAATCGCTTCTCTGGCAAAATCCTAGACGTGGAAATGTTAATAGATAAATATCATATGGATATCTTATGTTTTTGTGAAACCTGGTTAAAACCAGATAGAATGTTGTTTAATGTAAATAATTTTTCAGTTGCCAGTGCGTTCAACAGGTCCTCAATAGGGGGTGGTACTTTGATATTATGTAATAGTAGTTTTAGATATAAAGAAAGAAAGGATATCACTGCTTGCTCTGTTGATCGCTTATGTGAGGTAGCATGTGCGGAGGTAGAGGGCCATACTTTCTTATGTGTTTATAGACCACCAGCCTCAAACTTGTCATCTTTTTTGATCATAATGGAGGAAATACTAAGTAAACTTTTTAAAGATAGTAAATTTGTTTTTGTTTGTGGCGACCTAAATATTGATCTATTAGTTAATTCACCAGAAAAATGTAAACTTATCTCATTGTTTAAATCATTTAATCTAAAATGTATATTTAATGAAGCAACTAGAATAACAGCAACTTCAGCATCATGCATCGACAATGTATTTACTAATTGTAATATAAAAAACTCTTCCTTAATTAGTGGCGTTAGGTCTGACCACACTGGTCAACTTGTATCATTTGACTTAGGTAAAAAATTACACATAGATAAATCCACTCAATATAGACCTCTAACTAAAAATAGATTGAAAATCTTTAATAATAATGTTCATAACAATCTTTCAACAGCTAGTTTTGATTCACAAGACCCCGACATAAACTATAGTACATTATTTTCTACAATATGCCAAGAATTCAATAAAGCATGTCCTGTAAAAAAAGTTACTATCAATACTAAACCAAAATTTAGTGAATGGGCCACTGCTGGCATTAGAAAAAGCAGAGATATTTTATATAATTTGTATCACGAGAAATCATTAACGTCTGATCAAGCCCTTCATAAATATGTAAGAAACTATTCTAAAATATTCAAAAGAGTCTGCGCTGAGGCTAAATCTAAATTGATAAGTAACAAAATTAGTATGTCTAATAATAAAATAAAAGCTGTGTGACAGATAATTAACAAAGAAACTGGAAACACAAAACAGCAACATCAGAATGAGTTATCCCTAAAAATCGATGATGAAATCATTTCAGATAAGTTAAAAGTGGCTGAGACACTTGAAAATTTCTTTACCAACATCCCAATAGAGGTTACAAAATCACTCCCCTCATCACCTGTATTAGCTGAATCTCTTCTTAAAGAAAACTTTAATAAGGATATACCAATTTTTGAATTCAAGCCCATTTCTATTGCCACTATTAAAAAAGCATTTAAAAGTCTTAACATAAAAAATACTGAAGACTTATGGGGGATTTCTGTTAGGGTTCTTGGAGATATTATTGACACAATTGCCCCTGCCCTAACAGGCATATTTAATCAATGTCTAGACAGCGGTACGTTTCCTGACTTAATGAAACATAGTAAAGTAGTACCAATTTTCAAATCGGGTAGTAAGTTTGATCCCTCCAATTATAGACCTATATCTGTGTTACCAGCATTAAGCAAAATCTACGAAAAAATCATGCTAGACCAGATGTTGTCACATTTTAACTCAAATGGGATTTTACATAGTCACCAGTTTGGTTTCACGAAAGGTAGGTCGACGATGGACGCGGGAGTAAAACTCATCAGTCACATTTTGGAATCCTGGGAGAAGTCCCAGGATGCAATTGGTATTTTCTGTGACCTCTCAAAAGCGTTCGACTGCGTTGACCATAATACACTGATCTGTAAATTATACCATTACGGAATTCGTGGACAAGCTGCTGATCTTGTTCTTTCATATCTGTCAAAGAGGCAGCAAAAAGTAAACGTTAACGGGGCGACGTTATCGGGGTCTCTAGTTAAGATGGGCGTGCCTCAAGGCTCAATTCTTGGGCCTTTTCTATTCCTAGTATATATTAATGACCTTCCTTACATGATGGCTAACTTATCGGATATCATTTTATTCGCTGATGACACTTCCCTTATTTTTAAAATAGATAGAAAAGATACGGATGTTTTAAATGTCAACGATAGTCTGGCTGTTCTTTCGAAATGGTTTGCAGCTAATAATCTTTTACTTAATGCGAACAAAACGAAATGTCTTAAGTTCTCATTACCAAATGTACCTCAAGTGGGTCTGAATTTAGAGCTTGATGGCAAAAAACTAGATGTTATTACGGAAACTGTATTTCTGGGAATTACTTTAGATTCAAAATTACAATGGGGCGCACACATTAGAGCTCTTTCAGGTAGATTAAGTTCAGCTGCATATGCAGTAAGGAAAATAAGGCAGTTGACAGATATAGCCACAGCTAGGTTAGTATACTTTGCTTATTTCCACAGTATTATGTCTTATGGTGTTCTGCTGTGGGGATCGGCAGCTGACGTAGATTCAATTTTCATTTTACAAAAGAGGGCAATCCGCGCAATTTATAAAATGAGTCCTCGCGAGTCTCTTAGAAACAAATTCAAAGAAATTGATATACTAACTCTGCCTTCTCTTTATATTTTAGAAAGTATTTTGTATTTCGCAAAAACTTAGGACTTTTTAAAATAAGAAGCGATTTCCATAATATAAATACCCGTAGTAAAAATGAAATTGTGATACCTAAATTTAGATTAACAAAAACTAGCAAGTCTTTTCATATAAATAGCATCCGTTTTAACAAGTTGCCAAAGCCGGTTACAGAACTTAGCGATGGAAAGTTCAAAACCCTCATCAAACGTGTCCTTATCAAAAAAGCATATTATAAGATTAAAGACTACGTTGAAGACAAGGTAGTTTGGCAATAATTGCTTCTGCACATGTGGCTTCCCTGGCATCTCATTAACGGCATAACTACATAAACGTCTATTAACTGCTCTCAAATTACGATTTTTATTTAATTTTTACATACTTCTTTGACATTTAATCTTTTTACTATTTGACATTATATAGAGACAATTCTAATCCTCCAACTCTTTTTAGTGGTTGTAATGGAAATTATGATCACTTGGTTTTTATAGGTTTTTATATTTTATTTATCTTTTTTTGAGTTTTTGATTTTGTAAATGTGAGGACTTTGTAGGCCCTGTAGATTTTAGATCTGTAGATCATTTTTTATTTTATCAAGTACCTGGCACTTGTTGACAGGCCTACGCTGTTCTCCCATACCTACTGTAATTAGAAAACATTGTAAAAGCCAATTATTTTTAAAAGAGTAACCGTGGAGTTTCTTGCCGGTTCTTCTCCATAGGAAACGACCAATTGGAACCGTGCACCTAGCTTCTGACGTTTCATAAGTGCCCTTGTAGGCTTATGTGAAATAAAAATATTTTGATTTGATTTGATTTGAATGGTGATACACTCCAAGTCGCATACAATCATATTTATCTAGTTTTCGTTTAATTTGGGATTGACGCAAAATAAACATAAACAAAACAATGGTGGCTTGTAGACGGTGAACAGTGCTGCCATCTATGACGACCTTTCAGTTTCTAACCTCATTGCTATTATTGTATACTATTTGATATGGATATGGCGGTATTTATGGACATGTGAACATTTTACTGACGTACAGAAATAAATTACAGATGGACGGAGATAACAAAATGCAATTCCAGACAAAGATCTCATTGCCATCTTCATCACTAACTCAAAGTAAACTGAGCAAAAAGTAGTACAATGAACAATCTCTGTAATTAACCTTTTCTAGAAGGTATTTCAATGCAAATCGTAATAATTAAGCTACAAAGAAACTCGTCCGTTTTCCACTGTGTCCGACTCTGATTCACTATTGTGCAGCAGACGGCAGCGAATCGACTTAAACGGGCTCTGAAAACTCATTACAGCGATGGGTGTAGTTGTGCTCTTGTTTCGTCGCAGTGTCGAGTGGAGTGGACAAACGCGTTTTATTTTTTTATCCGGAATTACGAGGATATACCTTATTGTTCTGAGAGGCTTGTGGCCAAGTAATAACGGGCACGGGTCGTTCAGGGTAACCTACGGTTGCCGCGGTTGGTCTGTGGATGGGTGTCCATCTTTACATACCAAGACCCCTCCGTTCTTTGGAAAGCACGTTAAGCCGTTGGTCCCGGCAGTCATTTATTTATTTAATTAAGTACAGCATTTTCTCTGATGTATTTGAGAATATCGGCGTACATAGCACTTAGTCATACATGAATCTCAGTCCTCAGAAGTCCGAAAGCCTGACAACCAGTTTTGCCAAGGGGTATCCTAGTAACTACATTGTGGAGGTCAGATAGGCAGTCGTTCCATTTAAAATACTGGTATTCAGCTGCATCCGATTAGAGTGGAAGCCAACCCCAACATAGTTGGGCAAAGGTTAAGCAGATGATAAATGCTCTAGCTTACTTCTTTGTGGCATAGTAATGCTTTCACTGCCCATCATAACGCTAAGTTTCCGAGAGATTGAAAGGCCAATTCTCATAATTTAAAACGTTCAAATTTCAATCGCAGTCTCATCTCGGTGACCAACAAATGTCAAAAACTTGTCAAAATGTAGGGAAATTAGAGGTATTTTTGACAGAATGAGACTGAGATCAGACTGTGAATGTTCTTAAAATTACGAGAATTGCCCCTCTGATTCTACGACTTTGTATCCTATCTATTGGCAGTTTACAACGATTAAATCCAAGTTACAAACTCTTCTATGAAAGCTATTAAAAAAAAAAACTTAAAAAAAAAGAACCGACTTCCAAAAAAAACACTACAAAGTGAAAAATTACTTTAATTTCGAAGTCAGTGTCGTTCATTTAAAAAAAAGCACTATAAAATGAAATTTATTTTTCATTTTGTAGTGTTTTTTTTTGGAAGTCGGTTTTGTTTTTTGGAAAAAAGTTTTATTTTTTACTTTTTAGTTGTACCTATCCCACATAAATTCATATAACACTACTTGCTATGTAAATATCAATGACAGGAAGCTTTTAAAACGTCATCAATATAAACTAAGTGGCAAAAATTCTATCATTGAAGCTAACTCAAAAATCACCCAAGCAAAGTTAATAAAATTTACATGGGACCATTTCGGAATAAACTTCTTTCGACCAAAAAAATAATTTTGCAAATCCGTTTATATATGACGAAGTTATGCACGAACATACATTAAAAAAAACATCCGAATTGAGAACCTCCTCCTTTTTTGAAGTCGGTTAAAAATAGACACTACTAAGATTACCTACCTACTCAATAACGGAGCAGTGGTAGCCAGGTGTGACCAATTTTTCCCAATGTTTATTTGATGTAAATAATGCATCTCCAAATATTTTCTAGTCGTGTTGAAAGGGCCGGCGGCTCGCAGCCCTCAGTAACGAGACCCGATACTCAATTTAAAAGCTCCACTACTAACTAGAAATGAACTTTGAGTAATAAAGAACAAACTCGTTTTGAAGATGGAGAAGTCAGATTTGATGGATATTAAACACATTTTGAAGCAAAACTTTATTAGTTTCATTCTTCGCTTGAATATGCAGTTTTTGGATGAAAAGACTTGAATATTTAAAAAGCAATAAGCTATTGTTTTTTAGAGATTCGTATCCAAAGGGTGCTAACGGAATTGAAAATCAAATTATCGATTTTATTCTTATTTCTACTCGATTCTATACAATAGTACGAAAAAGAACACTCAAGAACACAACATACGTAGAAGGTACCTACGTAGGTATATATTTGAAACCTAGCACTTAGGATAAGGACACAAATTACAAACAACATTAGTCTAGGACAGACTTCTGCGAACAAAGCCAACCTGTTCGGAATACTTACTGTCAACGTCTTGTGAACTAACTTCGGTTTCCGAAGTCACATTAATGATTGTTAAAGGAACTCCTGAAACTGAGGGTTTTGTGGTGCAACTTAGGAGAGGTATGGCCGGCTGTAGAACGAGTTGAATGAACGTAAAACATAATACAGGGTGTTAAGAAATCGGCGCTCAAACTGTTACCATAATATACATATATTTATTTGTTCTCTCTTCACAAAGGTTCTCATAGTTATGAACATAGAACCAAAAATGATAGTGTTTTGACAACAATGCGCAAGATATGATCCTTTGTGAGAGACTGACGTCCATACTAGGTGATACCCTGTGTGACGGATCACCAGGCTCTCACCGCGAATTAAAACTATGAATTCAGTAAATGATGCCAAATCTCTCTGCTGCTCCCTCTTTCTAGAAGTATATAAATTTTTGTCCGTCATCGTGATCGCTGATTGAATGTTACTTTGTCTAGAAAAAAAAAAAAAAAAGAGTTAAAAATCGCCTATTATGATTTCATATTATTTCAATGTATTAAGGGTCTATACTACCTCAAATGGCTTAGCATGATCCTCCGTTATGTCGAAAATACTGCAGCATTAATTTTGAAATAAATATATGGTAAAGTTGAGGATTAATGTTAGGTCTTATATTAGACGAAAACACGATTCCATAAAATGTTCTCGATAGAAAAAAATCCAAAGTTACCTCCAAACCGAACAATAAACCACTGGTATTAAAAAAATACTTCAAATTAGATCATGAAACTTTGTATACTAACCGAACTAACTATAAAGCAGGTCTTATGTTTTTTATTTTTTTTTAATTATCATTATTTTCACAGTAAAAAGCAAATACCTAAACTATTGGCGCTGCGTGCCGCCTAGCACCGCACTCTGTCTCGCTCTCACTCAGTCCGTGAGCAGTATCGTGCGAGCGAGATAAAGAGTGAATTTTAGCTGAGGTAGTATAGGCTCTTAATGCACGACACAGCGGTTCGTTTGGTCTTTTTATGCATTTCACTCCAGCTAAGAAAACCAGGAAACCGGCATGTCCTAGAACCAAAAATTTGAAGACATGTGACATCTACCAACTCGTGCTGGGCCGGCGCGGTAGGTCTCACCCACCCACTTCGTCTCAAAGAGAGGAGGCCTCTTTCCCAGCTGTGCGAACAATACAAGCTGATTATGCTATCTTAGCTCAGCTAGTACCTTTCGAACGCTTTACATCAAATACGCAATAATTATAATTTAATAAAGGCTTTGTGAGATTCATGTAAATGCTTTTGTGTTGTCTACTTTCGAATTAGAGATTTTCATTAAATTCGTTTATTAAAAAATAAAATTGCCTTGTATTTTTGGTGAGCGTGGACAATGGCACTGTGTGGAGTTGTTGGCAGTAGTACAAGTTACATTTTACAGGTTCAGAATCTCCATCGAAATTTAGGGGTTTATTTATAAACAATGATTAAAGTTATGTGACGTTTAAACATCAAAAATGTACGAGTAAAATTGATTTTGCTTTGCTAAGGTAAGTGATTCATACGAATATGAACTTTATTTTGTTAGACAAATAATATTCATATTCGTTTAAATGTAAGCAAGCAGATTAAAAGAATATGAACAATTACGTTATAAGAATAAAGTTCATCAACGTATGAGACGCTTTATTTACCTAGCAAAATGAATTCAAATTGTGGTATATTATGTCAATCTGGTGCTGAGATAAGAGCTTCTGTAAAAATTACAAGGGGCAGTAAAGAAGAACCCGTTCTTGACCATTTCACGACTTTTCAGGGCTCTAAGCGCAGTGGTGGCCCCTGTAGAAATGGCTGTGATTGATTGTGATGGAGTTGCCGGTCGTAGGTTCGAATCCAGACAGGCACTTTACTTTGTGTAAATTATTTCATGACGACTGCTGTCAAAACGGTGAGGAAAACCTCGTGATGAAACCAGCATCTCCGAGAGCCAAAAATTCAAAGACATGTGACACTTATGAACCTGCATTGAGTCCGTGTGGTGGATTACGGCCCACTCCCTCTTACCGAGAGGACGCCTGTGCTCCAGCAGTGAGAAAATTTTAGGCTGATAATGTAGCGCACTATGAAAGTTTTACGAACAAGCTGGTGATCCTATCCAACTTGTACTACTGATTTCTCCATAACACTGCTCCACCACGTTGTTTTCAATACAATTTTATCGCCAGTCCGTACAGGCTGCCGACAGGACCACATTGATAACGCACGTTACGGTAATTGGATTCCGCCGTTTGTAATTCAAATTTTAATTTTTACTCCAAAACGTTTATTTTCTGAGCTCGGAATAACAGATGCAAATAATTATTTAGATAGCGCTTTTTGCGAATCAGTGGAATCGGTAAATGGGGATTTTTACAATTCTTTTTCAATAACTTTATTGATTAACTAGCTGCTGCCCGCGACGTCGTCTGCGTGAAGGCTCTACAGCACCAAAAATACCTAAGATGCCAGTGTCGCTATAGCATTATAAGTAGGTACACAACTTTTAAAAAAACTTAAAAAAAAAAAACAACCAACTTCAAAAAAAAAACACTACAAAGTGTAAAATAACTTTAATTTTAATTTCGGAAGTCGGCGTCTTTGGTTTTGTATTTAAGTTTTGGCCACCGACTTCCAAAATTAAAATTAAAGTTATTTTACACTTTGTAGTGTTTTTTTTTTTTGAAGTCGGTTGTTTTTTTTTTGTTAAAAAGTTTTTATTTTTTACTTTTTATAGTCAGAGTGCATCTCATGACAATTCCAATAAGCCCAAACACGGCTAGAATACATGGTTTTATTACCAAGTTCCGGTAACTACCTTCCAGCTTCATCATCAGATCGGTTTGATGGTACCATTTTCGTCAGAACCATTTATTTAAATTTTCTTCGTCATAGTCGCTTAACTATCTTAATCGAGATATCTTATCGCCACCCGTGATATACTTATTGTCATTGAAGAGTTCCTGTGGCTATCTGTGGTCTCCTTCATCAGTTCCACTTCACCAAATTATACTTTTTAAATGCAAATGCTTGACATGTTGATGAAAATACCAAAATTGCTATATGTATGCCTATAATATTTGAGGAGTTCCCACAATTCCTCATGGATCCCATGATCAGAACTGGATTTTGACAAAAGTGGGACCAATCTGGAAGCATATCCTTTCAAATAAAAAAAAAATTCCAAATCGGTTCATAAATGACGGCGTACTGAGGTAACAAACATAAAAAAAAAAAAAATACAACCGAATTGATAACGTCCTCCTTTTTGAAGTCGGTTAAAAATAGCATTAAAATATAGTTAAGTTTTTTTGCAAGCGAAGCAAGTGAAGAGAGTTATATGGGAATCCTGCTGAGTTCAGTCATAAGATGTGACTGAAGGAAATAGAGAAAATAATGCAGGAATACATTCCAGGACACAAAAGAGTAAAAATACGTACAAAGGTATCATACCTTACAGCACTTCTCTATAAACTACGTTGGTAGTTATGCTGCCAGGAGCCAGAATGTAAAGAGAGTCAGGACTGGTGACACGGGAGCAAGCGACGTACAGTTGCCCTTGTGAGAAGCAACTCGTCCTGAGGTCGAACCCGCTGCCCTCAGTATCTGCCCCTGCGACTTATTGATGGTCATCGCAAAGCAAGCACTCACGGGGAACTGTACGCGCTTGAACTGGAACGGGAAGTTATGAGGTATGAGGGGAATACGTGGTATAAATACTGCCTCGCCGACGCGCGACGCCACAACCCGTAAGAATTTCCGCCTCAATGGTGTGTCTGTGGAGTGAGATGACTTTAAGGCAGGTTACACAACTTCGGAGGAGATAGGTTCCGAAGAAGCATAATCGGAACACCGACCTTCAGCTTGATGGTATGCGCTGGAATTCCACTTGCTGCCTGTCAGCTCAAAAATTCCACGGGATAATGTGTGGCGTCATCTTGCTCGACAACAGTGTTTATCGAGGTGTAGACCACTTTATTCCCCTCAATTTCCGAGAGAATGCATTCGTTGATTGCTGCAGCCTGATCATTTTTGGGCATCAAAATGGCCCGCTCACACACCCAAGAATTCTGCTGGTGTGGTATACGACTGATGTCCCCGTACACACAACGAATTAGTTCTTCTAAGCTGGATACCACTCTACCGAGAGACTTTGGAAGCACCACCTGTCCACCTATCTCTTCTGGTAGAGTGCCTTCGCCAAGACTTAGAACGACATCGGAGAATTCTTGAGCACGTGCATTGCCGCAGAGCCGAGCTCTCATATTAATGGTCAAGCGCAGCGTACGAACTCGTGACCACAACGAAGATCATTTCAACGAAGCATTCACCTCGTCAGCCCTCGAGCCCCGCGTCACCACGGGAAGCGTTTGCCGAAAATCACCACTGAACAGAACTGTGACACCACCCATCAAATGTTCGTTCCTGCGGATGTCCTGCAGGATTCTGTCCACGGCCTCAACTGCCTTCCTATTGGCCATCGTACACTTATCCCATACGATCAGAGAGCAATCGTTGAGCACGTGTCCCTTATCGCTGTTACGTGACACACCACAAACAGGCGTTTCGGCGTTCTCTAAATCGATGGGAATTTTAAACATGGCATGTGCTGTCTTGCCACTCGGAAGCAGTGTGGTAGCGATTCCCGATGACGCTACAGCAATAGCAGTTTTGCCTTGCCTCCTGACCTCTGCAAGTATGCCAATGGTAACAAATGTTTTTCCTGTTGCACCAGGAGCATCCAAGAAAAATATTTTACCCTGGTTTTGCCCAACGCTTTCAAGGACGCTGTCATAAAGTTTTTGCTCTGAAGAGAACAAAGCGACATGGTCATTTCGTATGGTGGTCATTTCGCCCGGATCGTAATTTGTCTCAGCGTTATACTCCCGATTTCCACTATACTATATATAGCGATAATTCTCTCACAAAGCTACCGGGTTCGCGACTCCGCAAAACACCAAGATGACGGCAAACACATGACGCATGCGGCTGGTACAGTCAACAGCAAAAGTAGATGATGAAAATCAGAAATTTAATACTAATTAATGAACGGAGTTCGCGTCAGATCTGTTTGGCGTCGAAGTAGTAAATGTTTGGTATAATTTACAATCACATAACGACACTTCGACGCCACACAGTTCTGACGCGAACTCCGTTCATTAGTATTGAATTTCTGATTTTCATCATCTACTTTTGCTGTTGACTGTACTGTCATTGATGCTAGCCTCCGCGAGGGTGTCATCATCAATGAACATAACTTTTTTGTAATACTTAACACCGCATTTTTTTTTTAATTGTCTTCCTCAACTCTGCTCAAGATTTTGAGGGTTTTGTTGGAACTTGAATTTGTCAAAAAGAAATATACGATACAACTTTTATAAAGAAAATGCACATCACCATCTATGAATTTTAAGAATAACTAACTACTTACCTCGCCAACATGATCAAATTTAAATTATTAATTTCCAAAAAATGTTAACATGTAACTTGATTTGATTTTTATGAAATTTCATAGATGGCGCTTTATACTACTAACATTCATTAAACTGTATTTCTCTGCCCAAGTTACTTGAATGGCGTAGTTTTTATAGTGTAAAGCTAGATAATAGCATGGCTTACTTAAAAACAACATTTAAATGTGCGTCGTTAGATTACACGCTGTCACAGAATGCGTAAGAAAAATAAACATTCACAGCTCCTCCCCCGTAGGTGATAGCGTGATAATATGTAGCCTATATGTTGACCCGACCTCTTAGTAATATTCATGCAAAATTTGAAGTAAATCCATGCAGTACTTTTTGAGTTTATCCCGGACAGACAAACAGACAAACAGACAAAAATTCTAAAAACTATATTTTTGGCTTCGATATCGATTGTAGATCACGCCCCAAGTATTCTTTTTAAAAAATATTCAATGTACAGTTTTGACTTTCCTACGATTTTATTATATTATTATGTATATGTATATAGATCAGGCATCATCCCAATTGATTTGGAGTCGGCGCAACACGTATTTTATATACGGCGATAGTCACCCCTTTCTATCTGGATATCAAAAATAAAAATACACAAAACATATTGTCTAGATATGTTTTGTGTATAAAATGCGAGATTTCATATTTGTTTCAATATTTCTAATTTCGTATTTGTTTCAATATGGGTATCAAATGAAAGCGGATCATAGAGTTTAAATAAAAACTTAAAAATAAAATAAGTAAAAAAATATTTTTAAGCTAAATGGTTTTAATGAAAATAATGATGTAGAATTGTAGATAATGTACTAAAAGCTAAAAAGTTATTCGGTAGATCCTAGGTACCAGTTCTCACACTTTCCTCATCAATCTAGGGCATTGATCAGACAAAAAAATAAAATCGTGGGGCGTGGCGTAACCTGAGTGAATATGTAAAAAGAATTTTAAAATATGAGTGGAAAAAAACAAAAAAAAGAAACCTGTTAGAAACACGCGCATTTTTTTATATTTTAACCGAGGGTATTTACAAGGCAGATGTAAAAGGAAACGCCGGGTGAGGACGCCCTAGAAGAACATAATATAATGACCTTATTAGTGATGTTCTTCCGAAAGATCAAGTTCATATTCCGTGCTTAGTACTCGCAATCAGCGTACGTTTATGACCAGGAGCCCAAGTCTGCTATTTTCATAAATTCGTCATTCCAACACGATCCCATTGTCATTTTGCTAAAAGTTCGTAATCTGCTAAATGCATAATGGTCGATCATTGGTCGGTCAATGATCTGAGAAAAACTACTACTAAATGTCATGCTAGATTTCATTTAATATATATTTTTACATATTACGTATTATTTTTGCAATCTGAAGTAGTAAGAAGTTCGTAAATAGCAATAAACATTACATTTATTCATTTGTCATTATGTACGAGATTACCATTTTATGCCATTTCTTTCAATGGAGTGTCAGTGGCTGACCATTGGAAAGTCATAATGACGCTATTATATAGATTACCAAACTTGTCAAATTAACAATTATGAAATCAATGACAGACCATTCTGTCACTATTGTAATAGCAGACTTGAAGCCCTGATGTATTGTATGAACGTAAACGAAGCAAAATAAGCATACATAGATAGTAGGTGGCATTCTGTCATTTCTGCCTACCCCGAAAAAGGCGTGAGTTTATGTTACATGTGTATTATTTTTCTAAAAAAATAATGCCTGCGTGTATTAAGCTCCAAACATCATCATCATCTGTCTAGCCTTTTCCCAACTATGTTGAGGTCGGCTTCTAGTCTAATCGGATGCAGCTGAATACCAGTATTTTAATACGATACCCCTTGGTTGTCAGACTTTCGGACTTCTGAATACCCGTAACGACTGCCAAAGATACACGAATGACAGCCGGGACCCTTTCCGAGGCACGGAGGGGTCTCGGTATGTAAAGGTGGTCACCCATTTACAGACCGACCGCGGCAAGCGATCGACCTCTGTGACCGTTATTATTTAGCCACGAGCCCCTCCCCTAAATAGCCCTATTTAGCTCCCTATATACCCAATCCTGAAACCCACAAGTACAAAATAAAACGTATTTTACCGAGCTCAGATAAAAGTGTCGGATTTAAATTGATAATCCGCCACGCCACTCTCGGACGGACGCTCGCCGTGGCGGATGCTCAACAATTATAAAAATGTTCACAACAGCCCACTATTCCGGGAGCGTGGAACAAAAAGAGCGCACGGGAACTTAGCGGACGATTTGTTTTTTTTTTTTTTATTTGCAACGCTCTGTCGGCGATGTTTTTTTTCTCTTTTTGTAAAGTTTGAAACGATTTTAAAGTGCTTTTTCAAATCACTTTCTGTTCTAGTTAGTGTATTGTTAATTTGCATTTATCTGTCGATGGCCTTAGGTAGTTGCAACTTACGTAATAATTGCTTACCTACCTTATAGGGTCGAAACGCTCGGATCATGAGGCCCGAGTAAGCGTCTCCATTTTAAGGAAATTTCTCGGTGGCTGGTCGACACTTCATGTGACCAGAAGGCGTTCCTTGGCCAAAGAATTAGCACATGAGTAGATAAACGGAATTAGAATTGCCATTCAACGTGGCAATGCTGCCAGTCTTTTGGGCACGTTTCCGGATGACAGCGAAGCGGACGAGTTTTTAATATTTCTGTGACAACGCCTTAGAAGTGTCCTTTGTTTTTTGTATTTATTTTGTATAGTAAGTTAATTATTCATTTAATTTAGTATGTAGTGTAACTATTTAGTTAGTTACAAATAATCTGAAAATAAGGCAGAGTTGTATACTTATAAGTATTATAATAAAGTTACTATAATGGAAAAAAAAATTGTCAGCTTGCTACTATTAACAATGTGTAATTGCTATTGACTTGCTATCAAAAAAAGATATGTAATGGTACACTAACCGCAGCGGGATTGTCCGAAAGGGTTACCGTTACCCCGGAACACAAAGGGCTAAGGAAGGAACACGGGTGGGTTTTAGTCAGTAAGAGTCTGACACTCCCTTCTGCTCCACCCAGAGCGGGAGGGGTCATTGGATGATTTCCCATCCACAAAAAAAAAAAAAAAAAAAATGGTACACTAACTTTTTTCTTGTTACCTACAGCATTGTAAGAAAAATACTTGGGCCTAAACTACTTACTCTTGGTTAGCAAAACAATATTATGTTTCTGATATGAGAACAGGTGGTTGGGTAAAAAAATCTGCTATATACAAATCTGCTTGAGATACAGGTTTATTTTTAGTTCAGGTAGAACCCAAATATTTCTTACTGAAGTACCTTTAGTTTAAGGACGTATTTGTAAATATTTATGTAAATACATATTTTTTTTTTTTCAATAAACAATTTCAATCCTATTCACAAAAAAATACTCACATGAAATTCTAAGAAGCCATAGAAAGTCTTATTTCTGATATCAAAAAGATTTTTCCACAATATCGTATTATTTATTTAGGAGCGGATATAGAGGATTCCGTCCTTTATCCCTGGCCGAAATATGGGTTGGCTTATGGTGTATTGTCATTTTATGTCTAAATAAAAATAATATTTACTCGACGGCAATCCAATGGATGGAATTTATGAATGTTTATTGCAGTATCCAACAGTTTGTTATTATTTTGTGTAACGTTCGTGGCAGGCACGGTCGTAAAGGGCAGGCCAATGGGAACGAAGCTAAGTTCGTTTAGTTTCGCTCGTGTATAATGCGGCCGATTTATCTTGGCAAGTCTGCACCCTAATTGCGAAACACACTATCGATCTCAATTTGAATCATTTTGAAGCATATTGCTAATCCATTGCTACATTGTTGGAAACATGTGTCTGCTCAAAAATGTAAAAGACGCAATGAACGTTGTTGATCAGTCAAATTGAAACCCATTGCTACTAATAGTGTGTTACGCAATTACCCCGCTGAACTTCGCGCAGAAGGCTGCGCAGTAAGATTTTTTAGGAACCAAATGGTGACATGAGGCGAGTGTGAGTGAGAAAACATGCGTGAAAGTTCTTAGTGCCTATGTTCAGACTTGCCAAGATATTTCGGCCATAGTGTAGCTACCGTGCGTTTGCATACTTCGGTTCACACCGCGAACGCTGAGCTGAAGTATGAAAAGACACGTTAGCTACATGAGCGAAACTAAACGAACTTATATCTCTATAAGTCTAGCATAGTATGCATACTATGACTTCTGATATTTTTTTGTTAGCCATTTTTGTGTCCCACTGCTCCCTTTTTTCTTCTAAACTTCCCTGTCTTGTGCGATCTCTGGCCATGTTGGTCCCGCAAATGATATTAGATCTTCAAACCACCTTCGCTTTGGTCTACCTCGAAGGCGGTGTCCTGCCTCAGGCGTTCAGTGAGTGACGATCTTTGCTCATCTCTCCGGGTGCATTCGTGAGACGTGTCCGGCCCACTCCCACTTCAGCCTGGTTGGTGGTCTCCAACATCCTACTTGAGTTATGGAGCGCAGCGTGATGATTCTAACTCGATCAGTACGTCCAACACATATATATAGACACACCTAGACTACGCAAAAGCAACTACTTCGCGTGCCAAAAATCGCTCCAACTTACGTTCAAAAATCGTAAGCCGCCACTTTTGCGCTCAGTCCTGTGTACTGATGCTGGCTGGGTGAGTGAGAAAGAGCGCTTGTGACGTCATAGTAGGTAGTCAAAAAACTGGCACGCTTGGTTTTCATACAGATCGTGATACTTGCGTTATCTAGGTTTATCTATATCTGTGGTCCAACACCGTCCATTGCCCGTTGGCAAATCTTGAGTTTGGACTTCTGTTGTTCAGTAAGTGACCAACTTTGTACGCCGTAGTATTAGGTCGGGTAGGATGCACATGTCGACTTCTAATATATCTTATTAAAATAACTACGTTCTTATAAAAAATACCGATCATCCGAGAATTTACCCGGGTAATACCCGCTATTTACCTAAATTTGAATTTACCCGGGAATTGACCGGGTAGAATTCCATCCCTATTCCAGACTTATAAAACTATGTGTTCCTGTTGTGGAAATATGTGGAATGGACGTCGATCGATGCAAGTCCAATAGTTTAATTAGGCAAATAAATTAATTATCAATTCAAATCCGCTTTTATCCGCGTTTAGAGTACCTATTGTGAATTATTAATGAGGCATGCTAATGTAATCAACGTTTGAAACAATAAATTATTTAGTGACAGTTATCTATGCATTCACGTTGCTAAGGGCTATTGACAGATGAGGATCTAAGTAATTGGTAGAATGATGAGAGCAGTGCAGTATGCGGTCCTAATATTTCTATGCGAAAATTAGTGATGTTTCATGGCGATTATCAAGTGTTTTATTTAACTAATAATTTTTTGGATGGCATTGGTGCCGATTCTACTGTTCACAAACTAAACTAAACCCATGCTATAAATCCTCTATATAAGTTTCTGAAACAGTTAGCTTATTGCCAACATTAAAACAACCAGTGTCATAGTAACCATAATATCATCCAAACGAGTGTTAACATGTTGTACTAAAATGCAACTCTTTTTCAAAAAAAGAACATTGTCATGCACGCGCGATTCACTACCACAGCGTCGTAATTAAAAAAAAAAACTTATGTTATTCGAATGCACGTCGTATCCCGCCATTTTTGTTCGTTTAGTATTGTAGAAATGTATTACTTTATGGTTTACAAAAATTAGTGATACAAGTTTTGATAACACACACCAGATATTTCTAATGCAGCAATAAATAATTTAAACTATACATAGGTAATATTATTACCTATGTATAGTTTGTTTGTATTAGATACTCAGTAATTAAACTTTCCATGAATTTACATAGTTCTTACAACATTGTACAACACCCTATGGTTTCAAAACCATTTATAGAGGATTTATATCATGTGTGTAGATAAAGTCTTGTTTGAAACTGTACTTAATTATGTATTAAAACACTCGTGTGATATTATTATCACACTTGGCTTGAACCCTATAAGTTAGGTTCTGCTGTCCGGCAGCCAGCCTGTGTGTCAGCGGTCTGTATCTCATTAATCGTAATAGGTACACAGTTTAAAATTTCACAGAATGTGTATTTCTATTGCCGCTAATATATATAATAACAAATAAAATAAAGTTAAAAAATAAAAGGGGGTCCAAACAAAAAACGTTTAAAAAAAAAAAAAATGTGCGGAACCCTTCGTGTGCGAGTCCGAGTCCCACTTGGTCGGTTTTTTCTACACCTTATACGAGAAAACCTCATAAAAATAACACAGTTTTATCATATACAAAAAAACCACATTTTTAATCTTTTCAGCATACATTGGTAAGATTGATCAAAAAAGTTCAGCTGTGTGTAGTTCAACAAACTGCAGTGCAGCAAGGAGAACTTTATGGAGGCGTTGTACTCTTTATGCACGGTCATACCGTTGTACTTACTCTGCGTCAATTTGCAAAGCAGTGTCCTCTTTAGTACTAAAGTTTTACATTAGCGAAATATGACTGAATAAGCTAACAGTAGTGAAGGTACCATACAACTCGATTCCCACCGGCTTTCCTTCGAAAATTCAGAACACAACCACTCTATAGTCAATTCATCATTGAAATAATAGGTCGGGGCAAAAATATTTTCGTATTTTGAATCTATTGTTAGTAATCAAACCTCTTTGGCAGTACTGAATGTAACTGGCTAGTTTTAATACTATTAAATTTTGACATTCTAAAGATGCACTAAATAAAAAAAAAACTAGTTCCCGCCATTTCTCAATTGTTTTTCAAGCAAGCAACATGAACGTATGTGACGAAGAAATTCGGTACATTTTAAAATTTTATTACAAAAAAGGTAAAAATGCGACGAACGCCGCAAATAGAATTTGTTCCAAATGCGGTATCAATACGAGTAGCACAAATGTGGTTCAAGCGTTTCTAGTCAGGAAATTTTAGTGTGAAGGATGAAGCTCGCTCTGGATGCCCTGTCACGGATAAAATCAGTGCCATTTTTGAAAAAGTGGAGCAAGATCGACATATTAGTAGTTATGATATTGCTGAAGAACTGGATGTTGATCATAAAACAGTTTTACGGCATTTACAAGTCTGGGTACAAGAAATAACTTGATATTTGGGTACCACATGATCTCACTGAGAGAAACTTAATGCAACGTGTTTCCATTTGCGATTCTTTGTTGAAACGTAATAATTCGGACCCATTTCTTAAACGGTTGATTACGGGTGATAAAAAATGGATTACTTACGATAAGAATGTCCGAAAAAGATCGTGGTCGAAGCATGGACAAGCCCCACAGACCGTGGCAAAGCCCGGCCTGACTCGGAACAAAGTGATGCTGTGTGTTTGGTGGGATTGGGAAGGAATCGTCCACTATGAGCTTTTGCCGCCGGGTAAAACTATCGATTCTGACCTCTACTGTCAACAACTGATGAGGTTAAAAGAAGCTATTGAGAAAAACCGGCCGGAGCTGCTGAATAGGAAGGGCGTGGTGTTTCATCACGACAACGCCAGACCGCACTCATCTATAGCCACTCAGCAAAAATTGAGAGAGCTTGGCTGGGATGTGTTGATGCATCCTCCGTATAGCCCTGATCTTGCTCCATCAGATTTCCACCTGTTTTGGTCACTTCAGAACTCTTTAGGAAGCATAAAGTTAACCTCAAAAGAACACTGTGAAAACTACCTGTCAGATTTTTTTGATAAAAAATCTCAAAACTTCTACAGCAATGGGATCATGGCATTGCCCACAAGATGGCAACAAGTCATCGATCAAAACGTCACATACATATTATAAATAAATAAAAAATTAAACCTAAAAGAATTTTTTTTTTTTTTTGTATGAAAAATACGAAAATACTTTTGCCCCGACCTTAATGAAATGGTTTATTGACTTTTTTTTTTCTCCGTCTTAACTCTGTCATAAATTCTCCCTTCGCCACTGTAAGCTAAATATGTACAAAGTTTGCAGCAGAAGGGGCTTGTGGCTAAGTAATAACAGCCGCACGGGTCGATCGATCAGGTTAAGCTTCGCTTGCCGCGGTTGGTTCGTGGATGGGTGACCATCTTTGCATACCAAGACCCCGCACCTCGGAAAGCACGTTAAGCCGTTGGTCCCGGCTGTCAATCGTAGGTCTTTGACAGTCGTTACGGGTCGTCAGAAGCTCGAAAGTCTGACAACCAGTCTTACCAGGGGGTATCGTATTACCCAGTAACTGGGTCGTGAAGGTCAGATAGGCAATCGCTCCATGTAAAATACTGCGATACAGCTGCATCCGGTTAGACTGGAAGTCGACCCCAACATAGTTGGGAAAAGGTTAAGCACATGATGATGTACAGACGCCAGCACATCAAGCTACCCGAAACTGTCAAATTTTTCCAATCAACTTTGAACCTTATGCTTTAATGATAAAGTTGAAAGTCTATCAAAGAAATTTGACAGATTGTAGTAGCTTGATGTGCTGGCGTCTGTACAAAGTTTTCCGTGAAAAGTGACTCGGATCACGAAACGGCTAGAAAATGACATAACACCACGCCTGAGCTCTTCGAAGGTGGGGCAGAGGTGTGTGTATAGTAGGTACAGCTTCATTTCGCCAGTTATGATCAAGTTAATTTTTTTTTTTTGTTAAAAAAAATTCAGTAAAAATGTAGGGAACAGCAGATTTTTTTTTCGCGATTTCATGTTTGCTCCCATAGTAAAAGTTGTTCATAATGATTGAGTATAATGACTCTTAAGAGGATAACGGTGATTATTTCAACCTGTATAATTTTCTCTTGGTCTTCTACTGCCCCCTGAAAGTCCCAAACGAACACGTGGGGGCGTTACCGCGCTCCTTGAGAACCTATGGTGTAATATAAACCTTTCCGAACTGTTAAAGTGAACTTTACAGGACAGAACTAGGCCAACAAATTATGTTAACCTTTTAACCGCTTACGTCGGATTATTCCGACAAATACAAATATTTTCGTGTCCATTTCGCCAGGGTCGTATATTTGCAGCGGGATTGTCCGAAAAGGTTACCGCTACCCCGAAACATAAAGGGCTAAGGAACACGGGTGGGTTTTAGTCGGTAGGTACCTAAGAGTCTGACACTCCTTTCCGCATCACCCAGAGCGGGATTTCCCATCCTAAAAAAAACTGTCGTATATTTACGACCAAAAACCATAGCTAATTTACTCTGATTTTTTATTAATTACGCTGTATTATATTAGGTTATTCGAAAAATCAATATTTTTCGAAACACTGTGTCGGGTGCTGGGGGCACGACAATTGATATGAAGTAGGGCGGTTAAAACGTTAATGGCGACCACCACCTTTTTACACTTTCAATATCATTGGCGACCACGATATCTACACTAAAAGACGACGCCGACCGCACAGTGGCGCCCTCATCGTTTGTTTGGTTATATTTCATACAATTTAGAATGAAAATGCAGAAAATAAGCACGTTAAGTTGTGCTTCACAAGATTATACGTTAATATTATTAGAAACGGTAGTTTTACATTGTTTAGTTTTATTATAATCTTTAAAACGGAATATAGTGGCCACTGTTATCCGTTTTAAGGATTATAATAAAAAAAAAACAATATAAAACTACCGCTTCTAATAATATTCACGTATAATCTTGTGGAGCACAACTCAACGTGATTATTTTCTGCATTTTCGTTCTAAAATAAAATAAATAGACAAATAAACGATGAGGGCGCCACTGCGCGGTCGGCGTCGTCTTAAAATAATTTCGCTGTTCAAACACAAAGCTAAGCATTAGCAATTCAATTGTCCCGGTATCACAACGAGCCTCGAGCTAAACGATTTAAGGCTGGCACACACTGAATGCATCTGCAGCATACGTGGAATTGTGCAGCAACTGCACAGTGTTGGCGCAATGAAAGTCAACGTGAAAGCATTTATTTCTAAGTAGCTGTTGCCTGCGACATCGTCTGCGATCCAGGATCAAAAGTAGCCTATGTCCTTCTTCTTGTCATGGTCTACTAATGTGCCAAATTTCATTCAAATCCGTTCAGACTTCTTAGCGTGAAAGCGTAATAAACCAACAAACTTACTTTCGCGTTTATAATATTATTAAGATAGAGGCACATAAAAGTGACTTTTGAACGTCAATTCTAGTCGCCCCTTCCAAAAGGTATTTTCTTATGGAGAAGAATGGGCAAATAAAGTTTTACAGTATTTTGTATGCATTAATTTAAGGCGTTTATTATACAGAGTTATTGGAATAACATTAACAACCTCTTAAGAGGTCATTGTACTCATCATTATGAACAACTTTTACTATGGGACCAAACCTGAAATCCCGAAAAAAAATCAGCTGTTTCCTACATTTATGTTCGCATAACTCGTCAAAATGTAGGGAACAGCTGATTTTTCTTTTGCGATTTCAGGTTTGGTACACACGGCTACACATCAAGCTATACATTTCCAGTTTTAGCTGACCTCGCACTGTATAAGTTTTTCGTACAATCAGAAGTCAGCTTATACTGGTTATGTATAGCTTGATGTGTAGCCGTGCATACCATAGTAAAAGTTGTTTATAATGATGAGTACAATGACCTCTTAAGAGGTTGTTAGTATTTTTCCAATAACCCTGTATAATCGAAGGATCAACTTAGCAACTTATTATGTTCCCACTGCTGAGACATAGACAGGCCTATGTCTAGATTATAGCCCACAGAAGCTGGGCTATAATCTACCACGAGAGCCCAGTGCGAATTAGTTGATGTCAAATGTCTTCTGTTTCCTCACGATGTTTTCTTCGCCATTTTGATAGCAGTATTATGAATCTTGATTTGTGTAAATTAATTGCCAGACATATTTGTGCCTATGAATTAGCGGGGTGGCTTGCTGTCTCCCTAAATACAGGCTATAAGCGGGTCAATGAACAGACGCCAGCACATCAAGCTACTCCAATCTGTAAAATTTTCCCAATAATCCTACTTCCTACTAATAATATTATAAACGCGAAAGTTTGCGAGGATGGATGGATGTTTGTTACTCTTTCACGCAAAAACTACTGAACGGATTTTGATGAAACTTTACAGTAATATAGCTTATACATCAGAATAACACACAGGATACTTTTTATCCCGATATTCCCACGGGATCGACACTTATGCGGGTGAAACCGCGGGGCGCTGCTATTAATAAATAAATTTTTTGACACCCGTAAAGTCAAAACCCGCTAACAATTTTCATGATGGCCATCACTGCGGTTGTTTTTTGGCGGCCACTGCTTTCGTAGGAAACCAAAGCTTTAGTACCATTTGTACTACAAAAACAAATCAAATTATTACTATGGAAGAGTGAACTGTACAAAGTAAAATGTTGCCGCAAAATTGCAGTAGCACAAACGCATTCCGTGTGCCCCAGTCATTAGTCCTGCACCCAACGCTCGCAAATTATACAGTTAGATTGCTAATGCGTGTATTAAAATAGTATGAGCGTACAAAGTGCTCTAATTGTGCAATTTGGAATACTACACGCTTGTATACTGTGGGGTTAGTTCGGGTTATTTACTGGTTTGTTGGGCTAGGAGCGGATGAGAACCATTGTTTGAGATTGTTTTATAACTTCTCTAGCAGCGCCCCGCGGTTTCACCTGCATAAGTCTCGATTCTGTGGGAATATCGGAATAAAAAGTATTTTGTATTCTAACCCAGATCATGGTCTATCCATGTGCCACATTTCATCCAAATCCGTTCAGCCGTTTTAGCGTGAAAGCGTAACAAACAAACTCACTTTTGCATTTATAATATTAGTTAAGGTTTAGCTAATGCCCGCGACTTTGGCTGCTTGAAATTTCGTTCTTTAACATAAAATATATCCTATGCGACTTGGCGATATTGTACTTTCCCATTATTGAAAGAAATTACGGAATCGGATCAGAAGTTTCGAAGATTACCCCCTACACATAAACTCACAAATACATCTTAAGAGTATTTTTAAAGGATCAGGTCATGTCAGTACGTAAATCAGAATACATATTCAACAAATACATGAATAAAGGGTGGCTCTAGCAACCGACTTCCAAAAACACACAACAAAGTGAAAAATAACTTTAATTTCGGAAGTTGGTGTTGTTGGTTCCGCATTTACGTTTTATTGACACTGACTTCCGAAATTAAAGTTATTTTTCAGTTTTTTATTGTACTTACCCCACACAAACTCAACTTAACAATAGTGCATTGAAGAATTGGACATCATCAAAATTCGCATACAAATGCCGGAGATACATTTATGCGTATAACTTCGTACACAAGAATATTTACATAATGTATTTTATACTAAAACCTGCCTGAAAGAATTATCAAAATTGGTTATATATAAGAGGTTATATATAAAATTATTTTTTTATTTAAAATGATATACTTCCAAATTTGTCCCATTTTTGTCAAAATCCAGTTCTGATGATGGAATCCTGGAGAAATCAAAGAAACTCTTCAAATATTATAGGCACACCTATAGTGACTTGGGTATTATGTATATTAACTCGTGCATTTGCTCTCAGAAAGCACCATTTAGTGAAGTGGAACTGACGATGAAGACCACAAATGGCCACCGGAACTACTCAATAATTAACGCCCCCGCATCGGGAAAAGCAATATTTTGTAAAAGGCGATGAGTAAGTTGACATTAGGATATTGTAACTTAGATACATTATAAAAAGACCCACTAAAAAAAGAGAAATAAAAACTTTTTAACAAAAACAAAACCGACTTCCAAAAAAATCACTACAAAGTGAAAAATAACTACTTATAATTTCGGAAGTCGGTGGCAATGAACTAAAATTTAGATCCAAATACACCGACTTCCGAAATTAAAGTTATTTTTCACTTTGTGCTTTTTTTGGTAGTCGGTTTTTTTTTTCTTGTTAAAAAGTTTTTGTTATAGTGAGACTTTAATTTTGAAAGGGACATATTTTACTGACCCTCTAAAAACTTTTTGCTCTTCTAATGATCGGCACTTTTTTTAAAATTAAATCTAAAAACATCAGCGACCGGCAAGCGCTACACATCCAGTCGCAGTTAGCAGGCTATGAATTATTTTTAGGACCCAAAAATAGGTGTCATTTTAAGTTCAATAATATTTTTAGGAGCGCAAAATGGGAATTATTAGAGGATCCATCAAATACATGCCATTTACGATTACTCTTTTTGGAGAAATTCTTTTGATTTTAATTAATTTTTAGCTTTCAGATTTCGCAATTAGTCAGCCCTAGAGCACAATGAACGCAGTATCCGGAACAAACGGGAAGTAGTTTCAAACTCCGAGAACCACTTTTGAAATTTTTTCAAAGAAATGTGTTCAAAAGATTGGACGCTAAAATGGAATTTTTCCATTTCAGCGTTGACAAAGCATTGCTTGGTAAGTTTTGCGCCTGGGGAGAAAAAAAGCTATGTCTTTTATTTCATAGACTAGCTGTGCCCCGCGGTTTCACCCGCCCCTCATGACCGGCCGCCTTTTTTTTTTTTTTGAGTGTGGGAAATTATCAAATAACTTCTCCCGCTCTGGGGAGAGCGGGAGGGCGTGTCAGAGTTTTACCGACTAAGACCCACCCATGTTCCTTCAGTTGTCTGTGCCAGGGGCCACGGTATCTATTTCGAACAACCCGCGACCCTGGCAGGCATCGGCCCTAGCGGACCACGTCGGTTAGTGGTAACTTCTCTGTGGCGCGCGTGTACACAACGCGCCGTCGACCCGGGCCTGGTTCTTACCGCGTTAGGCGGCAGGTGAGGGTGCCTTGGCGCCTCTCCGGCCACTCCTCAAAGAGGGAACTTATCGCCGCAATTGTGGCGTGCCCAATGACCGGCCGCCTTGCGGAGGTATTTTAAAACTATGATATCTCCTTAGATATTCATTGAAATCAAATGATGTCTAGGGCAGTTTTGTTCAAAATTAAATACTTGTGATGAATAACGTATTTATTTGGATAAGGATTAGTAATAATAACGTATATCTTGTGGAGCACAACATAACATGCTTCTCTTCTGCATTTTCATGCTAAATTATATGAAATAACCAAACAAACGACGAGGGCGCCACTGCGCGGTCGGTGTCGTAGTTTCCTAACAAAACTGCAAAATTCGTCCGAAAGACGCATTGACGCAGTGAATTACCAAGTGGCATTGAAAACAGAACTAACTTCGCCACCTCGTCTTGACTTTTCAGAACTTTATTCACACGTTGGCTAATGTAAAGTAGAATTAGCCGAAATTCAATTAAGCCAACTCTACTAGCTTCCACTAAAGTAAGACTTGAGCGGTGTAAGTAGGGGGGGGGGGGGGGGGGGGGTAGGTGGGTAGTTACTTGGTCGACGGACGAATGGAAACTTTAAGGCGCTAAGTCTTTACCGCAATGCGATGTGACTACCTACGTCCTACATACATAATAACTTGGACTTATATCTGTAAAGTTGTGCATATTTTTTCCAATAATAGAGATTAGAATAGGATCAGCATAGTTATTCACAACAATCGTCAGGTTTTTGTTTTAGAGAAAAGTAACGTCATAATTAATATCGCACTCATGACAACAGGGATGAGTGCGATATTTTAACTACGACATGACATGTTATTTTTTTTTTTTTTTGAGAGTGACATAGCACCAAGAGTTAGTAAAGAACATTTTCGAAATATTTTATTTAAAAAAAGATAACTGGAAATCTCTATTTCTATGGAATATTTAAAGTCGGCCTAATTTGGTTGTACCTACCTAACACTATTTTTCGAAAATGTTCTTAACTAACTTCTTAGAACTTTGTATCCCGCTTAGGTATGCGTATAAAATTTCATTAAAATCGTAAACGCTCTTAAGCATTCAAACTATCTAATACAGGCAATTTCCAAATGGTGTCATTAGGGTAAAGTTACTCAGCGAGGTAATTGCGTAACACACTATCTTGCATTGAGTTTCATTTTGACAGTTCAACAACATTCATTGCATTTTTTACGCTGTTGAGCAGACGAATTTCTCGCACATATGAAGCAATGGATTAACAATATCCTTCAAAATGATTCAGATTGAGATTAATAGTGCGATTAGGGGGCAGCAGTGCTATTCTGTAAAAAATCTCACCGTGCACACTAAGGTGAAGTGAGCTGTCATTCCACCTGATGTTAGGGATTGCCCCTATTGATAGCTCACTTCACGCTCAGTTCACCTAAGTTATCACGGTGAGATTTTTACAGAATCCATCGGCTGGTCTGCCCAGCAACAGACTTTCGCAACTGGTATTGAATATTATGAACAAAATAATATCAATCAACTCAACCTATCGCAGTCCACTGCTGGACATATTTTGGCCTCTCCCAGCTACGCCATAACACCCTGTCCTCCACCTTCCTCATCCAGTGTGACGCCGCCACCTTTTTAAGATCGTCGGTCCATCCAGCTGGGGGGTGCCCCACATTAAACTTGCCGATACGCGGTGTCCACAGCACTCATTGTTCCAACAGCTATCGGCCCTTCAACTAACATGATCAGCCCACTGCCACTTCAGCTTGCTTACTCAACAGACCAATTCAAAATACAACAATCAATCAATCAGGGGCCCAAGTCTGCTATTTTTATAAATTCGTCATTCCAACACGATCCCATTGCCATTTTGCTAAAAGTTCGTAATCTGCTAAATTCATAATGGTCGATCATTGGTCGGTCAATGGTCTGAGAAAAACTACTAAATTTCATGCTAGATTTTATTTAAGTAATATATATTTTTACATATTACGTATTAGTGTTTGCAATCTTAAGTAGTAAGAACTTCGTAAATAGCAATAAACATTACATAATATATTCATTTGTCATTATGTACGAGATTAGCATTTTATGACATTTCTTTCAATGGAGTGTCAGTGGTTGACCATTGGAAAGTCATAATGACGCCATTATATTAGTAGATTACCAAACTTATCAAAATCAACAATTAAGAAATCAATGATAGACCATTCTGACACTATTGTAATAGCAGATTTGAGGCCCAGATCAGATCAATTTAAAATATTTAAGTATTGCAGTTAGGTGTCAATTCCTAACAAGTCGAGTACAAGATCCATCTTGTACTCGACGTATGCTAAGAGACCTAAATGATTTTAGAAGCTTGTTAATCAAGTTTAAAATTGCATGAAGCTTTATTGTAAATGTAAAATGTTCATGTTCCTTATTGTTTTATTTTGACTCAACATTTGCACAACCGTATTGAAATATAGTGTAACAAACAAACTGTATAACATCTAATGTACATCCTATATTCTAGCAAATAAAGATATCATTCATTCATTCATGTATTCAAAATAAAAACTAAAATCCATTGCCCTTGACCCTCTCCCCTCATAACAACTGGGCCCATAATGAAAATGTTATTATAGCTATGAACCCAGACACCCGTTAATTTTACACTTTACGATCTATACTGTATCAAAATCCTAATATTATGTTTCGTTTTATGTTGGTTTAACAGCTGAATTTTATTATAGTACTGAGCGTGAAAATATAGATTGGCGCAGAAATGACGGAAGAAGAAGCCTATGCTCTAAGGAAGAAGTAGACTGATTGTGAGCGCGAAAATCGTTCACGTAAATTCAAATTACCGACCGACAGTGGTATCCGAGGTGACAGCAGACAGCGAGTTACGCTTTTCAGGACGTAGGTACCTATTTTCACTTTACTTATTTAGAACAGAAAACATCGTGAGGAAACTGAAATAATCTCCTACACACAATATTAGATAATTTACATGCATTGAAACTTAATCAACTAAGTATATAAGTAAGTTTACCTAGAAAAAATCGCAGAAAGCGATAAGGCTTAAAAAGGTCCTAAATAAACTGCTGCCATTGAACTTGCACTTTGAGAATTTGAAGTTTGTTTCCAAAACTTAATAATTATTATAAAAAATACGAAAATATGGGTGGCTGTGTGACATCACCAACCTTACTTTGTGTATGTTTACAGTGCTGCCATCTAGTATGAAACACAATAACATGTTGCGAACATATGAGAGCACAGCGACTCGACTTCCAATATAATTTGCATAGATGTCACTTAGTTAAAAAAAAAACTGGGTTTGATTACATATTTTTTATTATTTATAAGATTATAGGTGCACAAATTACATGTTATTCATTCATGGCATAGATTAACTTACACATATTTTTTATGAATTTCTTACATTTTTGGACATACAAGTAAGTAAACATTTTCATCATAGTTCCTATGTACTTATTTTCTATAGTAGATACAGTCACCTATCCGAGGATCCCAGCCAAGTCCAAATCAGCTAAGAACTCGTTTCCAATCTCCTGCACGGTGTCACTCAATAGTTTGGTAATTTCATCCTAAAAATAGAAAGACTAAAATAAAAATATCAAAGGCGCAATTCTCATAATACTCGTATAAGAACGTTCGCAGTATCTCAGTCTCAATCTGTCAAAAATACCTCTAATTTCCCTACATTTTGACAAGTTTTTGACATTGATTGTCGTTGAGATGAGATTGTGACTAGATTTTGAACGTTTTTAATTACGAGAATTGGCCTTCTGTCGACATGTCTTCAAGTTATATAAAAAGAGCATTAATTTAATAGTCATCAATATCATCATTATTAGCCAAAAATTCCCGCTTCTGGACATGCCTCCCCTACGCAACGCCACAACTACCTACTGGACCCCTGCACCATCCATCAATAAATGCAGCCAATCAAAATGAAGAAAAAATAAAGAAATACGTTTAATTTAGGTAAATCATGATGCGAAGAAAAAAAAAAGAAAAAGTTGGGGGGAATATGCGTCACATGCACGCAAAACGGCCATGGCTCAGCATAATGCTGTGAGCATATGTGAGACAGAGCCAGAACGCTGGTTTTCAGCGATAGCCAGCGTTGACGTCATAACGTCAACCGGTGTAGCATAAAATGTGATACAAAGTTAAATAGTACACACGACTAAACATCAAGCTACACATTTCCAGTTTTAGCTGACCTCGTATTATATAGGTTTTTCGTACAATCAGAAGTCAGCTTATACTAGTTATGTATAGCTTGATGTGTAGCCGTGCGTACATTACGATACGTGTGACTTATTTAGTCCATTATTGCACGGTGTGAAATTACTAAACGCCGTGCATTAATACTACTTACTTAAGTCATATGTATCGTGAACTATTTTATAGCATGTGTGACTTAAACGCGCACTTAAGTCACGCTTTTATGTGTAAAAATGGACTACTTAAGTCACAGATAAGCGTGATATAAGTGAGGGCTTAGGTCACAAAATGCTATAAAATAGAATACACGCTGCAAGTTCTAAATCTTACAGACCAGGACATAGGCTCACAAGCTGTGCCATTAAAGCATACCGGCTTAGAAACACTAAAAAAGAATCACTATACAAGAATATTACACTGTAACCTTACCTCATGGACTTCCAGTAACTCCGGCACAAAATGCCTCAGGAATGTATTTATGAACTGTGACATGGCGGAGTCATTCATCAGGCCATTGATTTGAGACTGTATAGTAGAAAGGGATATCATTTTGAGCATATTGTAGTTAAGTAGCACTATTTCGGAAACTCCTTGGAGAAAGACTTAAAAAAAATAATTTTTAATCGCTGTAAATGGGCCAGCCTGTATATCTTAGGTTAGGACTTATTTTAATCTTTTGCTTAGGGACGCTTGTAACATGCATGTCATTCTAGAACCCGCAAGAGTTAACTTGAGAACCGAGCGGTCCCTTCCGACCCCCGCTCTGTTACCACTCTCGCCATAGACGCGTCAGTATCACGCGCTAAGTCATCCGAGCGAAGTGCGGGTTGTATACATAGTTCTCAGATGTATAATTTTAACATGAATAATGTAACTAATATTTTGTAACAATATATTGTCTATTGTATAGTGGAGTTTCTTGCTCGTTAAACCTCCTACGATTTGGAATGGGCAACTAGCTTCATCTTCCTGACTGACCATTTCCTAAACCAGAGATGGCGAACCAATGGCACGCGTGTCATTCATCTAAGTAGTTTGCTATACTTAGCAAAATTCGCACTAATTAGTCCTACACACATTAGTCCCACGCCACACACATTAGTCCTACGCCAACTGGGAGTTGTCCCTAGGTGCACTTGCATAGTGCAAACAGGGATAATTGTCTGTTGGTTATCTCATTTCATTAAAAACGTCTAACGGGCCAGTGCGAGTTGGTTTCGGCCCTTCGTACACCTTCCAAAGGTGTTGGGTCCCCAGGGTCTCGAGAAATGTCAAGACAGATTAAAAATAATAGATAATAACAATGCGAAAATATATTATATCGTTTTTTTTTTTCAGTACTAAGCCAAGATTGTTTGTTGGCACGTCATGGCAGCATTAAATATTTATTTGGAAACAAATGGCACGTGGATGTATAGAGGTTCGCCCATCCCTAGACTATTCAAAAGTTCCTGTAAATGGTTTAATCCAAATAAATGCTTTTAATTTGTGTTTAAGTGAACTTGAAAAACACCCCAACTCTTGAAAAGACATTGAGATTAGTTTGTCCAAGCAGCGGGGTAATTGCGTAACACATTATCAATCGGAATCGGTTTCATTTTGCCAGTTCAACAATATTCATTTCGTTACTATTTACGCGTTGAGCAGACAAATTTTTCGAACTTATGAAGCAATGGATTAGCAATTTGCTTCAAAATGATTCAGATTCCGATTGATAGTGTGTTACCCAATGAAAGTGCAGGACGCGGCAAGAATAGGTTTTATCAATGACATTTCTGGATGAACACTATCCACAGTCCTAATGAATGCAAGAAAGCCAAACTGTTCTTACCTCAAAACCTTTCAAAGATACTTGAACATGACTGCTCGTGATTTGTAGGAATAATCCAGATCCAATAGTTATCCTTGGACCCACCACTAAGGACCCCTTCACTCTTGGCTCGATTAAATCGATTCTGGAAAATATGAAAGGCAAGGTTAAAGCAGACAGCTGTGTTACAATGTTGATGTACGGTAAATTTATTCCAAAACACTTCTTCCAAAAGTAAAAACTAAAATCATCAATGAGTAGCCAGAATGTCACAGCACTAGTATTTCAAAGGCAAGGCGAGCAAGGCAAGGCGCTGCCCGCAAGCTGACTTTTATTCTATATTGTCATCGTAAAATGTGCTTTAAAGCAGTTGATTTAAAATCCTAACTTGGATGACAAGCTATTTGCTGTGTCGGAGTGGTGATGTTATAATGAGTGACCTTTATTAAATCGTTTTGTGTACGGACCGCCATTGAAATACTAGTGCTGTGACATTCGACATTGACATTTCGCATGAGAAAGAAGAAAGACATAATTGTCTCTGTCTCTCAAACTAAATCAGGCATTAAGTCCGCCTTTGTACAGTTTTTACTTGTGCATAAAGTTTTAATACTTAGGTAAATAAATAAATAAATAAATCTCTCTTATTGTTTATTTTTTAAGAAGTTTTACTGCTATCACGATAGGTACGCGCGATTATTTTATTTGAGTTTGTTAGACGTTATTTTTGAGTAGCATCGTGGTCTATAGGTCTAAGGGTATGTACGCACTGACAGATGGCTCGCTTAGCGCCTAGAGCCTAGCGAATCTCCTTGCGAGTACTGAATTGAAACGAACGCTCTAGAATTTTCGCAAACCGCCGCACTGCGCGCTTTGGCTCCTTCGCTAGTTGCCTAGTGTGTATAAAAAGATGTTAAATCACTAGGCCCTAGGCGCTAAGCAAGCCACCTATCAGTGTGTACGTAGCTTATGAGTTTAAATAAGACTAATTATCAATATCACTCAGTAATGGGACTTACTTGGCATCCCCGTTTCCGAATATATTGGTACCCGCTGCAGAAGCCAAGAGATCGTAGTTAGCTGGAATAAGAATTGATCACATCAAAATATAAATTCATGATATCATAACGTACAACAGTATAATAATTAAATGGAACTTCGATGCTCTGAAATATTTATTTACTAGCTTTTGCCCGTGGCTTCGTCCACGTTGACATTGGAAAATATCCCACAAGAACGTACTACCGGGATAAAAGTATCTATCTGTGCGCAAAATTTCATTCAAATCCGTTGAGCCGTTTTTGTGTGATTGATTAACAAACATCCAAACATGTAAAAACATAAACGTTCCCATTTAAAATATGAAAGTTTATGTTTTTTTTTTTTTTTGTTTGTTAGGATTTTTCTGTTTGTGTATTAATTATTTATCTTCTTGTGCGAGTTCCAATAAATTTTCTTTTTTTCTCATTTCTTTTCTTTTTCTGTCTTTCTATCCTATTTTTTACATCAGCGGAGTAATAGAGTAACACACTATATGTAGCAATGGCTTTTTATTTTGACAGTTCAGCAACGTTCATTGCGTTATTTACGTTGTTAAGCAGACAAATTTTTCGAACATATGAAGCAATGGATTAGCAATATACTTCAAAATGATTCAGATTGGGATTGATAGTGTGTTACTCAATCAGGGTGCAGAATTGTACTAACCAGCTAAAACCTCCAGGACAGGAATGTGGATGTCGAACTCAAGGCGATACCTTACAGGGAACAATGATATACTGTTGATGGTCAGTTTGTCCACCACGAATGTGCTTAACTTGGTGACCTTCAGGTCTTTGATATCCAAATGTGAACTGGAAAAAAAGGTGAACACAATTAGACAATGGCCCCGATTCTGTTGTTCACAAACTAAACTAAATTTAAGTTCAGTGCAACTTTTCTTTCTATTTCATTAATAAAAGGACAGAAGATAAATATTAGCTTAGTCCTGTCAAATTAGATAATCCATAGACGTGATTAAAAAATTTGCTACTAAAAATATGTACATCAATTTACGTCAGGCGCTGAGTAATTCGACAGGACTAAACTAATATTCAGTCAACTGAGCTGCGCACCGAAAGGGAACAATAATTTTTACGACTTTTATCTTCGCCCCAAGCCCTATTGTTTATAATTATATATTTGTGTGTATGTTAAAGCAGTACCTTTGTACTCAAATTATAATTATGTCCCTATGTATTTTACTGTGTGTGCATAAATAATAAAATAAATAAATAAACCACTACGGAATCCGTAACGCCTCCCTGGATCTTCTTACTTAAGTGATAGGATTCAGAGGGTTGATGTTAACGGAAAAAGATCACCCGTATCTGTAGTAAAAATGGGGGTCCCCCAGGGCTTAATTCTTGGCCCATTTTTATTTATTATTTATATTAATGACTTGCCTTACCTCATAAAGGATAATCATGATTATAGTGTTGTTTGCAGATGACACTTCACTTGTATTTAAACTTAAACGTCAGCAGCTGGTTACTGACAATGTAAATAGCGCCCTCGCAAAAGTAGTTGACTGGTTTAATGTTAATAACCTACTACTTAACGAAAAAAAAACCAAGTTTACGATACCCCATGTTAGACAAGTCGAAACTAGTGTTCTCATAAAGGATGAAGAGTTAAAACCCGAAGATATCACAGTATTCTTAGGCATAACATTGGATGCCAAGCTTCAATGGGGCCCCCATATATATAAAATGTCAAAAAAGCTTAGCTCTGCAGCATACGCCGTTAGGAAAATTCGTGATTTAACTGATTTAGAGACAGCCCGTTCGGTTTACTTTAGTTATTTTCATAGTGTGATGTCGTACAGTATTCTGTTGTGGGGAAATGCCGCCGATATTCAGACAATTTTTATTTTACAAAAAAGGGCAGTTCGTTCCGTTTATAAATTAAGTCCCAGACACTCCCTTAGAGACAAATTTAAAGAGATTAATATAATGACTATGCCTTCTCAGTACATTTATGATAATCTTTTGTATACGCATAAAAATATTAATCTATTTAAAAAATACAGTGATATCCATAACATAAATACTAGGAACAAACACAAATTTGTTGTTCCTTCATCAAGGCTCAAAAAAATAGGTGGCTCGTTTAGATGCCAATGTATACGTTTTTATAATAAACTTCCTAGTCACATTCAAGAACTAAGCCTAAATAAATTCAAATCTTTTATAAAGCGGAAACTATGCCAAAAAGCTATTATACTGTAAATGACTTTATTGAGGACAAAAAGGCTTGGGATTGAGCTGCTCCAATAAGTTTAGACTGCGAATGTTGTTTTATTTTATTTTGCGATTTTACACTTCTTTTTTTTTTTCTTAATATCTATTTACATAAACAATGACATGAACATTTACTATTTTTATATTATTTTATTTATTTTGAATGTGAGGACTATGTGGGTCATTGTTTCCGTTTTAGTCATGGTCTGGCGGTTTGAGTAATTTATGCGGCCTACCCAAATGTCCTTTCTTTGGTATTGTTCGTCGAATCGTTCAGCTCCCTAAGTTTGAGTTGAGCAGCATGCTCTACGCGCTAAGCAAGGCGCGTCAGTGCGTACGTAGCCTAACTAATCTCTTACCCGGGTAGTGTCAGAATTTCTTCATTCAGATTCACGTGATCAACTTCCAGGGGATCCAGAACTGGTACATCATTAGAACCCGTCAGCATAGTGTGCCTTAAATCTTCCAGCAGACCGAGGACCACATTCTCGAGGGCACTGTTCCTTGCCAATACATCTGAAATTCGTTTTGTTTTGTTTTTATTGATTAACTAGCTTCTGTCCGCGACTTCTTTCGTTAAATTTCTTGTTTTAACATAAAATATATCCTACTAGCACCGCCCTGCGGTTCCATCTGCATAAGTGTCGATCCCGTGGGAATATTGGGATAAAAACTATCATATGTCCTTTCCCGGGACTTAAACTATCTCTATACAGAATGTAATCTAAATCAGTACAGCGATTTAAGCGTGAAGAGGTAACAGACAGACATACTTTCGAATTTATGATATTAGTATGGATGACACTCTCCAATACTGAAGCTTCCCATTAGCGAAAATAATTTCGGAATCAGGATTAGTAGTTCTGAAGATTACCCCTTACATACAAACTCACAACTCTCAGTATATATTACCTCGTAAGTAATTCGCAAATGCAGCAGCTGCGATCGCGTATTAGTCCAGTGCATTTCCCAAATCGTGCAATGTTAAGTAGGTATATGCTTTTTTTGGTTAGAGGTTCTCAGCTGTAGGCTTATGTTTGAAACTGTGCCAGTCAATCTTAATATTCTCGCTCATTATACGTTATAACGCCTGTGCAAAGCGCTTCGAAAGGCAGGATAATTGTTATGAAGAAGATTAATATGGTGAAATTTTAATCACCGTTTTCTTCTTAAGAGGTCATTGTACTCATTATTATGAACAACTACTTTTACTATGGGGCCAAACATAAAATCTCGAAAAAAAAATCAGCTGTTCCCTGCATTTTGACGAGTTATGCGAACATAAATGTAGGGAACAGCAGATTTTTTTTTAAGACTATTCATAGCTTTGGAGGATACTAATTGTGCTTGTCAAAATATAAACTAAAATGCTTTTAAATGTATGTATTTTAAATGGATAGTTGTATTTTCGATACGGAAATTGTTTATTTATTTATTTATTTATTAAAACTTTATGCACAAGTAAAAACTGTACAAAGGCGGACTTAATGCCTTGGGAATTTTCTACCAGTCTACCTTAGGGTGATGCAGAGACAATACACAGTAGGTGCTATAACAGAAAACAAATTAGAAGAGAAAAAAAATATAACTAAAAAAAATATAGGAATAAATACATAAATACATACATACAACAAAATATTTAAAAAAAAAAGTTATGAGAGATAAACAAGAAAATCTACAACAACTTAAATCTGAGACGAATCTGCCAACTTCTTCGAATTATTGAATTGTTCGAATTTACGTTTCTTTTACTTCGTGCGTTCGTGTTAGAAACCAGCAGCAGTGGGAAAAACTTGACTTAGTAAACAAGAAACATATTTACTACTACTAATACAAATAACTTTTGCAATAAAATTACCTCGCCTCGAGAATGCTTCACTGATTTTGATGAGGTCCACCGGAGTAGACACCGCTAAGGCCAGGATTGATAGCAATAGTAAATGTAACTGCATTTTATATGTCCTGAAATCAACTTATAAATTTTACTATGTATTCCATAATATCTTCTTCCAATATATAAAATTCTCGTGTCACAGTGTTAGTTACCATACTCCTCCGAAACGGCTGGACCGATTTGTATGTAATTTTGTGTGCATACCGGGTAGGTCTGAGAATCAGCTACTATCTATTTTTTTAAAAAAAAACGACGATTGCGGGGTCAGCTAGTCTAATATATAAAATTCTCGTGTCACAGTGTTAGTTGCCATACTCCTCCAAAACGGCTGGACCGATTTGTATGAAATTTTGTGTGCATATCGGTTAGGTCTGAGAATCGGCTACTATCTATTTTTTTTTTTTGCAAAACGACGTTTGCGGGGTCAGCTGGTATTATTATATTAGTAATGGATTTGTAATTTCAGTGTTCGCGACTGTACCAAAACAAAATGTGTATAGAAACTTACATGGAAGTTTAACATACTGCTACATAGTAAACCAAGTCGAAATTATCATGGTTGGAGACGTTTAGTGACAAACTTCCGAAAATAAAAGTTGTTTTTCACTTGTAGTGTTTTTTTTTGGAAGTCGGTTGGCTTTTTTTTCACCAACTTATACCTACAACTTCGGAAACTTAATGCGACCATTTCTTGACTATTTTTTGGCGTTCTCAAAATTGATTTTTTTTTTAAGTTATCAAAGGTGTCGTGAAGGACACCATTAAGCCGTTGGTCCCGGATGTCATTTATAGATCTTTGACAGTCGTTACGGGCCCAAAACTCTGACTACCAGTCTTACTAAGGGTTATCGTATTTCCCAGAAACAGGAATGAAGAACTCAGATAGGCAGTCGTTCCATGTAAAATACTGGTATTCAGCTGCATCCGGTTAGACGGGAAGCCGATCCCACATCGTTGGGGAAAGGCTTGACAGATTCATTGAATTGTCAATGAGTCAGTTAGTTAGTCAGTAAGTTGAACTAAATGTTTCATTACGTAGATTCATAAGGAGCCTACCCCATAAATGGAGTTAATGGCAAACAGGAAAAACAGACAATACAGATGGGCAATAATAATATACAGGGTTATTGGAAACACATTAACAACCTCGTAAGAGGTCATTGTACTCATCATTTTACTATGGGAACAACTTTTACTATGGGACCAAACCTGAAATCGCAAAAAAAAATCGCTATTCCCTACATTTATGTTCGCATAACTCGTCAAAATGTAGGAAAAAGCTGATTTTTTTTTGCGATTTCAGGTTTGGTCCCATAGTAAAAGTTGTTCATAATGATGAGTACAATGACCTCTCAAGAGGTTTGTTTCCAATAACCCTGTATAATGTCGTTATATAACCTAAGTATAAATATTTTTAATTATTATTATCATAATAATTAAATGATTCATGAACATACCTTTGTTTCACAAGCTGTTCACTAAACTGCTGATGAGAATGCCTTGTCTATAGATAATATACAAAATCTAGTATTGACTTAAACGATAATGATATTTAATCTGAAGAAAATGGATAATAGCAGATTGTGGTGTTTGTTTCGTCATTGACAGTGATTTTATTATTAATAACACAAGACACTCAGTGTGTATTGTTTGTTTGATTTTCCTTTTAATCATTTTTTCTCTCTTCTTTAATTATTCTTGCATTAGCATTATTTTTTTTGTTTTCTCCAGAAAACCTCAGACTATCATTATGTGACGATTTTTTTTTTTATAATTTGGTACATACAGCATTTTCACAAAAATAATACTGTAAAGATGTGGATATTATAGCTTGCATAGTTCGAAAAGAAGGTTTTACCAACTCCGAGAAAGGAAGATGTACAGCGATTTCTTTGAGATTTCGGGATTAATTTCATCATTCTCTTGGCCTTACCTATCTCAATTTATTTGGTCAGCGCATCGTGTCATCTTAGTAGTGGGCCTTTCTAGCCATATCATTTTTCACACAGTCCATCGTTTCTTTGGTCTTCCCCTACTGTTTTAACCATCCACATTCATACTCAAAACTGTCCTCACGACATTAACCTCCACTTCGGCATCTATAGTAATGGTACCATGACCATATTTTCAATTTAAAAAGGAACCCCGCGAACTGGTCCAATGAAAATTACATTTACCTACACACACGCCACGCATGATTTTTACACATACGTGACACGTACCATACCATACCTGAAATCACTTCTCTAGTCACACTGGAATTCGTACTCCGAGCCCCAATACTGTCTAGTTTGGAGCTCACTGGCAAATAATACAAAGTATTAAAAAATTAACCCGACAAACTTCAAGACGTACTTTAGACCATCGAACTGAACAACTTTCACTATGGGACCAACTCTGAAACCGTGAAAAAAATATCAGCTGCTTAATACATTTTGGTCAAGTAGGTATTGAACTTTTATATTAAACAACTAGTTTTTTTTTCGTGATTTCAGAGTTGGTCCCATAGTGAAAGCTGTTCAGCCATGCTATTCTCTAAGGAAACAGCCTTGCGGGCAGCGCTGTCGCGGTGGGTTTTACCGCTGCGACAGCGCTGCCCGCAAGGCTGTATCCTTAGAGAATGGCTCCCCAGTTCGATGGTCTAAAGCACCTCTTAAAATTTGTAGAGTTAATTTTTTAACACCTTATATTGTCTTTAACTACTTATGTCGTCTCAACTAGCTATTAACCTGTGAACTGCTTACTGTACCACATGGACTATAAAATATTTTCTATTTCTATTTTCAACCTTCTTTTGTTTTATCCCTTCTATTTGTATAAACCACAGATATAGACAGACCTAGTTAAAGACCACGATCTGTATGAAAACCAAACGTGCCATTTTTTTGACTACCTACTATGACGTCACAAGCGCTCTTTCTCACTCACGCTCACCCAGCCAGCAGTACACAGGACTGAGCACGAAAGTGGCGGCTTACAATTCTTGAACGTAAGTTGGTGCGATTTTTGGCATGCGTAGTAGTTGCTCTTGTATTATCTACGTGTATCTATATCTGTGGTATAAAAACACATCCACACGTTCACTAGTAAGTAGTAACATACTCCTTGGGTATGAGATCTTATCGTTAGTCAAGTAATCTTAAACGGGATGGTCAATGGGCTCGCAAATAAGAGACACAATGGAACGATGTCCTTAGAATACAAGTGGGCGAAATAAGGGCATAATAATATTATTATGATTATCTTTGGAATCACTTTCCTCTGTTGTGACTGCTTCAATGATATAATCGTCGACTGTTGAACGTGCTTGTCCTCACTTGGTTTGAACCCCCGTTTTGGCTGTGGTATTGGGTTTTTTATAACACTGCCCCAGGTAAATACCATATAGCCCGGAATACACATGCCTTTAACTTGCACAAAAGTATGCAAGTAGCTTGCGTGCCGTGTGCCATAACAACTTTTGATTGGTGAATGCCATAATGTTATGCAAGCTACTTGCATACTTTTGTGGAAGTTACAGGCATGTGTATTCCTGGCTTATTTTTAACTAGAATGTCTACTGGCGACAGACCATTGTTTCTTGTATCATTGTATTACCAACCCGCACCGAACCCGCGTGGTGGATTACGGCCCACTCTCTCTCACAGAGAGGTGGTCTGAGCCGCAACAATGGTAACACTATAAGCTGATTATGCTTCTGTATTAAAAAAAAACATAAAAAAAACTATCAGGGCTATCAATTTAATTTTTTTAGATAGGTAGTCCTGATATTTTTTTAATGATTTTTTTTTTCTCTGAGCACTATGCGAAATGATTGAAAAAAAAACAAAAATTGATCATAACTTTTGAATCTTAAAAAAATTCAACAGCATTCTCAGGGTTAAAAGCCCACGCCCGTATTCGATTTGATCCATACTTCCAGGGACGCCCTGTATAAGTGATTTACATTCGTAAGACGACCTCATAACATTTTGAAAACCAGCGTCAAGCACTGGCTAGTTATCAGCCATTTATCTATACTAATATTATAAAGCTGAAGAGTTTGTTTGTTTGTTTGTTTGTTTGTTTGAACGCGCTAATCTCAGGAACTACTGGTCTGATTTGAAAAACTCTTTCAGTGTTAGATAGCCCATTCATCGAGGAAGGCTATAGGCTATATATCATCACGCTAAAACCAATAGGAGCGGAGCACCAATTAAGAATGTTTCAAAATCGGGGTATTTTTTTCCTATTGAGAGCTTCCGCTGCGTGCGCTGCGTAAACGGTTAAAGTTTCGCAAAAATCATATATGACAGAATTGTTCCCCTTTAAAAGCTTTAAAAAAAAGTCAGCGACAGCATATGTCTATCTTTTAAGGTTAGCTCACTATAACCTCTTTTATGCTAACCAAATTTGTTCTAAAATAGTAGAAAATAATGCATTATTTGCGAAGGTGTTTTTATAAACATGGTATTAATCCTTATCCAAATAAATACGTTATTCATCACATGTATTCAATTTTGAACAAAATTGCCTCTGACATCATTTGATTTCAATGTATATCTTAGGAGATATCATGGTTTTAAAATAATACTAATAATAAAGCTGAAGAGTTTTTTTGTTTGAAACACGGTTTGAAAGATCTAAATCTCTGGAAGTATTGGTCGCATATATAAAAATATTTTTGCGTTTGATAGCCCAGTTCTTGAGGAAGGCTATATTCTACTAAACTTGACGCTAGGACCCTTAGGAGTTGAGCAAAAAGAAAAAAAGTCTAAAGTTTTCGCCAAGCGAAAACGAAGTATTAGCGCAGGCCGGCGACACGTTGCGACGGGGTGAGTCGGGGAAACAAAAAAATTTACGCGGACGAAGTCGCGGGCAGAAGCTAGTGCTGAATAATTGTGCCTATTTCTGCATACCGGAAGGCGTAGCGTTGGAAGGCCGCCCACAATTTGGACCGATGACTTTGTGAAGGCCGTAAGAATCCGTTGCATGCGGGAAGTGAGAACCTGTCGAAGTGGAGGTACTTGGGGGAGGCCTATATCCAGCCGTGTACGTCGTTCGGCTGAAATGATACATCAGAAAGCCAATTCTAGTAATTTAAAACGTTTTAAATCTAGTCGCAGTCTCATCTCGGCGACAAACATAATTATGTCAAAAACTTGTCAAAATGTAGGGAAATTAGTGGTATTTTTGACAGATTGAGACTGAGATCAGACTGTGAACGTTCTTAAGATTACGAGAATTGCCTCTCAGGTCATACACTTTGTCTTTAATTTGAATTGGTAGAAAAACAGACATGTTTCTATGGAGTTTTTGTCGAACAATCTTTTCTTTCTATTTCATTAAGAAAAGGACAGAAGATAAATAGGTAGACTGGTCGAAAATGCCCAAGGCATTAAGTCCGCCTTTGTACAGTTTTTACTTGTGCATAAAGTTTTAATAAATAAATAAATAAATATTAGTTTAGACCTGTCAAATTAATCATCGCCTGGCGCCACACCATACAAGTTTAGATTTGATTAAAATTTGCCTACTAAAATTATGTTCAAGCGCGGTAAAATTTAGTTTAGCCCTGTAAAATTAATCATAATTTGACAGCTGAACTTAAATTTAGTTTAGTTTGTGAACAAGGGAATCGGCACCATTATCTAATTAAATATTGTAGTATACTATCGAATAAAAATGTAACTTATTTTTCAGACGCAACTGTCAAATTTTCAGAATCAACTTTGAACCTTATGCTTTAGCGATAAAGTTGAAAATCTGTTAAACTTTGACAGATTGCAGTAGCTTGTACACTTACATTTCGCCAGTTATGTCGAGCCTATTGCGATGTTGGGGCATAAATCCAGAGTCCAGGCTGCTACAGAGAAATTCCAGATATAAAAACCCAATAACACTTTACCCGACCCGGGAATCGAACCTAGGACCTCATCTCAGCAGTAGCACTTGCGACCACCAGGGCCTCAAGTCTACTATTACAATAGTGTCAGAATGGTCTATCATTGATTTCATAATTGTTAATTTTGACAAGTTTGGTAATCTAGTAATATAATGGCGTCATTATGACTTTCCAATGGTTAACCACTGACACTCCATTGATAGAAATGGCATAAAATGGTAATCTCGTACATAACAATTGAATAATTTTTTTTGCTATTTACTTTTACGAACTTCAGTATGCCAATTCTGCTAATTTAAAACGTTCAAAATCTAGTCGCAGTCTCATCTCGGCGACAAACAAATGTCAAAACCTTGTCAAAATGTAGGGAAATTTGAAGTATTTTTGACAGATTGAGACTGAGATCAGACTGTGAACGTTCTTAAAAATTACGAGAATTGCCCCTCTGATTGCAAACACTAATACGTAATATATAAAAATATATATTAAATGAAATATAGCATGAAATTTAGTAGTAGTTTTTCTCAGACCATTGACCGACCAATGATCGACCATTATGAATTAGCAGATTACGAACTTTTAACAAAATGACAATGGGATCGTGTTGAAATGACGAATTTGTAAAAATAGCAGACTTGGGCCCCTGGTTATCGAGGCATTCCACTATAAAATAAAAAAAGGAATATTAAAGTAGCGGTGACAAAAATACTACATTAACAAGTTTTCCATTATTTAATAAAGTTCTGTTTTAGCAATAAATATCCTAGACGTGTGCAATGCATTGTATAAGCATACAATTGACATAATCAAAAATCGATGTTTTCGTTGATGACATCCAAAAGAATAATTTCGATGAGTTCGTTGACCTCAGCCTGAAAAAAAATGGATCGGTTTTAATTTCACATTATTTGTAGTTTGTTTTTTCATGGGCAACCTCAACAAAGAGATGTAGGTACGCTTTTTTTTTAATAAATGAGCGTTATTACTGAATGGGCTCATTTATTTACTCTGAAATCACGAAAAAAGTCAGCTGTTTCATACAAAAGTTCAATGCCTACTTGACCAAAATGTATGAAACAGCTAATTTTTTTTCGTGATTTCAGAATCGGTCCCATAGTGAAAGTTGGTATTCATGGGTAGAACACCCTGTAATAAAATCATTCTGTATAAACCCCTGCGCGGCCTGGCAACGTCGCATTTCTAGCAGTTTTTCGTGATTATTGTATTAAATACAAACCAAAGTACTATTTTTTTTTTCAGCTAAATACTAGATCATTGGTACAGCTACGTAAACTAATTTCTTTCAAACAATAACTTACGCTGTATTCTTGGAGGGTAGCTGGGACCGTCTGGCTGATGAACTCGTTTATCATTTGAGAATAGTTGATCCCCTGGATGGCTAGCCTAATGTTGGACTGTCAAAGAAAAACATTACAAATTAATCTAGCCTAGAAAAGTAAAGGTTTTGGCTGGTTGCATTTGATAACCGACCTCCACGGATATTTTTTAAGTAAAATATTATTATTCTACTTTTTATATTAAGCAAATAGTATTAATAACATTGCTCACATGCAGTACAGGCAAGTTTACCTCACTAAAAACTCACTTCGGTAATAAACCATTGTACTATGTACTGTCAGGGGAATTAAGAGTTAGCACATTGACACACTGCATCAATTTGTCGTGTCATCGCCATTTGATACAACTGTCAAAGATGGCCAGTTGTTATTGAATATACGGAAAATTTAAGTTGGTAGTCTCAATTTGCTAAACAATCAAGTTTCCTGTCCTTACTTAAGAAACTTACGGTAATTCGCCCAAGAGTGAACTCAATGGTGATATCTCTGATTGAGATGCCAGAGATGATCCCAACGTTAACGCGGACCACGCCTAGGATGGTCGTGCGCCGGACGTCCACTCTGGAAGGAAATTAAGACATTAAGGCCTACCCCACACTTGACGGAAATTCCGACGAAGAATTGGTCGGTGCGCGGAGGACGGTATAGACGCAGAGGGCGAGCAGTCCGCGACGGAGCGACCGATCTGCCGCGTAGTGTGCCCGTTATTAGTTATTTATATGCAATAACATGTATTGGCGCCCCGAAGCGGAAGATCCGCGACGGAATTTCCGTCAAGTGTAACGTAGGCGTAATAGTCATAATCAGCATATAATCACCAACCAACCAACTGGACTTTGAGGGTCGAGAAGTTGGAGTCGCGTCACAACACGAACTTCAAGTCGTTCGTGGTGCGTGTTCCGACACATTATCTCGAGAAGTTACTCAAGGAAGAGTTCTGGCCGAAGGGTGTTGTGTACCGCCGGTTTCGTAGTCGGCTACATGACACCAGTCAGCGAAATACGACGCAGAGACTTCGTGTGTGTTAGTTAGTTTTTAGTGTAATTATAATGGTTTATGTATTTATAGTATTTTTAAGTTATATTAATATTGTATTGTATTGTGTTTATTTGCCTGAAATAAATAAATATAATGTTCCCACTGCTGGGAGCGGGCGCGTCAATTTGTAAACGCATCCCCCGCGTATTCACCACGCGGGACTTGCATAGCTATTCGCAAATATCCGACAGGGTAAAAACGAAAAAATCATCAACGTATTCAAAAAAAAATCCGGTCAATCAAGTGTGAAACCTGAAAACATTGTAGGTTGCGAAAAAATTAATTAAATGAGTATTTTTTTTTTATAGATTCTTTTCACCCGTTGGAGTGAGGAGGGAGGAGGACCCGTATTGAAAATGGCTCTTTTATATAAAGTAGTTTAATTATAGTTAATAAAAAACTAACTAATTTTATATCTAGACTAATATAATATCGATACTCTGAGGCACACTCTGTTTTCATCCCTTTCTATGAGAAAAATAAATTAAGAGATGCTTTTAGTAGTGACGAATAGATTTACATAACCAAATTACAAATTTATATTATCCATATAATACATGTAATTAAATGTTCATAGGCTTTTAGATATTTTTCCCTCAATTTGTTTGGTAGTAAACTGTTTATGACAGTTTGTGCGTTTAATTTTACACTTTCTGGTGTTAATTTTTCACTCACTGCTAGAACTCATCTTTTGTTCAATTTGTGTGAATCAAATTAAAATTATTGTCTTTAATATTCATTTTGATAAAAAGTAATAACAAATAAATCCCCGTGTATTTTTTTTTATTTGGCTAAGCCGCGTCGGCAGGCCCGCTTTTTTATTACCGGCCAGGACTTTATCGAAGCAAATTGCGTTCAAACTTTTTAATTAAATAGTGTTCCAAATTCAAAAGTTATTTCGTCACTGTTATTACGTGCGCCGGAATGACCCGTTTTGCTTGCACTTATTGAGAAACCCTTCAACTCTTTTCGAATAGATGGGATGAAAAAAACCTTGAGGCTCATTCGTGTCCGTTATCAAAATAAATAATATCAGTATTTTTACCTATAAATCAGAATAATCTGGTCCGATATTATAATCAGTTGTTAATCGCATATTTTATTGAAACGACATCAATTAAGTTTCGTAATTATGAGATAACAATAAAGAGGTTTTATGTGACAACATAAACTAAGCACTGTATGTTGTCAACACTGTTTTAATTGTGCAAATCATTCAAGGTTCCCGCAGACAGGCGGGATGCGATCGTGGGACGCGATTCTAGTAGAGCAATTACCATTAAGTTTTCATAGAAATTGTTCTAACAGAATGCATCGCGCTTGTCTGCGGGAGATTTCATTCAGACAAGGTGGCAGGGGATATCGAAGCACAAATCTATTATCATTGATTCAGTACATGACTTTGGGTCTTTCACCGTTAAAATTTTTGGTCGGTTATTTTTTTTTTAAATCTACTATTTCCTAAAAAAACTGCAGTACCTTCGAAGTCAAAATTTAAGGCAAAGCAAGTTTTTTTAATATCCTTGATTCATGAACTGAATCCATGGTAACAGGTTGGGTATCCCTGTCACCTTGTATAATTTTAGCTAAAGTACCTAAAGTCTATTCAAAATTGTTTCAAATTAATATTATTTCAAGTTAAACAATAACTTTTGATTTCAGAGTGACTAGCACTATTGAAAAAGTTATAAAAATATTTGAAGTTGTTTAGGACTTAAAGTTATTTTTCCATAAACTCATAAATTTGTTTACATTTTTGGCAAATAAATCACGAATGCAGTATACTCTATCTCGGAATAAATTATTTTAAAACAAATAAAACTTTGATTCCGCGACTATTTACCTAAATTCCTAGTATACATGGCTTCATAAATCTAGTATATTGATGATTTGTCATTGTACGTAAAGCCTATACAATGCGAGGTCAGCTAAAACTGGAGATGTACAGCTTAATTTGTCGTCGTGTGTACCTACTATAAAAAAGTCATCAAATTTGTAAAAGTGGTCCCTTTCTTAAGCTCGGTGTGTTTTTGACGCCCTGAAGCTGTTTATTGTAGTTGCTTCGGTATCTTACCTGCCATCAGATGCAACGGTAATTCTTTCTCCGAAAACGGTAACGTCTCCGTTAACAGCGCCTGAAACATCATAATACAAAAATCAGTTACGACCAGCACCCAACTAAATAAACTATCATCAAACAAGTCAAGATGAAGTCAAGTCAAGACAAGGCTAGTACAAGTCTCAGATGCAGGTGGTCTCGGGCAATTATCGTAGTTACAGCACGCATCGCACCATTTCTAACCATAGTACTTTTTATATGTGAAGAATAATGTGAATATAAAAAATACTGGTAAAATAATAGGAAACCACATTCAATCACTAATCGGATTGAAGAATGTGTGGTTGATCATAAATCAGATATCAATTTTCTGTTTGCCTGTTCTTGTGATGCGTTATAAGGCCACGGTGTACTCAAACGGTGAAAGAAAAATTTTGAGGATGCCAGCATGTCTTAGAAAGAAAAATTCGAAGACACGTTGACATCTATTAACAGTAGATTACAGCCCACTTCCTTCTCGAAGAGAGTAGTTCTGTGTCCCAGCTATGGAAACATTTTTGGCTGATTTTACGACGTGCCATCAAGTACACCTTTAAACTGTGAATTACTGTTTGATATGATAAACTTACGAGAAGAAAAATGAATGTGAGGCAGTTCTATCTCGAAGTTAAGACGGGACAACAAGAGATTGTAGTTCATATAGTTGACCACGATGTCGCTCACACCGGTAATGAGCAATTCCTCCAGGAAAGCAGCTGCGTTGAAAAGCCTGGGTATAATGGAATAAAGTATTAAAACACTAGACCGTGGTTAACGTCGCAACGAAAGAGGATAGGCACAAATAAGGAAAGAAATTCAAAGAAGGAAAGAAAAATAGGGAGAAATAAATTGTATTACTTTTAAACTCTCACAGAAAATTATTAACAAAACATAGAGAACAAAATAACATGTAAGTAGAGTTCTTTTATGTCACGAAGTGACACGTGCTTTGCTTGTGGTTACCAAGTGTACAAACACCCTGTGAGAGAGCTCTTGCGCTTACGCACATGTGTGCGTAATCTCAGTATCGTCCGAGACAATGGCAAAGTCAGAAGTGTGCCTGGGTGTGTTGACGCTACTCGTCTTCACGCACTAATTCACAGCGTGTTTGTACACTTGGTTACCACAAGCAAAGCGCGTCTCGCTTCGTGAGATATAAGCTATACGTAGCCAAAACAGGCCTGTATCTCAGGATATAGGAACATAGTTGAAACTTCCTTAGTGCCCGTAAAGTGAAACGAGTCTATTAACATTATTTAACCGCTAAAGATTTGGAAGGATAAGAATTTCCTGAAGGAAAAACTGATAATACTAGCTGTTGCCAACGATTTCGTCTGCGTGTATTTTATATTTCATAATTTTTTATACAAATATCCAGGATAAAATTTTGCTGTTGTTTTCTACAACCCAGGATAATTTTCTGTAAAACCTAACGATCGGTTCAGTCATTTAGACGTGAATAACAGACAGACAAACACAGCTTCGCATTTATAATATTAGTGTAGACTGACGTTTATATATTTTTGAGGTTTATACAAGGTGTAACATAATTAACGAATGACCTCATACACCCCAATTAGATTATTGAGTTAAAAGCATAATACAATGGCCAAAATATTTTTTTTAAAGCTTGCTATTTTATTAAGAAAATCGTGTTGACACTAGCATTACTTTATGCATTTAACATTGAGTCTTATTGCCTTGAAATAAGGTTTAATTTTCTTTAGCTTAATCGGTGGTTAGTATGAAAAAATAATTTTTGAAAAAAATACCTATATTAAAAGTTACTGAAATCGATTCACTAGTCAAATATGAACAAATTACTTTCAGGACTTGCGTTTATTCTGTTACACCTTGTATATTTTTGACATTTACATAATTTTGACGTTTACATATTTTAGACGTTTTATGTAGATCGACGTACGAAAAATCACTCACACAGGTACAGGAAGCTCGTAGGCAAAATGCTCCTTCTGTATGTAGAAGGGATCAAAACCTTCATCTCTGATTCCTTGGCTGATATCCTCAATAGTTTCTATGATCTGATTCTCAATCGGTCCGGTAATAAATCTGGAGTCCCGCGTCGCAACTGTACCTGAAATTTTGATATAATGTTTGTAAAATAGACATGAGGCTGAGATTTAGCCATTATTGTAGGTTATTTTCAAACTGAACAACTTTCAATGCGGTACCCAAATTAAATTGAAGGTAAAACAAAAATTGTTCTACTTTTCATACATAATTATGTTGTCTATCTACTTTTTTATGAGAATATGTTTTTTTTTTTCAGGTAGGTATCGGATTAACTTTTCAAAAGAAAATTCAGTCAAAATTAGAATTGCCCCTTTAACTATTTATATTGCAGATGACTTAATTAACAGTCAATAATTGACGATAAAATCAGTAATTTTATGTGATGCATGGAAAATCATGAATCACAAAAAAAAAAACATAAAATTACTGATTTGATCTCTTTTTCTTGAATCACGAAAACTAATACGGCCTTATTACAAAACAAGGTTTTCGTGGTTAATTCCATCGAGCCAGTATATGAAATAAGAATGTTACTGTGATTCAAATACAATTAACTAAGGTGTTTCAAAATCAAGTCTGCAAACTTTAAGAGGTGCTTTAGACCATCAAACTGAAGAAACAAATTTCACTATGGTACCAACTCGGAAATCACCAAAAAAAATCAGCTATTTTAATACACAGCTGGTTTTTTTTTCGCTCATTTTTTTTCGAATAAAGAACAGCTGTTTAATACAAAAGTGCAATAGCTACTTGAACAAAATGTATGAAATAGCTGACTTACCTGGTTCGAACGAAGCTTCAGGTACTACGGAAGCACAGATGCCCGCTACGAGGAGAGTGAAAGCAAGTACGGTTCTCATTTTGATTTATTTGCTGGAAAGGAAAAATACGTAACCATGATAAATTGTTGATGCAAAGCTTGACTTACACACAATCAGCCTATAATGTTCTCGGTAAGAGAGAGTGGGCCGTAATCCTTAAGACTATGCCGTCCGCACAGTGGCGCCCTCATCGTTTGTTTGGTTATTTCATACAATTTAGAATGAAAATGCAGAAAATAAGCACGTTAAGTTGTGCTTCACAAGATTATACGTTAATATTATTAGAAACGGTAGTTTTATATTGTTTAGTTTTATTATAATCCTTAAAACGGAATATAGTGGCCACTGTTATCCGTTTTAAGGATTATAATAAAACTTGTGAAGCACAACTTAACGTGCTTATTTTTTGCATTTTCATTCTAAATTGTATGAAATAACCAAACAAACGATGAGGGCGCCACTGTGCGGTCGGTAATCAGCCTATAATGTTCCCACTGCTGGGACACAGGCTTCCTCTCTTCGGGAGGAAGTTGGTAGATGTCACATGTCTTCGACGGTTCTAGGATATGCCGGTTTCCTCACGATGTTTTCTGTCACCGTATGAGAGCAGCGATGATGAAATTATTTGCACAAAGAAAAGCGCCTGCTTAAGTTCGAACTCTCGTCCTACAACCACTGGGCCATCACGGCTCCCTGCATAAAGTTTAATAAATAAATATGACACAAACAAGAAACTTGCATCGTGCGAAAACACGAAAAAATATGAAGCCTTGATTGAGCACACTTCACTTTTTAAAGAAAAACGTCTTGACGTAATAAAACTGGCTTACCTTTCAGTCGATCAAATAATACTGTTATAAAAACTATCCATTACATCTACGAAATATAAAAAAAAATATAAGTACTTACGATAAACGTATCTGATAGTCAAATAAGTAGTTAATCTTATTAAGTAATCAGTTTGAATTGTAAGCGCACTGATTGGAAAGGATTAATTAAATAATCACTAAATTGTTTTTCTCCAATTATCACAATTTCAACGATCACACAGGTGTCCGGTCGAAAAATTAATAAATATTGGAAGTTATTAGGGCTAACTGTCTCGATCCTGTTGAAATATCGGGATTAAAAGTATTATAAGTACTAATCCATGTTATGGTCTACCATGGTAACAAATTTCATTCAAATCTGTTTACCGTGAAAGCGTAACAAACAAAAAGATTTTTTTTTTAATAAAAATAATAATAATAGAATTATTGGTAGTGGTGGTGCAGTGATGTGTTTGTAGTGGTTATTAATTATTTAGATCCGCGTTGCTCATTTGGTGGGTCGCGAACCAGTACGTAAAATAAAATAAAACACCATCAAAATATACCGGTTCGCAGCATTCCCGTCTTTTTAGGGTCCCGTACCAATACGGTGAAAAGGAACCCATATGGTGCAACTCAGTCTATCTGTCTGTCCGTCTGTCACAGCTGAATATCTCGAGATCTACTAATGGATCAACTTGAAATTTGGAATAGTTTTAGATGACGTTTCCCAACTATTTTGCAAATACGAAAGATTTTTTTTTGCAACAACGACTGAAAGAGTGTCTTAAAAATTGTAAATGGGGCTACTAGGGCATGTGAAAGAACGCTGTTTGCACATTCTCAAACATTTTTTTCTTTATTTTAGGCCGCATAGTTTTCGACTTTTGATAAAAAATACCGTTCCCCCCCTTATCTCCGAAGTTTGCATAGAGAAAAATCTAAAATGTCTCTAAATAAGTAGCACACTTTTTCAGAAATTATCAACAAAAATTACATTAGTTCCACTAACGGTCAAGAGATGGCACTGACCAAAACTGCAATATTCTACACCATCATCATCATCATCATCTGTCTAGCCTTTTCCTAACTATGTTGGGTCGGCTTCCAGTCTAACCGGATGCAGCTGAATACCAGTATTTTACGTGGAGCGACTGCCTATCTGACCTCCACAACCCAGTTACTGGGTAATACGATATTCCTTGGTAAGACTGGTTGTCAGACTTTCGGGCTTCTGACTACCCGTAACGACTGTCAAAGATCCACGAATGACAGCCGGGACCAACGGCTTAACGTGCTTTCCGAGGCACGGAGGGGTCACGGCATGTAAAGATCACCCATCAATATTCTACACCGTAGTGTTAAAAAAAACAACCGACTTCAAAAAAAAACACTACAAAGTGTAAAATAACTTTAATTTTAATTTCGGAAGTCGGTGTCTTTGTTTTTGTATTTACGTTTTTGCCACCGACTTCCAAAATTAAAATTAAAGTTATTTTACACTTTGTAGTGTTTTTTTTTTGATTCGGTTGTTTTTTTTTTTGTTAAAAAGTTTTTATTTTTTACTTTTTATAGTCAGAGTGCATCTCATGACAATTCCAATAAGCCCAAACACGGCTAGAATACATGGTTATATTACGAAGTTCCGGTACCTACCTTCCAGCTTCATCATCAGATCGGTTTGATGGTACCATTTTCGTCAGAACCATTTATTTAAATTTGCTTCGTCATAGTCGCTTAACTATCTTAATCGAGATATCTTATCGCCACCCGTGAAATACTTATTATCATTGAAGAGTTCCTGTGGCTATCTGTGGTCTCCTTCATCAGTTCCACTTCACCAAATTATACTTTTTGAATGCAAATGCTTGACATGTTGATGAAAATACCAAAATTGCTATATGTATGCCTATAATATTTGAGGAGTTCCCTCAATTCCTCATGGATCCTATCATCAGAACTGGATTTTGACAAGAACGGGACCAATCTGAAAGCATATCCTTTCAAATAAAAAAAAAAAAAATCCAAATCGGTTCATAAATGACGGCGTACTGAGGTAACAAACATAAAAAAAAAATACAACCGATTTGATAACCTCCTCCTTTTTGAAGTCGGTTAAAAATTCTCTGACAAATATAGGCCTCGCCGATGAAAATTTAACAACATATGATGGTACGGAATCCTCGGTGCGCGAGTCTGACTCGCTCTTGACTGGTTTTTTTTAAATAATACTATCGATCGACCGATCGCGCAGGTTAGATTAATCTTCAAGAATATTTTCCAATAGACAGCAACAAAGCATGGATACGGAACCCATTTACATTCAAACTAATTAAGCAAGATTCAGATGTCAACTTGTTAATTAAACTGTCATGTGACAGCACTCAAAGTTAGATTCGAGACAAGACCACTGATAGATAGATGAGTCCACTTGAAAAAAAATCGCGCGCGCGTCTCCGCTGGCGCACATAAAAAGTGATAGCTCCGTCGTAAAAAATTTCTATAAATTATAAAAACAAGTTCTCTACACTTAAATCGATACTAATCGATGCGTAAAGTTATAAGTGTATACATGGCTAAAACAGTTTGCACCTAAGTTAAATAGTGTGTCTATAAACATCGAAAAACAAATCAGCAAAAACTTAAAACAAATATACAAAGGACTTGTGAACCAGTGACTCAGCATGACTCGTTAAAAGTGTGTGATGTGCGGTGCGTGACTATAAATGGTCATATTGAACCTTATTGGTGGAATAACATCGATCATTAATTACTAGAGCAACAAGAGCTCAATTTCAACATATGAAATAGCTTACGCGCAACGTAGCGGTTAAATAGTGCGCTTTGAGAGAAGTTGAGCCCAAGTTCAAGTCCAAGTAACACATTGCTTTTTTTTGCGTTTTGAAATTTTTGTTTTTGTTTTACTATTTTTATAATTGAATAATCAAATCAAACTACAAAAATGTCGTCTAAAAATGGTGCAAAAAGCGACCGTAAGATACCAGAAAAAGTTATATGTTTCAAATGCAAGAAGTCAGTCGACATTAGGAAAACAGCTTTATGCTCAACGTGTAACAATCGATATGAACCAGATTGTGATGGGTTTCCAGAACAAACCTACCGTCTAATGGACCTGGAAACTAAGAAAAAATGGCGATGTAAAACATGCAATAAAAATAAAAAACTCTCAACAACCAGCCATTTATCAGATGTATCGAACGTCACAACCAGGAAACGAGCAAACCTACACCTTAACAGCCCTTCACCTGGACCCAGTGATAGCTTCCAGGAAAATAAACAACTGATAACGGTAAAACCTACCGTCCAGACGGCTTCTGATATCTTAGATTCCCAAATACTGTCCGAATATGAAACTTCAGATGAATCATTTGAAGCACCTAACAAATTGTCTCACAGCGTTGATGGCACGATATCTGAAATATCTGAGACATTATCAGTTTTAGAAATGAAAAATACCATAAAGAATCTTTCGCTTAAACTGAATAGTGCAGAAAATGAGCTAGAAAATACATTGCTAGAAAATAGCACCCTCCACCAACAAATAAATAAATTAACTGCAGAGACTAAAATGTTAAAATCACTGTGGTATTCTCCAGTAACTTCTGAGAATAGCGCAGCCATCAAACATAAGAGGAAAAGACTCTCTCTACTGCCTCAAAACGCTACTCCTTTGCCAAATAAGTCTAATATTGACTGTTACAAGAGCATTGAAATTATATGTCTTCAACAAAAAATCACAGATCTTCAAAAAAACCTGAAAGAAGCACAACAGCAGATCGACGATCTTACAAAAACAATAGATACGTTGCAACGCAGTAATAATAAAACACCTCGACAACCTCTGGTATCAACAAATAAGTCAGAAGCGCCTACTTACACCGAAGAGCAAAAACATGAACCGACGAGTAGAGTATTTATCTTTGGCTCTCAGCAATGTGTTGGTCTAGCAGCAGCCATGATACGTTCAAGACAAAATACAAGGTATGGAAAGTATAGGATCATCGCGCATACAAAACCAAATGCACTCAGTAGTCAAATTATAATGAGCTGCCGTTACGCTAAGTTGAATCCTAACGATAAACTTGTCATTTGTTTGGGAGAAAATGATTACAATTTAAAATCTATCATAGCTCAATTACAAATAATACATGAAACATTTTATAACAATATGATAATTGTGTTAAATGTGATGGAAAATGAGAATTTAGATGTTAATAAACTTAATTATCATATTAAAAATTTATGTATAAATTATAAAAAAATGTAAATTTCTTGAAAGCGAATCTTCCAAAATCTTCGAATTGTGTACTAAAATTAATCACTTAATTGACTGTAATGATTATAATGAAAATTATTTAAACCCTAGAAATCTTGTGAAACTAATACTACGTAATAAATCAAGTCTTGACGTAAACACAAAATTTAGTAAACCTAAAAAGTGAACAATTCCGTTCTATTTTGATCGTGTAAGCCGACAACAAACTGAAAAACCCCAAAAAGGAACTATCCCATACTATTTTCCAGTAATAGAAAATAGTTTGAAGTTTTTTCGAGTCAGAAACGCAGACCTCTGTAATACGTCATAGTTTTAAAATACTGCATCAAAACATTGCCAGTATCTCATCCAAAAGAGACCTCCTTGAACTAACCTTACAGGAACTCCAGGAAATGAATAATGCCCCTGATGCAATATGCCTTTCTGAGACCTTCATAAAAAAAGGTAATGAATTTCATATTAAAATCTATGGTTACAATATGGTGGCTAACTTTTGCAGAGAAAAGCAAAGGGGCGGTACCTGTATTTTGCTTAGAAAAGGCATCGTTTTTAAAGAGTTACCTTTTATAAATACATATGCAACAAAAAATACTTTCGAAGCATGTGGTGTAGAACTTACACGTAATAAGCTGATTATTATTTGTGTTTATAGAACACCCCAGTCAGATCCCACTCAATTTTTGATTAAATTAAATAGTCTTTTGGATCACGTGTTTAAAAAATATAATTCCAAAATCAAAGTTGTTTTGGCAGGGGACTTTAACATTAATACTCTTCAGAAAAGTAATATTAGTAGTCAATTACAAGAATTGTCATATAACTATAACTTAAAATTACATATAGATCGTCCAACTCGTAAGTCTTCCTGTATCGATCACATTCTTAGCAACATTCGTAATGCTAATGCCACAATATTGCCACTTCACTTATCCGACCACGACACAGCGCAAATGTTGAGTTTTCCCTTAAAAAATAAAATACAAAATCAGACAGCATACCATTTCTACAAAAGAGATTACAGCTTGAAAAATATCCAAAAATTCAAGGAATGTATAGGTAATCTGTCATGGTCAGAGGCTTACGCAGAAAGCGACTTAAATAAAGCATTCAATTGTTTTCACGAAACATTATGCTTGTTCCATAATTTATGTTTCGCAAAAATAAAAATAAAAGTGAATGTCAACAATAAAAAGAAACAGAACTGGATAACCAAGGGTCTAAAACAAAGCTGCAAAACTAAACGGTCTTTGCGTTATCAATATTATAAAAATAAAAATATAAAAAATAAAACGGAATACATTAAATACTCAAAGATCTTACAAAAATGTGTCTACACATCAAAAAAAAACGCAAACATAAAATTTATAAATAACAGCGAAAATAAATGCAAAGCGGTATGGAGAGTTATAAAAAATGAAATCATAGACAGTACCGATATCCCCAGCATTGAAAATATTCAAATTGACAATACCATACTCTCAGATCCTGTAGCTATAGCAACAGCTTTCAATAACCATTATATTAATATGGCACAATCTTCGAGTAAGTATGTAAAACCACGTAACGAGTGTTCAATGGCCCATTCGATGTTCCTTAACCCAGTGTCCGAAAATGAAGTTAGAGCAGAGATTATGTCATTGAATAACACAAGTTCTGAGGGTTATGATGAGATTAATACAAAAATCTTTAAAGCATGCACTAATGAACTAATTCAAATAATAACGTACTTAATTAATTTATCATTTTCAACTGGCACTTTTCCCGAAGCACTGAAGGTGTCAATAATTAAGCCCCTTTATAAATCTGGTGAAAAGTCAGACGTTAATAACTACCGCCCAATTACCTTAGTACCTATTATATCGAAATTATTCGAAAAGTGCATGAATAAAAGACTAATTGAGTTCTGTAATAAATTTAATATCATACGGAAGGAACAGTTTGGTTTTCAAAAAAATAAATCAACAAGGTTAGCTATCTACAATCTTATTAAAATAGTATTAACGAATATTAACAACAACTATTATACTACTGGGCTGTTCTTTGACCTTTCTAAGGCCTTTGATCTAGTCTCTCATGACTTATTACTACAAAAATTGGAGGCAATTGGAATCAGAGGCATTGCACTTCAATGGATATCTTCTTACCTAAATAATAGACAACAATGTGTTGCCATTACAAGAATGGATAGAAATAATGATATGACATCGCATTATTCTGACATCAAATATAACAAATATGGCGTCCCACAAGGGAGCGTATTAGGACCTATTCTATTCTTATTATTCATCAATTCTATTACAAATATAACTAATCATGAATTTATTTTATACGCTGATGATATTTCTATTATTGTGACATCTGATAAAAAAACCAATACAATTAATGATCATGAGTCTGAAATTAATAATGTAATTGAGAGACTGATTGAATGGCTAAATCAAAATAACTTAGCGATAAATCTTAAAAAGTCCGTTTATATACAATTCAATAAATTAAATGCAAAATATAATAATAAATTGAATATACATAGAATTCACGAAGTGACTCAAACTAAATTTCTAGGCGTAACCTTGGATCAAGACATCAATTGGAAAACACATGTTGACACAGTTTCCAAACGAATTAACAAGTTTGTATATGCACTGAAACGGATCAGAAACATAACAAACATTAAGACAGCAATAACAACATATCATGCGTATGTTGAATCAGTGCTGCGCTATGGTTTAATTATGTGGGGTAATAGCACCGATCAAAGTAGAGCGTTTATTGCACAAAAAAAATGCATTAGGGCTATTTATGGGCTTCAACCGGATGAATCCTGCAGGCCAATATTTAAAAAACTTGATTTGTTACCATTGCCGTCACTTTATATATTGGAAATCTGTATGTTTGTGTGTAGGCACAAAGAGTTGTTCACTAAAGCAATCGATCTTAATTCTCGAAGCCGCCGGGACCCCCACAGGCTCGCGTTAGATGTTTTACCTAGGCTTGCAAAATATAACAAAAGCTGCATGTTTATGTGTGTCCGGATATTCAATAAGATACCAGAGGAATTTAAAATATTAAATATAAGATTGTTCAAAAGTAAATTATATAAATGGTTATCTGCTAATAGCTTTTATAGTGTCAAGGAGTTTCTAGAGCATAAAATCAGACAATGACTGGTTGTATGACATGTATGTAAATTTGCACGCTTATATTCATGAAGCAAAACATGTAGGACTTACCAGTGTATTCATATTACCATCTTGTATACCATGTTTTATGCAAATAAAATATTATTATTATTATTATTAGATTTTTGATTATCTCGTCGTCAAGAATACACAATTTTTTTTTAATGCCTCTTTTCACTATCTATAAATGTGAAGCTTTTTTATTTTTATGGATCATCAAATGACCCCTCCCGCTCTGGGTGGAGCAGAAGGGAGTGTCAGACTCTTACTAACTAAAACCCACTCGTATTCCTTCCTTAGCCCTTTATGTTCCGGGGTAGTGGTAACCCTTTCGGATAATCCCGCTGCCGTAAATGTGAAACTGGGTTTTTAACACTTGTTTACCTTCAAAATAAATGTAGAAACCGACTTGAAGTGGAACCAGACCTCAGGATAAAACTTTCATCATTTGCGGCGAACTTGGATTCTTTGGTAAACAATGGTGCCGATTCCCTTGTTCACAAACTAAACTAAATTTCAGTTCATAGGATCTTTTTCTTTCTATTTCATTAAGAAAAGCACAGAAGATAAATTTTTGTTTAGTCCTGTCAAATTAAACAGCGCCTGACACTACACCATACAAGTTTAGACGTGAGTAAAAACTTGCTTATTAAAGTTACGTCAATTTGCGTCAGGCGCTGATTAATTTTAACATTTAAAAGTTTGCTAAAGCCTTTGTAACAAAGGGAGTATAGATATTAAAAACACTTTATACGATAAAAAAAAATTGTTTATTCACATAAAAACCTAGATTTAGCCTTAACATTATTACTTAACAATATGAGTAAATTTATCCTTTATCTTGATTAACTGTTAAAAACTTTACAAATTAGCCTCGATAATTTTCAGCAGCATTATCTCCAGAAGCTCGTTGATTTCTTTCTGTAATGGCGAAAATATACAAATTAGAATATCTTCTAGATACAAACAGTTCCGATACTGACTGGGACGCAAAAACTAAAAGGAATTTAAAATTCAAGACAACTACGGAGCGTTTATCTAAGTAAGCCCCTAACGAACTAAGTATTTTCCCCTGCAGGCCCCCGCTCCCTTTCCCACACTAATGTCGAATGCCAGCCTGTCTCCTTTTGGTATAATCCAAGCTCGTTTTTATACAGGCTTACTTGTAATTCGACGTATATCCATCAGGAGCAGCCGATAGGGGGGCTAAAATGCAACAAATTGAACCCCTCATATGTATGGCCGAAATTCAATAGTTTTCGAGATATTTGCACTTTAAGGGTTTTTCGATATAATTCCAAATAAAAAAAAACTACATGTTGATTGAACCCATTCAAAAATTATATTGTAGCTGGCACTTCAATTAAGCTATGAACAAAATTAAAAGTACTTAATTCAACAAAATAATTAAGTTGATGAGCGACTTAAGAATAATATCTTACCAATATTGTCATGTTACGCTTCAAAAATGTTTCGCAACATAATGAACCCCCCCTGTGTATAGCCGAAATTCAATAGTTTTCGAGATATTTGAAACATTTTGAATGGGTACTGATATGCAGTTTTTTGTTTATGTGGAATTATATCGAAAAACCCTTAAAATTCATATATCTTGAAAACTATTGAATTTCGGATATACTTACAAGGGGTCCAATTTGTTGAATTTTGGCCCCCTTATCAGCTCCTGGCGGATATACGTCGAATTACAAGTAACCCTGTACAGTCAACAGCAAAAGTAGATGATGAAAATCAGAACTTCAATAATAATTAATGAACGGAGTTCGCGTCAGAACTGTGTGGCGTCGAAGTAGTAAATGTTTGGTATAATTTACAATCACATACCGACACTTCGACGCCACACAGTTCTGACGCGAACTCCGTTCATTAGTATTGAATTTCTGATTTTCATCATCTACTTTTGCTGTTGACTGTACATACGCTTGCTTACGGAGCGTATATGAAAACAATTTAGTGAGCTACAGCTGGTGATCAATATTTCATCTGGTCAAATTCCATGGTATATTTGTATTGTTTGGATCACTGGTTTATTCTTAGGTTCCAAGGATAACTTCTATATAAAACCGTCAATTCCTAAATTAAAGCCCAACTATATGTACTTACATTATGAGCCTTGATGGTGTCAGGAATGAATTTTCCGATGAACTCGTTGAAATCATCGGAGTAGTTCTGCCCCATTACAACCAATTTTACATCAGACTGAAAGAAAAGGTAATACAATTAGTCATCTACAATTACCTACTTAAATATAGCTGGTGAAATGTGGGCACACCTCATAGCATAGCAATTGTGCTTATAACACAACAACTTGTGAAATTCAAAGAAAACCAATCTTCCACGCAAAGTGACAAAGTGAATGAAAATATTAATTATGAGAAAAAAGCTTACTTTAATATCTCCCAGCTCAAATTCGACAGAGATACTGCGGATAGAAATGCCAGAGATGACACCAATGTTGACGCGGATCACGCCAGTCACGCGGATACTGACGACGTCGATTCTGGAAAGAAGAAACAAAATCATTATGTATTTATTTGGCTGACAGTGATGCTCGCAACTTCGTCTGAGCATACATAGAAAGTAGCATATGTTTGTTGTGTTTTCCTTCTTCAATTTGATAGATATCCTAGCCTAAGACCTGACCCAGGCTCTATCTGCCAAATTTCATTACTGTCGATTCAGCAGCTTAGACGTGAAAAAGTAACTGAAAGACAAACCGACAGAGTTACTTTCGAATTTATAATATTTACTTTATCCCACTGTCTAAATAATCGTAATATTCTTGTATTATTACTTACCTTCCAGACGCATCAAAGTCGAGTTTGTTGCTGAAGAGAACTCCACTGGCCTTAGCAGAGGCTGAAATAATTAAACACCTTATGAGATATACAAAAGGCGAACTATTTTCAACAAAAAATTTATGTAGTTTTATTTAAATTGGTTTCCAGAAAAATAGAAATGTTAAACTAATAAGCATTATATGCAGAGAGAAGTGGAAAGAGAGTAAGGGGCGCCTTTGCCCTGCAGTGAGACATCACAGGCTAATAATAATATATTCCAGTAAGACGCTGTGGATCTTGACCGTACTTCCAGAATTTTCCTGATATCCGTGGAATACCCTCTCCACTCATCATAAGCACCTCAGGACATCATTATTGCCCCCTTGTCGCTACGACAATACGTCCTAGCGACCGTTTTCGGGTGTCCATTATCGAGCGTGCAAGTTACCTCCTGCCATTTTATCTGTGTAATTTATATAAAACATTGGTCAGGCAGGGGCTATAGACATTCCATAGTCCTAAATAACCAGTTCACTTTAGCCACCCAAACCCATAACCCAATATCTTTGTTTCCATATCCTGCAATAGTCCTACACCAACCGACGGTTGCCTTTGGATGCACTTGCATAGTGCGAACAGGGATAATCGTCGGTCAGTGCCTCATTTCATTAAAAACATCTAACGTGCCTCTGCGAGTTGGCTTCGGCACCTCGTACGCCTTCCAAAGGTCAGGGACCCCAGGGTCCTGAGGGTCCCGAGAAATATCAAAAGACGTAAAAATAATAATTTATGTTGGTTTTAGGTAGTAATATAGTAGTGAAGTTAGCTTACCAACAGAAAAGTGAATAAGAGGCATCTCGACGTCAAAGTTGAGGCGGTTAGTGATAACACTATAGCTAACTCTGTGAGTTATGATATTGCTGAGCCCAGTGCTCAGAATGTCCTCAACTATGGCATTATAGTTAAAGAGACTGGAAATAAAATTTTAAATTAAGCTACCGTTGAATGAAACATTAGGGTAAGTAATAAATGATATAATTACAAAACCTCTAATATGTACAAGATATAACAACTGAACCTATAATTTTATTTGATATAATAATCAGTTAATATAATAAACAAGTGATACAATTTTAAAGTGACTAACTCCTATAAGCATAACAGACAATTGATATAAAATAAAAACTTTTTTTTTGTATTTTCTATTATAGTTAGTAACTTGAGTAGATATACCTAGTTACTGATTACCACCTGCCAAGATAGCAAGCATGCAGCATGCAAGCGAGCATGCAACATGTAGCAGGCATGGTTTCTGTCACGGCTCCGGCACTGCGGGGCTCCGGCGATCCCACGCGAGTTTATCGTCGCAGATGGTTTTAACGCTCACCACCGCGGCTTCAGCTTGCTGCCCGGCACAGCCGGCTAGCCTCAGCCGCGGTGGCGGGGGTTACACCCACCTGCTCCTCAGCTCGCGGGCCGCCCCGCCCCTCCGCGCCTACGCGGCCTTAGATTACACTCTAGGGATAAGGCAGACAAGACTTCGTGGAGTCGGTTTTGCAGCGATTCGTTTCTGTCATTAAATTTTGTAGCACAACATATTGACTTTGACAATATGTTGCACGGATATTATCCACGAAGCCACGAAGGCCTTCCTAACCTAACCTATCCGAGTCGGATTGCTCTGAATCGGGGTGTTAACCATAATGACGGTATCAATAAATATTTTAAACGATAGACCTAATAATTTTCGATTAAATAAATGTTATATCCAATAACGTCATACGAAATAAGTTTTACAGTATATATAAATGTTATATGTAAAGAAATTATATCAAAGTTGGTATATCTCACGTTTATTATATCTTGTGAACGTTATTGAAATGAAAATATATCAAATACCTTTACATGACGCACGTGCACGAAAGCAGTTTGAATTAATGTTTCATTAAATAAAAGATTTTGTTAATGGTTATTACCAAATGTATCAACATTATTAAGTAAGAAAATAATTTTATAATTTCTGATCAAAATTAACATAGGACTACCCTATCTTAATTCTGAGCTATATGGAAAGAAACTAGCAAACTCAAACTACCTATTTTTATCATTGGTGATATTTCTAGTTTAGAACTTAAGGTGGTAAGTATACATGGATGATTTTCTAGTTACTTACACGGGCACTGGTAATTCGTAGCTGGAGCTTTCTTGCTTGATGTGGAAGGGGTCCAGTCCAGCTTCCTTGATGGCTAGGCTTGCATTTTTAATGGCGCTTTCTATTTGTCCGCTGATTAAGCGCCCGTTCGTAAAGTCAACTGAAATCATGTAATTATAAAGCTGTATTAACCTACTGCAGGCACTGCAGCTCAACGTCAACGTTATTTGTTTTTCTGATTTTTCTATGTTATTGGTTAGCATTTACTTCTTTTTTTTTTTTGAGTCTCATATATTTCAATCGTGGAGGTTTTATAATAGCATTTTCTTTTATAATTGCTGAGTTGTGTTAAATTTAACGTCTAAGAAATTCGATTGTTTAGAAAATGAAGTTCTACTCACATTGGGTTCTCATTTCCCGATGTGGTATTGTTGTGGCACTAATGCCAGCTATGAGGAAAGCGAAAGCTAGGATGACTTTCATTTTGATTTTGATTTATATTCTTCTGGAAAAAACATTTGAGCAATTTAGGTACTAAGTGCATTTAAATTTTTATCAAAATCATAATAATGATCGTTGACATTATAAACTTAAATTAGAAGTTTTCAATTTACAATACAAACTGTAACTTATGGAACTATTTTACCAACAAAAACTAAAAACCCTGAACTTTCAATCCTAAATTTTATAATAAACACTTGAACGAAAATAAAACAGTGATTTATAATCTTCTTCAGTTACCTGTCTTACCTTGCGATACTTCTAAAGTAGAATAACATACAATGATAAAACATATCGTATTTATACGATTCTGAAGCAATTGATCCTTAATCGGTGGCTTATCAAATTATCTCATCTAGATAATATCTTCTAATTATTTATTTGAGGCGTATGTGTGCAATATATGAAACTCGTGCATTTCAAGACATAAGAATACCGTTAGACTCCGCTGCAGGGTGGAAATCTATACTAATATTATAAAGTTGAAGAGTTTGTTTGTTTGGTTGAACGCGCTAATCTCAAGAATTACTGGTTCGAATACATGTTTTTTGTCTTAGATAGACCATTTATTGAGGAAGGCTCTATATAACATCATGCTACGACTAATAGGAGCGGAGCATCAATGAAAAATGTTGCAAAAACCGAGAAAATCCTTTTGAGAGCTTCCGTTAAAATCATGTGGGACCGAAGTCATCCCCTTTAAAAGTTCTAAAAAAAAAGTCCGCGACAGCATTTTTTAAATATGTCTATCTTTTAAGGTTGACTCACTATAACCTTTTTTTATGGTAATCATATTTATTCTAAAACTAGCGACCCGCCCCGGCTTCGCACGGGTGCAATGCAATTTAATAAATTTAATTAAGTAATTAATAATTTTAATTTAATGTTTTTTTTTAACTTGCCGCCAGCCCCTACCGCCGATACCGCAGCAACCGCTATGTCCCTGCATTTTAAATCTGTAATATCTTCGAAAATATTAATTTAAATAACATGCTGCAAAGGGCCATATTGCACAATGTATTTAAGGGACTTAATTGGATAAGGATTAATGCTGTATTGCTTAAAATCACTTCGTAAATAAGCCATCATTTCTCGTAAAAAGTAAAGGAAAAAAAATGGTTATTGTGGGTTATCCCTAAGAGATAGACATATACCATCGCAAACTTTTTTGTAGACCTTTTTAAGGTGTACAATACTGTAGTACATTATTTTGATGTATCTCATAGGGTTCAGCCAGCGTTTGCAATGTAAGCGCAAAAAAAGGATTTATTTACGACATCACATTAGACACCTCTAAAATTATCAGTGTTTCTCTACTATATTATACATGTATTATACATACAAACCTTCCTCTTGAATCACTTTATCTATTAAAAAAACCGCATCAAAATCCGTTGCGTAGTGTTAAAGATTTAAGCATACATAGGGATATAGAGACAGAGAAAGCGACTTTGTTTTATACTATGTAGTGATAATGCATTATTTGCAAAAGTGTTTTTATAAACATGATATTGATTCTCATCCAAATAAATACTTCATTAATCACAAGTATTTAATTTTGAACCAAATGCCCTTGACATCATTTGATTTCAATGCATATCTTAAGAGATATCCGAGATATCATAGTTTTAAAATAATAAAGTTGAAGAGTTTGTTTGTTTGTAAGCTCTAAATATCTGGAAGTATCGGTCTGATTAAAAAAAAATCTTTTTGTATTTGATAGCCCAATTCTTGAGGAAGACTATAGATTATTAAACATCACGCTAGGACCCTTAGGAGTATAGCAAAAAGAAAAAAAAAATCAGAAGTTTTCGCTAAGCGAAAACGAAGTAGGTAATGGCGCAGGCAGGCGATGCGATGCGACGAAGTGGGTCAAGGGAACATACAATTTCATGCGGACAAAGTCGCGGGCAGAAACTAGTATTATTATAAATGGTAACTTATGATTGCCACACACAACATCTTCCTACCTTTACATATTTGAGGTCAACGCAGCAAATCTTCCTCATCTACAGGGATATCTCTTTTAACCGTCGTCTCAGTATCCTTTGGTTCAAAATCGGTGCGGGTTGGTCGATGTCACATGTCTTCGAATTTTTGGTTCTAGGACATGCTGGTTTCATCACGATGTTTTCCTTCACCGTATTGATTGTCACTCCCAAATTCACCATAGCTGATTTAAGACTGTGCCGACCGTACAGTGGCGCCCTCATCGTTTGTTTGGTTATTTCATAAAATTTAGAATGAAAGTGCAAAAAATAAGCACGTTAAGTTGTGCTTCACAAGCTTATACGTTAATATTATTAGAAACGGTAGTTTTATATTGTTTAGTTTCATTATAATCCTTAAAACGGATAAAAGTGGCCACTATATTCCGTTTTAAGGATTATGATAAAACTGTGCGGTCGGCACAGTCTTAAGGTTATGCTGTGACAATTTTTTCTACTGCCACGCCTATTTGCCATGCATCAATTTCTGGTTTGAAGGTGAAATTAAAGTCCCATAATAAATTATAACACATTTTGTGCAGTCCCATAAAAAACTTGAGCATATTGTATGCACCATTCTAATCAGCCGGCTAGCTATCAGGAAACAATCTTATCACTTTTCATACCGTACGCTATACTTTTGAAGACCTACTCGTACTTTCATCTAAATGTTAAACTAATTTTAACGTTTTTAGAAGCGAGATAAGCGAAGCAGGAATGTTTGTTCATTGTAATTTATACAGCATATATCAGAAAGGTGTGGTCATATACATAGAACATTAAACTGAACAACTTTCTCCATGTATCCATGTTCTTTCAACATCATACTCGAAACATAATATAATTAATTAACTGTCCATACCTTCTCGAACCAAATGTTACCTCGCGACCAATCTCAGCGGAGACCAGTCCGCGGTGCGGGAGATATTATAGTGCACAAGTGTATGCGCAGACCTAGGTGCACTCTCTCTTCCCTCACTCTTATAGCCCGATGATTGCAATCCGAGACGACCGGAGAGAGATCAGGCGCAGGACCAACGGCTTAACGTGCTTTCCGAGGCATGGGGGTCTCACACCGCCAATTTCAAAACTCCGGGTTACTAAGAAGTACCTAATGGAAAAACTCAATAACACTTTGCCCGACCCGGGAATCGAACCCAGGACCCCACGCTCAGCAGTCACGCTTGCGACCATGAGACCAACGGGGCAGTCAAAGAGTTAGTTTCCTCATACACGCATCAAGCATCAACCAAGTCACTGATAATACCTACAAATTAGCGTGCACCTAATGAACTAAATTGATATAGCGACATACCACCAAAACGCTAAGAATAAGAACAAGTACCTCCTTGTAAGCTTATTATAAACATCATCATCACCATCTGCCTAGCCTTTTCCCAACTATGTTTGGGTCGGCTTCCAGTCTAACCGGATGCAGCTGAATACCCTTAAACAATAGAAGGCAAATACTCTGCTAATCCCGTATCATAGAATAGTATAGAAGATCATCTCAAGAACAACGAGCGAAAACGTATGCACCCATAGGCACGCTTCACGTACAGCGAGTGCACGTGCACTGGTGACTGGCATTCGGTTCTCCGTAATGCGGGTTGCAGACCAAGAGCTAAGCTAAGTTAGTTTAGCTTAGCTCGCCTATATGATGTAGTTTTTCGGCCTTTTCTATTTGGTTTATCATTTTGGTTTTTTTTTTTTTTGTTTTTCTATTTGGTTTGGTTTTTTTTTGTTTGGTTTTCCATTTGTTGCAGTGTCATAGGCATAGTGTCACTTTATTTCTTTAAGATTGTTTTAGGGTTCCGTAGGTATCTCAAAAGGAAAAAACGGATCACTTCGTGTCCGTCCGTCCGTCCATTCGTCTGTCTGTTCAGAACCTTATCTCTGGAACGCCTAGAGGTATCGAGTTGAAATTAAAACCTCAAGAAGAACTCAAAGTTTGCGGTCCCTTGAAGCTGTGAAGAAATCAAACTTCTAAGTTAACGTAAAAAAGATACGGCCGTTTATGCCGAAAAAAATGTATATTTCGGCATTCTCAAGGGAATCAAAATGTATAGGGTACTTCCCGTTGACCTCGAATAATGAAATTTGGCAAGAAGCAAGGCCATGTAGCACAAGTAAATGGAAAAACCGTAAATTTGTTGTTTACATACCTACTTTATACGGAACCCTCGGTGCGCTAGTCCGACTCGCACTTGACCGGTGTTTATTTTTCATATTGTCCCTTGTGTTTTCTTGATATACTTAGTTATTATTTAATTGAGCTTTTGTATAGTATGTTGTGCTATTTCTTTTGCGTGCTCTAAATAAATGATTTATTTATCTATATCTGTATTTTCAGTCGTTTTATTTAACCGACCTACCTTACCATTCTTTGCTAGTCTGAGATGATTGAATTCCTTCTCGTCTTAGGTTCCAGTAGGTCAATAAGTAAACTACATTGTTGCAGTTTATCTAACAGATAAGCGCTCTATTAGCAGTTCTATTGGAAAGATTATCAAAGCCGTGGGCCAGTCCATCAAGAATGCTGCACTGGAACCCCTATACATTAATAAAAGACATGTCGCAAAGGTTCTTGCTGAAGCAGTTTATGTTAATCATTAAGGTAATATAACTATTTCTGATCATAATCATACATGTTCCGAACTCTGGAGACATTTTGAAACTTTTTCAAAAATAAATTAAACTATTTTCTAATGCACGTGTTATAGATAGCAATATGAAATATAACTATAACTATATATATACATATATCACCCAAATAATAACCTATGAATGTCAGGAATGTCTCAGGTTTTCAGGGAAAGGGTTTTATGAAGTAAAGCACAGAAAGACAAGCTAGGCATTTATTTCAATTTAGGCTTGTCAGTAAACAATCAGAAAGCTAGTCGTCCGTTCCAAATCTAGGTCATCAAGGAGAAGAAGGACAAGAAACTCCTTGGAAACAGTCTTAAAGTAATATATCAACATTTCTCACATTGCCATATATTGGCCATAATATAACATATACAGAAAACTCTAGTTATCAGCAATAATCAAGATAATAATATCAATTAACTTACGTGACATCTGGTCGATCTATCCACATAATAACGTCACTAATACTAATCAACTGAAAATAGGCCGGAGCTCCGTTCTGGTTGATGTCTCGAATCAGAATCGCCACTGCCACTCTGAGCTCCCCCTTTTATAGTCATGAACAAACAACTTCGACGTTTCTATCTACCCTCATCCAAAATATCAACGACATAAAAGATGGGTATCCGTTTGGAATATATTCTATGGTTTGATATATTATTCCTTAATATTTTAACTAGTCTACAGACATACCAAGAGAATTATTGAATAATGTAGAATAGGTAAATATTACATATTTGTTACAACCCATAATTAGGATAATCTATCACACGCGTACCATGTCCACTTCTGCCTCTACTCTACGTTTTCTATATTTTTTCTTCATTTTTCACATCGCAGCGTAGAATTATTTCTAGAATCACCCCCTTACTAATAACTGTTGTATAGCGTCTGTATAGTTACAACGCTTTGTCTTCCTCTTTCGAAAGTCAAATGACCGAAAGAGAGCTGATATCGGTATGTAACTATTCATCTGATATAATAGGTACGTTTATGTAACGGGGTCAGTCATTTCATCTTTCGTTTCTTCAGTTTTTCGGTGGTCATGCTACACGTACTGGATATATAATTAACTAAAGGCTGATTTTTTAATCATCTGGTAACTTTATTCGAGGAATAATTTTGAAATGTTTAGTTACTTCATGCAAAAACTGTCAAGCGTCAATTTTATTCCTCGAATAAAAGTTATCTAGCGATGGATGAATCAGCCACTTAAAACATTTTGATTATTCCAGACTCTTCAATTGCGAAGCTTTTGCCGAAGACTTCATAAGCACTACACTGAGCAACATTGTGATACACAAAATCAATTACAACCTCATCTCACCTTCTGTTTCAAGTTTAACATTGAACTACCTCTCATCGACCTCTCTATTGCTGAGAAAATAATCAGCTTAATGTTATTCACTGCTAAACATAGGCTCATAACATATCAACACCACCAAAAGTGAGCGTTAAAGGATAGATAACGGGTATTTTAATGCTTTGTGGCAAGTATCTACGGTTTTTTTTTTCAACCAGTTCGTTGCATTAATCGCACTTGTGGTAAAGACGGTAAATAAAAAAACAGTTATATACAAGCATTTATTTTTATAATTAAACACAAACGTTGCAAACATTCAATAATGCAATCATAGCACTAATGTTATTTAACTTACTTGAATCGCTATTAGAATTGAAAAAAGATAACATTTGAATGTAAAATAACAATACGGAAAATTCTCGTAGGCCTCAAAGTCGTACCTTCTACAGTTTTAGGCCATTCGCAATACATTGATTATTTTATTTTACATTTAACATTATAGCCAAGCGGAGTCCCAAGCGAAGTATCGGTGTATGAAGAGCAACGAAATATTTTACATTTATTTTTGAATTTTACAAAACACAAACTTTGATAAAATTAAAAAAAAAACTGTTTGAAAATAATTTTACGTGAGAGAATAATGAAGATATTTTAGTTAATAAAAACAATATAAAAGAAAGAAATAGAGAAGATAATAACTCGATATTTACGAAAGGACAAGAAAAAAGGATAGCGAAAATATAAAAACTGCAACGTAGAAGCTTTGTTCTAAGATAAAGTACTAAACTTTACTAAAATTGTAGATATTTTTTCGAACATAATTATATTATAACGAGCTTTATCTAATGTTAAAATAATAACACATTGACTTACAAAGAGAATATTGAACGCTGACCCACTTGTGTTTTGTAAAATTCACGGCATATATTAAGGATAATCTAAGATCATTTAGGAAAAGGATTAGAATATTACAAATTTTATCGTAAAAAATAAGTTTGCGTAAAGTATTTTATTGTCATAGCAATATTGTGTAGTGTCTTCAAAAATATTGTATAATTTTGGAGTTATATTGTGAGAAACAATGCAAGTTTTCATAAACTTTAACGTTAACTTCAACTCTTTTCCATAATGTCAGATTTTTTTTTACATAAATGTTACAAGTCATCTGTATCATTGTTTGATTCAGGCGAGTGCAGTAGGAAGCAAACTGCATCACAAGTGTCATACACCTGTGTTGCAATATGTTTATTATCTGCAAACACTGACAAACTAACTCAACAATTGTTACAGTTCCTATAAATGATAAATGATTGTATTTCTGTAAGTAGGTTTGTACAAACACTTTTACACGTCAATCATATTTTTTTAAAACGAGATGAGGTCCTATTCACACTACAACCCCAAAATAACACCCGCCAAATTGAAAAGCATTAATTTTGAACAAACCATAATAATTATATCATTCGTTACAAATGTTTGAAATATACATTTCTTAGATCAAAAGCATATTTATATCTGTATCGCAAAATTCAAACCTATATACCCCTTTCAGGTTTCTCAATCTCATTTGGCACTACGCGTCTGTCTTGATCAATTAATATAAAAACAAATAAACAGTGCATCGAGAAATAACGCGAACTACACCTACCAGTATCACCTATGTATCAATATATATAAAAGTGAATAAGAGGCACTCTATAGGTTTATATACGCAGATCTAAAATAAGCGTAATCCGTGAAACATCGAACGTGGAACTAGAACATGAATTGTTACTATACATTAACTAACGTAGCGAATAAAGACACCGTCCATCCAAATATACGATCACATAGCCTATGAAAATAATACAACAGAAGCTCAGAATACTACGTAAAAATTACATTTAGCTTCTATATCTCATAGGTATCGTCCTTCACAACAGGTTAATATTTTTTCGATATATACGAAATAGGCACCCGTCTGATCTGCCCTTTAAAAAAAGAATTAAGGGCGTCACGAGTTCCTACATAATACTAACACTCATTTATTTACATCAATGAAGTATTCGGTTGTCTAGTCGGCTGTCGCGAGAAAACTTAAAGTATTGTACTAGTAATATTTGTTATCTTAAATCTCGAATTGTAAAGATTCATCTATCGTCCACCAATATTTGAAAGCTGAACCGCTGGCACTACGATCTCTAAACTAGATGTATCGACCCTAAACGTAATGTACTAAGTTTTGTATTCTCTAATACATTCAGTATACTACTTTCTGTACATCTTCCACTCCTTTGGATTTCGTCACGTGTCTTTTACTTTGGCTTCCATTAGTTTATAATATTGTAACATTATTATGAATTTAGTCTTATTCAATTTTGTATCTATAGTTTCACTGGTTTTGTCATATATATCATATTTGTTGCGTTGATTCGTTTTAAATCATTCTGTTTGACGATCCTCTTTATTCCCACCGATTGATTTACATCGAACCATTATAACACGTACAACTTTCTAATATTGGTCCGCTACAGAGTTGTGAAATGATCTAGCTTATATTAAACTTACTATCTAAGGCTATAATGAACTTAAATTTTTCTATGCCTTGCGTGATATGTATTGCGTTAGAGGCGATTTAAAGCTAACATTTTAATCATTTTTCTCATATCTACGCCTTCTCAGAACTCCGAAACACACCGCAGACTCAGTTTAAATAACTTGCCCCTTAGCATTATGAAGACAAAGTTGACGATGACGTCACACCACGTGGCAGAAGTTCTTTAACCTACAGAAGATATGTAGATAGGTACTTAAACTATGACGAAATTACAACTACCAGTAATCTATAATTTGTTATTAACAAGTGATATGTAGTTGGAGAAATCACTCCCTTTAAAATATAACATTAAAATTTAAACAATACGTTACATCGCTTACATTAACTATTGAACTTAACAGATATCTAGACGAATATTAATGGACTCAGCAATTCAACACTCAAGGTGGCTTACAACTAAAATACTCTACATTATAAAAATAAGTCGATAAGAAAATATTCCAGAGATTCTTTGGCGGCAACACATAATATTATACACGAATTAAATGCTTCTTCACTAATAAGATTCTGATTACTAAAGATGGGCGAACGAAATTTCCGCAATAATCATGAATGGCTCCAAGTCACTTGAAGCCTTAACAAATATCTGAACAGTAACTCTACCGACAAATGAAATATCAATGAACAATAATTAAAATTAAAATAAGATTTCACATAACTTTCCAGCTTTAGATATTATCTTTCCATATTATTTTTCGTTTAAATGTCCATAATATCCTTTGCATTGAAATATTTGACCGGAACGATCTAAATGTAACAACAATCCCATATTCAAACATTTAGAACCTTCTTAGTAAAGAAGTTATAGACGAAGCAAATAAATCGAAGGGGCTCGCAGACCACACAACAAACTCATATGATGTACTTGAAGAACGAGGTCCTAGCCAGGCCTGTGGCAATGACCACGCCAGCTCCGAAGATTTCGTACGATACCTTCACGGGTGCTGCGCTGTTCGTGCAGTTCTTTGGGGGTTCTGGCTTACCTGTAATCACAAAAGCAGTTTCGTTAAACGAAATAATCATCGGCCCTTGTCCCATGTTTGGGTGCTTACATAAAGAAACAGGTTTCCAGTGCAGGCGAGTCTGTGTGGGTCGGTACCGATCGGTGCGGGTGAAATAGTCCCACATTAACTTATGCTCTCACACATAAAGAAACAGGTAAAACATGTAACCGTTTCCTTCCGAAGATTAAACCTGCGCAGACCTGTACCGGGAGTCGGGACCGAAAACCCGCTTCTTTATGTAAGCACCCTTTGGGTTTATTCGCGTAGAAAGCTGGTAACCGGCGCCGGCCTTTGTCGGTGCTGGCAAGCGCATGTTGGCAACGCTGGTCAGCGCAGGGAGTTTCAAGCGCCGACAAGTTCCTATCTGAATTAGTGAGCGCCGGTTTGCACTGGTTCGCGCTAGTTTGCCAAAAAGTATGAGAACCAGCGCCTGTCGGCGCTGCAAACGCTACTTTGCATTTCGGCAAACCTGCTTTCTACTTGAAGACACCCTTACTTGTGGTTGGCGCAACACGGTTTCGTTCGTTGAAGAATAATAATAGAAAAACACCTACTAACTTATTAATTAACGCTTTTAATACAGCAAATAGAAATTCTAGCAATACTCGTAAAACCAATGTTATTTTTATATAATAGTGAAGCAGAAAATGAAAATAGACGACATTTCAATGGTGAAGAAAGAATTATTAGTAATATTATTGATAAAACACAACAAGTTATGAAAGAAAATAAATGAAACATGTGATGGATAAAGATCACCATACAGACGTAAACGAGGATGTTGTAATTAGGATGTGCATTGGTCTTAATTACCTCATTATCTTTATAGTGTAACATTAATAAAGCCAATGTGTCTGATTAATACAATATGAAGATTATTCCACTATGCTTACTATGCTTTCAAGATTGTAATTGGCTCTAATTATCGTTCCCAAAAAGAGACAAATAAATCTTCTATATAATTTTAAAACATAACAATAGAAATATAAATTGAAAATTAACATATAGAAGATGATATCTCTTTCTGCTTTCATTCCAATAAATAAATATAAACCTGGAGGACTGGACTACAGTGGAACCCACAATAAGCCAAGCCTTCTCTTTCAGTAGGCGATATAGAGGACGTTTATTCTTGGAGCCGTCAGTTATATCCGTATGAATATCTCAAAGACATGGAATCGATAAATATAAAGACTCCTACTTCTTTCTATACTCCATGACATAATATAATGTGGGCTATCGCGTATGAATTCGCCGCTAGAGGCGCTAGTATGGCGTGAGGTCTCCGAAATGTCAAATATCACTATTTGTGGGTGGGCAACGCGGGTTTATTTCTAATTAGAATAATGTTGTTAATATTTTGCAATACCTCAGATTAATTATGGCAAATATGAGTTACGGGTCAATGAATGTCAGTGCTTTAAAAACGGAGCTAAGAAAAAGAGGTGCAAAATTAAGCAGGCTGAAAGAACAGCTAATTCAGAGTTTAGTTTGATTACTGTTTACAAACACATTTCTTGTTTTTTGTTTGTTTAAACATGATTTAAATGAAAACTTTGTTTTGACTACTTAAGGACCTTACTCGACAGTGGCGCCAACTGGTGAGCACAAAAACGGTAGCCCTCATTATGAACTTTAAATGAAGAAATTTAAGAAACTCATACTTACTGGTAGCAGCCATCAACTGTGGCAAGTACTTTTGCCAGAATGCGCACTCCTTAACGCGCAGCCCACGACCAACGGAACTAGAGTTCACTGCTAGGGACAAGTACTCTCTTCCATTCGCTGAATGGACCGGCCAATGGATTTTCGTCGATTCCCCACCCGGATTTATAGATGGGTTTCTGGAATTAGATACATGCGTATTCTTAAATGTTGCCATTATAAGTCATAAATTATTTATTTCCTAAAAAATTACATTGTGTTGAAAACATTACAATCAATATGAAAAATATAATAATTATAAAACATTAAATACGATATAGTATCAATTTAGATGGAGATATAATATGCACCTAGCGTTATGATTTCAATTACCGATTAAACTTTGAATAAAATTATTGATTTGAAAACAAATAATGTATATAAGCCGCCAGACATCAAGCCTTATCAATGACATAGATTGAATAATAATTAAAAGATAATCCCTTACCCGCTTCTCGCGAAATTCGCCCAATATCTCATTAGACGTTTGCTAAACTCCACCTCCTCCGGAGAATAATTCTTTCCTGGATTCAAGGGCTCCCCAAATACATAGTTAATTTCATCTGCGTGCATCACTCCTGTCCAAGATGGCCAGGGGTTGTTCTTACTGCGGTGCTTGTAATAATATGTGAAGACATTGTTCCCAGTTTCTGCATAACGATGCGCAAATTCATTCACTCCACACGTAAAGTGATAATCTCCTACCATTTTGTCCAAAGCATTCCGGTTTCTTATAGGATCTTCTGGGTTTAACCAGTCAGTGTACTCGAACACAATGGCCTGGCGTCCAGCGTCATTTACATAAGGGTTTAACTCTCTTACTGCCTGCAAATACTGCTCCCTACTTATCCCAACATTCTCCTCCTTAGGGAACAATTCAGTCAGGTAGTAAAGTATAAAGTAGTAACCTTCCTCTGTATTCGATCCCATTAAAAGGTTTGTCTTTTTAAAGTTCTGGTGAACTAACGACCGAACAGGTAGCTCGTCTAGAAAGGCACCATCTATGATCGGGACGAAAGGGAATTCGCAAATGCCGAGAGTACCCCACTCATTATTGACTAGTTCGTCGGGGCTCTTCTTCCTGAGGCACTCAATCATTGGTCCCATATCCGTTCTAGAGTGTGGACAGTGGACAGCTTCTGCTAAACGAATGCCTCTCAAAACGCTTTCTTCTCTTGATATTATTGCCCAAGGAGCGGTTGCTGCTCCTGACTGCATTATCGCTTGGGAGAACAAGTTTCTCGATAAAGGGGACAGTAAATGTAAGGACACCGATACAGCCCCAGCTGATTCTCCAAATAAAGTTATGTTATGAGGATTTCCTCCGAAGTAAGCTATGTTGTCTTTCACCCATTGCAATGCCATGAGTTGATCAAAAAGACCGGCATTGCCTGGAACGTCGGGAGTATCGAAGAACAGAAAACCGAGGGATGCGACTCTATACTGCATGGAAACATAAACAACTTTCTCTTCCGAGACGAGTATTTTTGGATCATAAACATCTAGAGTAGCTGTTCCTGAGTAAAACCCGCCACCAAAGACCCACAGCATGACGGCTGCGTTTTTGGGTCGAGGTCTTGGCGCCACTATGTTTATAAAGAGACAGTCTTCCTGCATATCTGTGTTGGGATTCCACATCATCGCTCCGGGAAAATCACCGAACACAGTATCTATAATTTGGACGCATGAGTGTGGCAGTGTCGTAGTATTCAGTATTTCATCACCCCAGCTCTCCGCCGGTCTGGGATGTCTGAACCTCAAGTCACCTACTGGTTTTTGGGCATAAGGAATGCCGAACCACGCGTCGACCTTTTTGCCGGTTGCGGCAGTCAGCGTGATGCCCCGAACTCTTCCCTTTCTGGTGCGGACGACGAGCGGATCCTCGTCCTCTGGCCCCAGCTGTGGCTCGTCGGCCATCATTTCCTCGTCAGCCCGCTCATGGTTTGAGTATAACCTCTCATCATACTTTGCTCTCTTGGAGGAAGTTTCCGCGTCTTCAAACTTGGCGCGTTTGGAGGAAGTCTCGTGATCTTCAAGTCGGGGTAGAATGGTGTCTAGTTCGGGGTTGTATCGGACGGCCTCGCCGTGTCCGCGATATGGCTGCGGCGGGGCCGGCGCGGGGAAGTGCGGGGCATGGTCGGGCGCGTGGTGGCGCGCGCGGTGCTCGTGCGGCCCGGCGAGCGCGCGCGCCGCCAGCGCCGTCAGCGCAGCCAACACCACGCGCATACCGCCGCTGCTCCCGCTCCCACTGACACCACCTGCAACCCAAGTAGGTGAATATTAGCAAACGAAAGATTTTAAAACTGAACCAATGTTCAATGACCATATGACCTAACCCATTTGACATGATACAACACGAACGTATCGTGTACGACTCCCCATCATTCACCTTTTTGTAAATCTGGCGTTTCACTGTGCATATCCACAAGACCAACATTAGCTGGTCCTTTATTATCTAGATTATCACAATAAATACCTCTTGGGAACAATGTTGGATTATATATTTTAGTATTTATATATATGTTCGATATAATTTAATTATGAATTCAATGCCAATCTCGAAAAATATTTCACAAATCCCATTCACTATCTCCACCGTCAAATACCGAAGAAAACATTCAGTATTGTAGAGAGCATCAAAGGATTTCGGGACCGACAACCTATGACAAATTAGTTCCCGCACAATATCTCAACATTGTAGATGAAAGTACCTACAGATACAAAACAAACCCGTCATTCATCAAACGAATACAAAAGGACAACCTTTAGAATTTTGAACGAGAAAATATTTTAGGTTCGGAAACGGGTCAAATTGATATTTTTAATGAGGCGTTGTTGTGCTGTTGATCTCGTTGCGAGACAAACAGTTTTTGGCTGGAAAGTGACAAAAGTAAACTTTTTTGTTGTTTTTTGTGTTTATTTAGGTTTTTTTTTTTTTGTGATTGTTGTTTTAGTATAATTTGACATTACACATTACGACTATTCTTCATTGTATGATTTGCGAGAGATTTAAGTTTTTTTCATTAATTATTTTATTTGATCTGTAACTACATATTAAATTCGACTATAGATGATAATAATCGTAACAGCTGCATCTAAAAATATAACGATTTAACTCAAACCTAGCGCTGCCCGCAAGGCTGTATCCTTAGAGAATAGCATGGCTGTACTTATAGTTATTTGCGTGCGTTACATTGTATATTTCGCGTTATTTTACATCGCTAATCGTTGATCCGCTGCATTAATGCAAAACGTTCATGCAATCCTGCGTATTCAAGTTCAGTAACTATGAAAAACCGCTAAACTTTGTTGAATTTTTTTACATAACAGAGCTGTTTTGTAAAACCACTAACGGTTTTGTAACACAGCAGATTCTACAATCTATCTGCGATATACATAATTACATACAATAAAATGTTATTACTTATCTTTTGAAACTAAATATAACTTTAGAACTTCACAGTACCTTTATAATATAAATGATATTCTTGTTTTAAAGGGACTCGTGGCTAAATAATAACAGCCGCACAGGTCGATCGATCAGGTTAAGCTACGCTTGCCGTGGTTGGTCTGTGGATGGATGACCATCTTTACATACGGCTTAACTTTCGATTTCCGATGCACGGAGGGACCGTGCATCGGAAATCGAAAGTTAAGCCGTTGGCCCCTGCTATCATTCGTGGATCTTTGACAGTCGTTACAGGTCGTCAGAAGCCCAAAAGTCTGACAACCTGTCTTACCAAGCGGTATCGTATTTCCCAGTAACTGAGTTGTGGAGGTCAGATAGGCAATCGCTCTATGTAAAATACTGGTATTCAGCTGGATCCGGTTAGACTGGATGTCCCGACATAGTTGTAAGAAGACACTACAAAGTGAAAATAACTTTAATTTCAGAATGAGGAATGAAACTGACGAAATGAGAAATCCCTCCTGAAGTCGGTTAAAAGGGCAGGCAGATGATGATTTTTGTTATACAAATAGGATGTATTCTGTCTATCTTTCTGTTATCGAATTCACCTTTAGCAGTATGGAAGTATGAACTAAAATAGCAAAATCGATTGTTGTAATATTCTAATATAACCGGCGACTGCACCAATATGGACTGCTGGAATGGAGTGTGATGGTGGATTTCGTGCATTTTATTCATAAACTTGACTTGATTTCGGAGCCTTTGACGTGATTTATATTATAAACAGTTGCTGTTTATAATATAATTCATGTTTTTTCGGATCTGATGACCATTCGTCACATTGATTGGCTATTTGGTCGCTATCCCTAATAGGTCGCATTCACTAATACGTCACCTTCTTTTGCCCATAAACATAATACATAATCAGCCTAATAATGTTCCCACTGCTGGGGAGAGAACAGTTGCTTTTGCCCAATCTAAACTAATTTTATTAACACTAAATTTGGTTCCCGACAGAACAGAAGGCTAATTCTCATAATTTGAAACATTCAAAATATAATTGAAGTCTCATATCAGCGACAAACAAATGTCAAAAACTTGTCAAAATGTAGGGAAATTAAAGGTATTTTTGACAGATTGAGACTGAGATCAGAGGGGCAATTCTCGTAATTTTTAAGAACGTTCACAGTCTAATTTCAGTCTCAATCTGTCAAAAATACTTCAAATTTCCCTACATTTTGACAAGTTTTTGACATTTGTTTGTCGCCGAGATGAGACTGCGACAAGATTTTGAACGTTTTAAATTACGAGAATTCGCCTACAGACTGTGAACGTTCAATTATGAGAATTGCCCCTCAGATATCTCATGTTCACTGAGCGAGTTCGCAAAGGTAACGTTACACGTGTTATGTTTGTAATTTGTAAATCTTATGTTGTAAATTATTCCATTAACTTTTAATTAACTACACAATACTGAATTGGAACACTGTAATGGTAGCGTATGTATGTAATAAATAATTAAATTATAAATATTAATTATTTTTATTTTTTTATTGTTTGTTGAGTCTCTGTAAGTACTCATCTGATTACAAAAAATCATTCACTGAAAGCTACACTACCTTGTTATGTTTTATGATAAAGTTCCACGCAGATGGAAGTCGCGAGCAGAAGCTAAATAATGAATAATTCCGGAGTAAAGTTACGCCAAACTTTCATCTCAAAAATGTATGGAGGCCTTTGAGATTCTGAGGTTTTAAGACAAATTAAAACATCAGTACCTATGTAACGGCCCCATGGCAGGGTAAGACCGTTTGTACACGGCACGGATTCTTTACGGTACGGTGGTTAAATTGGGCCGTAGAAAAAATGTGTCCGTCAACAATCGTACATAGTGATCTATACAACACTGACGACCGTGCCTACACACCGCGAACAAACCGTAGTTTTTCACGGCAAGAAATACGTGTGTGTACAAAGGGCCTTAAAGGGCTCTTACATAAAGGGACTCATGACTTAACGCGGTCACTGTCGGACTGCATAGAAAAGAAAGAAAAGTGCGATGACGCAACGCTGGTAATTTATTGCAAAATATGAAGCAATTATTTATCTATTTACAAAAAATCTAAAACACTAGTGCTTTAGTACCTATGTTGCTTGTAGAATAATCTGACTAAAATCAGAATGATTGTATGTATATTAGTATGGTTTTTATTGTGAAAAGAAAGTTTTTAGAGGTATTTTCATGATTTTTTGTATCGTATCATATTAGTTGCATTATGTTTTCAGCACACTATCTAACTAGCATATACCCTGAATAATATCATATATTTATCTGATTTAGTTTTCTGTAGTCGATCATATTATATTTTATGTAATATGAGTCTTGCCTGAATTAAATGTTTTTTTTTTATTTATATACTTTTAGGCATTATAAAACATGCGTTTTTTGCGTTTAGGTCATGTAGTTCCCTTAATACACATCACTTGAACCGGTAACTCATTAGGTACAACGCATACCTATGTACAGTCAGCAAAGGAGATAACTATGCGGGGTCGTCGAATATATGTATATAGTTGAAATTAAGAGCGTTAACGCCGATTTTGGCTGTTTGATTTTTGTTTGCCTCTTTGTTTCACAAGGTTGTTATAAAAATAAGAATAATAAATAAAAATAAACTGACGATTAAATAAGTATCATTAAATATAACTCAACGGATCAACATGGGTTAGTTTGACTATAATGACAGAGAGCGCACTAACTGTACGCACACAGACACGCGCGCATCTGTGTGAGTGCAAAGAGCACTGCAATTACCTAGACTTGGTGCCGCGGATTTGGCGTTAGCGTTAAAGCTCTTAAGTAAGAAACCGCAATTGGTTTGTTACTAAACATCAACCAAAATAAAACGAAAATTTCGTCATAAATGTCGCGCCACATTTCAGATAAACTATTTTTAATCAAGATGAAAACTTTAATTGTTGGTTTTTCACTAGGCAAAGAAAACCGAACAAAATGATAATTGATAAGCAATACGATGAAGATAAAAGATTATAGTTAGTTATTATACGTGTTGGAATATCTTATTGAAGATTAGATAGTGTGGGGTTCCCGGCGAGAAGGTTTTGACCCTCAATAGAAATTAACCTCATTTCTTCATTAGTCATTTTTCTTCTTTATGGATTTTATCCACAAGAGGGTGCATTCTGAAAGTAGATTTGATTGGTTTTCTAAAAGATAAACACAAGTTAACAAAAAGATCTTATTCTAAATGTAAACTAGCATAACCCAATCAAAGTTAAAATATTTCGCCTCGTTTTAACAATCAACATGTATAATTGAAAATGTTACCCCTGCATGTAGACCCTTTTTTATTACTTACATTAAAATTATTATATTTTTCAATTAAGAAATTAATATAGTACAATTATAAAAAAAAAATCTTAAAGTTGACAACGTCGCAAATACACACATCAAAAGTGTCTAGGGATCAAGCATTTTTATGCGGATTTCTTGAGATTGAGATGTGGCTTTGTAATAAATTTATGATTTTATAAATTGATATGGATCATTTTTGGTGCATTTCATAATTTGAATCAGGAACTGTGAATCAAATTCGAGTAAAAGATGAAAATCAGCTGTCAATATTTTCCCTATAAAAACATACAACGCATTGAAGACATTATTAGTGCTACTGTTTCCCTACTACTGATTAAAACCAACGTTATTATGGAGCGGCGACGTCATTTAAGCAGGGAAGAAATGCTCAGAGCCCTGGGAATGATAGAAGCTGGTTCCCGGCAACGTACTGTGGCTTTAGCTCTGAATACAAGTCAGAGTGTTATCAGTCGACTTTGGACACGTTACCGAAGCACTGGTACCGTGGCTGAGCGCCATGGAGGACGGTATCGCTGCACCACACGGAGACAAGACCGATACATTCAAATCTTAACTCGAAGAGCTCCAACAATAACCGCCATGATGTTAGCCGTGAGGCTTCATCACTCTTCAGGGAACTTAATTAGCGACCAAACAGTCAGAAACCGCTTGCATGAAGTGAACCTTCATTCCCGAAGACCGCTACGGGTACCACCTATAGCAATGCACAATCGTAGGATTCGATATCAATGGGCTCTTGAACACAGAAATTGGGCAGAAGAACAATGGCGTTTCGTGTGCTTTTCTGATGAGTCTCGTTTTGGTATGAGACCGGATACAAGACGTATACGACACTGGAGAACCCCTGGACGCCAACAGCGATTAAAATCCTGCCAGGAAGTCCATCCTTATAGTGGTGGAACCATCATGGTATGGGCGGGTATTTGGATCGGCGGAAGAACTGAGTTGATTTGGATCAGAGGCAACCTCAACGCTCAAATTTATGTTGAGACGATTGTATCAGACGTCATCGTTCCTCTACAAGTGCAAATCGGTCCCTTATTTCAGTTAATGCATGATAATACACGACCGCACACCGCAAGAGTTGTAAGACAGACTCTCGCCGCAGCTAACATCAATGTCCTGCCCTGGCCTGCTCAGTCGCCAGACTTGAACCCGATTGAGCATGCATGGGATATGCTACAGAGAAGAGCTCTGCCGAATATGGAGGGTATCCAGTCGCAAGAAGACCTTTTTTTGTTGTTGCAACGAACATGGGCGGCCATTCCACAGCGTGATTTGGATGAACTCATTTTGAGTATGCCAAACCGATGTTCTTGTGTTGTTAGTGTTCGCGGTAGAAACACGGATTATTAATTGTTTAAGTTACCCAATAAAATTTTAGAGAAAACTGTTATTTCAGTCTTTTTTTCGAACTTTTGTGTTAGTGGTTCAAATGTCAAAAATCCCTTTATTAGGAAAATGGCAAATTTCTTTATTAATGCAAAGGTGACTTGGTTTATCGTTACTGTGACAAACGAAAACACTTTATTTGATGAATCCTTAAAGAAAATTTTAATTAATATCAATCAGGAGAAAAGTTATTGCAAAAATATATGTTGATCCCTAGACACTTTTGATGTGTGTAGCTATCAAATATACCTACAGGATGAAATTTATTGAAAAATTTTCTCTGTTTAAATGAATTAAACACTTCTTCTTCTCCTTCTGGGCCACAATAGCCACTATGTGGATCCCTGACACAGACAGATGTCGACCTGGCAGACCCTGTAGAAGATAGTGCGACGAGCTGGAGAAAACAAACTACCTTCTAAATAAAAATATTAAGAAAATATATCACTCTGTGTTGTGCCAAAATATTTATAGAGAAACTAGCTGACCCCGCAAACGTCGTTTCGCAAAAAAAAAAAAATAGATAGTAACCGATTCTCAGACCTACCCAATATGCACACAAAATTTCATACAAATCGGTCCAGCCGTTTCGGAGGAGTATGATAACTAACACTGTGACACGAGAATTTTATATATTTTTATATAGTGGGTCGGGGCAAAAATATTTTCGTATTTTGAATCTATTGTTAGTAATCAAACCTCTTTGGCAGTACTGAATGTAACTGGCTGGTTTTAATACTATTAAATTTTGACATTCTAAAGATGCAATAAATTAAAAAAAAACTAGTTCCCGCCATTTCTCAATTGTTTTTCAAGCAAACAACATGAACGTATGTGACGAAGAAATTCGGCACATTTTAAAATTTTATTACAAAAAAGGTAAAAATGTGACGAACGCCGCGAATAAAATTTGTGCGGTTTACGGACCTAATGCGGTATCAATACGAGTAGCACAAATGTGGTTCAAGCGTTTCAAGTCAGGAAATTTTAGTGTGAAGGATGAAGCTCGCTCTGGACGCCCTGTCACGGATAAAATCAGTGCCATTTTTGAAAAAGTGGAGCAAAATCGACATATTAGTAGTTATGATATTGCTGAAGAACTGGATGTTGATCACAAAACAGTTTTACGGCATTTACAAAAGTCTGGGTACAAGAAAAAACTTGATATTTGGGTACCACATGATCTCACTGAGAGAAACTTAATGCAACGTGTTTCCATTTGCGATTCTTTGTTGAAACGTAATAATTCCGACCCATTTCTTAAACGGTTGATTACGGGTGATGAAAAATGGATCACTTACGATAAGAATGTCCGAAAAAGATCGTGGTCGAAGCATGGGCAAGCCCCACAGACCGTGACAAAGCCCGGCCTGACTCGAAACAAAGTGATGCTGTGTGTTTGGTGGGATTGGAAAGGAATCGTCCACTATGAGCTTTTGCCGCCGGGTAAAACTATCGATTCTGACCTCTACTGTCAACAACTGATGAGGTTAAAAGAAGCTATTGAGAAAAACCGGCCGGAGCTGGTGAATAGGAAGGGCGTGGTGTTTCATCACGACAACGCCAGACCGCACTCATCTATAGCCTCTCAGCAAAAATTGAGAGAGCTTGGCTGGGATGTGTTGATGCATCCTCCGTACAGCCCTGACTACTTTTGCCCCGACCTAATATTACATATTTGGCAGCTATTTACGACGTAGCCAACCTTCAGAATGCACAGCCATAAGCCTTGTATTCGTGGTAAACGAAAGTTGAGCAACAGTTGCTAGACATAATTTTGCAAGTACAGTCAACAGCAAAAGTAGATGATGAAAATCAGAAATTCAATAATAATTAACGAACGGAGTTCGCGTCAGAACTGTGTGGCGTCGAAATAGTTAATGTTTGGTGTAATTTACAATCACATAACGACACTTCGACGCCACACAGTTCTGACGCGAACTCCGTTCAATAGTATTGAATTTCTGATTTTCATCATCTACTACTGCTGTTGACTGTACTCGTACCTACATAATAGCAAATGTTGCTGAACACATTGCACCTCGGAAAGCACGTTAAGCCGTTGGTGCCGGCTGTCATTCTAGAACTTTGACAGTCGTTACGGGTAGTCAGAAGCCCGAAAGTCTGACAACCAGTCTTACCAAGGGGTATCATATACCCAATAAATGGGTTGTGGAGGTCAGATAGGCAGTCACTCCATGTAAAATACTGATATTCAACTGCATTCGGTTAGACTGGAAGCCGACGCCAACATATATGGGAAAAGGCTAGGCAGATGATGAGGATGACTTATTTCTTAAAATAAAAAATAATTAATTAAATTCCTCACAACGAAACCGTTGTTAATAGCAACGTTTAAAGTATATAACAAAATTCAGCCTCAACTTTGATGTTAAAATACTCCATCAAATTTTAGCGAAGTGCAAATATTTGTGGGTCGGCTACAGAGCAATAATCCCGGAGTATTTGTACTGCTCGGTCAATATAAACAATCGAACATCCGCTGGCCGGCTGGGGAACCATTGGGGGATATGAGGGTCAATATTGGGGTAAACGTAGAGAGAGATGGGGATACTAGAGCTCACTGGATTACTATCACGAGTATAGGTAGTGCAATCCACGAAGACGCGCCCCACTATTCTTCCGAATCGTTAGTGATTATCGCTAGTAAATTCCCCTAGTGTTTCAGTTTTTCGATACGCACTAATTACCCACTAATAATAATTAGTGTGTATCAACAAAACTAAAACACTAGCGGAATGTTTCAGATTTGTGCTATAAGCATTAGGAAAAAGAGTGGGGCGCGTCTTCGTGGATTGCACTATCTATACCTAGCTGTTTTTTAAGTTCTGTAGAGGCCGAATTTTTATGTACGTTTGCCCCGCACGGCCCCGCTGAATTTGCGATTTAGGTGTGCACCAATGCAATGTACTTGCCTCTAGGAGTATATGTACCGGTTTCTTTTTCAATGTACCTCTGTACTTTTGAAGAAATATGCATAAAAAGGGGGCCGTGCCAGCCAAACGTTTTCAGCACGGCCCCCGTGTAACTTGAAAAATATAAAGCGTATTAAAAAGGTTCCTAAACTCAAGGAATGTACTCTATTAACACGTTATATGTACCGTAACAGATATTGTGAATTCGTAATAACAAATAATATATAGATGTGGAAAGGGGGCCGTGCTGGAAAAAATAAATATAAGAAAATATCTAAAAAAGACAAAATAACCTTAGCCAAAAACTATTAAAATATAATTGATGTTTGGCAAGTAACATATGTACCGCATTGATTTCTCATACAACTTGCAAAGTTTAAAAAATAAACCAATTTTAGTTTATTCAGCACGGCCCTCTATAGTTGCCTATATCTTTTTAAATATGACATGTTTGTTTACAAAATTCGACTTCCTAAATTATGTATAGGAGTACATTCGTTCCCAATAAATTGCGATTCTGCTGTATTAGTACTTTAAAAGATAAATTGGATCAAAAATATCATATAATACAACTGATAGGGTGACCATGGTTCCATATATTAGGCACATATATTCTAAGGCCGCCCATTGTATGTTTTGTAGTAATAAGTGTTTTTTTTGTTATGTATTTTCTGGTGTACAATAAAGTATATATAAATAAATCACAGATATATTTCCAATAAATCACACGGATTGAACCGTACATTACAATAAAATTACAGATTCATTACATTTCACAGATTAGTTACGTTTACCTATAGAATAATCTAAACTATGTGTCACTAACACTACAGAGCTTAAAAGGCTTTGAAAAATCACAGATACGTTTCCAACAATTCACATCGATTGAAGTACCTATATTACAATAATATTACTTACATTAATCACATTAATATTATTTGGAATAATCACAGGCAACTAATTCAACCTACGTAATCACAGTAGTGTTTCAAGCAACTGAAATAATTAGAATATTGTTATTATTTTTACATAATTATAAAACATAAAAGATCACTCGCGAATCATATTTAGATTAACATACAACCTGACGCTGGCCTGCAATTGCAAAAAATCGTATGAAAATTTGTATTTCGCGGGCTACACTGAAGCAAATACCCATAAGTAACGTCATACTCACCTACCTACCTATGGTAGGTATACGCCTATAAAGTTAGGTTTTGTGATTTAAGAATTCTAACCTTAGACTTAATCAAGAAATGATTACGCAACAAGCAATTACTTCTATTGTATACGGGTGTAAGACTTAGCACACTCTCGCTTACACTTCACTAAATTTTGATATTTTTAAATTTCATTAAATAAACCTAGAACTTAAGTAAATTGATTTTAGTACATATCAAATCCGTTTCTTAAGTACAAATAAATAATATGATTACTTTTAACTACCTGTTTATTAACATTCCATTTCCGTGCTTGAAATAGAATTCACTGCTCAACGACACGTAGAAAACACGTGAATACTGAAATTAATGGAGCAATGTTTACATTTACTGCTGTAGGTATATTGTGCGCGTAAAAATGTGACTGATCAATAAACACTCTAGCGCAACTGCGCAACATGAAGTAACCGCGACACCAGCGCCACTTCAAAAATCACGGTAGCGTCAGTGAACTAATAGCGACCGCACAGGACAAGTTTTAACTGATTTAATTCCCTTAAAAGATGTCATCGCTAATATTAATTTTCAAGAAAAAAAAACAAATTGTAAAAAAAGAATGTTTATTTCAATGCAGTCACATAATTTAATTATTTATTATTATTTATTTATTTATATATACTTTATTGTACACCAGAAAATACATTAAAAAAAAACCACTTATTACTACAAAACATACAATGGGCGGCCTTAGAATATATGTACCTAATATATGGAACCATGGTCACCCTATCAGTTGTATTATATGATATTTTTGATCCAATTTATCTTTTAAAGTACTAATACAGCAGAATCGCAATTTATTGGGAACGAATGTACTCCTATACATAATTTAGGAAGTCGAATTTTGTAAACAAACATGTCATATTTAAAAAGATATAGGCAACTATAGAGGGCCGTGCTGAATAAACTAAAATTGGTTTATTTTTTAAATTTTGCAAGTTGTATGAGAAACCAATGCGGTACATATGTTACTTGCCAAACATCAATTATATTTTAATAGTTTTTGGCTAAGGTTATTTTGTCTTTTTTAGATATTTTCTTATATTTTTTTTTTCCAGCACGGCCCCCTTTCCACATCTATATATTATTTGTTATTACGAATTCACAATATCTGTTACGGTACATATAACGTGTTAATAGAGTACATTCCTTGAGTTTAGGAACCTTTTTAATACGCTTTATATTTTTCAAGTTACACGGGGGCCGTGCTGAAAACGTTTGGCTGGCACGGCCCCCTTTTTATGCATATTTCTTCAAAAGTACAGAGGTACATTGAAAAAGAAACCGGTACATATACTCCTAGAGGCGAGTACATTGCATTGGTGCACACCTAAATCGCAAATTCAGCGGGGCCGAGCGGGGCAAACGTACATGAATTTTTAATCGTGAGATAACTTTAATTTGAAGAATAAGGTCTGATTTCTCAATCGACAGATAATTTTTATTCGTGGAATTAATTTATTTTTAGTAAGTATATTCATGTATTTATATACATTTATTTGTGCTTATATATATATATATATATATATATATATATATATGTGTAACTAGGTATATATTATATTCATAGTTTTAATAGGTTTATGCGTATCTTTATATTTAAAATATTTATTCCTCAATTTTCGTGATTGCACCTACCACTGTTTGTCTCTGCATCACCCAAAGGTTGACTGGTAGAAAATGCCTATGGCATTAAGTCCGCCTCTGTACATTTATGTGCTTGAAGTATTAAATAAATAAATAAATAAATAATAAAATTGACAGATTTTGAAAGAACTGTCAAAAATTCAAAATTATTCCTTGGATAAAATTATCTGGCGTTTGAAATCTCTGCCCTAATTATGAAAAAAATTATATACAAAACCTGTCAAACTAGAAAAGTTATTTGAAGATTAAAAAGTCGGTTTTTAATTTATTATTTTCCTCGTCCCTTGATTTTTGGTTTTCATCATCCGCCTAGACTTTTAATTCAGAAAATAGATCATCAAACGTAGCATCTAAACTTCAACGAGTAAAACTACCCATAAAGGAAAGAAAGAAAGAAAAATATTTGGGACACACAGGAAATAAAATAGTAAAAAAGAAGGATTTAAAAGTAACAAAGTCACATTACAAAGAACCAAAAAAAAAAGACCTGTGCGAGGCCAAAAAGGCTACCATCTCAGCATAATGCTGCGATATTTAGTAGGTAGTTCATTCATCCATCAAACGTAGCTTATGATTCTTTCCTTTAAGAGGAGAAATACTATTCAATGATAAAACCATAAAGGGTGTCACTAAACCTATTTGTTCTGCGAGAAATTCAGCATGGTATCCTTTGCGTACAATACAAGACAAATACGGTGTAACATTGTAACTCCAGTCAATCAGCTACAAGCTTCCGTAGCATTCATTTGTTTTTAACAATGGACTCCCGGAACCTCTTTTACAGCCAGAAAGCGCGGAATACAGGGCTGGTACAATAGAGTTTCAGACTGGGTAATTTTTTTTTGCACTGCTTAAGGTTTTAGAGAAACGTTGCTCTAAGTTTACCAACATAATTTGAAATCATTAATCGTAGTTATAGATCGTGGCTTCGAATCCAAGCAGGCTAAGGCGCCTGCTTTGCGTAATTTATTTTATCACAACTGCTCGCAAAACGGTGAAGGAAAACTTCTTGAGGAAACCGGTATGTCCACGAACCGAAAATTAAAAGACTTGTGACTTCCACCAACTCGCACTGGGCCCGCGTGGTTTATTATAGCCCACTCCCTGTCGAAGTGAGCAGGACTGTTTCCCAGCAGTGGGCTTATAAGTTGATTAAATTGCTTAAATTTCAGTAATGATTAACGTCTACAGAACCACATTTTTGGACTTGTTTTTTTATTTTTTTTTGTGGATGGGAAATCATCCAATGACCCCTCCCGCTCTGGGTGGAGCAGAAGGGAGTGTCAGACTCTTACTGACTAAAACCCACCCGTGTTCCTTCCTTAGCCCTTTGTGTTCCGGGGTAGCGGTAACCCTTTCGGACAATCCCGCTGCCCCGGCAGGCTTCGGCCCTTTCGGGCCCCTTCCTAATGCTGACATCTCTTTGAGGCGCGCGTGGAACACGTACGCGCCGTCCGGCACGGGCCTGGTCCTGATCGGACGGAGAGTTACCCATTACTCTCCGGCGCCTACGGTGGCCGGGAGTCGTCTCGCGGCTCCCGACGCCCGGGGCGTCTCCCGCGGCGGCTGGGACGTGAGGCCCTCTCCCTCAGCCGTCCCGCCACCTCCTTCGCTAGCATGACTGCTTCGCAGAAGGAGGTGACTGCCTCCCACTCCCTCTCGCCCCGGACCATGGCTTGAACCAGGGCCGGGCGCGAGAGGTCGCCGCCGCCGCCGATCGCCTCTGCGAGAACACGGCGGTGCTCCGCCCAATTGGGGCATACCGCCACCGTATGCTCCACCGTGTCCTCCGGGCGACCCTCGCAGTGGTGACACCCGGGCGTATCCTCCCGCCCGATAATGTGCAGGAACCTCCCGAAACACCCGTGTCCGGTGAGGACCTGCGTCAGGCGGTAGGTGAGGGCGCCGTGGCGCCTCTCTAGCCACTCCTCAAAGAGGGGTCTTACCGCCGCTATCGCGGCGTGCCCAACGACGTTTAAACGGCTCTTAACTTCAAACAAAATTTATAAACAAAAGGGCTTAATGAATATTACGTTATAATCAGTACCAGACACTGACAATGTAATTAAGGCACAATTACTGCACCCAAAATCTTTTAGATAATCTACATAAAATCTAGGTCAAAAATGAAAAATATCTAGATATTACGATAAAAAAAATGATACCAACACACTATTTGTTCTGAATTGCACACTGATATATCATTCTTCGAGAGTTCTTCGGAAAATAATCAACCGTTTCCTACATTTTGACGAGTTATGCGAACATAAATGTAGGGAACAGGTGATTTTTCTTCGCGATTTTAGGTTTGGTCCCATAGTAATATTTGTCGTGTCGTGTCGTTTTTGTGTGTTTGTTTTGTTGTTTGTTTATTTTTGAAGTGAAAACTTCTTTAGCGGCGCTGCGTATTTTTTTTGGAATGGGTAAAAATCTCTAAACTCGCGTCAGGACACGTGACCTGATCGAGAATTCGTAAGACGGATGGAGAGAGGGCAGGCGGCGCAAGGCGCTTGCGCGAATGTTGAAGTGAAAACTTCTTTAGCGGCGCTGCGTATTTTTTTTGGAATGGGTAAAAATCTCTAAACTCGCGTCAGGACACGTGACCTGATCGAGAATTCGTAAGACGGATGGAGAGAGGGCAGGCGGCGCAAGGCGCTTGCGCGAATGTTCGATAATTGTCATGTTTGTGTACGATAGCGCAATGAATAAATATTGTATCCTACCACATAAATAATAATACTTTTATACTGATAACGAAAGCAATTCGTACAAAATTATTCTCTAACCATTCCAAAATATCAAAAATGCAGAACATTAATATTTAAGTTTTCACTTCTGCCGGCACTCCCGGAGTGCAACCCGTCGATTTTTTTTTTGTTTGTGTTTGTTTGTTTTTTGTACAATGACCCCTTAAGAGGTTATCCATTAATTACCGGACACCCTGTACACACCCTGTACATTAACCTTCCCTTATAGATTTTCCTTCTATTATAATTTTCAGACTGCGTTTGTTTCTTGGCGACTTTAATTTTTTCTGACGTTCCATAAGCGCCCAACTTAATGTAAAATAAAATATTTTTAATTTGAACTTAAGAATAAAAAGTTTGAAGGACTTGTCTCGTAATCCATCTGTCATTTCTTTGGTGTCCCCCTTCTGTATTAGCCATCCACATTCATCTATTAGTTGTATACTTATTTAATACTTTTTATGCGAAAGCAACCTGTCTATCGGTTACCTTTCACGGATGTCAGCCACATGTATACACCATGACCTTTTGTTTTTTTTGAGGATGGGAAATCATCAAATGACCCCTCCCGCTCTGGGTGGAGTGGAAGGGAGTGTCAGACTCTTACTGACTAAAACCCACCCGTGTTCCTTCCTTAGCCCTTTATGTACCGGGGTAGCGGTAACCCTTTCGGACAATCCCGCTGCCCCGGCAGGCTTCGGCCCTTACGGGCCCCTTCCCTGTTACTGACATCTCTTTGAGGCGCGCGTGGTACACGTACGCGCCGCCGCCGTCCGGCACTGGCCTAAACCATGACCTGGGTTAAGTTAGTAGAGTTAGACATAGGATACTTTTATCCTGGTTACAACCAGGATAAAAGACCACAAGACCAACGGGGTATTCGACGCCATGACAACAGCAGATGTCCACGCAGCCTCTTGGTGACAGCGCCACTTTCAAACTTCAATTTCAGAATCGAATTCTATTTTTAAATTAATACTGGTTTTTGGAGCCACAGAGATCCATATTTAAAGTCCACACGGTACGAAAATAACGACTGTATCCGTTTCCATGTACGGTCGAACCGAGCCGCTTATGCAAATGGCCACAGAATTAATTATTTATGCTGTTTTTCTTCAGTAATTGTATTAACATAATACTCAGACTATGATTTGTTTCAATTTACACGTTTCGTTTTACGCTTGTGCTTGTTATTTATTGTTTTTGCCGGGTTCCTATATTTTACTAAGCGTTAATGATATTAACGAACAGTTGGTAACTTCGCAAATCATAGCTCACTGATAACTTACACGTTATGAAATTGTTAAAGTAATTCGGATTAAGTTGTTCCAACTTCTATTTGAATTTTAAAATATTTTTTCATCTATGCGACATTTTTTTTATTGTATAGAATCACGTTTAGCTACCACTTGTCAAAATGTACGAAAATTCGGGTTTTTTTTTTTTGACAGTTTGAGACTGAGATCAGACTGTAAACGTTCTTAAAATTACGAGAATTGCCCCTCTGGTGTTAACCTATTGATTCGTCATTCTAAGGCTAAGGTGTTATCATCGTAAAGACTGACCCAGGAAAGAAGTTCCCCTTCTTTGCGGCACGTTAAATAAACGTATTACCGACACACTGCCAAACATACTATGACAGTTCTTAATCTCAGATACGCCCATTGCCACTCAACTATCTACTTTAGGGTTGTGTATTCCAAAGTTGATTTATGAGTGACTTTTTTTTAATAAAAAGGTCCTAAATAAATTTTGATTGCCATAGAATTTGAACTTTGTTTTGTTTGACATCGAGTGTATTGTTCCAAAACTTAATAATTATCTGAGATTCTGAATTCAAATACACGAAAACAGTTGAAAAGCGCCTTGATAGATAACAGCAGAGTCAGCAAAGTATGCTTTAAAAAAAGAATCCTACCACCATAAAGGAGTGCCAAGGCGACACCCAATCACAATTACGGCACCAATTAAACCTCGCCAAGGCCATAGACGAAAGCGACTGATAGCAAGACCTGTCGCATAGCCACCACTCACCTTCTGCTTTTGAATTGCAAATCGTCTGTATCTGCACTGCCGACCTTCGGTCACGCGAGCGCGCGATATCGCCAGCCTCGCTGTAATTTTGAAGAGAACTTCAGTATTTTTTACTTTTTTTCTTGTAAGACGTGCCGGGCTGTTGCTATGCTTTGTTGACACCTAATTTGGATGTAGATGAAAATTAAAACCCCTTGTGTCAGACCAGGATCAGTTCGATACCGAAAAAAATATTTTGTATTAAATTATCTCTGATTGAAATCTCTTTATTATACTTTGACTAACAAAGCGACGTACAGTTGTCCGGGTGAGAAGCAGCTCGTCCTGAGGTGGATACCCGCAGCCTTCAGTAGTAATTTCCCATTGCATGCGAAGTTTTTCGTTTTCATGGATGCCTGCGTTCCTACATATACTACCTAATGGCACACCACTGATACACTCACTGATGCGAGGCGATAACTTACTTGCAACGTTTATTTGTTTGTAATGTATCGAGTTTTTGTAACGCGTTAAATTAGTCAGTGCAGCGAGCCGAGCCGCTCGGTGCGAGCGCCGTGCCGAATCTTCCACTAGACTGTCGGCTTTTTCGTGAATTCCTTTGAAACGCGTTACAAGTCAAGTCACTGCAGCGAGCCGATGCGACCATTGCGGGCGCATGTTTACAAACAAGTCAGTGTAGGTTGAAACTTTCCCAAAGCGAGCGTTCGCCAAGTTTAGTGTATCGCCGTTTTGTAACAAGAAATGAAGCGCGCTTAAGCCATGTGCTCGAAGCGAGCGTTCGCCGCGTGTTGTGTATTGGCGTTTTGTAACCAAGCTCGCATTGAATGATACAAACAAACGTTACAAGTCAGTCTCCGCCTTTACAGATTATTCCTGACGAACAGCTATCACAAAAATAATTTCCAATATTGTTTTATATCTGAAGTAGGCCATAAGATCCAAGACTCATCAATCACTATCCTATATTTCAGTCATTATGTATCTATCACCTGTCAAATCAACTTACAGAATACCCTCGCAAGATACTTGCTCAATTTGATTACGACACTCGTCTCATTTGAGCAGTATATTGTGAGAATATAGGGGAATATTCGACGCGTTATACCACCGATATCGTCGTCTTCAACAGCGAGAAGCTCAAAACGAAATTTATAGGCGATTTTATACCCCAAGGGAGCCTATTACAGAGCGACCGGCCAGAGTAACAAGAACTCTTGAAGTAGGTTCTCCATGTATTTGGGTCAGCCCGAGGATAAATTTAAATGTTGGTTTTTCATTTTAATATTTGAGTTCAGCTGTTGGAATTGTAGATTTTGAGGGAGGGATAATGTTTCAGTTTAAAAGTAGTGTATTGATAAAAGTAATAGGTATGTGTGGTTCTGTGGAAGATTGAATGTCATCAGTCTTTTAACTGTGAACAAATGACGTGTAATTGGAGAGGCCTATGTCTAGCAATGAATTACTATAGGCTGATAATGATGACGCAATCCTAATTTATAAATTGCTATATGACGTTTCAGATAAGAGAATATAATCAATAATAAATTACCAAATAGAAAGAAGAAAGAAAGAAATTACGTTTATTTGCGGTGAACTTGATGCAAAAAGAACATAAACACAAAAAATAAAATAAATAAAAGGTAGGGGGAAACATGCGCCACATCCACGCGAAACGGCTGTCGCTCAACATTATGCTACGACCCTGTGCAAGACAGAGCCCCAGCGCTGGTTTTCAACGACAGCCGGCGCGGTAATGACGTCGTCCGATGCAGCAAACACTTAATAGGACACTGTACCGGTACAGCGTACTTAAAGAAAAATAATGTAATTGAATATAAAAGTGATAGAATGTTTACTAAACAGGAAATAGACATAGGTACAGTCAACAGCAAAACTCCGTTCATTAGCATTGAATTTCTGATTTTCATCATCTACTTTTGCTGTTGACTGTACATGCTATGAGAATATCATCCTCAATAAATGTTTTACGCTTTAAAGTAGTGGCAACATTGAACATTTCGAAGCGTCCTTATTTGACATAACCTAACTTATGTGTCACCCAAATAGTTAGTCACCCTACAGTCCGCTCGGTATCTTCGCAGAGAATCCTGCCAAAGGTTGGGTACTTGTCGTATATTTTCTGAGGACGAAATTACTGGCGGGTGATGAGAGGCAGTCGGTGGCTTCATAAATTTACAAAATGGCACCTTCACGGAACCCGCGAATTACGGCCGCAGAATATTTACGGCCGATTACATAGTTTAACGACGGTTAACTTCAAGTTTAAACGATGGACGCTAGTAGGGTTAGAAAATTTTCCTAGACACACGTCTAGGAACAAAAAATATTCGAAAAAATTTAAAAAAGCTCTTACGCACATGGCTAAGAGAAAGCACGTTAAGCCAGCCAGACATTCGTGGATATTTGACAGTCTTGACAGGCTGAAAAGTCGCTCCATGTATTTATTTATTTTTATTATTTATTTTAAACAAATACATGGAGCGACTGTAAAATATTGGTAGGTATTCAGGTACATCTGGTTATACTGGAAGCTGACCCTAACATAGTTGGGAAAAGGCTAGGCAGATAACTGTCTGTCGGACCGTCATAATTTATGACCACAATGATCGACACCTATATTGATAGAGATCTGAATGTGGAAGGATTAGTTATGAATACTACTGATTTCTATGAATCTGATAAGTACAGAAAGTTTTATCGAAAGGATTATCGACTCAAAACTATACAAATGGGTACCTGCTAAAAAGATATTATAATTTTAATTCTTTTTACTATTTGTGGTGGACTAAAATTTATTTTAGGTGCATCGTCTTCACATATAATTATATAATGAATGTATACAAAAACTTGTAAAACATTTTTAAAGAGTAACGGTGGAGTTTCTTGCCCATTCTTCTCCACACGAAAACTACCTTTTGGAAGGGGCGACTAGAATCAATTCTATTTTTTAATTTTAATTTTTGACGTTCAAAAGTGCCTTTTAAGTGCCTATTTGAAATAAATGATTTGACTTTGACTTTGAAGAAATTGTTATTGTAAAATTAGCACGTGTAACAGTAACTGTTACAACATTATTTGCTAGATATGTAATTGAAATAAATACTTTGATTTTGAGGCCAAAACTAAGAGCCGTCTCCATAATTTCTACAATATCGCGATCATATCAAGAAAATAGGTTAAACTCAGTTTAAAGTCCCAGTTAATGGAGCGCGGTGTAATCCGGCTCTAATAACCGCACTAATGAGTTTTCATTCTTTCCTCATTTCCGTGGTTGAGAGTATTTCCGAGTCCCCGAGTATCTAGGATAAACTGTAGAAATTGCTCTACGGGTGAAAGAGATGGGAATGTTCTTGGATACATTTTGCATAAGGAGTAAGTGAGATGGCAGAAGGGTGCCGGATGGCTGAGATTCCTCAAATTCGAATGTCTTTTCCTAGAATGTGTGGTCTTCGAGTGTTTGTTAAATGGAATATTTCATGTCGTTCATTCTTAATTTAGTTTCAAGATGGTGTTTGGACTCACTTCTTAAGCACGAAGTTGTACTTTCATGTTCCCTTTAAAATTAACATTGAATGTTGTATATAACATTTAGATACTGTAAGTTACTTTTTAAGTTAAGTGGTCGTTATAATGTAGTTGCGTGGTAGGTGCAATTATGAAAATTGAAATTAGTTAATAACACATAACAATCATAAAATCAGTTTAAATTATGTCTAAGGTTATTCTTTTATTTATCTGTTTCCTTATCTAATTACATTTTTAAAATATTTCTTTAAATATAAAAATAAGTAAAAACATTTTCAAATATTAAGAAATCCGCCGATGTCGGTAGCAAGGTCCAAGCTATCGGTGGTTAGGGCTCCAGAGACAGGAACCACCTCACAATGCAGGCTAAGGTAACATTATTATTAGGTTTATAGCCGATCCTATGACCCAATTTTAAGAACTAGGTTTACAGAACCAGTGCGGCACCGCGCAGACAGGACCCAACATGCTGCTGTGTCCGGCAATCCCGACGACGCAGCTGTACGTGTCCAGACTGCACCACTCCACGAAGGTTGAGGAGATCGTGGAGTACATGCATGTGAAGACCAACTGGACTTTGAGGGTCGAGAAGTTGGAGTCGCGTCACAACACGAACTTCAAGTCGTTCGTGGTGCGTGTTCCGACACATCATCTCGAGAAGTTCCTCAAGGAAGAGTTCTGGCCGAAGGGTGTTGTATACCGCCGGTTTCGTAGCCAGCTACATGACACCCAGTCAGCGAAACACGACGCAGACACTTTGTGTGTGTTAGTTTTTTAGTGTAATTATAATGTTGTATGTATTTATAGTATTTTTGAGTTATATTAATATTGTATTATATGTGTTTATCTTGATGCCTGAAGTAAATAAATGAATAAAACCTTCATCGCTTATTCTCGACATTCTCAATAAGAATAATCAGACACAATATTTCCCAAGAATGTCGAACCTTGCTAATATTCCTAATGTTCCAAGACCGGAGATATTTCGTCACGAATTTCCGTGACAAAATATAAGGATACATAGCAACAATGTTGTTATTAAAACTTAGCCAGCGCTTTTTAAACATGAGACATGCCAAGCTGAGATAACGTAGCGTGAGCAAGAGCATCATGAGTGGTGTTGGGAAAAGTATCGATATTTAAAAGTATAGGAGTTTTTTTTAGAAGGCTAAAGTTGAATTGTAGTAGGTTTATTCAGAATCAACTAATAAATTTAAATGAGCACCGTACCCACCTGACTTTAAAAAGAAAGCCAGTTAGGGGCTAAGGTAAAAAAAAAAATCCATTTGTTTTCTTCAGTCTTTTTTCTTTCAGAATCCTACAACTCTATAACAAAAAACGTGAGCGGTTGTGGGAATACGATACTCGCTCTTCAAAGTCAAAAGTGGAGGGGGAATAGCGCTTTTTCATTACCTGACGCCTCCTACCGCAAGCTGCGTTAAAGAGCTTAATTCTAGAAATATCGACACAATGTCACATCACTACGGTGAACTCCATAAAGTCCCAGCACGCTTGCCTCCGTGCCGGCACATACGAACGACTTAATTATATTTTTCTCTGCCCATCCCGCACGACAAACATCGTGCTTACCGAAATATATTATAAAAGTTATCTACAAAATATAATACCGCATTGCCTTGGTATCATAATTTTCGGGGATTTCTACTGTCCCATCGATACCGATACCGATACCAATCTGTTCTTGGAAGGCTAGTGATGTCAATATTTGTGTCACGATGGAATTGTGCAATAATATCCCAACTTTGTGAAACGACTGCCGAAAATTTTATTACGCTACGGAAATTCCGCGTGCATTGATTTCTATAAGAATTACGCGACGTAATTTTTCTTCACTTAGTCATTACATAAAATCAGCCAATGATGGCCCAGTGCGGGTTGGTAGAAGTCAACTGTCTTCTAATTTTGGTCCTAGGACATGTTTCCTCACGAAATTTTTCTTCACCGTTTTGAGAGCAGCGCCGTGTCGTGTCATTGATAAACTAAAAATAATTGCAGGCGTAAACAACCCTGATTTTCCCACGTTTAATTTCGACAGATTCGTAGTAGCTCTGCTCAACTGTGGCTAATGTGACACAATTGAATTTATATTGTTATAAATTAAATTTTGATTTTTCAACAGTTGAACCGCCATATCATTGTGCGAGAATCAGTAGCACCATCTTGCTGCTTGGCATAAGTTTAAATGATGCATAGGTCTACTATTTTTTTATTCTAGTTTTTATTAGAGGCTTTTATCCACAGAGGCATTTCAGCCTCATCATAACTTAAACTATTCTAAAGTACCTCCTTATATATATATACCTATTATTAATTATTGATGTTGAAACAAATCAGCAAGTAGGTTTGCTATCTCAGGTGAAGGCTGAGCTAAAATTTTAACATGAGGACCAATGTCAGAATCGTTTATTTTTAGTCTATTCAACAGTGTCTAGATAGACAATTTACTCTAGATCTACTTGATACAAGAATAAGTCACCTGGCACTATCTCCGGGTCGCCATAACCGCTGCTAGCGGCGCGTGAGCAGTGTGCTGAACACCACTTCACATCCTATTTGTCACCACCTGGAACAAAAATAAAAGTATTGACAATATTGGGAAATATATTTAGCAAATAATTACGCATTCTCCTGCCCTTAGATTTTTTTAGGGGTCGATGTAACATGTCATCTTCTTCAATGCTTCTCTATTAGTCGTCATCTCTAACCGTATCGTATTTTATTTGATAATACTTTACCTAATCTATGTTATTTATTTATTTTTATTTCTTTTATTATTTTTTTATTACTGTAACTGCCCGTGACATCACAGCGGGCCCTATCAGAATACCAGCGCTGCAATATTTATTTTTAAATATCGCAGCATCATGCTGAGATAGGAGCCTTTTGGCCTCGTATAGGACTTTTTGTTTCATTTTTCTTTTTGTTAATTTTTTTAGTTTTTATTTTAATTTAGACTGTGTTTAATTTAGTTTGTGATTCTCCTGTACGAGTCGCAATAAATACTTTTTCTTTCTTTCTTTTCTTTCTTTCTTTCTTTCTTTCTTTCTTTCTTTATCATCATTCACACAGTCCATCCATAGTTTCTTTGATCTTCCCAGACTCATATAGCCTCTTTTAGCAAATATCTAAAATAAGTAATATTGTTTGTTTCTAATAACAGCCCCATAAGTCGATCGATCAGGTTAAGCTACGCTTACCGCAGTTGTTCTGTGGATGGGTGACCATCTTTACATACCGAGTCTCGGAAAGCACGTTAAGCTATTGGTCTCAGCTGTCATTCGTGGATCATTGACAGTCGTTACGGTTAGTCTGAAGCCTGAAAGTCTGACAACCGGTCTTACCTAGGGGTATCGTATTACCCAGTAACTGGGTTGTGGAGGTCAGATAGGCAGTCGCTCCATGTAAAATACTGGTATTCAGCTGCATTAGACTGGAAGCCGACCCCAGCATACTTGGGAAAAGGCTAGGCAGATGACGATGAAGTAATATTGTTTACAACACTGGCTGGCACGAGGACCTAGCTAGCGAAATAGTCTTTTTTTTCGAATCGCCATCGAGAATTAATCTTATACAGGAAAAAAAATAACCAGTGCGCAAATTGTAACCATGAATACAGCATACGGTTCTAGAACCCAAAAGTAGAAATTTTTCGTCGGTTAGGTATCAAAAAAGAATTAGATGTTCCATACATTTTCACCGGGTAGGTGCACTTTTCTGCGAAACAGCTGATTTTTCAAATTAGTCAGCGCCTGACTTACATGACGTATTTTTAGTAGCCATTTTTTTAATCACGTCTATTCTTGTCTATGGAGTATCTTAATTTGACAGGACTAAAATTTATCTTCCGTCCTTTTCTTAATGAAATAGAAAGAGAAAGATGAACTGAACTTAAATTTAGTTTAGTTTGTGAACAAGGGAATCGGCGCCATTATACCAACACTTCGACAAAACTAGAAAAAAATTACCTACAAAAACGGACATATCCAGTGTCAAATCACGACATACCTGATAATCCAGCCCTACCTACCTCTGGGAATAATATAGAAACCCATTACTATACTACATTTGTTCCGACTCACCCCGTACTCCATATTCCATAGTAACAAGTACCTACCGGCCTCAATCTTGAAGCACTTAACTGATTGCTTGCTGGACGCGACTGTACCTGTCCCTAACAAATGAATGCTCGCTGTGTATCATTGTAGTGTTTGCTGTTGATTTATTTTCTTGGCTGTAACTGTTCTTTTGTTTTTATGTGTGTAGGATTGCGGGTTTCAGTCGATTGCTTTCGTTCTTTGATTAGTAGAGTGTTTATTAAACCAAACTTTTTCTTAGATCATTTACTGAATACAGGGTCAAATTAAATTAGCTAGCGAAACTCCGCAGACGTGATGGGTATCGATGTCTAAACATGAAAAAACAAAAATAAATTAATTTGATGAGTTTTATATTATACTAGCTCCTCCCCGCGACTTCATCCGCGTGAAATTTCACCCTCCCCCCATTCACCCTCTTAGGGATGGAATTTTGAAAAACTCTTTCTTAATAGATAGCTTACCTACTCTTCACAAAGAACACACCCTCCAAATTTCATGTCTCTAGGACCAGAGGTTTAGGCTGTGCGTTGATATATCAGTCAGTCAGGACTTTGAATTTTGTATATATATTTATCTATACAGCGTGTATCGTTTGGGCTATAGCTATCTTGATGCATTAAATATAACAGCTGGTATAGAGTCACTATACATAGTTTCAACTCAAAATAAAATACTCTAAGAATTGATACCAAATTTTCGGTTTCATTGGTTTCTTAAATTCAAATCATAACAAACGTGTCACCGCACTACGTAGGTCAATAACTTTTTAAGTTACTTGCCAATATCACGATAAATCTCTTCCGTAACTCTGCGCGCCTAGTACCGTAGCCTACTGCAGCGCAGGCGGTGTTTGTCGGCGCCAACTGACGGAATATTCCGCCGCCGCCGCGCGCGCGCGCAATAAGCCATACGTACTTTACCGTGATGTAAAAATTAATGTGTAATTCTAATTATTGATTTACAGTTTACTCGTTAATATTAAGCCAGAAATTGCACGTAAAAACTGGAATAACAAAACTTACGTATACAATCGTAACAAAGTTTAGGAAGGTACCTAGGTTAACTAGTTTCATCCCTTATTATTACTTTATACCGAGTAAACAGTAAAATCTTAAAGCTTTGCTTAATTTAGTAAATTGACTTACATTTTTAAAGATGGGGTTCGATGTGGTGACCTTGGTATTGTATGCACAAGGCCGCTCACTTGTTCATGGACACACATTACGTAGCATGTCTGGTGTTATTGTCCTGAAAGCGGCCTCAATCCGCACTTTAATTTGTATCACACTGCACTGCGTACACTACACACGCACTATGGGTGCTGACCGTCGTTGCTCAGCACTCGCCATAGGTACCTGATTACCTATGGTTAGAGGCACCAAGCCGATGTACCATCCGAGATCAAACTAAAACATGCCGACGAAGGCATCTATCGACGCTCAGCATCTGGTCTACTCTCAATAAAACGGCGCCGGTACAGTTCTCGGGCAACTCGCAAATTACTGATGCGCATAATTATCATAGGGATAAAAACGAGTGTACTAGACGCAGGACAGATGTCGACTGACGGCGACGAGCAAAGCAATAACAAAAATGAAGCTCCTATTCCCTGCTATCCTGGTACGTAAATATTATTTCGTTAAATTTGATACCTAATATAGGGTAGCTGTCCCTATTAGTGTCCACTACTGTTAAAAATATTATTCAAGATTATTTTACATACTAATAATAATTTCAACTAAACTCCGTTAAACTTTTAAGTAAATCTAACACAACCGAGCAAACTAATTACGAATTCAAAATTGAAAAATCATTCATTTTTTTTTTTTGGGTGGGAAAATCATCAATGACTCAGCTGCCGCCCTGGGTGGGGCGAAAGGCTGAAGGAAGTGTTAGACTCTTACTAACTAAATACCACCCTGTTCCTTCAGTTGCCCTTGCATTCCGGGTTATCTCGTTAGAATATTCCCGCAATCCCGGAAATTCCCAAAACTCCGGAAAATCATTCATTTCAATCCATTAAAGATCATAATATGGGTTCGCGTTATCTCGTTATAAGTCTGAAATAAAAATTGTATTTACCAGGAGTAATTGAAACTACACGGACTGCAATTGGTTCACGTACCCTAAAACCCAGGTTTACACACACATCGATGTTACATTGTGTGTGTAACGACGTAATCAGGGTTCTGTGAGCAAACGATATTCAATTCGGAAATAACAATTCCTGTTACTCATGCGCTTCTAGTACTTTTATTAATTTCTTTCGACAGTTAGATGCAATTTTGCGACATTTTCTTATTTGAATTATAATAACAAAGACTAAACGTGCTCAAACTAATAAAACCTATGTACCACTCAAACAGCACCGACAGACCGTGAACTCCGATAATTCTTTCGGTTAGTTCTACACACAAAAATTATGAGTGCGTGGTATTATTTTGTAATAAAAAAAAACGATTAACTTGTTGCTAATAATTTACGTCTTATTTAGTAAAAAAATAACCTTATTTTAAAAATTATGAACGGAACCCACTGTGATTTTATTTGTACTAGGAGAAGAATAAGTTGCGAAGAGGTGAATTGAAATGATGTTTTGGGTTCAGTTGGACAAAAAAATGGTTTCTAAATCCTTTTCCTATTCTAAGTACTAATGGCAAATAATAATGTTTATTTAAGCAATTAATTGCCGGTAGGATGCACGTAAGGATTCGATTTTTATGATCAATTCAATGGTTGTACAAGCTGTCGATTTTTCGAAAAAATCGTTTTAATGCGATCTTCAAGCAAATCGATTCAATAGTAACGTGAATCGAATCTCTTGGATCGTATGTGTAAATAAAGGCTCTTAATAGTTCAAGTTCATATTTGCCCAAAGCATTGTGCTGACAATCATAAACAGCGAATAGGTAGGTTTATCTATTTCAAACAAGATCAATTACATAAGTATGCCGACACTTTTTAACTTGTCCGAAGATTGAAACATATTAGTCATCCATCTGAATTAAAGTCATTGAATTACGCTGGAAAGGTTATCAAATATTATTGACGTACCTACCTGACTGGCAACTGTAAATATGTCACAAAACAGAGGTGTGTTAAATGTTGTTTAAAATTTTTTAATTACGATTTTTGAATGAATTTTTAGAAGATCGATGTAAGAAGAGCACGGGATTCGATCTGTGAATCGAATGAAAAATCGAATTAAAGCAAAAAATCGTTCATCTTTATGGCCACCAAAATAAAAGGTTAGAAATAATGTTAGGAAATTTACAGGAATATTGTTTTTGAATTAGGTATTTACTGTATTGTAGGTATGATGGAAAGGTGGGTAGCGGGTGGAAAATTACTACGAGGTAGATAATAATTATCTACAAAGTAATCTTCTACAAAAGGACAACCACGTAAAAAACCAACAAGTGTGTAAATGATACGTGACAATTCAAGCAGGTATCTAAATATTTCGTTAACTTTTGATACCTAGACCAATTAATTGTATTGTAGGTAGCTAGTTCACAAACATAATCAAAGTTTTGGAAAAGTCAGTAATAATATTTTGTGAATAAAAAATAAACATGCGGAACCGTTTATTCAGAAATACCAGGAGTAGGAGGTTTATCTTTACTTACAAATAGTTCGTTGACACCGATCAGCTGTTTTAGTGCTAGTGATGTGTTTATTTCAATTTGAAAAGTTCGGTTTCTGGTATCAATGTATTAAAAAATCTCATAACTTCCGAACATGTAGCGATAGGATTAAAAAACCCTTCCTATATCGTTTGATATCATCCAAAGAAGGCGTGCCCTTTGTATGTATATACCTTTTCCGTTACAGATTGTATATATAAAAATAAATTGCTGTTCGTTAGTCTCGCTAAAACTCGAGAACGGCTGAACGGATTTATCTTATCTTGGTCTTGAAATGTTCGTGGAGGTTTAGGGAAGGTTTAAAAAGTGAGAAAAATCGAATAATTCCCGGGAAAACCCTAAAAACAGCCCTTTTCTATTTCCCATACAAACGTTTTCTAAATAAAATGTAGAGTCAATTGTCTTTTATCGATTGAGGCAGCACGAAGTCTGCCGGGTCAGCTAGTTTATTTATAAATAATCTATATTTGTATAATCGCGAATAATTTATCAACTGTCCCATACAAAACTAAAATACCTACTCGACCCATATGTATGAGACGGCTGATTATTTTTTCGTGACTACGATGTTGGTCCCATGAAGAAAGTTGTTCAGTTTGATGGTCTGTACACACTCTTAAATAAGGCCAAACCTTACTTATACGTGCTGTGGATAAATCTGAAGGCCAATTCTGGGAATTAAAAACGTGCAAAATCTAATCACAATCTCATCTCAGCGGCAATCAATGTCAAAAACTTGTCAAAAATGTAGGGAAAGTAGAGGTGCTTTTGACAGATTGAGGCTGAAATCAGACTGTGAACGTTCTTAAAATTACGAAAATTGCCCCTCTGGAGATATTGAAAAAGTCAATAAATTTTTTTCAGTTTAGCATTCATCAAAACCAAAATATTTTATTTCACACTAGCGGCCCGCCCCAGCTTCGCACGGGTGCATTTTTTCTTTCAAATTTTCGAAACTTTCTTTCATGCAAACCTTGTCCTGGCAATATTCGCAATAAAATAATATTGCGATTATAAATTGAGATATAAATTATCCTATCTTTCAAGTTGGATGAAACCGCATAGTTTAGGAGTCCATTGCGGACAAACAACGTGACACGCAATTTATATATATAAAGAAGATTATTAAAAAGAAGATATACTTAAATGGGCACTTATGAAACGTCATTGTAGAAGCTAGCTACAAGGTTCCAATTACTCGTTTCCTATGGAGAAGAGCCCTCAAGAAACTCCACGGTTACTACGGTTACTACGGTTTTAAAAATTAAACGGTTTTTACAATGTCTTCAAATTACAGTATTAATAGGTATGGGAGGACAGTGTAGGCCTGTCAACAAGTACCAGGTACTGGTAAAAAAATAATAACTTTCATTCCGAAAGGTAGATCGACAATCATACACATTAAGTAAAAGCGAAGAGATAAAACAACGGAAACCGCCCCAAGCGCCGATAAAACTAATTATCATAATCTCCTTGACACACTAATTAAGACAGAACAACGCCATCTATCGCGTCACCGCAAAATTAACATGAACAAAACCCATTATTCAAAATTCAAACTTAGAATGGAACGGAAATAAATTCGTCATCTCAGACTCGACATCAATAGTACAAACTCCATGCTCTTTGAACACTTAAACGCTGAAAGCATTGTTAAGAGCTCTCTTCTGAAGTGCCACTTGACTGTAAAACGCCAGAAAAGCTTTTAAACAAGAAAACCTAGAGTTGAACTAGCGGTGGTGATGATGACGTCATTAGGTTCGTCATTAGAACGCTCAGTAAAAATTGGGAAAATGGAAAAAAAAACAAAACTGCACCCTAATTGCGCAACACATTATCAAACAGGAGCAAATTGCTAATCCATTGCTTCATAAGTTCGAAAAATTTGTTTGATCAACTCGTAAATAACGCAATGAATGATGTTGAACTGTCAAAATTAAAACCGATGCCCATTGAAAATGTGTAACGCAATTGCCCCGCTGGTTCTTTATTCAACTGTGTCAAATAACAAACACCAATTTTAGAGGACTGTTATACCGGCTGACTTTTATACCGTCTGTAAAAACACAGGGTATAAAAGGTGAACGGAGTATAAGCCCATTGCACAGACATTCCTTTTCTTTTTCAAAACCAAAAATAAACTATCAATACCTAAATACTACTAAGTACTTGAAGTAAAATTTCACACTAAAACATTTTTTTTTTACCAAAAATACAAGTTTTAGAAAAAAGAGAGGCTTCTACACCGTTCTCCTTGCATGACCTGTTTTTGTCCAGACGGTAAAAAAAAATTGCGGGTATTTTGAAAACCATGAAAATATGGAAATTATCGTGGATCATTGCATACTAAATGCTGGCATGGCAAGCATTGCGAAAGCTTATACCTACAATAGGCTGGCGTCTTCATTTTTCCAATTAATGATAAACATCCATATTTGCGTAAAATCAACTTGTATGTTTATTTCCCAGAAATATTCAAGCAATTTAATAAAGGGAGTATCTCAACATTCTGTCACGCTATACTATGTTTGGTTTAATAAAAAAAAACATTCAACGCCTATAATTCCCAAAATAAACAAAGTAAATAAAAAAAACATGTCTGAATTTCCGGCGAAGAGGGAAATATATGACTTAAACCCGTGGAGAGTCAGCATAGCATTTGAAATTTAGACGGACGAATGCGGAAAATGGGGCTTACTGTAAAAACATACGGAGAGGTGTCACGAGCGGGCTCGTGAGGTTTAGAATAAAAGTAGTTAATGGTGCCGATTCCCTTGTCCACAAACTAAACCAAATTTAAGTTTTGCATCTTTTTCTTTCTATTTCATTAATAAAAGGACAGAAGATAAATTTAACTTTAGACGTGATAAAAAACTTGCCTACTAAAATTACGTCAATTTTAGTCGTCGTCCTCGCTTAGAGTATAATAATCTTCTATTGCTGCTGACCGTAAATACGTGAGACGTCATTTTATTTTACAATGATGTCATAGACAAGCGATATAATTGCGTAACTAGCTTACAATGGCAATGCCTTTCATTTTGACAGTTCAAAAACAGTCGCGTTATTTACGTTGTCGAGCAGACAAATTCGAGCCTTTGAGGCAATGGATTAGGGCCCGTGGCTAAATAATAACAGCCGCACAGGTCGATTGATCAGGTTAAGCTGCGCTTGCCGCGGTTGGTCTGTGGATGGGTGACCATCTTTACGTACAGAGACCCCTCCGTGCCTCGAAAAACACGTTAAGCCGTTGGTCCCGGCTGTCATTCGTGGATCTTTGACAGTCGTTACGGGTCGTCAGTAGCCCGAAAGTCTGACAACCAGTCTTACCAAGGGGTATCGTATTACCCAGTAACTGGGTTGTGGAGGTCAGATAGGCAGTCGCTCCATGTAAAATACTGGTATTCAGCTGCATCCGGTTAGACTGGAAGCCGACCCCAACATAGTTGGGTAAAGGCTAGGCAGATGATGATGATGAGGCAATGGATTAGGAATTTCCCATAAAATTAATTTGATTGTGATTGAAAGTGTTTTACGCAATTGGGGTGCAGGTATCTATTTAATATTACTAAAAGTGCGCTATATTTCTCAAAAAATGGTTGAATGTCACATTTTTACGACTGTTTAATTAAGCAGAAAACCAGTAAAAAAACTTACAAAATTATCAATTTGTCGTCTGTCGCCTAGCGTCTGACGATTTTATTTAATAGGATCCGAATTGGACTGAAAGATAACAAAACAAACCGCAGCGTCTCCGTCCCAATTTTCTGCCCGAGGGTCTTTACCCACTAGAGTGCAATTTGTCCAAGCCAGCCGGTCGAGTACCCTCGCCGTTGAAACTAAACTGAACTTGTAGTTCTGTGAACGAATCGACGACTCCGGGTTTTTTTTGCCAACTTTTTGAAGTGAAAACTTCTTTAGCGGCGCTGCGTATTTTTTTTGGAATGGGTAAAAATCTCTAAACTCGCGTCAGGACACGTGACCTGATCGAGAATTCGTAAGACGGATGGAGAGAGGGCAGGCGGCGCAAGGCGCTTGCGCGAATGTTCGATAATTGTCATGTTTGTGTACGATAGCGCAATGAATAAATATTGTATCCTACCACATAAATAATAATACTTTTATACTGATAACGAAAGCAATTCGTACAAAATTATTCTCTAACCATTCCAAAATATCAAAAATGCAGAACATTAATATTTAAGTTTTCACTTCTGCCGGCACTCCCGGAGTGCAACCCGTCGATTTTTTTAACTAGCTTGAAAGTACTCGGGTGATGAAAAATATTCAGCCGCCTTTTTACAGTGGTAGAAATGGGCGCTGGATTTTATATAAAAATTTGAAAGTATTTTAAGCACGAAAATATTTTTAGATTTTTTCGTTTGCATCAATCACTACTTACTAACAAGCAATATTTTGAAATGTTATATTTTCATAGTATTTCTAAAGATTCATTCTACTTTCTGTTACTGTAGTGCTGCAAAAATTATAAGAAGGCAGTAAAAAAATTAAAACGATTACAAAACGAACGAATCTCTCAAAATATGCTCATATTTTCCTGGATAATAAATAAAAATCGGTAATCATTTTGAGCGGTTCGAGGTCGCGCGGGAAAATAATTCCTGGAAAGACTCGGGGCGGCCTTTGCCCAGCAATAAGACAGAACAGGCTGAATAAAAAAAAATGCTGTCAAAACAGAAAGAAAAATACATTTTGTCCACAATGCGGTCAAATCAAACTATTGACTTCGGTTAAACTGTACAAAAAAAATGTACACTAGTTTTACATATTTTTGACCTTTTTGTTTTACGTGGTTTACAACTGAGGGGTTTATTTATAAACGTTGCCTAGAGTTAAGAGACTATTAATAATCTTCAAAAATGTATGGTAAAAAGGCACTTACCATTTCTTAACTTTAAGCAGCATTTATAAATAAAGGGGAAGTGTTCAGTAAATAGAAAAATAAAAAGAATTATCTCTCACAACACTTGCAAATCTTCCTCAACATAATTCTAAACTTCAACAAAACATTAGCTGCCTCGTACCACGAAGTTCGCAGCCTTGGACTCGTTCAAGGACCAACCGGGCCTCGCTCAAGGACGCGCTTTGTTCGTGACCACACACTATCGCAAATGTTTGCGTTCTTCGAATGTGTACGCAGTCTGGTCAATAGTTTATAGCCGGCTCGTAGGCACTTTCGTGTGGCTGTTGTTTTTAATGGGCAGTGCCTATAATTTACGGACGGTTATTGGTTAAAATTAAGGCTATTGTATCGTTACCAATAATGAAGCAAGACCTCAGAGCAGATCCTCCCATATGGAAGTAGCTATCACAGGTAAAGCTTACGAAATTATATGCCCAGTTTGATAATAAAAAATGCTGCCACTGGTAAGCGAAACGATTCGTTTTTGCTCTGTTTTTGCAGACTTTTATAGCATGGTAACTAGTTGTGATTGAATTTAAGCATCATGTTTCTGGGTTTTTATATAGGGTGTGAGGCAACGCCAACAGCATCCTATCTATACTAATATTATAAAGAGGAAAGATTTGTATGTATGTTTGTAACAAATTGGCTCAAAAAGTACTGAACCGATTTTAAAAATTCTTTCACCATTTGAATGCTACATTATCACTGATTATTATAGGCTATTTTTTTTCTTTTTTTTTCCACCCGTGCGAAGCCGGGACGGACCGCTAGTCTGTGATATAGCAAGCAGGCTTGATTGTGCGTTTGTGAACCACTGCTGCAAGGTTTCGGCTAGGCCTGTCACCTTGCAGCGGTGAGGTCACAATCTGTTTCTCTGTTTTTGTTTTTGTCTTTGTAAATGTATCACTAACATAGTTTGTAAGTACATATATTGTTACTAACACTATAAGTCTTGTTGCTCGAAATAAACGATTACTATTATTATATCTGTTCTGTACTTTAAAGAAGTTATTTGTTGAAGAAAAACCCATTGCATTTTTTTTGGGCTGAAAATCGGATCTGAGACTATTTGCCTCGAGAACAAAATTGTTCTTTAAGTCTCTCGTAATCTTAATAAGCCTATAATGTTCCCACTGCTGGGATACAGGCCTCCACACAGGCCCAGTACGGGTTAATAATAATTGTCATATGTCTTACAAATTTTGTTTCTAGAACATGTCGGTTTTCTCACGATCTTAAAGTCTCTACAACGAAAAAATGTAGTAATTTTACATCATCTTATTACAATGACGTCATCATTGCAATAAGATGATGTAAAATTACAAAATTTTTTATCACAGTCGCATCTTCTATTTTTAACCGACTTCAAAAAAAGAGGAGGTTCTCAATTCGACTGTAATTTTTTTTGTATGTTTATACGCAATATCTTCGGCAATTGTAAATCGATTTCAAAAATAATTTATTTAATGGATAAGGTATGTCTCAGGGGTCGTCCCATATAATTTTATTGACTTTGCTTGAGTAGCTTTTGAGTTAGCTTCGATAATAAGTATTTTTGCCGCTTAGTTTATATTGATGATGTTATAATAACTTCCTGTCACTGATATTTACATAGCAAGTAGTGTTATATGAGTTTTTGTGGGGTAAGTACAACTTAAAAGTGAAAAATAAAAAGAATTTTACAAAAAAAAACAACCGACTTTAAAAAAAGACACTGCAAAGTCAAAAATATCTTTAATTTTGGAAGTCGGTGGCAAACAACGAAAACGCGAATCCAACGACACTGAATCCCGAAATCAAAGCTATTTTTGACTCTGTAGTATCTTTCTGGAAGTCAGTTGTTTTTTTTTTTAGTAAAAAAGTAATGATTTGATAAAAATTTCTACGCTGGGGGTCTAGAATCATAATTATGCTGGATTTGTGATTTCAGTTTGCGCGTCGATGCGCCTGCCAGCCATATCATTTGTCTTATTACAGTTTACAACATAATAATTCGCGTTACATCCTGTATAACACGCCGCATAAAGCGTAACACCCTGTAAAACACAACTTATTACATAATAATTCGCGTTACATCCTGCAAAACACGACGTGAAAGGTGTAACACCCTGTAAAACACATCTTATAACATAATAATTCGCGTTACATCCTGTATAACACGCCGTGTTAGGTGTAACAGCCTGTAGACACGTGCGATCACTTGTCAGCTATTGATTTTGGGCCGCGCCCCCGGACGGAACAAACACGGAGTTTTTACTTAACAGCGTAACTCAGGTGCGTATCTTGACTGTAACCTTCGCGTAAATCTACGTGATCTACCTACCTATATACATGTCTCTTAGAAATGTTCCGTCACGTTTACCCGGGCCGATCTTTGTGAAATTAAGTTTGAAGTAATCAGTTAAACGTTTAGACCATTCATAGCATGTACAAGAAGTCAAAAGGGATTTTCCGTCGGCAAAAGTGACGAATTTCTGCATAAACTTTATTAAACCTATGTAGTGGATGAATTTTAAATAATACTTCGTTAGTGCTCATCTGTGTTATAAAAGGAAGTCTTGTGGAAGTCACGCACAGTTAAAACCGACGGGTCTAGAATCTAGACCCATCGATTTAGGCTGTGCGTTGTCTGTCAGTGAATTTCAGATTTGTAGGTACCTATTAGTATTTTTATGAATACACTAGTTTCTGCCTGTGACTTCGTTCGCGTAAAATTTCTCATTCCCCGACCCACCTCGTTGCATTGCATAGCCTGCCTGCGCTGTTACTTCGTTTTCTCTTAGAGTTCTTTCTTTTTCTTTTTGCTCTGTTCCTTAGAGTCTTAGCGTGACGTTAATCCGCCTATAGACTTCCTCAAGAATTGGGCTATCAAATGCAAAAATCATCCACCATTCCCATTGATTTTCCATAGTTCCATAGGGAACTCCCCCTATTTTTCAGGGAACCTAAAAAATATTTTGAACGCACTAATATATTTAGTGCGTTCAAAATATTTTTTCAAATCCGACCGGTAGTTCCCTATGGAACTACGGAAAATCGATGGGAATCAATCAATCAATGGGAATGGTGGATGGTTTTTGCATTTGATATCCCAATTCTTGGGGAAGTCAAACAAACAAACTCTTCAGCTTTATTGTTAGTACAGATAGTTATACAATCCGTTTTTAGGGAAAAAAATAAAAATACTTGGAGTAATGTAGGTTAATATTAGAGTTAAAAAACTGCTACGAATCTCTTTGCATAAGACCTTCATCTGGACTTAAAAAAAAAAACGATGAAAATGTAAGATAAAAAAGAACTATTTGTCACAATCCACTCAAACGGGATGAGAGTCTTAGATAGCCATCCTCTGTGTAGTATCCAGCTCAATCAACACTTTATCGTCCATCTTATCCCTCTTAGGACCAAAACTTAGCGTTGCATATCCAGTTTCACTGATAAAACCCCTTAGGACTTGCAGTTCAACTTTCTCACTCAATAGAGAAATCGGAAAATCTTTGGAAACTTTACTGTGGTATTCGGTTTTCTACTTGAATTAAGTTTTTTTTTAAACCTACTTATTTTTAGGATTTCGTACCTCAAAAGGAAACACGGAACCCTTATAAGATCAATTCGTTGTCCGTCTGTCGATTCGTTGTCCGTGTGTAGGATTGCTTAACGTAAAATTGCGACATAGCTTCACTAAAACTAAAAATGCACAACTCATAAAAAAACCGTACTATATAGATATTATATTAGTTGTTTATTAAATATAATTAAACTACTTTGAATAAAACAGCAATTTTCAATAGGGTTCCTCCTATGGGTGATACGTATCTATTAAAAAAAAGTTTAACTCAATTAATTGCTTTTTTCGCTGCCTACAATGTTTTCAGGTTTCCGACTTGATTGACGGGATTTTTTTTAGAAATATTTCCTTAAATGTTTTTTCGGTTGTACTGCATTAATTCATTTTTTTTTTTAATTATATATACAATGGTATATAAATTAAGTAGGTTCTGTGTACTAGCAGGAGTATAACAATAGAAACCCTTGCAGAAAGGAGGCAGAAAAAATAATTCGATCGTAAACCACTCTCTAATGCTTCGCATTATGAGTCGTGAAATTTTCATTTCTATTATAATTGTGCATTTCATTCTTCTAGATCCAGTGGTTTAAGCAGTGTGTTGTCTGTCAGTAAGATTTTTGTTGCCAAAACTGCAACTCAACTGAATAACACACTTTAAATACAGTATCCGAAGACTTTTGAACAAAATTGCTAATTCATTACTTTGTGTGTTTGAAAAATTTATCTGCTGGACAGCGTAAATAACGCAATAAATGTTGTTGAATTGTCAAAATGAATGATATTGCCATTGCAGGTACGTGATTACCCCGCAGAGCTTAATTCTTCGTCCCAATTCCCTATGAGTCGAGGCTTTTGACCTACAGGCTAGCCGGTACAGAACTAATACAAACATTTAGTAATACCCACATCAAAATAATAAACAACAATTCCACATTTGATATTCATTCGAGCACGTTACTCCACACGCTTGCTACAGAATTATGTCACTGACACAAATCCGTATTCCCTCCTATAACAATAGTTCATCAATTATTCCTGTCATTTAGTGTCCTTATGTGATCGATGGCAGGTTTAATGATCCTAACTATTGGTATTATGTAATGGGTGTTTCACTGATAATGGTTTTACACGTAGTGTGAAGCAGGCTTATAACTTTACGTGATTTTTGTGACAAAGTGATTTTGTGACAAAGTGATTTTGTTACAAAAATCACGTAACATATAATCAAAGATCATTTTGACCGACTTCAAAAAGGATCTCAATTCGATTGTATTTTTAGGGTTCCGTACCTCATAAGGAAAAAACGGAACCCTTATAGGATCACTTCGTTGTCCGTCCGTCCGTCCGTCCGTCTGTCAAGACCGTTTTTTCTCAGGAACGCGTAGAGGTATCAAACTGAAATTTATATCTGATACTCAAGTCTACTGTCCCTTAGAGCTGTGAAAAAATCAAACTTCTAAGCTAAAGCAATCAAAAGATACAACCGTTTATACCGTAAATTTCCGCAAATTTTCGAAACTCGCACGGGAATCAAAACCTACAGGGTACTTCCCGTAAACTTAGAATCTTGAAATTTGGTACGAAGTAATGTCCTAAAGTACAGATAAAGGAAAAATTGCGAAAACCGTAAATTTTAAGTTATATCTATAATAAAAAATATTTTTGAAAATTTTAAAGTTCCTACTTCTTTCTCATGAACGCGTAGAGATATTAAATTGAAATTCATATAAAATACTAAGGTCTACAATACCTTTAAGCTGTAATAAAATCAAACTTTTATGTCAACGCACTCAAAAGAAATAGCAATTTAAGCCGCATATTTTCAAACTCGCAACTACTCGCGAGGGAATCAAAACCTACAGGGTACTTCCCGTAAACTTAGAATCTTGAAATTTGGTACGAAGTAATGCCTTATAGTACAGATAAAGGAAAAATTGCGAAAACCGTAAATTTTAAGTTATATCTATAATAAAAAATATTTTTGAAAATTTTAAAATTCCTACTTCTTTCTCATGAACGCGTAGAGGTATTAAATTGAAATTCATATAAAATACTAAGGTCTATAATACCTTTAAGCTGTAATAAAATCAAACTTTTATGTCAACGCACTCAAAAGAAATAGCAATTTAAGCCGCATATTTTCAAACTCGCAACTACTCGCGAGGGAATCAAAACCTACAGGGTACTTCCCGTAAACTTAGAATCTTGAAATTTGGTACGAAGTAATGTCTTATAGTACAGATAAAGGAAAAATTGCGAAAACCGTAAATTTTAAGTTATATCTATAATAAAAAATATTTTTGAAAATTTTAAAATTCCTACTTCTTTCTCATGAACGCGTAGAGGTATTAAATTGAAATTCATATCAAATACTCAGGTCTACAATACCTTTAAGTTGTAATAAAATCAAACTTTTATGTCAACGCAATCAAAAGAAATAGCAATTTAAGCCGCATATTTTCAAACTCGCAACTACTCGCGATGGAATCAAAACCTGAAGGGTACTTACAGTCGATCTAGAATTTTGAAATTTGGCATGAAGCAATGTTTAATAGCACATATAAAGGAAAAATTCCGAAAACCTTAAATTTTTAGTTACATCACATTTTTTTTTTTTCAAATAATTGTAATTGGAATTTCCACATAATTTTCATCCATAAACATGTTTCCGTTAATAAACACTAGCACTACACGAAGTAGTACAACTACAGATAACATTTTTTGAACCTTAATGTTCAATGTGGTACTATTCATACCTTTTTCAGTCACCATTTACAGATCTGGTTCAAATTTAATTACCAGATTTCTAAATAGTGACTAAAAAAATTTGTAAATAAATAACTTTAATAAAAAAGCTTGCCCTTATTCGTCAGCAGACTTTTGCAAGGCTGCTGCAAGGCTAGTGTAGGTATTTCAGTTATATTATAAAATAAATGATATGTGTTAACATAAAATAAAGGATTACTGAAACGATAAAGAGACCTTTGTCATTAATTTATGCTCCTCCAGCTTTCCATATTGTAATGTTATAAATTTCATTTTGCAATAAAAATACCATAACTATGACTCGATTGTCGTGATGGGTGAACTTTTACTTATATACCTACAGGTTTGTACGGAACCCTCGGTGCGCGAGTCCAACTCGCACTTGGCCGGTTTTTTTTGTCGTTGGTTCCGCTTTTTCGTTTTTTGCCACCAACTTCCGCAATTAATGTTATTTTTCACTTTGTAGTGATTTTTTGAAAGTCGGTTGTTTTTTTTTTTTTTTGTAAATAACTTTTATTTTTCACTTTATAGTTGTACCTACCACACACAAATTATAACATTTTTTTTTATTATAACACCATCAATATAAACGAAGTGGTAAAAATACGTATTATTGAGCTATCTGATCAACTAATCAAGCAAAGTTAATACAATGTATATGGGACTACCACGAAGGCATACCCTATCCATTGAAAAAGGAATTTTAGAAATCGATCCACAATTGCTGGAAATATCGCGAAAAATACATATAAAAAAAAACACGTAACGTATAATTAAAGGCCTAGTTGAAGTTTTGTGTTCAGGTACGTATTGTAATGTAACAACAAGCCTGTAATCCGCGAATGTGTTAGCAGAGGTGCAAAGTTCACCCACTTTTCGCCAAAAAAATAAATACAGTTTTAGTAAAGCAGTATAGAATTAGGCAATGTCCATGAACTAAGAAACTCCTCATACAAGTCAAGTCAAATAATTTATTTCAGTTAGACCATTAAAAGGCACCTTTAAATATCAAAAAAACTTTTTTACAAAAAAAAAACAACCGACTTCCAAAAAAACACAACAAAGTGATAAATAACTTTATTTCGCAAGTCGGTGTCAAAAAACGAAAATGCGGAACCAACGACACCGACTTACGAAATTAAGGTTATTTTTCACTTTTTGTGTTTTTTTGGAAGTCGGTTGTGTTTTTGTAAAAAGTTTTTATTTTTCACTTTTTCACACAAATTCAAATAACACTAGGGCATTGAAGAATTGAAGACACCGACTAGAAAAGTCATCAAAATTCGCATAGAAATTCTGGAGATGCAGTACATTTATGCATATAACTTCGTACATAAAAATAATTACCTAATGTATTATACACTAAAACCTTCCTGAAAGTATGTAGATCACATTAATGAAAGAAATATCAAAATTGGTTCATTAGTTTTTGAGAAAATCGCGGACATACAAACATACATACGTTAGGGTCGAATACAGAACCTCCTTTTTTGAAGTCGGTTAAAAATAAGTACCTATCTAATGATAGTCCAATAACCTCTTCTCTGTGTGCATATGAAAAGAGGCCTTTACCTTGCAGTGCAATAATTACGGGCCAGTGTGACCCAATAGCTAAATTGATTGGTGGTCGAGAATAATGACCGGTGGATTGTCGCATATCCTTGACTAATTGGCTGATTGGCTACGGGTTATGAGATTGTTTCACGGAGCATAGTATGTTTTGGATGAAGATCGACAGATATAGACTTGTGGCTAAAAAACTACGGGTTATGAGATTGTTTCACGGAGCAGAGTATATTTTGGATGATGATCGACAGATATATAGACTTGTGGCTAAAAAAGCAATGGAAAAAACGAATTTTTAAATGTAAAAAATAAGTATCGAATTCTGCCCGACAGACGTCCTATCCTCAATAGTTTATATATAAAAATCTCATACAAAAAGGGACGTTCAGTTTATCCCGAATTTGGAATTTTTTCGGGTAACGCTTCCAATTTGTCAATACTTAAGGAGCTCAACGATTCGACGAAAAATAACAAAAAAAGGACATTTTGGGTAGGCCTCATAAAGTACTCAAATTGCCAGACCATGATAAAAACTAAGTAAAAAAAAGTACCCTACAAAGTAACTTACAAACAAATCACTGCATGTCGATTTCTTAAAAACAATAAAGCAAAACCTAAGAAAAACCTTCCACCCTTAGAAAAACAGCATCTTGTTTTACACTAAACCCAGTCTTTTCCTCCAAGAGTCCCAGGCTAACGAGAAGAAATATGAAAAATAAAACAAGACTTTTTAAACAGGAAATTAAGGTACTGCCTTCGTTGGCTTTAAGCGATTTCTTAGTTATTTACTGGCTAACACAGCTTACTGACGTGTTTACATAAGTTTCCTGATCGAACGAGGTTGCTTTAGTTAGAGCAAAGAGGTTTTTATTTCTTTTTTTTTTGTTAGTGTTCGTTTTAAATTGCGGCCAGGTCGCGGTTAGGAAAATAGTGTTGGGTTGTAATTTGTGCTTATTTTGTTTTGGAACTGCTTTTTAAGTTAGGGGTAGGATTTTTTGTGAACAATGTAGGCTCAGAGTTGACGGCCACGATATACGTTTTGTAGGTCGTAAGTTCGAACCCTGAAAGGCGCTTTACTTTGTGTGAATTATTTAATCACAACTGCTCTCAAAACGGTGAACGATAACATCGTGAGGCAACCGCGACATCACCAACCCGCATGGGCTCGCGTGGTGGATTACAGCCCACTCCCTCTCACATAGAGGAGGCCTGTGTCCCAGCAGGAACATTATAGGCTGACTATGATTATGATGAGGATTTTTTTTTCAGTGGATGATTATTGACATTTCAGTAATCTTTTCTAGCTCTCGCAATAAACCTATTGGCCATCACTTTATTTATTACTAGCTGCGCCCCGCAGTTTCACCCGCGTAAGTTTTGATCCCGTGGGAATATCGGGATAAAAAGTATCCTATGTGTTATTCTGATGTATAAACTATATTACTGTAAAGTTTCATCAAAATACGTTCAGTAGTTTTTGCGTGAAAGAGTAACAAACATCCATCCATCCATCCTCACAAACTTTTGCATTTATAATATTAGTAGGATTATAGTAGGATTAGTAGGATAGTAGGAAGTAGGACTAGCTGCGCCCCGTGGTTTCACCCGAATAAGTGTCGATTCCGTGGGAATATCGGGATAAAATGTAGCCTATGTGTTAATCCAGGGTGTCAGCTACCTCCATACAAAATTTTATCAAAATTGGTTTAACCGTTTGAGCGTGAAGAAGTAACATACATATAAACACACACACACACACTTACAAACTTTCGCCTATAAAATATTAGTGTGATTAATAAATATAAGCGTTGAATAGAAAATCCTCTGCCTCATATTTTCCACAACTAAACTCAAAGTCATTCAATAAAAAACAATTTGACGATGGGGGTGACGGAGTCCGTATGGATTCATGCGGGCCAACACCTGGCCGGGGGAGCGTGACGAAATGCGGAAGTTCTCCAGCACCCCGGCTAAAGGTAGCAGCAGAACACCGTGTGGTTTTAGTCAGTAAAAGTCTGACAGACCCCTCCACCCACCCCAGGGTGGTGGACATCCATGAGGATTTTCACACGATAAAAAAAAGTGTGATGTGATGTGATTAGTGTGATAGTGTGACAACCGCTTTAGAGCTTTATCATCTGCCTAGCCTTTTACCATCTATCTTAGGGTCGGCTTCCAGTCTAACCTGATGCAGCTGAATACCAGTATTTTACATGGAGCGACTGCCTATCTGACCTCCACAACCCAGTCACTAGGTAATACGATACCCCTTGGTAAGACTGGTTGTCAGACTTTCGGGCTTCTGACTACCCGTAACGACTGTCAAAGATCCACGAATGACAGCCGGGACCAACGGCTTTATAACGTGCTTTCCGGGGCACGGAGGAGTCTCGGTATGTAAAGATGGTCACCCATCCACAGTTCAACCGCGTCAAGCCTAGCTTAACCTGTGCGGCTGTTATTATTTAGCCACGGGCCCCTCTTCGCTTTAGAGGTTATGTTAATAAAATCTTAATTCGATACTGAATAAAGTACGTCTATTTAAAGAAGATATTACTGTCCTCTAAAATCACAACCGCACCATATTATCACATTAATTCCCCCTATATTTTTCTCTCTGTCCACAAAATAAACAATAATTCGAACCTCTCACATCCACCAAGAAAAATAGCCGACCAATACCTCATTTCCCTAACTCAGACAAATACGAAAGTATACACATGAATATTATTTACCCACAAACCCAATTTTTTGCCGTCGGACGGCAAACTGTGCCGTTTCGTTGCGTCATCGCAAACCTCGCACACTTCATCGGTCGGCAAAAAACAAAAGATAAAGCTTTAAGCCTTAATATATTCAGTGGAATACCTCCCATGGTCTGCACGCGACCTATTGGGGGCGAAGCGAGGTTTTAGGTGAGCTGAGCGGGGCAACTGGCAAAGATGTGTGAAAATGTAAGGCAAGTTTGGCCCAACATGAACAACGATAATGACATTGCATCTCTATTACTATTATAGCATCTTTATTATTATTTCTCTTGATTATGTTTATTTTATAATGTGCGTATTATTTGTGCAGAATTAACAATTTTTTAATCGTTTCTAGGTTTGACTCTGACTTTGACTGTCATGTATAGATAACAGAGTTGAACACTGTTGAATAACATGATTTTAAGAAAGCTTTAATTGTCAATAGCATCTATAATACTTAAGCTTATATTTGAACTAGCTGCGCCCCGCAGTTTCACCCGCATAAGTTTCAATTCCGTGGGAATGTCAGAATAAAAAGTAGCCTATATGTTAATCCAGGGTGTCAGCTACCTCCATACAAAATTTTATCAAAGTTAGTCGAGCCGTTTGAGCGTGAAGAAGAGACTAACATATAAACGTGTTTGAGTTAATTTTCAAGTTATGGAACAACAAACTGAATGTCATACTTAACAAAGTTCAAAATCCATTGCAACCAAAAACTTATTAGGACCCTCTTGTTACAAACGGTTACTCAAAAATCAAATACATTTTTTAAAGTAGATAACTGATTAAGTGGCGATGGAATGTAAATTATCTGAGATTATGAACACTGCTAAATTAACATATCGACGTTCACAAAAACACAATAAAAAGAGAATTTTGTGTTCACCAGTGGAAGTTTACAGCGCAAGTGATATGATGATAAATAATTACTGGAAAACAACGTTACGAGGCTACACTGAAGGAGTGTTCTGGCCCCAAACATCGTGTGTTCAAGAGACATAACAAATAATATGGCTAGAGAGATATTTGCACGACCCCGAATGTTTGAGCTACTAAACCATCTGAATAATATATACTATCAACGTCACAGGGAATGCAAAAGGGAAACCCGTATATTTGTAGGTTTCTAATAATCTTTATTTTGCACGAATAATACGGGTAGTCAGAAGCCGGAAAATCTGACAACCAGTCTTACCAGGATAACGAAATACCCAGTAACTGGGTTGTGGAGGTCAAATAGACAGTCACTCTATGTTAAATACTGGTATTCAGCTGCAGCCGGTTAGACTGGAAGCCGACCCCAACATAGTTAGAAAAAGGCTAGGCAGATTAATTAAATACGGGTAGACTGAAAATGTAGCAGTGAAATCAATGATATTATATACAATAAAGAGGTAGATAAGGCACTAGCGCGCGCAAATTGTTGCAGTCAAATTCAGACAATTGTTGTAATTTCGTTTAGTCGACATACTTCAAGCGCAACACACTACAGCTAGCTATCTCTTTCTATGTCATACGTTCCGTATTGTCTGTCGCAGTCGTAGTTGAAAACCACTATCCCAACAACACAAAACGTCGCCCAGTATGGACGTAGCATATCTTTCCTTTATAATATCATTGAGTGAAATTAGCTATTGTGGTATCAATAGACGTGTGTGGTGATTGGACTATTCTGGCAAACTAAAAGACAGGGTTTCATGTATTTCTAGCCTAGCAAGATACGAGTATGTAGACCAGAACATATACATAAACAATGTGGAGACGACAATACAACTAGAAATGAAAACACTTGCAATACTAATGCTTATGAGTATTTTGGAACTATCTAATAAATCCTAGCACCGAAATTAAAAAAGTGATTTTTTCAAACAAACGAAATAGTCGTAATGGGCGACTATGGGTTTTGCCAATCTTTGACTAGCTATAGAGACTCAATTATTGGATAATTATGGTTGAATTTTTGTATCCAGACTGGAAACGTTATTAGATATACGAAGATTAATTTATTGTACCTCTAATTAGGTACCTCTCACACATAATACACAAAAAATACCTATCAAAGCCTTTAGCAAAGGGAATAACCAATAAATACAGACGACTGTAGGTATTAATCACTTTCAAATACCAACCTGAAATTGCCAGTCTTATAGTAGAGATTTAAACAAAAATAAAATATCAGTTAGAAGTATTCGAAGCGGAGCAAACGGAACTAAGCTAGGGATGAGTTGAAGCCGGCCACACCCCTCGGCGGCAATCGGAAAGTTTTTATAGCGGCAACCGTAGAAAAACATCTTATCAACACGCCCTGAGGTTCTCAGTACTGGCAGTCACACAAGTGTTCAATCAGAGCTGCGAAATCAATTGGGTGACAATTTTTCTACATTTATTTAATCTTTTACATTGTATTGGCATTACTTGGAAACTATAAAACACGATGTAAGTATGGTGGCCTGAATAAAATTGACATATTCGACTTCTACAGAACCTTTCGAACTAAAAAAATGGCAAAAGTCTTGAAATTATGACCAAAGATTACATATTACCCAGCCTAGATGATAGGGCCAATTGTAAAGCCAATCAATTGAATTGTTTGAAACATTGCTTTTCAACTTTGCCTTTAAGAGTCTCGACTCATCAACAAATAAGTAGATGGATCGATAGAATATTCTTCTTCTTCTTTCTTTTTCTTTCAGTAGTACCCACATCAGCTGTTGCAGGTGTCTTATATACCCACTTGAAGGTAAACCCGTACCAACAAGTGCTCCATAGGGGCTTATTTGATGGCCTAAACATCCAAAACCGAACATATTATTTCGGGGAAAGCAAGCGACATGTTATGTTACATCCAAATCCATCCCCATCTCATCCGGGTGTTTCACCGACATTCACAAAAAAAAACTTAACGGCGCAAGATAGTTTTTAACTGCAGTGATCATCGTATTAGTGATTCACATCATCACTGTCATCAGAGAAGACAACAGTCACGCAACCAACTTTTTTTTTTCTTTTCCTTGTGGAACAGGTTAAGGTCAGGGACCATGCTGCCTAGTCATCAGCTACGCAACCAACGATGCGACACTTCGCTAAAGTGACTGTCACCAGCCAGTTCACTTTTAATTTTAATTTTTTATCCGACCTTTTCGGTGATTCCAGTAACTTTGTAACAAAACTAGAGCGCGCCACTTGCTTCGTCGTCCAACTTATTCGAAACCGGAATGATTTTTGTCGCCGCCTCTACTGCCTAATAAAGTACTCGAGTCGTTCCGAAGCGGCGGTAGTGAGGCGGGGCCACCTCGTCCAACTAAATGTTACACTGACCTGATAACTTGCCACACTTACCTTAAGTTTTTGTGTGGTTCTGTTAGAATAGCAAACTTTATGGTGTAGGTGGTGTAACTTATATAGGGCAACTGAAAAACTAGCAGGTGATAAAGAATTTGTTGATGGATAGAATGGATTTAAAACTTTTTGTAATGAAATGAAATTGTTTTTTTTTTTTTGTAAATAGGTTATCGGAATCACTTTTACACGTCATTATTATATAAAAAATAAGCTAGATGAGGTAGGCGTTTCCTATCTGGCTACTCTAAGAAGAAAGGCCGAAACCCGAAACAAACTCAGAGGTCACAGTCTCTTTTAAGTCCAGACGTAATCTTGGTGAGATCATATGAAGACCATGTAGATTAATGTCTGAAATGGTCTTTTGAGGAAAGTACCACACAGATTTGAGTGAACCAGTCAGTGCAAGCATTTTTTAGTAATCGCGTAGCTCAACTCAGAACTTGTGAATTCGTGCCTGTTCTCCTTTCATCGCTACAATGATACAGTTTAAATAGTTTTTGGAGTAAAATGTTGAGCCTGAGCCATTTACGAGTGCAGTAGCTCTTACGTCAAGTCCACTCCCAAATCCCTATTGACACTGTATGGTTCTTCCAGTGATAAATTATCGTAAGCCAGTTGTTTTACTGGTATACTTAGCATATACCCAGCAATTTTACTTTTTTTGTTAGCCTATAGATACCGTCTAGCTGGGTAAAGGTCTCCTCAAAAACCTTCCAGAAACTCTTTCCTGCGCCACCTCGAACGAGCCTTCACAGTATGCGTTCAGGTCATCTCGCCATATCTTTCTGGACCGGCGTCGGCGGTGCCATCCACCTTCAGGCACCCATTGTGTGGAGATTTTTGTGCATGTGGATGATGTGACCCGTCCAATTCCATATAAGCCTGCCAGCATTCTTTCCAATGTTACTTAACAGGAGAAAATATAATGGCGGCAATACAAGCAAAGGAAAACTTACTTCTACTTCCTTTGGGTTATACCTACATCAGATTTCCAGAAAGAATATAGGTCCCGAAATGTAGACTTGATTTATGCTTACACCAAACTTGCTAATAACAGACTATGCCATCAAAATCAAAATCAAATACATGTCATACATTCATGTTTGTGCTTGGTTAACTTACGATCGAGTTTATGTTATCTGTTTACCCACATCTGTGCGCTCTAATTATAATCTTAGTTTTAGATATTGTTTCTGACTAAGTGAATTATGTATGCAATTGTTATGAGAAATAAAGTTGTTCTTAAGCCTTTACCTCTGAAAAGCAGTGCAGATGTGATATACAGCACTAGGTGATGTCAATTTAGTTCCTCGTATTGCATGTGGCGAATCAAATATCTTTATGAATGCCATGATCATATTTTTAGGAGCATAGGTTTCCGCATTGCGATATGAATGTCCAAATTATACGACAGACTGTCTCCTAAATTGTTTGCCTGCTTTATTTTATTAGAATTCTCGATATGAAGTAAACAATCATATCAGGGAGAAAATCTGAGATATTGTTTTTAAATTGCGTTCTGTTTTTTATTTAGCATAACCAGCCTATAACGCGGATCCAGTGCGGGTCGGTATAGGTCACATGTGTTTAAATTTTTGGTTCTAGGACATACTGGTTTCACAGTCGGTCACGATGTTTTCTTTCACCGTTTTAAGAGCAGTTGTGATGAAATTAAACAGCCGATCGATTCTGTAAAAATCTCACCGTGATAACTTAAGTGAAGTGAGCGTGAAGTGAGCTATCAATAGTGGCAATCCCTAACATCAGGTAGAATGACAGCTCACTTCACCTTATTTTTCACGGTGAGATTTTTACAGAATAGCACTGCAGGTTCGAACTCACGACCTACACCTATTTTGACCTGTTTAGTGCAAAAAAGAAAAAAAAAATCACTGGAATTTGGCAGGCGCAACTACGATATGTGGTAATAGAGTGTGTTTTCAGTTACCTAAGCAACGAAAATTTTCTTTCTTTGCTCAATAAAAATGTCAGTAAACATTACTGGACAAGGACCTATAAAAGTTTTCTAGAACGTTTTTCCGTATTTTCATCACAATTTAGACTCCCGTCTTCTTCAGTCTTCAGTAACAATTGAATTTTTTACTCGTCTCAACACCACACATTGCCTCGGCCTCGTTCCTTGTTAAAATATTAGTCCAACCCCGAAATTGGACGTGAGTAGTGCCAAGCTATAAAGATTTGAACCACGTTCCAAAATTTTACAATGTGATTAATAAAAATCAAATTAGAAAGACCGAAGTGGGTCAGTTCTGAAAACACTTGGCGAGTTAAATAAACACGAAACTAACTACGTTCTCTTTAGAATGGAGTTTAACATGATTGTGGGGAAACTAGGGTACTATTTGTTAGATATTATTGTTATATTAACTTACACTTAGGTCCTTGCTGGTGGCATGATGAAATGTTTTTAACCGACTTATAAAAAGGAGGTTCTGTATTCGACCCGTATGTATGTATGTCCGCGATTTTCTCAAAAACCAATGAACCCATTTTGATAATTCTTTCATTAACGTGATCTACATACTTTTGGGAAGGTTTTTGTATATAATACATTAGGTAATTATTCTTAAGTTATATGCATAAATGCACTGCATCTCTGGCATTTGCATGCGAATTTCGATGATTCCTCTAGTCGGTGTCTTCAATTCTTCAATGCACCTGTTATAGTCGCGTATCATTTTGATCAAACAATCTAACACTGACCTGCAAATTGCAAAAAATGTAAACCTTAGGAGAGGTGCAGTAGGGTACCCGCGAAATTAAATGTTTCATATGTTTTTTTGCAATTTGCAGGTCATTGTCATATTGAATGTTGAACAATATATTATTCACGAGCGTAACGAGTATGTAATTACTGAATTATTAACATTAAAATCATGAATACAACCCTCTAAGTTCATATAATCCTATTGATTCACATGAAATAGCCATTCAATTGGATTATATGAACTTAGAGAACCTCAGGTTCAAAGCTTATCTCCCTTAAGAGTAAACTAGTCGCGAGCTCGATTTCACTGGTGGTCATGGTGAAAAAGCACGCTGTCTCGCCTGGCTTCGTGTCCGACAGCGCTAGTATCAGTGATGAGCAGTTAGACGCTAATCTACATGAACAACGTCTAGTTCTCATGCACAGAAACAACGTTCCGAACTGATAGGCGCGTAAAAAATTGGAAAAGTGCTTTGGAAAATCGAGTTTTATTAAAAAAAACTGCATAAATCAATTATAAATAAAGCTTTTTGATCTCTTCGATAACTGAGCTTTGTTGCTACGGACTTGGTTTTGAAGATTTTACAGTTCTTTTATTACTTATTTACACCCAAAGTTACGTTAAAAATAGCTAGAAAAACGAATCTTTGTTGGCTTATAACTTTTTAATGTCTTTTTATTTTACTATTCTGTTTCCGTACAGACACAATTAATAATAAGTCAAAACGATACCATATTTAACTTTGGATGCACAATGTCAACCAGTGGAGTAATATTCTCCCGAAATTGGTATAGAAAAAATATAGACAAGTGGCACCTTAATAAACCACACAATTCACTTTTCGAGCTTTCACCAATCATCTCCTCAATTCCAAATTCAAAACCAATCAAACAGCCAACTTAACAATCCATCATTGACAAATAGCACCAGAGATACCAACATTCCACGTTTAAACAGTAAACTTTGTTCGAGACAATGGCGCTAGTTGCAATAGATACGTCGGACCGTGTCGGCCTCCGGAAATTGGCCCCACAGAGCCCTGCCTTTGCCTCGGTCGCTGCAAAGAGCATGTGTGGCTTGACTTTTGACCCATTGAACTTAAGAGTGAGTGTTTATAAGGCAAAATGTAAAGTTACTTTGTGTATTTTTAGATTCGAGCTATTCGAGGTGCCTGCAGTCTTATGCGCTTTTTCAGCCGTGGTTTGTAAAAGTTGCGGCAATTTTTGTACTAGGCGCTTGAGAAGTCTGTAACATACTTTTGGGAACTGGTAATTGCGTAACACACTATCATGGCTTTAATTTTGAGTGTTAAACAACATTTTTTGCCTTATTTACGTTGGTAAGCAGACAAATGTTTCGAACATAAAGCAATTGATTAGAAATATCCTTCAAAATTGATTGATAGTGTGAACAGCAATTAGGGTGCTGTTCTAATGCCTACTTTAGGGATACTTCCTCTAGACACTTAGTTATATGAGCTAAATTTATGCTTTGTTTATATTTTATTGTACGGTCAGCATCAAAAGTCGATTAACACTTCAGTTTTTTTAATCTCAGTCATTGAGCAAAATATAAACAGTTCAGTTTTTTTAATCTCAGTTATTGAACAAAATATTTGTTCAAAATTACATTGTATTTCTGCTGCAATTTTGAACAAATATTTAGCTCACTAATTGAGATTAAAAAAACTGAAGTGTTAATCGACTTTTGATGCTGACCGTACACCACAAAAATGCAAAACATAAAAAATACATCAGATACTACAAATTATACAATGGGCGACTTTATCGCTTTCTGCGATCTCTTCCAGGCAATGAACAGTAATTTTTCTGGACATAAAATGGCTTTGCTTTAATGGATTTACTTCAATGCATAATTACTCTATACCTACAATGTAGTTATAAATAAGCCAAAACACGTCATGAAAAACCATCGCTCGGTACTACGTTAGTATTCTAAATGATTAATTGCTTGAAACAAACACTAAAACAAAAGAAAAACGTATTAAAAGAACAATCATCGGACATACAGAAAATAAAACAAAACAGTAAATGTCAGATATCATTAATAACATACGAACTATTAATTATCAAGTAATTTCGTAGCAATAAAAAAGCTGTGAATTACTCATATTAACGTGAAAATACTCATAATTTATAAATCGCAGCTATCACAGCTCACGTGACCTTTCATGCGGACATAACTACCAATTTGGTAATACTATTTCGATCCACTAACTAATATACAACCTTAGGCCGCCAGCAACAAAGTTCAAAATCGATTAGTTGTGACCGCAGACAGTGTAAAAATAATTTTGTATCAGTAAAACACTGTTTTCAGAAGTTTATTGCTTTGTTTCATCGAAAGTTGTAAATGATTGTAAACCCTTGCATGTTATGAGAGTATGAATTTTAATTTTCAAACTATCTTTATTAAGCTGTAGTACTTAGGGAGCCCCGTTGGTCTCGTGGTTGCAAGCACGACTGCTGAGCGTGAGGGTTCTATTCCCGGGTCGGACAAAATGTTATTGAGTTTTCCATTAGGAATTTCTTAGTAACAGTCCGGAGTTTGAAAGTTGGCGGTTTAATACCCCCGTGCCTCGGAAAGCACGTAAAGCCGTTGGTCCTGCGCCTGATCTCTCTCCGGTCGTGTCGGATTGCCATCCCATCGGACTATGAGAGTGAGGGAAGAGGGAGTGCACCTGTGTCTGCGCGCACACTTGTGCACTATAATATCTCCTGCGTACCTGGCTAATCTGCGTTGAGATTGGCCACTGTGACCGAAATCGGTCGGGGAGGCTATTATTACTTAGGGAGCAGATGAAAGTTTCGTGCTGACTGAGAGCCTGCGCTTCGATAGTTTCAGCATGTCTTGCAAGTATTAAAGGAATTTATCTGTAGACGAGTTAATCCAGTTTGGTGAAGTAAGATGTTATAATCACTGGCTGGCTAAAATAGTTTACCTACCTAGTTAACTTTATTCGAGGAATAATTTTGAAATGTTGACATTTTTCTCATACAATAACTGTCAAATGTCAATTTTATCCCTAGAATAAAAGTTATCTGGCGATAGAAAAATCAGCCCTTAATTAAGTATTTGGGATCTGACACTGTCTAAATGTTGGTTTAGTTTAGACAGAACGAACATAGACTTAGATCAAGAACAAGATAATTATATTCTCTTGATGTTTTTTATACAAAGGTTTGAGAGGTTTATACAGGGTTATTTGAAAAACACCAGAAACCTCTTAAGAGGTAATTGTACTCATCATTTTGAACAACTTTTACTATGGGACCAAACCTGAAATCGCAAAAAAAAAAATCAGCTGTTCCCTACATTTATGTTCGTATAACTCGTCAAAACGTAGGGAACAGCTGATTTTTTTTCGCGATTTCAGGTATGGTCCCATAGTAAAAGTTGTTCATAATGATGTGTACAATGACCCCCTAAAGTTATGGGATATCAAAAAAAACACGTTGTATAGTAAGAATTTGGGGATAAAATATGCATTAGGTAACTTTATTTGGTCTAAATTGACCTTAAGAAGTTTGCAAATGCTTTGCCAACCACGAAGCTAAAGTTTAAAGTCAAAATACTTATGCATGCCACTTGTAGCACAATCAGCCTATAATATTCCCACTGCTGGGACACAGGCCTCCTCTCTGTGAGACGAAATGGGCCCTAATCCAAAACACGGGCCCAGTGCGGGTTGGTAGATGTCACATGTCTTCGAATTTTTCGTTCAAGGAAATGCCAGTGTCCTCACGATGTTTTCCTTCACCGTTTTGAGAGCAGTGATGATGAAATAATTTACACAAAGTAAAGCGCCAGTCTGGGTTCCAACCTACGACTAACAACTAGTCGCGGCCATTTGCACCACCACAGGGGCCCGTCTGCTATTTTTATAAATTCGTCATTCCAACACGATCCCATTGTCATTTATTTTGCTAAAAGTTCGTAATCTGCTAAATTCATAATGGTCGATCATTGGTCGGTCAATGGTCTGAGAAAAACTACTAAATTTCATTCTAGATATCATTTAATATATATTTTTACATATTACGTATTAGTGTTTGCAATCTGAAGTAGTAAGAAGTTCGTAAATAGCAATAAACATTACATTCATTCATTTGTCATTATGTACAAGATTACCATTTTATGCCATTTCTTTCAATGGAGTGTCAGTGGTTGACCCTTGGAAAGTCATAATGAAGCCATTATGATAGTAGATTACCAAAGTTGTCAAAATCAACAATTATGAAATCAATGATAAACCATTCTGACACTATTGTAATAGCAGACTTGAGGCCCTGCTCTCATGTCACTTGCAGCTACAAGTTATAAACGTTTTTCATGAGCATCTCTATTACAAGCAAAGGCAGAACATTTTCCATCACTAATCTAGCGATGGAAAATACTCTCAAAGAAAAATAAAAAAATAAAAATCACAGCAACACTCTACCTAGCGAAAAAACCAGTCATTACTTCCAAAAAAAAAACTTAAAAAGATAAAAGAACATGAAAAGTAATCAAAACATCTCCTAACCTCTTATACTTTGGAAAAGTTAGTCAATTTAATATTAATATTCGTGCCGCGTAGTAGGACTTCCACCTTAATTGCTGAGCAGTCCGTTGTGGGCTTAGCGCGATGATTTGTGGCTAAGAGCTGCCGACACGAATACCCTGGTAATGAAACACAGTAAATTGTGTTAGGATGTGTTTCTAAGGACTAGGTGACCTTGAGAACCAATAAGTTAGCATTTTTAATGTTTTGACAACATGTATCTACTGGAAGATGGGTCTATAAAGGTATGAAGAACAGGGTGTATAGTTCACTCAACCTCCATAGAAAAGGGAGGATCCTCCGACCAGACGGGTGTTGTGTCTGGCGGGCAACTGCACGGTGATTCATGCCGGGCGAATTACGTGGTAAACTCTGCTTGTGAGATGCAGGATTTTGCGTGACGTCAGTATGACGCGTTTTTCGTATGTGGCGTTGTATATACCACTACAGGTCTATCAAAATCAAAAATCATTTATTATCAAATTAAGCTGAGAATCAGCACTTTTCGAACGTCAAAATTACATAAACAGTCCCCTATAACGCCCGCCCTTCACCACTTCCTAGTGCTTTCGCTGGGAAGAAGAAGTGGCGCAACAAACTCCCCAGCAGAGAAATTGGTGATGAAGAAATCATACTTTCTTTTCAAACTCAATCTCGAAGCATTCAATTCAAATAAACCAAGTACAGGCACTTTTAAATTGTCAAGGAGTTAATCAGTCAAAAAGATAAAGCTATTTGCCCATTCCAAAGCGTAGTAGGTTCCTATGGAGAAGAACGGGCAAGAAACACTATGGACCCTATCGATATCTAAAGCGGTAGTATGAAAGTCTAGGTAATAAATCAAAAAACTTTTTAACAAAAAAAACAACCGACTTCAAAAAAAAACACTACAAAGTGTAAAATAACTTTAATTTTAATTTCGGAAGTCGGTGTCTTTGTTTTTGTATTTACGTTTTTGCCACCGACTTCCAAAATTAAAATTAAAGTTATTTTACACTTTGTAGTGTTTTTTTTTTTTTAAGTCGGTTGTTTTTTTTTTGTTAAAAAGTTTTTATTTTTTACTTTTTATAGTCAGAGTGCATCTCATGACAATTCCAATAAGCCCAAACACGGCTAGAATACATGGTTTTATTACGAAGTTCCGGTACCTACCTTCCAGCTTCATCATCAGATCGGTTTGATGGTACCATTTTCGTCAGAACCATTTATTTAAATTTGCTTCGTCATAGTCGCTTAACTATCTTAATCGAGATATCTTATCGCCACCCGTGAAATACTTATTATCATTGAAGAGTTCCTGTGGCTATCTGTGGTCTCCTTCATCAGTTCCACTTCACCAAATTATACTTTTTGAATGCAAATGCTTGACATGTTGATGAAAATACCAAAATTGCTATATGTATGCCTATAATATTTGAGGAGTTCCCTCAATTCCTCATGGATCCCATCATCAGAACTGGATTTTGACAAAAATGGGACCAATCTGGAAGCATATCCTTTCAAATAAAAAAAAAATTCCAAATCGGTTCATAAATGACGGCGTACTGAGGTAACAAACATAAAAAAAAAAATTAAAAAATACAACCGAATTGATAACCTCCTCCTTTTTGAAGTCGGTTAAAAATAAACTATATCCTCTTTCTGTAGTACTAACTCCAGGTTCCGAGTCCTTCTAATGAGCTGTGGAAGTGAGTATGATCTTTATCTACTCGTCCAGACTAAATTTCGGCCATGGCAGCCAACCTCAGTGGAGACCAGCCATCTACGTGATAGATATTATAATACACAAGTGTGTGCGCCGACACAGATGCATTCACTCTCATAGTCCGCCGATAGGACGGCAATCCGACACGACCGGCGAGAGATCAGGCGAAGGATCGACGGCTTAACTTGCTTTCCGAGAACACACAGCCAACTTCCAAACACCGGGCTGCTACTGAGGAATTTCTAATGGAAAAACCTAATAGTACTTTGCCAGACCTGAGGATCAAACGCAGGACACCACGCTCAGCAGTCGCGCTTGCGATCACGAAACCAACAGATACTACTCCCGGCGAACCCTTGGCAGTCAGCTCCTCCACCTTGCTGACTGGCTAATATTTGACCACGACATGAAATATTCTCATATTAGTCCACTTCAATATTGCTCCAAAGCAAACGAGAAAGTTTCCAAAGTGTACGATAAATCTTTTCATTGAGAAAGATCCTCCAAACTGAGCCTCGCCAGGCTGGCCAAATTTTGTTCTTACCTAAATTAGGTGGACTTTTTATGGAAGGTGCATTTTTCGTTAACTCGATGGGGTAAGGACACTGTTAGCGGCTGCCCGGACTATACAGGGTTATTGGAAAAACATTAACAACCTCTTAAGAGATCATTGTACTCATAATTATGAACAACTTTTACTATGGGACCAAACCTGAAATCGTAAAAAAAAATCAGCTGTTCCCTACATTTATGTTCGCATAACTCGTCAAAATGTAGGAAACAGCTGTTTTTTTTTTGCGATTTCAGGTTTGGTCCCATAGTAAAAGTTGTTCATAATGATGAGTACAATGACCTCTTAAGAGGTTGTTAATGTTTTTCCAATAACCCTGTATAATAAGGCTAGTAGGCTACTGACCATCTTAGTTTGAGCCTTTATGAGAGAAATAAAATCAGCAGTTGGTACCAACAAAAAAATAATGAAAATCAACACACCCATAACGATCCTCCCCAGTGCATAACACTGCAGTAGATCAATTCTGTTTGCAAACTATTACGTCAAATGCAACGAGAAGTAATCGGGTCAGTGATTCGCGCTGGCAACACGCCACAGCACGATGCAGTATGTTATCATGTGTGTGTGAGCATGTTACAGATGTTCTGGAATTCTGTAGTATCCTGGCAACGGGTTACAGTATTTTTGTAAGAGAAGTCAATGAAATTGCAAGAATTCTTGCTCTTGTAATTGCCATAGGTATTCAGGGAAAAGATATCGTGTTAACAACTGCAGTCCTTTTACAGTTAATTTCCTCTGGCAGCGGCAATCCAATAGCAACCTTACTGTCACGTAAATAATTAACACTGATTTTGACAGACTTGTCAATGAGAGCAACCCGATAGCAACCCAAATGCAACAGCAATAAAGATCACAATGATTTTGACAATATAAAAAATAAATAAATATTTATCTATACTAATATTATAAAGAGGAAAGATTTGTATGTATGTTTGTAACGAATTTGCTCAAAAAGTACTGGACCGATTTTAAAAATTCTTTTACCATTTGAATGCTACATTATCATTGTTTCATATAGGTTTTTTTTCTTATTTTTTTTTTCACCCGTGCGAAGCCAGGACGGGCCGCTAGTTGAAGTATAAAATTAAAGAAAAATTATGATTTACATTAATTACAATCGAGGAAAGTTAAATTCTAACTGTAATGTAGACCTACCTGATCCAGGTTTATGAAAAACCTGTGTTTCAGGCCATCAATTTACATGAAACATTTAAAACGAAGACAAAAATAAATGTATTAGAAGCTAAATTGAAAAGAAGGTATACTATTTTCAAAGACTTAAAGAGTTACTACACACATCAAAAGTGTCTAGGGATCAAGCATTTTTATGCGGATTTCTTGAGATTGAGATGTGGCTTTGTAATAAATTTATGATTTGATAAATTTATATGGATCCTTTTTGGTGCATTTCATAATTTGAATCAGGAACTGTGAATCAAATTCGAGTAAAAGATGAAAATCAGCTGTCAATATTTTCCCTATAAAAACATACAACGCATTGAAGACATTATTAGTGCTACTGTTTCCCTACTACTGATTAAAACCAACGTTATTATGGAGCGGCGACGTCATTTAAGCAGGGAAGAAATGCTCAGAGCCGTGGGAATGATAGAAGCTGGTTCCCGGCAACGTACTGTGGCTTTAGCTCTGAATACAAGTCAGAGTGTTATCAGTCGACTTTGGACACGTTACCGAAGCACTGGTACCGTGGCTGAGCGCCATGGAGGACGGTATCGCTGCACCACACGGAGACAAGACCGATACATTCAAATCTTAACTCGAAGAGCTCCAACAATAACCGCCATGATGTTAGCCGTGAGGCTTCATCACTCTTCAGGGAACTTAATTAGCGACCAAACAGTCAGAAACCGCTTGCATGAAGTGAACCTTCATTCCCGAAGACCGCTACGGGTACCACCTATAGCAATGCACAATCGTAGGATTCGATATCAATGGGCTCTTGAACATAGAAATTGGGCAGAAGAACAATGGCGTTTCGTGTGCTTTTCTGATGAGTCTCGTTTTGGTATGAGACCGGATACAAGACGTATACGACACTGGAGAACCCCTGGACGCCAACAGCGATTAAAATCCTGCCAGGAAGTCCATCCTTATAGTGGTGGAACCATCATGGTATGGGCGGGTATTTGGATCGGCGGAAGAACTGAGTTGATTTGGATCAGAGGCAACCTCAACGCTCAAATTTATGCTGAGACGATTGTATCAGACGTCATCGTTCCTCTACAAGTGCAAATCAGTCCCTTATTTCAGTTAATGCATGATAATGCACGACCGCACACCGCAAGAGTTGTAAGACAGACTCTCGCCGCAGCTAACATCAATGTCCTGCCCTGGCCTGCTCAGTCGCCAGACTTGAACCCGATTGAGCATGCATGGGATATGCTACAGAGAAGAGCTCTGCCGAATATGGAGGGTATCCAGTCGCAAGAAGACCTTTTTTTGTTGTTGCAACGAACATGGGCGGCCATTCCACAGCGTGATTTGGATGAACTCATTTTGAGTATGCCAAACCGATGTTCTTGTGTTGTTAGTGTTCGCGGTAGAAACACGGATTATTAATTGTTTAAGTTACCCAATAAAATTTTAGAGAAAACTGTTATTTCAGTCTTTTTTTCGAACTTTTGTGTTAGTGGTTCAAATGTCAAAAATCCCTTTATTAGGAAAATGGCAAATTTCTTTATTAATGCAAAGGTGACTTGGTTTATCGTTACTGTGACAAACGAAAACACTTTATTTGATGAATCCTTAAAGAAAATTTTAATTAATATCAATCAGGAGAAAAGTTATTGCAAAAATATATGTTGATCCCTAGACACTTTTGATGTGTGTATTTTGGCACATTATTTTAAAACTAAATTATGTAAGATATATTATGTTTAAATAAATAACGAAAAAGTGTTGCAAAAAGCACCGAAGAAGTCGGATAAGAGTGTCACTGGCTGATTATTGTCGGCGGTTGTCCTCTGATGACAGAGATGAGGTCAGGAGAACCGCCGTCGTACAACGTCCACGACAAACTGTTATATTCCGGCACAATCCTGATGATATTGAAGCTACTGAACCACTAATGACCACTTCTCGTAAAGGCTATCCTACACCGTTATATACATAGAGCGGAACGCTTTAATGGCGTCATTAATTTAACACACGTATACGGTTTCGCGTTTTCGTTTCATGAACATATTTTAATTTCATTAAACATTGTTATTTATTTACAATTTTCTAAAATGGCATCTTAGAGCAACCTGTACTTAAAGAACTGTAGCGCAGGAGTCATTTGCCGATCATAAAATCACATCAATAACATTAAAACGAATAACGTGCAATGAGTAGGTGAAATAAAGGATTGAGAGAGCCCGATGTCGGCAAGCGGCGGCGGCGCAGGCGGTAGATTCCAAATTACGAATTATTTATGATTATTAGCCACTAGCCCTACCCATGTGTTAAATTAAAGTTGCTCTATTCTAGAGGTACATTGTATACACGATGGTGTCTAAACACTATTATGATCGACCTCGACTTTTAAGTTAAAAATGGCGGTTCTAATTGAACTTTACTGAAAAGCACTGCTGCAAGCAGCTAGTAAAACGATAACACAAGGTGACCTCAGACGAGGTCGTTATAAAACGTCAAAGTTCAAACAAGATCCTCCATCAACCTCAAGATTATAAATCACTGCAGACCTATGACCTACTCATTTCCATTAGGTTTTATTTATTATTATAAAAAGTATCCTTTGTCATAGCCCAGGCAATGGTCTACCTGTGTGGCAAATCTTATTGAAATCCATTCAGCCATTAATGCGTGAGAGGTTAACAGTCAAACCTGCTGTATACAGAAAGTATTACTTTCGCAATCATAATATTAAAAAATTTATAAAGTATGGAAGCATGGATTTTGAAATTGTATGAACTCATAAACCAACCCAGAAAGTGAACTGCGTCTGTGCATGTATTGACATACGTACCAAAAATTCGAAGAAATGTGACACCCACCGACCTGCACTGGGCCCGCGTGGTGGTCAACGGCCTACTCCGATCTCACAAAAAAGAGACCAGTGTTCCAACAATAAGAACAATATAGGCTGATTCTGTTTCTTCGTGTTGCTGGCACGACTGTATTTTAGATCTTGTTGACCCACAACAAGATCTAAAATACACAACAACAAGATATAATATAGTTGTCTTGTCCTTGTTGATCTTGTTGAACTTCGCCAGTTCCACGGCGTCATCGGTGGCAGCACAGAGGTCACATTGACTGCATTGCATTGTTTGTGATTTGCATTGTTTTGAGGGTAGGATATCAGGTGGAGCATGGTTCACGAAATAACTCCACAACCACAACCTGCTGATAAGGTAGCCCCACGTTACCAGGTTGATTGTTATAGGCTGATGGCGCTACACGATTGTAACTTGCGACTTCATTTTCAAATTAAGTCCCTAGCATACCAAAAACGGCCCCCACTTACGAGCTGTAGTTCGTGGGTTCGAACCCAGCCAGGCGCTTTACTTTGTGTAAATAATTTCATCACCACTGCTCTCAAAACGGGTGAAAGAAAGCATCGTGAGGAAACCGGCACGTCCTAGAACCAAAATTTCGAAGACATATGACATCTACCAACCCGAACTGTGCCCGCGTGGTAGCTTATAGCCCACTCTGTCTCGAAAAGAGGAGGCCTGTGTCCAGTGGGAACATTATAGACTGATTATGCTAAAAAAAAAAAAAAAAAAAAAACTACAAAATCGCATCGTTTTTCAAAACTTTCTTTATATCTTTTACAAAGTTCCACAATACTTTCGGTATCCAATGCATCACTGTGACTCCTGACCTTACATTTCAAAGTCGGCATGCCAACCGTGACTGCAGATAAGCCGGTAAGCCCGAATTCATAGTCTACTGCATTATAACGGGCTAATAAAGTTTAGCTTGTACGTTTGACCTCGTAAACTAGGTTATTTTCAGTTTTCAGGCATAGATTTTGGGTGCAAGCTTAAGTATGAATTATTTTAAGTAGTTTTAATTGTTTGGCTGTTGCAGTGTGTCTGCGGGTTTATGGATTTGTGTTTTGTTTTAACATGATTTGTCTTGTTTTAATAATGAAGATGAAGATAATTATATTTATTGTTTGTTTTGTTTTTTTTTTTTATTATTTCAGCAATAGTATTTTTAGCCATAGTATTTTTTAGCCATAGTATTTTTTGCCATAGTATTTTTAGCCATAGTATTTTTTAGCCATAGTATTTTTTAGCCAAAGTATTTTTAGCCATAGTATTTTTAGCCATAGTATTTTTAGCCATAGTATTTTTAGCCATAGTATTTTTAGCCATAGTATTTTTAGCCATAGTATTTTCAGCCATAGTATTTTTAGCCATAGTATTTTCAGCCATAGTATTTTAGCCATAGTATTTTTTAGCCATACTTAGTATTTTTATCCATAGTATTTTCGGGTAGAAGATACATATTATTGATGATTAGCAGTTTGCTTTGCAAGTAGACTTTTCTCTGGTGTCATTTCTTATGAATGTCCAGCACATTGTCAAATGAGTTTAACAGGTGGGGCTCGTGGCTAAGTAATAACAGCCGCACGGGTCGATTAATCAGATAAGGCTACCCTTGCCACGGTCGGTCTGTGGATGGGTGACCATCTTTACATGCCGAGACAGGTCCGTGCCTCGTAAAGAACACTAAGCCGTTGGTCCCGGCTGTCATTCGTGGACAGTCGTTACCGGTCGTCAGAAAGTCTGACAACCAGTCTTACTAAGGGGTATCGTATTATCCAGTAACTGGATTGTAGAGGTCAGATAGGCAGTCGCTCCGTGTCAAATACTGGTATTTAGTTGCATCCGGTTAACTAGAAGCCAACATAGTTAGGAAAATGCTCGGCAAATATTAACAAATGAGTATAGTAAGGTGAAAGTACTTACCATCCATAAAAAGGGAAATAAAGGTGGTCGATCGCCTTACTTTGTACGGTACAGACGCCAAGCCAAATCAAGCCAGATCAAGCTACCCGAAACTGTAAAATTTTCTCAATCAACTTTGAACCTTATACTTTAGCGATAAAGTTGAAAATCTATTTTAAAAAATTGACAGATTGTAGTAGCTTGATGTGCTGGCATCTGTACTTCCTAGGTTATTACCGTCATAGAAAACTGTACTCATAAAGAAGTAAATTTTAACCAACGGATATTAGTTAAGGCTGAAAGGGTTTACTACGCTACATTTTGATAGTTACCACGTTGTTAAAGACAGGTCTAACCGGTAACAGACAGTAATGAGTAAAAATAACTTAGCTTTAATAATTTATATACTTTTGTTTCCATCTTCAAAAACGACTCATATAAGTTATTTCTCCTTGGTCTGCTTAGCTTTCGCCAAACCTCTATTTTGCCTTCTATGATTTATTATAATTATAAAGGTATGAGGAACAGGATCTAAAGTTCACAGATCCTCCAAAGTAAAGGGAGAATCCTCCGACCAGACGTGTGTTGTGTCTGGTGGGCGACAATTGATGTCAGGACGTTGTATATATGCTAGTTGCGCGGTAAACTTTGCTTGCGCGATGCAGGATTTTGCGCGAGATGTGTAGTTCGTATGTGGCGATGTAGTAGCTGCCGCACTTATATCCTTGGGGCACATGAGTTACATAGTTCAAGATGTGTAGACTTAGCAGGAGAGGTACCAACATATCTACTAATGGCAAGCATCGTTTCTGCGTCATGTTCTGAAGATATTAAGAACTTTTTATCGCCATATCTAATGTTAGCAACGTATCCTCTAACCCCAATACATTAATCAATCATCCGGGACTCTATCTGCATGTTTACCAACCTAAACAAAATGAAAATTCTTCAAGAAAATATAGCAAGCTAAATAATATTTGTAAAAGTTATTTTCTAGAAGGCAAACATATTGGCAGATGTTTGCAGAATGCATGTGCTGTGGCGTGTTGCCAACGAGAATCACTGACCCGATTACTTCTCATTGCATTTGACGTAATAACGGGAAAATAGAATTGATCTACTGCAGTGTTGTTTACTATGTACTTTGTGTTATTTGTGGGAAGGTACTTAGCTAAATGGAGGCAATGTAAGAGACTCTAGTAGAGGAGCTTGTTCGGCCCCAACTTACGAATTTGTAGGTCATGGATTGGAATTCGAACTCAAGCTTTCATCACCACTGCTCTCGAAACGGTGAAGGAAAACTTCGTGAGGAGGCCGGCAAGTCCTAGAACCAAAAAATTCGAAGACATCCACCAACCCGCACTGAGTCCGCCTGGCAGATTACATCCCACTCCCACAAGAGCAGGTCTGTGTCCCAGTACTGGGAACACTATAGGCTGATTATGCTATCCTGGTAAGCTGCGTTGCTGTGTTCCGTTTTGAACAACACAATCATTATCTGCCTAGCCTTTTCCCAACTATGTTGGGGTCGGCTTGCAATCTAACTACCATTATTTTACATGGAGCGACTGCCTATCTGACCTCCACAATCCAGTTACTGGGTAATACGATACTCCTTGGTAAGACTGATTGTCAGATTTTCGGGCTTCTGGTGACCGTAATGACTGTCAAAGATCCAAGAGTGACAGCCGGGACCAACGCCTTAATTTGCATTCCGAGGCAAGGAAGAGTCTTGGTATGTAACGTTGGTCACCCATCCACAGACCGACCACGGCAAGCGTAGCTTAACCTTATGGATCGACCTGTGCGGCTGTTATTATTTAGCCACTGACCCCTTCTTTTGAACGACATGAACGGGATAATAACCTCAGACTATGGTATAGTAGATTTCCATGTGCATCAGTGACCATGTAAAATGACTTAAGAATCGATAATATTGCATTATGTAAGACCATACCGGAAAGCCGTCTACACTGTCAATGATTCAATATGACAGACGGAGACGCTTTCACAGAGCAATTTAGGTAATAAAGATTTTATCATACTGCGTTCGCGTTTCCTTATGTTATTGACACAGGATATGACATAAAATGGTCTCAATTGAATGTGATATCATTATATTGCTTTAGATGATGGATTGCAAAACTCAAGACGACGTCTTCTGAATTTGTTCAATCAATTTGCCTAGCCTTTCCCAACTTTGTTGAGGTCGGCTTCCAGTCTAACTGGATGCTGCTGAATACCAGTATTGTACATAGAGCGATTGCCTATCTGACCTCCACAGCCCAGTTACTGGGTAATACGATACGTCTTGGTAAGTTTACTTGTCAGACTTTTGGGGTTCTGACACCTCGAAACGACTGTCAAAGATCCACGAATGACAGCCGGGACCAACGGCTTAAGGTGCTTTTTGAGGCACGAGATCTCGGTATGTAAGGATGGTCACCCATCCACGGACTAACTGCGGCAACGATCGAACCGTGCAGCTATTATTACTTAGCCACATAAACCTCTCCTTCTGAATAGGTCACATGTACCCATGATACACCCTGTTGATGAACATGACCTCATCTTTTAAAGTAAGTATAAAGTGTGTCTACCTTCCTAAATGGAATGAAAAACAAAAGTTGTAGTAAATCGCGTGAAACAAGAACAAAAATTGCCCGCCTATTGCCCCTTGCAGACGTCAAAAACAAAGAAAGAACGATAATTTTCGCCAAATTATTCCTTCAAACACCCCCCCATCCCCCTAGCCCTCACAGGAAAACAATAAACTGTTCCAAAAACCAGAAGCAGATATAACCGGTAAAAAGCAGTTGTAACCAGTTCACAATATAATTTAAGTTGCACGAGTGTTCGGGAGAATTGACATAGCAATCATAGCCCCCAACTCCCTGACATCCGTTTACAATTGACATCTTTATGACTGTACATGTTACTGCCGAGTGTGACTGTACCAAATGTACCGGAGATATGTCAACTCGTATATGTTTTGACGAATTGTTGATATGATGTGGAATCGGAAGTTTTTGATGATGAATTCTTTGACTCAATTTGGAAACAATAATACAGGTGGCGCAAGACTGGAACCATGAATTCTCATTCAATTATTGGGAGGTCCTTTTGAGTTAGTGTAGTGTAAAAAGTGTAGAAATAATAGTGCCAATGACACACATAATAACACATGAACAAAGTGTTTATATCATCATATCAGACTAAGAAAGTACAATCAACACAATTCTAAGTTTTAAAATAAGTACCTATCACGTAAAAAATTAAGTTAGATTAAAATTGCTTATTAGTCTTATAAGCTAGATTGTAATTAATTATTAAGAACCTAGCTCTTTTTAATAAAGGTTAAAAAAAAATTGGGAGGTCTCATAACAGTTTATTTTTCAATGGATATTACAAAACTGATTTTGAAAAAGAACATAATGTACAATCCAGGGTGGCAGATACACGACGCGCAAACTGTTACCATGGATTCAGTACATGATTATAGACCCCCTGAAAAAAACCCAAAGAAAGCATTTCTCGACAAAACATTGACAACCAAAACATATGTACATGACCAAAATCCTCTTGCACATAGTGACGTTTCTACTATTAGATACTTGCTCGTATTCACTAATACCCCGTCTGATTGTCAAAGCCTGTATACAATATCGTCTTTCATTGAGCCTGAATACAATTATTTTGTCTTTGACTGGCACCAATGCATTTAGTGACAGATCTACAAATGTCCAAACCGTAGAAAAGCTTTGCTGTACATTGGGCTGTCTGTGTGTAGTTGTGTGTCATGTTGTCATTGTGTGGTTTGTGTTGTGTGTATCTTGTGAGAATTACAACTTAATAACCGTGAAAACAATAAGGCTATTGCAATGCAAAGCATAGGTGCCCAAAGCATTGATAATCAAATCACTGATAATCAAAGTCCTCTTGCACAAGGTGACGTTTCTATATTCACTTGCAATACGTTTACTGATTGAAAGCTGAATAAAACATCGTCTTTCATTGAGCACTAAATGCAATTACTTTGTCTTTGATTGGCACCAATGCAGTTAGAGATAGATACAAACGTATCTATCTGTCCAATTCGGAACTATTCAAAGCTGGCCTTCTGTTCTGCATTGCTCTAAATTGAGCTGTATTGTGAGAATTATCTATTATATTAATTACTAAGAATAAAGCTGAAGAGTTTGTTTGTTTGCTTGAACGCGACCCCGATCTCTCAAACTACCAGTCGGATTTGAAAGACTATTTTTGCATTTGATAGCCCAGTTCTTTAGGAAGGCTATATGCTATAAAACATTATGCTAAGACTCTTAGGAGCCGAGTAAAAAAAAAATAGGAAAGAACGCTATATGAAAACAAATTAAGGAGAGACTTTTGAAAAAGCCTAAGTAAAAAGTCATAATTCGAGGTTTAGCTCTTGCCTATTTCCACCTCCAATATTAGACCAATTTAAAAGATATTTCTTAAACTGAATAAGAAGGATATATACTCCCTATGTTTTTCTTTTTTCATTAATAGTTGTCACATTTGTACACTAGACCTCTGTTGACAGCGGTTTAAATCGGCAACTTTGAGCATTTTTTGAGGGTTCTAGTGCTTATAAAAGTAATGTATCATCAAAAAGGAAAACATAGAGACACAAGTAGTTAACGTTTATTATTCTGTAAAAAATCATTGCTTTATGGTCATTAACCAGAAAAAAAACGGGCGTTTCTATGGAGGAAATACCACCCGCATTTGCGCGGGCAGGCGTTGCAACGGCACGGGGTGTTTCGGGGGAACAAGAAATTTCACGCAGACGAATTCGCTAGCAGAAGCTAGTACCATAATAAACTTGAGGACAATAATTTAATCATTTATTCATCAAAACATTGTAGTACATGGTGACAATTTACAGAATCGTTTATAATAGTGTACAAAGACTACCTACAGTAAGAAAGTGGGTGAGATACTGTATTCCTAGCTAGGTTAAAGTAACAATGATGTCGTACATACTTACACAGTAAACATTATAGGACAATAATATGAAATTAGGTACTACAAACATTTTGGTGTATAACCATAAGATACAGGTATTTTTTCCCTTTTCGCGTTATGGCTTAAATCTAAATCAGTAAAATAACACGTAAACACGTAAATAACAATAGAAAAAGTAAGTATATGAACCAAAAAATAAAAAAATATCATGTAACTGGTGGGTAGGTGAATATTTGTTGAGGTGAGTAGTTCTATATGCTGTGCAAATAAGCGGTTACAAATCAAACTTTATAATACTGTCGTGATATTATGGTCACGGTATTGCAATGGCTTTCGCAGGATGTAGTTATGGATCAGCTTTATTATATCTAGGACGATTCTACCACTATTTAATTGACACAGCGCCTTAGTTCTCCTTTTCAAGCCCAATCTTCAAGACACCATGCTGAATCCATGAAGATATAATATATATCCATATAAATTGAGATAAAATAGATATAGCACCAGAAAGTTTGGTAGATGTTTGGCAGTAACTATTCAATAATGTTTTGTAACATTTTCGATTTTAATATAGCCGGCATTATTTCCACGACAGTTAAGCCGGTAGTATTTGCTTTTATATGGACAACAATGGAGGATGAAATAAATTAAAAAGTGTGGCAACCGGAGTAGCTGGACCACACTGAAAATTTTGTTGAGTATTAGAGATTTTCCTCTCAAAAGAGAAGGGGCGTGTGTCCAACATTGGGAACATTATAGGCTGATTATATTAAGTTTTTTTTGTAACGTTTATTAGTTTAAAGCATGGCCGGCAGCGACGCATTGCCCAAATAACAGAAACATCCCCCTATTACTAGACTTCCTAATGACCAAACAATTCTCGTGTCGAATTTCGACTACTGTCAAATTTTGCCCAGTCCCTGTTTCCACTCGTAGGAGCGTGCTTCTTTCAAATTGAGCTCATTAGTTACATGTACGTCACACATCCATCACGTTCATATGTACCTACCTATACATACCTATACGTTATTATACATGGTACCTGCATGTGGTATTATAACGACGGTGCCCAATTTTACGCCCATATCCTTTTTTCTAAATGAATAATAATATTAAAAGAGGTAAAATTGTTTCCTTGTATTGTTAGTGTAATCTCTGAAAGTAATCCGATTACAAAAAATATTCCTCTGTTTATTTTTTTCAAATATCGCGGCATCATGTCGAGATAGGAACCTTTTTGGGCCCGCACAGGTCTTCGTTTTTTGTTGTTTTCGCTATTTTGTTAGTCTATAATAGATATTACAAGTATAAAGTATTTGACAATTTATTTTTTATTGTCGTCATGATTTTGTGTATGTTCTATTTTATTGATTGTATTTCCTGTGCGTGTTCCACATAAAATATTTTTATTTCCTTCTTTCTTTGATAAAAAGCTACGCTACTAGTGCCATAAGAAGTATTTTATGGTATAGTCGACTTAAACTTTGATGAAATCACGGGCAGAAGCTAGTATTTTATAAATTCAAAAACGAGTTTGGCTGTCTGTTTACCAAACCCATTTTGTTTTTTTTTTTTTGGCTGCAAAAGCTATGGTACTTGTTTGTTTAAAAAAAAAAACGAGGAACTTCGTTTTAAAACTCGTGTTAGAACAGCTACGATTTTCCCGTGCAAGTCTTATTTTTCCAGAAGAAATCTTTCATGAGAATGAAATGCATATTTTCTCGAAAAATCAACTTCATTAAATCAATTCTATAGCCACCGATTACAGACTTTTATTATGATAAAAAATACGAAGTTTATTAGTCGATCCGCACGAAGTTACTCGCCCGAGACGGGCGACTCGTCACTTTTAAATAATATTATTTTTCTATAAGCGACACACATGAATTGGCACATTTTGAATTTTATGCAATGACGTTAAGGGGACATGACCTAAAGCGCGGTCACTGTCGGATTGCATAGAAAAGAAAGAGAAGCGCGATGACACAGGTAATTTATCGCAAAATATGAAGCAATTATCTATTTACAAAAAATCTATTATTTGGACTACACTAGTGCTTTAGTATGTTGCTTGTAGAATAATCTGACAAAAATCAGAATGATTGTATGTATGTAAGTATGTTTTTTATTGTGAAAAAAAAGTTTTTAGAAGTATCTTTATGATTTTTTTTCTATTATATCAAATTAGCTGTTGTATTATGTTTTCAACACACTATCTTAATAGCACATATCCTGAAGAATATCATATATTTTTCTGATTTTGTTTACTGTAGTCGATCATATACTTTAGGCATTATAAAACTTGTGTTTTTTGCGTTTAGGCCCTGTCCCCTTAGGCCCCTTACAAAACAGTACACGTTTTATATTTTTTACTCGTATCACTTCTGTGAGCTAATATCCTTATTTAATATACTTTAATGAATAAAATTCAAAATGTGCCAATTCGTGCGAGCCGCCTATAGCAAAAATATCTATACTTATAATAAATCTGTAGAGAGGTCAATTCTGTACATGAAATATATTTCCAAAATAACTATCAGCGGGTGATTAGTGATCGATACTGACGCCAAAAATGCAATCAGTAAAATTTTTGTCTGTCTGTCTGTCTGTATGTTCGTTATAGAAACAAAATACTCGACGGATTTCAACGAAACTTGGTACAATTGTTCTTCATACTCCTGGGCAGGTTATAGTATACTTTCCATCACGCTACAATCAATAGGAGCAGAGCAGTGAAAGGAAATGTTGGGAAAACAGGAGAACTTACTCCATTTTTTAAGCTTCCGTCGCGTGTGCAGCCTTAATGGTTAAAGCTACACAGAAATCATGTATGACGGAAATGTTCTCCTTAAAATTATATAAAAAAATATTCCACGACAGCAAATGTCTATCTTTTATGGTTGACTCACAATAACACGTGTAACTCCCGATAGCTTAGCAGTTCGGAGCTTTCTGATTATATTTATCTACCCTTAAGTTTATAACACTCTCACTCATCCCTAATTAAAAAATGTTAACATTATTACATAAGTACTAAAAAAAGAATCATAGAAATCGGTACAGAAACACCAAAGTTATACATGAAATACGCTAATAAGCCATCGCGCGTGAATACTGAATCATGCTATAAGGATTATTTTTGTTGAATGAGAAATACGCGTTCTCAAGAATCGGCAGAGGAAAGAGTACATCGGTTAAACTCTATGAGAGTTAGTGCCTCAATTTCCAGAAGTCATTATTCCACGCGGACGAAGTCGCTGGCAAAAGCTAGTATTAAATAAAAGTGACGATTCGCCCGTTTTGGGTAAGTAAATTCGTGCGAATCGATTTATAAGCCAGAACATCATATATCTGTATATACATACATATGCAGATACTACGGGAAAACGATGACCGCTGAAACGGACGAAAAGAATTCCGACTTGGAGATATTTCAGTAGAGAGAAGGGAATACGTGGCTGAATATTTTATCTTCATGCTGATTCTATCTGAATACTGTGAAAGAGAAATAGTCTTGTATTAGAATACCGGTGTTTCTCTAACTGGGTTACAGGGGTCTGTGTAACCAATGAGGTGGCATGTCAATATTTAAATATTGACATGCCACCTCATTGGTTAGACTAGTTCACTAGAAAAGGCAAGTAATAATAATAAATCAATTTATTATCAGGTAACTAAGGCCTATAGATAAAATACACAAAATAGTCTTATACAATAATAGACTAAATTTTATGCTAAAACCTTAAAATTAAGAAGAAAAGTATATAATAATAGTAATAGTTTTTCAGCCCAAAGAGTTTGAGCTGATTTTTGATTAAATTGAATTATGATGACTGCATTCAAATATCAATCGTCAATCTATATAAATAAAACAAAGTCGGGTTAGTTACACTATTTATATTATAACTCAAGAACAGCGGGACCGATTTTTATTATCTTTTATTTGTTGAATTTGTCTCTGCCCCGATAGCAGAATAACCATTAAAATATGGAAAATATTTACGAAAAAATATACCTAATAAAGGTGATTCATTTTTCTCATACATTTTGTATTTATTGATTCTGACGTGGTCCGAAGTTCGCCGGGTCAGCTAGTTACAAATGAAACGCAAAAACCACGTTTTAATTTCAACGAAAATGCAAGGCATAAGAATGAAAAATAAAACCCTTATGCTCATTCATAGAACTAATCCGCACTTTGATTTAAAAAAATCACTAGCATTGATTCGTATATTTTGTCAAAATATACATACATAGTTGCATGGGCAATAACAGATCCTACACAGATGTACACACAACCCCAAAACTTTTCAAATCAAACTGGTAGCTTGAAATGTTTACTGACGGTGCTCCCTTTCTCTCACCCGCTACGTTTACACACACACACACACCTATAAACTAACATAGTTATAGTCTGTTCCAAAAGTAGGTATCTAAAGAGAATGTACATTAATGGATTAGAAAACGCACCTGTGGACGCCAATTTGTAGCACCCCTTATAAATTGAGTGCTTTGATTTGATTATTTGAATACTTATACCCGAAATTCCAATTTGAAGTCCCCTGAAAGAGGTTTTTCATTTGACAATTGGGTCAATTGCTTAACCTCAATTTTATTAAATAATTTATTAATTGCATTACAAAGAACAGACAGCCGTGCTGCTGCGGAGTTTGTGGCGCCACTTCTTCTTCCCAGCGAAAGCACTAGGAAGTGGAGAAGGGCGGGCGTTTTGGGGGACTGTCTCATAAAAAAAGAAAGAAAAAGTATTTATTGCGACTCGTACAGGAGGATCACAAACTAAACTAAACACAGTCTAAATTAAAATACCAAATTATATAAAAAATAAATTAAAAAGTAACAAAAAGAAAAATGAAACAGAAAGTCCTATACGAGGCCAAAATGCTTCTATCTCAGCATGATGCTGCGATATTCATAAATAAATTTCGCAGCGCTGGTATTACGATAGGGCCCGCTGTTGTGTCACGGGCAGTTACAGAAATAAAAAATTAATAAATAACATAGATTACGTAAAATATTATCAATTATAATATTTATTTTTAATCCGCGCCAGACGTAACCTCATTACTTGTCTATGCCTTGAGTGTCATGTCATAGACTCACTCTGTGGCATTACTATGACAAGCAAAAGGTCGCAGGCGCCGATCTTCCGGCGAAAATAAATAATTATCACATTAAGGCTGTTTATTGGAACAGTATTACAGTGGATAAACAATAAAAGTGTAACTTGGTAGCTTGGTAGTCAATTAACGACATGGATGTAATGGAGAAATAGAAATTCATGTAATTTTGACATTCGGAAAGTGCTGATTTTCAGCTTAATTTGAATAAATTACTTTTGAGTTTGACAATTTTAAAATTAAAGTCAAACAATAATCCTACAAAAAGGAGGTTCCTCTCTCTGGAGCCCTGACCGCCGGTAGTTTGGACCCTGTTCCCGATGCCGGTGGGCTACTATTTTTTTTATGTTTTGTTTATAAAAATACTAGCTGACCCCACGAACTTCGTATCGCCTCAGAATATGAATTATCTTCATATTTTTTTCTGAACTTTTCCCATTTTTTAATAGTTATTTTGCTTTTCGAGGCGGAGACAAATCCAACAAATCAAAGATCTTTGAAGAAGATTCTTGAGTTATAAATTTTTTTATATTTTTTTTTTATTTTTATATTTATTTTATAATTTTTATATTATTTATATATTATTTTATAATCTATACTAATATTATAAAGCTGAAGAGTTTGTTTGAACGCGCTAATCTCAGGAACCACTGGTCCGATTTGAAAAACTCTTTCAATGTTAGATAGCCCATTTATCGAGGAAGGCTATAGGCTATATATCATCACGCTAAAACCAATAGGAGCGGAGCACCAATGAAGAATGTTTCAAAATCGGGGGATTTTTTTCCTATTGAAAGCTTCCGCTGCGTGCGCTGCGTAAACGGTTAAAGGTTCGTAAAAATCATATATGACAGAATTGTTCCCCTTTAAAAGCTTTAGAAAAAAGTCCGCGACAGCATATGTCTATCTTTTAAGGTTAGCTCACTATAACCTCTTTTATGCTAACCAAATTTGTTCTAAAATAATGCATTATTTGCGAAGGTGTTTTTATAAACATGGTCTTAATCCTTATCCAAATAAATACGTTATTCATCACATGTATATAATTTTGAACAAAATTGCCTCTGACATCATTTGATTTCAATGTATATCTTAGGAGATATCATAGTTTTAAAATAATACTAATAATAAAGCTGAAGAGTTTGTTTGTGTGGTCACATATATAAAAATATTTATGCGTTTGATAGCCCAGTTCTCGAGGAAGGCTATATTCTATTAAACTTGACGCTAGGACCCTTAGGAGTTGAGCAAAAAAAAAAAAGTCTGAAGTTTTCGCCAAGCGAAAACGAAGTAATAGCGCAGGCCGGCGACACGTTGCGACGGGGTGGATCGGGGAAACAAAAAAAATTTACGCGGACGAAGTCGCGGGCAGAAGCTAGTATTTTTATATAAATTAAAAAAGAAGAAGATTCTTGAGTTATAAATGGTGGTGTAACCCGACTTTGTTTTATTTTTATAGATTTCAAAATGTAATTTATAAGTATTTAAATAAAATAAAAGAGATAATAACCCTACTAAAGTTTATTATGTTTGTTACTCAATCACGCAAAAACGACATAACGGATGTAATGATTTTTGAGACACAGATAGTGTATAACCTGAATTTTCATATAAAATAGGTACTGTTTATTCCATATTTTTTTTATTATTCATACCATTTTCAATTCTCTCTGGACACAGTTCTGAATTTCACGCAGACGAAGTCGCGGACAGAAGCTAGTATCAAAATATGTGAAGTAGACGCACACATGACGCCATGAAAAACTGAAGTATTTAGGGAAGTTTTCCTTAAAACTCGAACGTAAGGCGGTCAAATTCTTAAATAAACTTACAAAAATTGTCTTTGGAAAGAATATTAAAGTGTAAGAAGTAAGTATTCACGAGTCAAACTAATCAATACTTTGTTACAAGGGACATAAGGAACTTTTTTGAGTGGCATAATTTGCTACGATCATAATATATGTATACCTCGTTTCAGTATTGCTTCGGATAAAAAAAAACGATGTTTTTATGATTTTTATTTCTGCCTTGTTGTTCTAGTGGTCGCAAACGCTACTGCAAACAATATTAGTGCGAGTTTTCCATTATAGATAAACATACGGCGCTATATTCCGACCGCGCCCGTCCGTTTGCCGAAGCAAAAAGCCGCTTCCGATTATTTATATTGGCAAAGAATGGAATATGCGTATCTAGTGACTGGATAAATACAGAACTATTTATCTATAATATACATAAAACAAAGTCGGGTAAGTTACACCATTTATATACTCGAGAACGGCTGGACCGATTTTTATGATCACAGGTTTGTTGGATTTGTCTACGCCCCGAATAGCAGAATAACTATTAAAACATGGGAAAACAACACGAAAAAAAAATTATGAAGATAATTCATTTTCTCATACATTTTGTATGGATCGGCTTTTTTGATGATACCTATCTCAAGAACGGATTGACTGATTTCGATAATGATTCTGAGGTGGTACGAAGTTCGCCCGGCACACTAATTGCGTAACACACTATCAATCGGAATCTGAATCATTTTGAAGCAAATTGCTAATCCATTACTTCGTAAGTTCGAATTTTTTTCTGCTGAACATGTAAATAACGCAATGAATGTTGTTGAACTATTAAACTGAAACCGATTCCGATTGATAATGTGTTACGCAATTGCCCCGCGGGTCAGCTAGTGTTTACATAGAAAGAAACAAAACCAAAGAAGCCGGACAAAGGCCTCTTTTTACACAGACAAGGAACGTGCACTAAACGCCGCGTCTCGTCACTGCGCGTTCGTAATTTCAGACCAGCGGGGTCATTGCGTAACACCCTATCAATCTCAATCTGAATAATTTTGAAGCATTTTGCTAATCCATTACTTCATGTGTTGGAAAAATTTGTCTGCTCAAAAACGTAAATAAAGCAATGAATGTTGTTGAACTGTCAAAATGAAATGAATTGCTACTGATAGTGTGTTACGCAATTACCTCGCAGCTTAAGTTCAGTTTTAAACACAATGTTTTCTCTTTTTATGATTAAGTTTCGACAGTAAATTATCACAAAATAGAAAAAAGTATGGTCAAAGCCAAGTTGGAGCCTGCAACCTCGTTTAAAGTTTTGTCTGCAAGGACAGCATCAAATTTGTGTGTGATCTCCTTACTATCCATGGGCCTCATGAACTGCCCCGTCGGTCTCGTGGTCCTGGGTTCGATTCCCGGGTCGGGCAAAGTGACTTTTTCCGTTGGGAATTTCATAGAATCAGCCCGGAGTTTGGAAGTTGGAGGTGTGATACACCCCGTGCCTCGGAAAGCACGTTAAGCCGTTGGCCCTGCCTGCGCCTGATCTCTCTCCGGTCGTGTAGGATTGCCGTCAAATCGGACAATGAAAGTGAGGGAAGAGAGAGTGCGCCTGTGTCTGCGCGCACACTTGTGCACTATAATATCTCCCGCGCCGATGGCTAGTCTCCGCTTAAGATTGGTCGCCATGGCCGAAATTCGGTCTAAAGGACTTTATTAATTTATATTATTTATCCATAGGCAACTGTGACGTTGCCTTGATTTCTAATTTATAACATGAATAAAAAAACTTCGTATAAATACATATACCTAATAAAACCTCTATAATTAACATCCCTCTCAACCTTAAATAAACAAAAACAACCGAAATGCTTTTAAAACGAGGTTGTTATTAATAACCTTTTAACACGGAAAACTGTTATTAAACCAAAAGAAACGTTACATCGATAATTTGTCGCCATGATAGCGAAGCTTTATGAGTTAATTAAGTTAAAAATACTAGTTTTTTTAAATGGGAATAGCTTTTAAGCACTGTGGTTTAAAATAAGGATTCATTGCGTTCCTTGTAAAAAGGTCGTTAGCCTGCAGTGGGACAGACAGTTTAGTGCCCGACCGAAGGTTCGGTTTCGGCCAGTTTCGGCCAAAAAAGCAGGTTTCTGTCGTAATTTGGGTTTCGGCCAAAAAGTGGCCGAATCTTCTACCGGAAATGTTGACAGTATTTCGCACAAAATCTGGAAAAACCATTTATTATAATTTGGGTGAAGTAAATCCTATTTTGCAACTAGCTTTTACTCGCTGCATTGCCCACGAGAACGTGCTACCGGAACAAGAAGTAGCCTATATGTTACCCCATAACATCAGCTGTCTAGTCCAGTCAAAATCGACCCCGCCGTTTCGGAGATTAGCCAGAACAAACGGACAAACAGACAGACCAAAATTTAAAAAAATATTTTTTTGTTACAAGTAGCATTTATATGCATTTATTATAAAGCTAGGTTTTTGATATTACAAACAGACACTTCAATTTTATTTATTTGTATAGAAGTAGGTTATCAATTGCAAAACCAGTACTTAATCAAAATATTTGTAGCAAATTTTAAACATTCAAACATTATTTTCACTTTTTATTTTGTTATAATATAACAAAATAAAAAGTGAAACATATTATGTTTCACGAACTGTGTCCAAATAAACATTATTGTTTCTTTCTTTCTTATTTACAAACAAAGTCACGGGATAAACTAGATCAAAGTTTAATTAAAACATTATCACACTGAATTTGAATATGGTATACCTACCCTATTTGAAGTAATTAAGACAGTAACAATACTCGTATAAAGGTGAGAATCCTCGCTAATAAAGTTTAATTAACAATTTAAGCTCAAATACACGAAGTAATAACCATTAGGTCTAATTTCATAATCATCTTATTATGTTTATATTGGCCAATAAAGACGTAATAGAAATTATACATATAAAAAAATTATATAGAAATTATACTAACCAACATCTTTACAAATAGAAAAATAAAGAAGGGTCTTCTACAGAGTGTACTTCGGAGAGATGTGCGCAGGAGCACCACGACCTGGGGAGCTATTCTCTAAGGATACAGCCTTGCGGACAGCGCTGTCGCAACTGTCAAACCCACCGCGACAGCGCTGCGACAGCGCTGCCCCCAAGGCTGTATCCTTAGAGAATAGCATGGCTGATAACCAATTCTCGTAATTAAAAACGTTCAAAATCTAGTCGCAATCTGATTGCGGCGACAAACAAATGTCAAAAACTTGTCCAAAATTTAGGGACATTAGAAGTATTTTTGACAGATTGAGCCTTTTTTTTCTTGTGGATGGGAAATCATCAAATGACCCCTCCCGCTCAGGGTGGAGCAGAAGGGAGTGTCAGACTCTTACTGACTAAAACCCACCCGTGTTCCTTCCTTAGCCCTTTATGTTCCGGGGCAGCGGTAACCCTTTCGCACAATCCCGCTGCCCGACAATCCCGCTGCCCGACAATCCCGCTGCCCGACAGATTGAGCCCGAGACCAAACTGTGAGCGTTCTTTTAAAATTACGAAAATTGCCCCTCTGAACTTATTTATTGGCTTTACTACTCATAAGGTATGGCTTCTAATTAACAGCTGCTTGTAAACAGTTTGTTTGTGGACTAGTCTGGTAGTCCGGTAATAAAAAGATACCATCCACACTTGGTTGATATCCCGACCAATCACACACTCAACATTTCTCCTCTACATTTATTATGCTCACAGCCAAAGTGTGGAACTCTCTGCCTTTCAAAAAATACAGCAATTGCCCCTACCGAAGGTTTTAGGACACAACCAAAGTTTAAAAGTCAAAGCCAAATCCTTTATTTCAAATAGGCACATAAAAGGCAGTTTTAAATGCATTTTCTTTTCTTTTGAATGTCAAAATTTACAACAAAATTGAATTAATTCTTGTCACCCCTTCCAAAAGTTACAGAAAATAAATTATTGTGGTCAACTGGACCCGCGGGTCCAGAAGCGACCAGGTTCAGCTGACCGAAGACTCTAGTTTCGTATGGAGAAGAATGGGCAAGAAACTCCACCGTTACTCCTTACTGTTAACTGTCTTATAATATATCATAACAGCATAAGCGGCCGAGCTTAGCCGCCCCGCAAGAGAAGTTATATGAGGTTCCCAATATAATTTTGATTTATTCTTCGTCTTAGAGCATTAAACCAACCGGAGACGCAACGAGCACTAATATCTATGCGAATAAGTCTGTCACTTTCATCGCGGGGGACGAGGCAACGCACACAAATAGTGATAACACACTAATGCATTTTCGATCGCGTTGTTACTCACGCACACGAAAAAATTATCGAACACAAGCATAAACTATACGCACACATGTACTAACTCACACAGAGACGCCCTGTCAGGATACGGCATGACGTAATTTTTGTGTAAGCGATGAAAGTGCTTGACGCTATCGATATTTTGTTGTCGATGAGTTCAGCCAATAGTTGTGATAAAAAAGGCTCTTCTTTATTTAATTGTTTTTTCATATTTACTTATCAAATTGATCTTCAATGCAGATCAATTCTTTTTAAATAGGTAACATAGGATTTAGATTTTAAAGTTAGTCTATAAGGATTCATTGCCACGGTACAAGAACTGCCGGTCGATTCTGTAAAAATCTCACCATGAAAACTTAGATGAAGTGAGTTTGTTTTATCTAGGAATTGACACTATTGACAGCTCACTTTACCTGAGTTTTCACGGTAAGATTTTCACAGAATATCATCGCTGCCTCGATGGTCTAGTGTTCGCATGGATGAATGCTGAACACGACGTTCTGAGTTCAATACCCGGGTCGGGCAGTGTTATTGGTTTTCTTATTAGGAATTTCTCAGTAGCAGCACGGAGTCTCTTGGTATTAGAATGTATTCTAGAACATGAAGCTTCAAAATGCTGTGAGCAAATTGTACTAGTACGTTTAGGAGTCCACGAAACATGATTTGCTCAAGCCCAAATCCAAACATCCCGAGTCATTGCATCTTTTGGAAATCTGAAAAATTAATAGAATAACACAGGGACTGAATTACCCAAAAATAAAGGTACCTTTAAATTTGGGTATGACGTCATACCGTTAAATAACGATAACCGAAATATAACGATATCGTTATTTTTTAAAGTATCCGTATTTTAAGGTACGAAATTCATACCGGTATATTTCAGTAGAAGTAACATAACCTTTTTAATAATATCAGTACCAATACCTTAACCTTTTTAAATAAGGGTTTCTTTGACACACCGCCTCGCAACAATCGCTAACGACAGAAACAGACAGAGTGCTGTCTGTTTCTGTCGTTAGCGATTGTTAAATCACTCCATGTCCTTCACGCGCTAACTGCCTACCACTAGTACAACAAACATAAGGTCAAGTTGCAGCAAGTTGTTGTAGACACCCCCGTGCACCCACGCCGCGCCGTCAACATGTTTTTCGGTACCGAAATCGTATAACGGTTAAATAACAATTTATCCTAACCTTTATTTATATGGGTACCGGTATAGCTCAACCTCTATTTTGAATCGGTACCGTTATATTATTGAGGTATCTTAACCTTTAACCGTAACCGCTTTCAGTCCCTGGAATAACATACTCATAAAGTCGATATCGATATTTGTTTCTATGCAGTCACAGCACTCATTTTGCTACAGTGTGGCCTGTTTTTAAATATAAAAATTGCGTAGTTTCGTGATAACTTGACCCGTAAATATAATAATCAATTATTTGATAGTAAATAGCAATTTTTTAAGGGCTTTAGTAAAACAATCTTATAAAGTAACAAAATAAGTTGTAAACAGCAATAAGAATAACAAATGCGAAATAGAAGTTTGAAATAATTGTCAATATTTATAAATTACAACTTTAAAAATTACACTAAATTAGGTCTTGTACAATTTAGTGGCAACATTCATAGACCGACAATATTTTTTGGTTTTTTGCAAATTTATTGCATTTTATGTTATTATTAGGACAAAATAATACTTATAGATGGAAAGTAAGGTTATCCTTTTGTTTACTAGATGTTTCCGATCTATTTTTACACGAAAAAACACTGCAATTCGGCATTTTTCTCTTACGTTCGTTCCGCGCTAGTGTGATTTGCTGAATGACGTGGAACGCGCGGCAACTACACACATCAAAAGTGTCTAGGGATCAAGCATTTTTATGCGGATTTCTTGAGATTGAGATGTGGCTTTGTAATAAATTTATGATTTTATAAATTTATATGGATCCTTTTTGGTGCATTTCATAATTTGAATCAGGAACTGTGAATCAAATTCGAGTAAAAGATGAAAATCAGCTGTCAATATTTTCCCTTTAAAAACATACAACGCATTGAAGACATTATTAGTGCTACTGTTTCCCTACTACTGATTAAAACCAACGTTATTATGGAGCGGCGACGTCATTTAAGCAGGGAAGAAATGCTCAGAGCCGTGGGAATGATAGAAGCTGGTTCCCGGCAACGTACTGTGGCTTTAGCTCTGAATACAAGTCAGAGTGTTATCAGTCGACTTTGGACACGTTACCGAAGCACTGGTACCGTGGCTGAGCGCCATGGAGGACGGTATCGCTGCACCACACGGAGACAAGACCGATACATTCAAATCTTAACTCGAAGATCTCCAACAATAACCGCCATGATGTTAGCCGTGAGGCTTCATCACTCTTCAGGGAACTTAATTAGCGACCAAACAGTCAGAAACCGCTTGCATGAAGTGAACCTTCATTCCCGAAGACCGCTACGGGTACCACCTATAGCAATGCACAATCGTAGGATTCGATATCAATGGGCTCTTGAACACAGAAATTGGGCAGAAGAACAATGGCGTTTCGTGTGCTTTTCTGATGAGTCTCGTTTTGGTATGAGACCGGATACAAGACGTATACGACACTGGAGAACCCCTGGACGCCAACAGCGATTAAAATCCTGCCAGGAAGTCCATCCTTATAGTGGTGGAACCATCATGGTATGGGCGGGTATTTGGATCGGCGGAAGAACTGAGTTGATTTGGATCAGAGGCAACCTCAACGCTCAAATTTATGCTGAGACGATTGTATCAGACGTCATCGTTCCTCTACAAGTGCAAATCGGTCCCTTATTTCAGTTAATGCATGATAATGCACGACCGCACACCGCAAGAGTTGTAAGACAGACTCTCGCCGCAGCTAACATCAATGTCCTGCCCTGGCCTGCTCAGTCGCCAGACTTGAACCCGATTGAGCATGCATGGGATATGCTACAGAGAAGAGCTCTGCCGAATATGGAGGGTATCCAGTCGCAAGAAGACCTTTTTTTGTTGTTGCAACGAACATGGGCGGCCATTCCACAGCGTGATTTGGATGAACTCATTTTGAGTATGCCAAACCGATGTTCTTGTGTTGTTAGTGTTTGCGGTAGAAACACGGATTATTAATTGTTTAAGTTACCCAATAAAATTTTAGAGAAAACTGTTATTTCAGTCTTTTTTTCGAACTTTTGTGTTAGTGGTTCAAATGTCAAAAATCCCTTTATTAGGAAAATGGCAAATTTCTTTATTAATGCAAAGGTGACTTGGTTTATCGTTCTGTGACAAACGAAAACACTTTATTTGATGAATCCCTAAAGAAAATTTTAATTAATATCAATCAGGAGAAAAGTTATTGCAAAAATATATGTTGATCCCTAGACACTTTTGATGTGTGTAGTTTTATATGACTGATATGACCGGCGGTCTCGTACCTTTGGCAGCGGGGAACGCCTGACAATGGCGTCTCCGGTTGGTTTAATGCTCTAAGTTCTTCGTCTAGCATGGTTCTTTCATAAAACTTTAGCATGTAATTCATAAGTTTAACAGCACAGTTACACGTTGCAAAGTGCACATACGCCTTTGAATGTGCAGAGGAACTTGAACAAGTGTCAATTATGACGCTGAATGCTCGTCTGGAAACTGCGACGTACCGTCAATTCAAGCCTAAAGTACAGACAGAAACAAACAGCCAATTTGAATTCGTGTTTTGCATGTGCTCAATAAATGGGTGGTCAAGTTTGTAACAAACACTGTCCTTCTAACTTTGTTTTAAGCTTTAAAATTAAGTAATTATGCACATTGTGACCATAAAATAATTAAAGAAACCGTTATGGAATGGAAAGATGATATTTTTGCAATACTCTTTAGGTAACTCTTTTTTTGACTGTTTTGGTAAAGTCGTAACACTCGTAACCCTGAATACCTGAACTCATTAGTTGGTTTTACTACCCATAAGGTATGGCATCTAATTAACAGCAGTTCGTAAATAGTGGATCCTTCTATCATACATGTGTGAAGGCTTTTCCATACTATTGACTTTTTTTTGTGGTCAAATAATATGGGTTGTTCTACTTTACGCATTTCTTACACACTATTCACTGTATAGTACTGACTGCACTCACAAAAAGTCATATCCTATCGCCAATCCATTGGATTGGGATTGGCGATAGGATATGCCTATCGCCAATCCAAAAATAAAGAAAAAAATGTCACACTCGAATTCCAAATTCCAAAAACAAAACACGTGACACGTCAAGCATCCATTATTTAACTTCCCGCGCAAAATTGTGAAAAACAAAAAAGTATTACGTCACTTATTAAATCTAAATTAAAAATTATAAATCCCTTCGGTGTGTCGGGAACGGTCCCATTTCGTCCAAGGTCGCTGGATCAGTGTGTCAGGGAATAACGTATAGCCCTTAATGTAACAAAACCTTTTTTAAATCGATATCTGGCTGGGTGATGCTGCGAATTTTTTGTACCTATGTTATGTTTTGAGACTATGTAGGTTATGGTTTCGGATGGCAATGTCATGGAATTAGTATGTACTATATAGTAGGGCAATATATTTAGTCTGTGACCAACATTGTTTTTATTTATATTCAAAGTTTTTCGGTAAAACGGCAACAAAAAAATGTTCTGTATTTTGAAACATGCAAATTACGTGCAGGGTTGCTATGCGGTTATCATTAATTTTATTTTAAAAAAAACAATCAATTAAATGATTGAAAGAATAGACTTGCATTTTCCGTTTCTCAAGTAGGTACCATAGGTGTAACGTTTGTTTATTAAAACTGCTACCCAAAATTCCTAGATATGTCACTGTTCTTTTCAAAATATTATTTTCAAGCTACTTTTCACCACAAAATAACATAGTAAAAAGATATTCCAAAATATATATTTTAGCTTGATATGCCTTTGGCTCGGGTTGTCCGGACAGAACGGCCCGTGTGTACCGCAGTGCGGCGTTGCTGCGGCACTGAGCTGCGGGCGACACAACCCTAGCGAATCAACTGGTTATTTTGCTCATATTTACATTGTTATAGAAGATACACTGATATTTGGCTGTATCTTCGGGCTCAGACACCTGTTTTAGAGACCACGAGACGTGGGAAACGTGCTGGGGGAATCTCGAAACGCGAGTACGAAATCGTCGCTTAGGTATGAATACCTACCGGGCAAGTTGAAAATTGGCGATGTGACATTTTATAACTTCATTGGCTGATTTTGTCGGCGCGCATCGAATGATGTCAAAAAATTTCAAAATTATCCAATCGCAGCGCGTTATTCGAATAATTCTGGCACCGCGCAAATCGTTTGTTGTCACAACATCAACATCTCGTGTTGATGTGTGCCCGCGCAGCAGACTTACGGTGTATTCAGTAAGCAGTTTTTGTCTCTCCTGAAAACATAAAAAAACTTGCACGGCATTGTTACCTAAGCGACGACATGCGGTTTTAGACATGGCCTCCACGTGTGGTGGGGTATGTAAGTGCACGTTTGACGTACCCTTGCAAGTAAGCCCCGCTAACACTTTGCTGCTTGGGTAATAAATAGTGCAGCTGATTGAGTAGCAAAAAAATCCTCGTGGTCCCTTACAGGGACTACGGCAGGGACCACGGGGAATTCATGGATACTCCACGGACACTCTTTTAAATCAAAATATTGTTACAAAAAATTGGTTACATCATTCATAAGATCAGTTGCTGTGGTGCGTATACCCCGGCGTTAGAATGTTGGATTTGAGCTGACGCTCCATTGACGCTTCGTTGCGTTCAGGATTAAGGATAAGGCCCGCGACAATAAGAAACCACTTTACCCCCTTAGTGAATAATCTACTATTATTTCCTAGTCGATTGTCCTCGAGTAGGTAAAACCATGAGCAATAAAACCCTGAAACGTTTCAAAGAAGAAGATAATGATAGGTCAGTGATCAATATTATCGTCCAATGTCACGTTCACCTGTTTTATTTTTTATTTCTAACATATTCTGACATTGACACATCAAGCGTTCAGTCAGAAAGTTCAGTGAATAATTTGCACACTTTCTAACATATTTTTGAAGTGAAACTTCTTTACGCACGCTTGACTTGGGGAGTAAGCTGGCGAACGCGTGACGTAAGCGTTACGAAAAGTGTGATCGGGCAAGGCGAACGGAAGTTAAGTGGGGGATATAAGCAAGAGACAGCAGTGCGCGCGCACATTTTCTTTCTCTCTTCCTCTCATAGCCAAATACGTTCCGTATATCTAAGCAATAGAAGATCTATGCAAAAATATTAATTTACCAATGAAACCATGAAATAAATTTAAATATTTGTAGAAAATTAATATATGTATATGTGTATACATGTATATATTGTACACACATATATATATATATACATACAGATGGAGCGAAAGAAGTTTCACTTCAGTCGTGTGGTCATAAGCACACTCGTTTTTTTTTTTTTAATAATAGTGATGTGACTGCTATAACTATCTTAAGACTATGCCGACCGCACAGTGGCGCCCTCATTGTTTATTTGGTTATTTCATACAATTTAGAATGAAAATGCAGAAAATAAGCACGTTAAGTTGTGCTTCACAAGATTATACGTTAATATTACTAGAAACGGTAGTTTTACATTGTTTAGTTTTATTATAATCCTTAAAACGGAATATAGTGGCCACTGTTATCCGTTTTAAGGATTATAATAAAACTAAACAATATAAAACTACCGCTTCTATTAATAAAAACGTATAATCTTGTGAAGCTCAACTTAACGTGCTTATTTTCTGCATTTTCATTCTAAATTGTATGAAATAACCAAAAAAACGATGAGGGCGCCACTGTGCGGTCGGCATAGTCTTAAATATCGATATTCTCGCTGTTTTACTATTAACATGACGTCAGTTTAATCAATATTGTGATGTGCATATTTATATTAGAAAATTGGCTACACCTGCTCGATATACACCACGGCTTTTATGTTTTAATTACTAAGTATGAGCAGTGGTGGCCATCAGTGGTAACGGCTGCAACTTACGAATTGCAGGTCGTAGTTTCGAATCCAGACAGGCGCTAACTTTGTGTAAATTATTGCATCACCACTGCTCTCAAAACGGTGAAGGAACACATCGTGAGGAAACAGGCATGTCCTAGAGCCAAAAAATTCAAAGACATGTGACATCTACCAACCCGCACTGGGCCCGCGTGGTGGATTACGGCCCACACCCTCTCACAAAGAGGAAGCCTGTAACCCAGCAGTGGGAACATTTTAGAAAATTATCATAGTCTAGGGAAGTTCTTGTGTCACTTAAGGGGACACAACCTTCAGAAACTAAGTACGCGACCAAGAAGAAAACGGAAGTTCTTGATCAAACCTTAAAGCATACGAGAACGCATGAGCGAGCGCAGCGATCTCGAGAATTGGACCCCAATGCCTGCCTTGAAAACTAGTTATCCGGAAAAGAACCGGAGTAACCGAACATAGAATGCAGAGCAAGCAAACTGAAGTGGCAATGGCCTGGCCGTTTGTCAAATGACCGATGGCCGGTGGAGCAGACGAGTCCTAGAGAGGAGACCGCGTATCGACACACGTAGTATGGGACGCCCCCCAGCTAGATAGACCTTAAGAAGGCTGCTGGGACGGACTGGATGCGGAAGGCAGACGACAGGGTGTTGTGGCACAGCCTGGGAGAGTCCTATGCCCAGCAGTGGACTGTGATAGGCTGAGTTGTGCATGCCATAGACTGAAATAACCATTACGCTGTGAGCATGCTTACTTTCTGGATTTATATCTTGGAAATTACTGACATCAGTGAAGGAAAACATCGTGAGAAAACCTGGACAATCGTGGTGATCAATTTCGTGCCTTCTCAGTATGAGAAGCGGCCTTTGACCTGCAGTGAGGCAATAATAGGCTGGTATAGAGGTACTATGAGGAACAAGGTGTGAAGTTTACACATCCTCCATAGAAAATGGAGAATCATCCGACCAGACGTGTGTTTTGTCCGGTGGGCAACTGCCCGGCCATTGATGTCGGGACGTTGTATATATGCTAGATGCACGGTAAACTCTGCTTGCGCGATGTAGGATTTTTGTCAGTATGATGCGTAGTGCGTCATGCGTCATGTTTGCCGCAAATAAACGTATTTTCTTTCTTTCTTAGTGCACATGTGGCGATTTAAATGCAACCACACGGGTACTATTAGTGAACATGCGTGGTCGTTATGCTCGTTTTTCTCTCGACTATAAGTTAAGGCTTGTGCCTGACTTTGATAGTATCTTGCACGTTAATATTATTTTCTGTCAAAACAAACTGATGGCTGCCCGATTTTACCCGACTACGGAAGACATAAAAATGATTTTAACCGGTATGTATGTATGTTCATCTATTCCCTCATAACTTCTAAAGTACCTACTTGTAATAATTTGACAAATGAGGTATCGTTAGAAGCGTCTTGACCGGCCGCTGGTTATAGGTTATGTGGTGTCACACTAAATTTGATATGGCGCCCTCTAGAGGAAATAAAGTAATGAATTTAAAAATAAATATTTTGGAATGGTGCCTTGTTAAGTATCACATGAATGGGCTTAATTAGCACATTTCAAACATATAAGTGTTACTGAAATTAACCTAAAATAAATTTAAAAATTAAAACACGACTACTGAAAAGGATGAAATAAGAAAGTAGGGGGAAGTCCCCTAGTGGCGGACATCTAAGGTTTTTAGAAAATAAAATTAAAACTACTTCGAGAAATTTGCATTTATTTATGAATTAGTTGAATGAACAAAATATAAAATCAAAATCAATTAACAAAAATACAACTTCTGCGTAAATATATCCAGGAACGTTAAAAAAGTTTTGGTAAAAAAAAAATTAAATCTTTGACATTGGTACCTAGTACCGGACGGGTTTAATATTCAAACCCCAAGCGTTGGAAATTCTTAAAACATCGTGCATGTGTCACATCTAAAGGTATCTCCCCATTCCGGAACGTCTGCACATGGTTCATGAGCTCATTCTTGGCAGCTGGAGCAATGAATCCAGTCCTCGTCATGGTCTTCTGAACACACTAAATAAGTAGTTTTTTTTTTCCATATTAGATACTTTACAGTTAATGGCTCCTTTTTCTTAATGTTATACCCACTTTTTTCTTTGGCTTTCACACCTTTGGTTTGTTTTCCCTTTTTTCTATGTCCGGTGTTAAGGGACATCTTTGTGTCCGGAAGTCGGGGACAGGGAATGTCCAAAATTAGATATTTCATACTAAAACCGTTAAAGTAACTATTACAAAGTTTCACAATTTAAGAATTATAATGTGAACACTGTCTTTCTTAACAAATAACAAAAACAATTAACACAAAACCATAGCAGTAATACTCACTTGAAATTTACATGACGCATCGCTGTGCCGCCAAAAACAACAATCAACCGCTCCCACCGCGACTGTGCGCCTCACTGGCAAACCGCGTCACGTGATCCTTTATAGCTATGTTCCCCCGCACCCCTTTCATCGATATTTGAATAGATCAAGTTGTGGTTTGTCAAGATAATACGAGTGTCCGACGCTAGGTGCCGTCCGGCGTTACGGGACTTCCCCCTACCTTCCCGTGATCGTATGCCGCTGTACTAACATGCTTATAAGCTATGGTAGCATGCGGGACCACGGGAAGATACTTTCTTGTATCATCCTTTTCAGAAGTTGGGTTTTAGTTTTTAAACTAATTTTTTCCTGCATCGACACCCTACCAAGATTCTCAGTTCTAACTGATGACGGCTTTATTCCGATCCGTGTAATAGAAAAAGGTGATATTCTGCAAATGAAACGTAATGTTTGGTGATATTACAGTCTTAAGGGTAAGCCTATTGTCGGTTATATAGTGAGAATAGGTTGCCCTATCTAGCTGAATGAGTATCGTTACAGGAGATTAAGAGATCGTACCCATCTGGCGAATGGGCGATGTCAATGGTAACTCGGTATTACACTGCAAAAGTCTGTCCTAAGTTGAGGTAGAGAAACGTATTTTCTTTAGTATTTCTTGAACATGTGAGGTAGTAACAGCTGAATGGGCTGTAATCCACCACGCGAGGCTAGTACGGTTTGGTAGATGTCACATGTCTTCGAATTTTTTTGTTCTAGGACATGCCGGTTTCCTCACGATGTTTTCCTTCACCGTTTTGAGAGCAGTGGTGATGAAATAATTTACACAAAGTAAAGCCCCTGTCAAGGTTCGAATCCACGACCTACGACTCGTAAGTCGCAACCGGTAGGTACCACTGGGCCACCACTGCTCTCAGAATAGAATATGATAAAATATAGTTCCAAAAACTCTAAAGTACGACTAAGTTTACTTAAATTATTTTTCCAAACACAAAAACAACATTTTTTAATAATCTTTATTGATTAACTGGTTGTTTTTATCCCAATGGACACGCCAACCCCATCATGCTTTTTACAGACTACTACGATACAATTTTTTAAATTTAAATTAAATGGAGAATCTTAATCAATATGTACACCAACTCGCTAAATCTTTTCACCACATCTGACTTCAGTTGTGCTAAAATTGATTGAATTAAACCTACCTGTAATATATTTAGATTAAACTCATTGACTAAAATTCTCCTTTCCTCTTGGTTCTTGACGCAATCCATCAGCAAATGATTCAAACACCATTAAAACAGACCTCGACATAGTTCAGATAGGGCAAGAAAGAAAAGAAACATAACAAATGTTGGCAGGACTATCTAGCCGCCAACAGATGATATATCGTCGCAACTCACGGCATTGGAAGGTCAAGTATAGTTTAGCAAAGAGCGGCCCATGATTTGTGCATAATGGAAGTGGCTTTGAGAATCTAAAGGCTAATTTTCGTAAATTATACTAGCCCGCAACTTTAAAATTTTAAAAATAGAGAAGGGTCTTCTACAGATTGTACTTGGGAGATTGTGCGCAGGAGCTCCTCGACCTGAAGGCCAATTCTCGTAATTAAAAACGATGAAAATTTAGTCGCAATCTCATTTCAGCGACAATCAATGGCAAAAACCAGGCTGTTATTGGCGCAGAATAAAAATTATAAGAAGAAGACTTTTGTATAGACAGAAATTAAAATATTGTATTTAGAACACGCACAGGAAATACAAACAGTGAAAAAGGAGAATTTAAAACAACCAAAAAAGGAATACGGGCGAAAAGAAATGGGAGCGGGTACCTATAGGTTCTGTTTGTCTAAAGCAATTTTATACGTGAGTGAATTTCTCAGCCGAAAAATTTACGCGTCTAGGCTGAAAACGCCATGCTGCATTACAGATAATGCAACGATTTTTTTTCTTAGAATTAAAGAGACGTGAATCTAAATGAAGCCACTTAAATTATATTTATAATACTATTACTTTTTAAGAAAAAAATCAGTAAGTGTCGAATTATCAATTTCTGTGTCTTGTCCACAATCACTTTCATACACATCATTTACCTTTCAGGAAGATATTCTCCAACATATATATGAAAAAGTATTTTGATTGCGTGAAGTAATAATTGACCTACAAGAAACTAATTATTTTTGAATTTTTAGACTCATAATTAATGAGTACGTGTCAAAGGTAGGTTTGTCCGAGCGAAATTACCAATTCCTGTGGTCATTTTGTTTCGCCGTCCTGAGCTTCCACCAATGGGTTTAAGCGAACGATAAATCCCTGCCCGACAACAGGCAGTGGTGCGCTTACGCATAGACTGTTTAATCTATGACCATATCGCCACGTCTTCCCGTCAAAAATGTAAACATGTGATTTCAGTTTACTCGGAACAAAATTTTGCAATTTCGGTGATCAGGTTTTAAAAAGATTTTATCAAGAAATAAAAATATCACTCTTATGCATGCTAAGTAGTCTTTGGTATACATTTATGATTATAGAAAACAATAGTCATAGCCTTGATAGTTTCGTGTAATTTTAAAAAAATAGCCACGTTTCCAATTTCTGTGGGCCAATTTCTGTGGTTTCCGTGGCATCTCGGTGTCCACGGAAATTGCAAAACTCCACAGAAATTAACGCTTTAGTGGAAGGTCTTCAAAAAACCGTCACATGTGTTAAAATAAAGATTTTCTTGACTATGAAGTGAATGAAAAGGATTGACTTTTGCCAAAAGTCCTAAAATGTTTCCCAGGATCTATAAAGATCCATCAGATCGTTTGGGCAAAAACATCCAAAGCACTTGCAATGCGATCACGGTCTTGCACTATGAAAACTGTCTATAAAACATTATAAAATGCATTCATGGAAAGCATTTAGGTTTCTATGAATTGCCAATAGAAAACCCAGATAATACAACGGTCGTTCAACCTGTGTCAAAACCAAATTCATCAACAATTCACAGATTTAAAGGATCTGAATTATTTTACTTTGAAACCAAGAACATACCTCAAGATAAGGCTATCAAATCAGCTGACGCTTCACATGAAGACTTGGACAATATAGACCACAGAACACTATACTCCTAAGCGGAGATATACGAGGGGCGGCTGATAAGTTCGCGGCCTAGGGTACTTAATGAAAGAAAAGTTTAGTTTTTTAATTTTTATTTTTCAATATAATACCCCTCAAGTGAAATACACTTCTCACGTCGTGAATACAATGCCTTTAAACCATTGAAATAATATTCTGAATATTTCTCTTGAAAATGGCTCTCCACGGCCGACTTCATCTCACTGTCATCCGAAAATCTTCGCCCCCGTAACTCCTTTTTCAATCTAAAAAAAAGGAAAAAGTCACTGGGAGCCAGGTCCGGACTATATGGGGAATGGTCAATTTCTGCGAACCCAGTGGCTTTTAAGGCATCCCTCGCAACGCAAGCGGTGTGAACGGGCGCATTGTCTTCCAGAAACAACACTCCACGCGCCAACTTGCCACGTCTCTTCTGTACGACTGCTTCACGTGCCTGACTCAATAAATTGGCATAGTATTGACCATTCATAGTAGTTCCTTTATGCAAGTAATCAATTAATAAAATTCCCTCGCTATCGCAGAAAATGTTCGCCATAATCTTAGAGCTGCATAGACTCTTGTTTGGACTCCGGATCATACTGACGAATCCAAGTTTCGTCTACTGTCACAATGCGGTTACAAATTTCGTCCAAATCTTCTGACACAACTCCATAAAATCCTTAAACTCGACAGTCGTCGTTGTTTGTCGAGTGGTGTGAGCATTCGCGGTACCCAACGCGCACTAATTTTTTTCATGTGTAAATTTTGGTGTAAACTTTCTCCGATTCTTTCTTTACTAATCTGTAACTCTTCAGCTATCTGCCACAATTTTATTCTTCGATCGGCCAATGCTAATTTTTCAACTTTTTGCACATTTTCTTCGGTCACTAGAGTCACAGGTCGGCCCGAGCGGGGGTCGTCTTGATAGCTCTCTCTTCCTTGTTGAAAAAGCCGAGCCCATTTTTTTACCATGGTATATATCCAGACCGCTGGGAATGCTCAACACTGTCTATCAAGCGGAGTGTGTGGGCATAATACAAGCGGCTTATGCCATAACAGCCAGAAGAGTTACGGATGCCTGCATTCGCATACTCTCAGACAGCGCCTCAGTCCTCCAATCCCTAGGGAAGGAATGCATCACATCGAACCTAATACTAGAATGTCACAATGCGCTTGAACGGGTAACTGTTTTGAACCGCAATAAAGTGACACTACAATGGATAAAGGGACACAGTGGATCGCTAGGTAACGACGCAGCTGACGAGCTGGCCAGAAGGGCATCTAGTACGTCAGTTTGTGGACCGGAACCTGTCGTGCCCATCCCCTTCAACCAAATACGCAGGTGGCTAAAGGAGCACACCCATACACAAGCAGAAAATTGGTGGACGTCGTCACCAGGCTGCAGGCAGTCCAAGGAAGCTATGCCATCATTAGATGGCAGGCTAACCAGACGTTTATTGCGACTGGACAGGAAAGGCTTGCGCCTGGTGACGGGGACCATCACAGGACACTGCTCACTGAATAAACACTTCCACACTATAGGCATAACGGACAGTCCCCTGTGCAGAGCTTGCATGGAGGCTGAAGAAACCGTTACGCATGTGCTCTTTGAGTGCACAGGCGTCACCCAGAGTAGATCAGAAACCCTTGGGACACCCGGATCGTACACAGATGTTCTCAATAGACCAGGAGACCTAATCAGCTTCTGGAGGGAGGTGGGCTGGTTGGAATAACCACCGACGGCCGCCATGGCCCACGCACAATGGTCCAACTGAAGGACTAAGTGCGGAAACCAAACCCTTAACATAGAACATAGAACCATGGTATATGATGGCCCGGAATCCTGAAGAACCGATGACATTTCTTCAAATATGTCTTTCGGCGAGTTTCCTTTTTTTACAAGGAATTTAATCACTGCGCGGTGCAAAAACCACTACAGATAATGATGCTCACGTTGAACATTCCAAAGAATTAGGTATTAAAAGAAATAAATATTTTGACATTTTTGATAGTGATGATGAAAATATTTTATGAAGATTTTGCCATGTTTTATTTGTTTAAATTTCTTAATAATTATTACAGTTACCTAAAAGTTGATTGATGTCTAACATCATTATTTTTTTTTTCTAGTTTATCTTGAGAGCGATGGCTTTTATTGAGCCGCTCTTATGATTATTAAATTAGTTGTTAATTTGTAATTTTGATACGCGTAAGGTATCAAAATTAATGTTAACTGATTGACTGTGCATTTTTAGTTTAAAGATTATACCTCTATTTGAAAATATAAGAAGTTTTGTTTGATTTTAAGAAGAAATTTGTATTTTGTCCACAAAGATATTATTATTTAGGGTTTTTTTTTAATTAATTTCAAATTAATCATTATATTAATGAGAATTTGTGATAATATTTTAAGTTTTAGTTTCGGTACTTACTTTAATAAATACGTAAGTTTTACCCCATCAAAACCATCATTAACAAAAACATAATCATCTGATGTTTTTACTGCTATGACAGGGTAAAATTTACTTATTGTTAATTTGATGAAAATACTCCTTGGTTGTTAATTTTGTAAGACTATTTCTTTTTATAAATGCTTATCTAAAATTATTCGTATTATTTTAGTTTTTTAATTAAACCTTATCTTTATCTACATATTACTAAAATTCATTTTTAGTAATTCACTATTTCCGAGTACAATTTCTGTGTCACCAATACAATTTCTGTGTCACCAATACAATTTCGGTGGCAATAATAAAATTTCTGTGGCTCGCAAATTTCGGTGGCCCAAATAACTCTCTAGTAATATATAATTATATAATCCCCTTTTAGAAAATGTATATAAAATGTGGATATGTTGCATTTTATTGTTACAGTTTTTTACGAAACCTGAAAATGAAAATGTCCATGGAAATTAGGTAAAAATTCGAGTTGTTGAAATTGACTCACGTATAGTCATCCGTCACCGCACGGCGCACATCAGTGATAGGATGTGTGAATGACAACGTATTTTGTGAAAACGTAAAAGATTTGCAGTCAAAGCTTAGTCTAAGCAAAGGGGTATCAGATCAGCAGTGTGATTCTGTAACCATCTCACCGTGAAAACTTAGGTGAAGTGAGCGTGGAATGAGCTGTCAGTGTCATTCTGATGCTAGGGATTGATACTCTTGACAGGTCACTCTAAGCTCACTTCACCTAACTTTTCACGGTGAGATTTTTACAGAATCGATCGGCTGTTCCTCACATTGTAAAGGAATTAGAGTTTTCGACCGCTGTTCCTACAGACCTTTAAAAAAAACTTATTTCTGGAACCTATTGATTTACATCTTTCTCTTCCAATACACTTACATTTTCCATAACTCATATCATTCCAGTTCCGTATAAAATTAAATCATTTTCTTTTGTCTAACTAATACACGCTTACTCCACAAAGCGCAGCCCACTGACCTTGAAAAGCCGCTTCCATAAATTTTACCTCGGCGTCATGTTAGTCGGCAATCAGACGAGTTTTCGTGGAAACAATGTTGAACTCCTTCAATGCCAGACTATGGTTACAGCACAGCATTAAGTGCCGATACTTAACAATACAATACTACGAAATGGAAGGTCGATTTCTGCTAAGTGTGGCAGTTCTTGATACAAAAAATTATTGAGGAAATGTGGAAATATTACAGCAGTGCTATTATGTAAAAATCTAACGGTCAACACTAATGTGAAGTCATGTGAAGTGAGCTGTCATTCCACCTGACGTTATATATCGCCCCTATTGATAGCTCACTTCACGCTCAATTCACCTAAGTTATCACCGTGAGATTTTTACGGAATCGATCGGCAGTTCTGGAGCCGTATGACGTTTTAATGCCATCATACAATCTCCACAAATGGGAGTTCACGGACGGCTCAGCCGATCGATTTTGTAAAAATCTAACCGTGATAACTTAGATGAAGTGAGCGTGAAGTGAGCTATCAATAGTGGTGATCCCTAACATCAGGTGGAATGACAGCTCACTTCACCTTAATTTTCACGGTGACATTTTTACAGAATAGCACTGCAGACCTCAAGTGCGTATGCGGCACCTCCCCACAGACAATGACCTTGCATCCTGCGCCGTATGACCTGTCACCAGTGCTCATGATGATCTCATGACTGCGTCAGTGAGCCGAGTTCGTGCAGCTGAATTTTGGGATAAAAATATTTAAACTTTTTCCATCGATACGTTAGGAAGAAGAATTCAATCATGATTTTAGTGCGAGAGAGTGACGGAGCTATACATGACCGATACCACCATCCTGTTTTCGGACTAGAATCATGATGGCATTCATACTTCATAATACGGCCATTGTCTTTAAAAAAAATCAAATCTGCTGTTTCATAGAAAAGTGCAATATCTACGCGGTCAAAATGTATGGAACAACCAATATTTTTCTACTCTAGGGAGTCTTTACTGTGCTGTAATCATGGTTACAGTTTGAGCACTGATAAAAAAAAATCCTGTACTCTTATAACTTCTCAAAACTCTTTAACCAATGGCCCAACAAATGTTGGTCCTCATACCAAACATCGAGCAAAAGTCCATTATAAATGTACATCTAAAGAGTCCATTTCATCCGAAACCTTATTTACAAAAGGAAATCCATACAAACGTAAACAAATACGTTTTCATTAGGATGTTCTCGGTTTTCCGTCAGCTCGCTCCCTAATTGGTGTATCAGTTTCAGGCAGATGCGGTGATTGGTCGACGTCGGTTTAATTAGCGAACTACCGAGTATGGGGATAAAAAACTGTAACCTGAGTACGAGTAATTTACTCTGTATTACGCTAAGGGTTTTTTACGCAGTATCAAACATTCATTATTGTTTGTACAGTCAGCAAAGGAGATACTGCAGGGTCGTCGAATATAGTTGAACTTTACTATGAAACAGATTGATCTTTTGGAATGAAATTTAATTTGATAAATGAACTGTTTGTTTTCTATTAATTAAATTAAATTTTATTCTAAAACATTAATCGGTTTCTTACTAAACTTCAACTATATTCGACGACCCTATATACTTATCTCCTTTGCTGACTGTACATAATGTTTTGTAATAAACTATTTCTATTTGAATTTTCGTTTGGAAGGGCAGAAAATGATCGTGATGACAGTGCTTTGGAGAAGCAGCAGTGGACATCTTTCGGCTAAATTGAGATTCGATAGCAGCTAAAGGGATTCTTCAAATCCATCACGGAGCATCGTCCATATTTTAGATCACGAAATTATTTTCTATGGAGATTTAAAGTCGCCTTCTTCAATAAAAAGTCCAGGTATCTTTCAGCCTTAGTATCCAGAAAGGTAACAGATTTCAATCTGCTGATAAATCTCACTTCCACGATTTTTAACCGACTTCAAAAAAGTAGGAGGTTCTCAATTCGCATGTTTACTTATATTTTTATTTTTTTGTATGTTCGGGCATAACTCCCGTCATATATAGACGGATTTACAAAATTCTTTTTAAGTTCGAAAGAGGTCTGTTTCGAAATGGTTCCATATAAATTTTATTAACTTTGCTTGGGTAGTTTTTGAATTAGCTTCAATAATAGGATTTCTTTCCACTTAGTTTATATTGATGATGTTTTGTTAGCTTCCTGTCATTAATATTTAGATAGCAAATAGTGTTAAATGAATTTGTATGGCATAAGGTGCAACTAAAAAGTCAAAAGTAAAACTTTTTTACAAAAATAACAACAGAGTTCCAAAAAAAAACACTACAAAGTAAAAAATTACTTTAATTTCGGAAGTCGGTGTTAAAAAACGAAAATGCTTAAAAAACGACACCGACTTCCAAATTTTTTTTTTTTTTTTTGGAAGTTTGTTGTTTTTTTTTTTACAAGAACCTGAATCTTTATTATAGGAATCCAACTCATCCGACTACTTCCATGATTGTTTATTGAAATTTCGGTTGACTAATCACAACAGTTTTAAAATTTAAAGTTAGCCAGATACCCCAAAACGAATTGTAAAACAACAAAACTCCTAATAATAACACGCCATAGTACGAGATCACTAGCAAAGTAGGTCAAACGAATAATAAAGTTTATTATCACGTAACAATCAGCTGGCGATGCGTGGGCGTCCACCAAAATACAGCCAGAACGTGGGCGGCACGGGTTCAAGGTTCGTCTGCTTGCAAATGTGGGCGAATTACTCCTTGTGTCTTGTCGAGACCCTCTTCTTTGGTTCAGCGGGGTTATTGCACAGAACAGCCGATCGATTCTGTAAAAATCTCACCGTGAAAAGTTAGGTGAAGTGAGCTTAGAGTGAGCTGTCAAAAGTATCAATCCCTAGCATCAGGATGACACTGACAGCTCACTCCACGCTCACTTCACCTAAGTTTTCACGGTGAGATGGTTACAGAATCGCACTGCAGATAAGGTTAAAATTGCATAGCACACTATCGGAAGCAATGGCATTCCTTTTGACAATTCAACAACATTCATCGCGCTACGTCGTTGAGCAGGCAAATTTTTCGAACATATCTACATTGCTTTAATGGATTAGCAATATCCTTGAAAATTATTTAATTGAGATTGATAATATGTTACGCAATTAGGGTACCAGTCTTGACTTCAATTATATGCGGGGAAAAGTACAGATCCCAGGATATTACCTACTTATGTAGGGGCAGTCCGGAAGGATTGAATCCCCTACTTGAAACATGACAGCTCAAGAACGTATACAATGCTCTGATAGCTAAATATCAATTTAAAGCCAAAGTAATAACTGCCTACATAATATTTCGAGATATCGCCAAGCGGTGATCGACTCTTCACGTAACCAGAGGGTCGGCCTATTTTTTAGTCAAAGAATCAGTATTGCCACACAACTTGGCCTTTTGCCTTTTGGGCACGTTTCCTAGTGACAGCGATGCGGACGAATTTTGATACCCTTTAATTATTTCTCGTCCTTTTTATATTTGTAGATATTATTATTATTATTTTAAGACTGTTAGCTTTTTAAAGTATGTAAATATAATGTAGTTTAAATAAACAATAAAATAAACGAAAAAAAGGTACTGTTAATGAGTATAATTTTGAAACAAAATACAAGATATTTTGTTTCAAAATTAAACTGAATTTGCTGTATTTCTTCTGAAAAGTAGCGGGTAATAAACAATGTTTTTTTTACTAAAACTTTCGAACTTTAAAACTTTAGAACTCACCTATCTGAAGACCTGAAGATGCTAGCCACGTATTATAAAAATATACTAAGACCTTAGTGTTTATGAGAGTGGCAGCTTGTAATTGAAGAAGTCAGTTGTGAACTTCTGTTTTTTCTGACTTTATTCTTTTTGTTCGGCTCCTTAAGTTAAATAGCCTAGCCTTCCTCAAGATTTCGGCTATCAAATGCAAAAGGAATTCATGAAATCCGTCTGGTACTTCCAGAAATTCTTCAGAGATGTTCAAACAAAAGAAAAAAACAAGCAGTCTTCAGTTTTATTATTAGTATAGATATATATATTATTGAAAGAACTAGACAACTATTCTCCACCTCTGTTTGTTTGTGAACAGTTTTCGCTCCGTTACCCTAGATAATAGAGTGCACGTCCCGCATTGAGGACGTCCTTCAAGAAGGTCGAACATATTACATATAAACTACTCTACGCTAGTACCAAAGAATGTATGAATGTGGACGAAGAATAGTGGTACGTTAGGATCAAAGCACGCTGTATGTCGTTAGTTCTTATGTCATGTAAGAACGGCGAACGGAACATCTTATACAACGGGTGAGTGTATTTTCTGGTTTCCTATATATTCTAAGATCAAAAGAAACAATTATTTGTTTAGATACTAAGGCAAATAAAGAAAAGAAAGAAAAATATTTTATTTGAGGGATACACAGGAAATAAAAATAGTAATAAAGGAGCATTTAAAACTAACAAAGTTACGATAAAAAAAAAAAAACAAAAAAAGACCTGTGCGAGACCAATGTATCTCACATAATGCTGCGAAATATAACAAACGTTTGCGCGATCATAACAGATAGGGGGTGCAGTACTAATTTGTCTTTAGTTTCACAAGTGGCGACAGTTAAAAGGAATAGCGGTCGGAGAGACTTTTGAAAAACCCTAAGTAAAAAGTCATAATTCGAGGTTTGGCTCTCTCCTGTTTCCTCCTCCAATATTGGACCAATTTAAAAGATATTTCATAAACTGAATACGAAGGATATATACTATGTTTCTATCTTTTCTTTTTTCATTAATAATTGTCAAATTTGTACACTGGGCCTCTGTTGACAGCGGTTTATATCGGCATTTTTTGAGGGTTCTAGTGCTTATAAAAACAATGTATCATCAAAAAGCAAAACATAGTGACATACAAGTAATTTATATCTATTATTCTGTAAAAAAATCATTGCTTTATGGTCACTAACAAGAAAGATAACAGGCGAGAGCGTTTCTATGGAAAAAGGAGCACCCGCATTTCCTCTTAAATAAAAGTTCGATGCTCCCTGAGTAGCACCTAACTTACCGGCTCATACAGGGTGCCAGGTACACTGACGCGGAACCTATTACGATGGATTCAGTACAGGATCCTGACCACCCCCTTTTTTTTTTTGAGGATGGGAAATCATCAAATGACCCCTCCCTCTCTGGGTGGAGCAGAAGGGAGTATCAGGCTCTTACTGACTAAAACCCATCCGTGTTCCTTTCTTAGCCCTTTATGTTCCGGGGTAGCGGTAACCTTTTTGGACAAGACAATCCCGCTGCCCCGCTGACCCCCTGTGTTGAAATTTTTCGTCGGTTATTAAAAACAAAATTAGCTGTTCCATACGTTTTGACCGCGTAGGAAACAGTTGTTTCACTTTTGTTGGAAACAGTTGTTTTTTTTTTTTGATAACCGACGAAAAATGTCTACGGCTATGGGGCCTAGAATCATACGCTGAATTCATGGTTAGAAAGAAAGAAAGAAAAAGTATTTATTGCAACTCGTACAGAAAGATCATAAACTAAACTAAATACAGTCAAAAATAAAAAACCAAATCATATATTTTTTTAAGTAATAAATAGAAAAAATTAAACAAAGTCCTACACAAGGCCAAAAGGCTCCTATCTCAAGAAAATGCTGCGACATTTAAAAAATAAATATTGCAGCGCTGGTATTCTAATAGGGCCCGCTGTAATGACACGGGCAGATATAGAAATAAATAAATAAGAAAATTATGTATTATTATTATGTAAAATATTAGCAAATAAAATAAAATATTCATTTTTAATCCGCGCCAGACGTAACCTCATTAGTTGTCTTTGCCTTGCGTGTCAGAGGTACTCTGTGGCATTGCTGTGACAAGCAAACTAAAATTGTTACAGTTTGCGCCACAGACTACATTTTTACGCGTCAAAACCCTAAGGTCTGTTTTTTAATCTCGTAAACTAAATTGACAAGTACAAATGGCAAACTGACATAGATTTCAATAGAATTTATGTCAGTTTTGACATTTTCACTTGTCAATTTAGTCTACGAGATTAAAAAACCGACCTTACCACACTATTTACACAACGGCATGAACAGCAAGCGAAAAAGGAAACTCATCTCTAATATCTACCCATACTTTTGCCTGGCCACAAGTTCTGCCTTTACTGATAAACAAAAAAATTAAACATAACTCCAGCCAACAACACAGTAATGGCGGCTCATTGCAAATATTTGAACGGGAGCACCGTCGTTAAACAAATGTCATGGCAAGCGGTAATGAGCCGACGTAGGGACAAAATAACGACTATTATGGTGTTTACATGCTATGTTGCAAGGCCAACTCCTGACTTAGCATCGAATTATGGAAGATATTAAGTGAAAGCTGTGGAGCATTTAATGAGATGTAGATGACGGTAATTGAGAAGAAACAGAATCGTGGCTTAATGGCTGCTGTGTGGATAAATGTGGGGGGTTAAGAAAATGTGGTTAATGTGTTTACCCCTCTTTGCTGACACGGGTCAGCTGCCCGAGCCAGTCGTAGGCTTGCTAGCATTTGACGGGGGGAGCGTAACGAACTGCGCAAGTCTTCCAGAGCTCCGGTAAAATGTGTGATGTGGTTGTAGTCAGTAAGAGTCTGACAGACACTTTCACCCGCCTGAAGGTGGAGGATATCCATGAGTCAAATCATTTATTTCAAATAGGCACTTAAAAAGACACTTTTGAACGTCAAAAATTAAAATAAAAAAATAGAATTGATTCCCTCTAGTAGCAGTAGTTCGGTTGTTAGTCCGGTTGACCGAAGTCGCCCCTTCCAAAATGTAGTTTTCGTGTGGAAAAGAATGGGCAAGAAACTCCACCGTTACTCTTTTAAAATGTTTTACAAGTTTTTGTATACATTCATTATATAATTATATGTGAAGACGATGCACCTAAAATAAAATGTTGTCTACCACAAATGGTAAAAAGAATTAAAAATATAACAGACTGGTAAATCAATTATGTGATAGATACATGGTGCTCACATATTTACAAAGATTGTCAAATTTTACTAGTATTTTAAAAAGTGTGTGAATTACATTTGTCACAGAATGTAAAAAACAATGTATTTATAAAAAAAATGTGTATGTATAAATTAAATTAGCAACCAGTTTGATTTTGTCTATGAGGATTTTCACACGCAAAAAAGAGGCTCATTAGCATATTTTTTTAGACTAATTTAATCTAATAAAGGCTGGTATGCATCGACATATTCAGCGGAATAAGCAAGCAGAAGTGGCAGCAAGATAGTCAATCCTCAAATGACCAAGCAACCATAAGAGCAGACGAATCCTTGAGTGACGACCGTGAACCGACAAACACAGCGTGGGACGCACCCCAGACAAAGCGACTAACTGAACTATAATAGGTACGCAATGTAGGTATATGTTACTGCTAATAGCCGAAGTGCGGCTACACCTAGTTTTAACCAAACCTAACCTCGGGGTGCCCTTCGCTCGCTCTTGCATCATACGTCGCCTCTTGAAGTACACACGAACCGCATGTGGCCGGCTGCACATAGTTGTACCCGGCTAAAACTAGGTGTAGCCGCACTTCGGCTATTAGCCGTGATAGTTAGGGAGGCGAGGTAGCTAAATGGCGTAATTCAACGGCGCCGTCGAGACCTATCAAAATCGAAAGATAAAATGATTTCGAAAAGAAAAGCTCTTATGGTAAAAACCATTTTAGCGGTGGGCTTGGCGTGTACGGTTTTTCAAAAATGTTAAAAAAAACAGTTACTTTGGCATTCTCGAGCGCGTCAGATATTCATACTACGTTTGCCCCAAGTGCCTCTGATAACAACTGTATACTAATCTGCCGGTTTGCGTGGTGGGGGTAGGCATATAAAGTAGTCAAAAATGCAAAAAAAAAAAATTTACTCGAGCGCGTCAGATTTTCGGAAGGGGTGTTAAGTAGGCCCCAAGGAAGCTCCCTTTAAAAAAACTGACGATTTCGGCGTGACGATAAGTTGTGATGAATTTTTGAAAATGCAAAAAAAAAAAGTTTTTTTGAAATACTCGAGCGCGTCAGATTTTCATAGGGGAGGTTTATCTCGGTATCCTGAAAGCATATTTCCTTAATCTGACAAAAATGTTGGTGGGTTCTCTTAATCTGATCGAAAAAGGTTTTTTGGTTTCTTTTTTTCCTTTCTTTCTCCTTGATAAAACGGGGAATTTAAGAATGACAATAAAGCGATAGATACAACCAACGTAAATGTAGATGAAATGTAGTACGAATTGTATTATTTATTGTATAAAAAAAAATGAAATGAAATACAAATTGTATTATAATTGTATTGTTATGTATGACCTTTACATTTTTGCTCAATACAATTCATCAAAGTTTCCAGCATATTCGAGAAATATACCGTCGGGTCTTTTCTCTCTCTTCAATCGTCGTTATACTGAGGGCACATAGGTCTACGGTAGGGGACCATAAACATATATATATACCTATATATATATAGGGTGTACCGAAAATTCCCTTCTACCGATTCTTTCCCCACCATCAATGTTGCGAAATAAAGGAAAAATACTGGTAGGACGGCATATTTCCGCGAAGCGCTCAGTATGTATTACATGTTTATGGCAAATTCCTCTTTTTTGCTTCAATTCTTCACTTCGTTTTGCTTACGGTACGTCCAAAAAACAATTTGAGGATCAACAGGCTATTGAATAATATATATGAAACTGTACATGTTAATAATACTTTTGTATACAGATACGCGTAGCTTTTTCCGAGTCCACGAAAATTGTCGAGAAGCTTTAGAAAAAATAAAATTGTGAGATATAATAAAAGTCACATAATTTAATTATCGTTATTTCATATCAATTTTTTTTAACACCCTCAGTTTTCGAGATACACTCAAAAAACCGGGAGTTTGAGTTTTTATGATGCTTCAAGTCAAAAAGTTTTAACTTTGGACAAAAATGTAAAGAGACCTTTTTTGTGTAAAATAAAATTACCTTTTTTGTTTACTTAAACTTTTTTTTTGTAAGATGAATCGTTCGCGACTTATATGCCGCAACGCGTTTTTCGGAAGACGAAATGGCTCTTACACACTTCTGGTCATGCGGAAACCGGCAGATTTTGTATTTTTAGTGAGTTTTAGATTATATTCTTCAAAATAAAAAAATAAAAAATCGCGCTCCAGAATGCCGGATTAACGTTTTTTTTTTACAAGTTCGCGACCCTATAACTCGGCGGTGGCAAGGACTTATCGTCAGATTAGTTAAATTTAGTCTTAAAACACTAAAATCAACCCCCAATATCTTAATCTGACGCGCTCGAGTATTTCAGACTATCGATTTTTTTTTACTAATCTGATCGTCTATCCTAGGCGCGCGTCACTACATATAGAGCTAAATACTTTACAAGGTTGTTCTATTAGGTCTAAGGTATCTCTCATATCTCAAACTGCCACGCTCGAGTATTACCGAAAATTCCCCTATTCGCCTCCCTAACTATGACATATACACGAGATACGGGATCGGGCAAAGTGAAGAATTTGGAGAGGCGTCTGTTCGGATATCACCATGAGTTGATTTGATAGATTCCATGGTTACAAAAAACTAATAAAAAAAAAAAGTTCAAAAACTAAATCCCGACTGCTGAAAAGGATGAAACAAGAAAGTACCTTCCCGTGGTCGCATGCCACTGTAATAACATACTTAAAAGCTTGCTCAGCATGCGACCACGGGAAGGTACTTTCTTGTTTCATCCTTTTCATTAGTCGGGTTTTATACTTAAGTATTTGTTATTTAATTATTTTAATTAAAAAAAGTTGTCAACTGTCAACACGCGTAGGCGCGCTGTTGGAGAATTAAGTGACTTCGTATGTTACACTGCGAGTTTATACTTAAAATCAGTGTGATAGTGAACCTTAAACTGTGAAAACTGTGAACAATTGTTTGTAGCTTTAAACACTAAGTGATAAAAACACAAAACAGTGATTAAAAACCAAAAGTGACAACCTAATTTTTCAAAGTTCTTCACCCACCCTCAATCTTTTATTTTCGACGTCATTAAAAAATACGTCAAAATGTCATTTGACATTTCGAAAAGTGTTGCCATTGTAACAAAATAATTACCACTATGAGTTATAAAAATGTTCCTAATTTGGCTAGAGCGGGAAATCAGGCTCAAAGTCAAACGGATGATACGGATGAAAATCAAAAGAACAAAACTTCGCCTAAGAAATTTGTACAACAAATATTTCACCCAAGCCTTTTCAATAGACAACGATCTAATTCACTAAGCGAAATTTCATGTAAGCAGTCGGGTTCTTCCAACAATCCCATCATATTCGCCTGTGAGAAAGACTCTGATGAAGCCAGAGAACCAGTGCCAGCCACACAGCCATCCACAGATGTAACACAACATCCACCATGGCAGCGAGTTCCTACATCTAAGAAAAGGAAAATATGCGACAGCTCGCCTCCTGTAATTGAGTCAGAAAATCGATTCTCAAACCTGCCGATTGACCTAACAGAGGACACGGACACTGAGCCTAAAAAACCTAATAAGCCGCCTCCTATTGTTCTTTATGGGATTGAGGATCTAAATGAGCTCTCCAAACTTATTGAGTCCGTAATTCGTCCGGAAGAGTTTCGGTATAAAATAATCAATAAAAACCTCCTACGCGTAATGGTTAGTACTACTGATGATTACAAGCATGTCATTGATCTGATACGACAGAAGGGATTAATCGGACACACCTTTTCTCGTAAAGATACGAAATGCTACCGAATAGTAATAAAAGACCTCCATCATACTACTCCACATGATGCCATCATACAGGAGCTGGAGAAATCTGGTAACAAGGTCAGAGGAGAAATCATCAATCACCGCTATGGACGAGAGAAAACACCTACCTCCACATTTTTTGTAAACTTGGAACCTAGTCCAAATAACAAACTAGTTAAAAATATCCAATATATCCATCACCAGCGCATCAAAATTGAAGATCCACGCAAAACTAAGACAATCGTCCAATGCCAGAGATGCCAACAATATGGCCACTGCAAAAACAACTGCATGAGGCCATACAGATGTGTCAAATGTGGCGAGGGCCATAAAACTTCAGATTGCCCCAAAAAAGACAGAAACACACCCGCCAAATGCGCTCTTTGCTCCTGCGATCACCCTGCCAATTACAAAGGTTGTCAAGTTTACAAAGAAATTCTGTCTAGGAAAAACAAGCCTAAAAAATTTCCAACTGGTAACTGCAACTTTCCTACTGAGGTAATCCGCACAAATACAACTACAGAATGCTCCGCCCTACCGCAACGAAACTCCTATCGCAGATCGGATCAAAAATACTCGGATATTGCCGCTGGGCGTCCTAAGGTTCCTCCACCTGACAACGTCATTACATCTAGCCACATAGAAAACCCTCAACAAAACGTAACAGTTATGGAACAAGTATTAATTAAACAAAATGAAAAAATCGACCTACTCCTGCAACAAATCAGTACCCTAATGGGCTTACTGACTACAGTCATTACTAAACTAACACCATAAATGACTCCTCTACGAATCGCAATCTGGAACATCAATGGATTGGCTCCCAATATCCAAGAGTTGGAGACTTTAATTAAAACCAACAAACTAGACGCTGTACTAATTTCAGAGTCGCACGGGACGTCCAGAAGCTCGTTCCGCATAAAAGGCTTTAACATCTACCACTCCCCGCACCCCGATGGTAGTGCACATGCTGGCTCAGCACTGGTCATTCGAGCGAACCTGAGACATTCACTGCTAGAACCATATTCTACAGCACATTTGCAAGCCACCTCTGTTAGACTGGAGGACCGAGCAGGCCTTATTATTCTATCCTCAATTTACTGCCCACCAAGACACAAAATTACTGCAGAAATGTACAAAACCTACTTCAATACTCTTGGCCATAGGTTTATTGCAGGTGGTGACTGGAATGCCAAACACACTTTTTGGGGATCCCGGTGTACCAGCACTCGTGGACGCGACCTAAAACACTGTGTTGATGAAAATCACTTGAAACCAATATCTACAGGTGAGGCTACTTACTGGCCTAGTGACCCAAAGAAACTGCCGGATCTCTTGGATTTCTTTATAAATAAAGGTATAGATAGCTTGCATACTACTATCGAATCGAGTCTAGACGGGTCATCAGATCACACACCGGCAATTCTCACAATTAGCACTAGTGAGCTTACTAGGGAAAAAACTGAGTCCCTGACGAATGGTCGAACTGACTGGAAGGGTTTCTCGACTTACCTCAACGAAAACTTTAATGCTAATATTCCACTGAAGAACCAAAATGATGTAGATAAAGCCTGCAGATATCTCACTAACGCCATTCAAGTGGCTGCTTGGATCAACACACCCTCTTGGCCCAAAGGTCCAACCAACCCTACTCATCCACTAGACATAATGCAAAAAATCCTAGAAAAGCGCCGACTTAGAAGAATATGGCATCAATCCCGTCACTCTCTTGACAAACTTAATTTCAATAAGGCAGCAAAGGAGTTAAAGGCTATAGTCCAGGAGTCTACTAACTCAATGTTAACAACGAACCTACAAATGATGTCACCTACGGGAGTTGGCGCGAATTCGCTCTGGAAAGCCACTAAAAACTTAGATAAGCCTCAACAATCTTATCATCCAATCAGATCACAAGCTTCCTGGGCAAGAACTGACTTGGAAAAGGCGGAGGTATTCGCAATGCATCTGAATTCTGTATTCATACCCAACCAGAGCGTTGTTGATGAGCATGAAATTGACACAGTATTGGAACAAGATCTGCAGATGTGTATGCCTATTATACCAACAACACCTAAAGAGATAGCGAAGGAAATCAGACTGCTGAACTCGAGAAAAGCCCCGGGATTCGACCTGATCACGCCTTTCATACTTAAAAATCTTCCCAGAAAATGCATTTCTTTTCTAGCTAGTCTGTTCAACGCAATATTCCGAACATCTCACTTTCCTGACCTGTGGAAAATCTCTGAAGTTGTTATGATCCACAAATTAGGCAAACCTGAACACGAAGCCTCGTCATATCGGCCGATAAGCTTAACGCCTGTATTATCCAAACTGTGGGAGAGGATATTCCTTAACCGACTGAAACCGTGCTTGGACGCCAATGATGTTGTTCCGTCTCACCAATTTGGCTTTAGGAAATCTCACTCAACAATAGAACAGGTCCACCGAGTTTACCAAACAGTAAGACAGGCTTTTGAATGTAAAAAGTATTGCTCAGCGGCATTTCTAGATGTACAACAAGCTTTTGACCGTGTCTGGCACAAAGGATTGCTGGCTAAAGTGAAGGAAAATCTTCCGCACTCAATGTTCCTGCTCATTCAGTCATACTTATCTGACCGCTGCTTCCGAGTAAAACAGGGCGAAGCCAGATCAAGATTGTTTGAAGTGAAAGCTGGTGTACCACAGGGATCTGTTCTTGGCCCAGTGCTGTACAACATATTTACAACAGATCTACCTACATCGGATGGCGTAACAATAGCAACATATGCCGACGACATTGCCTATTTATCAGTTGATGACAATCCAGAAATGGCCAGCAATAAACTCCAAAAACAGCTAGACGAAACTCACAAATGGTTCTGTAAGTGGCGGATACGTGCTAGTGCATCCAAGTCTAACCACATCACCTTCGCGCTCAGGCACGGAAATACCCCTCCTGTCAGGCTTGGTCCTGATACCCTACCACACACAGATTGTGTGAAGTATCTTGGCTTCCACTTAGACAGGCGCCTAACATGGAAGCATCACATCAAAAATAAAAGAGACGAAATAAACCACAAGTTCCGCAACCTAAATTGGCTCATGGGAAGAAACTCTGTGCTCTCAGTGGACAACAAACTCCTCATCTACAACTCGGTCCTTAAGCCATTATGGACCTATGGGATACAATTGTGGGGCGTTGCCAGCAAAACCAACATACTCTGCCTACAAAGAGTCCAAAATGGTATCTTAAGAACCATAGTAAACGCACCTTGGTTTGCTAGGAACGATGAAATCCACGACTATCTACAAATGCCAACAGTAAAATACGAAATCGAGCGGTATAAGGAACAACACAAGGCACGCCTAACCTTTCATCCAAACCCACTAGTTGCTGAACTGTTAAACCCGACAGCGGTGGTGAAAAGGTTGAAGAGGAACCACCTTCTATAAGTGGGAGGCGCAGCACTGGCTGCTCCACCACAACGCCATTTGTCAGTTCGAACGAATTCGCTTATGGTCCAACGACCGATTGCAAATAGAAAGAAGGAAAAGAAAAAAAAAAAAAAAAAAATTATTTTGGGGCTTATTTCAGTAATTTTTATATTTCTGAAATGTGCTAAGTAAGCCCTTTCATTTGATACCCAACAAGGCACCATCAGTTCCTACCAGCCTGCCTTCGTCCCACTGGAGAACAAATATCTTTTCAAATATAAAAAAAGGACAAGCATTGATCATCGCTAGCCACGGTAGGTTCGACCATGCTTACATATTTTTTTTTTATTACATATATACAAAATAACATAAGTTTGTCACCGACAAGATATAGACTGGGCTCACTGTATTGCGAATCTAACGTTTTTATCACCATCTACATACCGGAGCATATTGAAACAACAAAACAGCTGCTGCGCGCAACGGTAACGTCGAACGTCGATTCAAGACATCTAGCATCGCGGCATAGCGACGACGTCGCCCCACCTTCCGATCAGCCAGCGGCGACCAACCTTGCGGTATGAATTCCACTTGTAAAAAATGCAAAAAATGTTCAGATGTAGTGTCGGATGGCGCCCTCTGTTCGAGTTGTCGCCTGACTTTTCACTTTCATTGTGTAAGCCTCGCTGAGGTCGGCTGGAGGAGATTGGGATCAGACAGACAGGGAACTTGGAGTTGCCCTGATTGCAAAAACACTACACAACTAAACTCTCCGAGAACCCAAATACCGGAGAAACCGATTACGCATAAACATGATGACCCCTCTATCAACGTCTCATCCCTTCAGAAGATAGAGGCAATACTACAGACTTTAATTAAGTTACCCGAACAGGTTGAGCAATTACGCTCCGAACTAAACAACATGGCGTCTGGCATAAAAACACAAATAATGGACGCGTTCAATACAAGATTTGAGGAAATTGAAGCGAAATTAAAAATTGTCGAGACTTTTAAAAAGGAGCGTAATGCCTTGACAATTAAACTGAATAAACAGGAAGAACGCTTGTCTAGTTTAGGAAAAACAATTGAGGACAGAGATGAGATAATTAAAGAACTGCAAATCAAAACCAGCGTCTTGGAAAGAGAGTACAACCGCAGCCAACAGCAAAACCGATTCCTTAACATCGAAATAGTAGGGATACCGGAAAAACCCGATGAAGATCTGCCACAGTTGTTACTTAAAATAGCCACCTCCATCAACGCCAACATTACCAGCGAAGATATTGAATTTATAACGCGAGTACAGCCGCTGCAATCCCAAGCAGGTAAGCCCAAGCGAATTATTGCCAAATTGAGGAACAGACACGCTAAAGATAGTATTATTGCCAACTTTCGGAAAATCAACAAATCCAAAGGCATTACTTCAAACGATCTAGGTTTCGAAGGCAATTCAACAAAAGTGTTTATAAACGAGCACCTTACTATAGCTAATAAAATCCTGCTTAATAACTGTCGAAAACGCGCCAAGGAACTAGACATCAAATTTGTGTGGGTAAAAAACTGCTCAGTCTACATGCGCTGCCACGAAAAATCACCATTGGTTGCAATCACCTCGGAAGAAGATTTAGAGAAGTTTTTAAATTTAAAGTAATTTGCATGTCTCTCTTAATTTTCTTATGTTCGCCAGTTGCTTTTATTATAGCTATTGTAATAATAACCACTTTCATAATGTCTAACCTAATACACTTACACACTATTTATATACAATCTTTCATCTATAAACACAATCATAACCAGACACTAAACAAATCAAGTAAAACACTGGCATTCATAGCAGCCCCTGCGTTGAGAGCCGCTGGCTCGCATATTACTCACTACTTATCTTCGGTCCACGACAACTCGCGACACATACATTCTGGCAAATTATTTTCTGAGTACCCGCGCTCATCTAATTATTTCTCTTCTCTTCAAACTTCAATAGTATTCCGGTTAACTACGTGTTACACTCTAATCACGGCATGAATAAGTTAAATATTTATTATCAGAATACGCGCGGACTTAGGACTAAACTACCCTTGTTTTATCGTAATATTGAATCGCAGGACTTTGATATTATTATTATTACGGAAAGTTGGCTGTGCGACGGAATACTGGATACAGAAATATGTGACGATCGGTATGATGTATTTAGATACGATCGCCCTAGCGGTAGGAAGGGTGGCGGTGTCATGATCCTTACTAAACGTGGTTTCTCTGCTACTGCGAGGTCAGACATTCATACTGGATGCGCGGAATGTATTTGGGTAACTATTAGGAACAAGTTTTTACAGAGTCATCAAGGAAAGGCGACCTACATTTAGCCGCAGTCTATATACCCCCCAACAACAATTCCCCATTAATGCTAAAGAACTTTAAAGACTCATTTCTTCAATCCTATAATTTGAGCCCAAATGATACGTACCTAATAGTAGGCGATTTTAACTTACCCTTCATAGCATGGTCTTCGGACGGATACGGTTGGAAATCTAGAAGTAATTCTGATTTATTTGAAGTCACAACCGAATTTCTTAACTGTTTGGATTTTATGAATATGTCTCAATACAACCTTAAACCAAACTGCTGTGACAATGTTCTCGACCTTGTCATCTCTAATATATCTTTAGAGTGCACCTTAAGTGAGATATCGCTGGTGGACATAGACAAGTATCACGCCCCACTGGAACTTTGCATTGAGAATTGCTGTAATAAGCCTATTCGCTCACAACCTAGAATTATAAAAAGGTTTTTCAAAGCTGATTATGGAAAAATTAATTCGGAGCTTGTTAACGTAGACTGGAACAATCGTTTCGAACAGCGTAGTGTAGAGGAATGCGTCGACATCCTTTACGAAACATTAAACTCAATTATTGAATCGCACGTTCCAACGGTAAAGGTGTCGGGGCGTTTCCGATACCCGAAGTGGTACCCTCCAACATTAATAAATGCTATCAAAGAAAAATTTAAAGCACACAAAAAATGGAAAAAATACAAATACCAAACAGACTATGCTGAATTTGCCTTGCTAAGAACTAGGGTAAAACTTCTCCAAGAAGAGTCGTACGCTAAATATACTGCTAGATGTGAGGAACAATTAATAAAATCACCTAAGGAATTTTGGAAGTACGTAAATAATAAAAGGAAATCTACTGGGTACCCTCGCAAGATGATATATCAAGGAGTAACGTACTCGAGCGGTGAGGATATCTGCAATGCATTTAATATTTTTTTTCAAAGTGTTTTTAGTCCAATCAGCAGTAATAGTACTATGTGTTACGATGATTCCCCCTTGTCAGATGTTACTCACTCCATTGTTATAACTCCCGAATTACTAAAAACCGTTTTCGGATTATTAGATAGCAAGAAAGGAGCTGGTACTGATGGGCTTCCTACAATATTTATTAAAAAATGTGAATTAGGCTTAACTTCTCCCCTTAAGATCATCTTCCAGCGATCTCTCGACGAGGGCACGTTTCCGCGACAATGGCGCGAGGCTCAAATTGTACCAATACACAAGAAAGGTTCCAAGCGGGATGTAACTAATTACCGAGGTGTATCCCTATTGAACAACTTTGGGAAGATGCTGGAGAAAATTGTATACGACCACATCTACGCTGTGACCAAGCATTGTATACCCACTTCCCAACACGGCTTTGTAAAATCTCGTACAGTCAACACCAACCTTCTTGAGCTTACCGACTATGTTGTTACTGGTATGAACGACGGTGCCCAAGTGGATGTAATATACACAGATTTTGAGAAAGCGTTTGACCGGGTAGATTTCCGCATTCTGACCGAAAAACTAAAAGCCATAGGTATTAAGGGGAACTTGCTAAGATGGATAGACTCTTACCTGAGAAATCGGCGGCAAGCTGTAGTTATCGGTAGTTACCGATCTGATTATGTGGACGTCACTTCCGGGGTGCCCCAGGGCTCACTTGTATCCCCCTTACTTTATAATATTTATTTATTTGACATAACGCAATGTTTTCTTTACTCTAAACATCTTCTCTACGCCGACGACAAAAAAATCTTCATGAAAATTTATAACACCAATGACTGTCAATTGATCCAATCTGACTTAGACAGACTTAGGAACTACTATGCGTTAAACAATATTAAGGTAAATACCAAGAAGTGTCAAATAATAACCTTTTCTAGAAAACGCAACAATATTATGTTTAATTACTGTATCAGTGAATTCAGTGACGATATTATCCCAAGAGCATCACAGGTTAGAGATTTGGGTGTGATTTTGGACGAAAAATTCACGTTCGAGGCACATATTGATCACATCACCAGTAAAGCATACAAATCCCTAGGATTCGTTATACGTAATAGCCAGCAGTTTAATAGCCCACTATGCCTTAAAACGTTATATTACTGTTATGTTAGGAGCATACTAGAATCTGGAAGTGTTGTGTGGACACCTTTTTATAAGAAATATATTAATCTAATCGAATCCATCCAACGTAAATTTATTAAGTACCTAAATTATAAAACTAAAGCTGACATCGTTAGTTACCCGGACTCCTGTCGATACCATAACTTTAATACTCTAGAAGAGAGACGGCAGATGAATGACATGATGCTATTGTATGATCTACTTAATAATAAATTTGACTGTCCACAATTACTCGGCAAAATATACTTCAACGTCCCACTCAGACGTACCAGACATACCTCTCTGTTGACAGTTCCTTCGGCCTCCACTAATTATATGAAGATGTCGCCTTTTTTGCGTCTACCCGCATTATACAATGACAAGTTCGCATCACTCGACCCCTTTAATACCACACGGAACCGTCTTAAAAAAGAGATCGTTACAATCCTGGATCAAACGCGAGATACTCAGTGCCGCAATTAGTGCCAGGACATAAGTATATAGACATATACACATTCACAGACACCCACACCACACAGATACTCACATGCACACGGGCACACACTACAAATTTAAATATGTCAATTAATTTGAGTCACTCTCGGCTAATCAAATGTTTTTTTGTGTACTTCGTAATTGGCGTAATGTTTGTTTTTTTTAATTTAATGCTAATGTACTGTCAGCTGTGAAGCTACCTTTCATAAAATAAATAAATAAATAAATAAATAAATATTGAGACCCCTCCTTGCCTCAGAAAGCACGTTAAACCGTTGCCGACGTGGGCTTCTGACTAAACCCAAATCTGACGACCAGTCTTACCACGGAGTATCGTGTTACCCAGTAACTGGGTTGTGGAGGTCAGATAGGCAGTCGCTCCATGTAAAATACTGTACTCCAGTTTTCAGCTACATCCGGTAGCCGGAAGCCTACCCCAACAAAGTTGAAAAAACGCTAGTCATATGAAGATTTCTTTCACCATAAGTCGTAGTTATTATTTTATTGTCTGACGGTCTGTTAACTTAATAAGTATATTATTGAATAAAAATCACACATAAAGTGGTAGTCAAGTTTTTAACTCGTTAGATACCTGAGGGGCAGTTCCCGTATTATTTCAAATTCGAACGCATTCTAATCTCAGTCTTAATCTGTCAAAAATACAATCAATTTACATACATTTTTGACAAGTTTTTGATTGTCGCTGAAATGAGATTTGCAACTTGAATTTGAACGCTTTTAAGCACGAAAATTGGCCTTCTGGACATAATAATCAGGCTATATTGTTCCTGTTCCCACTGCTGGGTCACAGGCCTTCTCTCTTCGAGAGTGGGCCACGGTAATAAGTAAAAAGGTACCACGCGGGCCCAGTGCGGGTTGGTAGATGTCACATGTCTTCGAACTTTTGGTTCTAGGACACGCCGGTTTCCTCACGATGTTTCCTTCATCGTTTTTAAATAACTTACACAAAGTAAAGCGCCTGTCTTGACCTTCTGGTACTTCTGTTTAAATTTAAAACCTCTGTGCCGAGAGGTCGATAGTTAATCACGAAGTAAATTTTAAACAATCACCCAAAGTGCTGTTCGACCAGCCCTTCCACGCAGGTGTAACAATAACGTTAATCAATCAAAAATATTGCTCGCGATGATTGATTGGCAATCAATCAAAAATCAATTTCACTTGTGTGAGTTCAGAGACTATTATAATTTATTTATTTACTACACGGTACTAAATTTTAATAGTGACAGGTTCAAAAAGCTTAAACAATAGCTGATTAAACAATTGCCAATAACAACGCCAATTACAACGGATTATGGATTATCCACATTCAGTGCCAGTTGGCCATTATGACAGCGGGAGACGTAAAGTTAACAAATCGTGTGAATTTTAAATCGGGATATTTGTATGAAGCATAAAGCCACGAGTCATACAAACACCACGAGGCATGTGCCACGAATGGTTTGGTATGGTTGCTACAGGCTCAACGAATCTTGCCAAAGGACCTACTGGATCCAAGTAATTTGAAAAGATGTACCATCGATACTGTATCTAGCTAGACGAGGAAATGACCAATGCAGTAAAGCTGTGACCGAATGTGGTGGCCAAACTTAGGCTAAAGAAACCAGCGCCATCCAAAAGCACGCTGGGTTGACGATATCGCCTGGATGAGGGACGCACGTAGCCGGTAAGTATGGCAGAAGAAAAGATATGCCTGTACCCAGACGTGAGTGGTTCCGGGCTGAAATGATGATGACCATCGATACGAGAAGAAGGAACCAATCATATTCCCCACAGCGACGGATACTAACAGTGACCACCTCGTCTATACAATCTGACGTTAGTGCAAGCAAAAGTCTTGTCATTGATGACTGTGCCGTTAACCTCGCCAAGAAATGACAAGACTTCTAACAGAATCCCTTGTATCTTAAATGACAATTAAAACTAAGACTACAAAACAACAGGACCATCTCCAACCAATACAATAAACACTACATTAACTTAAGAACCCGGAAAATCCTAAGCAAGTATTCCGTGCCCCTATTCCAAATACCGGCCGTATTTCGGTCACGTACCGGACAAGCAACCCGCGAACGGAGTCTTAGTTCGCTGAGCCTTTTAATGCAAACGGAATTTTGGAAAAAAATCTACGGAGAATAACAGAAAAATACTGGCTAGATTTTGTTGTAGAATATTGAGGGTGGTTTCGGTTTTGCGAAAAGAAGTGTAGGTATTACAATGTAATTTCAGTAATTTTACCTCTGAATTTTTATCGCTGTTAATGTCACAGTGATATTTATTGTCATTTGTATAGGGCCGCTGTTGGGTTGCTACCATTGACAGGTCTGTCAAAATCACATTGACCTTTATTATCCTTAAAATAAGGTTGCAGTTAGGTTGCTGCTGTCAGAGGTAAAATAACAGTGGAGATTACAAGATTCTTTTGGCGTTCGAGTGACGTCGACAGGGGAGCGCTTTTGGTAATCATTTGTGCAATTGTCTTGTTAAAAATATTGAAAAACAAGATGGCGGCATTACTTCCGATTTTGGCCACGCGTCAAAACCTTGAAGTGCTTTAAAACCTGCGATGCTACAGTTGACCTTAATGGCTAATCCATTAAGGTCAACTGTAGCATCGCAGATTTTTATCGTTTTAACTTTTTATCTAATATCTAGTCTTCTAATATATAAAATTCTCGTGTCACAGTGTTAGTTACCATACTCCTCCGAAACGGCTGGATTTGTATGAAATTTTGTGTGCATATCGTGTAGGTCTGAGAATCGGCTATTATCTATTTTTCATACGCCTATTTTTTTTTTGCAAAACGACGTTTGCGGGGTCAGCTAGTTTATTTATAATAATGCACACTTGTATTTCCAATTCACTTTTGACATGGGCAGAATAGTCGACATCGGCTTTCATCATCATCATCATCAGCCGGAAGACGTCCACTGCTGAACAAAGGCCTCCCCCTTAGACCACCACGCCGAACGACAATCCGCCACTTGCATCCATCGGTTGCCCGCGACTCTCACGATGTCGTCGGTCCACCTAGCGGCAGGCCTGCTTACGCTGCGTCTTCCGGTTCGTGGTCGCCACTCGAGAACTTTTCTTCCCCATCGGGTATCAGTTCTACGAGCGATGTGGCCTGCCCATTGCCACTTCAACTTGCAAATTTTAAGAGCTATGTCAGTGACTCTGGTTCTTTGTCGAATATCCTCGTTCCGGATTTTATCACGCAAAGAAAAACACATCGGCTTTACTTGCCATAAATAAAAATAGAATAGAATAGAACATCGACTATGGTTAGAACAGACGTTTGTCAATAAAAGGGATGTAAAAATAAGTGTTAGGGATAGGGGTGTTACAAGAGGAACATTGCCGTTTCACAAACCACCCGACGGTTCCATGCGAACGGTTTCCAGATCAAATACCACGTTTGAACCCGTTTCAGTCAAGTTTACTTGTGGTAGAAGAATATCGGATATGAAAGTCAATTGCTTATAAGTGAGTAGTTCAATTAGTCACGTGAAAACTGCTTGTGATAATTAGGGTACACTTCATATCAATCCGGGGAAAGTAATTAGCACTTGTGGACTTTAAAACAGACTGTCACAGAGAGTCAGTTAGGAAACAGTGATCTTATCTAGTTACAAACTATTATCATTTCTTTTTTGTCGTGTTAAAGTGCCTTTGAAAACGAATTTATAGAAATAAAATCCATAAAAACTATCGAATGTCTGCTGATTTGCTCACATAGTCTTTATGCAAAGTCACTTAACATCCGTGGCGGTCGCTAAATCAAGCCTTATTTCGTCTAAGGCCGGTAACAACAATGTTCTCTTCCAAAACCAAATGGTAATGATTTGTTTGTGTTCATTAAACACACTATAGCATCTTATACCATATCTCCACGTATAATGGTTGCCAAACACATTGTGCCGTATTTCGGCAACATATCAACGCGATGCGTCGTCCTATGAGAAAATATATGAGCCAATAGTTTTGCCGTAATTACACCTATTAGATTATTTTTTTGATTCCAGTCGACACCGGTAGTCAGAAGCCTGAAAGTCTGAGAAACAGTCTTACCAGGGGTGTCGTGTGGGTTGTGGAGGTCCGATAAGCAGTCGCACCATGTAAAGTACTGGTATTCAGCTGCATCCGGTTAGACAGGAAGCTGACCTCAACATAGTTGGGTAAAGGCTAGGCAGATGATGATTATTTGATGCCCTCTTCACTCTGTGTAACCTAGAGATAGCCTACTTATCTCTCTGTTAGTTTCTATAGCTTTCTAATTATTGTCAAATACAATTATATTTCTCTACCAACCATTCGGAAGATCGATGTGCTTATAAATAATAAATGTGTAGTGCATTTTATCAAGAAAGCTGTCACACCGTATATCAAGTTGCAAATAAATAACGTTATTTTATTCATAACAAAGTTATTGCTTTTAATAAAGTTGTTTAGAAGCTCGTTTTTCAAATTAAGAAATGAACAATTGCCTTTAGTATCTTAGGGGTGATTTTTTCATCTTCAGATAACTTATATTCGAGGAATAAAATTGACATTTGGCAGTTTTAGTATGAAATACCTAAATGTCGAAATTTCAATATTATTCCTAGAATGATGTTATCAGATGATTTAAAAATCAGCACTTAGACATTGTATTGTAGATGGCAAAGAAGCAGGCAGGTCGCCTGACGGCCGCCTCACCATCACCTATGGACATCTGCAATACGCGAAGCATCGCGGGTGCGTTGCCATCCCAAGTTCCCAGGTCACATGGGCCTGTTATTACACACATACCCTTCAAACTGGACCACAATCACGCTGCTTGGCTGCAAGAATATAGACACTACTACACAGCAGCCCACGGCTACGGTACGCACGGCCACGGTACGCACAGCCAGGCTTTTCACTGCTGCCCTACGCACGGTCACGCTACGCACGGCCACGGTACGCACGAAAAAGTAGATGGCAAACAAATGAATCACGCAGAAACGTGGTGAACCTCTTCGTGCACATTCTACATAGCAAAGGACGGTCGACTTCAGGAAGGTGTCAATATTTCCCCGGACGAGCTCCTTCACAAACAGCTCTAATACTAACTATACTTACTACGTCTAACTTGATATTGCTTTTCTTGTTTCTATCTATATTCATACATAAATAAATAAATAATACATAAACTCGTGTCTTCTTCCTATAGAGTTAGGCAAAAATTACAGAACGCCAGAAGCTCTGTTCTCGAAATTTAAAATGTTCAAAATCTAGTCGCAATCTCATCTCAGCGACAAATGTCAAATGTCAAAAACTTGACAAAGTTTAAATTAGTGACATTTTTGGCAGATTGAGACCGAAATCAGAGAGGCAATTCTCGTAATTTTTAAGAACGTTCACAGTCTGATCTCAGTCTCAATCTGTGAAAAATACTTCAAATTTCCCTACATTTTGACAAGTTTTTGACATTTTTTTGTCGCCGAGATGAGACTGCGACTAAATTTTGAACGTTTTAAATTAGCAGAATTGGCCTACAGACTGTGAACGTTCTTGAAATTACGAGAATTGCCCCTCTGCTCTGATCCATACATACTCATTTTGCTTCGTTTACGTTGATACTAGATCTAGTCATACATTTACGTCTTTAAATTTCTAGATGTATTGTTTGAATGTCGGCTCAAGGCCACATCCTTGGGAAGACGATATTTCAATAACCTGACCGCTGACAGCGCAGTGACTGATTGAAAGGTAACTTGGCTCATATTTATGGTGAGGATAACGTGAAAATTTATGTACAGACTGGCGCACAGCACATCAAGCTACTACAACCTGTCCAATTTCTTTAATAGATTTTTAACTTTATCGCTCAAGCATAAGGTTCAAAGTTGATTGGGAAAATTTGACAGTTTCGGGTAGCTTGATGTGCTGGCGTCTGTACTATTACTTTTTAATAATATGGAGAGTACCTACTAGACAACTATTGAATGGTATTTATTATGAAGTAGTAAGTTTTATTCGGGAGTGATTGCAGCTTTTTCATAAAACTAGCTTCTGCGCATCACTTCGTCCGCGTGATTTTTTTTCCGCCGAGCTACCCCGTCGCATCGTATCGCCTGCCCGGGCTATTACTGTGTTTATCAGACTTTTATGGTTTTACTCGGCTCCTAAGTGTTTTAGCGTGATTTTAAGTAGCCTTTTTAAAGAATAGAATCAAATACGAAAATAATTTTTCAAATCCGACTGTTAGTTCCAGTGATTAGCGCATTCAAACAAACAATCTCTTCAGCTTTATTATATAGGAAAAATATTAGTATATACACACATCAAAAGTGTCTAGGGATCAAGCATTTTTATGCGGATTTCTTGAGATTGAGATGTGGCTTTGTAATAAATTTATGATTTTATAAATTTATATGGATCCTTTTTGGTGCATTTCATAATTTGAATCAGGAACTGTGAATCAAATTCGAGTAAAAGATGAAAATCAGCTGTCAATATTTTCCCTATAAAAACATACAACGCATTGAAGACATTATTAGTGCTACTGTTTCCCTACTACTGATTAAAACCAACGTTATTATGGAGCGGCGACGTCATTTAAGCAGGGAAGAAATGCTCAGAGCCGTGGGAATGATAGAAGCTGGTTCCCGGCAACGTACTGTGGCTTTAGCTCTGAATACAAGTCAGAGTGTTATCAGTCGACTTTGGACACGTTACCGAAGCACTGGTACCGTGGCTGAGCGCCATGGAGGACGGTATCGCTGCACCACACGGAGACAAGACCGATACATTCAAATCTTAACTCGAAGAGCTCCAACAATAACCGCCATGATGTTAGCCGTGAGGCTTCATCACTCTTCAGGGAACTTAATTAGCGACCAAACAGTCAGAAACCGCTTGCATGAAGTGAACCTTCATTCCCGAAGACCGCTACGGGTACCACCTATAGCAATGCACAATCGTAGGATTCGATATCAATGGGCTCTTGAACACAGAAATTGGGCAGAAGAACAATGGCGTTTCGTGTGCTTTTCTGATGAGTCTCGTTTTGGTATGAGACCGGATACAAGACGTATACGACACTGGAGAACCCCTGGACGCCAACAGCGATTAAAATCCTGCCAGGAAGTCCATCCTTATAGTGGTGGAACCATCATGGTATGGGCGGGTATTTGGATCGGCGGAAGAACTGAGTTGATTTGGATCAGAGGCAACCTCAACGCTCAAATTTATGCTGAGACGATTGTATCAGACGTCATCGTTCCTCTACAAGTGCAAATCGGTCCCTTATTTCAGTTAATGCATGATAATGCACGACCGCACACCGCAAGAGTTGTAAGACAGACTCTCGCCGCAGCTAACATCAATGTCCTGCCCTGGCCTGCTCAGTCGCCAGACTTGAACCCGATTGAGCATGCATGGGATATGCTACAGAGAAGAGCTCTGCCGAATATGGAGGGTATCCAGTCGCAAGAAGACCTTTTTTTGTTGTTGCAACGAACATGGGCGGCCATTCCACAGCGTGATTTGGATGAACTCATTTTGAGTATGCCAAACCGATGTTCTTGTGTTGTTAGTGTTTGCGGTAGAAACACGGATTATTAATTGTTTAAGTTACCCAATAAAATTTTAGAGAAAACTGTTATTTCAGTCTTTTTTTCGAACTTTTGTGTTAGTGGTTCAAATGTCAAAAATCCCTTTATTAGGAAAATGGCAAATTTCTTTATTAATGCAAAGGTGACTTGGTTTATCGTTCTGTGACAAACGAAAACACTTTATTTGATGAATCCTTAAAGAAAATTTTAATTAATATCAATCAGGAGAAAAGTTATTGCAAAAATATATGTTGATCCCTAGACACTTTTGATGTGTGTAGATTGATTGATGATCACTAAATTTCAAATGATTATTTACATAAATATTAAATTAAATTATATAATTATTATTTCATATAATATTATTTTATCTACACCATTGAATCTTTAGAAAAGCTGAAACTGTAGCAACCACGTAGATCACTCCTGGCAACTACGATTTAGTTCAAATAAACAGTTGTAGCTTGTTTGCCAATCGGTTCGTTAACAGCAGCATCGGTAACCCTTCCCCTTCTGCGACCATTACAGCGACGGTGACGATTGAAAATCAGCTGATATTAATCCTAATTGATTTCTTCCAGTTTTGTACAGAAAGGTTTTAATTAATCGCTATTCATATAACGCTCAGCGAGCCTCTACTATCCATAATAGTAAGAACTAAATATGATAAGAACAAATTCTGACCTGATAAAATATAACTTTTATCTACAAAAGACTTTCTCTCTCTTTATCTACAAAACAAAAAAAAATAAGAACAGAAACTAAAACCATATCTACGCAATATAAAAACAGTCTGCGGAAACAAAGAACTCATGGTGCGCTCACGGAACAAGGTCGAGGTTTTCAGGACAATTATGGCAAAATGACAGCGCTCGCACATACCCTCGGCCGTGGGATAACCGCGCATTGTGACACCCATTTGATTCCATACAACATACAACGACAAAGTCCTTGGCTTGACCGTGAAAAAATAAATATACCCAACAACGATACACGCAGTGAAAGGTCCCATTTATATCGCAACAATACCACTTCCGCGAAATTAAACTACGTAGCAAATTTGCAGGATCCCAAACGCATTGTTTTCTACGCCAGTGCTACGCGCTACGGGAAACTGTAGCCGCGTAGCGACTAATTACAATTTTTCGACAGTTACCGCGGTTCAGCTCGAATGGGATGTCGATACGATCTCGAAGGTAATTAGTTAATATTATATAACTTTCATCTCGATATCACTAGAGTTCGGTGAAAAATCCGGAACGGATCCTTTTTGAAAAAAGAACCTTACCTGATATAGATGTCTCGTTCCCACGGATTGAAGGTCGGAGTGTCAGTGTTTGTAGTGTAAGGGTATGATGCACTCGCGGGCGCGTGCGGCTGCTGCGAGCGCTGGCAACTCACTGACTGGGCCCGGCCGGGAGCCTCGCCGCCCGCGCCCCGCGCCGCACCCCCGCGCCCTAGCGGATAAACAACGTGCATTGTGGGCCCGATCTGTGGGCCTACCCTGCTTCACCCACACATGCACAACTCTCGCGAGATACTCTCCTAGTGACCTATTCATTGCGCGTCCTCCGAACAATACACTCACATCCCGCCTGCACAAAGTAGCAATGTATAAGACAAACGGAACTAAGCGATGCTATCAAACCGAAATGGTTATCAAATAAATTTTCCGCCCAGATAGTAAGTCTAGCGTTATAGATTTTGGCTTTAAGTTCCATGATTGCACAGATCGGGGACAATGATAGGTACATATACGTTATTGGGGCTTAGGTGGACGGTATTGGGGACACCTGAGGGTTTTGTGTCTTCAGAATAGACAATCGGTACTGACGTAGGTACAGTATCGGTAATCAATTAAAATGCATGATAGTGCAGAATGTACAGTTCATATTATAGGTTTGTTCAAAGAGGGTGTGTCTCAGTATGGAGATACGCATTTGTGTACGATAAGGCTGGTACACTGCTATAAGCGAAAGCGGATACTACATCAATATTGTCGCTTGTAACTATTGGATGCTGCATACATGTAAGACTTCATGCCAGCATTTCAACTAAACCTTTACCCCTTTATTCATAAACGTTGCTTAAAGTTAACAGACGTTTAAACGTTAAAATTGTATGTAGAAAATAGAAAAAAAATAGTAAGTATAAAAATAAAATTGCATTTTTTGTTGTTTAACAGTCGCTAATCATTACTCAATTTAAGCAACATTTATAAATAAACCATAAATTTCAAGAAACGGGTCTCGCGTTATGGCTAAAGGTATCACAAGTCCCCTTAATGCATCAAATTCACACCTTGAAGGATTCCAGCAGTGCTATTCTGTAAAAATCTCACCGTGAAAACTAAGGTGAAGTGAGCTGTCATTCCACCCGATATTAGGGATTGCCTCCATTGATAGCTCACTTCACGCTCACTTCACCTATGTTATCACGGTGACATTTTTACAGAATCGATAGGCAGCTCACTGAGATATAATTAGTGCACGGGTGAACTGGTCCATATATGCATTTACTAAACCGCAAGTCTGCAGTCTCTTAAAAAATCAAAACATAAGGACACATAAGAAACACATAAACTTGCTTGGTTTTGAAGATTCGTAAGAGGTACGACGAGGACGCAAACCTCTAAGCCATCACAATCTCTTAGCCTCTAATCTTTTATACTGATACATAAAAAATTGTTCAAATAAAGTCAAAGTCAAATCATTTATTTCAAATAGGCATATAAAAGGCACTTTTGAAAATCAAAATTTACAAAAAAAATAGAATTAATTCCAGTCGTCCCTTCCAAAAGGTAGTTTCTTATGGAGAAGAATGGGCAAAAACTCCACCGTAACTCTTTTAAAAATGTTTTATAATATTTTGTATACAGTAATTATATAATTTTATCTGAAGACGATGCGCCTAGAAGAAAATTTATTACTATACCACAACAGGTAAAAAGAATTAAAAATAAAGCAATGACAGGTTTATGTGATAGAAATACTTGGTGCTCAAAATAATAAAATTAGATGATTTTCTTAATATTTTAACAAGTAATAATTTAGTGTGTGAGTTTAAGTAATCAAAGAATGTAAAATGGATATCATCAGAATTATAAATTATAAAATTAAATAAGCAACCACTTTGATTTTGTCTAGATGACATGATACGATGTTGAAATACTGACATGATGCGATGTAACAATACAATCTTTAGTTCAAGATGTTATTAATATTATTGACATTTACAAGTACATCTCGTGCCCAAACAAGATAAGACGCATAATTACAGATACTATTCTATCAAGAAAGAACGAAATAGAAAAAAAAAACGTTCATTTACTCTATCAATGATGGAATCGTCATGAAAAACCCCTGAATCGACCTATTTCCGAGCAGCCTTTTATAGAACAAGTTCAATACAACCAAGGACATCTTATTTAAAAAAGCGGCCAAGTGCGAGGTGGACTCGCACACGAAGGGTACCACCGTACAATATTTAACTTACTTAAGTATCATATTTTTAAAAAATACTTTTATAAAAAAACAACCGACTTCAAAAACACTACACAGTAAAAAATGACTATAATTTTGGAAGTTGCGGTGTCTTTAGTTTTGTATTTTTGTTTTTTGCCACCGATTTCCGAAATCAAAGTTATTTTTCAATTTGTGTTTTTTTTTTGGAAGTCGTTCGTTTTTTTTTAAGTGGATATCCCTTTAAAGCAAATGAAGAAAATTTTCCAAATCGGTTTATAAATGATGGAGTTTTAAGTATCCCCGCTTTTTTTGAAGTCGGTAAAAATACAGATTTCTTGTTTGGTTCGGGAAACATGTTAATGGTACTTTAAACTTGTTACAATTACTTTTCTTTTAAAAATTTATTTTATTTTTATTATTTGTTGACGGCCATAGACGCCATAGTCGTACACCCTCTGTGAATTTCAAGTGCCCACCTACTGCGGTTCAAAAGATACAGGCCTGTGACAGACAGACAGACGGACTGGAGGACAGCGGAGCCTTAGTAATAGATTTCTATTGGCACCGCTGCGACCTTTATGTATATATTTATGGATTTTTACTTTTTTTACATGTAGTTAAAAAAAAGTCAGTTGAGTCAGCTGTACATAATTTTGTAGATCTCAAAAAATACAGTCCACTTTGGTACGGAACCCTAAAAACATGGCCGCGCATAAATTAGTTACATATATAAAGCTAGCCTTATCTGTGCCGATATTTATTCGAGCATTAAGGTAAAAGGTAAAAAAGACACGCGAAGGGAGATAGGAGATCACGGTAGACCCCAGGCTACGGCGCGGCGGCGGCTTGTACACGGGTTCGTCGGACATAATAGGGAATTGGTTTTGTACACAATGAGGGATGATGACCCTTCATAGCTACAGATTGGTCACATCTTGATTCATGTGACACAGTATTTAATATTTTGTTGTTAACTTGTCGTGTAAAACAAAGAAAAGAAAATTTGTTTATTTTGCACAAACAAAACGCACATTACAATTTTTTTTTTTAAAAGATAAAATATACACATACAGCGTAGTCAAAAGCCTCGCCAAAAGTGGAAAAAAGTGTCGTCTTTGTTGTCTATGTCACGTTGTACTGGGATTGGTCTATCATATCATTACTGACAGGACTATTGTCGCCAATAGGCCTGATATAGTGGTGATAGATTGATGGACACAGGACTTTCAGTTTTTTTTTATTTTTTTTATATAATTTTGTTCTTTATTTCATCATCATCTATCTAGCTTTTTTCCAACTATGTTGGGGTCGGCTTCCAGTCTAACCGGATGCAGCTGAATACCAGTATTTTACATGGAGCGACTGCCTATCTGACCTCCACAACCCAGTTACTGAGTAATACGATACCCCTCGGTAAGACTGGTTATCAGACTTTCGGCCAGCAAGATTTTTTTTCTTTAGGTATTTATTTTTGAGATTGTGGTTAGTTTAGTGATCTTCCTGTACGATTTACAATAAATACTTTTTTTTTTCTTTCTTTGTTGTGCAAGGGGTAAAAGAGAGCGAGCTGTGGTTGCATAAACAGATAGGTAGATGTTCAAGCAGAGGTGCACATTCCTATTTTAATATCTTGCGATCTTCCTTCTCCGTTGCATTGGTCAAATGGATATCGACCTGAAGGCCGATTCTTAATTCAAAATGTTCAAAATCAGTCTCATCGACGAAAAACAAATGTGAAAAGCTTGTAAAATTTTTTCACATTTTTTTTTTTTTTTTTTGACAGATCAGACTGAGAACGTTCTTAAAATTACTAGAATTGTCCCTCTTATCTATATCTTTGCAGCCACGATGATTATCATCATTGTTTTCAATCCGACGTCTTAACAAGAGTTTATAGATACACCAGTTCCATAAAAACGAAAGAAACCTAAATCATCAGGATTGGTAGCGCACTATTGTTATAATCATATCACCCGAAAGACGTTCATTACTTGACAAAAGGCCCTTTTCAAACAGCAAACGCAGTTACTTTGTGGTGAATGTATAGACGCCAGCACATCAAGCTACCCGAAACTGTCACATTTTCCCAGTCAACTTTGAACCTTATGATTTAGCGATAAAGTTGAAAATCTAAAAATAATAAAATAAATAAAAATGTTTATTTCTTCACTTAAGAATACAACTATGTTAGGTTTGGAGTCACCTTTTAAGCAAAGATTTGCTTGTATTAATCTATTAAAGAAATTTGACAGATTGTAATAGCTTGATGTGCTGGCGTCTGTACAATAACCCATCTATAGTAGTAATAATAAAGCTGAAGAGTTTGTTTGTTTAAACGCGCTAATCTCTGGAACTACCATCCTTTTTGCATTTGATAGCCCAATCCTTAAGGAAGACTCTAGGCATAACATCACGCTAGGACTCTTTGGAGTCAGCAAAAAGTAAGAAAAAACGCTAAGCGAAAACGAAATGATAGCGCGGGCAGGTCATGCGATGCGTGAATAAGAAATTGTACACGAACGAAGTGCAGGAACTAGTTAGATAATATTCACACTCAAACCCCTGAACTTCAAAATGGCTTGCTCATAATCAGAGACAACACCTGAATTAGACACAAGGCGTAATTTGAAGCTCAATCACGTTTCAATTGGGCGGTCAGGTAATGTGGCACATGCATAATTTGCCGACACTGGGGGCCAGCCGCATCACAATGAGATGGCTGGCAAAATGAAACTATGTTATAATTATGTGATTGTGTGACGTTATTGTAGGCAACATTAAAGTGAAGATTAGTTGTAAGTAAATGCGTTGTGAATTCGCCACAGTGGACTGAGTGGGACCGACACAGTGGGAGATTTTTGAGGTATCCCCACAGAAATACCACTCAAATACAAAAATATAGTCTCCTTTGACAGATTGTAGTAGCTTTATGTGCTTGGCTTCTGTACTTCTGTGATGATATTGAAGTGAAGATTAGTAGTTAATACTTTGCCTGCGGGCGGAGAGTATTGGTAACTCTCCATCCGATCAGGACCAGGCCCGTGCCGGACGGCGCGTACGTGTTCCACACGCGCCTCAAAGAGACGTCAGCAATAAGGAAGGGGCCCATAAGGGCCGAAGCCTGCCGGGGCAGCGGGATTGTCCGAAAGGGTTACCGCTACCCCGGAACATAAAGGGCTAAGGAAGGAACACGGGTGGGTTTTAGTCAGTAAGAGTCTGGCACTCCCTTCTGCTCCACCCAGAGCGGGAGGGGTCATTTGATGATTTCCCATACTCAAAAAAAAAGTAGTTAATACTTTGTGAATAAGACAGAAGGAGTAATATGAAGGTCAATTACATTTCAACTGATCGGTCAGGTAATCCGGCCTATGTATAATTTGCCGACGGTTAGTACTAACATAGTCTGGCAGTAAGCAACAAAGTCTACAATATAACAAGCTCAAGCACACACAAGTTACTATGTGCTTATCAGTGGCGAAGGTACCATACAACTCGATTCCCGCCGGCTTCCCTTCGGAAATTCAGAACACAACCACTCTATAGTCAATTCATCATTGAAATATAATGAAACGGTTTATTGACATTTTTTTCTTGCTCCGGTTTACCTATGCCATAAATTCTCCCTTCACCACTGGTGCTTATGTAGTGGTATTGTAAACTACGTTGAAGTTAAAATTAGTCGTGAAGACTTTGTGATTTTTTTCTCATATTTTCAAAGTTCTATAATTTTCAAAAATATATTTATATAATGTTGTTGGGGCTTATAGCTAAGTAATATCAGCCGCACGGGTCAATCGATTAAGTTAAGCTACGCTTGCAGCGGTTGGTCCGTGGTATAGCATCTACCTACTACAGACCTATGTATATACTTACACTTTACATACATTCACATTTATTCATCATACTCTTTTATCAGGTTTACATTTTATTTTGCGAATCGGCCTAAAACGATTCATTTCCTTATATAATTACCAAATTAAATATTTCTATAGTTTTCATTGTTATGACATTTACGTCAGGCTGTCAAACTGCTATTACTTTTTTCTGTTACTTTTCTTTCATAATTTCTTACTGGCTTAGTCTATGAAGGTTACTTTTGATTTGTATAATTTTAAATTATTTTTATGTTTATGTTAGCTCAAATATTGTATTCTATAGATAATTGTGACTGTTTATTGAATAACTGTATCCTAATTTAAATTCATAAAAATAATTAACACTCTCTCAGTATTCATCAAAGAGGTTTTTAAACAAATATTTCTGGCCGCTTCAAGCTCATGACAGGAGCATATGTTATGAAGAAAACTTCAATTTTCGAAAGAACTAAAAGAAGTGAAGATGAAAAAAACAAATGGGAGACTCATATAAAAGGACCTCTGACACATTATTGTGATGATTTCTGCTCTGGTTTCACTCAAAGAAACATCTCCGCTACAGACCACGTCCAATTACTAAAGGAAAAGTACAACAGAAGTCAAGCCTCAACTAAACTTAACTAAACTACTATTTTGACTTCATATCTTGACGGAGTGACTACGCTGAAGTCCAGAGGACCATCTTCTCTTCATCTATTCTCCACTATCTATCACTACTGTGACCTGTGGCTTCGCACTTGAAAAAAGAAAAACGGACTGCGACTACAAAAACCTCTCTTCTTTCTACTGAGTGATATTGGTATCTTTTTTAATCATTTATGTATTTTTTATCTCTAATTATATTGTTCAAATTTACTTCATACCCTTTTATTTTGTTAGTTTAGTAGATTTGTTACAGTGGATGGGTGACCATCCTTACATACCAAGACCCCTCCGTGCCTCGGATAGCACGTAAGCGGTTGGTCCCGGTTGTCATTCGTGGATCTTTGACAGTCGTTACGGGTCGTCAGAAGCCCGAAAGTATGACAACCAGTCTTACCTAGGGGTATCGTAGCGGCTGCCTATCTGACCTCCACAACCCAGTTACGGGGTAGTGGAGGTCAGATAGGCAGTCGCTCCGTGTAAAATACTGGTATTCAGCTGCATCCGGTTAGACTGGAAGCAGACCCCAACATAGTCGGGAAAAGGCTAGGCTGATGATAAATCTATATCTTCTATACTTATAATAAATCTGTAGAGAGGTCAATTCTGTACATGAAATATATTTCCAAAATAACTATCAGCGGGTGATTAGTGATCGTTACTGACGCCAAAAATGCAATCAGTAAAATTTTTGTCTGTCTGTCTGTCAGTCTGTCTGTCTGTCTGTATGTTCGTTATAGAAACAAAAACCACTCGACGGATTTCAACGAAACTTGGTACAATTGTTCTTCATACTCCTGGGCAGGTTATAGTATACTTTTCATCACGCTACGATCAATAGGAGCAGAGCAGTGAAGGGAAATGTTGGGAAAACAGGATTTCTTTTTAGGTGAAGTAGTAATAGGTTAGTAGTAGTTAGTTAGTAGTAGGTAAGTTTTGGTTAATTTATGTTCAGTTTTTTTTTATATTAAGTAGGTAAAAGCGTAGGTACTTTTATTAATTATAGGTATAGGTATTATTAATTATAGTAGTTATAGGTATTTAGTTTTAAGTGAAGTAGGTTTTATTATATATTATTTTATATATTAGACGTAGTTATATACTTTTAGTTATTCAAGCCCCAAGCGGACGCCGGCGTCCGCCCGCTATTGTCTTGAAAAACGCGTTGAATGAGAAATACGCGTTCTCAAGAATCGGCAGAAGAAAGAGCACATCGGTTAAACTCTATGAGAGTTAGTGCCTCAATTTCCGGAAGTCATTATTCCACGCGGACGAAGTCGCTGGCAAAAGCTAGTGATTTGTATAATGTTTTCAAATTAAAGAAGTCTTATGCATTAACTACCTATTTTAATTTGTGTTATCGTTGTATATTAACTAGTGGTAGCGGGTAACCTCAAGCGACGGCGTTACTATGATAAACTTATTGGTAATATAAGGTATATAATATATATGTTTATTATTGTATTTAATATACAGGGTGTGTCGTAAATAGTGGTCCAGAGTAAAGGAGTCGATACACTGTATTCTTAAGTATCACGCACCGAATTTTTAACCATTTCCTGTTAAGGGTCTCGAAAAAAAACCTTGATTTTTAAAATGTCTGTACCTTGCTTCACGAATTTGGCTGTAATTTCAACAAATATCAATATTTTATTATTATACATAAGAATACAGTGTATCGACTCCTTTACTCTGGACCACTATTTACGACACACCCTGTATATATTTTCGTACCGTTTGACACTGAAGAGGTGTCTTTTTTTGCTGTAATGCCAATAAACGCATTTATCTTTCTTTCTTTCAAACACAAGATCAACACAAACCCATACGTTAGCATCCATAAGATATAGCGGAGACAACTGCCCCCTGCTCGCCCCGGCAGTACATCCAGCACTTACTAACAGAAATGTTAGCTCAATGTGCCAGCTGATAAATTTATAATTCTTAGAAATAGTGGCAAGGACACGGTGTTGCTATGTACATATGTGGAGGAACATTTTGTGTTTTGTAAGTATTGGGGGAATGGACAATTTAGATAAAGAATTCGTGGCTTAGTTATATAGGCTTAGTTATATGAAATATACGAGGCCAGCTTAGGTTATTTTTTGACGCTGCAAAACACGAAAATTTCCCTTTTTTTAATAATACTGTTATTAAAAAAAGGGAAATTTTCGTGTTTTGCATAAGCATAATGCATGAGCCATCACTGCTCCCAAATAACAATAATGGCTTTGATAGATTAAAAACCCTCATACCATTCTGGCTTCTAAAAATTCGTCAAGGAAGAAAGTCAAAAAAGTAAAGAATATACTTAGTAAGTTTTAAAATTAATTAATTTTTTTATTTTTCATTACTTAAGTACTCCTATTCATTTCACAGTCCATTTCATTTAAAACCTCGCCTCCAAAAAGGCATAATACTAAAACACCGTTGCCCGAATCGTGTGCCGTATAAAACGAAAGCGGTCAGCGATTTTCATGAAATGTATTTTTCAGTGGAGCAATAGTGCCTTAGAGTTTACCTTCGCTGAAGTGGTAAGAGAAGGATTATTGTAGGTTATTAGTAGTTTGAAGAAGTATCGTTTAAATTGATCGATAGACAATAAATTGTTGTGTAGTTTGCATATTGTGTGTGTTGGTTGAAACATAAAGTTGATTATGATACATTACCAGCCTATAATGTTCACACTGCTGGGACCCAGACGCCTCTCTATAAGAGGGAGTGGGCCGTAATCCACCACGCGGGTGCAGTGCGGGTTGGTAGATGTCACATGTCTTCGAATTTTTGGTTCTAGGACATGTCGGTTTCCTCACGATGTTTCCTTGACCGTTTTGATAGCAGTTGTCTATACTAATATAATAATATTATAAAGAGGAAAGATTTGTATGTATGTTTGTAAGGAATTGGCTCAAAAAGTACTAGACCAATTTAAAAAATTCTTTCACCATTTGAATGCTACATCAATGTAGGCTTTTTTTTCCACTAGTTAAGAAATAATTTATACAAAACAAAGCGGCTGTCTGGGTTCGAATCTACGACTTCCAACTCGTAAGTCACGGACTTTACCACTGGCCCACCACTGATCACTTACATAATCATATACCATCATAATTCTTGCATTCATGATTGATTGATGCTGGTATGCCAAAGTTTGTTTGAATCCACAACTTAGCTCATCATCATCTGCCTAGCCTTTTCCCAACTATGGCGGTGGCTTCCAGTATAACCGGATGCAATACCAGTATTTTACATTGAGCGACTGCCTATCTAATAATCTCCACAAACCAGTTACTGGGTAACACGATACCCCTTGGTAAGACTGGCTGTCAGACTTTCGCAATTTCTGACGACTGTCAAAGATCTTTGATTGACAGACGGGACCAACGACTTAACGTGCTTTACGAGGCACGGAGGAGTCATCTTATTTAATAGATAGTCTCCCATCCACAAACCGACCGCGAAAAGCGCAGCTTAACCTCTTAAAAGGGTACACAAACCAAACCAAACCATTACTACTCTTTGAAAATAGGTTATGACGCAAACAACTGCTTCATATTCACACACACATCGAAGCCAATTTTTTCTACGTCATAGCCAAAAAAGCACACAGATACCATAGACTATGTTCAATAGCATAACGTGAACGTCACGTGAACACAAAGTGAACGTCACGTGGGCCTAACGTTGTACGTGAAAGTTTAACGGACTGCAGTGCGCCGCAACACGGTGAATTAACAAGGATAGCTTCAAACTTTTTGTGTATGGGGTGAGTAGGGCAATTGGGGAGATATATAAGGTGTTAAAAAATTAACTCGTAAAACTTTAAGAGGTGCTTTAGACCATCGAACTGAATAACTTTCATTCTGGGACCAACTCTGAAATCACAAAAAAAAATCAGCTGTTTAATACATACCTACTTGACCAAAATGTAGGAAACAGCTGGTTTTTTTTCGTGATTTCAGATTTGGTCCCATAGTGAAAATTGTTCAGTTCGATGGTCAACACCTCTTAAAGTTTTACGGGTTCATTTTTTAACACTTTTTATATTGTTCAACGTTCATGTATTTTGACAAGTATATACAAAATTAGGAAGTTAACTACAGTAAATTTAATTTCGTACGAGTATATATTTTACTAATGATCTTCCAAAAGGTACCTATTATTAATATTTTAACTTTGTTACCTTAGTTGTTAATTTTACTGTGCATGCCGTGGTCTCTTATAAGTGAAGCCGTTAAGGACTACACCTACTGAATACCAGAAGGCTTGATGTGTCAATGTCAGAATATGTTAGAAATAAAAAATAAAACAGGTGAACGTGACATTGGATGATAATATTGATCACTGACCTATCATTATCTTCTTCTTTGAAACGTTTCATGGTCTTACCTACTCGTGGACAATCGACTTGGAAATAAATGTGTTTATATTGGAAATAACTTTTAGATGGGAATGTAGAAATATCAAACAATAATGTGCAGTCCTAACTTATAAATAGCTGGCTTATTCTCGTAATTAAAACGTTTAAAATCTAATCGCAGTCTTATCTCGGCGACTAACAAATGTCAAAAATGTAGGGAAATTAGAGGTATTTTTGACTAGATTAGAATGCGAACGTTCTTAAAAATAAGGGAATTGCCAATCTGATATTGCCCTTTATTTTATGTGTTATGTATTATGCAGATATAAATGATGTTCCCAGTCTACAAATACAAATTAAATCAAATACATTATATTCAATTAGTCACTGTACTCACTGTACATAATCAGTCGGCGAGCTGTTTCAGTTGGCCCACTGGCCGACTATGGAATTTTCCAAACAGTCGGCGAAAACAAAAAATAATATTTTTTTATTTGTGTTTTGATCTTGGTATTTGATGATATCAAAACATTCCTATTCACTAGTTTGCCAATGTTTTCATTTATTTCCGCACATGGTACAGTTGTAATCCCTATTATTCATAAACATCATCAATTTATTACAGAAAAACTTTTCCACGCGACTTCGTTCGCATACAAACTTCATCCCCCTTCCGACTTGTTCAGCGGGGGAATTTAAAATAAATGATTGAACGGGATGTATGTGGTAAGCAGCTTTTTTTCATCACTTTTACACTTGCAGTCTGTGGGTTCATTATACTCAAAAATCATACGGCGCCCTTCGCGTCCAATAAAACGTTTTCTTTAAGACTTACTGACTTTATACAGTAAGAAATGTTTGTAAAACAATAAAAGACAAAACAGTAACGTTTAATGATTGAACATACTATTTACTGAAAAAATCGTTAAAGTTAAAACGTTAAAGTTTACTGTCACGACGGTAACATTTTTCCTGAAGCTTTAACTGATTTCGGATCAGTAAAAAATACTGGTTTGAACGTTAGGCTCATATGGAACTGTTTAAAGCAGTTCAGATGAATGTTTTCTCATTTTTATTTACTGCTTATTTCTTTCGGGTGCTGATGGGGTTGCCCCGATACTGTAGCGCATCAGGGATGTTCGCTGAAGCTCACCTGGACTATTCTACATGATGATGCGGAAGCGGTGCGCATCCTTGGTCCGTAGGGTGCGGGGCAGCGCCAACAGCATCCTGTTTATGATAGCAAGCAGGCTTGATTGTGCGTTTCTGAACCACTGCTGCAAGGTTTCGGCTGGGCCTGTCACCTTGCAGCGGTGATGTCACAATCTGTTTCTCTGTTTTTGGTTTTGTTTTTGTCTTTGTAAATGTATTACTAACAGAGTTTGTAAGTATATCGTTAATAATACTATGGTCTTGTTGCTCGAAATAAATGGTTATTATTATTATATTCTAAATACTTTTCATCCATATGATGAAACGAGGAAAGATACTAGCATACTAAGTCGCCCAAATATCCCTAAAGGTTGCTTATTAAATCAATAAAATCCTTCAGTATTGTATACCGTTTGTGGCCTTTATCGCAGAACTCTTCAGTGAACATACGGTGATATTTCTCAAACAAATTACTAACGAAACTACGAGAAATTCACTTTAATATGTTCAAAATAGCGGCATTTAATAACATTTCACATAAAAATCTGGGTAATAAAGTTTATGGCTGCACTATGCTACGTCGTAGCTCGTAGCGCCCGCTACGGCGTAGCATATACGTAGCACTTTACTACGACAGACGGTTCAACTGTTTTTATGAGAGTGTTACGTTTTGTCTACAAATTGTGTTTTGTGTAAATATATGGAAATAATGGTGTTGTGTTGTGAAGAGGCTTATGTTCTTTTGTTTTGTACTTTTTTAAGGTAAATAAAACAAGGGATATAAGGAGTTATGAATAGATTATCGAACTAAAGATTATTTGGAGAAATTAAGAAATAATGTTTTCCTGTATTGTCATTGACACACTGGCCTCTCGTCTAACTCTCCGATCGCAGGTCTGCTTGACAAAATATATAATGAAACTAGCTGACCCCGCAAAGGTCGTTTTGCAAAAAAAAAAAATAATAGCTGATTCTCTTATGCCGCCTGCCTTTTGGGCATTTTTCCTATTGACAGCGATGCGGACGAATTTTTTGATGCCATTTGATTATTTCCTCACCTTTTTATATACTTTTACATATAATTATTATTATTTTAAGATTGTTAGTTTTTTAAATAACATACTTAAACATTTATTTGCCATGCAATCTATTAGTTTACAAACACACATAGCTGAAATCCTCTAAATCAAATAGGATAGTGGCACAACAACGAGAACCCATGACAATATTCGTCTGCATTCCATCTGAACTATTCCTTTGTCCACAAACTCTCACAGAGCAATGAAATTAATTAATAAACATGATATTTCTGAGCTGCACAAATGCGCATAATAATAGGAATTCAATGAAAACCAGCACAAAAGGCACAAAGCGACGGTGAACACAAATAGCAATCCAATTTGCTTTTCACCAGATTCAAAAGGATCTAGTGATGGGGTCGTCATGTTAATTGATATCGGTATCGGATCTGGAAAGTGTTGGTTTAAAGACCATATTGATAAATGATAAATGATTTTATTTCTGTAAGTAGGTTTGTACAAACACTTTTACATGTCAATCATATTTTTTAAAACGAGATGAGGTCGGCGTTTCCTAACCGACTACTCTGAGAAGAAAGGCCGAAACAAACTCAGAGGTCATAGTCTCTTTTAAAGTCCAGACATAATCTTGGTCAGATCATGTGGAGACCATGTAGATTAGTGTCTGAAATGGTCTTTTGAGGAAAGAACCACACCGATTGAGTGGACCTGTCCAGTCAGTGCACGCATTTGTCAGTAATCATGCAGCTCAACTCAAACTTAAGGAGCTCAACGATTCGACGAACAATACCAAAGAAAGGACATTTGGGTGGGTCGCATAAATTACTCAAACTGCCAGACCATGACTAAAACTATCTGAGAAATAAAAAAAAAAAATAACCCACATAGTCTTCACATTCACAGTCATTAAAACAATATAATACTGTACAAAGTAAATATTCATGTCACTGTATATGTAAAATTTATCAATGTCAATGTGTATTAATGTATCACAAACATAGTTATAAGCTTTTATTGGTACAAAACTACACACATCAAAAGTGTCTAGGGATCAACATATATTTTTGCAATAACTTTTCTCCTGATTGATATTAATTAAAATTTTCTTTAAGGATTCATCAAATAAAGTGTTTTCGTTTGTCACAGTAACGATAAACCAAGTCACCTTTGCATTAATAAAGAAATTTGCCATTTTCCTAATAAAGGGATTTTTGACATTTGAACCACTAACACAAAAGTTCGAAAAAAAGACTGAAATAACAGTTTTCTCTAAAATTTTATTGGGTAACTTAAACAATTAATATCCGTGTTTCTACCGCGAACACTAACAACACAAGAACATCGGTTTGGCATACTCAAAATGAGTTCATCCAAATCACGCTGTGGAATGGCCGCCCATGTTCGTTGCAACAACAAAAAAAGGTCTTCTTGCGACTGGATACCCTCCATATTCGGCAGAGCTCTTCTCTGTAGCATATCCCATGCATGCTCAATCGGGTTCAAGTCTGGCGACTGAGCAGGCCAGGGCAGGACATTGATGTTAGCTGCGGCGAGAGTCTGTCTTACAACTCTTGCGGTGTGCGGTCGTGCATTATCATGCATTAACTGAAATAAGGGACCGATTTGCACTTGTAGAGGAACGATGACGTCTGATACAATCGTCTCAGCATAAATTTGAGCGTTGAGGTTGCCTCTGATCCAAATCAACTCAGTTCTTCCGCCGATCCAAATACCCGCCCATACCATGATGGTTCCACCACTATAAGGATGGACTTCCTGGCAGGATTTTAATCGCTGTTGGCGTCCAGGGGTTCTCCAGTGTCGTATACGTCTTGTATACGGTCTCATACCAAAACGAGACTCATCAGAAAAGCACACGAAACGCCATTGTTCTTCTGCCCAATTTCTGTGTTCAAGAGCCCATTGATATCGAATCCTACGATTGTGCATTGCTATAGGTGGTACCCGTAGCGGTCTTCGGGAATGAAGGTTCACTTCATGCAAGCGGTTTCTGACTGTTTGGTCGCTAATTAAGTTCCCTGAAGAGTGATGAAGCCTCACGGCTAACATCATGGCGGTTATTGTTGGAGCTCTTCGAGTTAAGATTTGAATGTATCGGTCTTGTCTCCGTGTGGTGCAGCGATACCGTCCTCCATGGCGCTCAGCCACGGTACCAGTGCTTCGGTAACGTGTCCAAAGTCGACTGATAACACTCTGACTTGTATTCAGAGCTAAAGCCACAGTACGTTGCCGGGAACCAGCTTCTATCATTCCCACGGCTCTGAGCATTTCTTCCCTGCTTAAATGACGTCGCCGCTCCATAATAACGTTGGTTTTAATCAGTAGTAGGGAAACAGTAGCACTAATAATGTCTTCAATGCGTTGTATGTTTTTATAGGGAAAATATTGACAGCTGATTTTCATCTTTTACTCGAATTTGATTCACAGTTCCTGATTCAAATTATGAAATGCACCAAAAAGGATCCATATAAATTTATAAAATCATAAATTTATTACAAAGCCACATCTCAATCTCAAGAAATCCGCATAAAAATGCTTGATCCCTAGACACTTTTGATGTGTGTATATGAGACTCATATATCACTCGGAATAAAGAATTTATTATTATAATGAACTAAGGGCTGATGAGGAACCCGTGGCTAAATAATAACAGCCGCACAGGTCGATCGATCAGGTTAAGCTACGCTTGCCGCGGTTGGTCTGTGGATGGGTGGCCATCTCTACATACCGAGACCCCTCCGTGCCTCGGAAAGTACGTTAAGCCGTTGGTCCCGGCTGTCATTCGTGGATCTTTGACAGTCGTTACGGGTAGTCAGAAGCCCGAAAGTCTGACAACCAGTCTTACCAAGGGGTATCGTATTACCCAGTAACTGGGTTGTGGAGGTCAGATAGGCAGTCGCGCCATGTAAAACACTGGTATTCAGCTGCATCCGGTTAGACTGGAAGCCGACCCCAACATAGTTGGGAAAAGGCTAGGCAGATGATGAATGAACTTAGAGCTGATTTTTCCAACGCCAAATAATTTTATCGGAGGAATCATTTTGATTTTTTGACAGTTCATCTATACAGAAACTGTCAGACGTCAATTTTATTCCACGAGTAAAAATTATTTGTCGATTGAAAAATCAGCACTAAGGAGGTATAAGAAATGAAGTGTTATCGGTCGTAGATACAAAATCCTCAGATCTGCTTCATACGAAATCATTGTTTCATTGCCTACTACGACTTAAAATCCTGAGTTTATACAGGGTTATTTGAAAAACACCTACAACCTCTTAAGAGGTCATTGTACTCAACTTGAAATCGCGAAATAAAAATCAGCTGTTCCCTACATTTATTTTCGTATTTCTCGTCAAAATGTAGGGAACACCTGGTTTTTTTTTCGCGATTTCAGTTTTGGTCCCATAGTAAAAGTTGTTCATAATGATGAGTGCTATGACCTCTTAAGAGGTTGCTGGTGTTTTTCCAATAACCCTGTATAGAAAAGTTTCATACAAGATATTAATTAGGTATAACCTGAAAATTAAACCATAACCCAGTTACAAAAGAAAGTAAGAAACAAAAGTTTTTATTGGGAATCGCACAGAAAGATAATTACAAAAATTACATAGTGGTGTGTAGTGTGGAATTTCTTGCCGGCTCTTCTCTATAGGAAACGACCAATTAGAACCGAGCACGTAGCTTCTCACGTCTCATAAGTGCCCACGTAGGCTTATGTGAAATAAAATATTTTAATTTTAATTGAGTATGACACAAACATAGAAAAAAATAACAGGAGGTTTCGCGGGACACCCGGTACGATGTTCTTTTCGCTTTTATAAAATACTAGCTGCGCCCCGCGGTTACACCCGCATAAGTGTCGGTCCCGTAGGAATATCGGGATAAAAAGTAGCCTGTATGTTAATCCAGGGTGTCAGCTACCTCCAAACAAAATTTTGTCAAAATTGGTCCAGCCATTTGAGCGTGAAGAAGTAACAAACATATAAATACACACACACACACACACTCACAAACTGTCGCCTTTATAATATTATAATATAGTGTGATATTTGCGAGAAGCTTAATCTAAAGCACCGTTAGCAAGATTCTTTAAAACCAAAGTTACAAAAGTTCAAAGCAACTAGAACTAGGTTACCAAAATTTAATTAGACTGCGATCTTTAGGGTATAGAGTTAAAACATCTGCAACCAAGCCGTTACGTCCGCAACGCCTAAATAAACTTGCGACTAACTTTAAACCTTCATAAATATACATAAGTTATTCTGTTTACAACATAAACAATATTTTGTTTTTTTTTTAGGATTCCGTACCTCGAAAGGAAAAAACGAAACCCTTATAGGAGCACTTTGTTGTCCGTCCGTTTGTCTGTTGATACAAAGGCTATCTCGGTAACGCGTGGAGGTATCGAGTTAAAATCATATATTCAGGTCTGCGGTCCCTTGAAGCTGTGAAAAAATCAAACTTCTAAGTTAACGGAAAAAAAAGATACGGCCGTTTATGCCGCAAAAAACATATATTTCGACACTCTCTTGGGAATCAAAATGTATAGGTTACGTCCCGTTGACTTAGAATCATGATATTCGGCAAGAAGCAAGATCATTTAGCACAAAGGAAAAAATCCGAAAACCGTAAATTTGTAGTTACATACCTACTTTTTACGGAACCCTCGGTGCGAGAGTCCGACTCGCACTTGACCGGTTTTTTCTTTCTATTGCTAAATAATAACAAGCACACGAATCGATCGAAGGACAAGGTACGCTTGCCTCGATTAGTTCGTAGATGGATGACCATCTATGACGGAGGGTAGCTTGATGTGCTGGCCTCTGTACATCGAGCGAACCTATGGGCCAGCATGCGGCAGCAGCGGGTAGTATTATATGTCTGTTTCCTTCAAAGGAACTATCTACTCTCAATAGTTCCTTTAGCTTTTTCAAAGGAACTACTGATCCAAAAAATCTCAGTAGCTCCTTCAAAGAAACTGCTATAAAGGAACTAAAGAACACAAAGGGTGGTGAGTGACTGGTTTGTCAGTCTTTTGGGCTTCTATTTACCCGTTCGGCATGGAGAAGCAAGCGTACTTTCGATCGACCCGTGTTGCTGTTATTATTTAGCCACGAGCTCTTGCGTTACAATTTACAGTGTACACTATTATTAATTGACTAGCAGCGCCCCGCGGTTTCACACGCATAAGTGTCGATCCCGTGGCAATATCGGGATAAAAAGTATTGTATGTGCTATTCTGATGTATAAGCTATATTACTGTAAAGTTTCATCACAATCCGTTCAGTAGTTTTTGCGTGAAAGAGTAACAAACATCCATCCATCCATCCTCACAAACTTTCGCATTTATAATATTAGTAGGAAATGTCAACCTTGCATTCCTTGCACAATGCTGATAACGATACATCAAGTAGAGATAATTAATTAGCGTACCTTGTCTTAATTTATTGGAAGTGATTAACATTGCAAGATGAGCGATGAACGATGTCAAACTAAATGTTATCGAACTTTTCTAATTTTGTACGACGAAACGTTTTATAAATAGTATTTCTGACAAGAAATTAATTGCTTTGTTTTTTATATTTATTTATGGTACACACGTTTTGTCTATGACATATAACAGAATACCAATTCCCTTGATTAAAACGTTCAAAATCTAGTCGCAATATCATCTCTGCGACAATCAATGTCAAATGCTTGTCAAAAATGTAGGTAAATGAGAGGTATTTTTGACAGATTGAGACTGAGATCAGACTGTGAACATTCTTAAAATTAATACAATTGCCCCCCTGGATAAGCCAAGGGATTAATGAACTTTTTTTACAAAAAAATACAACCGACAACCAAAAAAAAACTACAAAGTGAAAAATAACTATAATTTCGGAAGTCGGTGTCGTTGGTACCGCATTTGCCTTTTTTTGACACCGACTTCCGAAATTTACCATTAAAACCATTTTAATCGATAATCAAGAAACAATCATTCGACATCCCTTACAATTAATTTCACGGTATCCATCGACAACAATACCACATCACTAGGACGTTTAATTAAAAAATACTCCATGAAAAACTATACGGGGGAGCGAAATGAAAATATTTAATATTCTTTACTCCCGACGAGTTCCCCGAGCAATTCATTATCTCTTTCATTTCAATTACACTTCACCTGTGCTTTTGTATGGGACTGTATCATACAAATTTATATGTACTGGATTACTTAGTTGTATGACCATCGGTGTGAGAGCAATGATCGCCCAGTTATAACAAGTTGTAGGTTATAAGTTCGAACCCAGACAGACGCTTTATTTTGTGAAAATTATTTCATCACCACTGCTCTCAAAACGGTGAAGGGAAACATCGTGAGGAAACCGGCATGTCCTAGAACCAAAAAAATCGAAGACATTTGTGACATCTACCAACCCACACTGAACCTGCGTGGTACACTGAAAGAAATAAGCAGTAAATAATAATGAAAAAGCAATGATCTGAACTGCTAAGCAGTTCCTTATGAGCCTAAAGTTCAAAACAGTATTTTTTACTGATCCGAAAACAGTTAAAGCTTCAGACAAAATGTTACCGTCGTGACAGTAAACTTTAACGTTTTAACTTGTAGGACTAGCCAAAGCAAAAGGGAAATAAAAGTGTTCACTTGGACAAATAAGCATGATTTATTTACTGGGTTTAAACACTGGGTAAAAATAAAGCACAAATACATTACGGCAATACATTTATAGTTATTACAGTTCTCAGTAATTACATGGGTATTACAAGATCCTTACACTTCCACAGTTCAATCACCACTCTCTTGCTAAAATGGCCCACCCGCAAGTCAGTTTTAAATTCCCCACTATAAAGTGGGGGATTTAAAACAACTCAAATAGTCAGTTGACAGTTAATATCCGGTGGCGCCATTTTAGCATTTTAAACAAATCAAGTAGTAGTCAAATTATGACCAAATACAATATTGTGTTATTTAAAAAAATAGCGTAAATATAATAAAATATCTAAACATTTATATAAATAGCTAACAAACTTTAACGTTTTTTTTTCAGTTAATGGTATGTTCAATCATTAAACGTTACTGTTTTGTCTTTTATTGTTTTACAAACATTTCTTCTTACTGTATAAAGTCAATCGCTTTAATTGTAGGCTGACTATGCTATTTATTGTGCTCAAGTAAGTCAATCGCGCAAAAATGTTATTTCCTATAACTTTCAAGGTAGTCTGTTAACCTCACGAGTTTGCGTTTTACCATAGACCACAAAGATACCCTTAGATACTGCAAGTATTCAACATAACGCAAACTGCATTAAACCACCCTCTTACGACCCATCAAATACATATTCCAGATTTCATATAATTACAGATATGCATTTATCGACTAACGAGAATGAAACAATTCTATTTCAAAATCAAATTGAATCGCAACCGTTTTCCACGTGAATGGGACGTCCAATTTACTCTGAGCTCAGCTATTTCATTAGGTACGCTGTCGGGCTTTCAATTTGCGCTTTATACGGGGGATGGGGGGGCTCATCTTAAGTTGGACGCTCACTGAATCAGCCCCAGGCTATTGGTGAGGTTTCTTCCACTTTTTATTCGACGCAGTCAGCGTTTTAGTTAAAATAATGATGATTTATATTATGATACAGGAGAAATGTAGGGGATAGAAATTGTATTTCCTTTTGGCTGTGGGGGGCCGTGGCTAAATAATATCAGCCGCACAGGTTGATTTTTCAGGTTAAGCTACGCTTGTCGCGGTTTGTCTGTGGATGGGTGACCATCTTTATATACCGCGACCCCTCCGTGCCTCGGAAAGCACGTTAAGCCGTTGGACCCGGCTGTCTTTCGTGGATCTTTGACAGTCGTTATGGGTCGTCAGAAACCTGAAAGTCTGATAACCAGTCTTACCAAGGGGTATCGTATTACCCAGTAACTGGGTTGTGGAGGTCAGATAGACAGTCGCTCCATGTAAAATAATGGTATGCTGAATACCCCCCGCATCCAGTTAGACTGAAAGCCGACTCCAACATAGTTGGGAAAAGGCTAAGCAGATGATGATGATCATGACGTTGCCGCGTCTTGCAGCATTTTATCTAGTGGTCCTAATAATATCTTTATAACAAGACTATAGCATTCCTCAAATACGACTGAGAAAGCCGCCTATTAAGTCCGCCTCTGTAAATTTATGAGCTTGAAATGTTAAATAAATAAATAAAGCCGCAAACCAATTACCTATAGCATTTTCGCTGTCTTGATTCTTAGTTTTTTTATCCAATCATAACAGAATTCTACAAGATTTCATACACTGAAGTTTGTTTCTTGATTTATTTTTATTATTAGCTTTTAATGGCCCACAGCTGGACAAAGGCTTCCTTACTCTTTTTCCACCTCTCTCAGTCCAAAGCTGCCAAGGACCAATCTTTATTAACCTTTTAACCGCCCGACTTCATATCAGTAGGCCAATTCTGCTAACATAAAACGTTCAAAATCTAGTCGCAGTCTCATCTCGGCGACAACCAAATGTCAAATACTTGTCAAAATGTAGAGAAATTTGAAGTATTTTTGACAGATTGAGACTGAGATCAGACTGTGAACGTTCTTAAAAATTACGGGAATTGTCCCTCTGTGGTCGTGCCCCCAGCGCCCGGCACGGTAATTCGCATCTTTTTTTTCGGATAACCTGATAGAATACAGCGTAATTAATATAAAAAACAGAGTAAACGAGCTGTCATATTTGGTCGTAAATATACGACGGAATGGATACGAAAATATTTATCGGATTAATCCGACGTAAGCGGTTCTAAAGGGTTAAAGAATTCTAACTCATCCCGCCATCTTCGTCTGGGCCTGCCGTGACGTCGTTTGCCAAGTGGCACCCGTTGGGCGTAAGTTTGGCCCACTGATCGTTTGACATGCGGCAGATGTTTCCAGTCTAATTCCATTTAAGCGTTTCTTGATTAGAGCACAAAAATCATCTAGTATAGTCTATTGAATTGAAAAGCTGTATTGCATTACAGTGGCGAAGGTACCATACAACTCGATTCCCGCCGGCTTCCCTTCGAAAATTCAGAACACACTCTATAGTCAATTCATCGTTGATATAATAAAACGTCCTCTGCTCATAACTTCACCCTGCGCTACTGTTGCATTATTCACTTTTCCATTGGACCTAATGAATGTTAGTAGGAAATTAAATTAAACCCCTGAACAGCACAGCTTCATCCCAAACCGACTGACTGCGAGCGTTAACCGCACGGCTGTCAACTAGTGCGTTCGCCACAACCGTAATTGATTGATTTGCGCCTAAATTATAGCGATAGACCGCATCAAACGCAGTCGTAACTGCCAATCAATCAGGCTAGCCACTGTCTGATGTATATACATCTGTCCGTCAGTTACGGTCTGCTACGTATAGTCTGTTCTAAAAGTATCTGACGAAAATGTAAACAAATGGATCAGAAAACTTACCGGTGGATGCCAATTTGTAGTGCTACTTACAAATTGAGTGCTTTGGTTTGACAATTTGAATACTTAAACCAGAAATTTTAATTTCAAATGACGATTTCATACGACTAAATACAGATAAATGTCTTCTACGATGTCCTTCTCACCGGTCTGGCTTCATTCATTTTTTTTTCTTTATCCAGGCGGTCTTTCTTTGGAATGCGCTTCCTCTGAACATCATAACGGCAACCAGTCGATTATTTTTTAAAGTGAAGGCACGTGAACATATCCGTCTGAAGTTGACCGTAACATCGCTGCCAGCGCTGATTTGCTGGATTCGTTTTCTCCTCTACCGATCATTTTTTTCTCCTGACAGTTAATTATGTTTGTATGTATGTATCTATCTATGTATTAATATTTATTCTTGTATTTTATACTCATTTTTATCAAGTATGTTGCGCCTGCCATATTTTGTGTCTGCATCACCCTAAGGTTGACTCGTAGAAAATGCCTCAGTCCGCCTTTGTACAGTATTTTTTTTACTTGTGCATTAGGTTTTAATAACTAATTAGATGTGTTACTAATTCCTTTTAGTGAGCGAGCGTAAGAATTTAACGTGAACAGGGTTTGTTTACGTTCTAGTCAGATACTTTAGAAACAGACTATACACTCTTCGTGATACATAGTGTGCTAAAATAAGAGAAGCAAAGTTTCGATGAAACGGATAAAGAAAGAATTGTTGGATTGTCTGAACGCTGGTTTTATTGTTCACAAAATCATGACTATATTCTTGGGACTATATTCTTTCCAACTAAGAATATCACGACCCTCTATTGAAGCTTTAAAAGGCAGCTAAAAAATCATATATTCAAAAGATTGGCAGTAGCATATTTTTGTCTAACACAAACTTTCTGCGATCACTGCAATATGCAAATGACTACTCTGACCTTTCACCGTAATAGGAATGGCAACCTTAAAAAAAAGATAAACTCGAAGAGAAGAAAGATATTACAGACACAGCTAGCAACACCGGCGCGGCCTACAGATTAAATATTAATTACAGACATATCCTGACATTAAAGACCCTCCTGATCTACTTAGCTTTTAAAAAAGAGCAGGGATTAAACTTTTCCCGACCACTGTCAGAATCTTAAACAGTAATCCGATTTATTCCGATTGTCATTTCAAATAATAGAAGAAAATTAAATTGATTCTGATCAGTTCGTGATATTTCTTAATCCTATTAAACGTTAATGGCACTGCAAAAAAAAAGTTATTATCATCATCCACAGCCTGAGTTCACCTACAGCTGGGCACAAACCTCTATTGTGCCAATACCCACGCTCCTGTGTCAGCCTTATCCAAGTTTTGCCCGCGATGGCAACAATGTGGTCTGCCCATCCGCCGTTGGACGACCGACATCTCGGCTTCCAGTCCTTGGACGCTACTTTTGCAACTTCTTCTTTATATATATATGTTACGGCTAATTGCCGAAGTGCGGCTACACCTAGTTTTAGCCGGGTACAACTAGGTGCATCCTACGTCAATGGAGCTATTTCTGTGTAAAGGGTTTAAAGTAACCTAACCAAACCTAACCTCGGGGTGCCCATCAATCGCTCTTGCATCCTACGTCGCCTATCGACTGACCGCAATCATGCAACCGATGTCACCCGAAGTACAAACGAACCGCATGTGGCCGGCTGCACCTAGTTGTACCCGGCTAAAACTAAGTGTAGCCGCACTTCGGCCATTAGCCGTAACATATATATATATACTAGCTTTTGCCCGCGACTTCGTCCGCGTGGGTTTCGTACTTTCCTCAAATAAATTTAACACCCTCTCCACCTCCCCCTGAAAGGTATTTCGAAAATTATTGATTACGATCTTTATACTTACTTTATTTAAAGAAATAAGTATTCGGGCCAATATTTTAGTTAAACTACCTAAGATGTTTCAAATAATCTATCCTCCCTTTTCATCACGACAGGGCTTGTTTTTGCATTTGGTACGTTTCCATTTTTATGATATAAAGATTATTTATACCCATTTTCGTGTTAATGGAAGTTGAAGTTTCTACTCCTTAAACTTTATTACCCTTTTCCACCCCGCTAGGAGTCGAATAAGTAAAACCCTAAAACTCATACTTTTTTATTTTAAGTAAGTAAGTAGTAAACCCCTAAAAGTGACAATCTTTATTATTTACTGAGGCAAATGTTGAAAAGTTTCAAGTTTCTTAACCAAAGGAATAAGACCACTTTTTCACCTTCAAAGTTTTTATCCCCATAGGGGCGAAGTATTGAAAACATGTTTGGGACGTTTCCATATCTTGACTCAAAGATTATTTATACCAATTTCCCATTGAATCAAGCCACGCAATAAAATACTCCTCTGTGATATGGACTACCCCCGTTCACCCCGTTAGGGTTAGATTTTCGAAAAACCCAGCCACACTTTTTTATTTATTTTGGTCTTAGGTATACATACTGAGTTCTGAGTTTATATTATTGGACCGCGCGATAAAATTCTTCCATAAAAACTGACACCCTCAATCTCCCTTTAGAGCAGAAAAACATAAAATGACAAACTATAATTTACTTAGATAAGTATTTGTGCCAAGTTTGAAGCTTAAATTTATTCATACCATTTTTTTGGAGTATATCAAGCTACGCACTATAATACCGGCCTTAAAAATCGAATTACCACTTTTTTACCCGTCAGGGGTCTACTTTCGAAAGACCCATTTCTTATTACTTACTTAGGCAAATATTTCTTCCAAGTTTCAAGTTTATTAACCAAATGAATAAGATTTTTCGTATAAAGTTTTTCCCCACTTTTCACCCCACACAGGAGGAATTTTGAAAAATGTTTGGGATGTGTTCATAACTTGACTCAAAGATTATGTCCAACAATTTTCGAGTTAATCAAGCCACGCAGTAAAATGGAAAATTAACTACTCCTTTTTACCCCGTCAGAGGTAGATTTTCGCAAAACCCTGATACATGTTATTCTTTACTTTTGGTCTTAAGTATAAATACTGAGTTTCGACTTAATCGGAGACCGCACGTTAAAATTCTTCCATACAAATGTTGACACCCCTTAATCGCCCTTTAGGGGGTAGTTTAGAAAAGCAAAAAATGCCAAAATTCATAATTTGCTTATATAAGTATTCATGCAAAGTTTCAAGTATATTAACCAAATGAATAAGATTTTTCATATAAGCTGTATCCCCACTTTTCACCCCCACAGGGGTGGAATTTTGAAAAATCGTTTGGAATGTGTTCATTACTTGAATCACAGATTATTTATACCAATTTTCGAGTTAATTAAGCCAGGCAGTAAAATTTGACCTGTAAAATTAACCACCAAGGGGTGGTATAATACCGGCCTTAAAAATCTAATTACCACTTTTTTACTCGTCAGGGGTCTACTTTCGAAAGACCCATTTCTTATTACTTACTTAGGCAAATATTTCTTCCAAGTTTCAAGTTTATTAACTAAATGAATAAGATTTTTCGTATAAAGTTTTTCCCCACTTTTCACCCCACACAGGAGGAATTTTGAAAAATGTTTGGGATGTGTTCATAACTTGACTCAAAGATTATGTCCAACAATTTTCGAGTTAATCAAGCCACGCAGTAAAATGGAAAATTAACTACTCCTTTTCTCCCCGTTAGGGGTAGATTTTCGAAAAACCCTGATACACGTAATTCTTTATTTTGGTATTAAGTGTAAATACTGAGTTTTGAGTTAATCGGACCGCGCGTTAAAATTCTTCCACACAAGTTTTGACACCCCCTAATCCCCTGTTAGGGGATAGTTTAGAAAAACAACAAATGCCAAACTTTATAATTTACTTAGATAAGTATTCGTGCCAAGTTTCAAGTTTATTAACCGAAGGAATAAGATTTTTCATATGAGCTGTATCCCCACTTTTCACCCCCACAGGGGTGGAATTTTGAAAAATCGTTTGGAATGTGTTCATTACTTGACTCACAGATTATTTTTACCAATTTTTGAGTTAATTAAGCCAGGCAGTAAAATTTGCCCTGTAAAATTAACTACCCCTTTTCTCCCCGTTGGGGGTAGATTTTCGAAAAACCCTGATACACGTAATTCTTTATTTTTGGTACTAAGTATAAATACTGAGTTTTGAGTTAATCAGACCGTGCATTAAAATTCTTCCATACAAATTGTGACACCCCTTCATCCCCCTTTAGAAGGTAGTTTAGAAAAACAAAAAAGACCAATTTTCATAATTTACTTAGGTAAGTATTCGGGCCAAGTTTCAAGTTTATTAACTCAAGGAATAAGATTTTCCATACAAACTTTCATCCCCATTTAACTCCCTTAGGGGTTGAATTTCGAAAATTCCTTCCTTATTCCCTCGTCTACATTATAAAAGGAACCTCTGTGCAAAATTTCAGCTTTCTAGGTCCAGGGTTTTGGGCTGGGCGTTGATGAGTCAGTCAATCAGTCAGTCAGTCAGTCAGTCAGGACTTGTCTTTTTATATATATAGATATTTCTAAAACATTAGAGGACAGTAGATAAACGATAAACGGAGTGTATCAGTTCATTATCGTCTCTTGCTAATCGTTCCTCTATTGTTTTCACTATGTGGGGAAGGTATTTTTAGTTGAAATTGAATAAACTTTTAGGGGTTTATTTATCAACGATTATATAATGAAGTTAAGTGACGTTCTAACGTAAAAAATGTATGGTTTAAAAGTGGCTTATCACTAAAAACAACGTTTATGAATAAAGGGATTTATGTTTGTTTCGTAGGTAGGAAATTCCTGTATACTTGCCATGAGAGAGCGTCTTCTAAGAATGTTGTCTGTAGGATTTTTTCATTGTTTTTTTTTATCTTTTTCTTTTTCAAAAGTTTCCACTGTTTTGCACGAATTTCATCAACATAAAGCTACACATATGTAGGTATGTATAGCTCTTCCTAGCTTATGCCCGCGGCGACTTCGTCCGCGAGAAATTTCCTGTTCCCTCATCCTACCCTGTCGCATCGTTCTTACTGACTTTTTTCTTTTGCTCCTAAGATTCATTGTATAAAGTAATCAGCCTATAATGTTCTCACTGCTAGGTAACAGGCCTCCTCTCTGTGAGAGGGGATGGGCCACAATCCACCACGCGGGCCCAGTGCGGGCGGGTATTATAATAATAAATTATTTATTCCGAGTGATATATGAGTCTCATATAAATAGTGTTGTACCAATAAAATCTTATAACTATGTTTGTGATACATTAATATGGTCTTTAAACCAATGATGGGCCACAATCCACCACGCGGGTCCAGTGCGAGTAAGTGTGAAGTTAAATAACTTATAGCCTTCCTCAAGAATTTGGGTATGAAATGAAAAGAGAATTTTTCAAATCCGGGTTCGACTGATAGTTCCAGAGATTAGCGCGTTGAAACAAACTCTTCAGCGTTATTATTAGTATAGACAGATAAAATACAAAGTACAAAAATGACAAGTAGCAAATAATACCCGGGAAAAGTTTGAATCTAAAACTAATCACGCGTCTATATAAAATGTGGAGCGTCGAATCTCGTCGACAATGAACCGATAGAGTACGGACCCATGGGATTACAAGTACCTCCTCTCATTTCTCCATAAAATTGATCTAGTCGAAGCGAATTTATAGTTTCATATATTTGCGCCTTCTAATAACAGAATCCGTATAATGGATGGATGCTTTTTGTTTTTAAGAATGAAGTAATTAGGCCAGTGACCGTAGTCATAAAAACCACGTTAGGTCGCAAAAACTTGAACTGTACTGATTTTTCACAACATACCAAATAATCTATAGATATTTTACATGTTAAAGTTTCTTAAAAGATCTACTCACTGAAATAAACGTCATTTCATCATCATTTCAAAGATAGCTGTCTTTTCTTCACAGCGAGCACCACAATCAGCCATCCTGAAAATATTCCTGATAACCCGATGACAGTGATGCTTAGGCCACTGCAACTGCCTGGAATTTTGCGGGCAGCGGAGCGGCAGCGGCGGCGGCGCGGGAGCGGCAGGATCTTATGCGTACATTTAAATGGACCGGTTCTCGAAAACAGCGGCGCGGGAGCGGGCAACGAGCGGTGCACTCAATGCAATCGGCGACCGCCCGCGCCGCCGCCGCTGCCGCCCCGCTGCCCGCAAAATTCCAGGCAGCGGCCTAACAGACTGTAATACCATACCATAACACACAATTTGGAAAATTGTGTAATTTGTGGAAATTATAACATTGTTGGATTGGGTTCCCACCTGTAAAAACAAATGTAAGTGGTAATAGTAAATAAACACCACACCATACCATACATTTGGTTTATTTGCATTCGAGAATAACAAAACAAGACAATGCTTGTCTTATTGCTAATTCCGAATTCGGGAATCGCTTCCGTTAAAAAGTATTTTTCTATTTTAGAATCAGTATTTATTTATGACCCCGTATCTGAATAAAAATCTCTTCATACATATAATAAATACCAGGGCAGTAGGCAGCGGTGGTAGTGTAGCCTGCTGTGATCTGCATAATGTTCAAGAGTGCCGCAATGCGAACCGAATTGCATTCACCGCCGCGTGTATTATAACTGATTTCGATATGCTAATGGGTTCAGACTATAAACGATACTATGCGGGTTTTCTTTAGTATATCAGTTTTCAATAATAGAGAAGTAATTCACCGATCCATGGTCAGACATTATCATCGACGTTACTTAAAGTTGAGTAGTGATTAGCGCAGTGGCATAGCATGGGTGTCAGCCGCCCGGGGCGGAAGAAAATTTTGCCGCCCTCTTATTTAGGTATTTCAATTTAAAAGACTACTAAGCAGTAATTCTAAAGAACGATTCGGCATGAACAGCATCATTATTGTGTATTGATCTAGGTTACAAATAAAAAAGTCATATAATTATACATGTTTTACAATATAACCACATTTATTACAAAAATTCTTACACGTATGCTACTTACATTGATCATATAACAGGTATAGAACACTTTTGATTATACCTTGTCGATCATCAAGATTAAGTTAATAGCGAATTGAATATAAAACGCAAATCGGATTCCAATTAGAACTACGACGTACTGTAATAGGTACTGTTAATATTTATATTTTTATTGAAAATTAATATACTTTTACTAAAACTTTATTCATCTAAGTACTTTTTTTAAGAGCAAAGTTTTTTATTGCACTATCAATGTCTATAGCATCACGCAGCTCTTGCTCAACGGACAAGATAGCCAGATTCGTTAGCCTGCTTGGTTAGCCAATGAGCAAGATGTCATTATTATACATTCATTTATAGAAAGGGGGTTCTCCGATTTCGTCACAGTATAAGTAATGAAAAATTCCGTGCTCATTTCGATCGGTCCGAATCGTAGGTGCGACAAAAATATGAAATGGCTAAAATATTTACAAGATTTTGTCGGCCCCTGAAGGTGCCGCCCGGAGCGGGCTGCTCCTGCCGCCCCTACTACGCTAAGCCACTAGATTTGCGATTTGACTTTCATCGTTTATAAATAAACCCGTATGTTACAAATGACAAATATTGGCTCCGATTCTGTTGTTCACAAACTAAATTAAATTAAGTTCAGTGCATCTTTTTCTTTCTATTTCATTAAGAAAAGGACAGTAGATAAATATTAGTTTAGTCCTGTCAAATTAATCAGCGCCTGACGTAAATTGACGTATTTTTAGTAGCCAATTTTATAATCACGTCTAAACTTGTCTATGGATTATCTAATTTGACAGGACTAAACTAATATTTATTTTCTGTCCTTTTCATAATGAAATAGAAAGAAAAAGATGCACTGAACATAAATTTAGTTTAGTTTGTGAACAACAGAATCGGGGCCATTATTTTAAGGTTTCAATGCTTCGTTTAGTGTGTAGGTATACTTTATTGTAACTTATATATCGTAATTTAAAACTTAGATATATTTGAAAATAGTTATGTTTATGTATGTTCTTATTAAAATATGTACCTATTAGGTATTCATGTAGAATAAATTAATGTGCATGCCATGAACAAGCAAAAAATGGAATGTACAGAGGCATGATTTATGGGTGAATGAAAAGTGGGAGAAAACTTATTACATAATTTAAGTTACGGGTATACTTACAAATTGCACTCGGCGAATAACACCAATCTATCTCGTCTGCTCGACATCCGTATAGGTACCTAAGTACATATGTCACTGCTGGGATCCATCAGAATATCAGCGTCAGGTGCCTGACACAACATGCTTTTTTTTTGTGGATGGGAAATCATCAGCCGTGTTTCTATCTTAGCCCTTTATGTTCCGGGGTAGCGGTAACCTTTTCGGACAATCCCACTGCCCCGGCAGGCTACGGCCCTTACACACAACTTGCTGAGCTGGACTCCCATTTGGTGCAACCTTCAGACGCAAACCGTTCTTTCCGTAATTATAATTTAAAGTATGTACCATTTAATTTCTTTATGCATGTTTTAATTTTTTATTTTAAATATTCATGTAATTTGTTATCATTTAATTGTGTTTTGTGTGTTGTGCTGTCTTTTGTGTGCACTAAATAAATTGTGTATCCATCTCATTTCTTTATTTTACGAGAAGAGGCCTTTATTTAAGTAGTTACAGACTGATAATGGTTTTAAAACCTGACGTACAGCTAAATCCCACAGTTAGGTAATATTTCCCTCTCATTGTTTTTTAAATTCGGCTGTCCAGACCAAAAAGAATCGAATTCCCAGACCGAAAAAGATGAAAAAAATCTACATAAATTTTGTTTAACTTACCTAAGTCAAACAGAATATACCTACGTAGATTTTTTTTTGTTAGCCAATTCTGTCCCACTGCTGGGCCTTCCAGGAACTCTTTTCCCGCGCCACCTCGAACCAGCCCTAGCGGTACGCGTCCAGCAGTGCTATTCTGTAAAAATCTCACCCTGAAAACTAAGGTGAAGTGAGCTGTCATTCCACCTGACGTTAGGGATTGCCTCCATTGATGCTCACTTCACCTATGTTATCACGGTGAGATTTTTACAGAATCGATAGGCAGGTCATCTCGCCATCACTTTTTGGGCCGGCCTCGGCGGTGCCGTCCATCGTCAGACACCCATTGTGGTGACCGTGAGACTTTTGCCCAGGGATCATCCTACATAAGGCTGATGTGACTCACCAAATCCCATTTGAGCCTAGCAGCCTTCTTTCTTACATCCAGTATGGTGTGCCAGTTTTGAAACGCAGCGTGGTGTTCCGAATTCTGTCCTGTATTATTACACCCAGTAGTATTTTTTTAATAAAAATATCGACGGTTGAAAGGCTAATTGATCTAAGCGACATTTTGTACTCTTTATATTATTCCGTTCACCGTTCCTTTTGCAAGAAAAGCAATACAAATCGAAATAAAAAAGAAGCCGAATGCAACCATAAACGGAATGGAACATAAACCAGCCACCTGATCCATTAGGAGGCGACGCCATAGCCATTAAAAATGGATTTGTTCTTATATCTATCGTTTCGGCGCGAAATCGGAACGTTTTCAATTATCAATAAATCGGACGGTTCTGTCTCTCCATTGGGCCAAATTCTGCGGTAGTCCAACAATTATTTCAATTAAGTGAACTCGTATTGCGGCTTGTGAATTTAAAGAGGTTATTTATTAATTAATTACTGTTATTGCTCTCTGTTTGTGGTCTATTAAAGCCTGCTGACCTGACCTGGTCAAGTAAAGAGCAACTCCTCATCTTTTTCATAAAAACTATGCTTTATGCGGAATAATACCTACATGATACCTGATTGGTATCATGTATAAATCTATGCTAAACGTATAAATCTATGTATAAAGTTACTATTTATTCTAGCTTTATAAAGGAAAAATAGCGATCTCATTCATTTATGCTGCTTACGATATATGAGATCTAGTGGGTCTAATGCAGATCTGAATATATTAGGAAAAATTCTAATATCAGGTATCAGGTTTTATATTAGGTAGACATTAGATAGGATCAACGAAGGTACGGAGTTAAATAATAACGGTAGAGTTTACTGGGGCAATTAGTATAGTGTGTCTGTATTCCGTTGGATGATAATTTCTACCAAACGAATCGACATTTTTTATATTGGTAACATATTGATTAGAACCTATTTTATCTTCCGCCATCCCTTTCGTTTTTGCTGGATAAAAATGCCACTACGTTTGGTAGAAATTATCATCCAGCGAAATATACACACTATCGTAATTGCCCCTACCTACATATATATTCGTTACCCAACTCCTACAATCACTCGACAATTACAAAACCCTTACCTACCTGTTTAAAGGACAGTTTTTTTTAATAATAAACTCCCCTCTGCCTACTCCAGCCTTTTATCTCGAACATCTTTATGGGGGAAATTTTCGTGAGAATTCTAATTAAATTTCTTGAAAGCAAGTCCCCGAGAATGGAACCCAAGGTACCCAAGCAGCGGTACCAACGTCTTAAGGGAAGAGCGGGAGAGGAATTACAAGATTCAAATGCATGTTAATTAGGAAATAAAAGGAAATTAGAAATAAAATGAGGTTTTAACATTTTTAATTGGACTTTTCTGTTTCAGAAAAAAGTTTTAAATGCCTTAGTTAATAATGTATTGTACCTACTTGTGCTTTCATGCACTATTATAAAAAATCCTCATGACTGTCCTGAATTCGCGGTTTTACAATGTACAAACGCTAGCACATCAAGCTACCCGAAACTGTAAAATTTTCCAATCAACTTTGAACCTTATTCTTTAGCGATAAAGTTGAAAATCTATTAAAGAAATTTGACAGATTGTGGTAGCTTGATGTGCTGGCGTCTGTACATACCTGGAGAAGTTATAACAATCCACTAAGTACCTACATGTTGGTTTTATAAATGAAGGTCAGAGCACACATCAACTCGGAAAGGGATCGTCACCGTATCGCCTTTCACCTCGCCGTCAAACAGGCCTCAACCTAACGTAAGCACGTAACCAAAGCGGATCAGCAGCTCCGATACTTCTACTCGGCTACGGCTAGGCGACGCGACGCCGCGCTAACGGCTCGCCGACCGCTGGTTGAGTGAGTGGGGCAAGGGTGGATGAAGAGACGTAGGCTGACCCCACATTAGGCGTGCGCGATCCTCGGGCGTGTGAGTAGCGCGGGCGCAGCGCGCGCGTCGCGAGCGCGCTGCCTGAGCGTCGCGTTTTGCTGCTCGGCGGCGTGTGTGAAAAGTGCAAGCGGCGCCCGCTATCCCCGCCGCCCGCTACTGTTTCGGTCAGTCACATGGTGGCGAGCGCCGCGCCCTCGCTACACACACGTCACACGGCGGCAACACGCGACGCTTACGCAGCGCACTCGCGTCGCGCACGCGGCGCCCGCGGCGCTCACACGCCCGAGGAACGCGCGCGCCTAATGTGGGGGAAGCCGTAAGCGCGGGGACGACGAGCCGTAAGCGCGGGAACTGCAAGTTGACCATGCACCGCACCCACGGAGCGTAGTTATATTCTCTATGACCGCACCGCAGTTCGTGAGCTTGTCCCGAGGCGAGGCGATTACGTTACGATTCCGATTAGTGTGCGTTGCAGTAGGGAGTTTCATACAAAGAATACTGAATGGCTCGAGTTGATACGGTGACGATCCCTTTCCGAGTTGATATGTGTACCTACCTTTAAAAGTCAAAGTAAAATCATTTATTTCAAAGACGCACATAAAAGGCACTTTTGAACGTCAAAATTTACAAAAAAATATAGTTGATTTTAGTTGCCCCTTGCAAAAGGTAGCTTCGAGAAACTCCCGTAACTCTTTTAAAAATGTTTTACAATATTTTGTATACCTACATTAATCATAGATATGTGAAGACAATGCACCTAGAATAAAATTACTATACATATAGGTAAAAAGAATTAAAAATAAAGCAATTAATCGCATTTTCTTTCATTATTCAGCCACGTTCATTGCGTTAATTACGTTGTTGAGCAAATGATTTTACTAAACATAATTATGAAGTAATGGATTAGAAATATCATTCAAAACTCTCGAATTGTGATTGAAACTGTGTTATGCAATTAGGGTTTTGTACCCATAGTAATAAGGTAAGGCAATAAACTGAAAACAATTTCCCTACCGTTTATAACTTGGGGTGCCAGCGTAGTGTCCAATTTGTTGAGCGTACGATTTACGGAAGTCCACTCTGCGAGGTCGTGGTCCACTTAAATGTCGGACAATAATATTCATTTCTAAGAACTCAGTCGTATGTAGGACGGGTAGGTCGACTTTTGCTAACAAATCTGGTATGCAGTTCGTGATAAACTTTTATTTTTATAAGTATTGCGGCATAATCGTTTGTTTCTTTGATGGGTGAATAATTTCAGGGTGTTCTTCATAGTTTTTAGGGTTACGTAGCTCAAAAGGAAAAAACGGAACCCTTACAGGATCACCTCGTTGCCCGTCCGTCTGTCTCTCAGTCACATTTTCTGAGGAACTCGTGGAGGTATCAATTTGTGATTAATATCAAATCCGTAAGTCTAAGGGGCCCGTGGCTAAATAATAACAGCCGCAAAGGTTGATCGATCAGGTTTAGCTACGCTTGCCGCATTGGTCTGTGGATGGGGAACCATTTTTACCTACCGAGACCCTTCCGTGCCTCGGAAGGCACGTTAAGCCGTTGGTCCCAGCTGTCATTTGTGGGTCGTTACGGTAGTCAAAAGCCTGAAAGTTTGACAACCAGTCTTACAAAGGGGTATCGTATTACCCAGTAACTGGGTTGTGGAGGTCAGATACAGGTCAGATAGGAAGTCGCTCCATGTAAAATACCGGTATTCAGCTGGAACCGGTTAGACTCGAAGCCGACCCCACCATAGTTGAGAAAAGGCTAGGCTGATGATCAAATCCGTAAGTCTATGGCCAATCGGAGCTCTAAAAAATCAAGCTTCTAACCTACGAATAATAAAAAGTCAGGAAGGGCAACTATGAACAAAATCAACGAGAAATTCGGAATCATCATCATTCGAATTTCATACCCCGTAACTATTCAGTAATCTGTGCCCCTATCATACCCGGACCCCCCCCCCCCCCAATCATACCCCAATCTGTCAAATTTCTTTGATAGATTTTCAACATTAGCACAAAGGAATATGGTTCATATTCAATTGGGAAAGACAGATTAGGGTAGGTTGATGTGCTGGCCTCTGTACAAATACCTCGAATATTCGAACGAAAAGACACACATGCAAATAAGCCAATCAGCTGGGCTCGTGTAAAGCGTTGTATTCCGGCAAGCGCCGTGATTGGTTCTGGTGCGCGGTGGCCTTTTCGGCAACGCCCATCGCGGTAAACATTTGCGTGGTGCCATTTTTAACCGACTTCAAAACAGGAGGAGGTTCTCAATTCGACGGTATGTTTTTTTTTTGTGTGTTTTTGAGCTTGAGTTACATTTCTTGACTTTTAATATTCGTAACTATAACTCAACGTAACAAAAAATACGGCCATTTATGCGATATAGAATAGAATAGAACACTCTTTATTAAGTACAGCATAATTAAATTACAGACATTTTATGTGTTTATTTTAGGTCTTTTTTTTATTTGTAATGTGCGGTTTGTTTATGCAGAATAAACTATTTTTATTTCCTTCTTTCTTTCTAGATATAAATATAGAAATTTTACAAAGATTAACACAACGGGCGGTCTTATCACTAAGTCCCGTATTACAGAACGTCACTCAGTACTCAAGCATTACTTAAAACTAGTTTCAACCAATCAAATGGCTTGAAACTAGTTTTAAGTAATGCTTGAGTATTGAGTGACGTTCTGTAATACGGGACTAAGAGTGATATAATTTTTAAGACCACCTCTGAATGGAATAAAAAGAGGAAGACATAATATGTCTACCTTGTTTAATCACCGTTATCCTCTTAAGGGTTCATTGTACTCATCATAAGGAACAACTTTTATTAGAGGACCAAACCTGAAATCGCGAAAAAAAAACAGCTATTCCCTACATTTTGACGAGTTATAAGTAAAGGGAACAGCTGATTTTTTTAATTAGATATGTTGAGTTGGAGAATTGACCGTGTGGTAGGTAGTACATCTATGTATGGGAACAATTTTTCAACAACAAAGTTAAGTTTGTTCTTGGGATAGGAAAAAATATTTATTTACTAGCTGCGACCCGTGGTTTCAGCCGCGTAAGTTTCGATCCCGTGGGAATATCGGGATAAAAAGTATCCTATGTGTTATTCTGATGTATAAGCTAAATATTACTGTAAAGTTTCATCAAAATCCGTTGAGTAGTTTTTGCGTGAAAGAGTAACAAACATCCATCCATCCATCCTCACAAACTTTCGCATTTATAATATTAAGTAGTAGGAAGTAGGATTAGTAGGAAGGATTATTATTTCTTTTCATCCCAACTACGGAACCCTTCATTGTGCGTGGTCCAACACGCAATATATCAATATGTCAATATATTGATCTTATTCCTAAGGGTGTGCTACCTATAAATTATTACAGACACAAGTTGGTCGGTTTTTCTTTATGTAAATAGGTTGGTATTAGTTGATAGCCCATTCACTGGGTTATCAACTAATACCAACCTATTTACATAAAGAAAAACCGACCAACTTGTGTCTGTAATAATTTATAGGTAGCACACCCTTAGGAATAAGATCAATATATTGACAAAAAACCATAAACCAGAAAGATAATTTTGCGTATGTCAGTAACACTAAGAATGGCTTTCATTTTGACAGTTCAACAACAACCATTGCGTTATTTACGTTGATGAGTGGACAAACTTTTCGAACATATGAAGCAATGGATTAACAATATCCTTCAAAATGATTCACATTGTGATCAATGTGTATTACGCAATTTGGGAGAAGAAACTCAAAAAAACTTGAAAATTCCAATAAGGTATAGTACCGCTTTGTTATTCTGTGGATAACGAATGGACTACCTTCTCCTTCTGAGCTGGTGGCTAGTCGTGACCGTGTCTTAATTAATGGCTGACCTAAAAGCTGGATAAAAGGCTGAGGGAGACACAGGCACACATCTTAACCTCATCGAATTGGCCAAAAGGAGTAAACAGAGGTAATATCTAATCATTTCTAAATTCACCTATGGCAACCCTAAGAAACGCTAATGCACCGCAAGCAGTTAAGTACTATAAAGCAGTAATTACCGCTCGACCTTTCCCGCGCTGCAGATGACAGTAAACTTTTACTGCCACTTAAAATAATGGCCGGCCAAGTGAATCGATAGCTGTGTACTGCAAGACTGATCTTTTTCTACAAATCTTTAAGCGCTTTGGGCAAATAATTTCTTCTCATTATTGGTCACATAGGTAGGTGCATGTTACTTAATAATATTAATTAATGTCCCGATTATTTAATCGGCAGTTAAGTTTTATGAAGAAAAATGTCGTTTGACAGCGTTTGTATCAGGGCTAAACTAATATTTATCTTCTGTCCTTTTCAAATGAAATAGAAAGAAAAAGATGCACTGAACTTAAAGGACCATGCCCATCTGTGCCCCAGAAATGCCCAGATAAAGTAAATTACAAGTTTGTATTAATAAATGAAAACTACAATTAAGTTGTTAATTTTGAAACCTAACAAGCACTGGATAAAAAACAAGAAAAAAAAAGACTTGTTTACATTGCAGTACCTATAATAAATAATGTTTCATTCATTCATGCACTAAAAGTGCAGTTTATTACGGTCTGGAATCACGTCCTTTGGCCGATTTATTCATTCGTTGTGATAGTGTTGTTACTTGTTACCGATGATAACGAATACCTACTATTATAGTGTTGCGGTTTTATTTGTGTATTATTGATACGATCGGCAAGATAAAACTTCACAAAAAGTAGCCGCATGTAGATTATAGTAGGTAATCATATTGTGTGCCTTCTATAGTGCTTTGAATATAGATTACGTATTTATTTGAGACTGTCCTATTGAATATTTTTAAATATGTTTCGAACAGTTCAGAAGACCCCAAATGAATCTTTTTAGCCGTGTCGAGAGCGAATAACTCGAGGCGGAGTAAATTGACTTGATATTTTTCATTTATTCGTATACGATGTCCATGTCACACGTGTAAAATATCTTATGTGATGATTATGAAGTTCCTAGTGGAAAACTAATAGCAATGTTGTCTGTAAACGATAAAATGTATAAACAATACCAGTAGGCATTTATCATGTTTAACGTCCAATAACTTTTCAATCAGTGCTTTATATGACATTAGATCTAGATATCATAAAAATACTGTTAATAAGTTATCGTATGACATAGAGCTGCAATTTGGGCATTGCATGGCATTGCTGACTTTCACCTCCATACTAATATGGGCATGGTCCTTTAGTTTAATTTGTGAACAAAAGAATCGGGGCCAATATTTACCAGTACGAAGCCGAGGCGGGCCGCTAGTTAGGTACAGAGGCCAGCACATCAAGCTACCCCAATCTGTCAGATTTTCCCAAATGAATATTAACCTTATTCCTTTGCGCTTAAGTCGAAAATCTATCAAAGAAATTTGACAGATTGGGGTAGGTTGACCTGCTGGCGTCTGTACCTATTAAATTCCTTTGGTTTTAATAATATGGGATAGACATCCCATAGTATGCAAACCAAAGGATCGAACCCTGGCCCACAATAGATACCTATGCCAATAACTTTACAAATTTGCAAATCGACCATTGTTAGATAACTCAACAATATTATCGACCCTGTCCCTAGCAACATTTGAAAACATCGACACAAAAATATTGTATTAGAAGAGCAAATAGCTTTCTCCGGAGAAGTTCATCCGTAGTGATTCTATTGGCTCAGATAAATAAGTTTCTCCGCTGAAACTTGATTTAGTGTGGCGGAGCAAGCAGACTCCGACAGTCGCTCCACACTTAACTCGATTCTGTTTTAATGCACATTTACTGCTGCCTCGGTTACTTGTAGCTTTTATAATGTTAGAGTAATAATCTTGGAGGTTATTTGAGATATATGTGAAGTAGGTAGTTTATGTAATGTCGTTTGTTTTGTTTGTGTTTGACTCGTAGACAGAAAATCTGTCTACGGGAACTGTTGAAAGCAAGAGATTGGCTGAAAGATCTATGGGTGCTTACATAAAGAAGCGGGTTTTCAGTCCCAACTCCCGGTACAGGTCTCCGTAGGTTTGATCTTCAGAAGGAAACGGTTACATGTTTATCCCGTTTCTTTATGTGTGAGAGCATAAGTTAATGTGGGACTATTTCACCCGCACCGATCGGTACCGACCCGCACAGACTCGCCTGCACTGGAAACCTGTTTCTTTATTTAAGCACCATAAGACTGAAAGTCCGGTAATAATCGCTATATCATCAGATGACAATAATAGTATGTGCCAAATTCTCTCTGTCCCGTAATAATCGCTATATCATCAGATGACATTAATAGTATGTGCCAAATTCTCTCTGTCCGGTAATAATCGCTATATCATCAGATGTGCCAAATTCTCTCTTTCTCTCTCTCTCTCTCTCTCCATACGAGTAGTCAAAGGCAACCACAAGGCAACTACTGGCTGTCGCTATAAAATGACCAGTAGCATTTTTCTTTGTGCTAATAAAATACATCGTGATTTAATCTAATATCATTATCACAGTTTTACAAATTAATGTACAGAGATCAGCACATCAAGATACCCCAATCTGTCAAAATTTCTCAATTAATTATGAACCTAATTCCTTTGTAGTAAAGTTGAAAATCTTTCAAAGAAAGTTGACAGATTGGGGTAGCTGGATGTGCTGGCCTCTGTACGCACACACAAATAATATACCTATTATCACAAATAATACAGCCTCAATTTAGGTGATGATTGATGGTTAAAAAAAGGAATTAGAGAAGAATAAAAAGAGGAATGTAAATTAAGGTGTTTTCCGTAAAGTGTGAATGTAAGTCACTCACGTCTTGTCCTTCAATGTTTTCTGTGAGGTTTAAGTTCCATTAGATGATTAGAACATCAAGAACTTTGTAACAGTTGGAGAAAAAATATTACTGAAAAGCCTAATATTCAGCTTACAAAAACAAATCAATCACCTGATATGACAGCTAGCTACGTCAAGAACGTCATTGCGACACCATACGTAAAAGGGAAAACCATAATAATTTGAGTAAAACAGTTGTTTATACTCCTTAAAACTCACCAAAAATGGCTTCAATACCGCTAATGTACGCTCAGGAAGATTGTGAGTTAGGTGGAAAGGAATCTATCGAGGTAAATTGATAATTTTTGTACTTTAAAGCGAACAGTGAATGTTGTCCTCAATGTTTGTCCTTCAACGTGTTGTGCATAAAACATAAAACTCGCTTCTACAAACATGTCTGCTTCTAGAATGTATTCATGTGCTAATTTCCTATTCATTTTGAGGCATAAACAAATTTTATTTTTCTATGGTGACGTAAATAATCTCTGATTGTTTCATATCCACATGATTATGTACAAAAGCCAGCACATCAAGCTACCCGAAACTGTAAATTTTTTCCAATCAATTTTGAACCTTATACTTTAACGATAGTTAAAAATCTATTAAATAAATTTGACATTTTGTAGTAGCTTGATGTGCTGGCATCTGTACAATGTTAAGGCCGTTGATAAGATAAAGCCCCATTTTAAAAAATGAGTGTTTTCCTGCTTATTCTCATTTCTTTATTGTTTGATATCACATCTACATTATATTGCTGAAATGGCTACTTGATAATGAAAAACATCAGCACTTGTATGAACAATTCCACTAACTCTCTTCGGTCAATGGGCCGTCTTAGCAGCGAACATTACTGTTGAAATGAACCTCCATTTTGTATATAAAGCAGCTGTTTACATAGAAATGATGACTATTTACTCTGGTCTTATCACTTTACAGTTATAAGCCTTTTTTAGGCATTTTAATTTGTTTAAAATTGATTCAAATATACTTAATAACTTTACGCCTTGTTGTATATATTTACTAGCGACCCGCCCCGGCTTCGCACGGGTGCAATACTGATACTAAGTACTTACAGGTATTTCAAGAATGCCAGCACGCGCCGCCGCGGCTGGTACCGCAGCAACCGCTATGTCCCTGCATTTTAAATCTGTAATATCTTCGAAAATATTCATTTAAATTACATGCTGTAAAGGGCCATATTTATCTATATTAAATGCACAATGTATTTAAGGTACTTAATTGGATAAGGATTAATGCTGTATTGCTTAAAATCGCTTCGTAAATAAGCCATTATTTCTCGTAAAAAGTAAAGGATAAAAAATTATTATTGTGGGTTATCCCTAAGAGATAGACATATACCATCGCGGACTTTTTTGTAGACCTTTTGAAGGTGTACAATACTGTAGTACATTATTTTGACCTATCTCGTAGCATTCAGCCAGCGTTTGAAAAGTAAGCGCAAAAAAATGTGTTTATTTACGACATCACATGCATGCATGTATTATATATGTAAACCTTCCTCTTGAATCACTCTATCTATTAAAAAAAACCGCATCAAAATCCGTTGCGAAGTATTAAAGATCTAAGCGTTCATAGGGACAGAGAAAGCGACTTTGTTTTATACTATGTAGTGAAGTTGTAAAATTAAATGTATTTTCCAAGTGAATTTTTCATCTTAAAATAAAAACGAAGGAATGGGGTACCTTAAGTAAATTGCAATTACAATAAACACAGTTAATTTTCCCTTTTAATGGAATATGCCTTAAAAATAAATAAATGGACTCCATTATCACTGTAATCTACCTATGAGTAGAGGAATATTTTGCGTGAGGTTATTATTCTGCCCTGTCTACAAAGAGAAATCTTGATGATAACATACTGTTGGAGGTATGGGTTATAATAACGAGCAATGAGCATTGACATCAATTGTCTTCAATACCTAATTTATTTTTAAACATGAAGTCATGTGCTCCAAAAGGCACACAAAGAAGTTATAAATGAGAATAACATAAAGCTCATGTATTAAATAACTTAACCAAGTAAGTACTTATTTTTAAAAAAAACAACTTTATTGATCCAGTATAGTCTACCTGTATTATTTCATCCAAATCAATTTTAAGTAACAAACATGTTTAAGTAACAAACATGATTTCAAACACATTTCAAATGATTAGGAACTAGTTCAATAATAATTTGAATGCAGTATGTAATCAATGAATCAATCTATATCCAGCAATGGATGTCATTCTGCTGAAATGAAGATGATGCAATCAATAGAATGTAAAACAGAATCTATTGTCAGTTACATAATTGGAATAATCATCATATTCTATGTTATGGGATTGGTTTCCGCACTTAGTCCTTGTCCCGAGGGTTTCTGACCTAATCTGGGTGACGCCTGTGCACTCAAAGAGTATGTGCGCAACGGTTTCTTCAGCCTCCATGCAAGCCCTGCACAAGTGACTGTCCGTTATGCCTATTGTGTGGAAGTGTTTGTTTAGCAAGCAGTGTCCCGTAATGGTCCCTATCACCAGGCGCAGGCCTTTCCTGTCAAATTTTTCCAATCAACTTTGAACCAGTAGTAAACATCTGGTTAGCTTGCCATCTAATGATAGCATGGCTTCCTTGGACTGCCTGCGGCCCGGTGACGACCACCAGATCTCTGCTTGTGTTTGTTTAAGCTTCTGTAGCCACCTGCATAGTTGGTTGAAGGGGATGGGCACGACAGGTTCCGGTTCACAGACTGACGTGCTGGATGCCCTTCTGGCCAGCTCGTCAGCTGCGTCGTTTCATAGCGATCCACAGTGTCCTTTTATCCATTATAGTGTTAACTGTATTGCAGTTTGATACAGGTTACCCATTCAATAATCATCATACTCCTGCTCTTATCTTAATTTATTTAAGGTCGGCGCAACTTCCATACTTCACTATTAGTCATTATCTCGGTAGTCACCCCCTTTATAACCATGTCATCATTCACACAGTCCATCCATCGTTATTTTGGTCTTCCCCTATTCCTATAACCATCGACATTCATACAGAATTGGAATAATATAAAATTTATTTACAGGACGATTTCTCCTACCGCAACAATGTGGCTAACGCCGACAAAGAGATCCGTCTGGGGTTCGTGCGCAAAGTCTATGGTCTTCTCTCGGTGCAACTCCTGGCTACCGTTGCAATCGCTGCGACATTCCATCTCGTTGAGCCTGTCAAGCTCTTCATACATCAGAAGTAAGTAAATTTATACTTTTTATTACTTCACTCTAGCCAAGGAATAGAACTTCTTGTTTAAGTTATTGGAATGTATGACTATGTGGAAAAAACATTTTAAACAATTTTCCTCATGTCCATTCACAAATGTATTTGGATACTTTGAAAGGATGTAGGGCATAATTCACCATGCGGGACCAGTGCGGGTTAGTAGATCTTGGAATGACTAGCGTAAAATCTAAGCTAGCTAAATGCTACAGGCACAGTAAATGACTTCTTGTGACTTGCAAAAAGGGATATGGACTTTCCGCTAATCAACAACTTGTTAGCCAAATATGGTTATTATGACCAGATCATAATCAGCCTATAATGTTCCCTCTCACAGAGAGGAGGCCTGTCCTCCTCTCTGTGAGAGGGAATAGGCCGTAGTCCACCACGCGGGCCCAGTCCGGCGGGGCAATTGTGTAACACATTATCAATCGGAATAGGTTTCGTTTTGACAATTCAACAACATTCATTGCGTTATTTACGTGTTAAGTAGACAAATTATTCGAACATATGAAGCAATGGATTAGAAATTTGCTTCAAAATGATTCAGATTCCGATTGATAGTGTGTTACGCAATTAGGGTGCGGGTTGGTAGATATTTCATGTCTCCAATTTTTTTTATTCTAGGGCATGTCCTAGAATAAACAAAATCGAAGACACTGTTTCCTCACGATGTTTATCTTGACCGTTTTGAGAGCACCACTGCTCTCATAATCGGATAATTACACAACACAAATAGATGTATTGATTCTTGACATTTCTATTACAGTGATTGGATGGTGATAATAGCGTTTATACTCAGCATGATAGTGCTGTTCGCACTCATCGCTAAGAGGAAGGATTCTCCCGCCAACTTGTACCTGCTGGCTGCTTTTGTAAGTACAAAACCTACATATTTAAGAACTCCAATAAGAGTTTAGAAGCAACAAATAGAAGCTAATGCGGCTGTGAGTTGAGCCGAGGGGCTTGTGATAATTGTCGGTCCGACTCTTTTCGAACCTCTACACAACGCTAAGATTATGTATTAGCGCATCTATGTATGTATTTAAGCAGATGAAACGTAAATATACGGCCACATAAATCTGAAGGCCAATTCTCGTAATCTAAAACGTTCAAAATCTAGTCGCAATCTCATCCCGGCGACAAACTAATGTCAAAATGTAGGCAAATTATAAGTATTTTTTGATAGATTGGGACAGATCAGACTGTGAACGTTTTAAAATTACGAGAATTGTCCCTCTGCTTGCACGTCACCCAAATTTCACCTGTTGCCATCAACCAGGCACAAATCCTGCTACTGACAAATTTCTATTGGATAAACCCAATAACACTTGTCCGTCCTGGGAATCGGTCCCCGGGGATAGAGATTTATCCTTATAGTCGCCGGCACGTAACTTGGCAAGGTTTTGGCGTATTAGGATTAAATTAGCGCAAGTACAGACATCAGCAGGTCAACCTACCCCAATCTGTCAAATTTCTTTGATTGATTTTCAACTTTAGTACAAAGGAATAAGGTTCATATTCAATTGGGAAAATCTGACAGATTAGGGTAGCTTGATGTGCTGGCCTCTGTACAATTAGTGCAACAAGAAAATGGTCACTTTTATTGTTTGTCATTATACTATGGTAATTGCCATAGATTATTTTCAAACATGTCTGTTTGCAAGAAAGTTAATGAAAGGAAAAACGCATCTATCGATTCTTGCCAAGTTACGTGCCGGCTACTTTACATAGTATAAAACAAAGTCGCCGAAATTTCTGTAGGCGCATAACTCCCGAATGACTGCACCAAATTGGATAATTCTTTTCTGTTGTGTTCGGCATTGGCAGGAAATAAAAAAAAGAAAATTTGTATGAAAGAAAAATTCGAAAAAAAAAACATTTGCACCCGTGCAAAACTGGGGCCGGTCGCTAATCAAGGCATAAATGTCACATAGACCCTGTGGCTGCAGGCTGTATAATAACAGCCAATGCTGAATTTCAAATTTTCTATTTCAGACGGTAGTACAAGCGTACTCAGTGGGCGTGGTGGTGTCGTACTACAACACTGCCGTTGTCCTGCAAGCGCTGACGCTTACTTTCGCTGTGGTCTTCTCTCTCACCGTCTTCACGCTTAACACCAAGACTGACTTCTCCTTCGTTGGATACGGGTGAGTTTCTGAACAATAGCACATAGATTTAAAAGTCGTTGAGCTACTTCATTTTTGAGTTGACCTACACGATTTCTGATACATGCGTGCACTGACTGGACAGGTCCACTAAATTATGTGTGGTTCTATCCTCAAAAAAGACCATTTCCGACACATCTACATGGTGCTCACTGATCTGACGTAAGATAATTTCTGGACTTCAAACTTTTTCGGTGTTTCTTCTCAGAGTACTACTTCTCTGATAAATAGGACTGGCTGGTCTCAGCTAGAATTGCATTAACTTCATATGGTTGACTTAACATCAGACTCAGATATTGATATGAGACTCAAAACAACAAAATGGAAGTCAATCCTACTCGAATAATCAACGAAGATTCATCATCATCAGCCTACAGCAGTCCACTGCTGGACATAGGCCTCTTCAATTGCACGCCATTTAGCTCGATTCTCATCAACTCTCATCCAGCTGCAACCAGCCACCCTGCGAAGATCGGCGCTCCACCTAGCCTGAGGGCGTCCTACCTTACGTTTACCGATTCGCGGTCTCCACTCAAGAACATGTCTACCCCAACGGTCATCGGTTCTACGGCTGATATGGCCGGCCTATTGCCACTTCAGCTTGCTTATTCTGTAAGCTACAACGAAGATTACTTGGTGAAAATAATTCGAGTTCCTCCCAGAAAAAAACATCTGATCACATTATCGGTCGACTTTTTATCAGTAGACAGACAAAAAACTAACGACTTATATAAAATCTGTTTCAGTATGTTCGCTGGCCTCAGCGTGCTCATCATAGGAGGCCTGCTCCAAATTTTCATCCAGAGCTCGGCGTTCGAAGTCGCCCTGTCGTTCGTCGGCGCCATTTTGTTCAGTCTGTTCCTAATATTTGACACACAAATGATGATGACCACCTTATCCCCTGAGGAGTATATTCTGGCCACCATCAACCTGTACCTTGATATCATAAACCTGTTTTTGTACATACTCCGAATCCTCAATGAGTTGAACAGGAATTAATTTCGAGTATTTATTTAGCATTTTTTTTTTGTGTATTTAGAGCATTTTATTGCACGTTATATTCCGGATGCAAACGGCTGTGAATATGAAATTTTTATATTTTAAATTGCTACTTAATTTGCAGTATTGTTGAATTAAGTTTTTTGAGGTGGATTTTACAACCAGGGACAGCTTTAACACGCTATGAAATTAGACATCTTCGTCGGAAATATTTGATTGAGGCGTGGTCACATGTTAGTGACTAAAGTGGAGTCATTTTAATAGGTAACATTTGACAGTTCATTATGCAAAGCAAAGTGCATCAGGAGTAGAGTCTAATTTTCTAAATAAATAATTTTATTTAAAAAAACTGATGTTGTTTTCTTGAGTTTTATTCCTTTAGCGTAAGGTATATTTTTCTTTGCATAAATGAACTGTCCAATGTTACCTATTAAAATGACTCCACTTTAATTACCATAATTACTGCCAAGTGTGTTCCTGGCTCATGCCCTTTGCTTTTGCAACTTAAGTCGAAACTAGATGGGTTAAATGACTGACGTAGACATCTTTACATAAATATTTTGTATTACTTTTCGTTACTGTTGGGTGCAATATATAAAATGTATACCTAAACCGTAAACAAACTAATTTCCAGTGATTATTGGACAAGACTATTGATAAACAGCCAAGTTTATATTTCTTTTGACAGGTTAATTTAAAATAATTGTTTAATTTCTCATTATTGCATTGTAAAATTTATATAACATTCAATAATAAAAACAGGAATATTTTGAGTGTTTATGACGTCTTTTAGTGTTTGTAAAATAATAAACTTGTGATAATAACACCTTACTTTGTGGACACGCGACACCATATTTTGACATTATCTGCATAATAAAATTGTGGTGCACAACTGTTGAAACATAAATTATATAATTATAAATTGTTTAAATATATTACTTATTTTATTTCTACAACATTCCATAGTTTTTCCACCAAACCGTGGACCACATGTTGGTAACACCTGCACTTCTGAGGACCTAAAAACGTCACTGTTGCCGCGATTGGTGTGGTCACCTGCTGGACCCAACTCCATAGGGATAATTAAAATATGGGGTTTATTAAATGAAAATTAAAAGTACGTTTGCGAAATGCAACAGTATATTTTACAGAGAATCATTATTTCATACATTACAATAATCATAACCTAAAAGTTTCACAAAATATTTACATCATACCAATATGATAATTACAGATGATAAGAACAATTATGATATAATTAAATGTATACCTAAAACTGGAAACTGTAAAAAGTACCAATAATTTTATAACAAATTAACTCATTTCCAGTTTGAAGGTAAAAACTGAATCACTGTAAAAGGCGTTTAAAAATTATGTTACCAGAAGTCCCAATTCCCGTAATTAAAAACGTTCAAATTCTAGTCGCAATCTCATCTCGGCGACAAACGATGTCAAAAATGTAGGAAAATTACAGCTGTTTTTGACAAATTGAGACAGAAGACTGAAAATTCATAAAATTACGGGAATTGCCCCTCTGTTATAAATTTAAAATACAGCATTTGTTTGAATATACCATCATAGTATACTGTCAGGCTATTTTCGCACTCTTTTGGCGGTTATAAACGTAGCGAGTTTCTCGCCACGTATCCATCCCCACTGCTGGGTATAGGCCTCCCCTTTCGTCTTCCCGGTTCTGTGCGTCTCTCGTCCAGGGGCCCAAGTCTGCTATTTTTATAAATTCGTCATTCCAACACGATCCCATTGTCATTTTGCTAAAGTACGTAATCTGCTAAATTCATAATGGTCGATCATTGGTCGGTCAATGGTCTGTGAAAAACTATGCTAGATTTCATTTAATAAATATTTTTAAATACTTATTACGTATTAGTGTTTGCAATCTGAAGTAGTAAGAAGTTCGTAAATAGCTATAAACATTATTTATTTATTTACCATTTATGTACACACATATATAAACAGACAAGAAAAAACAGAACAGACAAATAGGTACAAAGGTGATGCTTATTTCTTAAGAAATCTATTTCAGCATACCTGCGATAGGACAATAAATAGAGATGTAGACAGTGTGTGAAAGAATAAAGGAGACAAAAAAAAATACATAAAATCATAAACAATTCACTTAAAAAACTAAACACATACTATGAGAATATACTTACATACACACAAATAAACATACTTCTAAAATAAATATCACTACAATTTTAATAATTATATTAAATACATACATACACAACTATGATGAAGTGGAAAGATAGTGTTCTTCATTACATTTATTCATTTGTCATTATGTACGAGATTACCATTTTATGCCATTTCTTTCAATGGAGTGTCAGTGGTTGACCATTGTGTTGAAGGTATATCACCTCCATGTACTGACAGTAACTACTGGCTAGATGAAAAACTGTTTTAAATGTAATATTGACGTAAAGTTTTTCAATTAGATTCCATGTTCTACATTGTTCACCATGACCTTCCTAATATATGTTTAACCACATAACTTGTGTTTCCGCTCTGCAAACCTCCCCAACATAGGTTATGGGCCCAGAACAGTAAAGTGTATTGTATGTTGTTGAAATTGTTGTGAAAATAATTCGAAATCTTGAAGATTTGTAAAGTACATGTAGGAAGAAAAATGACTTCGAATGTACGTATAGAATTATTGACGAAGGACAACTACGACAGTTGGAAGGTACAGATAGAAGCATTGTTAATTAAAAATGACTTCTGGGAGTATGTAAGTGGAGAAAAGCCAAAACCTACTACCGATGCTGCTATATCGACATGGAAGACAGCTGACAGAAAAGCAAAGTCTGAGTTGATATTGGCATTAGATCCGAGTGTAGTTCGTCACGTAAAAAGGGTGGAAACTGCACGAGAGGTATGGTTAAAATTAGAGAGCTTGTTTGCATCAAGAGGACCTGCAAAGAAAGCGAATTTAATGAAAAGGCTCATGTTACAAAGGATGAGTGAAAACCAAAAGGTACATGAGCACCTTGATTCCTTTTTTGAAGCTGTCGACAAATTGGAAGAAATGGATATAAAAATCCATGATGATTTATTAACGATAATGCTGCTGTACAGTCTTCCGGGAAGTTATGAAAACTTTAGATGTGCTATAGAGTCTAGAGATGAACTTCCAAAGCCAGAGCAACTAAGAGTTAAAATCATCGAAGAGGATAGTTCAAGAGGAAACGCTCAAGTTGACAAAATAGAAGGCGCCATGTATTTGGACAAACATCAGAAGAAAACGACTGGAAAAACATTTAAGTTTAAATGTTTTAAGTGCCACAATTTTGGCCATAAGGCATCGGACTGCACTAAGAAAAGGGAGAAGACTCAAGAAACTCGATGTGTGGAGTCATGTACTAGTCATGAAAGTAGTGAAGTTTTAACTATATATCATGTTTCAGATGACTGCCGCATCGCTGTTGATGCGAAGCGCCGTCAGGAATGGATTTTTGATAGTGGTTGCACTTCTCACATGTGCAGTGACCCGCAAAGGTTTGCTGAGATACTCCCTGCGAGTCAAAAATTAAAATTAGCCACAGATTCTTTGACAACCGTGCAAGGTAAAGGTACAGTTGAGTTATTAGCATGCAATGATGATCGAACGCGAAAAATTAAATTTGAAAATACCCTATTGGTTCCCGATTTACGTAGTAATTTAATTTCCATCGCCCAACTTACCGAACGAGGTTGTGAAGTCACGTTCAAGCATGACGTAGCCTATGTAGTTAAAAAGGGTGAGGTAAAACTGACCGCTGATCGGCGAGGTGATTTATATTACTTGAGGGAGCTGGACGCTTCAGCGTCTGTGGTAAGTAGTGAAAGTGTTGATCTGTATAGATGGCATGAGCGTATGGGACATCTGAATGCTAGGGATCTTATGAAAGTACTAAAGAAATCAGGTATTGATCCGATGAAGATCGATAGTAACTTGCATGATTGTGATGTGTGCGCTAAGGGTAAAATGGTGTCGTTGCCTTTTGTGAAATCCAGTTTACGCTGCAACGAAAAATTGCGAATAATATACTCTGATGTGGTAGGTCCAATGAGAGTTCAATCGAATGGCGGAAATAAATACTTTGTTACTTTTATTGACGACTGTACTCGTTGGTGTGACGTCTTTATGCTGAAAAATAAAAGTGACGTTTTGTCAAAGTTTAAAATTTTTAAATGTCATGTAGAAAATTTGTCAGGAAGAAAAATTAAATTTTTACACACGGATAACGGAACTGAATACAAAAATAATTTATTCAATGAATATTTAGAAAATGAAGGAATTAAGAGACGTTTTACGACGCCATACTCACCTCAAAGTAACGGCATCGCTGAACGGATGAACCGTACGTTGATTGAGATGGCAAGGTGCATGATCTTATCGTCAGGTATTTCACCAAGTTTTTGGGCAGAGGCTGTAGCTACTGCATGTTATTTGCGTAATAGGTGCCCAACTAGTAGTCTAAATGGCGAAATTCCATACGAAAAATGGTTTGAGAGACCTGTGAATGTCAAATATTTAAAAACATTTGGCACGGAAGTACACGTCTTGGATAAGGAACCAGGTAAAGATAAGTTTGCAGCACGAAGTTCACTTGGCATTTTTGTGGGTTATCCAGCTGATGCTAAAGGCTATAAAATATGGATACCTGAGAGTAGAAAAATCGTAGTGTCGAGAAATGTAAAATTTCAGGAAGGTAAACTGACTGAAATTGAGTGTAAGGTCTCAAATAAATCACTAATAGAACCACAATATGAAAAGAGTATTGTGAGAAAGACTGTTGATATAGAAATTCAAACTAAAGAACAGTCGGATGTGCCATTTAGTGATGAAAATTCAAGAGAAGAAGTTCCATTAGATATTCAACCGAATGTGCCAGTGATTGATGAAGGAACATCAGAGAATACAGAATCTACTGGAATTGGTAATAGAAACGTTACTTTAAAAAGAGGTCCTGGAAGGCCAAGGATTCAGAAAGGACAGGTTGGCCGCCCTCGTAAAATCTACAACATGGTTGAGGTAGAAGAGAGTAGCGACAATGAGTCATCGACGGAAGAATACGTCGACACTGATGATTTTGTTGGAGCAATTGAAACCACGTTGAAGGAAGCTTTAGCATCTGACGAAAAGGTCCAATGGGATGAAGCGATTCTTTCAGAAATAAGGAGTCTAGTAAATAACGACACGTGGGAAATTGTGAAGAAACCTTCAGATCGTAATATCGTAGGATGTCGATACGTGCTGACTACAAAGCTAAATGTTGACAATACCGAGAAAAAGAAGGCCAGACTAGTAGCAAAAGGATACAGTCAGCAACATGGCCTAGATTATAATAAGACATTCGCCCCAGTTGCGAGAATTGCAACTGTACGTTTGTTGGTCGCCTTAGCTGTCGAAATGGGCATGGACATTGACCAGATAGATATAAATACCGCCTATTTAAACGGTGATCTGAACGAAGATATTTATATGAAGATCCCAGAGCTGCTGAAAGAAGGTTTAGAGAAACTAAAAAATGCAGATGGCGTTAATTCTGCAGTAGGTAAAAAAGCTGCTAAAATGCTTGAAGATATGAAAGCAGGTGGTGACACCTGTCGTCTGAAAAAATCTCTTTACGGTCTCAAACAAGCTGGACGACAGTGGAATATTAAACTGGACGAGAAGCTGAGAGAAATGGGATTGAAACCTACGATAAATGAACCTTGTTTGTATCACAAACGCAATAAAGGTGGATCAGATCTTTTTGTTGTTGTTTACGTGGATGACGTATTAATCGCATCAAAAAATAGATTGTATATAGATAAATTCAAGCAGGAATTAGCGAGGAGATTTGAGCTTAAAGACTTTGGTCAAGCAACCTTCTGTCTCGGGATAAATATAAAGAAAAGTGGCAATGAGTATTTCTTGTCACAAGAGAAGTATATAAAAGATATTTTGAAGAAATTTGCTATGGATAGTTGCAATCCAATCCAGACTCCAATGGAAATCGGAAATCCTGTTATTAGTGAAAAAGAAGTAATAAAAGGGAAACAATTTCCGTATAGAGAACTTATTGGAGCACTCATGTATTTAAGTGTAGCAACTAGACCTGATATCGCCAACGCTACGGCAAAACTTGCACAGTTTGCAGAAAACCCGCAGGAAACTCATTGGAGGGCTGCGAAGCGAGTTCTTCGATACTTGAAAGGTACGATAACTCATGGTTTGGCGTTTAAGCTGACAGGGTTATGCATACAAGGGTATGCAGATGCAGATTGGGGTAACTGCCTCATTGATAGACGATCCTTTACGGGTTATTTATTCGTTCTAGGGGGCGCAAGCATATCATGGACTTCACAAAAGCAACGCATCGTTGCGACTTCTACTTGTGAGGCTGAGTTTGTGAGTTTGGCAGAAGCTATGAAAGAAGCTGTGTATTTGAATAGCCTGTTGAAAGAACTAGGTTTACATCAACTCTGTAAGGTAAGAATGCATGCTGATAACTTAAGTGCTATTTGCCTTGCTGAGGATCATGGTATACATCATGCGAAAAGTAAGCACATTGACATTAGACATTTCTTTATAAGGGATGTGCTACGTTCCAATAAAGCTATAACATTGGAACATTTGTCAACTGATAAGATGTTGGCAGATGTTCTCACCAAACCTTTGCCTCGCGTAAGACACGAATTACTAACAAGTGCGTTAGGATTGTGTGTGAGAAAATAAAGATAGGTTTATTATTTGTGAATCGTATCGTACATGAGTTGAGGGGGTGTGTTGAAGGTATATCACCTCCATGTACTGACAGTAACTACTGGCTAGATGAAAAACTGTTTTAAATGTAATATTGACGTAAAGTTTTTCAATTAGATTCCATGTTCTACATTGTTCACCATGACCTTCCTAATATATGTTTAACCACATAACTTGTGTTTCCGCTCTGCAAACCTCCCCAACACATTGGAAAGTCCTAATGACGCCATTATATTAGTAGATTACCAAACTTGTCAAAATCAACAATTATGAAATCAATGATAGACCATTCTGACACTATTGTAATAGCAGACTTGAGGCCCTGGTGTTGGCGACTTTGAAGTTATCGTCAATGCAGCGCGCTTTTGGACGGCCCTGGCGCTTTTGTCGGCTATTAAATACATATTACAAAATACTTGATCATAATAGGACAAGTATTTTATATAAAAATACTTTTAACAATCAATCGCACACTGCTTATAGTTTCAAATACAAATGTTTCGTATTGCAATCAAAATGATGCAGTAATAATAATTAAATGTTGTTCGTACAAAATAACCGTGACATAACTCAACCTTAAATATACAACCATATTCGATGGTACGACGCGATATAGTTATGCCGCCTAAATATACTTTTAATTTTGTAATAACATCAACCATTGAGGTAAAAATTACCATTATGTATTTTAGTTCTGAATTATTAATTTACTACAAAAAAAAAACCAATATCGCCTTGTTGTTATCATTATAGTTATTTCTAAGCTTCTGTTCGAAACTCATGTCGGTACGAGATCGAAATGCATCTCTTGTCAAGGTGAAATTAGCAAGGCAAAAAGTCTTAGTGAAGATTGGTCCAGACCGGTGTCACACATGGGTGCTTTGTATTGTTGAACAGATGTTGCTATTCTTACGCGAATTATCCACAAAGACATCAAAACCCACTATGCTTAGCTTTATTTTTCTTTTATTCTTGAGTTGATTTTAACTCTTAATTTTACAGAACTTTTTGGCAGCTCATGAGTATAATACGACAATTACCAATTACCCCTTATGCGGTTGTGTTGTGATAACAGAGTGTATTTCCTAAGTACCATCATTACCAAGAGTTTCTACTGGCATATATCAGCATCGCTTAACGTGGGTTCAGTCTTGTTTTGTGTTGAATGTATTTCTAGATTAAGTTTCATATTGCTGTCAGGATCTTCTTCAATTTCTTTATTTTCGACTTCTATTTTCTTCTCCTCAGCTATTAATTCTTTTTCACTTTCTGCTATTTTAGCAACACTTTGTTCTTCTTCAATTAGGCTTTCTAACTTGTTGACTTCTGCTTCCACTACACTTTTTAAGTTCTTATCATTGTCTACTTCTGCCAATACAGTTTCTAAGTTCTTATCATTGTCAACTTCTTCTATTACAGTAGGTAACTGTTTATCGTCGTGAACTTCTTCTATTACACTTTTTGACACCATAAATGTTATGGCATTAGAAAGTGTAATAGGAGAAGTTCTACATTCATCTATTTCTGGTTCTTGTATTATACTTTCTAACTGCTTAACATTTTCTATTTCGTCATTTACACTTTCCGGTTTCGTATCATTTTCTACTTTGTCATCTACTTGATTCCCTTTGCTGTTTAATTCTTTCATTTCAACATCTACATCTTTTATAGTTTCTGATTCTTTCATTTCAATGTCTTCCTCAGCTGTACTTGTAGTTTCTGTTTTTATCTTTTTTTCTATTTCTACTTCTAAGTATTCTACTTTTTCTTCTGGTAGTGGCCTGAAAATAAAAAATGTATTATTATTTTATTAAAAACTAGCCGTGCCCGCAATTTCGTTTGCGTGCATGTCGGAAAACATATTGGATTTCATGTTCAAATTATTGTTCTTAAGCAAAAGTAGCCTACGTCACTCCTTATAACATCAGCCATCTGCCAGATTAGCTGGATTAAAAAGACAGAAAGGCTTGATTTTTGTTATAAGTACCGTATATACTTTCATATGCATTCATATTTGCATGTAAGCATTAAGTAAAAATCTGTTATTTTGACATTACTAACAGAAATTTCAATTTTATTTATTTGTATAGATTTCAAGCCTGTGTCCTTTCTCCTGTTTTTTAGTAGTCAAGGTTGAGCAATAAAATTAACTTGTACTCTTAAATCATATTGCGATTACTATGATTATGTTCTTTATAGAAATGTTACCTTCCTTTCTTCTTAGTTTGTGATCACAGTCCTTTGACAGTAGGTATCTGTCGTGAATGTTAACAGATATCAACTACCGCGATAAAACTTGCTAGTTTGGTTAATTTTTATTGCGAGGCAGGTCTGAACATCAATACTCAACAACCAATGGGATAAGCACAGGAAGGTATTGATGACACTTAGATGTCTCACCTCTTAACATCCTCCAAAGTCTTGAGCTTCTGCACCGAGTTCCCGAGGCTTGCTTTACACCGCTTTCGATGGCGAGACAGCTGCTCGAACGAGTCGAACTTGTCCGTACAGCTGTAGCACGAGTGTTTATTGTGACATGTCTCGTGCACCATTAGGTCTGTCGATGTTTGGAAACCTAAGGGTGGAAATGGGTATTTCAAATAACTGCTTTAACTGAAGCGCAAGTTTCGGTCTGTATTACTCAATAACGCCGTATATCCTTTAGCTGCCATTTAAATTAACATGCAAATGTTGAAGCTCAAAGCTAGTGCCTACTATTATAAAATTGCAACAATAAGTTTCTGCATCTTTCATCAAATTTTTGGTGACATTTGATAGATTTCATTTTCTTTTTTTTCCTATGCATGCTATTTAGAATTATTACGCAAGTGTAGCTATTTTCTTTGATATTACACAAATTGACAAATACTTGCAAATGTGTGGTACTTTCTTCAAAAGACCATTTCAGACATCAATCTACATAGTCTTCACATAATCTAACCAAGATTATGTCTGGACTTTAAAAGAGACTGTGACTTCTAAGTTGGTTTCGGCCTTTCTTCTCAGAGTAGTCAGATAGGAAACGCCGACCTCATCTAGCTTATTTATTTTTATAATATGACGTGTAAAAGTGATTCCGATAGCCTATTTACATAATAAATCATTTCATTTCAGAAAAAAGCTGTGATTGTGCTATGGAATAAAATATTACTCACTTCGTTTACAAATCGCGCACTGGTGTTTGTCGCAGCGTTTTTTCTTCGGCGACACACTGCCGTCTGCCTTTCTTTTTACGGTCTTGTAGGAATGTTGGGCTATCACGTGCGCCTGTATAGACAAAATGTTTCAAATTAATAATTATCAGAGAAGTTTGAAAAAGACAATCATGTTATGGGATTTACAACTGCATTAAACTAGATCCGAAAGGAGTGACTGCAATTGCTACTTCAACTGGACTTCAGCTACTATTTTCTGCAGATTCTATTCTATCAAAGTCCAGAATGGTAGATTCCTTATCAGTAAGTTGGGACAGCATGTGATTAAAAATAGTGTCCTTGGAGTTTCTTGCCTGTTCTTCTCCATAGAGATCTACCGTTTTGGAAAGGCACTAACTGATTGACTCTTTGACTCTATAACGTGTTTTTTTTTATATCCCATAACTCTAGGGGGTCATTGTACTCGTCATTGTGAACAACTTTTACTATGGGACCAAACCTGAAATCGCGAAATAAAATCAGCTGTTCCCTACATTTATGTTCATATAGCTCGTCAAAATATAGGGAACAGCTGATTTTACTCGCGAATTCAGGTTTGGTCCCATAGTAAAAGTTGTTCATAATGACGAGTACAATGACCCCCTAAAGTTATGGGATATCAAAAAAAGCACGTTGTGTAGTGCCTGTAAACGATTTAATTTAAATAAATGTTTTGAGTTCGTTTCTCAGCATATTTACATTTGAATTGGCTTCTGAAATCACTACATTATATTTCTATGTACTAATCAACTCAGCCTTTAACAGAACAGACCACTACCGGAAAGGGCTCTTCCAAGTTGCAATGGAAATGGATGCTCCTTCAACAGACCACTGCCACTTTCCTTTTGGTATGCAAACAAACATAAAAATGTATATCTATTTATGTATATACTAATAATAAAGCTGAAGACTGTTTTTTGTTTCAACGCGCTAATCCCTAGAACTACCAGTTGGATTTAAAAAACCGGCCAAGTGCGAGAATATATCTATATATATAAAAAGACAAGTCCTGACTGACTGACTGACTGACTGATTGACTGACTCATCAACGCCCAGCCCAAACCCCTGGACCTAGAAAGCTGAAATTTTGCACAGAGGTTCCTTTTATAATGTAGACGAGGAATAAGGAAGGAATTTTCGAAATTCAACCCCTAAGGGAGTTAAATGGGGGATGAAAGTTTGTATGGATAATCTTATTCCTTGAGTTAATAAACTTGAAACTTGGCACGAATACATACCAAGTAAATTATGAAAATTGGTCTTTTTTGTTTTTCTAAACTACCTTCTAAAGTGGGATGAGAGGGTGTCAAAATTTGTATGGAAGAATTTTAATGCACGGTCCGATTAACTCAAAACTCAGTATTTATACTTAATATCAAAAATAAAGAATTACGTGTATCAGGGTTTTTCGAAAATCTACCCCTAACGGGGAGAAAAGGGGTAGTTAATTTTACAGAGCAAATTTAACTGCCTGGCTTAATTAACTGAAAAATTGGTATAAATAATCTGTGACTCAAGTAATGAACACATTCCAAACGATTTTTCAAAATTCCACCCCTGTGGGGGTGAAAAGTGGGGATACAGCTTATATGAAAAATCTTATTCCTTGGGTTAATAAACTTGAAACTTGGCACGAATACTTATCTAAGTAAATCATAAAGTTTGGCATTTGTTGTTTTTCTAAACTACCCCCTAACAGGGGATTGGGGGGTGTCAAAATAAGTGTGGAAGAATTTTAACGCGCTGTCCGATTAACTCAAAACTCAGTATTTATACTTAATACCAAAAATAAAGAATTACGTGTATCAGGGTTTTTCGAAAATCTATCCCTAACGGGGAGAAAAGGGGTAGTTAATTTTATAGCGCAATTTTTACTGCCTGGCTTAATTAACTCGAAAATTGGTATAAATAATCTGTGAGTCAAGTAATGAACACATTCCAAACGATTTTTAAAAATTCCACCCCTGTGGGGGTGAAAAGTGGGGATACAGCTTATATGAAAAATCTTATTCATTTGGTTAATATACTTGAAACTTGGCATGAATACTTATCTAAGTAAATTATGAATTTTGGCATTTTTTCCTGTTCTAAACTACCCCCTAAAGGGCGATTAGGGGGTGTAAACATTTGTATGGAAGAATTTTAACGTGCGGTCCGATTAAGTCGAAACTCAGTATTTATACTTAAGACCAAAAGTAAAGAATAACATGTATCAGGGTTTTGCGAAAATCTACCTCTGACGGGGTGAAAAGGAGTAGTTAATTTTCCATTTTACTGCGTGGCTTGATTAACTCGAAAATTATTGGAAATAATCTTTGAGTCAAGTTATGAACACATCCCAAACATTTTTTCAAAATTCCTCCTGTGTAGGGTGAAAAGTGGGGAAAAACTTATACGAAAAATCTTATTCATTTGGTTATTAAACTTGAAACTTGGAAGGAATATTTGTCTAAGTAATAAGAAATGGGTCTTTCGAAAGTAGATCCCTGACGGGTAAAAAAGTAGTAATACGATTTTTAAGGCCGGTATAGTGCATAGCTTGATTTACTCCAAAAAAATGGTATGGATAAATTTAAGCTTCAAACTTGGCACAAATACTTATCTAAGTAAATTATAGTTTGTCATTTTATGTTTTTCTGCTCTAAAGGGAGATTGAGGGTGTCAGTTTGTATGGAAGAATTTTATCGCGCGGTCCAATAATATAAACTCGGAACTCAGTATGTATACTTAAGACCAAAATAAATAAAAAAGTGTGACTGGGTTTTTCGAAAACCCAACCCTAACGGGGTGAACGGGGGTAGTCCATATCACAGAGGAGTATTTAATTGCGTGGCTTGATTCAATGGGAAATTGGTATAAATAATCTTTGGGTCAAGATATGGAAACGTCCCATACATGTTTTCAATATTTCGCCCCTATGGGGATAAAAACTGTGAAGGTGAAAATGTGGTCTTATTCCTTTGGTTAAGAAACTTGAAACTTTTCAACATTTGCCTCAGTAAATAATAAAGATTGTCACTTTTAGGGGTTTACTACTTACTTACTTAAAATAAAAAAGTATGAGTTTTAGGGTTTTACTTATTCTACTCCTACCGGGGTAGAAAAGGGTAATAAAGTTTAAGGAGTATAAACTCCAACTTCCATTAACACGAAAATGGGTAGGTACTTATAAATAATCTTTATATCATAAAAATGGAAACGTACCAAATGCAAAAACAAGCCCTGTCGTGATGAAAAGGGAGGATAGTTTATTTGAAACATCTTAGGTAGTTTAACTAAAATATTGGCCCGAATACTTATTTCTTTAAATAAAGTAAGTATAAAGATCGTAATCAATAATTTTCGAAATACCTTTCAGGGGGAGGTGGAGAGGGTGTTAAATTTATTTGAGGAAAGTACGAAACCCACGCGGACGAAGTCGCGGGCAAAAGCTAGTAACTAAATATTCTGTGAATATTTCAAGCGTCTACCTGTCACCATTATCAATATCGAGCAAAACAAGCAAAAAAAAATCACGTTTTTGTATGGGAGCCCCCTTAAATATTTATTTTTTCTGTTTTTAAATATTTGTTGTTATAGCGGCAACAGAAATACATCATCTGTCAATTTCAACTTTCTAACTGTCACAGTTCATGAGATACAGCCTGGTGACAGACGGAGAGACAGACGAACTGACAGCGGAGTCTTAGTAAAAGGATCCCCTTTTAGACTTTGGGTATGGATCCCTAAAAATATAATTTTGCATTTTGATAGCCCAACTTTTGAGGAAGTTTATAGGCTGTTCAACATCACGCTACGACTCTTAGAAGCCGAGCAAAAAGACAGAAAGAGCGCTAAGCGAATACGAAGTAAAAGCGCGGCCGGGCGATGCGACGCTACTGTGTAGCTCGGGGGCCGAAGGAGTTTTATAAAAATGTGTACAGTTATTTTAGTATACTTTGTATCTTACGACTACCACGCGAACAAAGTCGCTGGTCGCTGGTAGTTAGTCAGTGTATAAATAGGTACCTTAAGTCCAGTAACGCTGTTGAACGACTTGGTGCACAGTAAACACTCAAGTGACAGATCAGGAATCTGCTCAATTTCTTGCTCTCCTTCACTTGTGGGTTCCTGTTTCACCTCCATTTCTACGAACTGGAAAGAAATATCATCTCAATTAGTTTATAATAATAACTTAATTTATTTCAGACTAATTTATTTGTCACTAGTTGCGCCCCGCGGCTTTCCCCGTATAAGTGTCGAACCCGTGGGAATATCGCAATAAAAAGTAGCCTATGTGTTAATCCAGGGTGTCAGCTACCTCCATACCAAATTTTGTGCGTGAAAAAGTAACAAACCAAACTCACAAACTTTCGCCTTTATAATTTTAGTGTGATTAATTCATCATCATCTGCCTAGCCTTTTCCCAACTATTTTAGGGTGGGCTTCCAGTCTAACCGTATGCAGCTGATTACCAGTGTTTTACATGGAGCGACTGCCTATCTGACCTCCACAACCCAGTTACTGGGTAATACGATACCCCTTGGTAAGACTGGTTGTCAGACTTTCGGGCTTCTGACTACCCGTAACGACTGTCAAAGATATACGAATGACAGCCGGGATCAACGATTTTAACGTGCTTTCCGAGGCACGGAGGGGTCTCGTTATGTAAAGATGGTCACCCATCCACAGACCAACCGCGGCAAGCGTAGCTTAACCTGATCGATCGACCTGTGTGGCTGTGTTGAATGTTGACCTTCTTTGTGCAGTCACTGTTTGATTCATAGTTCTCTATTCTATGCTACTGTCGTAGGTTTTTGAATTTAGAGTGACTTTTTGGTATTCGCCAATGTTATCGCCTGACGGCTGCGCTCATGTATTTTCTATGTGATTTTATTTTAATATATCTGGTGTACAAACTCTTCAAGTCTTTGATTGCATTCACGGAAAATCTCTCTACGAGAAGTTAACAAGGGTTATGGGCCCAGAGTGCGCAAGGAACAAGAATTGTACTGAGATACAGTGAGCGGACGAGAGATGGCAACCATGTCTGCAGAAGGCGAAAGCGTGAGTGGGCTTTCTATTGAGCGTTTGAGGGGGCGAGAGAATTACCTCCTCTGAAAGTTTAATGTGAGAAACCTACTTATCCATGACGACCTTTGGTGTTCTATCGACGGGTATCCGGAGGGCGATAAGTCGACTCCAGAGCTGAAACGGCGTAAGGATGAAAAGGCGTTGGCTAAGATCTGCCTGTCACTGGACGCTTCGTGCGTGTCTCACGTGATGTCTGCGAAGACAAGTAAGGATGCCTGGCTGAGCCTGGAGAAGGCGTACGACGATAAGGGCATAGGCAGGAGATTAAAACTGTTGCGGATGCTGTGCTCGGTAAAGTTGGACGACTTTGGTGGCGATATGGACAAATATGTTGGCGAATGTTTGTCGCTTTCGCAACAGTTGGCGGCTGTAAATAAACCGATTGACGATGAGTTCTTGGCGGCGATTATTCTTCAGGGATTACCTCCTAAGTTTGATCCAATGATCATGGACTTGGAGAGTAGTGTGACCGACCTGACCAGTGACTTCGTGAAGGCTAAATTGCTTCAGGATACGAAGTGGTCTGACAATTGCAAAGGTGGAGATTGCCTGATTGCTGATAAGTCGGAGAATAAGTCTGGTAAGAGACGTAAAGAGAAGAAGCCGAGGTGTTGGAACTGTGGAAAGTCTGGTCACGTAAAGAAGGAATGTACCCAAAAAGGGGCGGCAATGGTCGCGACTCGTTTCTTGGCTGACACGTGGTATGTAGACTCAGGTGCGTCGAGTCACATGACGGGACAGCGAGAATGGATACATGATTTTTCTACAAGCAGTGTAGAGGTGAACGTGGCGAGCGGACAGACTTTGAAATGCGTCGGTATCGGTAATGTGTGTTTAAAACTCGGAGATTATGTTTTGACTCTTAAAGAAGTGATGTACGTTCCGGGACTGAGTGTAAATTTACTTTCAGTAAATAGTTTAGCGGTTAAAGGGCTTAGAGTGGAATTTATTAAGTCTACTTGTAAGATTTTTAGAAATAAATCTTGTATAGCTAGTGTTAGGTCTGTTGGCGGGGTATACAAACTGCATACTAACGCGATAGCTTTAAGTAGTGTAAATAAAGAGGTTTCAAAGGAGTCTTGGCACCATAGATTAGGTCATTTAAATTATGACAGCTTGAAGTCACTGTCACACGTTATTGATTTTCAGAATACAGAAATTGTAAATAATTGCGATGTTTGCATTCTTGGAAAACAAATAAGGTTTCCGTTCAAGAAATCTGGGCGTGATGTAGCGGCTAAGCGGTTGGATCTGGTGCACACGGACTTGTGTTCGATTCCTGTTGCGTCCCACTCAGGTAAGCGGTACATTTTAACATTTCTAGATGATCACTCGCGGAAAGTATTCTTGTACTTCTTGAAGAATAAGAGCGAAGTAGCTAGCGTCACCAAAGACTTTGTTAGGCTCGTGGAAAATCAATGTGAATCCAAGGTAAAGGCTATACGCAGTGATAACGGTACGGAATACGTAAACAAAGAGCTGAGCGCATTCTTCAGACAGAAGGGCATTGTGCATCAGGTCACTGTTCCGTATTCGCCCCAAATGAATGGTGCGGCGGAGAGGTTGAACAGAACTCTTTTGGAACGGGTACGTTGTATGTTGTATCACGCGGGTTTGGATCACAAGCTGTGGGCTGAGGCGGCTAATACTGCCGGGTACCTTATTAATCGGTCTCCGTCTAGTAGATTAGGCGGGAAGACGCCCGAAGAGGTTTGGTCGGGTATGAGGGTAAAGTATGACCACTTACGTGTTTTCGGTTGCGAGGCCTATGTACATATTGATGACGTTAAGCGGAATAAGTTACAACCTAAGAGTAAGAGGTATGTTTTTGTCGGTTATGAAGACAATGGCAAATCTTACAGGTTGTATGACTCTGAGACACATGCTATAAAGAGAAGCCGTGATGTCTTATTTAATGAAAGTGTGTTCCCAGCGAAAGTGCTAGGAACTGGACACGAATCAGCCACTATAGAAATCTTTCTTTCAGGGGAAGAAGTTGACGATTCCACTGGAGAGGGGAAGTCAAGCGTGCCTGAGAGTGAGGTGGCTGGTGATGCAGCTCGGGAGCCTGTCACTGAAGAGTCGGTAACGGTGAATGTTGAGCCGATTGTGTCAGCGAGCGGTGATGATGGCAGCGACAACACTTTGGTTTTTGAAGATAGTGTTGAGGAGGTGGTTGAACCTCCGGAACCGAGGTACAATTTTAGATCTAGACAATCTAAGGGTTTGTACGTACATGATACGATCCCAGCTGAACCGTACACTGTTAAGGAAGCTCTGGGTTCTGGGCAGAGCGACTTGTGGCGGCAAGCTATGCAGGAAGAGATTGACTCATTCAATCAACATGAGGCTTGGGAGTTGGTGGATCGGCCTATGGGCAAAAATGTGGTTCGGAATAAATGGATCTTCAAAATTAAGTGTGACGCCGAGGGGAAGATAGCCCGGTATAAAGCTAGGTTAGTAGCCAAGGGGTTCACCCAAAAGTATGGTGAAGATTATTTTGAAATTTTTTCACCGGTAGTACGGTACAGTTCTATGCGACTGTTGTTGGCGATTGCTGTAGAGATGGATCTGGATATAGACCATCTGGACGTACAGACAGCGTTCCTCAACGGTAACTTAGATGAGGAAATATTTATGTTTCAACCGGAGGGGTTCATTTCACCTGGTGGAGAAAATAAAGTCTACAGATTGAAGAAGGCAGTCTACGGACTGAAACAAGCTTCGCGAGCTTGGTATCAGAGGGTGAAGGACGTGCTTCTGTCGACAGGTTTTGTTCAATGCCAACTTGAACAATGTATCTTCTACAAACGAAATGGTAAGTCGGTTGTTTACATTGCTTTGTATGTGGACGATTTCGTTGTCTGTTACAATGACGCACGCATGGCTGAAGAGCTGAAAGAGAGTTTACGTAGGCCGTTCAAGATTACAGAGTTGGGTGCGGTGCGGCATGTTCTCGGGGTCGCGGTAGTGCGTGACAGGATGAACAAAACTCTTAAGCTTTGTCAGGCGCGGTATGTTGAGCGCTTGCTCGACAGTTTCGGTATGTCGGAATGCAAACCAGTCCAGACTCCTTTGGACCCAAATGTTAAGTTTACTGATACGAGTGTGTTAGGCGAGGGTACTGTTCCGTATAAGGAATTGATAGGTTCTCTTATGTATCTGAGTGTATTTACACGGCCGGACATTACGTATGCAGTTTCGTACTTAAGCCAGTTTAATACGTGTCATACTATGGAACACTGGAGGGCTGCGAAACGTGTATTGAGGTATCTTAAGGGGACTCAAAACGTTAGCCTTGTGTTTAGCAGGTCGGGTCATGTTAAGGTTGAGGGGTTTGTAGACGCGGACTTGGGCGGTGACGTACGTGACCGAAAATCATTTTCGGGGTTTGTTTTCAAGTATGGGGGTAACACCATCTCCTGGGAATGTAGAAAATAAACATGTGTTAGTTTATCAAGTACTGAGGCTGAGTACATTGCTCTTAGCGAGGCTGCTAAGGAGGCAAGTTGTCTTAGGGACTTGGTGACTGAATTGACTGGTAGTTCTGGGTTGATAATAGATTTGTTCAATGACAATCAGTCTGCTCAGAAACTTGGTGTCAATCCAGTGTATCATAGGAGGACGAAGCACATAGACATAAGGTACCACTATGTTAGGGAGGCTGTGAATAATGATGTGATTAAGTTGAATTATTTGTCTACTCAGGAAATGGTGGCTGATGTACTAACTAAGTCTTTGTGTGCTCCTAAACATAAGTTCTGTGTTGTGAACTTGGGCTTAGGTTTTTTAGGCCAGTTGAGCCAGCGGTGATGTCTGAGTTCAAACAGCGATTGAGGGGGAAGTGTTGAATGTTGACCTTCTTTGTGCAGTCACTGTTTGATTCATAGTTCTCTATTCTATGCTACTGTCGTAGGTTTTTGAATTTAGAGTGACTTTTGTATTCGCCAATGTTATCGCCTGACGGCTGCGCTCATGTATTTTCTATGTGATTTTATTTTAATATATCTGGTGTACAAACTCTTCAAGTCTTTGATTGCATCCACGGAAAATCTCTCTACGAGAAGTTGACACAGTTGTTACAGGCTGAGATTAATTTGAGAGATATGAGAGTGTGATTAATTGTTAGCTACAAAGGTCTTCAAACTATGTTATCGTCATCACTCTCCTGCCCTTATCCCAATTTATTTGTGGTCGACGCAACATGTATTTTTCTTCCATACTTCACTATTAGTCGTCATCTCAGTAGTCACCCCCTTTCTAACCATATCATCATTCACACAGTACATCCATTGTTTCTTTGGTCTTCCCTTACTCATATAGCCATCAACATTCATACTTAAGGTCCCACTTGTCGATATTTTTTACATACAAATTTCGGGAGAGTATTACTCTACTGTTTGACATTGTGCATCCAAAGTTAAACACGATATCGTTTTCACTTATTATTAATTGTGTCTGTACGCAAACAGAATAGTAAAATAAAAAGCCATTAAAAAGTTATGGGTCAACAAAGATGCGTTTTTCTTGCTATTTTTAACGTAACTTTGGGTGTAAATAAGTAATAAAAGAACGTAGAATCTTCAAAACCAAGTCCGTACCGACAAAGCTCAGTTATCGAAGTGTTCAATAAACTTTATTAGTAATTGATTTATGCAGTGGTTTTTTCATAAAATTCGATTTCCCGAAGCACTTTTCGATTTTTTACGCACCTATCAGTTCGGAACAGTGTTTCTGTGCGTGAGAACTAGACGTTCTTCGTGTAGACTAGCGTCTAACTGCTCATTACTAATACTAGCGCTGTCGGACACGAAGCCAGGCACAGACCGGAGACAGCGTGCTTTTGGCCATGACCAACACGCTCACTGGTGTGAGTTCGAGCTCGCGACTAGTTTAGTCTTAAAACTTTCCTCACAACATTTGCCTCATTTTCCATATCACATGCCCTTAACAACTATGTCAGTATTGCATTATTCATAAAATATAAGGTTATACTTATAAGTATGGCTTTCTGAGGAGTATTTTGTAGCTTGTGCACTCCTCGTATGATGATGAATTGACAATACAAATAGGGGTTTTCACAGATTAATTCTCTATAAAAATACTTACTGGTGTTTCCTGCTGCATTTTTGTTCCAGTTTTCACATCTTTATTCTCAGAATTTAATGGATCCAGTGATATTGTACCTGCAGAAGAAAACAAGTTTTATCAAATTTTGGAAGTTCCTAATTAGCAGTCAGTACACTTATTGACTTATAATTTAATACCACCCTGCAGAGACATTGACGCACAAACTGAAACCATGAATTCGCCGCCTAGCAGAATAGGTTATAAAAAAAACAGCTGTTTTAAAGAAAAGTGCAACACCTATATTGTGAAAATGTATGGAACAACTGAATTTTCGTTTTTAATAACTTACAAAAATTCAACCCAAGGGACCACCATGCCCCCTTCTTGATATGCAATGGACACTGTAGCACCATGAAACATGAGGCTACAGGGGTTAGTGCAAATCTTGGGGTTCATTTGAATCGAGTCTGGTCAAACCATGCTGCGGTTGGTGCATTTCATTCATTCATTACAACAATTTCAACTCAGCGGGGTCCAGACTCATGTACTGAATTCATGGTAAAAGGTGGCACACCAATGTCCTTGCCACCTTGTATGAGTTTTAATCCACAATCCACCAAGAGCAAGCATGGTAATCTTTGCTCAAATGCTCACACCTTCTCTGTATGAGTGCCTTCACTGGAGAGGGACAATAGTAGATTGGCATTAAAAGCACTACAACAATATGAATGAAATTAGTGAATATATAAGTCAATTTTAGGTTTATTATACTTCCTGCAATGTGAAGGCTGGATAGCGGTTTCCTCTTGCATAAGTGACAAATAATACATTACAATATGTGTGACTTATGCAGTCCATTATTGCAGGGCGCGAAAATAGCGCCTGAGCGTAACGAGGGTTCTAAATGCCGTGCATTAATAGACTACTTAAATCACACATATCATATTTTATAGCTTGTGTGCCGCACTAAAGGCACGCATTTCTGTGTAAAAATGGACTACTCAAGTCACAGAAAAGTGTGATATAAGTGCGAGTTTAGATCACACAGGTTGCTATAAACATATTTTACTTTACTATAGCATGACTCACCATTTATAGTAATATTCATAGGTGGGGGCTCCACTAATTCTTCTGGTTCTATCTTTATATCCAGATTGGCTAGCTCAGACTCAACATAGGAGTTATCAGTACTATTAACAGGATATTCCTCATCCGAAAGCACTTCCTGTTTGATTTCTACATCCATTGGGTTATTGAAAACGGAACTGTTGATGTTTTTGTCCACTTGTATAGGTTTAGGCCAGACCTTATCCATGTCTATTTCAGCAGTGAACCTCATTCTTAGGAGTAAGTCACAATTCCGCACTTTTGACGCAAATGTTGCTGCGTCCAGTAACCTTTGGTAGCAAGGAGCGCATAAGACTTTAGAATGTCTATCTGTTACTGATATCTGTAAAGAGTTCGTAATTATGAAAATGGATATGTAATGTAGCATGGATACGTAAGAAAGAGTCAAAGATAAATGAATATTTAAGTTTTTTTGATAATTTGGTTTATGATGTACTTTTATTACCAGTTTTTACTATTTCCATAAAAGAAAATACTTATAAGTAAACTAGGTTATAGATTAAGATTCTTAAGTACAAACTCATGGTTTGTTCCTATGTACCTGTATCTATAAATGTATAGTTTTGTCATGATGTTTGCACAACTGTAACAATGCCTGAAGCTATTTAACCTCATCACAAACATAACTAATATTCCTTTACATAATAAAAATACAAAGAAATCTTCTACTTCTATTGATTATTACGTTTCTATTTTATACAATCCACAAGGTACAAGCAGATGGAAAGATAAAAAAATAACCTTGTTTTATTTTTAATTACAAAATGTTTATCCTCTTTACTAACCTCAACATTGGCTAATTTAGCCAAATCCTCGGCTATGGTGGCTTCCATACCATCCCAGGGAGGGGCCCAGGATTGAAAAACATTACAACAGCTCTTGTTATCGTCCAACTTTTTAAGACAAGCACGACATTCACGAGTCACTTCCTCTTGAACAGCCTCCGTTGTTTCACCAACAGTTTCAGTCATCGTCTGCCTAACATATCACAGAAAACACATGATTATAGATATAAAAGTAAATAAAACATTTAAAAATATTTATATTGCGTGAGATTTGTCAATTTTTAATGACATTTTTGACGTATAGTTCTTGCAATAGAATAGACAAAATTACATGCACGAAATGAGAATTTTAGTTATTGAATTATTGTTCGTAATCAAGTAATAAATATTGTTATTAAAAAATAATTACAATTTCAACTATTTTTGATTTATATTGACAGTTTATTTGTTTGGATGACTTGATAAAATATATTTTTTCTCGTAGATTACGCGTGAGAATGTTAGATTGCTCTCGACTTTTCATTTCAAGGAACTAAGGAAGAGAACTCATTCACTCGTCTACATTTAATTTAGTCTCTGGTCACCAATACTGGCAATTATTTCGAACCCCGTACACAATGGTCGATGCTGGTTTATCAGTGTTGCAAGACTAAAAAAACTAAATTAAAAATTCAATCAGTAAAAAAATAAGTTGTTTTTTTTTTTTTTTTAATAGAAAGAATGATTACTTTCTTATTTACTGTATCAAATAAATAGCACTAACCTCTCAAAAGCATTATCTTTCCTCCTAGGTTTATTTTTTATTGGCTCCAGCATTTTTTTGCGATTCGGTAGATAACGCGACGGCACTGCACTGTGCTTCAGTACTCGCTCAGAATTTTCTAGAAAATTAACTATTATGTCAATCACATTAGTTCGCTAAACTTTTTAGTGCTAGAAGACTAATATTTATTATTAGTCCTGCTTTGTTCAAGTAGGCCAAAACTTTCAAATGAATCACACTAATACTATAGGCGAAAGTTTGTGAGTGTTTGTATGTTTGTTACTTCTTCACGCACAAACGGCTGGACCAATTTTGATAAAATTTGGTATGGAGGTAGCTGACACTTTGGATTAACACATAGGCTATGCAGGTGAACGCTTGGCGCAACTAGTTGATCCATAAAAAAGTTCAATCTCAAATTAATTTAAATACATACTTGACTGTATAAAATCTAACTTCGTAAAATGTAGGCTGCAGGCAACCATGTTCTTAACATATTGATAGCTGACCCTGAGAGCTTCGGCCCATTCATTTCTAACTGCTGCGTTATTAGGACATGGATGTAGAGAAATTTCATCGCTGGGTCTTGTGTTGCAATGTGGTACTGAACATCTACGATTTAACCTGCAAAAGAATACCAGTATTACATAGTAATATTAGTTTAGTTAACTCATAGTCAGTCATAACTTTGTAAGTAATTGTATCTAATCAGTTTTAAGAAATTTCAACTGAGGGTACATTTCCACCATATTTATTAATAATTAAGTGACCCGACAGACTTAATCCCGTCCAAATTTCAATAATTGTTTCAAAAATCCCATAGAAAAAGGATGTCCAGTTTTCCCGAATTTCAAAAATCCGAGAATCTTTTCCAATTTCATAGTTCCATAAAAAATTGCCAAATCAGTCCAGCTATTCTCAAGGGAAGCACTTACTGATGGATGTGTATATAATTATGAGCATTTCATATTTATTTATATAGATTCCAGTTCTCAATAATTACTATAAATGAAGTCATAATTACTCTAAATCAGTACTTACAAGTAAGCTTTTCTGTTTTTTAATCTCATCGATCTATTTCTGAGCACATTATTAATTTCTGAAGAATTACTTCCTTCACTTTTTGGCAGATGTTGGGGTGAAACTGCATTACTCTTTGTATCATTGTTCTTTCTTGAAAGACCTTTAAAAAGAATACAAAATATAGGTAACTTATGTATTTTATAGCTTACACTGCATTAGGTATTTGGCAGAAATAAATCAAATCGTCAAGGGTGTTCAAATTATACTATTTATTTATTGAAAGTTTTTGAATACATCGTTTTTTGAACCCTGAAATAGCAAAAAGAAATTTTACAATCTTTATTTACAAGAGTCAACATGGTGTTAAAAACTGAAAAATCATAATAGATGGCAGCACTGTTGAGTGTTCATTGACCACCATTGTGTATGAATTTGCTGTTGTTGTTAAAAAGCAAAGTAAAAATGTATGCAATTTGGAGTGTAGCACTTAAAATTCGAGCACAGGAAAATGGAAATGTCTACCACTGGTAAAAACCAGCTTTAGTAGAAAGGAAAATGAAAGGAGGAGGAGGATGATGGATGAATGATGGTTGTTTTGTGTTTATTTACTTATGTTCTTTTTTTGTTGAAAACTGGAAGCATACGGCACAGAAAACCTGCTTGGAGTTGAAAACATAGAGGGTACAGCTGTCTTCTTCAGGATTTTATTTGTATTTGGACTACCTAAAACAAATAGAAAGCATCAATTAAAGTGGCAAAGATTAAGGTGAATGGGCAGTGGTAGACCGCGAAATTCAAATTTTATTACGTTTTTTGCAATTTTCAGGTCAGTATCAGGTTCTATCTTGATCAAAATTTGATTCGCGACTATAACAGGTACGTATCTAAAGAATTATAATCATTAGAATCATTAATACATCTTCCTAAGTGAGATTTGTACCACAAGCACTTTTCCATAAGAGATTTCTTCTTGTGGTACAACTCTAAGTCAGGAAGATGGATTAATAATTCTAATGATTATAATTCTTTAGATACGTACCTTTTATAGTCGCGAATCAAATTTTGATCAAGATACAACCTGAAACTGACCTGCAAATTGCAAAAAACGTAAGAAAATTTGAATTTCATGGTAACCACTGCGCAATCACCTTAATATTACGATATGTGTGACTTCAGTAGTTCATTATTTCATGGTGTGAAATTAGCTCCCAAACGTATTGCAGGTGCATACGCCGTGCAATAACAGAATACTTAAATCAGACGTATTGTATACTAATTTATAGTTTCTGCAACCTAAATCCTCACATACTTAGTCACAGAAAAGTATGACTTGACTATGGGTTTAGGTCACACAGTGCTGTAAATAGTAATGACAATATGCAGTGTAGGATATGTGATTAGCTCAAACATAAACATACATAATGCACTTACATAAACTAACAAAAATGTCTGTAATAAAAATATACTTAGTTCTTTGTTTCATGAAAAGGATCCTCACCTGTATACGCATTAAACTGACGATAGTCTTCAGGTTTAAAATGGTCAGCACATAATCTCGACCATGATTCGGGTATCCAATTTTTTCTTTTGACAGCTTTCAGCCACAGTTCTCGTCTTTTCACATCTTTCGGAAAAGGATGGGTCCCTTGATTTCTACAGCCAACCGCTGCGCAACGAGCCATATTATTTAACAAAGTTTATTTACAAAAAATGTAGATGTGCAACAACTGACTGGATAAGTCAAACAGATAATTCATAAATTCACAATAAATTAATTAATTTACTGGCTAGATTCAGAATTTTCATATTCATTCAAATGTTCACTTGATAAAGCATATTTTTATTAACATGAGTTTTATAAAAAACTAGTATTTATTTCTATTCTAAAAAACTGGTAGTTTTCTGCGTGCTTCTGAGTTATTGTATTATTATCACTTTTTTTTGTGTTACAACTTCTTCTATCTTCTTTATAATGGACATTCGTCATCTAACATTCAAGCATTAGTTAGTTCCTTGCTCACAGTTTGATTGTGTGGAAAAGTTATTTTCCTTCTTTCTATTTCAGCATGTTCTTTTTTCCTCTTCTTTCCTGAGGATTATCCGATTTGGACCAGGTAAACACTGGAGGTTCTTTCCTTACAACTCGTCTGGTATTTTTTAGCCCTGAGAGCAGAAACAATATTATAGGTTATATTTTTGTTTTTCGTACGAATTGAAACTCTAATTACCTAATTCATTCAATATTTTCAAATGACTAACCCGAGTACGTTCCAATTTCACAAAAATCTTCAGGTCTAAAGTGGTCTGCAGAAATTTTAGAGTGTTTTTTTACTAGACACCGTGTTGCTGCTTCCCACAATTTAATAGTTTTCTCATCACGACGAAACAAATGGTTCGCCTTATTTGAACAGCCGCTAACGCCACAGTAATGCATTAGTGTACGGGTTTACTCAAATACACTCACGACTTTGAAAAATATGTGGAAAGTTGTGAATTATACGTTTTTGACGGTGTTGAACTTAGAACACAATGTTTGTTGTTTGTTAGTGTTTACTACCTTCAGTGTTGCCAACTAGACGGTGTCAGGCAAGTACATAGTGGGGTTTTACCCACTGACTGACTTAAAGAAACAAGACGCTGGACTTCATACTATCGAGACATCGAGTATCGATCGATGACAAAATGAAGACATCATAATTTAGATTTTCGCCATTTTGGCGCTGATAGCAACGTGAGCTTCCGTGGAACTAATATTAGAGATGAGACATATCCTACGATAAAAAATTATCGATCGTTATAGCCACTGAGAGTAATTTATTACTTTAAAAAATCGAATTAGTCCCAGTTATTTTTATGCTTCATTTTTAAGTAAAAGAATAGTTGCTGTAAATCATTATGGTGGGGTAAAATCGCAAGCATTAACTTAGTGGATAGTGTCCTAGTAAAGTTATAGCGCAAGACGGTCAGAGGTAGGCATGGGCGTTATTTCACGTCAATAGTGTACAATAACTATCTACGAGGCATGTAGCGGGATAACTAGTTTCGTGTTAAACGACAAACTAGCGATTTTTGTAAAGAGTGCTTCACGTTTCTACATAGAATAAAAAACGACGACAACGAATTGAATGACATGAATCGAAAGTGGTATGAATTGAAAACGCCGCACGGTAGTCTGCTCAATACGATATTGCGCACATGTTTTTGTTTTTTCCGGTTACCAGCCCCTATTTGTTGTTATTTATTGGTCTGTCTTGTTATGTTGAAGCGGCCGGCCAAAGATTTTTATTTTATGAAACAAAAGATTTATTCTAGGAAGGGTAATTTGTGAAGCGAACCGAGTGTTTCGAACGAACACGTGCTTAAAAGTTTAGTAGAAAAAAGATAATTTTGAGATTACAATGGTATTTATTTTTGCTATCGTTTCATAAATGTATTACTTCGGTAGGTATGCCTTTATCATCGCCGGTTGAAGAAAAATAACTAGTTACAAAAATAGATAGTTTTAAAACTGTTGACGACTTCGACGTCAATAGTTACGTTACGTTTCGAGAAAATAACGTAACGACCCATGCCTAGTCAGAGGGGCGATTCTCGTAATTTTAAGAAACGTTGATGTCAGTCGCAATCTGTCGAAAAATACTTCTAATTTCCCTACATTTTTACATTTGGTTGTCGCCGAGATGAGATTATGACTAGATTTTAAACGTTTTAAATTACGAGAATTGGCCTTCTGATCAGTGAGCTTTAAATAAGAGGATATGCTTAAAACTTAGCATAGAAACTAGTATAGTTAAGCGAGTATCTCCTCACTCAACTACACTAGTTTTACAAGCTGAGCTGGGGTCACATTAGTTCGCAATGTGAACTTAACTATTGAGCTAATAAGTTGCCATTTCGCTCTAACCTAGTAAATAAAATAGCAGTAGTATTCTTCGTGAGCTACATTGATTTAAAGGAGAATGGGCGCTTTTGTATGGGCTCCGTCCCCAGACTGTTTCAAGACTGTATCAAATTGATCGATACGTCATTTTAAAGCTTTTTTGAATGGCTTGATTTTATTCTATGACACCATCCACCACACTCGTGCAGGGAAAGAACTACGAATGATTACATTTTTCTTAAAAAAATGTAATTTTCGCTCAGTTTACCATCGTCCAGCTCTTTTGCCTTGCAGATATCCTGGGATATCTATTCTATCCATACAAAGTGCGATGGAGAGAGCTGTGATCGAAGTCTTAACATGTGTGTCCTCGAGGTTATGAGTGTTGTGACAGTAGCTTGTTCTTATTGTATGCCACCTACAATGAAACTCGTGCAAAAAAGATACCTACTATGAACCTTTTATTTTTCATTAATAATATTATTTTTAGCATAAGTAGTTTTTCGTACATACCTATTATTTTATAAAGTGTTCTTTGCGGTGCAGCTACTTGTCTTGTGTTGCGCCTTTACCGCCACACCCGCACACTTGAGTTATTTAAAACTCTAGTCTATCGAATACCTAGTTTTAAAATGGATGAATTCGCTGTTTCTTTTGTTCACGTAATTTAATGGTACTATTAATATTGCACCGTGTCATGTAAGTTCAACAAATAATGCAAGAAAACAAGAAAAATGGCAGTTACTATATTTATTATTCACAAATTAATTATTCATTAATCAAAATCTACAATAATTTCGTCTAGAAAAGTTGCCGGTAACAAGTTGTCATCTTGATGCCTCGCCCAACCCAAATACCATATAATACTCATTATATGAGCACATGTGCCTACTGTTCTTCTTCCTGTTAGGCACGAACAGTAATAATTGCGGACGGACTCCCTTCCCGTCATTCTTGTATTTACTACAATGTAGGAGTAATATATCCGATTGGATACATGACGGGATTGAACACGGCCTCTCAAAAGCACTCCTTCAACAATAATCCCGTATTGTGCTAGGTCGGGAATTAGGGTTTCGCATACTTCGATGCAGTAGATTCCATTTCTTATATGCTCGCTCAGGTAAGACCGGGCGAGCTTTATTTGATAGGTTCCTAGTGCTATTAGCACTAGATCCTCCTCGCTTAATACTGGGAATGCCAGCGCTCGTACAGCGTCATCCGTGATAGTATGGAACGCTGCCCTCTGTCGATTGAGATTGTTTTCGACAACGTAATCACCCAAACTATTTGGCTGATGAAGTCTTTCTTGGATTTCTCTGATTATTTGGTTTGCAAGTGGCGTGTTTGTCACAGGTTCTTTAAACGTGTTTGTCAGAGCGGCAGCAATTCGTACATCTTCGAACATATGAGGCAGTGCTCTGTTGAAATATTCTTGCCGTAATATTTTAAAATCACGTTTTAGGCGACCATTTATTACCTCCACGACCCATCTGATTATTGTCACCAGCCGGGATTTATTTGCATCTTCAGTACTGAGTTGTGATTCAGCCCTGCTCTTGGTGGGAGGCATATGAGCATTATAACCATGCTCTTCTATATCTCCAAGAGAGTCTCTGAAGCCTCTGTCTAAAATGAGTACGTCGCCGGCATGAAGTAGACCATGTATTGAAGCTTCATTATGAATTGATCTCGACATTATCGTAGCATCTGATGTCGTTGCTGCGTGCGGTCCGGTAACATCAACAATATATCCATCCGTGCAGACGATTAAATATGGTTTTAGAAGGTTACGGAACTTATGCAGACTGAATGACTGCTTTTGAAATAGAAAATTGCTGCTTTTTTGTATGAATATATAAGTACCGTCAAAAATTAAAATGGCTCTAGTCCCATTGTCTCCATACAGTGAGTTTGGAATAGTCAGGTTCCGCGAAATAATTTCTTGACGACTTATATGATCCCATCCTAAATGCCTAGGAACAAAGTCGGCCAACAAACACTCACGAGCTTTAGTCAATTTTCTCTCCAATGCTCGACGACTCATGCCCAGCCGCGCAGCCAATCTTTCGTTAGGTTCTCCAGACCTTACTTTCATCAAATATGCTCCCAGCACTGTCTTGTAGCGCCGTGATTGTTCCAAGGAAGGAGTTTCTTCTAGAATCCTCTGGAATTGTTCATGGGTTAGCCCGACATAAAAGTGTAACTCCGTGGCTGTGATGTTTTCGATCGTATCGAAATTAAATAAGTGTCGTTCATTATAGGCCGTGACAAGTGTATCCAACATGTCTTTAATTTGCTCTGGAGTAAATGAAGAATTATTTAATTCATTCAATTCTGTCCATGAGTTCTCATTTAAATGGTCATTACACACACGAGCACTTACTGGGATGTACAATTTATTTTCAATCAACATTCTCACTTTGATGAATTGAGGTATTCTCAAAAGATTTTGCATTACGCAGTTTGGAAATACACAACGTCGAGATGTATTCGCTGCTCTTCTATACTCTTCAATAGACATTGAAGAACTTTCAACCGCAGGTGGCTCGGCCCCAGGTGGTTCGACTTCAGGTGGTTCGACCACAGGTGGTTCAGGTGGTTCAATCTCTCTAACATCATCGTGTAGTTGATGACGGTTGGCTGCTACCCAACATCTGTGGCACATCCACTGCTCGTCGTTGTTAAGAGCCTGTAAAAATAAAACAAAGAGGTTGGGTTATTTAGTTTCGCGAGCTGCTTGAGACTCTTCTCTCAAGGACGCAAACACGCACAATGACTCACGCTCATCTCTATTATTACGTTTCGGGTAATGTGATATGTTATGGCATTACTTTGAGATATACTATTTTGCGCATATTTACTTTAAAAACTACAAATGTGTGGCCTTCGTGGCACGTTGGCTCGCCATCTGGAGGTTCCAGGTTTGAATCCCGGTGAGGACACTGTCGAGCAAAATCACATTGTGAGACTTTCCCCAGTTGCGCTAGGACATTGCAGGCTGAATCACCTGATTGACCGAAAAGCAACATGATTCTGTTCTTTGGAAGGAACGTAAAGCCGTTCTCTCTCAGTCTCGGCTACTACATCTACGATAGTAGTCGTCAAGCCAAGTCGTGAGCTATATCAGAGGCCTTTGCTTTGGCCCAATAACTCTGACACCAGGGTTTGTGAGGTAGGCTTACGTACCTTAAAACCTACACGATAAGAAGAAGACTACAAATAACCAATATTTTTGTTCGATTCACTTCATAAAATAAAATAATAACTTACTTGTTGTATTCGTAAATGATCCATTACATATTCCGCAAAGTTAGGTCTTGCATCTAAGATTTCTCTTGTAAGCCGATGGCGTTCTCGCACTCGCGCTAGAGAACGGTCACATAGAGCACAATGACGGTTTACACGTTCCATCTTTAACACAACGAATCTAATACACTTGCAATCAGGTCCATTCAAGCTAACCGAAATCAAAGTAAAAGCAGAAAAATCAAGTCCATTTAGCGTGCCGAAGTCGAAATATACAATGTCGAACCGATGAAGGAGCAAAAGATGCATGCGACGTGCGTATCGTAAGGCAATATCAACCGAACTAATATTACAATTGAAAATTGTTTGTAACCATTAATGAAGACAAACGAGTACAATACAATAGTCAGAACTGTAAAAAAAATGTTCTTTGTCTTTAACCTTCTCGCCTTATTATTATCTCGCTGGGGTTAAACCCCGATAACATGATGCCTCTAGCGTTGTGTGCACATGGTTACCAGCTTCAGATACAGTGCGATTCAAAATTACAGCTTGGAACATGAGGCCAACGCTGCGCAGTAATAAATTCACGTGTCAGCAGGGGTGAGGGCTGAGGTACTGCGCAGCAAGTAGCGCAATTCAGAGCCGCCATAAAGTTTAACGCGTACTTTACAGCCTTTCTCGTTGCCAGGTACCTATGCCTTGCGCACAAAAGTTGTTTATTTGTAATTCTGGTATTATGTAGCTGTGCGGGACAGCAATAAAGGAGCGACGGAGCCGATACGTAGCCATACCGCACTATACTCTTAACATAGTAAAAATACACAAAATAACTCTATAGTTATTTGTTTTGTTTGTTTTTGTCATGATATTATTTTTAGCTAAAAATAATATAATTTAAAAAAATGGTTCCTTCCCTGCACGAGTTCCGTTGTTGGTGTCATACAATAAAATAAAGCTATTGTTATGATCTGTAAAATGGCATATATCACATTTTGATACACCACTGGGGACGAACCGCCCATTCTCCTTTATGTAATAGCCATAGTAATGTTACACGGTTAACTTTTGGTGTTCAATTTGGACGAACTGAACAATCATGTTTACAAAAAAGTTCATTTATTTCATTTATTTGCGTTGCACAAGAAAAAACAAGATGTTAAAAAAGGCTTAGAGCTAAGAGCCGTTGTAGACCCTGTTAGGGCACAGCAAAATATTATTGTATTATTATTTAGTTAACCATTCAATAAACAGCGTCCAATACAAATTCAATCGAATTCACTCATGCTTAAAAATACTCACCCAAAAAAATTGTAGGAACACTGCCATTTTTTAAAGAGGTACGTGAAGCATGTTTAATGAAACAATCCTCAGTGAAATGTTTACTACAAAGACGATAATTAGATTTAGGACTCCAATTTTCCATTCCCATGTTTTTCAGCCATAACTGCCAAGTTGAGTTGGTGGGAAATCTAAAATTACTTAAGTATTTAATTAAAGTAAAAATGACTTAAGTATACAGTACATTGTAGATGGCAAGTTTTATTTCGATGTTACGTCTTTACTTCGGAAACAAGTAAACATTACAAATATTTATCTTTTGAAATTAGAAATTAGTATTTGCTAATTTGTTTTAGCTAATCAAATAGCTGCAAAAGAAACTGGCGACAGTAAATTTCTATTTGTAAAACGTAAATTTAAAATTACTCAGCGAAGAAAATTATCGACATGGAACATTCACAACCCTATTCAAATGATTGTATTCATTATGTGAAAACTGAGCTCTAATTAAACTTAAATATGAAGAGATTTAATAAAAACGTTTATTCTAAATACAAAATAGTAATAAATAGGCTCACACAAGCAATCGAAACACTTGCACTCACTTACTTGCTCCTTGCTTGCTTCTTGCTTTCACTTACTTGTGAAAGGTTATTCCGCTGCCTTTTTGATAGCGAGTTTTACAAAATGCGCATACTTTCATAGTAAAAATGTTCTAAATATCACGCAGTAATAGACGTATGCTACATATTACTAATCTGTGGGGGCCACTGACTGACCTTTACTAGAAACGTTAGACAAGGACGTTGGACGAATATAACAGTTGTTTTTAGTGCCGATTCAAAGCGCCCCGCTCGAGCGTTTCAGGAACTAAAATTGACACACTATTACGAACAGGGACTTGAAACGTTACTCAAAATAACGTTACGCGTAGTTCTGGTACCGGTAAGTTGTATCGTTTCCACCAGAAACGTAACTAAATTAATTCCTTGTTATAACGATACTGACAAACGGAACGAAATCCTAAACCGTTTAGTAACTTATTATCAATATGTCGTTGTTAGTATATCGATATAATAACTCATTTCGATACTCAACGTTGCCACTTTTGCCAGCTTTATGACATAATGATAACAAAAAAGACGAATAAGTAAGAAGAATAACGCTACAATTGAATCTGCAACATTTCACCGTTTGTAACGTTATTACAAACGGATGAGCTTAATGTTACTGATACCTATAACGTTACATAGAGGCAAGTGCTTTTATCCGACTGCGCGACAGCAAACAAGGTTTTTTTTTGTAATCAGGTTTTCTGGCTAAAGAATTTAAAAAGTGGCTCAACTGAAAAAAAAAAGAATAAAAGCAAGCACTGTCTCAATAAATGATTGGTGGTGTTAATAAATTCCGAATATATTACTTGAAGCTTTCTGTTGCTGTGTAGCGTTCGATGCCGTTGCAGACTTTTTAGTCCACGGAAATATACTTGGCACGACATCTTTCTTTAAATGACGACATACACACATCAAAAGTGTCTAGGGATCAAGCATTTTTATGCGGATTTCTTGAGATTGAGATGTGGCTTTGTAATAAATTTATGATTTTATAAATTTATATGGATCCTTTTTGGTGCATTTCATAATTTGAATCAGGAACTGTGAATCAAATTGAGTAAAAGATGAAAATCAGCTGTCAATATTTTCCCTATAAAAACATACAACGCATTGAAGACATTATTAGTGCTACTGTTTCCCTACTACTGATTAAAACCAACGTTATTATGGAGCGGCGACGTCATTTAAGCAGGGAAGAAATGCTCAGAGCCGTGGGAATGATAGAAGCTGGTTCCCGGCAACGTACTGTGGCTTTAGCTCTGAATACAAGTCAGAGTGTTATCAGTCGACTTTGGACACGTTACCGAAGCACTGGTACCGTGGCTGAGCGCCATGGAGGACGGTATCGCTGCACCACACGGAGACAAGACCGATACATTCAAATCTTAACTCGAAGAGCTCCAACAATAACCGCCATGATGTTAGCCGTGAGGCTTCATCACTCTTCAGGGAACTTAATTAGCGACCAAACAGTCAGAAACCGCTTGCATGAAGTGAACCTTCATTCCCGAAGACCGCTACGGGTACCACCTATAGCAATGCACAATCGTAGGATTCGATATCAATGGGCTCTTGAACACAGAAATTGGGCAGAAGAACAATGGCGTTTCGTGTGCTTTTCTGATGAGTCTCGTTTTGGTATGAGACCGGATACAAGACGTATACGACACTGGAGAACCCCTGGACGCCAACAGCGATTAAAATCCTGCCAGGAAGTCCATCCTTATAGTGGTGGAACCATCATGGTATGGGCGGGTATTTGGATCGGCGGAAGAACTGAGTTGATTTGGATCAGAGGCAACCTCAACGCTCAAATTTATGCTGAGACGATTGTATCAGACGTCATCGTTCCTCTACAAGTGCAAATCGGTCCCTTATTTCAGTTAATGCATGATAATGCACGACCGCACACCGCAAGAGTTGTAAGACAGACTCTCGCCGCAGCTAACATCAATGTCCTGCCCTGGCCTGCTCAGTCGCCAGACTTGAACCCGATTGAGCATGCATGGGATATGCTACAGAGAAGAGCTCTGCCGAATATGGAGGGTATCCAGTCGCAAGAAGACCTTTTTTTGTTGTTGCAACCAACATGGGCGGCCATTCCACAGCGTGATTTGGATGAACTCATTTTGAGTATGCCAAACCGATGTTCTTGTGTTGTTAGTGTTCGCGGTAGAAACACGGATTATTAATTGTTTAAGTTACCCAATAAAATTTTAGAGAAAACTGTTATTTCAGTCTTTTTTTCGAACTTTTGTGTTAGTGGTTCAAATGTCAAAAATCCCTTTATTAGGAAAATGGCAAATTTCTTTATTAATGCAAAGGTGATTTGGTTTATCGTTACTGTGACAAACGAAAACACTTTATTTGATGAATCCTTAAAGAAAATTTTAATTAATATCAATCAGGAGAAAAGTTATTGCAAAAATATATGTTGATCCCTAGACACTTTTGATGTGTGTATTTGTTGACGACCTGAAAATCGCAAATATTTATTTGTACTTAGTTATTTTTATTTTTATGATAAATTGTACCGACTAAAATATTCGAAACGTAATCTTACCCGTATACGCAGAAACTCCTACATAATCAGATTCTATGAAGTGTGCTTGGCATAATCTGATTGTGTCGGTCACAGGTTTTTCTCTTCGGATGGCTTGGACCCATTTTTTTCTCAACTTTGCGTCTTTCGGAAATAAGTGCACACCACCATTATTACAGCTAGGAAGAGTGCAACTAGGCATACCGCATATTAATTTTATTTTCCAATATACAAATACAAAACACTGCAATTTGTGAGCTACTGACAGATAATGGCCTTGTCGCAAACACGACACCTAGCGGTAGAAGAACCACAACAAGGATAATAATTTTGATAATAAACAGCGACTTTTTCTAATGGTCTTAATCATTTTTTTTTTCTTTATATCATGAAGAATTACAAGTAAGTAGTACTGACTCTTGGGGGCGAAAGTTGAAAAACTGTCCAGCTATAACTGACAAGTACGCTGGATGATAAAATGATGACGATGATGTACAGAGGCCAGCACATCAACCTACCCCAATCTGTCAAATTTCTTTGATAGATTTTCAACTTTACCACAAAGGAATAAGGTTCATAATCAATTGGGAAAATTTGACAGATTGGGGTAGCTTAATGTGCTGGCCTCTGTACTATCAATGACAAAATCAAGACCATTTGATTTTCGCCATTTTGGCGCTGATAGCAACGTGAGAGTCCGTGGAAATAATATTAGAGATGGGACTTTGATAAAAAAAATACTGTTATGAACTTTATCGATCGTTATAACCACTGAGAGTAATTTATTACATGAGAAAAAAATCGAATCACTTCCAGTTATTTTTATGATTCATTGTATGAATGTAGCAGTTGTTGGGTGTACATCATAGTTGCGAAGATCATTACTGCGAAAGTTTCCTATCGCGACGTTCGTTGTCGCGAAAGTTCTTTACTGCGATCTATGTTACTGCGAAAGTTTACCATTGCGACGTACGTTATCGCGAAAGTTCTTTACTGCAATGTACTTTACTGTGAAAGTTTACCATTGCGACGTACGTTGTCGCGAAAATTTCAGTTTCAATAATACGCTATTCCGATGTAGGTCATTTAGGAGAGTTGCTGATGATACTATTGGAAATAGGTACCAAACCTCAACTATTTATGTAGTCCCAAATAATTTTGTAAACATATCCTAAAATTACTGTTATGAGAATTTTACCTTCTTGCTACTGTGGCGCAATCCTAATATAAAGCAGTTTGACTTGACGGACACTTTTTCACAACAGACTCAGTAATTCTCCTTACTTCTATTGTCCATGTTTGGACGAGGGGTTGTTTATTTTTTAGCGGGAGCCAGCCACTTAGGAAAAATTGTCATTCGGTCTAGCTAAATTAAAAGGGACGTCAAAATATTACAATAACTGGTCAGTGGGTCGACATAAGGGCGGATTTGAGATGTTTGAATTTTTCCACAATGTTACCGCTATTTAAAAAAAAAAAAACATAATTTACGAAATTACAGTTAGCAATTACTGACACTTGACTGGCAATGTTATGATGCTGTCATTTTATTACTTTGGTATTTTATGATCGCAATATTTGCAAAACGATAACTTGCAAAATATCTTACTACAAAATGTACTGGAAGATGTCAAATCCAGTACATACATTTCATGTTTCCTTTTCACCAATTAAATGGAGTCTTTTTGGGCTGTAGAATTTAATTTATTTTTTATTGCTACACATCCTACTATCCTATCCTTCCTACTTCCTACTAATATTATAAATGCGAAAGTTTGTGAGGATGGATGTTTGTTACTCTTTCACGCAAAAACTACCTACTGTAAAGTTTATACATCAGAATAACACATAGGATACTTTTTATCCCGATATTCCCACGGGATAAAAACTTACGCGGGTGAAACCGCGGGGCGCAGCTAGTAAAAAATATAAATAGGCAATAGTAACTGCAAATTTACGGCTACTAATGAAGGAGAAAAAAATTACGGATTTCAGACAGAAAATCCCAACGTCATGCGTCAACGAAATCTCAAAATTCTTGTCGGCAACACTGCTCTCAACGCCACAACAAACAAACAAACAGTGGTGCCAACTTTGGGGTTTTCCCCCTAAATTTAGGGGGAAGAAGTGTTAAATGGGGATTTTTAGGGACAAATTTTTTGGGGATATTTTTAGGGGCTTCAAAAAACATGTGCAATTTTAATCGAAAAATAGTAGGAATAGAATAGCATACCTTACCGCGATTTAGTTCTCGAATGAATGAAACGAACGTGGCCTGTGCGTGGAATGGAACGAACTGCGCTGCTGTGTCAATCCAAAATCAACTTAGTGAGTTTCTGTAAATCTGTTTAGTACCCCTGACCAACAATTTTTGACGTTATAACTTCTTATAAATCAATTAACACCGGCACCTGCTCTGCCAATCCAATACACTGTAACAAAAATTACAGTGTATTGAACTGACAGGGCAGTTGTGAGCCTCGATCTTCATATTAATTTTCATTCACTTATTTATCCGTATCATTCTGTAACTCAATGCCTTTTGTACCGTAGATATCATTCTCATTTCTCTATCTACGGTTTGCACCTCAGACCTCAGTCTGAGAGGTTTGCACCTTTGTTTTATGTGTTTTATGATTTGTTTGTTCAATCCTTCGCCCCGTGACGTCTGACAGGTGACAACTGACAACCTGACATAACGACGTTTGTTTATGTTTTCGTTTGTGATTGTGGAGGTCTCTTGACTAAGTACCTATGCGTTTTATTTTATGAGTTACGAACGAGTTAGGGAGTTGGGCACTACATGAAAGAAATTTAACTTTTGAGATAAGTACTTAGGGTTTTTTTAGGGGAATTTTTAAAAAATCTTGGGGGTAAATTTTGGTATAGGTTGGTAACACTGCAAACAATCACTTGAGTTTTCTGCTGCACGTGAGATCCTCCTGGGCTTAAATAATTATGTAGGTATCTTCAAAATATTTAGCCGGTATAACGTTTTTTTTTGGGATGAATGTTGATGATTTGCTTCGGACATTCTCATTACGAGGCCTTATTTCTACTTTAAAAAAACAATCGTATCCACATTCCACATTACGACATAGTTCACCCACAGTGATTCGACTGAGTTCGACCCAAGGATGGATCTGTGTATGTACCTTCATGCAAATTGTTGTGTATAAAACTAGATCAATTAGTAATAAACCTTGAACTCATTTGTGACAAAGAAATTTCGGAACTCAAATAACGACGATGTCGATATTAGAGCACCTAGAAACGGAGACACCGTAGGCTGAATTGACATGAGATGTATTATTAGGGCTTTATCAATGACGGAGCCCCCACCCGCCCGCCACCCGGGGCCAATGAAAGTTTCTATTACACCTGTCGTTCTATTGAAATGAAACAATTTAACTTACTTATAGTTTTCGCCTCGTTTGCATTAGCCCCACTTTTGGATTGTTGAATTTTACTGACAAAAATCGATGGAACAGCTGTTTTCTTCAAATATCTATGAGATGGAGAAATCCCTAAAAGTAGATAACAAGTGATTAGCAAAATAAGGTTGCGTCGGATATCATTAATTTAAAAAAAATTTTTCGCCAAATTGATTCACCAGTAATTTTTTTTTTAATTTGCTTGAAGATCGGCGTGGCTTTTACAGGGGGTAATTGGCGCAAATCTCCGATAAGGATCACGTCCAATCCACCGAAAGCTTTGGTAAACAAGCCAGTGATTTGCTTCAAACGTTCATTAATTTGTTCTAATAATTCTGCTGAAACCATGCTTACTTCGTCAATGATAATAACCTTAATGAACTCAAATAGTGCTCTGTATTGATGAGCTTTTTCGATGTTGAGTGGCAATAGCCTTGAGAGTGATATACTTAAAGCATTATGCACCGTTGTTCCACCTATGGCTGTAGCAGCTTTTCCAGTTGAAGCACAAGCAATGTATGCGTTGAAAATTCCATCCGTGTCGGAAAATCTATTATAAATCTCCATGAGTGCTTTTATTACAAACGTTTTACCACTACCAGCTGGCCCAGTCAAATATATCAACAATGGATTTTGCATTGGCTCGTTGTTTGATATCAAATGATGCATAGTGTGAAACAAAATTTCTCGTTGTTCCTCGTTTGCTTTGCGCATAAGCCCATAAAATTCTGGATAAGGTAAGATATTATCTTTCTTTTTAGCAATTGATCCAAGCTTATCAAACAACGCAAGGCGTAAATCATCATTCAAATCTGCGTTTGGATTGTGATATAATTCAGCAAATGGGTTTTCATCAGGGATTCTACCAACGACGTCGTTTATCTCCTCTCCATCATCGGAAACATATTCACGACATAACTCCCTGCAGATTTGCAATGTTTTTTCAATGTCAAGATTTGATTCGAACTCTTTTCTTCGATCTAGAATAAGTGCCTCATTTTCTTCGTATAACTGAAGATATCGCGATTCTGCAAGAATTTCCGATTCTTCATGACGGAACGGAAGGTGCAAAGTAACCATTTCTCTCCGATACTCATTGTAGTCTGTACCCATATCGTAATTGCGATATCGTATAACTTTTGGTTCTTCCCTGAGTACATAGTCACCCTTGTTATTTTTATAATATTTAGCAACAAACTGAGCAAGAGAAATACCTGCTAAATCTTCAGGTCTCTTCTCATACTTGTCGAACCAATTTTCCTTCCATATGTCGGTTGAATCATCTTCTAGTTCACTTAATTCTTTCATTGTCTTCTTTATTCTATGCCTTTCGACCGGCCAAATAGTTGGTATATAGACAATAACAGTTGAACTTTTTGACATTGGTTCTCTCAATAAATACCATGCAGCCTCTTGACTCGTCATCTCAGTGTGGTTCAAAAGATTAATGCTAATATTTTTAGTAATGTCAAATAAATTAAACTCAGGATGCTCATCCATTATTTCAATTATTTGTCTTTGTAAATTGCTAACACCTCTGTTAGTTTTGTTAACATATTCGACCACGTAAGCTGCACAAGAATATTCTTCAGTTATAAATTGGAAATCAGTGTTGGATCTGACAACGTTGAATATGAAGGGATTAAATGGATTATTCCACTTTTCACATAGTTCACGTTTTGGAAAAACTCGTGGTCTATTAATTCCTGCTCGAATAATGTTGACATATTCGTCATCTGAAGCAATATTATTTTCATCGTAGAACGATTGAAACCCATTGTATTCGTATTTTTCCAAGTTTTTTTGGATTGAATTATATTTAGCCTTGTACTGTTGGAAACCATTTTCTGTATCTGGCATAGGCGTCAAAATCATGGTTTTCTTAACTGGCATAAACGGAGCGTCAAATCTACATTTTTGTTGTCGTCTCGATGCTATACCTTTATAGCAAGTAAAAGTATGCTTATGAGTTTGGAATCGGATATCACCAGAAGCCTCGGCAGCAGATACTGATATCAGAAAATCTATAAGATCGATAGCTTCATTATAATCTCTGTTAAGGGCGTCTTCTGGGGCATTATCTAACCAAGCTAAAATATGCGCATGTGGACTACCTCGATGTTGAAATTCAATTCTTTTAAAGTAATGCAAAATCCTGTATTTTTTGAAAGGACTGTGCCTTTTTGATTGTAATATTTTTAAAAGAATTTCGACTAACTTATTGAAGTATATAGCACATGTTACGGCATCTTCATTAATAAGAGTGCTTTTCTCAATAAAATGCAAATCTGCTGCCTCTTCGACCGATATTTCCGCATTATTTTTCAAATTATGCAACAATTGTAATAATTTAGGCCATCCAATTTCATTAGCACTTATGGTAAAGAAAACAGTTGGCTTACCGTATTGACGAATCATAGCAAAAAGATCTCTTTTTCTTTCTGCCCAATAGTATGCTGAATTCGGAATAGAACGAAGGAATGCCAAATTAGTTTCAATGCAGCCGTGAATATAATCATCAGATTGTATTTGGTCTTTAGTTATTGCAATACCTTGGCCGACATGCTTGAATGCAATATGAAGAGAGTCCTTTATTCTAATTCTCATTATTTTCATAGCCATGTACAACAAGTGTTGAGGGGTTACTCCTCGTCGATCAGATCTCCTTAATTCACTCGTACCCATCATGAAGGGTGTGACCGCATTCCTAAATTCTCTGAATTGCCCCAAATATATTTGTGGAAAAGATAATTCTTCAGCATGTTCATCAAATAGCAAACTCTTTGGAGCATTACCTAAAAATGAAAGCAAAAGTAAATCATATATTTTATGTATCTTCTTGTTCAATAAATTAAAGAAATAAAAAACTACCTTCGCCTGGAGCGATTCTCAAGTACATATCGTCGTTCCACATCAATGTTTGCTGTTGTGCGATTAAACTTTCCTCGATGGGTATTTGTTCTAAAATGTCATTGTCGCCATCTTCATCAAAGATGATTTCATTTTCAACGTCATAACTTCTATCGTTCAAAAAATCATCGTCAACTAAAACATCGTAGGACTTGTAAAGAGGAGTATCTTTTAAATATCGTAACCACACTTTTATTTTCCTCTTGGTCACTATACCATACACGTAGCTAGATTTGTGAATTTTTTTCCTTTTAATGTGAACTGTTATAGCATGATCATCATCCACTTGCCTTGGTAACTGATGCACCATTGTGTTTACTTCAATTGGAACATTTATCACCTGCCCGTATATTCCATATTGACCGTGAACATGCCGAAGCCTTCGAATTTGCATAAATGGAATCCTTGGCGATATAAGTCTTTCAGTTACCAAGTCCAAAGGAAAATCTTTAAGACAGTCTGGAAGTGGTGGATATTTGAATCCATTGTAAACTGATAGTGGGGGAATACGTTCCTTTTGAATAGCTGTAAAGCAAGTCGAACATATTTTTATTTCCAATAAAGAAATGTTTGAGAGCAATGTTCTTATAAATGCAATTTTTGGAGTTGCATCGTTATTCTGCAAATGTTTCAAATCTTTTATAAACCACAGTCTATCACAAATGTCACAAGCATGACCAAATTCATTTCCAACGAAATCATTTTCGAATTGTCGATGAGCAGAAGAATTCTGTTGAAAAGCAGAGTATGTTTGAAGATGTATATTAGCTGGAGATGATTCAACAACTTGAGTAGGAAAATGCCTTTGATGCACTCTATCTTCGATAGAATTGTAGTTAGAATGTATTGATAGACTTGAAGGTACATCTCTCGGCAATAAATCTGCAATTTGGGAACTACAGATAACTGGTGGAACATATGGCTCACCTCCAGTGGACAGGCCTGCAATTTGTGAAGTATGAATGACTGGTTGTACATCCAACACATCTCTGGCGCACGGGCCTATTTGTAAATTTGATGTTCTTTTTTTATCTCTATACCGCTTCGAATATTCTTTGTTTTTCTGCTTTTGTTTTCTTTCATCTTCTTTCTTCTTTTCATCATCAGAGAAGTAAGGCGTGAAGTGCAGCTCACGAAGATCAAGATGAATCCAATTATGTGTATCATTTGCTTTAAAATGACAGAAGCGAGTGTCTTCATTTTTTGAAATTACGTTGAAATAGTGGTAATGCACACAAATATTTTGATTGTATTTTTTCACAAACAAGTATAAACAATCCAAATCTCCATATTCATTGTTACTTGAGAGTATGTTGTATGCTTCCTGTGGATTGTGGCAGGAGTTCAAATAAGGTGAATCACGTAACTGTCTTCTCAAATCACAAGTCGAAATTCGAAGTTGCAGAATACGTATGAGTGAGTGAAAAAGACAATTACCATCACCTGGAATATCTGTAGTTCTGTGTAGAATGACTTTGGGGGTAATGCATTCGTGACTCTCTTCATATATGCGAAGTTGTTGGGTGAGGAATTGATTTTGTTCGAGCTGTACATTTTCTAAATTTTGAGAAGTCCTGTATTGCACAACATTCTCTTGGTCTTCATTACTGTCCAATTTCTTCTTTTTCCTGCGAAAAAACAAAGAAATCATAAAATAAAATAATAACAATATGAATCATACATGTACAGAGGCCAGCACATCAAGCTACCCCAATCTGTCAGATTTTCCCAATTGAATATGAACCTTATTCCTTTGAACTAAAGTTGAAAATCTATCAAAGAAATTTGACAGATTGGGGTAGGTTGACCTGCTGGCGTCTGTACATTACAATATTTAAAATATGAAATTAAATTACATTTGCAAATCATCCAATTTCTTTTGGAACAATTCTTCTACATTTTCGTCATTTTCCTTTAAATCTTTTGTACGTTGATAATATGCCCTTTGATTCTCACGGTGTCTTTTTCTCTTTTCTTCTTCTTTTTCTTCCTTCGAATCTTTTTGCTTCAAATCTTTTTTACGCTGACGCCATGCCCTTTGGTATTCTCGATTTCGTTCTTTTTTTCTTTCTCTGAAAAAACAGAGATTATTTATTATTATCTTATTTCATTTAAAATTATTTGTTTGGTAAATCTACACCGCACATGTGCATATTGTGATGTTATGAAAGTACAGATTAATGCTATAAAGTACAAACATATTACAAATATTACATCTATAATGTGTAAGTACGTATGTATCTATATTAATAATTTCGTCAAGCAGTACGGTAGATTCGATCAAAACCTAATCTTAATAATAAAATTATATCAATTGATAAATGAAAATTAATTAAATTTTTAACTAGTATATTTATAAAGTACTCACTCATTTTCTTTCGCTATTTCTTCGTCACTTTTTTCATTAACAGATGCACTTTGTTGAATTTCCATATTAAACACTTTATATACACGAATACACAGCAGCGTGGGTCGAGACATCAGCTGTCACCATCCATGGATGCGCGTGGCACGCTATAACGTTAACACACACGAACATTCGCGCAAGCGCCTTGCGCCGCCTGCCCTCTCTCCATCCGTCTTACGAATTCTCGATCAGGTCACGTGTCCTGACGCGAGTTTAGAGATTTTTACCCATTCCAAAAAAAATACGCAGCGCCGCTAAAGAAGTTTTCACTTCAAAAATTACGGATTTCAGACAGAAAATCCCAACGTCATGCGTCAACGAAATCTCAAAATTCTTGTCGGCAACACTGCTCTCAACGCCACAACCAACAAACAAACAGTGGTGCCAACTTTGGGGTTTTCCCCCTAAATTTAGGGGGAAGAAGTGTTAAATGGGGGATTTTTAGGGACAAATTTTTTGGGGATATTTTTAGGGGCTTCAAAAAACATGTGCAATTTTAATCGAAAAATAGTAGGAATAGAATAACATACCTTACCGCGATTTAGTTCTCGAATGAATGAAACGAACGTGGCCTGTGCGTGGAATGGAACGAACTGCGCTGCTGTGTCAATCCAAAATCAACTTAGTGAGTTTCTGTAAATCTGTTTAGTACCCCTGACCAACAATTTTTGACGTTATAACTTCTTCTAAATCAACCTGCTCTGCCAATCCAATACACTGTAACAAAAGTTACAGTGTATTGAACTGACAGGGCAGTTGTGAGCCTCGATCTTCATATTAATTTTCATTCACTTATTTATCCGTATCTTTCTGTAACTCAATGCGTTTTGTACCGTAGATATCATTCTTTATCTACGGTTTGCACCTCAGACCTCAGTCTGAGAGGTTTGCACCTTTGTTTTATGTGTTTTATGATTTGTTTGTTCAATCCTTCGCCCCGTGACGTCTGACAGGTGACAACTGACAACCTGACATAACGACGTTTGTTTATGTTTTCGTTTGTGATTGTGGAGGTCTCTTGACTAAGTACCTATGCGTTTTATTTTATGAGTTACGAACGAGTTAGGGAGTTGGGCACTACATGAAAAAAATTTAACTTTTGAGATAAGTACTTAGGGTTTTTTTAGGGGAATTTTTAAAAAATCTTGGGGGTAAATTTTGGTATAGGTTGGTAACACTGCAAACAATCACTTGAGTTTTCTGCTGCACGTGAGATCCTCCTGGGCTTAAATAATTATGTAGGTATCTTCAAAATATTTAGCCGGTATAACGTTTTTTTTTGGGATGAATGTTGATGGATGATTTGCTTCGGACATTCTCATTACGAGGCCTTATTTCTACTTAAAAAAAACAATCGTATCCACATTCCACATTACGACATAGTTCACCCACAGTGATTCGACTGAGTTTGACCCAAGGATGGATCTGTGTATGTACCTTCATGCAAATTGTTGTGTATAAAACTAGATCAATTAATAATAAACCTTGAACTCGTTTGTAACAAAGAATTTCGGAACTCAAATAACGACGATGTCGATATTATAGCACCTAGAAACGGAGACACCGTAGGCTGAATTGACATGAGATGTATTATTAGGGCTTTATCAATGACGGGGCCATCCGGGGCCAATGAAAGTTTCTATTACACCTGTCGTTCTATTGAAATGAAACAATTTAACTTACTTATAGTTTTCGCCTCGTTTGCATTAGCCCCACTTTTGGATTGTTGAATTTTACTGACAAAAATCGATGGAACAGCTGTTTTCTTCAAATATCTATGAGATGGAGAAATCCCTAAAAGTAGATAACAAGTGATTAGCAAAATAAGGTTGCGTCGGATATCATTAATTAAAAAAAAAATTAAAACTAAAGAAAAAATACTATATCATACCTGTGGATAAACACACATCAACATAATCACTTGGCGTAAAATGTTCATAACATAACCTCGAATGCTTAGAAGCCTTAAAATTCTCTTTGTTCGTCGCTTTCTCCCACAATGATCGCAAGTGGGGATCTTTGGGGAATGTGTGTGACCCCATATTGCGGCAACCTGCAGCTGAACATCTTGGCATTGTAAATAAAAAAGTGTTTTTTGGGAATTTTATCTATTTTGATTTTTTTGACACTTAATACTGTCTCAAGCGTTTACAACGCTACCAAGCGGGCAGCGGCGAAATGAAATAGAATAGTTTGTGCTTGAAAAGTAGGTGATCATTTATAAATTATTGCCATATGTATTAACTAGGGACATAAAAACGATTATAGTGAGTGGAACGTAGACAGAGCAGAAATACTAGAGTGGAAACTGTCCAAACGACAGAAAACCGGGTAGACCTTGAAGACACTCAAAGACAAATAATTATGTAGTAAAAATGAAAGCTCCTCTTTAGTTCGCGAAAAAACATTTTTCTATTTGAAACAACATTGAGCTCACTGACAAGTTCATGTCAACCAAGAAAACAAATCAGTGTGACCATTTGTGGCAGATTTCTGCCATTTTGCCAGATTTCGCTCCTAAATTTTGTCTGTGGCAGATCATGCTGACGATTTACAAAAGTGGCAGATTTCAAGAAAATCCACATTAATTAATTAGAATTTTCAATGAATTCATCTATTTTCAAAGTAATTACATCAGGTTTTGTATAAATTTAGATTACAAAATATGATTTTATCGCACTGGCGGCATCTTTTGTTTCATGGCCAAATTATTCGCGGATTTCTCAGGTAGGTTGGAAGGCATATTTTTGGCGCCAAGTGTGGTGGCAGATTTTGGCAGATTTTTTGTCCAGTCTGTCTGTGGCAGATTCGCCATTTATATGATGGTCACACTGAAACAAATTGTCAATGTCAAAATTGTCAAATGTGCAGGTGCACATTGTTTTTGTGCAGTACATGTGATCATTGTGATCTTAGAAAAATATATTTGTAATTCTGTAATTATCATGGACGAAACTACGCCGACAGTTAGTTTAATATCATGTATGCACTTTGTACGTCGTGGCGTGGCTAAAGCAGTACCGGAAAAGGTATTTACAGCGACTTTCAGATAGCAATTTTCAAACTGGATAGATCGTAGCTACAGAATAGTTTTATTTGTTTGATTACAGATAGAATTAACAGAAAAGGAGTTGGAGAAAATTATTAAACAAACAGCTGATGATTTACGGTGGGTTCTTGTTGTAAATCTACTCCGAGTACTCTTATGAAATCATTTGTAATACACGATGTTTGTAACTTGATTAAGTTCTATTTCGGTAATCTTTATTATTATCAGCCCGTAAATGTCCACTGCTGTACTTAGACCTGCTAAAATCAAACAAACTTGGATATCTGATGAACCATCCATATGCTATACTTACAGTTTTTACAAACAAATAAACTAACCTAATCTTACAGAATAACGGAGGCAGGTGAAGATGAAAGCGATGAAGAAGGTGAAGCCAGTGCAGCTCCAAGAGACCCCCCGGCCGATCCCAACGATGAGTTCAACTTTGAGAAGTATGATGACGAGGATAATAGTAAGTTTTGGCTGCCTTCAATAGTACAAACTTGGATTTGTACTTAACATTGACATTAGTAGCAGAAGCAGTCATAAAATGTTGGAGCGAGATGATACCAGACTCAGTATAAGTACAGTAGAGTTACTAATCTATGCTAATATTTTGAAAATCCTTTAACTAATGGTAAGCTACAGTGTTGCTGAGTGTCATAGGACATATTTTGTATTAAAATGAGAATTTCCATGTGGATGAAGTTGTGGGCAGAAGCTAGTTTGGCATAAAAACCAGGGGGGTGTCAGATTATTTGAATCTTGAGCTTACTGTGTCTAGAATTCTTGTACCCTGTTTTTTTTGTTGTTGAATGAATGAATGAATGAATGAATTGCACCGATCCCAGCGTGGTTAAACCAGACTCGATTAATCGAATGAACCCCAAGATTCGCACTAGCTCCTGTAGCCTCATGTTCATGGTGCTACAGAGACCATTGCATATCAAGGAATAGACCGGGGGGCGCGGTAATTGGTAGGGAGGACGTGCCCGTAGGACAGGGAAGGATTTAAGAGCCTACCGGATATGCATCCTAGAGCAAGCATTGGACTAGTGGAGAGATGGGTAATTATTATCTATGGATGGGCATCTTTTAACGACCTTGCCTCCAGGTTGGTTCAGGTTGAGCTTCATCGGTGAGGCTTTTAGCGGTGTTCTACTGCTTTCTCGGTTCTTTAGTATGTCATTGCTCTGCTGTGATAAGTTGTGTTAGATGTTGCTGTTTTCAATGTGGTCGTCGGAGGTCTCGCTACTATCCATTTCTGGTTTTTGTAAAGCTCACAAGCAGCAATCTTGATCTTATTTCTCCAGGTTGGTTCAGGTCGAGCTTCATCGGTGATTCTTTTAGCGGGGTTCTACTGTTTTCTCGGTCCTTTTGTATGTAATAGCTCTGCTGTGTTATGTTGTGTTAGATGTTGCTGTTTTCAATGTGATCGTCGGAGGTCTCGCTACTATTCGTTTCCGGTTTTTGTAAATCTCACGAGCAGCAATCTTGATCTTATTTCTGTTTTCCGGCGTATACATTCAAAAATTGATTCTCTTGTCAAAGTACTTCATGTCCTGTTTTAAGTTGTCGTTCCATGTGTAGATAGGTCGGCCGACCTTCTTGGATTTGGCCTTGTACTACGTTACTGTATGCACTAGGATTGTTTTGCGGTGCCTTTTAACATGCGCGATGTATCACATCCTGTCGTTCTTGATACGTTTGGTTACTGTTTTTCCGTCTAAGATTTCATGCATTTTCTTTTATCTTGGTTTATTCCTAGAGTGGTTTTTTTTATGGTAGTAAACGATTTGGGGTTTCTCATGGCCTGTTCGCAACGATTTTTAATAGTGATTTTTCTGCGTAATGTAGATGCTATGTATCTTGTACGTAGGTATTTAATTTCATCACATGTTGGTATGCTTATTCCATTAAGATTGCTGTTGACTAATTCCATTTGGACATCCTTTCTGATTAAAATTGCAAGTCTCCGGTATGCTTTATCTGCGGGTTCAGAGAGCCGCCCCATTCGTGGTGTGTATAGTTTAACTGCCCCGTTGGTCTCGTGGTTGCAAGCGCGACTGCTGAGCGTGGGGTCCTGGGTTCGATTCCAGGGTCGGACAATGTGTTATTGAGTTTTTCTATTGGGAATTTCTTAGTAGCAGTCCGGAGTTTGGAAGTTGGCGGTTTAATACCCCCGTGTCTCGGAAAGCACGTAAAGCCGTCGGTCCTGCGCCTGATCTCTCTCCGGCCGTGTCGGATCTCCGTCCCATCGGACCATGATAGTACAGGAACGGAGAGTGCACCTGTGTCCGCGCACACACTTGTGCACCATAATATCTCCCGCGTACCCGGCCAATCTCCGTTGAGAATGGCCACCGTGACCGAAATCGGTCGGGGAGGCTATGACTCGTATTAGTTGTATGCTCCTGAGTTCATATCATATCACATGAATGCCCCTATGTGAAAGTTCAGTTGTGTTTTGAGGTTTGGTTAGTTCTTGAGTTAGATCTAATGGGTTGCTGTTGTGTAATGTTCGTCGTCGGTCCTGGCACTGCTATCATAGTGCTTCTCTTTGTAACATCCTTGTAGAGCATGCGTATGTTGCCGGATATTGGTTCGCCGGTAGGTGAATACACTAGTGTGATTCTGGTATCTGTGTGCACGATACAAGGAATTTGAACGCTGCGATTAGAATATACTCTCTTCCCCAGAACGTCTCGTTAAAATGCGCGGTTATGTATTTTGTTATCCTTTGTTCCTGAGAGAGATTACTGTTAGGGAGAATTTCTTGAATTTTATTAAGAATTCTTTTGTTTGTAGGCTGTCACAAGTGGTCAGCTCTCTCGACATGTGCAACTTGAGTTTGGTAACCACTATAGACCAGACTTGACAGGGGACCGTGTACCGTCTGAAATTTATGGGCTCGGTCTTTGTTTCTTACCAAAAAATTTTTTGTTATGCAAACTTGAGAGTTCGGGTAATGTGTTTTTTTTTTTTTTGTTTTTTTTGAGCTGTTGGTGCAAATTGAATGCACGTGGGTATGCAGACTTACTAGCTACGAATTAGATACCTTGTTCAAGGCAGTTTTCGGAATTCAGTACAATGTTACAATACGTACGCGGACGTTCCAAGTTGCAGTACGCAAGTCTAGGCAAGTGTACTTTATTGAGGTAGACGGTTGGTTTCTAAGTATTGTGAACCCAGTGACATCTGCGACTACTTCTGATAACGGTGTACACATTGGTGCTTGTTGTTCATATTGTGTTAATGAGCTAGCTAATTGAGGGCTGTTCGTTTGAGACTGGGATTTCGTGAGTTGACCTTTCTCTTCACGTGTGTTGTACTGGTTAATTAAAGGCTTATTATATAGTGTTGTTGTGACATTGTTCGATTTTTGCATTATATCTATCGGGTTGCTGTTATAGTGTTTGTCGTCGGTCATGACCCAGCTATCGTAGTGATGGTCCTTGTAGAGGATGTGTATGTTGCCGGGTACTGGTTCGCCGGTAGGTGAATACACTAGGTTGTGTCTTGTATCCGTGTGCACGTGCAAATTTACAAGATAGAACTCGGCTGCGGCGATTAAGATATCCTCTCCTCCCCAGAACGTCTTGTTAAACTGCTATTTTGTTATTCTTTGTTCCTGGGAGAGAATGCTGTTAGGAAGAATTTCTTGTACATACATTATTTAGAAGGGCTAGGCGAATTCTTTCGTCATCTCGACGCACTAAAACATATGAAGCAAGATCCTGACGGACAGACACGTGATCGAAAGTTAAACCCATTACATTATTTATTTGATGTGCTATGGCCCTGAATAGGCAGTTTCCGTCTTTTGTCATACGCACAATTGTGCCCATTTTAAAAGAAGAAACTTTTTGTTTTTATGGTATTACAAGACCTGCTCTGCACACATGTGTTGTGTAGCTTTGGGTTTGTGAACCACTATAGCTGACAGGGGAGCTTAACGCTTGAAATTTATGAGCTTCGCTATTTTTTGTTACTTAACCTTTTTTTTTACCCTTTGGGTACAATTTTGCGCGCGGTATACAAATTTTACAAGCTAGGAAATAGGTAGCTTGTTCAAGGCAGTTTTGATAATTTAGTACAATGTTAAATTATGAAAAGCGTGAAGTACTAATTCTAGAGCGATACCGTATTTCAGGTTAAAATAATAGAATTTATTATTTTGTCCTTCGCTCCTAAATATAATATGAAGACATTTCCTTAAAGCCTATTTATAGCTTACAATGATGTTAAATTCACGCGTGGCGTCAAAAGTCCAAATTAACAACGCAAAACGCAGTTTTATACAGCCTCCAAGCCTCTAGCGGAGGTCTCTGAAATATATAATGGAAAGATCTCACCAAATCCACGTCGTCGATATTCTCGGCCGGAAGGCCTAGACCTCAGGCTTGTATATCAGGAACACACGTATGCCACTTTACCACCGTTTTAAGGTGTTTTAATTTGCACCCACAAAAACACAGCAAGCGAAACCCCGTTCGAGTTTCAAGCTCAGAGTCAGCCACGTGTTGTGCACATTGCATCAAGTAAAAACAAAGGCGGGTCACGACACGACACGTCTGTCCCCTTCGGCGGCCACTATCCGAATCTTGTACCCTGTTTTTTTTGTTGTTGTTTGTTTATACCCATAACTGCCCCGCAATTGTTTTTAACCAACTTCTAAAAAGGAGGAGGTTCTCAATTCAGCTGTTTATATTTTTTTTCTAGTTTTTGATACAGTAACATCATAGTAGAATGTTTATTACTAGTTATGGAGATATGTTATCAATTTTAACAGAATGTGTACTTAACTAAACTTGATGAAGGTGTCACATAGTGGTAAACTGCTATCATCCTTACATATTGGTAGGGGAGTCCAGAGGGTTTTTGAGCAAGCAAATGCAGGGCGAGAAGTTGATAGCTGAGTAGATGTGTATCCTCTGGCTGGGCTCGGTATAACTTTAGAATAGTGCCGCAGGAGGGGGGGGGGGGTTGGTACTTGGGGGGCACCACTCCCATGCAAAGGTAACTCACCGTTTCCGAGAAAAACGATCTTTTGTAACCTAACCTCAAAACACTCAAAAATTGCTTAAAAGGGCAGGAGAAGGGGTTAGGGAGTGGGAGGGGGGAAGTGGGGCGTTGCCCCCTTTCCCCTGGTACCATTCCCATGAAAAGGTAACGCACCATTCTTATGAAAAATTAATTATTGTAACCTAAACTCAAAACACTTGTTGTCAAAACAAAGTTGCTTTTGCAATGTCTCCGGCGCTGCGGGAAGTGCAGTCCCTTCGCCCTTACGTAACAAAGCATAGATACAGCGGGCGGGGGCTGCTCTCCCTCCGCGCCTCCGGTTTTTTATAAACACTCTAGGGGTAACAGCTAAAAGACTACGTGAAGTCGGGGTGCCCCGATTTGGTTTTGGGACAGGTTCGACCTATTCTAACCATAAAGTGACATGACGCAAATGGCGTAGTTTTTTTTTTTTTTTACGTTCCGTTTCAACGATTATTATAGACCACAGACAATATACTGGACATACTGTACAGATTCGGTTGTCAATCGCCCATAATAACGTTTCGTTTTCCCTTTTTATCTGAGTGAGGTTTGAAACAATTTTTATTGATTTCTCGAAAAATATGCATTACCTTGTAATAAGAGTGGTAGCGTTATAATCGGGGACCCAAGCCCTACCAGCTTCGACCCTTTTTAGCCCGCAACTCCTGCGGCACTATACTAAAGTCAAGCCCTGGGCTCCCCTACCGTACACTCCCCTTGCTACTATTATTAATTAATAATATCTTATTATAATACCTAATATCTTTTGTTTGCAGTTAACCCTGTTGGTATTGGTACTGTGGCAACCCTGCCAAACTTAGGTGATCTAAGTGAAAATGTTCAGATAAGGGTAAGCCATAACTATAATGAAATGTATGATACCAACCTGTGATAATACTATGAAAAAAAGTAGAACTGTCATTACATACAGAACATACGTATTTATAGACTGTGCTGCTACGAATAATAAAAGTAACTCAAGCTCAAAAAAAAAAATGTTTACCGCTGTGGACGTTGCTGAAAAGGCCACCGCACACCATAAGCAATCACGGCACTTGCCGGAATACAACGCTTTACGCGAGCCCAGCTGATTGGCTTATTTGCATGTGTGTTCTTTCGTTCGAATACTCGAGGTATTTTGTCAATGTAGTGAAGTTTGGAGCCAAATTTCTGGTTGATTTTGTTCATAGTTAAGCTTCCTGACTTTTTATTATTTGTAGCTGTACTGATAAACAAAACAAAATACAGCAATCCAGCATGTTAAATGGAACACCAATCAGAATCATTCACATCACTCCTTAGTAAACATCATAGCCCTTATTGAAACTGAACTGAACTGGTTATAAATTATTTTTTGGTTTAAATATGCTAACAATGGATTAATCAAGCCAAAGCAAATGGCTCTTAGCAATGGATTAATCAAGCCATAACGAATGGCTCTTAGCAATGGATTAATCTAGTCAAAGCAAATGCCTCTTAGCAATGGATTAATCAAGCCAAAACAAATGGCTCTTAGCAATGGATTAATCAAGCCAAAACAAATGGCTCTTAGCAAAGGATTAATCAAGTCAAAGCAAATGGCTCTTAGAAATGGATTAATCAAGCCAAAACAAATGGGTCTTAGCAATGAATTAATCAAGCGAAAACAAATGACTCTTAGCAATGGATTAATCAAGTCAAAGCTAATGGCTCTAGCAATCCATTATTAAACCAAAGCAAATGCCTCTTAGCAATGGATTAATTAAACCAAAGCAAATAGCTCTTAGCAATGGATTAATTAGCCAAAGTAAATGACTCTTAGCATGAATTAATAAAGGCTTGATTAATCCATTACTAGTCTATTTAAACCAAAAAATGATTTATAACCAGTACCTAAATATTTACTTAAAATAGATTTCCTAATGTTGGAAGGTTTTCTTACCTCAAAGAGTTTTGTTGTTAAAAGTTTTGTAATTTTAACAAGAATAAAAAAGTAATGCCAAGTAGTTAAAAACATTTTTTTTTTTCTCAGACCGAGGGACCTGATAGTGACGAGGAAGATGACATCATCAAACCTAATGATAACCTTCTGTTAGTGGGACATGTAGAGAGTGATGCCAGCATCTTAGAAGTATACAGTAAGTATGGCTAAACTGTCTTAGATGTATTATTTCAAAATGAAGTATGTAGCCATAATTTTGTAACAATAAAGATCATATCAGACATAATTAATAATATCAACTCGGAAAAGGATCGTAACCGTATCGCCTTTTGCCTCGCCGTCAAACAGGCGTCAACCTAACGTAAGCACGTAACCAAAGGGCATCAGCAACTCCGATACGTCGACTCGGCTACGGCTAGGCGACGCCGCGCTTTCGGCTCGCTGTTCGTGATCTTGTCCCGAGGCGAGGCGATTACGTTACGATCCCGATTAGTGTGCATTGAGTAGGAAGTGAATGGCTCGAGTTGATACAGATACGAACCCTTTCCGAGTTAATGTGTGTTATGTCCTGTAACCGGTTAGTCTATAACCTAGGTTAGGACCTAAGTATTGTAAAATAATAATAATAATAATAATAATATTCCACAACTATCACACAACGCCATCTAGTCCCAAGCTAAGCAGAGCTTGTGTTATGGGTACTAGACAACTGATAAACATACTTATATATTTCTAAATACATAAATATTATAGATAAATTACACCCAGACACAGAACAAATGATCGTGCTCATTACACAAACATTTGTCCTGGGTGGGAATCGAACCCACGACCTCCGGCATAGCAGTCAGGGTCACTAACCACTAGACCAACAGGCCTGTCAATATAATAATGTATATGGATGGACTCACGTAGATTAAGATAGTATTAAGCTTAAAAATGTGTCCGACGTAGGAGCACGTTAATTGTAAACACTTTTAAATAAAACCTATAAGCAAATAACCGCACACACTACACTTCGCTTACATTATGTGACAGAATGGAACAATATTTTTTCTGTAAATACTTCTCAATCATAGATGCATTGATTTTTTTTTTAGTTTACAATAAAGAAGAGGATTCTTTCTACGTGCACCACGACATTATCCTACCATGGTTCCCACTCTGTATTGAATGGCTCAGTCATGACCCTTCGGATCCAAACCCTGGTAAGCTAAATAAGTGTAGAATACGAAAAGTAATTATAAAAAAAAACGTATGTATGTATGCAATAAAAACAGGACAGTAAACAGAACTCCTTTTCAACTTTTTAATAATAGAAATTTATGCTAAAATCGTAATCATAGTTACAACTCTTAGTTCCATGCCGAATAGCATTTTTATATGATGGGCTCATTTGGGCCGGCCGGATACATTCGAGAAACGCGACACTTTTCATAGTTATACAGGGTCAAATTAAATTAGTGTAATTCCGGAGACGTAATGGGTATTGATATGAAATCTAAATAAGATACTTAAAATAAAAAAAATATATATATTTGGGGTCAACAACTGCTGGTGTTGTAGTTACTTGAAGTATGAATTGAGAATAACTGTTTTTTTTTTGTTTTGTTACGTTTAGATATCGATACCCATTTCGTCTGTGAAGTTTACACAAAAAAAAAACATTTTTTAAACTGATATTTCAAGTAACGTTCGTTGACCCAAAAACATCAAATAGTTTAGACTCATCACGTCCGCGGCAGTTTTGCTAAATAATTTAATTGGACCCTGTATAGATCTTGTTACCATGGCGACAGCAGATCTCTGAAAGATCAAAGATCATGAGACAAGATCTATGAAAAAGTGTAAAGCCATTAGGTTCAAACTAAAAAATAAATAATTAAATAAAAATCTTTTATTTTGGAACAAAAACAGATACAATCATACAAATAGTTAAACAATGGTAACTGCAAAAGTTAATAACTGGCGCAACTATCAACGTAACTCGCAAGCTTTACTGTAAATAATTGGTTCGTTTTCAGGTAACTTATGTGCTCTCGGGGGTATGGACCCAGTGATCCAAGTGTGGGACTTAGACATTGAGAACTGTCTAGAGCCCGCATTCAAACTGGGCAAGAAACCTAATAAAAAGAAGAAAACTAAACGAGTTGGGCACAAGGGTGCCGTGCTCGACCTATCGTGGAACAGGAATTTTACGTAAGTACTTATTGGTCATTCTAACGAAAAATTATGGGCATGTGCCTTTTTTCCATTTGAACCTATGGATCCCAGACTTCGTCTTTGACTAACATTTAAAAGTCGAACGTGCGATGGAGCACAGTATTCTATGCGTTAAATTTACAGACGATTCGCAATTCAAAAGTCAAACGTGCGATGTAGCGCAGTATTCTATGCGTTAAATTTACAGACGATTCGCAATTCAAAAGTCAAACGTGCGATGTAGCGCAGTATTCTATGCGTTAAATTTACAGACGATTCGCAATTCAAAAGTCAAACGTGCGATGTAGCGCAGTATTCTATGCGTTAAATTTACAGACGATTCGCAATTCAAAAGTCGAACGTGCGATGGAGCGCAGTATTCTATGCGTTAAATTTACAGACGATTCGCAATTCAAAAGTCAAACGTGCGATGTAGCGCAGTATTCTATGCGTTAAATTTACAGACGATTCGCAATTCAAAAGTCAAACGTGCGATGTAGCGCAGTATTCTATGCGTTAAATTTACAGACGATTCGCAATTCAAAAGTCGAACGTGCGATGGAGCGCAGTATTCTATGCGTTAAATTTACAGACGATTCGCAACACCACACTGCGCTCCATAACTCAGATTACTTAAGTTGCTCAAAAAGCTACAACGTTGAAGTGGGACTGGGCTGGCCACGTCTGCCGCATGCCCAATGAGCTGTGGGCCAAAATAGCCACTATGTGGAGCATTGAGACAGCTAGAAGGCGTCGCCACAGACCCTGTAGATGATATCGGGATGAACTGAACAAAACAAACGACCAGTGATCCACATTAGCCCTGGATGGCAAGAGCTGGAAGTCATGAGGAAAGACCTTTGCCCAGCATTGGGCTGATATAAGCTAAAAGTAACGTATTTACTTAGGAATTATTTAATCCAGTGTCTATGACCAATTCTCTTTTTGACGCTAACCATAGTCTTGTGTGTCTGACTGTCTGTTTGAGAGTTATGATCAAAAAATCCACCGGGCCGTCTCCACGAGCGAGAGAATCGCGGTGATAGTCATGCGGTGCCATCAAATTATCGTCGCGATGATATCGTCGTGTGGAGATTGATTCATAGAGTTTCTAATTGATTTTGATGGCACGACGATAATATCACCGCGATCCTCTCGCACGTAGAGACGGCCCCTAAGGTAGATACGCGGAAACGGTTATCCGAGATTCCACCCCAGCCGATCGATTGTCTAGTTGGTTATATAGAAAATTCATACGCTTAGGCTATATTCTTGGACATGGATTTTTTGGGACCTTAAGTAGGATTTTTGGGGTGGATAAACGGAATAACCGATTAAAATTGTACGTAGTCAGGGAAATTATCAAGCATGTTGAATACCAGCTTAAATTGTCCGTATATTCAAATCACAACTGTAATTTTTTGACAGTTGTATAAAATGGCTATAACACGAAAAATTGACGTGGGATTTCTATTTTCTTAGCAATTATTTTCCCAGACATCAGACATTTCAGTTTTGTCTATAATTTTAAGGCTAGTAACAACCAATACCAGTAGTTAATAAGAATAGCTAGTACAACTTATAATAAGTGAAGGTATCTTTCAATCTAATACGACGATGGTAAATTCTTTCATCAACCATTATCTTAAAAAACTTTATATCTATTTACAGACATGTCTTAGCCAGTGGATCAGCGGACAACACAGTTCTGTTATGGGACTTGGACCAAGGCACGCCGCACACCAAAATAGACTGCTTCGAAGATAAGGTGTGTAGTCTTTGTCAATTAAAACTTTATAAAACAACCAAACCATTTCAGTATTTTCTGTGAAAATAATAATATACCTATAGTCTGTCCCAAAAGGAGCTCGTAACTATAAGCTAAGTAATGACAGCCGTACCGATCGGTCGATCAGGTTAAGCTACGCTTGCCGTGATTGGTCCGTGGATGGGTGACCATCTTTAAATATCAAGTCCCATCCGTGCCTCGGAAAGCACGTAAAGCCGTTGGTCCCGGCTGTCATTCGTGGATCTTTGGTAGTCGTTACGGATCGTCAGAAGCCCGAAAGTTTAACAACCAGTCTTACTCAACTGGGTTGTGGAGGTCAGATAGGCAGTAGCTTCATGTAACGTACTGGTATTCAGCTGCATCCGGTGAGACTGGAAGCCGACCCATGGGAAAAGTATAGGCAGACGATGAATTGTTGGAAAAAGTAGAGCAATATAAGTTGAAACAGATGAATGTGTTACTAATTCCCTTTAATTATATTGCCTAAGAATTTAACCTGAACAGGTTTTGTTTACATTTCATCTGATACTTTTGGAATAGACCATACCTACTTAGCGTTTGGAATTTTGACCTTTACTATTTCTGTAATATAAAGAACGATGAGTCGTCAATCCCCTACCTGAGCGAAATTATCGAAACACGCATTTCTAATTCGCCCTTTTTTGTTGAAACAACAAAACTTGCAGACTGCTCATATTCTCTCCTTTGGCTTACATAACATTGAAATATATCGTCTATAGCAGTGTTCATAATCTCAGATAATATACATTCCATCGTCATTTAATCAGTTATCTACGTTAGCAAAATGTATTCTAAGTTGAGTTTTGAGTGACCAGACAAAATGACCTAATAAGTTTTTGGTTACAATGGAATTTGAACTTTGTTAAGTTATGCCATTCAGTTTGTTGTTCCATAACCTGTAAATTATCTCAAATTCTTAATTCAAGTATATATTACCTCTCACAGGTCCAATCTTTAGCGTTCCATCCCTTAGAAGCCCAGACCCTAGTGAGCGGGTCGTGTGACGGCAAGGCCCGCGTGTCGGACTGCCGCACGCCCGAGGCGCACCGAGCGTGGAGCTTGGCGCATGAGATCGAGCGCGTCGTGTGGGCCGCACAGAACCCCTTCTGCTTCGCCGTGAGTAAAGTATTTTAGTAAAACCTATACATATAAAGACAAAAAAATCATTAAAAAAAACTATCAAGGCTATCAATCTAATTTTTTTAGATAACCCTGATAGTTTTTTTTAAATGTTTTTTTCTTTTGAGCACTATGCGAAGTGATTGAAAAAAACAAAAAATTGGTCAAAACTTTTGAACCGTACAAAACTTCACCAACATTCTCAGAGTTAAAAATTTTGGAAATGATTTTGCCCACGCCCCTATTCAATTTGATCCATACTTCCAGGGACACCCTGTATAGCACATATCTTTAATTAACCAGAGTCTCTTGCTTCTTGTCACTTTATTCATGAAAATGAACAAACAAAAATTACGATTTTCACTTGATATCTTCTTATTATTGGCGAATTAAAAAGCCATTGTATCTCGCGTGGATCCACGTTCAATACGAAGATATGAAGGGTTAAAACTGTCCTATTATATTTAGACACTATTAGAAAACCAAGTTCGATGCGTCTCCAATTCTCCATACTTACAGGTGCTACTATCTACGAATAATAAAATGTCAGGAAGCGCGAACTATGAACAAAACCAACGAGACATTCGGCTCTAAACTTCACTACATTGACAAAATACTTCGAGTATTCCGTATTCGAACGAAAGAACACACATGCAAATAAGCCAATCAGCTGCGCTCGCGTAAAGCGTTGTATTCCGTCAAGCGTCCGTGATTGGTTCTGGTACGCGGTAGCCTTTTCGACAACGCCTATCGCGGTAAACATTAGCGTGGTGCCATTTTGGAGCTTGGGTTACATTTCTTGGCTTTAATTATTCGTAAGCTACTATAGTGCGAAGTTTAACTATCGATGAGTTGACTCACGGTGGTAATCTTACCATTTCATACGTTTCAGATGAGTAATAACACCGGTGAAGTGGCCTACGTAGATTGCAGGCAAGACGAACCTCTATGGATATTGGACGCGCATGACAAGGAGGTCACCGGGCTCATACTGAGCGACCGGGTGCCCGGCTTAATGATCACTGTCAGTATGGACGAGAAACTGAAGACTTGGGATATCTCTGGGTAAGATTAAATAAGCATCACACTTAATATTATAAATGCGAAAGCTTGTGAGTGTGTTTATATGTTTGTTACTTCTTCACGTTCAAACGGCCGGACCAATTTTGATAAAATTTTGTATGGAGGTAACTGACACCCTGACTTTTTCCGATTCCGATATTTCCACGGGATCTACATTGTGCGGGTGAAACCGCGGGGCGCTGCTAGTTATCTATATTTATACCAATAATAAAGTTGAAGTTTTTGTTTGTTTGATCACGCTAATCTCTGAAACTACCAGTCGGTTTTTATTTTTTTTTTTTGTATTTGATAGCCCAAAGTACCATCCCGTGGTCGCATGCCGCTGTACTAACATACTTGCCATGGTAGCATGCGACCACGGGAAGGTACTTTCTTGTTTCATCCTTTTCAGTAGTCGGTTTTTAGTTTTTAAACTTATTTTTTTTTTCATACTTTTTAGAGCGTGTTTTTTAGAAATTATTCCTAACTACCGGGTGTATGCAAGCAAAGCCGTGAGCAACCGCTGACGGTAGTTGTTTAGGAGTTATGAGGGAACAGATGAACATACACACATACATACCGGTTAAAATCATAACCCTCTTTTTTGCTTCGCCGTAGTCGGGTTATAACATCCTCATTTTTTATAAAACTCCCATCACTAATACTTCGTTTTCGCTTAGCGGATTAACGACAGTTAGCGCCATTTTTTTTTACGTATACGCGTGTGTTATAGATAGCATTATAAAATATATGTAACTATAACTATATATATACATATATCACCCAAATGATAACCTATGAATGTCAGAAATGTCTCTATAGTTATTTACTGTGTTATATGTGTATGTATGTTCTTAAGTTTTCAGGGACAGGTTATTATGAAGTAAAGCACAGAAAGACAAGCTAGGCATTTATTTCAATTTAGGCTTGTCAGTAAACAATCAGAAAGCTAGTCGTCCGTTCCAAATCTAGGTCATCAAGGACAAGAAACTCCTTGGAAACAATCTTAAAGTAATATATCAACATTTCTCACATTGACATATATTGGCCATAATATAACATATACAGAACACCAAGTTATCAGCAATAATCAAGATAATAATATCTGATTTGTGGTGCAAGAGAGCTGAAATGTTGAAGTTACTTAGTTTTGTTTTCTTCGTATCACCAATAAAACGTCATCCATTCTTGCAGCCGATGTTTCTACTAATCTTTCCTTGTCACGCATACAATGGCCCCGATTCTGTTGTTCACAAACTAAATTAAGTTGAGTTCAGTGCATCTTTTTCTTTTTATTTCATTATGAAAAGGACAGAAGATAAATATTAGTTTAGTTCTGTCAAATAAGTCAGCGCCTGACGTAAATTGACGTATTTTTAGTAGCCAATTTTTTAATAATGTCTAAACTTGTTTATGGATTATCTAATTTGACGGGACTAAACTAATATTTATCTTCTGTCCTTTTCATAATGAAATAGAAAGGAAAAGATGCACTGAACTTAAATTTAAGACTATGCCGGCCGCACAGTGGCGCCCTCATCGTGTTTTTGGTTATTTCATACAATTTAGAATGGAAATGCAGAAAATAAGCACGTTAAGTTGTGCTTCACAAGATTATACGTTGTTATTAATAGACGCGGTAGTTTTATATTGTTTAGTTTTATTATAATCCTTAAAACGGAATATGGTGGCCACTGTTATCCGTTTTAAGGATTATAATAAAACTAAACAATATAAAACTACCGCTTCTAATAATATTAACGTATAATCTTGTAACAAGAATACTGTACTCAGGATTTTGTAATATCTTAATTTAAAAGAGTGTCCTTGGAGTTTCTTGCCCGTTCTTCTCCAAGAGATCTACGTTTTGGAATGGGCAACTAGCTTCAACTTTCTGACTAACTGACCGACTAGTTAATTTTGACAATTCAAAAGTGCCTGGAAATGGTTTAATTGAAATAAATGCTTTGAGTTTGTAAAACACAACTTAACGTGCTTATTTTCTGCATTTTCATTCTAAATTGTATGAAATAACCAAACAAACGATGAGGGCGCCACTGTGCGGTCGGCATGGTCATAATTTAGTTTGTGAACAACAGAATCGGGGTCAGTAACCGCTCTCATTCCTCCCAGCGCCGAGCCGGTGCAGGTGTCGGAGCGCTCGTGTCGTGTGGGGCAGGCGCTGTGCGCGGCCGCGTGTCCCGAGGCGCCCTTCAACGTCGCGGTCGGCGGCGACAACAAACAGAACTATATCGAGCTTGTCGACTTGAATGTCAGCGAGCAGTGTGAGTGTTGCCTTACCTATGTATTTAATTTTTTTTTTATGCCACCATACTGTGAGGTTGTTATGGTTGCCGCCAGATAACAAAAAAATAAAAGTCATTGATCCGACTTGTACCAAGAAGTCAAAACTTATTCGATATAGATCGCTCGTCATACATAACTGTCGGTAATACTGCTTCGGTCGAGTTTCATAATAGCGTCAAGGACGCCCCTTACCGCGATACGTTTGTGTTGATCGTATTAGCGACACTGCCTTTACATTTTTTTCGTATCGTTTTGAAATATTGGTAAACATTGGTAGACATTGGTGTCAAAGACTTTTTTGTCATCTGGCGGGCAACTAAAGTATGTTTTTTTAGCATATTGCAGATTGTCTAATGGGATTCGTTTATTTGTTTCAGTTATGAATCGGTTCTCGTCTCGGCCGCTGATAGCGCTCCCTACACCAAGCGAGGAGGCTATGGAGTCATAGAATTGTTTATATTTAAGTATAATAATAATCATAAAATGTTATTTTTTGTTTATTTTAAACCTGCTATTTTTTGTTTATTAGGCTCTCCCCCACAGGCGCGTTATTATCGATCGATAATATCGGATGCGTCATTGCTATAAGGCGTCCCGATTCCTTTCCGACACAGCTCCGTTTTCATTGTCCGGTATTTCCACCGTGTGCATGTAACCTGCACTACCAGGCTCCCGCCCGCACTACACTTTACTTTCGTTATTACGCAGGTTTGTGTAAGATCGTATGCGTCCTAATAAAAAATGTTCTAAGAACTCATATCAGAATGTGGCAAGACGGAAGAACACAAGCGTCCTACTTCTACTGCATCGTTATTATCGCAGCAGTGTGTAACTTCGTAGCCGTCCTAATACAAAATCTACTGAAAACAGATATTGCAATAATGCAACCGATATTATCGACCGATAATAATAACGCGCCTGTGGGGGAGACCCACTGTACTGCACTTTTTGTTTGAAAGGGTATACTTCCGAGGTGGTCCCATTGTCACCAAGTCGGAATCTGATGAGGGAATCCCATGGAAATCGAGGGAAACCCTCAAATTTTATAGGCACACCTATAGCGATTTGGGTATTTTTTATAGTAACTCGTGCATTTGCTCTCGGAAAGCACCATTTAGTGAAGTGGAACTGATGATGAAGACCACAGATGGCCATCGGAACTACTCAATTATAAGTATTTTACGGGTTCGGGCATAACTCCTACATTTATAGACGGATTTGCAAAATTCTTTTTTTGTTTGAAAGATGTGTATTTCGAAAAGGTCCCATTCAAATTTTGTAAAGATCTGATGATGAGTTTCGGAGACAGACAACGGTACTCTTCAATAAATGCCAGCAAATCAACCGCGATTGCTGCTATCGCATATGTTTCCATTGTTTACGCAATCACACAACATAACATCGCGTCTGTACCCTTTAAAGCGGTACGCAGATGTGTTCAGCCGGCCGATTCTGTAAAAATCTCACCGTGATAACTTAGGTCAAGTGAGCTATCAATAGGGGTAATCCCTAACATCACGTGGAGTGACAGCTCACTTCACCTTAGTTTTCACGGTGAGATTTTTACAGAATAGCACTACAGTATACCATGGTACACCCTCACAAAAAGTATGTAAACACTAGCGTTATACACCCTCATTTCCCTGTTGCAAGTAGTGTTATGTGAATTTGTGTGAGGTAGATACAACTAAAAAGTGAAAAATAAAAACTTTTTTACAAAAAAAAACAACCGACTTCCAAAAAAAAAAAACACTACAAAGTGAAAAATAACTTTAATTTCGGAAGTCGGTGTCAAAAAACGACAATGCGCAAACAGCGACACCGACTTCCGAAATTAAAGTTATTTTTCACTTTGTAGTGTTTTTTTTAGGAAGTCGGTTGTTTTTTTTTTGTAAAAAAGTTTTTTATTGATTTTTTTTATCGTATGCTGCACTGTACGTCATCAACGGCGGCTGTCGCTGAAAACCATCGCTGGGTTCTGTCTGTCTCGCATAGTCTTAGCATTATCCTGAGGAATGGCCGCTTTGCGTGGATGTGACGTATATTTTCCCCATCTTGTTATTTTTTTTGTGTTTTTTCTCTGCTTATGTTTACCGCAAATAAACCAGCCCACCATAAACATAAAAAAGAAACATATCGTAACGGTCTATGTTGATATCAATGGTATTTTATTTGTCATTTATATCATACATAATAATGTACATTTTCGGTCGAGCCCATCGCCGATCATACCAACACATACCGTTCTGGCGGACCCCGTGACTGTCCACCATTGTCTACAATTTGGAGCGACCATCGCTGCAAAAAGAAATCACCATTTTACTATAAAAAAGTAGGGGTTTCCAAATAAAACAACATTTTTATAACAATTGAGATTATGTATTAGCAACATATCTTAGATTACCTAGATAAAAATCATAAAAGCAATGAAAATGTATAAACTGCTCGATAATTCTGAACTAAAAGCATTTTTAATACTGCAATTCTGGTTTTGATACAATAAAATATTAAAAATAAGCTGCTAGCGACCCAAACTTGGTCTTTGTATAAATGTATTTGAACACGATTTGAACACCAGCAGTGTATATTTATAAAAATGTTTAACATTTTTTTTATCAATTTCAAAATTGGATCACAGCCAAATAAACTGGTAAGTAAATGATATTTAGACAAATATGTCTTATAAAAATATTTTGTGTGGGCAACACACGTTTTTAAAATATTATTGCTCTGTGTTTTCAATACTATCCGAGGTTCGCAGTGAAGAGTTGCCAGATTAAATATTAAGCTCGGTATAAAAAGTTAAATATAGCTGTTTAAATCTGGCAACCCTGGTATTGAGCAATAATGTGGTGTCTTATGGTAACTCTTAACAAGAAAACGTGCAATCGACTATATAAAACCAAGAGTTTGATAACTTGAGGTCTGAAGAACTAAATTAGTTAAGGGGTCGCCACTTTCGCATGTCCCTTAATATAATAAAGTTTTGGTAAAAAATGCGATGTTAATCTTATAATTTTCCACATAGTATCCAATATTGAAATGCAAAGTTAAAATTACGGAAGAATACCATGAACAAGCCTAATTTTTCAATAACAATTGTGTATAAAAAAGTTTGTTCGAGTCTATGATTCGCACTAATGATTTTGACATGAATCTTATGCCTATTCGTTGTACGAACTAAAATAAAATCTAGAAGCAGCAATGGCCACAATAACATTCCTTGGTATTTCGCTAAGTTGTGGTCAAACGCGGCTAGAGCATAAACTAATAATAAAATAGTCTACAGTTTTGTAGAAACGCTTAAACTGAGCTTGCTGTATTTACTTCATGATAAAAACACGTTAATAACAGTTCAAAATTATTTGAAGTATTAACTTTTAACTGACAATGGGACATATTTGTCAAAATTTACACATTTTCACGAAATGTGCAGAAAATTTATGAAAGAAACTTGTTAAATTGTCAGATTGTCGCTTGTCAATTTTTACTAAATAAGCCCCAGATTGTTAGAAACTTCGAATCTGTCTGAAGAGTTCGTCAAGCATCTTGTTCAGTTATAAAAGCTGTATTTATCAGACACTTCTTGAAAAACATTCCGGTATCTTGATATTTATTTCATGCACAATATAATCTGTAAATATGTTTAGTTATTTTAATAAACTTCATTATAATATCTGTATATTATAAAAATATTATCTTTATTGGAATAGATTGTAATTATTAGATAAATATATATTTTACTATGTAGGTTCTTTTTAAATCAACATAAATGCGATGTAGACTAAAAAATTATGCTTCGTTCATAGCTCTATCGTGAATGAGGCACTAATCAATCAGCGATACTATTTTGAGCTCGAATTTAGGCTCGAAACAACTTGTCTAATTTAAAAAAAATATTGTCATGTTTTCTACATTTTAAGTTACAGCCAATAATTGCATATTTTCTATCGCAATTAATCTCCCATTTCCACAAAGTATCGCTGACATGAACTCGATGTAGTATATTTACTCTATGTAAAAGGAACTACTTAATATGTGTACCATGAAAATAGCAAGTGTTAGATTTTACATGGAATTTTAATTTTGATGTTTCACTTATATCCTCTTTTCACAGAATGAGGATACAGAAGAACAAACATAACTTCGATTTTGACAGATCAGCAGTGCTATTCTGGAAAAATCTCCCGTGAAAACTAAGGCGAAGTGAGCTGTCATTCCACCTGATGTTAGGGATTGCCCCTGTTGATAGCTCACTTCACCTAAGATAACACGGTGAGATTTTTACAGAATCGATCGGCAGATTCGAGAGGTCGTAGTTTACGTTACGTTTTGTCTCTGTATCTTTTACAAGGTTTCTTCGACTTTTTTGAACCTTCGAAAACTTTACTAAGCTCATGGTATTTATATTTAATTATACTAGGTAATCAGATTTACTTAGCGCGTGGTATGTTAATGAATAAAATAAATAACTTAAAAAGATTTAGCGAGTTGGTGTACCATATTGATTAAGATTCTCCTTTTAATCTAAATTTAAAACATTGTATCGTAGTAGTCTGTATAAGGCATGATGGGGTTGGCGTGTCCATTGGGATAAAAACTCCAATTAATCAATAAAGATTATAAAAAAAATAAATAAATAAATAACTTATTGAATGCGAGATACTCTGAGTGGGAACTATTATACTCTATAGCTGTGCAATTGTCTAATTAAATTACCTTTCCGTTACCAACATTAATCTCTTCGTACTAAAGTTGAAGGTCGTGTGAGCGGAGTTTGTATCGGTATAAATTATTTTAAAACTTCACGAATGGCGGTACTTGAATGTACGGCAGTCAGCCCCACTACCATCCTACTGAATGGCTAATATAGTTACGAGTTTATTTAATAAATAAGAAAAAATCGCCGCACTTATGTCTTCAAAACGTGGTTTTCGGGTCCAAACCCAAGTTTTGATGTTTCAAAACCATAAGCCAACGCTCACAAAACCGTCAACCTTTACGCATAGTGGTCACAAGTATGACTGCGCAATTTGACATACAAAGTACACTTTCTGAAACTTTTACCAAAAACTTTCAAAACTTTTTAAGGGCGAATTTCACCAATGAAACGGAACGCGATCAGCACATCTAAGCCGCGTTCAAGAGCTGTCAGTGTCAATATTCTACGACAATGATGATGCATTGGTGAAATGCGACCTTTGTATCTCAAATTGCACTATTATATTCGCTAACGAAGACCACAATGCACAAAAAAAGCAAACAAAACATTTACTCTTCAGCGGGGAACTTGGTGACGGCATCATTCATAGCTCTCGCCATATAGTCCACATTCGAAGGGTTCAGTCCGCACACGTTGATGCGGCCTGACTTCAGCAGGTAGATGTGGTACTCTTGTACCAGGTGCTCGGCCTGGCGCTGCGTCAGGCCAGTGTAGGAGAACAGGCCGATTTGTTTGACTATGTGGTCCCAGTTGCCGGGGGTGCCTAGTCTGAAAGTTAGAAAAAAAAAGCTTACTAACCATAACCATTAGGAAGTTTACAGAAATAATTTCTCAGCCCTCAAAGTCCGGCTCGGTAGATAACTGTGGTGCTATTCTGTAAAAATCTCACTCTGGAAACTTAGGTGAAGTGAGCTTGGAGTGAGCTGTCAATCGTGCCGATCCCTAGCATCACGTGAAATGACAGCCCATTTCACCTAAAGTCCGTCTCTTAATTAGCTACAGTATAAAATTACACCTCTTACTGTCATTTCGTAAAAAAAAATGTTGCCACACTCTTTACTAGTGATGTGATTAAAATGCAATGAAATATCGTTTTCATTTAGATATTCGAAATTGACCAATTTTGATTTAACCATAAACAATTAAATATTCTTTGTATTGATCCGATAAATGTATGTGTTGTAGTTTGAAATCAGAGTAAATACATTGTCTATTCAAAATAATATTTTTGTTCAAAGTTTTACTCTAAAACAACTAGTTCGATCTAAGAAATATTGTTTTTTTTTTTTTATAAATTAACGTTTTCATTAAGGAATAACGTTTATTAAACAGGGTTATTTGCAAAACACTAAAAACCTCAAAAATAAGAATATTTAAAAGAAATATTTGTGATTAGAATTAATGCTTTTTATAAATCCAATACGATCACAGATGTGATGAAGAAACAATAATTAGGCATTGCTCAATGTTTTTGTTGTAAACTTATATTATCCTGAATTTCATTATAAATATCATCCTCTAATAATATTATCCTCTTTTATAAAATCAATTTAACATGGATCGATTTTGAATTGCATATTGTTACTTGAATGAATCGCAACTGCAATTGCAATTGTTACTTATTCGTTATTAGTACCGTTGCTTCAAATCAATCAAGATAGCCTACAAGTCCGTAGCCGTCCACAGACGGCGACATTCAGCTGCGACACTACTAGTTTCTATAAATTTCTGATAAGGGGGTGAAGGGCGAGCGTTTTGGGGGACTGTCTTATGTATTTTTTACGTTCGAAAAGAGCCGATTCTCATGCCTAATTTGAATAAATAACTTTAAATTTTTTCTATGAAATACATGGCAGACGACGTGTCGCTATCTATAGGTTTATATGTAGGTTTGTATGTGAACCTTTTTGTCCAAAATATTGCTCAAATCATTTGATTTTCATTAACACGCTCGGACATGGTTCTTATTATTATTAAGTAGTTGTAGTGTTTAGTATTCATCACATAAAATAAAAACCACATCATTCAACTTACTTGATAAGCCCTGCTCTCAATGCTTCTCTCATCTGTATGACCCTGGTGGACATTAGCTTGATGTGTTCCCTCCTGCACAAATCAAACAAAATAATAACACCTGTCACCTGTCATCTGTGCGTGATGTCACCTCCATGTAAAACAAATGTATGTTAAGGGGCCGTGCACGAAATTGGCTGATTTTGATCAATTTTGTTCATTCGTTGTGGGAAAGGGAAAGAAAATTTAAACAAAATTATTTATGAATTGAAGAGTTTAGTTCTTTGTCTTGCATGTGGCTGAAAGGGATTTTTCAAAAAATTTAAGGATTCATGGAAAATCACTAAATTTCGCAACAAGTTTTCTGAAAAATGACGCGAGACTGACGTTTGATTATCCGTTTACAAGAAACTACTTTTGATTTTGAACATTAAAAAATATCATCAGCATCATTATATGGTCTACTTGCACGTGGCTGAACCACTTTTTTCAACTTCAATACAAAATATAGCAGGAAAAAATGTTGAAATAACATAATTTTTGGAAAAGTTCTAGACAAATAAGTATTTTTTTCTATTCCTTAGAAATACTTTTAAGAAATTTTAAAAATTGCCTATTAATCTTAAGCTAACCATTTAATAGAATCTAAATTTTATTTTATAAATAAACATTAACTTCATTTCGTAAATAAATGGCAAAATGAACTATATTATTGACCGCGCACAATCGATCCCGTCAGTAGCGACCGGGCCTTCCCAGCGTGAGGACGCGTCACTTTGTATGGCAGGCGCGTGCGTTCTACGTAAACATAATTTTCAGAAATTGTACGCCGACTACCATATTTTGATCCGGTAAGTATTAATTTTATTTTAAGTAAGTACTTTGTATATTTATGGAGAACATTAAATCTTTTGATTTACATTTTGATCCGGTAAGTATTAATTTTATTTTAAGTAAGTACTTTGTATATTTATGAAGAACATTCAATCTTTTGATGTAAATATAAAATACTGGTATGCGCGTGTTGTGTCACTTGGATGGTTCTTAGCTATATAGTTGGACTCGGCTGGCGCTGTTGTCATTTTTATAGTTTTTGAGGTTGCTAAAGTCGATAGCCGGTGAGTTCAAAAAGTAAATCCAAGATGGTGCCTGCGAAAATTCACTAAATTTTCGTCACGGGTGTCATTTTCATAGTTTTCGAGGGTGCTAAAGTCAGTAGTGAGGTCAACATATGAAACCAAAATGGCGGTTGCGAAAAAATTCAAATGTTTAGTCATTGATGTCGTTTTCATGATTTTCGAGGGTTTTAAAGCCGATAGTGAGGTGAAACTGAAAATCCAAAATGGCGACTGCGAATATTTTCTAATTTTTTGTCATCAGTGTCGTTTTCATGGTTTTCGAGGGTTTTAAAGCAGTGACGTTGTAAATACAAAATGGCGGCTGCCAAAATTCTCAAATTTTTTATCATGACTATCGTTTTCATAGTTTTCGAGGGTGTTATAGTCGATGTGAGGTCAAAATGTAAATCTGAAATGGCGGCTGTGAAATTTTTGTTTTTGTTTAAATCATACGTGAGAAGGAGCCTTGTTCCTGACGGAGGTCCCCCCACCACACACATATTTTTTTTAATGGTTCTTTAATGCTTTGGTTTGACTAATCAATCGATGGAGTGTTTTAGTTATTGAGCCCAACACTGCCTATAAGTTACTGGTATTAATACAGAAATTTGTTTTAGATAATGGGTCAAAAGAAAGAATCGCATCACCAAAAAAAAATGTTAGAATCTGTTTGAACAGATTCTAACAAAACGTGATTCAAATCAAATCGCTACGGCTTCATCTCAAGAACTTGTAAACTTTTACTTTTGATCAGCGCTAGAAGTGCACAGAAGTATTTACGAGTACATTGAAAATCGATGACAATGCAATTTCTGAAAAGACAGTAATTACTGGTGATATGTTGTTTACTGTTGAATAAAGTTTTTTTTTTATTAAATTACTAATAAAAAAATACAACATGTTTTTTATTGAACTCTTCCTATTTCATTCATAACGAACTTCATTTTTTTTTACTAAAAATATAATATTTACCTATACAATCACAAGACTAGAAATAAACTCAAGTAGGTTGATGAAATTAAAATACTGTAGGCGGGCAGCCCTATCGCGTATTTACGTACAGTCAACAGCAAAAGTAGATGATGAAAATCAGAAATTCAATACTAATTAACGGACGGAGTTCGCGTCAGAACTGTGTGGCGTCGAAGTAGTAAATGTTTGGTGTAATTTACAATCACATAACGACACTTCGACGCCACACAGTTCTGACGCGAACTCCGTACATTAGTATTGAATTTCTGATTTTCATCATCTACTTTTGCTGTTGACTGTACCGCGCGGCTGTACGTAATTATTTCTAGAACAGGACCGAGTCACAACACTGTAATAATATTACCGTGCCTCAATGTTATTGAATGTCTAAAATATGTAGGTACCTAAATGCATATAACACCAAATTGTACCATTTTTATGTTGGTTGTGGTAATTATACTACACGAATACTACACTAGACAAACATTCCAACTTTTATTTCTTAACCATATATATATGAATAAAAAAATATCATTTATAGGATCAAAACGGTTTAAGTGATCATTACGCTCGATCTTTAGGCGTGTGTGCGTGAACGGTGCACACAAACATAGCATCGCAATGAATTTACTTAAACTCTAGCGAGGGAATTTTGTGCACGGACTCTTAATATACACACAGCCACATGCCAGGCATCGAGGTAAACTCCCAAACAGCCCGGGATGTATAGCAGTGAGGTATGTGTGTGCGTGTCTATATTAGCATGCATTTCGTTTTACATGAAGGTGACAATTCAGTGCATCTTTTTCTTTCTATTTAATTACGAAAAGGATAGACGATACATATTAGTTTAGTCCTGTCCTGTGTAATTAGTCAGCGCCTCACGTAAATTGACGTATTTTTAGTAGCCAATTTTTTAATCACGTCTAATCTTGTCTATGGATTATCTAATTTTACAGGACTAAACTAATATTTATCTTCTGTTCTTTTCTTAATGAAATAGAAAGAAAAAGATACACTGAACTTAAATTTAGTTTAGTTTGTGAACAACAGAATCGAGGCCAATATCGAGGTAGCGAGCTAAACTGCGATCGTGAGGCATCGCAGTGACGCATCTTCGACATGTTATCACTCTTAGGCCCGTATTACAGAACGTCTCACAATATTCAAGCGTTATTTAAAACTAGATTCAAGCCATTTGATTGGTTGAAACTAGTTTAAAGTAATGCTTGAGTACTGAGTGACGTTCTGGAATACGGGACTTAGGCTGAGTTGAATGAATGGCCACTTCCACTTACCACTCATCGAACAGCTGCTTGTTGGACAAGACGTTGGCAACGACGCGTGCGCCGTGCGCGGGCGGGTTAGAGTACATGCCGCGCACGATCCACGTCAGCTGCGACTTCATGGCCGCCACCAGCGACGCGTCGTTGATGACGATGGCGAGGTTGCCCACGCGCTCGTCTGAGAACGAACATCGTTTATTAGTTATAGTTAGGACAGAAACTATACATAACGACAAACTGAGAAAATTAGACAAAGGGGGCGAGTAATCGTATTATGTTTTACTCGGGAGAGATCGGTAAGCTTAGGTTACCATAGAAACAAGTTTTTTTTTTTGTCGAAGGAAGAGTAGACAAAATTACGGATTGTAGACAGATTTCTAAAGAAATCTGTAATTATATCTATTCTATTTATCATTTTGTCTATTCTATCTGTCATTTTATCTATTCTATTTGTCATTTATCTATTCTATTTGTCATTTTATCTATTCTATCTGTCATTTTATCTATTCTATCTGTCATTTTATCTATTCTATTTGTCATTTTATCTATTCTATTTGTCATTTTATCTATTCTATTTATCATTTTGTCTATTCTATCTGTCATTTTATCTATTCTATTTGTCATTTTATCTATTCTATTTGTCATTTTATCTATTCTATCTGTCATTTTATCTATTCTATTTGTCATTTTATCTATTCTATCTGTCATTTTATCTATTCTATCTGTCATTTTATCTATTCTATTTGTCATTTTATCTATTCTATCTGTCATTTTATGTATTCTATCTGTCATTTTGTCTATTTTTCTGTCGACAAAACCTGTTTCTATGGTGGTCATGGTACGCGCGCTGAACAGGGCTGCATTCGTCGTTGGCCACGAACAGAACAAAACAATGTAAAATAAGAAAAAAGCAAAGTACAATTTGAATTGATAAGTTATTTTTCAAGTCGAAATATTACGTAGTGGAATGGAATGACTTGGAAGTTAATTAGTGAATTGCGGCAGAAAAATAATGTGTAATTTAATTTCTGATTTCATTCAAACTTTCAATCAAAGTGTTTTAAGATATAACGATAGACTCACTGTATAACCCGAAGTTCTTAGCGTAGGACTGAGCGCAGACGAGCTCGAAGCCTCTCTTGACAAAGTAACGCACTGCCCACGCGTCCTGGTCCAGGTCGCCTGACGCGAAGCCCTGGTACGCGCTGTCGAAGAATGGGAATAACTTGCGCTCCTAGAAAGATATATTATGAGGTTGTAGCACAGATATAGATAGACCTATATAACGCAAGTATCACGATCTGTATGAAAACCAAGCGTTCCATTTTTTTGACTACCTACTATGACGTCACAAGCGCTCTTTCTCACTCACGCTTACCCAGCCACCAGTACACAGCCTATCGATTCTGTAAAAATCTCACCGTGATAACATAGGTGAAGTGAGCGTGAAGCAAACTATCAATGGAGGCAATCCCTTACATCAGGTGGAATGACAGCTCACTTCACCTCAGTTTTCACGGTGAGATTTTTACAGAATAGCATTGCAGGACTGAGCGCGAAAGTGGCGGCTTAAGATTTTTGAACGTAAGTTGGTGCTATTTTTCTCACGCGAAGTAGTTGCTCTTGCGTTATCTAGGTATATCTATATCTGTGGGTTGTAGTTACCTACCTAAAATCATGGGTTAATTCTGGATAAAAGGATTACTTTGAAATTAAAATAACAGTATTCTCAAACAAGTTTGGTTGACATAAATAAAAACTATAGACCCCCCTTGGCGCGTTTTTAAACTCTTGAGAAAGAATGGGAGATTTATTATCATTTGAATTTTGAGAAATTTATAATGTAAACAAAAATGTGGAATTGTAAGGGTCCCTTCAACTGTTGAAGAGTTTACCAAACCCATTAAAAATTTTTACCAGTAAGTTTGGTCCAGACCACGCTATGAGACATGCTTGTCGTGGTTACGTGTACAGTCAGCAAAGGAGATAAGTATGCAGGGTCGTCGAATATAGTTGAAGTTTACTAAGAAACCGATTGATGTTTTCGAATGAAATTTAACTTGATAAATGAGGTGTTTGTTTTCTATTAATTAAATAAAAATTGTATTCGAAAACATCAATCGGTTTCTTGTTAAACTTCAACTATATTCGACGACCCTGCATACTTATTTCCTATGCTGACTGTACTTCAGACGAGACCAAATTAATGTAGTCAGGAAAAACCACGTTCCCAATAAATTGAAACAGTAAACCCGAAGCATTTATAATGTTTTAAGCGACGAAAAAAAAAAGGAAAAGTTTCTAAGTCGACGTGTATTTTTTTTATGTATGGCCATGCATAACTTTACACAATCACATACCTCCATAACGTCAGCAATTTTCTCCCACTGCTCCTTAGTTGGATCAATTCCGGTGGGGTTATGTGCGCAAGCGTGCAACAAGACCACAGAGTTCTCGGGCGCACTGCTCAGGTCCTCTATAAAGCCGTCGAAGTCTATGGCGCGATTCTTCGCGTCCCAGTAGCGGTACGTGCGGGCGTTCGTGAAACCGGCCTCCAGGAACACTAGGCGATGGTTGTCTGTTGACGTTGAAATAATAATAAATTAGACTTCATTGAGGAAAGAATCGACGAGTCGTTACGGGTAGTCAGAAGCCCAAACCTTTTTTTTTTTAAGGATGGGAAATCATCAAAATGACACCTCCCGCTCTGAGTGGAGCAGAAGGGAGTGTCAGACTCTTACTGACTAAAACCCACCCGTGTTCCTTCCTTAGCCCTTTATGTTCCGGGGTAGCGGTAACCTTTTCGGACAATCCCGCTGCCCAAGCCCAAAGTCTGAGAACCAGTTTTACCAAGACGTATCGTGTTACCTAGCAACTGGATTGTGGTAGTCAGATAGGCAGTCGCTCCATGTGTAATACTGGTACTCAGCTGCATTTGGTAAGACTGGAAGCCGACCCCAACATGGCCGAGGAAAAGGTTCGGCAGATTGATTGATTGAGGAGAGAGTCTTGAGGATAAATAGAGTACTAGATAACATCGCGCCTGTCAAGCCAGCCACCGACTGGTGGCGCCGACTGGTGGCGCGACTGGTGGCCAGGACGGCCACCAGTCGGTATGCATTTAAGCGGAAATTGCAAAATTATTTTCAACACAAGTAGAGTAGTGTGATCTCAACATCTCTCTCCCTTGAGTTTGTATATATATATATATATATATCATTAGTACAAGTTTATATATTTAGTATAGTATGTATGTGTATATAACCTATTTATGTATTTGTGTATCTAGTTTTAACAGGTTTTTTTTTTCTTCATTGTTCCTCTCAACTTAAGCACCTGCCATCTAATCTCTTCACCACCCTTGGTTGACTGGTAGAGAATGCCTAAGGCATTAAGTCCGCCTTTGTACCTTTTTGTGCGAAAAGTTTAAATAAATAAATAAATAAAGGATAAAGGCATAGCCAGAGCTGTAGGATATGCAGATTTCGCTAAGTAGCTATGTTATAAGATGTGCGTGTGAACTGAGGGACCACACTGGGAATTCGCGAAATGAAAATCCTAGGATTTAGTAGTAGACTTAAAACAATTGTAGAATGAATCTGGGAATTTGTAAAACATTGTGTTTTCTTGTCGGCATTGGCGTGTTGGGCACGTTTTCATTTGTCTGCTATACACGACCGTGGTGGTCAACGGGTTAAGAAAGGGCCGAAGCCTGCCGGGGCAGCGGGATTGTCCGAAAGGGTTACCGCTACCCCGGAACACAAAGGGCTAAGGAAGGAACACGGGTGGGTTTTAGTCAGTAAGAGTCTGACACTCCCTTCTGCTCCACCCAGAGCGGGAGGGGTCATTTGATGATTTCCCATCCTCAAAAAAAAAAAAGCCTAGCACACACTTATCGAGTTATCTAATGCACTTTAAAGTTATCTAAAGATAGTCATACAACTCATACAAGTCAAGCACACTCCAATGGAGTATTTGTATACCGATTGTATGCTGTCGTTACCATTTGATGCGCTCTAAGCTTATGTGGATTGATAGAAAGATAAAACGTTTATTCAGTGCAATAAAAGACACAATACAGGTACTTAAAAATAAACATCGAAGAAAAAAAACAAAGATTAAAAAGATAAATTGACCCATAGACACCTCAACATCTATTACGGTCTCGATCACTACTAGGCGGTTGTGTGTCTCATGGTTGCACCAAATGGGAGTCCAGCTCAGCATATGCCAGGTACAATACCTGACGCTGCTATTCTGCTGCATCCCGTTAGTGACACACGGATGTCGAGAAGACACATCTGAGTTCCAACAAAATGGTACCTACATAGTGCGGCGCGTCATATTAGAAAGGTGTTAAGTACCCACATCTTAATTGACTTGCTTTTAAAACCGACAGAAAGAAAGATTTTGACATTTTAAACTTAATAAATACTTGTGTAGTGGCTACTGGATTACTTGATTATCACAGACTCACAGTATAGGTAATAATGAATCAATGACTAGTTTGTGTTTTTAAGCGTATTTGTGTACGAGTTTACATGTTGTATGTTGGATTGACCTAAATAAGCACTCTAAAGTCTATTCAAAATTATGTTTCAAATTAATATTATTTCAAGTTAAACAAATATCAACTTTATTTTAATGGCAATTAAGTTGATTTCAGAGTGGCTAGGACTATTGATAAAGTTATAAAAAAATGTTTGAAGTTGTAGCGTAAACTGAACTTTATACTGTAGGATTTAAAGTTATTTTCCCATAAACTCATATTTGTTTTCTTAAACTCATTGTTTAGTCCTAAAGGGTTATTTTATAAGCTAACCTTTGTAGAGAGAGAATTAAACTTACTTATTTGTTTACATTTTTGGCAAATAAATCGCTAATGCAGATTTCCAGGGGGAAGTGCGCATTAATTTTTTTGCGTTAAATAAGGTGACTGGTAATTAGTGACCCGTAATTAAACACATGATTGTTTGAGATGTACTCATCATAACAAACAACTTTACCAAAGAAACGATTTTTTTAATTTATCTAGCGCACGACCCTAATCACCCCAATAGAGTATTGAGTACCTAACAAGAATAATACACCATCAGCTGTAATTTGGTTATTAATCCCTTTTTACAAACAAAACTAGTCCACTTTTACCATTAATCTATTTCATACAATTAACAAACGTAGAGGCTGCGCGTGCGGTTCAGTGAGGTCATGCATGAGCTTGGTAAATTGAAAAAATAGTTTTCAGCTGTAACATGATTCAAGTTTACCTACATATTAGGGCTATTTTTCTCAGTCTACAAATGGGCTGTAAAATAAAATTTACATACCCCAGGTAGGTACGGAGTAGTAGAAGTTGGTGTAGCCCAGGTGTTTCTTGAGCAGCTCAGCTCCGACGCGCAGACTGCCTGTTCCAGACAGGGTCTGTACTCCGAATGCCTGGAATTAAGACATGCCATTGATTATTATGGTGTTACCTTACTGTTTAGACAAGATGATTTAGTAGCTCTGTGATTAGAAAAAAAATGTGATCTCTCTGAGATCTTTATGCTTTACCATCTGGGTAAAATATTGTACGTTACTCTTTCCCGCCTTGTCGATCCTAGTTGTCGCAAGCGATTTCTAAGACTCGGTCATGGGCCGATCCCCGGGTCGGGCAGTGATTTTTTATTCAATAGGAAATTCTTATCAGGAACCCGGGGATGCTTGAGGGTTGTTTAAGTTAATAGAAGCATGGCAGGCCAGCTCCCTATTAGGTACACGGACATGAAGCGGTATCTACAAACGCCACATGCAAACTACGCGTCATACTGACGTCAAGCAAAATCCTGCATCTCGCAAGCAGAGTTTACCGCGCCACTACCATATATACAACGGCCCGACATGAATTATCGGGTAGTCTGAGGATGCTCCCTTTTCTATGGAGGTTGAGTGAACTTTACACCCCGTTCCTCACACGTCTATAGACATAACATAACTGTCGAACTAGAGGTGTAATTATTTAGTCCTCCAGACCGTATTCGACCATGGCGTCCAATCTCAACAGCGACTGCTTTCGGCGCGGGAGATATTATAGTGCACAAGTTCAGTGTGTTCGTAGACACAGGTGCACTCTCTCTTCCCTCACTCTCATGGTCCGATGGGACGGCAATCTGACGCGATCGGAGAGCTCAGGCGCAGGCCAACGGCTTTAACCGTTAAGCCGTCTAGGTTAAGCCTTAACATGTAAAGTGTAATTATACTTAGATCCTAAACAACGGTGTTATATGCCATGTTATTTACATTCGTATTTCATTTCGTATAAGTACGAAAAAAAACTGCTGAAACCAATCAGTCAGCCTCTCGAACCGTCGCGCTTGATGGCCGTATCAACTGACGATTGGGTTCAAAAGAGGTCATGACTGATCTGGTCAAGACCTTTCGTTGATTAAATTCAGATTTGTATCTATGAATCCGTATCAGTAAATTGCTTTCGTATCAACTAGCCTTGACGAGTCGAGGGGTCTTTGTTTCTACCAGTAGGAGATATAATGATATATTATTATTATGATGACATATTATATCATCATTTATGTATATCCGTGTTAATTTCAGAGATATAAAATTAAGGTAAGATTTAAAATATTTATTCCTCAAATGATTGCACCTACTACTGTTTGTCTCTGCATCACTCACAGGTTGACTGGTAGAAAATGCCTATGGCATTAAGTCCGCCTCTGTACATTACATGTATGTGCTTGAAGTATTAAATATAAATAAGATCTATCTGTACCTACAATTCAATTAGATATTAAAGATGTTTGCTATGCAAGTATCCATTATTAGACAAAGGCCTTTCCTATAAATTTCTATTCCATATCGAACAGTTTTGTGTATTTTGTATTCATTGGCTTTTCACGGCTTTTACTACTGAATGTATGTAGGTAGTTAGGTACTATATTTAGTGGCTCGAACTGCTTGTTGTGTTTCTTAGTTGCTATTCGAGGACCTTTGTGTCTCAACACTCAACGTTAGCGCACGGCAGGGATGGCGAATCAATGGCACGCGTGCCATTGCTGGCACGTAACAAAATAATTTGTACACGGCATAATTTCAGAAAATTAGGTACCCAAGTTATCTAGTTTACAACAGCAGAAATCGCGCTAATTTGTCATTTCATTTAAATAAATTTAAAAAAAAACTGTTAATATTAACATTTGTCCTACACGGGTTGTCCTTAGGTGCACTTGTATAGTGCGAACAGGGATAATCGTCGGTCGGTGTCTCATTTCATTAAAAACGTCTAACGGGCTTCTGCGAGTTGGTAGTAGATGTATAGAGGTCCGCCATCCCTGGCGTACGGTATATCACCGTTTATAATGAAACAGTAGATTTGACTATACAACGTGTAACGTTAAATGCGCAAAACCTGAAAATAGTTTGTTCATAATTGACTACTGAATCGATTTCAGTAACTTTTAATATAGGTTTTTTTTTTCAAAAATGATGTATTTTGTCATACTAACCGCCGATTGAGCCAAAGAAAATTAAGTCTTATTTTTAGGCAAGAAGACTCAATTTTGAATGCATAAAGGAATGCTAGGATCAACACGATCTCCGAAGTCTCCAAATTTGTTAAGGGCCATCCATTCCTTTTCGAAGGTGTGAAATGATAATAAAAGTAAGTGGTTGTTAACGCGGTTACCTCTCAAAATGCCACTCCTTACCCAAACATATTTCCGAATTACCATATAACAAATTCTGCCGTGTTTTACGGGGTTGTTAGAGGAAAGCTTTTATTATATAATTATACCGTGCTTTTATTCAGTAAAAGATTTTTTGAAGAAAAGTTCATGTTGCTATAATTTTTTCAAGGATGCATAATTTTTTTTTTTTTGTTTTAATTAATTTGTATTATTAATATAATAATTTTAAAGTATTAAAGCCATTATTATTGACATTAAATTTTTTGACATATCTCTAATTTCGCAATTAAACTGATATTATGTCATTACATGTGTGAGTTTTTTTTTTAATAAATAAAAAAAAAATAAGCATTAATATCAGTTTAATTGCGATTTTAATAAGTGTATAAAATTCATTATTATTGACGTTAAATTTTTTGACATGACTTAAATTTCTCAATTATATTGTAATAATATTGACATCGTAAACGCATTATTATTAACTTTTAATATTTTGACATAACTGTATTAGCCCAATATAATTGATAATAATAATTTAGTACGGTAATAAAAATGTTTAATGCATGATAATTAGGATGAATGAAATTGCAATGCCTGAAAAAGGCTGCTTAGTCATAAGTACTAACATGATATAACACCAATATTGTACACTTAGTTCACAATAAACGCTTTGACGATTTTCTTAATAAAAATTACTAAGCTTTAAAAAAAATAGTTTTGTTCATTGTATTATGCTTTTAACTCAATGCTCTAATTGGGGTGTATGAGGTTTTGCGCATTTAACGTTACACGTTGTATACTAACACAACAACCTTAGACCGTTATTACATTAACAACGGTATGTGTGACCGGTGTCGCGTACACATACGTATTATTACACAATATACGTAATCAAAATTTCGCGATCATAGTGCAACAATTTGAGTAATTGAATGAGCGGATGCGACGCGTTGGATGCTTTCATTTATCGTTAGTAAACTATACCTAAACTAGCTTCTGCCCGCGACTTCGTCCGCGTGAAATTTCACCCTCCCCCTATTCACCCTCTTAGGGGTGGAATTTCGAAAAACACTTTCTTAGTGGATACCTACTCTTCACAAAGAACACACCCTCCAAATTTCATGTCTCTAGGACCAGCGGTTTAGCCTGTGCGTTGATATATCAGTCAGTCAGGGCTTTGAATTTTATATGTATAGATGAGAAAGTGTAATTAACAAAGTTTAAACAAACAGAAATATGACCTATACGTATGTTGTATTGAAAAGAATTATTAAATATCCGAATAAGGACAAATCCGTTTCATCATAATTTCACTACAAAGTCTCAACCTTTTGAGCCGAAAAAAAATCTGGCATCTCAGAATAACCCAGATAAAGGTCCCAATCGATTAGATAATAACAAACCTACTAACAAACAACCGAAGAGTCAGGCAGGCAGAAATATGCCTATAATACACGGTACAGGGTACACCTACATTGGGACCATTCAAGTATTACGTAAGCACTACAGGGGGGCGGAGGGGTCTTTGCTTTGCTTATTTTTGATGACATGGGGGATGGGGTGTCTGGATGGTGATTACGTCAGCGGTATTAATTTTTTTACTTTTTCGGATTTTCTACAAAATTTGTCGATTTTGGTTTGAACACATCTTGCATAGGGTTGCAAGATGTGTTCAAACCAAAATCGACAAATTTTGGTTTGAACACATCTTGTCTATGCTTGAAAACGAATCAAATATAACTGCTACTCATTAATCAATTGAAAATGTATGTATCAATGTTTACGTAAGCATGGGAGGGGGGAGTAAGAGCTTCGCTTACTTTTGCTGACGAGGGTAGGGAGGGGGGTTAATAATTGCAAAAAATCTGCTTACGTAATACTTGAACGGCCCCATTTCGCCAGTTACGTTTAAGTCCCATGTAACAGGGGGCAAGCCTATTGCCATCAACTGGGCACATTTTCATTCAGACCCTGGGCTGCTACTAAGAAATTCCTGATAAAAAAACCTAATTACACTTTACTCGACCCTGGAATCTCTTGCTCAGCAGCTCAACGCTTGCGACCAATAGACCATCATCATCATCTGCCTAGCCTTTTCCCAACTATTTTGGGGTCGGCTTCCAGTCTAACCGGATGCAGCTGAATACCAGTGTTTTACATGGAGCGACTGCTAGTGTTGCAAAGAACTCGAGTCTTTGAGTCCTATATAAACGGACTCGGATGATGAATTACAAGACTCGACTCATTACAACAGGGTTCCAAGACTAGAGAACTAAATTTTCTACGAGCTTTTGAATGTTACATGAGAGCTCGAGTCTCTTTCTGCGCTCGAGTCCTTTTTACGCGGCGAGTCGCACTCGAGTCCTCTTCGTATATGAGTCTAGCAATTAAATTATTACATTTACAGGACGGGAAGTTAATAATTTACAATAATCATAAAAAATGGGTAATTTTAATTAAAGTCCAGCTATGATGCGAGACAATTGAAGCTTGTATAGTTTTATTGCCGAGACGGTTTCTTTTTTTTAGTAACTAAATTGCCGGATCTTGAAAATGCCTGCTCGCTTGGCACACTCGTTGCCGGAATACTCAGAATATGAAGAGCTAATTTCTGAAGCTGTGGCAATCTAATAGTTTGTAGTGTCCACCAGGATACAATATCAGTTTCTCTGTTTCTGTATGTATTGTCAAATATTCTTGAAGTTCATCCGTGATAATCGCTTTTTTCTTATAAATTGTTATGAGTTACATCATAACCACTAATTTAAACTTATCACCTATTCGAGTCATTTCGAATGATGAGCTTCAAGTCTCATCTTCATGCTCCGAGTTTTTCTCAAAGACTCGAGTTCATTTTAAGACTCGAGTCCTTTGTAAGGCTCAAGTCGCTGTTAAATGACTCGGGCTCGGCTTGACTATAGACTCCGAACCTTTTTGGCACAATGAGTCTTGCATAATTGAGTCGAGTTTTCAAAATTACGACTCGAGGACTCAAGTCCTTTGCAACACTAGCGACTGCCTATCTGACCTCCACAACCCAGTTACTGGGTAATAAGATACCCCTTGGTAAGACTGGTTATCAGACTTTTGGGCTTCTGACTACCCGTAACGACTGTCAAAGATCCACGAATGACTGCAGGGACCAACAGCCGAGGCACGGAGGGGTCTCGGTATGGAAATATGGTCACCCATCCACAGACCAACTGCGACAAGCGTAGCTTAACCTGATCGATAGACCTGTGCGGCTGTTATTATTTAGCCACGGGCCCCTCCGACCACTAAACCAATGAATCAGTATCGATTAACCCCCTTACTAATAAACGTATAATATCAGATGAATAGTTACACACCGATTTCTCTCTTTCAGTCGTCAGTAATTTGACTTTCGAAAGAAGAAGACAAAGCTTTGTGTAACTATACAGACGCTATACATTTATTAACCCCCGACAAAAACATAGGGGTGTTATAAGTTTGACGTGTGTATCTGTGTGTCTGAATGTGCCATCGTAACTCCCAAACGGCTGAACCGATTTTGATTATTTTTTTTTAGTAAGGGGTTTAATGTTATTGTGTTTGTAAAAAAATAACTTACACGTCCAGCAGCGATGGCGGGGCTGTCTTCTCCAAGCAGCATGGTCGTAGAAGCTGCACAGAACTGCTCCATACCTGCAATTAGAATTGTTTTGTTCTTAAATCTAATAGCATAAACACAGTTTTACAATTATTGCAAGCCTCTGGTATAGATATACTTAGTACAATTATTGTACCAATTTTCAGTTAAAATTAAAAAGTACCTATTGAACTATTTGATTCTTTAAGATTTTGACATTAAAAAAACCTGTTATTAAAAGCTCAAAGAAGCAGAAAACACTTATGCATTAAAAAACAATATATTTTTGAAACATCCCTATTATATTTTTTTTGTTTTAACGCCTTCTACTATATTTTTACAGATTAATGGCTTCGAAAATGCTATATTCGATATGCAAAAAGCTGGTAAACCTACCTGCTTCTTTAAAGCATTGTATTAATTTTTACCAATCTGTAAAGGCATTTCTTTCCGACATCTACAAGGTCAAATTAAATTAGTTAGCGAAACTCCGCATACATGATAGGGATATGTTCTACCTGCGGTCGTTGACCGCCAATTTTTTTTCATGTCATGTTTAGGATCGACACCCATCTCGTGTGCGAAGTTTCGCTAGCTAATTTAATTTGACCCAGTATTTGCACTACGCGTAGCAGTTGTATTGCTAGTTGAAGTTGTATTGCCGACATTAAAGACAAAGTTAGAATATCTGCTACGTCTCTAATTTGACCAAAATTTGTTGAGTGATTCCCTGCTGTTTGAGATGATAAAACTACAGTTTTTCATCATAATATGATGAAAAACTGAAATAAAATGATGAAAAGCGGATATTATCCGCAATACGAAATGACGAAATGACAACATAAACAATGTTATTTAGATTGTTTATTCATACATATGTAAACTTTTTTGCCGTATTTATATGACGTCAGTCGGATGATTACAATGTGTTTATAATTTACAGTTAAGACAACATACATACCTACCAGAATACCGTAATAAAGCATGAAAATATGTTTTTCTCTTTATTATTCACCAATTAGTGTTATTTATTTATAAGTTTTATAGCATATTCATATCTGAGTTATCTGCCTAATAAACTATGGGTAGTCGAAGCTTGCCTAATCATTCATTGTTATTTTTAAGTAAATCTGTATCCACACAGTGGCGAACAATCGCTTGACTCGGTACCCGCGAGCATCCATAATGGTTCCACAGAGTCCCATACTTTTTTTTTGAGAATGGCATCTCGCTGTTCAACCTAGGACGTTGTCGTCTGTATTACCGTACGTCCCTGTGGGTGCCTCAATAAATTAACGCCTCCAGCCAGGGCTTACAAAACTTAAAAACTAAGCGACTACACGCCAGTACACGGTAAGGGCACCCACTGTGGGGTACGTACGGACCTCGGCTTAGGACATCGCTGGGAGAGGTCAGTAAGGGAGAAGCTGGATCGGATAATGGTCCCACACTTAAAACACCACCCAATTTAATTTCCTGGGTGCCGAGGGAGAGTATTAATAATAATTAATTAATGGAGAAGTACTGCAGTAAGTTCAAACTAAGGTTGCAAACCACTTAACTCAATTTATTCTGACTTAGGTACCAAGTGCATTTTTGATACAATAACCAATGCACCAGTGAATCAGTGATGTTATACACCCACATTTTTTGCAAAGCATTTACGTGGGATCGTTTTATGAGTTTGGTGAAACTAGCTTTCCTGATCGTCTAATTCTATTTGTATGTTTGGGCAAAACTCCAAAACTGATATTATTGTTTGCTACTATTTGGAATGCACTTCCAGTTCAGCCGGTTTGAGCGTCAAGTCAAGACAGCTGGGTCTATCGATCAGGTTAAGCTCGCTTGCCGCGGTTGGTCTGTGGATGGGTGACCATCTTTGCATACCCAAGACCCCTCCTTGCTTCGGAAAGCACGTAAATTCATTCGTGGATCTTTAGTTTGTCAGCCGTTATGAGTCTTCAGTAGTCCGAAAATCTGTCAACCAGTCTAGTTACCAAGGGTTATCGTATTACCCAACAATTGGGTTGTGGAGATCAGATAGGCAGTCGCTCCATGTAAAATACCTACTGGTACTGATTCAATTGCACCCGGTTAGACTGGAAGCTGTCTCCAACATAGTTCGGGTAGGGCTAAGCAAATGATAATGAAATAAATAAAAATTGGACAAGGAGGAGCGCCCGCCCGCCGATATACAGGGTTATTTGTAAAACACCAGCAACCTTTTAAGAGGTCATTGTACTCTAAAAATATCAGCTGTTCCCTACATTTTGACGAGATAGACGAAGATAAATGTAGGGAACAGCTGATTTTTATTTCGCGATTTCAGGTTTGGTCCCATAGTAACAGTTGTTCATAATGATGAGTACAATGACCTCTTAGAGGTTGCTGGTGTTTTACAAATACCCCTGTATAATAGGTACCGACATAATACAATGTTATCAATCATTCATCTGATAACAATATTACATCATTATAGTTTTACACACAGTAGATACGTTAATAGAAAAAGACTGCGCACGGTAACGACGGGTATCTGTAATGTCGCTATTTTAGAGGCGATAAAATGAACAAATAGAGCATTATCTTTATCAGTTACATGTTCATTAATGGCAGTTTTATGATAAACGGATTATGAAATAATGCTGCTGCTAAAATACAGACCCCAAGACACCGAATTCCGAAATTAAAGTTATTTTATCATTTTGAGTTAATTTTTTCTTGAAGTCGATCTTTTTTTATTGCTTTTTTTTGTTTGTCTGAACGTGCTAATCTCTGGAACTAGGTACCAGTCGGATTTGAAAAAATATTTTTGCGTTTGATAGCCCAATTCTTGAGGAAGGCTATAGGCTGTTTACCACCACGCTAGGACTCTTAGGAGCCGATCAAAAACAAAGAAATATAAGAAAGAACAGTAAGCGAAAATAAAGTGATTGTGCGGGCAGGTGACGGGATGCAATGCGGTGGATCGCGGGCCGAAATTTCGCGCGGACGATGTCGCGGGCAGAAGCTAGTAAATAATAATACTGCAAGCACCTTTAAATTTAATGAAAACTTAACAGTGCTAATTGATTTCAACATTATCACTATTTACCTACACAAAATGGCATGATGGTTATAATAAATGGATTAAACACTAAAAGACAATACTTTTTTGTTTTATGTCTTATCAGAGTATTGTGTCTGTGATAACTTATTGATTTCTCTTTCAAAAGCATTACTGAGATAGATAAGACTTTAATAAAACAAAAATTGTTTCTGGCATTACAATGTTGTTTTTACTTTTGCCCCCGGCTTCGCCCACGTGGATGTCGGAAAATATCTCACGGAAACGTACTACCGGGACTAAAAGTATCCTATGTGTTAATTAACTATTTGTGTGCCAATTTCATCCAAACCGGTTCAGCCGTTTTTGAGTAAATGAGTAATAAACATACAAACTACAACTATAACCTTTTTTTGTTATATTATTACGATTTAAACAATTTATATATTTTACGAATTGCAATACTAGTAGGTTTGCACATATTGCAGACTACATTGGCAAAAGATAGAGACAGTTACATCTTTTTTTTATTTTATTTTTTTGCAGAATGGGCCCACACCTGATGGAAAGTGATGGATGAGGAACCAGATAAGTGTGTTTGATAAACAGTGCTAAGCTATGCAGATTCAATTGTGATAATTATATTTTTTTCGATACCTCTTGAGCTTAGATTTATTTCGAATCCAGAGGAAAGCTGATTCAATATCATCTGTCTAGCATTTTCCCAACTATGTTGGCTTCCAGTATGTTGGCTTGATTTTAGATGCAGCTAAATACCAGTAATTTACATGGAGCAACTGCCTATCTGACCTCCACAACACTGATTCAATTTTAAATGCAAAAACACCTTAACTCATTTGAAATATCTGTGAGACGTAACCCTAAAAAATTAATTATTTCCCATTTTCTTACATTAAATGAGTACTGCCTTAACCAATTGTCGTAGATCATAATCACCTAATTTAATATCTAATCGGAATAGCGATTGTTTTTCAGATAACAATTCTATTTATTAATGTAATAAGAAAACAGAAAAAATTATGAAAAGTACAGATAAATAATAGAATTTCCTCATTCAATCATCTAAAATAATGCTGAAGAGTTTCTTTGTTGGAATGTACTAATCTATGGAACTTCCAGTCAAATTCGAAATAATATTTTTGCATTTGATAGCCCATCTGTTCTGGAAACAGGCTATAGGCTACTTAACATCACGCCGGGACCTTTAGGAGCGCAGCAAAATAAAAAAAAGCCAGAAAGAATAACAAAGTAATAAATCGGGCAGGGGGTGCGATGCAACAGGGTGGGTCAAGGGGGCAAGAAACACAGCTAGTGAAAAATAAAATTAATTTACATTATTTAAGTTAATAGAATTACTTACCAAGAACTGGCAGGTACTCATGCAGGAGCGTATCATCATTGGCCATCTGCTTCTCCATTTTTCTGACGACAGGCAGCACCCATGGTTTACCATTTTCATCTCTGTATGCTGCAATAAATATAAATTTAATAAAAATTGAATATAAATGCTAGAATTAAGAACCCATCATTTATAAAATTTGCTTAATTTTAAAAGGAATTGCAATAAATATAGTTGAATTAAGATCAATTAAAGTTTTTGAAACTGTAACTTGAATGTTTATTTTACATTTATACGGATTAGTGACAAGCAAACAAGATTACTTAAGTTCAATGTAAATTACATGCACCAATAACTATAATGTTCTGATTACGTAGTTAATTACGCGTATGCTACTGTACATCCTAACAAATAATATTATAATAAACATTACATAATAAGGTTAAGAAGGTGACGAACTTTCGCAGCACTAAAATTACCAGCACTATATACTTACTTAAAATTACTTTTAAAATAGTTGACTTACCGCCAATACTCAAATTTACTTTAGATGGGTTCGGGTCCTCCAAAAACATACGATTTAATTGGAAAACCTCGATGGGAGGCCCCTGTTGCACTACTTGAAAGCGGGAACCCATTATGTCCTATTTATCTTGTTCCCGCGACCGGTCAGACAGAAGCTAAGGCAGCGAGTGCGCGGTTTATAGAATATAAAAAGATAATTCTATCAGTTTTACAGATACGCTAAATTACGAACGGGGGCCGGGCCGGTGTAGTGAAGTGAGTGTATTTTATCATTGACCTTTGTCAATGACAGTAATGTCATTTGTCATCATTACGTCAGTAAACGTCAGCTACGTTTTGTTACTTTCATTGTTCAGTGTTCTGTTTTTATTTCGTGTTTGCTAATTGTTACACTTGTTTATTGATTAATTTAATCCACCACCACGCACGGAGTACGCGTGGTGAATTATGGTCCACTCCCTCTCACAGAGAGGAGGCCTGTGGTGGCCTGTGTCTCAGTCAGCAGTGGAACTGTGGGAGCGTTACAGGCTGGCTGATTATGTTAATCCAATGTTCTACTGCTGCTTAGCCTTAAAGTCTTAGGTGCTTCATCGTTATTCATCAATACAAAGTTGATCATACTGCGTTTTTTCTTGGCAATCGATTTCGACTTTTTACGGACCTCAAAAAAGGAGGAGGTTCTCAATTTGGATATTTTTAGTTTTTTTATTTATAAAGTGGCCGCGGTGCCTGTCGTCTATGCGGCAAATGTGCTGATTGCTGTAGTAAGTACTTATTGAAAAGGTAATAATTGATTGAATAAGACAAGTGTAAAAGAGAATCAAAACTGTAAATGTAAATCTAAAATTCTTTATTTTCTAATCAGAATGCGATTGCGGTATGCAAATCGTTCCAGTCTTCACATCAGAGTCAACATTTATACTCAGAGTAAGATGGATTTTTAAGTGCACGTGCTCGAGGGTCACCCTGTCTTACTATGTAATACACAGCTTTGTATTCTCGATTTTCACCGCGATTTTTTGTGTAATTATATAAACCAATCGTAGCCATTCCGATTCCTAGGAGTGCCATAAAAGATGAACCCATCACTTCTGGTATGTCCCACCATCCTTGCTTAAATAATCCGACCAAACCCTTGCCAAATCTCACTGGGTGGCCAATTACTGCCGATGGTGGAGTCATTTCCGTTAAAAAGTATTTTATAACGTAAATTGCGTATTATTTCGATAAATCAAAGCAAAAAACACCTCTATACAACATAAGACGTGTCTAAACTATTTCATTCCAATTCCAATTTTATAAAAATATAAACGGTTAGGCAGCGTGTCGGTGTCAGGCATGTCAATATGTCAATAAATGCCCTGAATATGAAAAAAGATACATCATACATTATTAGGCACTGAGGTTGTATACTTCCATAATCATTGAAATCAAGTTACGATTTCTTTGGTCTGGTCACGTCTGGTGTTCACAACTCAGACCAAGGTTAAAGCTTCACAATCTCGACCGGTGAACGGGGATTTGATCACAGATCAGGAAACGCCATTGTTGTCATTGCGTCCTCTTAGGGAATTTCTCAGTAATAGCCTAATTTGAATTTGCGCCCTGGCAAATAAGCTCAGCCCCTATTTCACAGGTGCGGTCGCAGCCCAAGATTTAGAGGGGTCACAAACTCACCATGAGTGCCGAGGAATATTTTTAGAGAGGTACAACTACTCGTTGGTCTAGTGGTCGCAAGCGTTGAGCTGCTGAGCATGAGGTCCTGGGTTCGATTCCCTGGTCGGGTAAAGTGTAACTAGGTTTTTTTATCAGGAATTTCTTAGAAGCAGCCTGGAGTCTTGATTTGTGCCCGGTTGATGGCAGTAGGCTCGCCTCCTATGACATGGGTCATAAACATAACTGATGAAATGTGGGCGTAAGTACTATAATGTAGGTACATCTCTGCCTAAACCTTCGTAGATTAAAGTCGTGATGTTAGGTTACCCCAATCTATCAAATTTCTTTGATAGATTTTCAACTTTAGGTCAAAGGAATAAGGTTCATATTCAATTGGGAAAATCTGACAGATTGGGGTAGCTTGATGTGCTGGCCTCTGTACATCTCCAGCTCCACATTACTTATGCTATTGAGGGACGCTTTAGTGATAAATTATAGGTGTTAAAACTGTAGATCATCGAAAATTTTAAATAACACGGTTCGGTTATATTACCTAAATTAAATTAGGTTTTGTTTTCAAACAGAAATTGGAGTTATAAATGCATTATCGACTTCTGCATGAAAGCCTAAGCAACTGTGGGAATGTAGAATGAAAGAGTGAGGGAAGCGAGCTCAAAAATTTTGCGCACTCTCTAGATTTTCCAAGAATTAGGAATTACTTCGTTGTTTTTTTCAGGAATTAATTTTAGCACCCTACCATGACTAGGTTCAGTTTTCTTTTGACCATTCTACAGAAAGAGAACTTACTTTGTCGAGTCATGTATTGTATGACGGAAATCGATTAACTTAGAATATACTGTAGTCTTTGATTACATTCCAACTCGGAACGCACCCATAACGTACCATACGCGCTGTCAGTAGTGTCAGTTGTCAGTCAGATAATCTGTGATTCTGTCACTCAGAAGACCAAGAGTCCAAGACCACCGAATCAGGAAGTTTTGTAAATAGCTATTTGATCCGTAAACTAATAAATTTACGTGAATTACAATGGCTGCTGCTGCATCGAGACGCACTCTTGGTCAACTACTCAAACAAGGATGGACTGAAATCCCTGAAGTTTTTGCAACAACAGGCCTCGCGCTCGTGGGCATTGGTATGGCTACAGTAGGATGTTACAATTACGTGCAAATGGACGGAGACAACAGGAGATACAAGAGTACCTACGTAGTTTTGAGACCAGACGACCCAAAAGCTAAACTAATTCGCAAATATTAATTCTAGTTCGTGTAATTCAATATTATACAGTTGTGAAATATTAGCTTCAATTTATTATGTAATAAAGATCAGTGTCAGTGTTATCAAGTTGTTGTTTATTTTTCTTAATTTTAAACTTTAGCGAAGTAGGCTTTATCATAATCACATAGTTTCAAACTTGTGAGTTAATTGAAGTATTTAAGTGAAAATTGTTTTGGCAACAATATTTGTTAGTGTTAACTGTAAAATCTTAAATACTTCTCTTTATGAGGCCATTCATAGTGAACCTTGTGTAAGATATTTTTAATTTGCTAGAATAAAATGACAAAAATAGAATTAGCATTTTTTATAACCAGACTAGCTAATGCCCGCCGTGCTTTGCAATGCCTTTTCTTTTCTTTGTTTTGTAAGGAACCTTCTCTGGCGCTCACATTGTTTTAACTGACCAATGTTTCATCACAATTGGTCAAGCCATTTTCGAGTTATTGTGAGACTAAAGAACAGCTATTGATTTAATGCGACTTTAAAGTAAAATCCTCAAGGATACCTGCATCTGAGAAGAATGGCGGGTTATTTTGGGCATACTAAGGTTTAATAAGCAAAGTTTGACATTCTCAGGAGTCAATAGCTAAGAAAAGCTATGACAGTTCTAAATGAAAAGCAATTTAAAAATACTTAATTAACTTTATTCAACATTATTTCCACAAACATTCAACAAAATTGTTCAGACATGGGACTTGTAGACATTGAGCCTTTTTATAATAATATTGATTGACATCAGGGTCACTCAACTCACTGTTTTTCGAATATTATGATCCTGAAATCTTAACTAAATTTGTATTTCAACATTTAGATTTTAAATCACCACACAGTTCCACATATTATGACTGATAAGAAGGTTGAGTAACCCTGCTATTCATAGAGTGCGTTGAATCTAAGTGACTAATTAGTAATTTTACATTTGTCAAGAACTTCAAAAGTAACATTCATCATAAATAACACATTCAGAAAGACTACAATATACCAAACATTAATTTGTGGTTAAAGTACTTACATTATTCTATTATTATTAAAAAATGGTGGGTTACAGTGAAACTTATATTTAATTTGACTGCATCTAAACTAATTTTTAATTTGCTAGACCATAGGTTCTTATTGTTGGCCATAATGCTCCCTCATGGGCATTTGAGACTTTCAGGGCAGCCCAGTAGGAGACTCAGAGAAAATCTTACTTCTATTATAATATTACACATTTATGTACAATGGTCCACTTGAAGGACTAAGGCGGACTAAGGCCCGTATTACAGAACGTCTCTCAATACTCAAGCATTACTTAAAACTAGATTCAAGCCATTTGATTGGTTGAAACTAGTTTTAAGTAATGCTTGAGTATTGAGTAACATTCTGTAATATGGGACTAAGTGTGGAAACCAAAGCCTATAATATAGAACATATTACATGTTCGTAGCAATAGCTCTTTCAGATTTGTGATAGATGGTAAGTAAAAAAAATATTTACAGCTGGGATCAACCTCTAATTATTAACATTACAAAAAAAGGTTGATTGCAACTGTGAACTGTCATTATTATCTAGCAAATAAAAAATCAGATTATACATAATTTGAAGAGATAAGTCTTATTTTTAAGTTTCAAGGGAGTAGTTGGTTCAAAGAATACTGGTATCCTTTGGTAAAATGTCTTTTATTATTAAAGGAATGCAAAACGCAAAACACATAATTTGTTTTTAACAGGCCGATCAACAACCAGTTCAAGTACTAGATAATTTATTAGCTTTAGTTGACATTTTACATTAAAAAAAATATATAATAACAGATTTATACAAAGTGTTAATGAAATAACCCAAAACCTCGGACACCCCAACCGATTTTTATATTAATAAATTGATATGACATATAATTATTTATTTTCAAAAATTATATTAAAAGATATTTGTAAATGTTGTTGTCGCGCTACTTCTTACAGATTCGTAGCTCTATCGCCGCCGGCGCGCTTCCCGGCCTTGGCGCCAGCTCTAGCACCCCCTCTCCTCACCCTCGCCCGCGCTGTTTGTTTTCATTGCGTTGGACAGTAGCGTACAGCGTCGTTAAAAAATATTAGACACGGCATGGACAAATAATTATTTTTTGGAAAAAAAATAACCCATATTAAAAATTATTGTATTCGATTTTGCTGCCGATTCTAAACAAACTAGTTTCAGGTTTTGGGTTTGTTCATTAACACATTGTATATGGAGCCTGGCATCTGTCTGTCATTATGATTTTTTTTCAAAATGGCGTCCACGTATGGAACCTATATAAATCGATAGCTGACATTAAAGCAAATAGAAAAACCACGTAAAGCGTCACGTTTTTGAGATATTAAATTAACTTTCAACGTTGATCACGTGACATCCATATTTTGACCGATCGGTGTTTAGGCATCAGCGAGGCCAAATTTTGAAAAAAAAAAAAGAAATCAAACTGGCGGACAGGTAGGTATGCCACAGACCTTCAAACACCTTGTTTTAATTAACCAATAACAGTAGTAAAACTGAAACAGAGCATTAGGTTTCGTAAAAGATAAAAAGGTAATATTTTGAAGTATGTAGGTAGCTTATGTTGTAAATATCGAAAGAATTTGAAATGAGCATTCGCTTATTAATACCCGATGCAACTTGTCCACCGCAAATCGCAAATGCTTGTACCTATTTGAATGCTTAGTACACAGTAATGCTCGCAGTGTGGACATCATAAATCACAAATCCACGACGTTTTAATACTACACTAGGTACTCACTCAAATATTTGTCCACTTGGCCAAAACTAGTATATCTATCTCGTATCACACATAATTATGTATTCCAATTCCAGTCTCACTAGATGCGGCTGAATTTCGTAACGATTAAATTCACTGTTTGATCGATTTTGTGTAAATCTAACAATATATGTTAACTTCAAAGTGATGTCACTTTTTATATACAGTAAGTGACGTAGGAAGAGAGAGGAATGCGGTTCTAAAGAATTATTGTAGTAATAGTGCAAGATACATAGATCTTTGACTTAACTTTGTAACATCATCAACATTATTCAAATAAGTTAACGTTCAAATTCGTGTGCGACGCTTGCTTACTTTCGCTTACAGGTATATGAACTTTATGAGCGTAGGAATAAGGTTAATATTCGTATGGGACGCTTCCTTTACTTAGCAAATTCAAAGTGCGCTTTACGAATCTCGTTCTTATAGCTTTGTGCAGTAGCAAATTGACCTGCCCTTGACCTCAATCTCACTTGGTGGACTGCGATGGATGAGGTCAAACGATGAAAGAAGTGTATGCAGAAGATGAGTCTCCACTCTTGCTATCTTAAGAGTCCCTATCAATTTCTCGGGGTGCAAACAGAAAATCAGTTTTTTTTAGCGCACTTTCCTCAACAACCTTAAGTTATCTACATTCTTTTTTTAAATACACAGTTATTTGTCACCTATTTATCTAGTGAGTATAAGAATTTAAATTTTAGTAAACGATCGAATTTAAGTTTATAAGGCATCATTTAGATATTTTACTACAATTAAATAAATAGTCAAAATAAAAATATAAACATTGATTTTGGTAGATAAATACCTTAAATTTTAAAATATTTAATACATAATATTATTTTCAATCAATTCTTACGCGTAGACAAGGGTTTTGCACATGATTTTTTCAGCGTGATCAACATTTTTTTACAAGTACTAAATCATTATAACTTTAAAAAACAAAATTGTACACTTACTAATATAATATATGCCGAGTATTTATAATTTTTTTTTTAGATTGTTATTTGCTGCCCGTAAGTTATGAAAGCAATTGAAAAACATGGTGTTTCGCGCTTACGTAAAAACGTGTGTTAGATTTTTATTTTTTGTAATTTATATTAAGTAGTTATCAAAATTTAAAATTGTACACTTACTAGATAAATAGTTGATAAATAACTGTGTATTTTAAAAAAAACTAGTTAACTTAAGGTTATTGAGAAATATGCGCTGAAAAAACTTGAATTTTCTGTTTTTAGACCGCGAAATTGATAGGGACCATTAAGCCCGCAATAGACGTCTGTTACTTGCAGAAAAGTTTTCAAGTAGCTAGCACAAAAGTTTGCAAGTAGCTTGCAGAAAAGTGTGCAAGTAGCTTGCACAAAAGTATGCAAGTAGCTTGCATGCCATTATGGTATTCACCAATCAGAAGTTGTTATGGCACACGGTATGCAAGCTATTTGCAGACATTTGTGCAAGTTACAGGCATGTGTATTCCGGGCTTTATGACACACAGCATGCAAGCTACTTGCAGACATTTGTGCACTCTGGGTTTTAAGTTTTGTTGTCAAAGCTTTATTATTCCTACTCTGTCACACACTGCACTGCTATTGTTCCCTGTTCACAACACTATTATTATCACAAAGCACTGTTTGTACACAGTGGAGGTCCGATGGTCCATCAAGTAACATTATCTGAACAAGAAGGCCATCACGGAACGCCGATGCTATTTCTCTTTTTTCTTTTTACCGGTCGCCGCTTTGGATGTGGACTGGCCCTTGCTGGTTGTTGGTTTCTCTGTGTCGGTTTTGCTTTTCTTTTTCTGGATAAAGAAAATACATTTAATTAAACAAAAACTGTATTTTTAAGTGGCTCCTAAAATGTATGAAAACTAGAAAAGTTATACAGGTGTATAAATACTGAGAGGACGATGAATATATGTATATAAGAAAACATGCTATGCCAACCCCTAATAAATTAAAATAAAGGATTATGGAGGATGATGATTCTACTTGTATCATCGAAATTATTGGGGTAGTATCGCTGTGCAAACAACACAAGATCATACCAACAATGCGATTTTTGAAAAATATTTTAATAAAAATGCAGTTTCTCTGTCATCATAAGTTTGTCCTCCGAACATCTCCGAACACTCGATGAGCTAAGTGGGTAGCATGAGCTCTACCCACTTAGCTAGCCGAGCAAAGAGTAGTGGTGGCTCAGTGGTAACGGCCGCGATTTACGAGAGGTTAGGGGTTCAAACCCAAGCAGACACTTTGAGCAAATTATTTCATCACCACTGCTCTCAAAACTGTGAAAAAAGGAAATGAAACCGGCTTGTCCTAGAACCAAAAAATCGAAGACATCTACCAAACACTGGGCCCGTGTGATTATAGCCCACTCCCTCTGACCGAGAGGAGGTTTGTTCCAGCAGTAGGAACATTATAGGCTGACTAGCGGCCCGTCCCGGCTTCGCACGTGTGGAAAAAAAAGAAAAAAAAAACCTATATTAATCAGTGATAATGTAGCATTCAAATGTTGAAAGAATTTTTAAAATCGGTCCAGTACTTTTTGAGCCAATTCGTTACAAACATACATGCAAATCTTTCCTCTTTATAATATTACTAGCTGACCCCGCAAACGTCATTTTGCAAAAATAAAAAATAGACAGTAGCCGATTCTCAGACCTACCCGATATTCACACAAAATTTCATACAAATCGATCCAGCCGTTTCGGAGGAGTATGGTAACTAACATTGTGACACGAGAATTTTATTTATTTTAAACTAGCGACCCGCCCCGGCTCGCACCGGCACGGGTGCAATGCTGATACTAAACACACTACATTATACATATAAACCTTCCTCTTCAATCACTCTATCTATTAAAAAAAAACCGCATCAAAATCCGTTGCGTAGTTTTAAAGATTTAAGCATACATAGGGACAGAGAAAGCGACTTTGTTTTATACTATGTAGTGATTAGTAATTAGTATTATTAGTATTAGTAATTAGTATTATTAGTATTAGTAATTAGTATTATTAGTATTAGTATTATTAGTAATCAGTATATTAGTATAGATTATGCTACCTTAATAAGCGCGTCGTTCTCCGGGTCACTATCAGCCTCCTCCTCCTCTTGCTCGTCGTCGGCCTCGCCCATCTCGTCGTCGTCCTTGTTAGTCTTCACTTTCTTGATGGCGCCCGGCGCGTACGGCAGTGCTGTGGCTTTCTTGTTGTATGTGCGGGTCATGGCCGCTTTCACCTGAGAATTGGGCGATTTTAGCTAATGAAGAAGTTTGATACGTCATGGGCGTTTATAAAGTATTAATGTAATTATTATTTCACTGCTAATAAGGGATGATGCTATGGGCCTTATACAGGGTGTTCGGCAGAACGTTGAACACACGAAAATGGCAGATAGGTGGGGTCGTCTGCTACCTACCCAGCCCAAAAAAAATTACCCAGGGCCCACAGTTTTTTTTTAAAAGGTTTATAATTAATTATTACTAAAATCCACAGTTTTTTTTTAATGCCATGCAAAGAAAAGCTCCAGATCACGTTTTAAAGATGAACTTTTTTAAAAATGTTTAATCTCAGTGAAACGATATTTGTTTTTAATGTAGCATTACGTAAAATCTGTTAAGAAACAAGGTTAAAACATATTATTATGAACTCGTCTCAGGAGTTTCTTAGGCCAGGAGACTTGTAATAGCGCAACATTCAATACAAATAAATATTGCTGAAAAGACTGGCAAATACTAACAAGGTTCAGGGTGAATAATGGATATTGATTGTAAAATTAACAGAAAAAAAAAGAATGTGCCAGGTGATTAAAGAAATTGTAGTTGCTTTCATAGGAAAATATTTGTCCTTGAGAAATATGGCTGTGTCTTACCTTAGAGTCCACCAAAATAGTAGGATTCCTCTGTCCCGGCCAGACGGACAGTTCCACTAACGAATCCAGGTCTTCTCTCAGTAGGTGATAAGACTCCAGCACCTCTAGACACTTCTCTATGCCGTCAGATTTGTCCTTGATCAAAGGATTTACGATTGCGTCACGAAGATGGGTACTGTAGTCCAGGAAGATTGATGACTTTGAACCTGATGTGCTATGGAGAAAAATTGGATTTTCAGTAAGATTATTATATAAGGTGTTAACAAATTAACCCGACAAACTTTAAGAGGTGCTTTAGACTATCGAACTGAACAACTTTCACTATGGGACCAACTCTGAAATCACGAAAAAAAATCAGCTGTTTAATACAAAAGTTTAATACCTACTTGACCAAAATGTATTAAACAGCTGATTTTTTCGTGATTTCAGAGTTGGTCCCATAGTGAAAGTTGTTCAGTTCGATGGTCTAAAGCACCTCTTAAAGTTTGTAGGGTTAATTTTTTAACACTTTGTATATACAGGGTTATTGGAAAAACACCAACAACCTCTTAAGAGGTCATTGTACTCATCGTTATTTATTTTCGTCTATGTCGTCAAAATGTAGGGAACAGCTGCTTTTTTTTCGCGATTTCAGGTTTGGTCCCATAGTAAAAGTTGTTCATAATGATGAGTGCTATGACCTCTTGCTGGTGTTTTTCCAATAACCCTGTATAGATTAGATTAGATTAAACAGTAGATTAGTAGATTCAACCAGAACATCAGCTTTGTTTTAAACTAAGTCCTATCCTAACCTATCCTATGGCCTTCGAAAACAATATAGTAATCGAGTAGGAAGCTAGCAATTAGCGGAAGTTTGGCCACATAAGATTCAGGTATTAGGCGAATAACTGTTACAGTTTTTGATTCAGAACGTTTATGGCGGAAATCGCATTTCCTTTTGTGCGATTGGTAATCCGTGCGTGGATTACTCATGAATGGCTGTAAAAAAAGGGATTAAAGATTTTTATATGGAGCCTGGCATAGGTACCTACCAGTCCGCCATTTTGTTTTTGGAACGAAGTTCCTTATCGCGCGTTGTGAAAGGGGGCTAGACGGAAAAAATTCTTACGAAAAGTTGTCACGACACTTTTTGCTATAGTAAGCTATTGTAAGCTGTGCGGCGTCGCATGTTTCTCTGTCTGTCTCTCTCTCTCTTATAGAAAGCAAGCCAGATATTTTCATTTCTATTTCTATTTTTCATTTCTTTTTTTATTATTATTTTTTTATTAATCGAAAGGAACTTCGTTCCATCCGGGTGTCCCTTGACACCTCTCAAGTTTTTTTTTTTTCAAATTGTTGGCCACGCATGTAACCTATATAAATCGATAGCTGGCGTTAATGTAAACAGAAAACATGATAGGGCCAAACCATGTGAAACGTCACGTTTCCGAGATATAACGTATAAAATCGATCATGGGGCATCCATATTTTTTTAAATTTATCTTGTTTCATAGATGTTTTGAAATAACCACTTTGAATGTTTAAAATAATCAAACATTTATGCATTTTTCACCTATAAATTTATATAGGTTTCAGGTGTGGCCGACATTATGAAATAAAAAAAAAAACAAAATGGCTGACAGGTAACTTCAAAATCCTTTAGAAGATTGCTGTGTAAGACATTTCTTATACGAAATTAAATCGTTTATTTCCAGATATCAGTGCAACAAACCTACAATCATATAATAACACAAATATACCTGAGTCTAGTGTGAGCGTGTATCTCCTGACAGAGGCGGTGCATCTTGGTGGCGCGCGAGTTCTTTCCCAGCCAGCCTGGGAACTGGATCTGACCCGTCATGTGGCCTGACATACAGTGGCCCGGGATCACTGAACTGTACATGGCCTGTAAAATATTCAGAAGCAACTTGTCTCAATGTGAAAAAAGACGATCACATTGTTTTTTAAAGAAACGTAAGTAAGTTGCGTTTTAACATAACTTTCAAGTAAGTTAGGGTGTGCTATAAGAAATATATTCTAAAAAGAAATATAGTCAAAAAATAAAGATATATCTTGTTTTAAGGCTGGGAGGCCTTAAGGTATATCTTTATTTTTAGACACTGAAGAGCCAATTTTGAACTTTATTCCGACAAAGTTAAAGTACTTATTACAAAATGACGTTAAGCCCAAGTCTTAAATAGTCAATTTCGTATTCGCACCCGCGCTCGCACCCGCGTCCCAGTCTGGCCAATCACTGAGAGAAATATGTGTGACATTAAAATAAACTTTTTTTCTTGAACATCTCACCTGCATTGGAAGTAAACTCCATGCTTGTTGGCGACGTATTCTGGAGTCTACCAGGTCACCCAAGCTTATGCTGTCAGCTGCGTCGCTTATCCTCTGAAGAACTTCGTGTCTGAAGCAAACACATAACCACATTTTTGTTCGGTACGAAAAGGGGAATACGTTACAATCGTAGGCGATTGCATATTTTACAGTTTATTAGTTTTCAACGCAAGTAATATCAGGAGCCTGTGGAATGTGAAGTTACAGGCAATGGTATCATAACGACGTCTAGGTTAAGGGCTTTGGGCATCCAACATCATTTATTTTCTGATGTGTAAAAGTTTTTATAACCTATTTATAGAAATAAAACATGATTTTGTAAGTGCGCAAAGGAGGGAGACTTTTTTTTTTCAATGATACATGGCATTGAACGAAGTTTATTTTCTAAGTGGCTAATATACTGGTTTTTTTTTCGATAAAAACCTAAAGTTTTATCCACAAATAAAAGAATTACAATAAAAATATGATAACTTAATTTTTGCACAACATACTTGGGACAGTGCGGTGCTACTTGCAGATAGTTCTCTTGCACGAAGAGCGGAGCCAGGCTGTAGTCGTAGAAGAACAGATCGCTCTTGTCGTTAATACTCATGGTCTTGTGGTCTTCCGCTGAGAACACCTTGCGGATCGCTTCCCATGGACCCTGAGAGAACGAAGAACATCAGTCATAATGTCACATTCAAGTTCCTTAATTGCACGTGACAGTCAGTATTGATCGTTAGCTAATAGTTACAGTTGGTGACATTGGCCCCGATTCTGTTGTTCACAAACTAAATTAAATTTAAGTTCAGTGCAGCTTTGTCTTTCTATTTCATTACGAAAAGGACAGAAGATAAAATAATAGTTTAGCCCTGTCAAATTAGATAATCCATAGACAAGTTAGACGAGATTAAAAAATTAGCTACTAAAAATACGTCACTTTACGTCAGGCGCTGACTAATTTGACAGGACTAAACTAATAATTATCTTCTGTCCTTTTCATAATGAAATAGAAAGGAAAAGATGCACTGAACTTAAATAATTAGTTTAGTTTGTGAACAACAGAATCGGGGCCTTTAGGTTTTATTTTAAAGAAATCAGATATATATCGTAAAAACGCTACAGGACGTGTCACCACGTCGCTACAGGACGTGTCACCACGTCCTGTAGCAATAATTTTATGTAATAACTATCTTTTCACGTACTATATTTTCCGCGAGACTTTTTGGATAGATAAGTTGACGTCCGGAATCAACTTGTACTGAAGAAACACACAAGCTATTGCTTGCCCACGCCCACATGTACAGTAAGTTCAAGGTTTATCATTATAGCCTAATTGTAAAAAACAATACTTGCCAACTTGACATCCTTATTGACAGTCTTGGCATCCTTCCGGAGCCTGTTTGCGTCAGCGATGCTACGGTGTATGGCCCACGTAGATAGTTGGTTCACGGTCTATCATATATCCTGATTGTAGCAATAATACTTACCAACTTGACATCCTTCTTGATAGTCTGCATCCTTCCGGAGCTTGTCTGCGTCAGCGAGGCTAAGGTGTATCGCCCATGTGGACAGTAAGTTCAGGGTCTATCATATATACTGATGGTAACAACAATACTTGCCATCCTTCTTGATAGTCTTGGCATCCTTCCGGAGCCTGTCTGCGTCAACGAGGCTACACTTTATGACCCACATGGACAATAGGTTCAGGGTCTATCATATATCCTAATTGAAGCAATAATACTTACCAACTTGACATCCTTCTTGATAGTCTGGGCATCCTTCCGCAGCCTGTCTGTGTCAGTGAGGCTAGGGTCTATCGCCCACATGGACAGTAGGTTCAGGGTCTGTCGCACGTCCTGATTGGCTGACGTGATCAGCTGGGATAGTACATCGGGGGGAATTTTGATGCCTTCTTTGAAGCATATTGAGAGCATTGCTGACTGAAATAAGAAGTAAACAATTAATATGGGAAACATGAAAAGTGTAGTGTCATGTTTTGTTACATTTGAGAATGTATCATTTTATGATTAAGTCCGTTTGAGAACTGGTCAATCTATACAGCTTTTTACTAAATTCATATGAAAGATAGTTGTGAAGGTCAGATAGGCAGTCACTCCATGTAAAATACTGGTATTCAGCTGCATCCGGTTAGACTGGTAGCCGACCCCAGCATAGTTGGGAAAAGGCTAGGCAGATGATGTTATGAAAGTATATACGGTACTTATATAAAAAACAATTTTTTAAATTTTATTCTCTCTGTCTTCTTTATTTTATCCGACCAACTTCAAACTGGCTGGATAGATTTTGACGGGACTTTCGCTGGCAGATAGCCAATGTTATAAGTAGTAACGTAGGCAACTTTATTTTAGAAAAAATGAAAGGGCCCCAAGCAAAATAAACCCATGAAATCCTATTTGTTTTCCGACATGCACGGGAACGAAGTCGAGGGCGCAGCTTATTTGAAATATAGTCTGTTTAAGAACTATCTATTTTAAAATTTACTCCATTTAAGAACTCCTCATTTAGCAATTTATCTTTTTAAGAGCAGATTTTTCAATCATCTGATAACTTTATTCGAGGAATAGTTATGAAATTTTGACAGTTGCTTCATACAAAAACTGTCAAACGTCATTTTTATTCTGGGGCTTTTATTTGGGGCTGATTTTTCCATCGCCAGATAACTTTTATTCGATAAAAGTTATCTGGCGATGGAAAAATCAGCCCTAAGAAAAACTTAATCTACAATGCGGTTCGTTTTTAATCTAAAGAAAATTGTATTTCCGTGTACTTAGCATAATCAGTCTATAATTTTTCCACGCTGGGACACAGGCGTCCTCTCTTTGGCAAGAAGTGGACAGTAATCTACCATGCAGGCCTAGTGCCAGTATAGTAGATGTCACACATCTTCGAATTTTTGGTTCTAGGACATGCCGGTTTCCTCACCATGTATTCCTTCACCGCTTTGAGAGCACAGATGTTGAAATTATTTACACAACACATAGGCGCCTGCCTGGGTTCGAACCCACGATGTACAACTCACGTACAAATCGGGGCAAAAGTGCGTGTACCGACATCATCTTAAAAAATAGCCATTAGTGTGTTATATACCTTAATCTGGTCGACCCTCGGTCTGTTGAACCTCAGGTCGTAACAGTAGTTGACGAGGGACCTCATCTTCTGGCTGTTTCTGTCGTTACACATACATATTATTGGCACCGATGACGATTTGATTAGAGCGATTAACTCTTGCAGACCACCTGGAAATCAAACAATCAGCATTTGCATTCACAACTAATACAAACTTAGAAAAGTTTTTGCGTCGCGTCGCGTCTCGGTGTGAACTGACCCTTACGGGGTGTCCTGCGTGAGCGACGAATACGACGCGACGCGAGGCTGCGAATGCGACGAACACGATCAACTCAACGGCATACCCTGCTTGCGGCCTATATGGCAGTCTGCGGCGAGACGCGACATAACGCGTACTTGTTTTGAGGGCGACCAGACGCGATAGCACGAACTACGAAATGGTTGATTCAGAAACGTTGATCGCCGCAGTGCGTGAGCATAAATTGTTGTGGGACAAGAAAAAAAGTCAACAAAATTTAAAAGTCTGTAACTTTAAATATGAACTTTCAAGCAAAATTGGACTGTACTTCTACATGATTCGAGAAGTAATGACCAAAATCACGTAGGACATTTGTCGCATGTAGCATCGCGTCGCATTGCATCGTGTCGTGTCGCGTCGCATCGCGTCGTATTCGTCGCTCACGCAGGACACCCCGTTATGGTCAGTTCACACCGAGACGCGACGCAACTGTAATGTTCTCTGGGTTAATAAAACACACTTTGACAGATCACGCAGGTGAAGTAGTATATGCATCTGGCGAACGTCCGCTCTCGCTCACGGTTAGCGCTCGACTGCCCGCGCGCCGCCCAGGCGCATACACTACATCCCTTCTTTATTTTATAAATAATTAAGTTTCAATAACTTGAACAACAATATTAACAATGTAAGAGAATAATAGATTTAGTAATATACATATAAACTAGTGAATCAGGCATACAACATTTATGAGTATTATCAACAAAGTAACAGACAGATAATCATTTTAATTGCTTAAAGGTATATTGCAATAATTAAGTCCTCATTGTTCAATGACCCTGTGTCCTTATTATCATTGTCCACAACTTGCCAAGAATCATTAATTTTCTTTAAATGTACCTACTATATTCCGACAATACTCTTTACCTGTTTCGTCGTTCCGTACATGAATGTCACCACCGGTGACTCCCGTCACCGTGTGAGAGGTAGGGTTATAGTTAGGTGTCAATTTGTTATCCTTAGTTATATTTTTTAACATTACCTTTTCCCCTATTCCTAAATTAGAATCAGTAGCTCTTCTTTTTTTGTCCCCATATTCTTTCCCTTTTTCTTTCATTAGCATATCCCTATCTCTCACATCGGAATCTATGAGTTTATGTTCTACATCTGGAGCGAATGGAACTTTATCTCATAAGCGTCTTTTAAAAAATAACTCAGATGGCGATGTACCGACCACCTTAGACAGTTGTTGAGATTAGGGCTTGGGAAATCGGCAACTGTCGACAAATTTTGGACTTCTAAACAAAATAAAGCATTTGAAGCTCTAAAGCTTAGATTAACCAATATAAAATGTCTTGGTTACTACAATCCCAGCGACCAAACGCAGGTTATTGCTGACGCATCGCCGGTGGGACTGGGTGCTGTCCTTGTCCAAATAGATACGGAAGGTCCTAGAGTTATCGCTTATGGACACAAAGCTCTCCAATTTAATGGATGCCTATCCACCACGCGGAAACAGCACGTACTGGCAACGTCACACGTCCTCAAAGTACCGGCTCCCAGACACGCCGGCCCCCCCACGGTGCTCCTCCCCACCGTTGATGAACAGCGGTGATGAGTGAAAATACACAAAATGCCTGCCTGGTTTCGAACCCTCGACTTTAGCCGGGCTAGACCACCACCACTGTTGTGGTTGATCCGCCGCTTGTATTAATATATTATGGTCCCAACAGTAGCCATCGAATTTGAACCTTATCATGAAGGTATGATAATTATTAAGTTCGTGTTCTCAAAACTTGAAAATTAACTGAGATTCAGAATTCAGATATACTGAAACTTCTAATTCCTCAGTTGATTAAAATGTCCAAACAGTACTAAAGACCTTCCCATATTTCGATATAACTAGGTACTTAAGTACCTACTATAATAACTGTGTACTTATTCCAGTACTAAGCTATCTTTAAATATGCGCGTATTTCTGTGGATATTCTTCCTTTCTTTAATTTTTTCATTGAACAATAATTGATTTAGAAGAAGATATTATATGAGTCAATGCGAACTTTTTAGGGTTAAAATTAATTTAGTAGTATCATTACTTTTAACAACTTCAATATTATACCTATTAGGTAACATTTGTTAGCATTTCTGGTAGGTAGCTCAAGAATTTTAATCAGACAAAACCTTTTTTTTCCATGTGTGTAATCTTATTATTTATTTAAGTTTGTGATTTAATTCCATTGAATCATCAAAGTCATATAATCGTATCATGTTCCAGAATACTGGGTGAAGCTGCATCATAGCCAACTTACCTACTATAACACTGTGCAGTTGTTAATTACGTCTAAAATCCAAGTAACAATACAAAATGTTTCCTTGAAATTGTAGTATATTATGTAAGGCATCGATATTAGTTCAATAACTAACAGTATTTTTATAATTATTTTAAGCCTACTTGCTCCCTATTACTTACTGTGTAAGCAATACTTGTACGCTTTGCAAGGCAACACATAGTGACATGACATATCTTTTTATACCATCCTGTACCACTATGGTACCTATACCCGTGTACCCATAAATAAATTTTAATTTGAATTTCAACAAATCTTCCAGCAAAACTTGCTGTATCCTAATGTGACAAACAATACAAAATATGGTGCCGATCTCATAATAAAGGCGTCAATATTTTCACACGGACCATTGTAATACTTGTAACAGGATCTCACAGAGGGCCGTATTATCATTTGTCACGTATGTGATAAGATAAGAATTATAATCTCATAATCTAACATCAGCCTGTCCCCAGCGGAGGGCCAGAGAGAGATATCAAATCCAATGCAGCAGGGAGCGAGTCTACAGCCATGAATTTTGCACAAAGCCAGACTACGCCGACGTCGCGACTAAGAAACTCTGATGGAAAAACCCTACAACGCCTGGTGCCACCGGGGCATCGAACCCAGGTCCCTACGCTCAGTAGTAGCGCTTGCCAATTGTAGTCTTACTAGACCACAAATTATAATAATTAGTTACTATTAAGGTAATGACAATCTTAACAGCTAGACACTCTCACAGTGTATAATTATAATTAACCTATGTTTGAATAGGTAGTAAATCTTTACTATTATAAGTACATAATCATGTCTTGGTTTTACGTAATGTTACATGGCACCTGTAAGTTAGTAAGTGACCTGTGTAGGTACAACCACATTAAGGAGTTATACTCCAACAGAAGAATAAGGGAACTTCTATTTTCAAATAAAATTGATTTATTGATTTGATTTGTTTTTTTTTTTTGTATTCATCATAGTTGTCGCAAGAAAATATTACTTTATTCTATTAATCATTGCAATAACATCAAACAGCAGATTACTGTTATTGTGACTTTTTATTTTCACTTTGCATTCATTTTATTTCAAAGTATGTATACTTTTTATTATTTTAAGTGATTGGTACTAGTATTTAATTATAGTAATAATTACATAGCTTTTGCCTTTTCCTTAGTCTGTTGATACCAATCTAAATTATGTCACCCTAGAACTCGGCTACATTATCAGTCGTACTCATTAGGTAGTTCTTGCTACATGCATGAAATTATCCTCAGCAGAACAGCTCTACACTATGAGACTTTCTACTACAATCATGTACCTAATACCCCTTTTTTTTCTTTTTTTTTTTTTTTTTTTTAAGACAGCATTTTTTTCACTATAAATACTTCAGTTTGGATAATTCCCCCAACATGGAGAAGTGTTGCTCATTTATTTACAGGTGTGTCGTTGTTGGCTGTCAGTAAATTCTTCCATTTCCCCCAGCGAGTGCCGACAGATGTCGGATCGCCTTCGCAATCAAAATGGTCTAAGTTGGGAAATGTGAAATGACTCATAACTTTGCGTGGACCATAATATATTTTTGTGATTATGTTATTTAAACATATAAAGTTCCTTAAAATTATTACTTAATTAATCTGCACGGCCCTTTATTGCTTACTCATTGCGTGACTTTTAAGTGAAATTTTATTGTAAATATTAAGTACTTATTGCGTGGATTTAATTACATTTTTGTGAATGTGATTATATGTTATTTAAACATATACAGTCCCATAAAATTGATAATTAATCTGCGTGGCTCTTTGTTGCTTACTCATTGCGTGGCCTATAAGTGAACCATTATTATAATGTAAGTATGTACTTATTGCGTGGACTTAATTATAATTTTATGATTATGTTATTTAAACATTTATACAGTCCCTTAAAATTGTTAATTAATCTGCTTGGCCCTTTGTTGTTTACTTATTGCGTGGCCTTATTGTTTTTTCATCTGATACGATGCAAGGCCCTTAGGATACTTGTTAGTATTTGCGTGCCCATTAGAGCATTTCGGATTCAGCATGACCTTTGACGTAAGCGTAAGTATGACTAACTAAATATATTAATTAACTTTATTCAATAACGTTACTTTACCATTGTTATGGAAATTGACTGATAATAATCTATTAACCAATTAGATTTACTAACTGGTTAGCACTAAATATGCTAGTAATTAAGCCATTATTGATGCTTACACTAACGTTTCCCGGTCTTTTCTCACATTTATTCTATATGTACGGTCGTGTGTGCGAATAGTATTTGCGTGACCTTGATATTTCTGTGTCGAAATGCAAACAATTGATCATAGCAAAACCAGTGACCTGATTAAAATAGTATTTACTGATTTTGTTTTATATTTACAATAAGTGGGTATGTAGGTTATTTACAACAGAAAAGTTAAGTATGTTCAAGATTTATGATAATAATTGGTTATTATTTTTGTTCAAAATAAGTAGCGTGCAAATAACTCAATTATTTTGTTATTTAAATAAAAGCACTTACTCAATAAGAAAACTATTATCAATAGTACAATAATTTACTGTTTGCATTACAGCACATTTAAAATAATTGCGTACTATTCAGGCATGGCCCTTTGTTTTGTTGTAAACAACACTTAACTGCATGGCCGTTGTAACATTTACGCTTATCAGTTGTTTACCTCAATCGAAGCAGAATTTATTTTTCGTTACTTAATCATACGAAACTGAGACAACAAAGTAATCATTAGCTGTAACCATCTATCTTGGTAACGATTTATTTACGTGTAGGTAGGTAGGTTCAGCGTGACTACGTTCCGTTTTCACTTTAGTATCCGAACTACTAACGATCCTTATCGAAATATAGTCGCTTAATAATTGATCGTAAACAACTTTCAACGTGCATTATTTTTCAGCGTGCATTCTTCCCCCTTTTATTTTTTGGTAAATGTTTTCAGTGCTTACTTTTATCCTCGTCGCCACTTGTAATGTTCTCTGGGTTAATAAAACACACTTTGACAGATCACGCAGGTGAAGTAGTATATGCATCTGGCGAACGTCCGCTCTCGCTCACGGTTAGCGCTCGACTGCCCGCGCGCCGCCCAGGCGCATACACTACAGCAACGATAGCCGTTTTAAGTTAAAGTAAAATAAATAAGAGAAACAAAATAAAAAATGTAACAGGTGTTGATGCTGTAAGCATCCGTTGTGCAAACAGCGTTTAAGTTAGTGCAGATTATCATTGGACATTTATTTCGTTGCGCCAATTTCTGTCGTATGCCCATGTAAATAAGCTTGACTTTCGCTTCACAACTCTTGATGGTTAGATGGCCTATAAAAAATTAAACATACCTCTGTCCTCATTGCCAGCCATCCCGTCAACTTCATCCATGACCAGCACGTGTTTCTTTGAGACCGCTTGTTTGCCAGTCTCACCTACAAACACAAATAGAATATCAAAAATCATTTAAATAATAGAAAAACTAACTCTTAGACAGTGGAACCCGTTTAAAAGTGAACCTGACGCAACAAACTAATTGTGACAGTGTTATAAACAATGTGTGTAGCATAATTAACATAAAAATAGTGATATTCGACCTGCATAAACAAAGATTTGTATTAATATAATTAATGACCAAAAGGCAAAGTGAAAGACGTGTGCGCGTGTAATCCGGCTAAATAAAACATCTACCAACAATAACATAAACATCTGTGGATATATTTTCTGGATAAATCAACGCTATTGAAAATTACGGCGATGGGATTCCGTTTTTTATTTGAATTGAGTGTTACTACAGCACCATCTATTAAAACACATAGGAACTAACACGTACTGAGTGATACCATACGTCAATGCTATAAATCCTAATTGAATATTGTGAATAGCGACATCTCTTGTTATAAATAGTAATCTTCATCGTAGTACATAATACGACCGCTAATTACAGACTCGAAAACGTCTGTCAATTGACCAAGCGGCTTACCAGTTGGATTCTTAAGTAAGGAGGTGTGAGTTCGTATCCCAGAAAACGAAGATTTTAGGAAAATATTGTTTTTGAGTTTTAGTATCAATTTATCATCATGAATTTCCTAGAAAATATTACTTTCCGTCGTACACGCAGACAATCAGAACCAAGTAACGATGACAGTGATATTATATCACAAACATTGAATTGTACCTCAAATAGCATGCCGGATATATCAGAAGATGATGATTACAACCAAATAAAAATATTGAAAGACGAGATTGATACTTTAAAGGCACAATTAAATAGTGCACATCATGAGGTTGAGTTATTGACACTGGAAAATAATAATTTAAAGTTATGCAATGAAGAACTATTGAAGAAAAATAATCTTTTCCAAAGAATCGTTAGTAGTCCAGTGAACCAGAAACAAACAACACCAAAAAAAAACATCATCTAATATTAAAACAAAATCCAAACAAACGCAAACTATAAATTTATCGAAGAAGATCATCGGGGACGATATTACTTCTTTGGATAGCTGTACAAAAATTAATATCGCTGATAATGCATGCACTTCAAGCGAAAGAGAGCTTGTATTGCAGACAACAAATACCGGCAGGAAAACACGAAAGACGCCGCCCGCGTCGGAGCCATCGACTAAACATAAAATAGTTTTATTGAGTGGTGAAACATCTAATAGGCTGTATAGTATGGCTGAAAAAACCTATCTAAATAATTTTGAATTGTGTCATTATCGTAAACCCAAATGTGGAATAGAACTTATCCTCGATAATATTGATGCAAAAGTCCGAGACCTTACAGAGTGTGACTACTGTATTATTTATATTGGTGAGGAAGATTTTCGTACAACTCGTAATTATATTGAACTCGTCACTTTTATTCGTGGAAGGTTATTACCACTAAATAACACCAATTTCATTATTTGTTTACCTACTTTTAAATACATGGAAAACCATAATATTATGTACAACAGTCGTATAGAAACCTTTAATAACCTGCTTTATATGGATGCACAGACATGTAATTATGCGTATGTATTAGATTCTAATTTAAATCTGCCATATACGTATAACACCTATAACAAACGATATAACACATTGAATAATAAGGGATTAAATATTATCGTATCAGACTTGGAACAATTAGTTATAAAAATATGTAGCCTGGATACAGTGTTTTCCTATGTTGACTGTGACCAAAATAATGAATCTGACTTACTTAAACAACCAGAACTGCTATCAAAAAATTTACAAATCGACCTCAGTGACAGTGACACGAATTTGACCAAGAATATGAATTTATTTCGTTCACAATAGTGTTATAATACTACACCAAAACATAGCTGGACTTCTAAACAAAGCAGATTTACTAACTGTCCACCTTCAAGAAATTACTGGAAAACAAGTAAACATAGATGTTATTTGCATTACCGAACATTTTATAATGCATGGGCAAGAAAAACTACTCAATATTCCAAATTATAAACTGGCCGCATGTTATTCAAGACGTGGGACGAAGCGAGGAGGCGCTTGTATTCTAGTTAATAAGTATCTTCAATGCACAGAATTTAGAGACGCAACAAAGTATTCGATATCAGGTGTGATCGAATGTTGTGCTATTGAACTAACACAACAGAAACTAATAATTATATGTGTATATAGACCACCAAAGTCGAGTAATTTAAATGCGTTTTATGATAATCTTGAGACTATTTTAAAAAAACTTTGTACCAACCCTAATAAAAAAGTAGTTATTTGCGGGGATTTTAATATAGATAGGTTAAAAAGAAATAATACTAGTTTAGATTTCGAATATTTTCTATTGGGCTTTGGCTTGCGATTAGTGCTTGACCAACCAACTCGGCTATCTAGCAACAGCTGTTTGGATAATTTTGCACATAATTCAAATAATAAATGTAAATGTACTGTAATAGACTTCGCCTTATCTGATCACTCCGCACAAATGTTTGAGATTAAAGTAAACAAAACTTATAGATTGAACTCATGGTATGTTAAAAAGCGGGACCTATCATTGGAAAATTTGTTGAAATTCCAAAGCTATCTACAATGCCTTTCTTTTTCCGAAATGTATAAGACAGAAAATGTAAATGAAGCATATAACATATTTATGCAGCAGTTTGGTTTGTTATATAATCTTTGTTTCCCTTACAAGCGAATTACAATAACGCCATTAAAAAAACCTAAATGGATCTCTAAGGGAATACGACTATGTAGTAGGAAACAGCGTCAACTTCTATGGGAACACAGACTTAATCCATCGCATGAAAGCAAATATAAATTTAAAAATTACTCCCAGCGATTTAAAAAAATAGTGAAATTAACTCAAAAAGCACAAAATAACTTTTTTATCAACACTTCACTTAATAAATCAAAGGCATCCTGGCAAGTAATCAACAATAAAATATGTACTAAAGAACCCATTTCTCAGATAAAAATTAACAATACAATTATTAGTAACCCAAAGGACATTGCAGACGCATTCAATAATTATTTCATTAACCTAGTTAAAAACTCATCCAAAGCCTCAGTCGACACAAGTAGTTTACGCGAAAACCCTAATACAATGTTTATGACTCCAGTTATACCGCAAGACGTAGTCAGGGTAATAAGGACGTTGAAAAATAAAAATAGCGTCGGATATGACGAAATAGCAACTAAAGTTATAAAGTTTGTATCAATTAATATAAGCACACATATTTGTCATGTTATTAACTTAGCCATCAGCACCGGTGTATTTCCGGACGCTTTAAAAACTGTCATAGTTAAACCGCTACATAAAAAGAATTGCAAAGAAGATATAGCTAACTATAGGCCGATAGCATTGATTCCTGTGTTTTCCAAAGTTATAGAAAAGGTTATCTATGAACTAATTAACAAATTTTTGACAAAATATGACATCCTATGTAGTGAACAAGCAGGTTTCAGAAAGAATAAAAGTATTAATACAGCACTGTATGACTTATTATACGAAGTTATGATAAACGTTGATAAAAAGAACCCTGTCTGTGCTATTTTTACAGACATGTCTAGGGCTTTTGACTGTGTCAATCATGATATTTTAATAAGCAAACTTGATAAATACGGTATAAGGGGTAATGTGTTAAATCTCCTAAAATCTTACCTTAGTAACCGCACACAGTACACCGAGATATCCAGAATTTGTCTTGAGTCAAAATGTGAACAGAAATATCAATCTAAGGGTAAAATAGTCAAATTTGGTGTACCACAGGGTGGTGTATTAGGTCCTCCAATATTTTTGTTGTATATAAATGATTTGCCTCAACAAATTCGACATCCTATGGTTCTATTTGCCGATGACAGCACAGCGCTTATAAAATGTAATGACATTAGTGATTATGAAGAGGACATCAACAATAGTCTTAGAAATATAATTGATTGGCTTGGTAAAAATAATTTGGTAATAAAGGAGATGTTCCAAAATGTATGGAGCCTGGGCCAGGTCCTTGTACACTATACTTAAAAATAGGGAAATTCATTTAAAACAGTTCTCAACTGTCCAATTGCTTTAAAATAGCTTGGTTTTCTGGTAAACAGAAGAAATTACACTTGACATTGCAACACACAAAAAACAACCCGTCATGGCGGTAAGCTGTCATTTTGATTGATTAATGACGTTTGACATGTTTTTGTTTATTTCGACGCTAGACGAAAGTGACAGAAGTGACACTTTTGTGACAACTGACAGTTCTCTTTTTAACAACAGAGTAACTAAATCTGTGAGACGCCATGTTGAAAGTCGATAAAATTAATTGATAAATATCAGTTCACTACCACAAAAGTACACATTTAATTGAATTATCTGTATTTTTCCCGAATTCTACAGATTTTTCTCTTTTTTTTGAGATACTGTACATAGACCTGGCCCATTTTGAAACATCTCCTTTGGTAAAGACGAATATAATGCATTTTCACCAACGTACAATTCCACCAAACGTTAACGTAAACTATAACGGACAGACGATTGAAAAAACGAAGGTCGCGAAATTTCTAGGCATCCTTATAGACGATCAATTAACATGGAAACCACAAGCAGAAGAGGTCTGTAAAAAGTTGAGTACTGCTGCGTATGTCCTATTTAATTTGAAAAAAAAAGTTGACATTAAGACAGCTTTAGTTGCATACCATGGCTTAGTCGCATCGGTCTTGAGGTTTGGGGTAATTTTCTGGGGTAATAGTACTTTAAGAGATACCATATTTAAAGCCCAAAAACGCTGTATAAGAGCCATGTGCGGTATAAAACCAAGAGATAGCTGTGAACCCTACTTCAAGTCGTTAAAAATTCTTACGTTTCCGTCATTGTACATTTTAGAAATGGCAATTTTTGTTAAAAGCAACATAAAGCTATTTGCTAAGGTCTCAGACTCCAAGAAAGGTCCCGTTAGAAGTCAATACAAAAATCTTTTAACTGTCAGCAGATATAAAACTGCACTACTTAGGAAAAGTGTTCTTTGCATGGGTCCAATTATATTTAATAAACTACCGGACAACATAAAAAATTACACCCTTCAACAATTTAAAAACAAACTTAAGGAATATTTGACACAAAAATGTTATTATACAATAAGTGATTTTTTGAATGACCCTTGAACCATGACCATGAACATTGTATAATGACATGAAGTATTATTGACATTAATTATAATTGACATTAAGTAGCTATTATTGACATTTTAATTTGAAATTATTATATTAGTATTCCAACTGTATTTAAATTTGAAACTTATCTTTGAAATTATGAAATCTATTTGGTGTTCCTTAGTATTTAAATTTGAAACTAAATTTGTTAAATTTTGCATGCCAATACTCAGGCAGAATGTGCACGGGAAAATATATATGTTTCTTTTACCAACTTTTGTTAAATACCCACATTCTATGCGAATAAATGATTTGATTTGATTTGATCAACATTATGTACATTGAAATAAAGTCGAAAATAAATAAACCAAGCCATATGCAGCTGAACAAAAAAGAATTGATCTTTGAAAGGATTACCTCTAGCATAACCAGACAATGAGTTTGTAGTGAGCAGTTCTCCTATCTGTTCCTTGATAAGCGTCTTGTTACGTGTGTCTGAAGCGTTGAACTCCACCATGTCGAAACCCATCTCCTTGCACACTAGCGCCACTGTTGTTGTTTTACCTGAATAGTAAGAAACATGGAATGAAACTCGGCAGAAGTTGAACATGGCTATTCCGAAGTGGTTTTTAAAACTGAAGGTTGATTAACTGAAGTAATCGGATACTGACGTAATTTATTTTCGATTCCTGCATGGAACATATTTCTATGGCCTACAGGGGCTGAAGAGTTAGTACCATCTTTGTTCTGTTGCGAAAGAGATGGTGCTATCCATATTGTATAAGCTCTCTTTCACCATGGTTCTCAGACATAATATGGCCTCTAATAATCGTTATTTTTTTTATTTTTGTGATGTTACAATTTACTGTCACATGCATGATATCTTAAGGTAGTAAAATAAGAGGTAATGATGATGAGTGATGTATCAATTGAGTAACACATACCAACGCCAGGAGGTCCCGAAAGTAAAGCTGCCTTGAAGTACCCTCCGTCGTCATTCTTGACCCATGGACTGGGTTTAGGCAACTTAGCCTTTCTGTTCACATACCATTTTGTTAGCCAGTTCAATAATCTGTAAAAAAAAAAAGAATAAGCCCTCGTACCTTCGGGCGATTTTTTATCGCGCACTGGATTTTCAACGCACTGCTTAGTGCCGAAAGTTGAATATCCAACAGTGTATTTTTTTGACGCGCTGGTTAGGTTCTCAATGCTGGGTGGTTCAACAACGAGTGTTGAAATCCAGTATGCGATGAAAAATGGTTCGTGCGAACCTGGGCTATGGGTGTTCACTGTCATATTTAAGTATCAAACAACACACCATACAAAGGATACGTAGTACATAAAATAATTACTTTTTAACATTGCTCGCGTCGCCATGTTGTCCAATGATTTGTTTAATATTCTGTGGTTTATACCTCTCCACCCACATATTCATATTAGCTGCTATTGGTGCAATTTCTCTTTTTTCACCTGCAATGGTAAAAATGTACTTAAAACCAAAATATTACGTTTGAGGCCTTAGAACGAACGTGCAATTTGAACCTAACGTAAGTTTGAACGATGTAAGAATCGATAATACAACTATCTATTAGCATGTTGGTTTAAATTTTTGCGACAAGCACAATACAGGGTGTCCCCGGAAGTATGGATCAAATCGAATAGGGGCGTGGGCAAGGTCATTTCCAAACTTTTTGATCATGAGAATGATTGATGATTGAGAATTATTTTACGGTTCAAAAGTTGTGACCAATTTTTTTCAATTGTTTCGCATAGTGCTCAAAGAAAAAAAAACACTAAAAAAACCATCAGGGCTGTCTAAGAAACTTAAATTGACAGTTCCTGGTGGTTTTTTTTTAATGATTTTGTTCTTTGAGCACTATGCAAAGTGATTGAAAATAACAAAAGTTGGTCATAACTTTTGAACCGTAAAAAAATTCACCAACATTCTCAGGATCAAAAAGTTTGGAAATGACTTTGCCCACGCCCCTATTTGATTTGATCCATACTTCCAGGGACACCCTGTATACTAATATATGTATCACTCATAGTTATGTATAAATCAGGTCTTAAAAATAAGTAAATATTATGTGCGCGTATTTTGAATTTTAAAATCGTTCAAATTTACTTTACGTTTACTCCGCGCTAGGCTCACGAGTCGCCTTTTTGCAGAGACGAAGCTTTAGTTCCCAGATTTTTGCTATGCTTAAAACCTGGGTCTTCCCGTTTTTAACTTGGCACTTATCTAACTTACCATTGACTTGGTTTGTAGACGACGTGCTTGATTTAGTACTAGAAATTGAACTTGATTTCGATTCCAATTTCGCTTCAGTTTTTGGTTCAACTTTTTCCTCTTGAATCTTCCTAGGACTTTTAGATTTTTCACGATTCTTTGATTCATGGACTTCCATTTTACTTTTCGAACTACTTTCCTTTGATTTTGATTCTGTCTTAAGTTTCTCAGCCGGACTCTTCTTAGATCTGCCGTCAACATGATTATCTTTTTTGTCTTTGTCCAATTTTTCTTTTGGGGTTTTGTCTTTGGATTTTGATTTGTTAGGTGTTTTTTCTGTCTTGATTTCTTTCTTTATTTCTGTTTTGACTGAGGGTTTACTTTGTGATCTTTCTGTGATCATTTTTAGGAACTCATCTTCGTTTATAATTGGAATGCCTAGTTCTTGTGCTTTGGCTGTTTTCGCTGGCCCTGCTTCTTGACCAGCTAGGACGTGAGTTACCTACGATAAATAGATTTAGATTGCATTCAGATAGATATAACTATAATGTGCTAAAACTATAGCATGCCAAGAGGTTCTTTTTTTATACACTAAAGTCCTCTATAGATTATTTTGTGTATGAATTTAACTTAAATGCCCTGTCCTTTTATACTTTCAATATTCTATTGCTGTCCCTTCGCGTCAATAAAACCTTATTTAAATGTACTATCTAAGGTTAGATTAGATTAGATAATCTACGCCAGATTAAGATTTAAGAACTGTTGGAGTGAGAAATTGGAGAAAAAGCCGGAAATAGGTCATGTTGGAGAAATATACTATACTTTCCGTCACGAGAAGCTATAAATTTTGTAAATATAGAACTTCTACTAAGTTACGTAGCGACAATTCAATCAAAAACAAATAATCCCATTCAATTCAATCAACTCAAAGTATGTACGTGTAATATGAAACTAACGAGCAATTTCACTTGGTTGGGTTATATTTTAGCGATATAAAGCGCTGTCGTCTAATGTTTTGTGGTACTGGAACGCGTCTGACTCATGGAACGTAAACATCTGGCCTGCTATTTTGAAGTAAGTTCACACTGACGCTGTCAATGCTGCAGAATACCCGGAATAGTCTGACGACAGTAATTAGATGTGTGTGTTAGCATAATTATATCCCCATAAAAAAATAAAAATCGTTACAAAACTGTTTTTTTTATTTGATCCAAAGGTTGCGAACCCCTGAAAGTGTGTTTACAAAATTTATAGCTTCTCGTGATGGAGACTTTAGACCAGGCTAAGGCTCAGCTGCAGGCACAGCTGTAAAGCCTTAGATGATGATGATGATCTAATGAAATCAAAGATTTATTCAAATCAAAGTAATTATGTTAATCTTACCTTTTTAGAAACCCCACTTTTGACGCACCCTCCATACTTATTGATGGCGGCCGCAATTTCATCTTTCTCAAACGAGTCGAGAACTCCAGTCAATAAAAACGCACAGTCTTTCAAACAATCTGGTTTTCCCTAAAATTACAGTCTTAGGTAAATATAATGAAATATTAGTACCTACTTACAATTTGAACTTTATAAGTACAGCAAGACATTAAATTGAATAAGATGGTTTTTATTACCCCAAACTTAAAATCAAATAGTAAGTTTTTGATTGTCTCATCAGGCAATGGGATACAGTTTATTTACTGTAAAACAATCAACATTCTGCACTATGATTAACTGTAAATATACAATCCAGTTTTACGAGTTTACAATATCATTAGTTTTATAAAAAAAAAAATAATACATAAATAAAATAGACATACCTCTGGAATTTCTTTCGCTCCTAAATTCTTTGGTCCAGATCTGTTCAAATAACTCTTATATAAAGTGGCCGAATGGATTCTTCTTTCATGTCTTTCTTCATCTGTTAAAACTGAAATTAAGATACAACATTATTTTAAATAACTTGTTAGTCTTTAACATTTTCTATACAAATAAATAAAATTGAAGTGTCTGTTTGTAATGTCAAAACAACAGCTTTTTATTAAATGCATATGAAAGTATATACACGGTACTTATAACAAAAATTATATTTATTATAATTTTTGTCTGTTTGTTCTGATTAATCTCCGAAACAGCTGGACCGATTTTGACGGGACTGTCACTAGCAGATAACTGATGTTATAAGAATTTTAGAAAAATATTCATTAAGGAGACACTTTATTGTTTGCAGACATCCACGCGAACGAAGACGCAGGCACAGCTAGTTCAACATAAATATGAGAGCAGACTCAAGAGAATGCAACATTATTACTATGATACTTATAACAAATTGTAACAATGCATAAGCAACCTATAAAGCCACACTCAGACTAGTATTGACACAGTTATAAGAATGTTTTAAGTTGTAGCATAATCTGAGCCTTATTCTGTAGGTTTTGAAGTTATTTTTCCATAAACTCAATTTGTTTATATTTTTGGCAAATAAATCGCAAATGCAGATTAGTCCTCTCTGTAGGAAGGAATGTGCTGCAATCCACCGCATAGATTAATGGGCCTAATATCAGTTCCTGAAATTTAATAAAGGGCTTGTTTCACAACCTTCAAATGAGTAAATATAGGCTGGGCTATAGACTATAAAATTCTAGTTAGATTTTTTTATTTATCTAGTGCCTAGCATGCAGTATTTACCATCATGCAATAAAATCCTATGAACTGATGAAGGGAGGGCGTTTTGGGGTAATGTCTTATGTAATTTTGACATTCGAATCACCACCACCATTGAATCATCATCACTCAGCCTAATTTGAATAAATGACTTATAATTTGATTTTGAATACTGTCATCTCTTATAAAAATAAATAAGTCAGCCTGTGTTGTCCGACTGCAGAGCAAAGTGCTCCTTTTCCATTTAACATGATCCTGCCATGCTATTCTCTAAGGATACAGTCTTGCGGGCAGCGCTGTCGCAGCGGTGAAAACAATAGTTTCAGCGCTGCGACAGCGCTGCCCGCAAGGCTGTATCCTTAGAGAACAGCTCCCCAGCACCAACATGGGACTAATTCATGGCCACCATGTCTTATGGCTTGGTTAAAAGTATAAAAAACAAAAATATAATTTATTCTCTTACCAGACTCATTCAAGCTTTTATTTATTTTCTTTTTTTTATTAGTCTCCTTATGATCCTCCATAACAGATGAACCACATTTGTTATCATTTTGACTTCCTGTTACATGTTCTTCCATCTTTTTCTTCTTACGTCCATGATCGTGACCAGCACCATCATCTATGAATTCAGCAAACTTTCTTTTACTGTGTTCAGTTTTAGATGTTTTTGTTTCACAGTCTTCCGAATCAAAGGCAACTGATTGATTATGTTTTTTAACGGTTTTTGATGGTTTGTCATTGTCAAGTTTCTTGGTTTTTATTTCATCAGCTTTCTTTGATGATTTCTGTTCGTCAGTTTTCTTTGATTGTTTAATTTCGTCATTTTTCTTTGGGTCTTTAATTGGTTCTGAATTAGAGCTGCTGTTATGTTTGTTTTCGTGTGATTTTTCATTGTTAGGTACTTTGGTAGAATCCTCTGTTTTATCTTTTGATGATGAAGGAGTTTCCTTGTCAGTGAAGGATTTATCATTGCTGGCAATTTTTTCATCATTTAATTTCCCATCTAACTCTGTATTGTCAATTTCTAACAGGCTCTTTTCGAATTCCTCATCAGAATGGATGCCTAATTCAGTATTTTTCTTTTTCTTAACTAATGGTTCTGTTCTTTTAATAGGACCATTACCAAACATGTCTATTGGTTTAACCTCCTTGAGTGCAGGTTTAGATTTATTTTTACTGGATTTCTGGGCTTCATTGCTATTTTTCTTCTTTTTAGATGAGAATATCTCCTCGTCAGAATCATCATTTAATACACGCCTCTTCTTTGCATCCTTTTTCTATAAAACAATTTAAAAGAATAGGTACAGAAGAGTGTACAAAAAGTATTTTCGTGGCCAATGCTTTACTCATAATACATCACACATAGAAAATTCGATAAATTTTCAGTAAACTTACTTTATTTTTAGTAATTTGAACATCTGGAGACTCTGGAATAACATCGTCGTCATCTTCAACTTTAGTAGAGGGCTTTAGTGACTTTTTCGGTTGAAAAAATGACCTAATATCCTGAAAACAATGCATTAACAATACAAATCTTATCAAACCGACTGACCAAACGACCAGATAATGCACCTAAAATATCATTTTATATCATGCAAGTAATTGATAACAATAGCGTGTTTTAGTTTACTTGATGTTTTTTTTTTTTTCAATATTAGTCATAGTAATGAAATCTTTATATATACAATAAAAATACGATAACACCTATTCAAATATCATCTAAAATATCTTTCGCTGTGCAAAGGGACAAAGGGTTAAAAATAATAAATAACTGTGTAAGGTTTACCTACCGACCGAGTAAATGAAAAAGGACTTACTTTCGACATATTGAAGTTAAACCAAAAGGATTTACAAAACAATAACAAAAATCATGTCTAAATATTTATTTCAGGCTGATTTAACTCGAGATTCAGGGATTTGCAAAATATAACGAACACTACGCCGCCAAATAAACTTTTTTAACCATTTGACAGATGATTTTTTTTTTTCTTCTTTGACAGATGATTTGTTTGTCCACAGAGAAATATTGAGGTTTTGTCATTTGCCTGACATTAGCTTTTTGTGCCTGTGTTGCCTGCGGCATAAATGTATAAATGAATAAAGCATTGTGGAATGTAAAACAGTCTCATAATATTTTTGATGTTCCATAGCCATTTTACACCATTCTTCACATGATTTGATGATGCAGCAGACTGTATACCAAAAAAATATCGTGAGATCATCATTATCATTTCATTCGAAAAACGTCTACTGCTGGATATAGGCCCCAAGCACCCCCACTTCGACCGGTTCTGTGCTTCTCGCATGAGATGAGATGTATATTACAGGTTAAATGAAACAACATTAACATGTGGCAATATACATTCAAATAAAACCTCAAATACATCTTATATCCAACAGTCTTATATAATAACACTAACTAAACGTCCTACAAATAAATACCTATCAACATAAACGATAAATAACAAATCGTTACCGGCGTGAGAGCGGTTTGATGAAAGAGTTAGCGTCCAACTCGGTCCCAGTGGGGCCTGTGGTAGACTGCATCGCACCTCTTCGGGAGTGCCTGGATATCACGTGCCGGGCCCACGCCAACTCGCGAGAACTTCTAGACCTTGCGCTGCGGGACTTATTAGAACTAGTGGAACTAAGTGTCTTGCCTGATGTACTGGTACTGGTAGCGGACCAGCACGTGTCGCTCAGCAGTTTTTCAGGGCAATAAGTCACATCAGACCGAGTTAGAGTACTAGTCGAGTACATTGGTACTGAAGTCTTCTTCTCCGATGACTGCACCTTTTCAATTGTTAACTGCGCCACGGATGTTTCTATTTGTGGCACACTCGACTTGCTATCTTTAGCTACGTCAGCTATAGCAAGACGCTTATCACTATAATCCTCGTCGCTATCGATTTTGGAGGGCGACGATCGTCCATCAGTGCCTTCATTGTCACTCATTATTACAGCCATCAGTTTTTCTGTGTTTTCATTCAAATCGTAAACTTTATGAGTCCGAATAGATCCTAAAGACGTCGTTTTACTTCGGCAAGGGTTATGCTTGTTAGTACGTTTCTTTTCGCTGTAATATATCGCACTTTGATGAGGCAATACGGCTGGGAAAGTACTGTCTACCTTCGTATACGCGACTTCTTGCGTAAAAGATGATTTTGCTGATTTGCCTTTACAACTACATGGGTTCACATCTCCAAGCGCGTAATTATAACACATCTGCATAAGGCATATTAGCGCTGCAGTTATAAAGACTAAACAGACATACACTGTTGGACTCCAGTCAGTGTTTACGTAAAGATAAGATTGACTAAGCGCTTTCCATGGATTCCATTTAGATATACCAGCGTCTTGGTATTCAAATAGATTACGCCTTGACAAACCTTTTCCGTAGGTTTGTACCGCAGCTGCTATTCTCAGGACGCCGCCATATGCTGTAAATAATTTCTCGTCAACTAGATGTGGAGCAACATCACGTTTCATCCAATGCCATAGTTCGTTATTCAAATTAACGAAATCTGCGTGACGACACTTAGCTGGAGAACTGTGCAATACACACCTCGTTGCGGTCGTGTAATACTTCAAGAGAATACTCTCTGAGCTCGGTGCTGTTAAACTCACAAGTCCCCGTGATCTGAAGGGCAGGACGATAGCTGCCGGTTTGAGATCATCGTCTAGTTTAGGAGCCGGCAAATGAATGCAGTTATTCGAATCGCGTCTTATTATTAAACAAGTGCAAGGATCTAACAGCTTCCCGGAACCAATTTGTATTTTAGCTACGGTAAAGTTTGACCACTGAGGGATTCGAGCGGGCTGCCTCCATCCTAAGCCTTGAGTATTCATATTCATCTTGAGATGTTCATAAAAATCGTGGAGTTGCCTTGCATTTCTATATGGAACATAACCTGCGTAGTAAGCAAATCTAACTGTAGGCAGAATGCTACTCTTGAGGTGTGCTCCAATAGTGTCCGATAGTGCTTCTTTGAGTATGAGTGCAGTTTTGTGGTCAACGTGTTTTTTAACATTCCGCAGTGCACTTTTGAAATACCTCAGAATCTGCTTCGTGTATCGACTGTCGATTCTCTCGGGGCTTACTTCTGGTGGGATCAACGCCTCGAACTGTTTCCGAGCCATCAATTTGGCGATTTCATCTTGGGTCCAGCAGTTACTTTTAATTCTTCTAGCATCAAATAATGTAGTACCTGCATTTTTATTACTAACGAAAGCTATGTTACAAAATATTATAACAATCATAAGAAATAACATTGAATAATGTGATAAAAACGTTCATGTTCATGAATGCAAAATTCATGACATCTCTCAACAATGACAAAGCCACAAAGCCATAGCAAGCATTTTTTATTTGTGATTCTCTCTTGTGTGAAATCTTAGCTGAAATCTCTTTTCTTTAAAATACGGTACACAACTAAAATACGACTAGATAAGCTACGCAAGGGGGTATAGGAATGACTATTCCTAGATGAGGCGGATAGGAGAGAAGATTAGAACCAATAAGATTTTTTATGTACCAAATCCCATCAGAATCGAGCCTTTCCAACGTCAATGCAATGGCGCCGATAAAACGGATAAATAGCCTTGCCTTTCATGTACAGAGGCCAGCACATCAAGTTACCCCAATCGGTCAGATTTTCCCAATTGAATATGAACCTTATTCCTCTGTGCTAAAGTTGAAAATCTGTCAAAGAAATTTGACAGATTGGGGTAGGTTGACCTGCTGGCGTCTGTGCCTACTAGCAAATATTTTTTCGGTGCGGTTTCTGGCGCCCCGCGAGACGTGATGCTCTAAGTCTAAGTGACTACTTAATTTGCTAATGAGCTAATCCGGATCTGGGTAGATAGGGTGGGTAGGTACACACTAGCCGCTAAATTCTTCCACTCCTTCCCTCTCCGCTTTAGTGCATACCTACCTACCGTGCGGGCATGAAATAGCTAAACGAAAGAGTCAACAAAGCAATACCTAGATCTAATAGTAGATGAATAGTTACTTTTCGTAAACCTAAAATCACGCCTGTATTACTCGAAGGGTTGGGCAGAAGTGTTACTATTCGTAGTTAATAATTAGGTTATTTTCCTATGTATTTACTTATGCACAATTTTATGAAGATTTTTTGGTATATGGAGAATAAATAAACAAATAGATCTGATATAAAATATTTTAATTTTCAGAACAATATTCAAATGATTAACATACTGTCATTACGCACCAACGCCTAACAATAGCTACATCTTTATTGTTAATAATTTTTTTTATTTATAACCAATAAATATTATACATATATCACATTTAACGCAATTTGTACCTTGTTTGAAAGTATATGAAGAAAAAATCCATTGGAAAACGAAAGTTTTGAACCATTTGTTTCACATTTTAATTCCACATTTAAAAGTAGCGTTGGAGTATTGGATATTTCAATCTCAGTTATCAATGAAACATAGCAAAATAAGCCTTATTAGAATGACGAATATAATAATAATAATAAATAGACTTCGTTAAACTCAAGGATCCTTAGCCATTCGGGCGTGACCTGCAGTGGCCTATACTGGGTGAAATTTTAATCACCGGTTTCCTCTTAAGGGGTCATTGTACTCATCATTATGAACAACTTTTACTACGGGACCAAACATAAAATCGCGAAAAAAAAAATCAGCTGTTCCCTGCATTTTGAAGAGTTATGCGAACATAAATGTAGGGAACAGCTGATTTTTTTTCACGATTTCAGGTTTGATCGCAAAGTAAAAGTTGTTAATAATGATGAGGAAAATGACCACTTAAGAGGAAAATGGTGATTAAAATTTCACCCTGTATAGAATGCTCTCAATCGATTGCGTACCCAATTAGGCCGCTGCAGACACAATTTGTCGAAGTGGCCCATCCAACACTTAGTACGAGTGCGGTGCTTCCGATCAGACCATGCCTCGAAATCGACACGAAACGAGAAAGAAGCATAATAATAATTCTTTATTTAAGACTGTGCCGACCCTACAGTGGCGCCCTCATCGTTTGTTTGGTTATTTCATACAATTTAGAATGAAAATGCAGAAAACAAGCACGTTAAGTTGTGCTTCCCAAGATTATACGTTAATATTATTAGAAGCGGTAGTTTTATATTGTTTAGTTTTATCATAATCCTTAAAACGGAATATAGTGGCCACTTTTATCCGTTTTAAGGATTATAATGAAACTAAACAATATAAAACTACCTTTTATAATAATATTAACGTATAATCTTGTGAAGCACAACTTAACGTGCTTATTTTCTGCATTTTCATTCTAAATTGTATGAAATAACCAAACAAACGATGAGGGCGCCACTGTAGGGTCGGCACAGTCTTAAAGAGCTGATTCGCAAAATCAAGCAATCTTCCATCTTTTTTATTGAGCAATAAACAAATCCGTGGTTCAGGTTAAAGTTACAAGACCGAGAAAAAAGGTAGTTATCAATTTAATTATGGACGGAATATAACATAATTTCAAAAGTTTTGTAATAAAAATGGTCCAAAACATTTTGCTCGCAAACGTTCGTCAAATAATTTATCTATGGAATAATTGCGCTTACACAGCTAAATATAAATAAATCAATCACAGTGTCGTTACTGAATATAATCCAGGAAATATGTTATAACAAAAATAAATTATAATCAAACAATAATAAAGCCATAATAGGTTAATATTAAAAAAAAAAAACTTTGCATACAAATGGTGAAATTGACAAAAAATGTGTAATATTTATATTTAATAGGTAATAATATTATGAACACTTCTGTCAAATCTTTTCACGAGTCATTGCTATATTATATTGTATAGATATAACAATCTGGACAAATACCTCAAAACTAGAAACAAGATACTTAATATAATAAATACGGGATGCGCTAGGTAGCCCGCCATATTCAAATTTTCTTACGTTTTTTGCAATTTGCAGGTCATTGTCAGGTTTTATGTTGAACATATATTCCTCATCATCATCTGCCTAGCCTTTTCCCAACTATGTTGGGGTCGGCTTCCAATCTAACCGGATGCAGCTGAATACCAGTATTTTACATGGAGCGACTACCTATCTGACCTCCACAAGTTACTGGGTAATACAATACCCCTTGGTAAGACTGCTTGTCAGACTTTCGGGCTTCTGACTACCCGTAACGACTGTCAAAGATCCACGAATGACAGCCGGGATCAACGGCTTAACGTGCTTTCTGAGGCACGGAGGGGTCGACATACAACATATAATCCTATTGAATGACTATTTCTGAAACATCAATCAATGGCATTATATAAATTTAGAGGGTTTTAGTGATTGATGATTTTAATTATTATAATTCTGTACAAACATACTAGTTATGCTCGCAACAATGTTATTGAGCTGCAAATTGCAAAAAACGTAAGAACATTTGAATTTCGCGGGCTACACAGCGCTCCACCTTAAATCTTTATTCTAGTATTTTCAGAAATATTTTCAGTGTTAAAAATCGAATGATGTCAATATAGTTAATTTTGTCCACAGTGTTACAGTTGGTCTAGTATGTTTTTATTTGTGTTTACACAGCCCTGGATTTAATTGAAACTATAATATTCTATCACAAATTAAAAACTAAATTCTGCAGTTGAAAGTTTTTCTCTCTCTTTATTAGCTCAACTGTGGCTAATGATGAGACACAATTGAATTTCTATTGTTATAAACCAAATGATTTTTCAAAAGATACCGAACTCTAATACGATCGCCGGCGTGGCGACTAGTATTCGATGGTAATTGGGATTTAACTTTAGTCTTTCATACACACAGATGACTGATAGCCGTTTTGCGTGGATGTGACGCATGTTTCCCCTACCTTTTATTTATTTTATTTTGTGTTTTTATGTTCTTTTTGCGTCATGTTCACCCGCAAATATACGTATTTTTTTCTTTAGATGAAATTGGAGTAGCAAAAAGGTACTAATGTCTCCATTTTGTTAACCATTTCGAATGTCAACTGCAAAATTCAGTCAATCTGTTGTGGTCTTACATATTAGTAATACATACAACGATTATACATAGACTTTACTTGTATTCTAATAACTTTTTAATAATATAATAATAACCAATACTTTCATCCCATCTACCTACACTTGTCGGTGGGTATCAAAAATGGTACAGTCATCAAAACAGATAAGTAAATCATCCAAGACATTAACATTGTTGCACTATGTGGGCCAAATTCTTGGGGCTTGTGGCTAAGCTGCACGTGTAGGTTAAGCTACGCTTGCTGCGGTTGGTCCATGGATGGGTGACCATCTTTACATACCAAGACCCCTCCGTGCTTCGGAAAGCATAAGACGTTAGACCCGGCTGTCATTTGTGGATCTTTGACAGCCGTTTCGGGTCGTCAGAAGCCCGAAAGTCTGAAGACTAGTCTTACCAAGGGGTACCTATCGTATTACCCAGTAACTGGGTTGTGGAGGTCAGATAGGCAGACGCTCCATGTGAAATACCGGTATTCAACTGAATCCGCCAGACTGGAAGCCGACCCCAACGTAGTTGGGAAAAGGCTAGGCAGATGATGATGCATAATTACTTTTTGATTTTCAGACGAATAATCTTAAGATGTGACAATTGAGCAAACGCACATCGTCGTTTAAAATGAGCAGTAGTTCAAACTCAAATTGAAAACTTTTATTTTAATTTATAGGGACTTTTGGATTGTCGGTCAGCTACTCAGAAATTGAGGCAAGTTGCACGCTCCTAAACCTTATTTTCCTAAGGTGAAGAAGAAAAAAAAAACTACATTGTGACCTGCTTACTTATCTCTTTTGTTGACTGTACCATATCACCCTTATTTATACATAATATATTAAATGTTCCGACTTCTACAACATAACGATTATATTCTGATTTTTAATTTGCTAGAATAAAATGACAGTAGCATTTGACCTTTTTAAGTCCCATGACATTAATTAGTATATTAGTATCTATATACAAGGTGTAACATAGTTAACGCAAGACCGCATACACCCCAAATTAGAGTATTGAGTTAAAAGCATAATACAATGACCAAAACTTTTTTAAAGCTTGCTATTATTATTAGGAAAATCGTGTTGAGACTAACATTACTTATGTATTTAAAATTCAGTCTTATTGCCTTGAAATAAGGTTTAATTTTATTTGGCTTTTTTATGGATGGGAAATCATCGAATGACCCCTCCCGCTCTGGGTGGAGCAGAAGGGAGTGTCAGACTCTTACTGACTAAAACCCACCCGTGTTCCTTCCTTAGCCCTTTGTGTTCCGGGGTAGCGGTAACCCTTTCGGACAATCCCGCTGCCCATTTTATTTGGCTTAATCGGCGGTTAGTATAAAAAATATACATATTTTTGAAAAAATACCTATATTAAAAGTTACTGAAATCGATTCAGTAGTCAATTATGAACAAACTACTTTCAGGACTTGCGTTTATTCTGTTACACCTTGTATATAAAATTCAATGTCCTGACTGACTGATATATCAACGCGCAGCCTAAACCGCTGGTCTTAGAGACATAATTATGAGACTTGGAGGGTGTGTTCTTTGTGAAGAGTAGGTATCCACTAAGAAAGGGTTTTTCGAAATTCCTCCCCTAAGAGGGTGAATGGGGGGAGGGTGAAATTCCATGCGGACGAAGTCGTGGGTAGAAGCTAATATATTATATTTGCTGTCATTTTGGTCTAGTAAATTAAAAATCAGAGTTTAATTTAATTAGAAAGATTCGATTTAATGTTAAAAATCTCTGGCTTAGATAAGACCCCATTTCCATCTCGCTATACAAACTAAACGATAAGACTCATGGCAGTTATAAGTCATAAAACGTGCGAGTAGGACAGTGAATACTTAGTAAGTAATTTCTGAGACTCGTGTCGTCTCGCTCCAGCATTTCATGACCGCTACTGCTCCGAGCATTCACGTTTTACCTATTTTTAATTCCATACATACTTTTCAAAAACCTGCCCCTTTTTTCAGCCGGGTATACGAAGTGAGAAAGTTTTAGATATACAGGGTGTCCCTGGAAGTATGGATCAAATCAAATAGGGGCGTGGGCAAAGTTAATTCCAAACTTTTTGATCCTGAGAATGTTGGTGAATTTTTTTACGGTTCAAAAGTTATGACCAACTTTTGTTATTTTCAATCACTTTGCATAGTGCTTAAAGAACAAAATCATTTAAAAAAAAACTACCAGGAACTGTCAATAAGTTTTTTAGACAGCCCTGATAGTTTTTTTTAATGGGTTTTTTCTTTGAGCACTAAGCGAAACGATTGAAAAAAAATTGGTCACAACTTTTGAACCGTAAAATAATTCTCGATCATCAATCATTCTCAGGACCAAAAAGTTTGGAAATAACCTTGCCCACGCCCCTATCCGATTTGATCCATACTTTCAAGGACACCCTGCATACAAGTCTTACAATCACGGTAATAACAAGAGAGAATCTCTGTGATATTAGAGTATATTCAAATTTTTCTATGACTTAACGACGAAATACTACAGATACAGAATCATTTGTTTTGACGGTTAAACCACATGTGTCAAGGTAAAAAATATTAACAAAAAAAAAAAAAAAACTGACTAAAAAAAAAAACACTACAAAGTGAAAAATAGTTACTTAAGTTAGTTTTCACTTTGTAGTGTTTTTTTTTTTGGAAGTCGGTGTTTTTTTTTGTGTACAATTTTTATTTCACGGGTTTTAGTGGACCTGTTTATAATTTATCTAAGTTACAACAGCCTAGTGTCAATTTGCTCATATTAAAGTAATCGAATCGCAACCACTGAAATACTTATTATTGAGTAGTTCCGGTGGCGATCTGTGGTCTTCATCATCAGTTCCATTTCACCAAATGGTGCTTTCCGAGAGCAAATGCATGAGTTACTATAAAATATACCCAAATCGCTATAGGTGTGCCTATAATATTTGTAGAGTTCCTTCAATTTCTCCAGGATCCCATCATCAGATCCTGACTTGATGACATTGGGACCACCTGAAAAGTACACTCTTTCAAAACAAAAAAATTTTTTTTCAAATCGGTCTAGCCGTCTTCGAGTAATCGAGGAATACACATAAAAAAAACATTCCGACGAACTGAGAACCTCCTCCTTTTTTTAGTCGGTTAAAAAGTACTGCAGTAAGTTTGTGTCCCTACGTAAATAAATGTAGGAGCGAAACAATATTCCGTGCTTCTTTCGACATTTCGGCTTTATGGTCAGGCGAAGCGGAGCGTAGTGCTTTTATCGATAACTTCTAATGAAGTGTGCGTGCGTGTAATAAATCGCATCGACATTTTGGTATAAACTTTCGACGCTAGAATTTTACATAAACTTTAACACATGAGGTTCAACACAATCAAACCTAACATTATAAAATAATAATCATACAATGTGCAACAAGACCTTAAAGTAAAAGTGAATCACATTGAAATATGGACTTAAGCTACTTACTAATTAAAGATCATTTTCTAATATTTTTGTACTGGCGTTCGCTCCACTTTCGGTGCATGTGTTTGACGATGTATAATGGTAAGCAGGAGACTAAGGTTATTACTATTACTTTCCACCAGAACTCCCAGTGTCGAATGAAGTCACCATCTATGGAACAAAAAAATATATTTTAACCTACGAATAAAAAAAAGTCAGGAAGCGTAACTATGAACAAAATCAACGAGAAATTCGGCTCCAAACTTCACTACATTGACAAAATACCTCGAGTATACGAACGAAAGAACACACATGCAAATAAGCCAATCAGCTGCGCTCGCGTAAAGCGTTGTATTCCGGCAAGCGCCGTGATTAGTTCTGGTGCACGGTGGTCTTTTCGGCAACGCCCACCGCGGTAAACATTTGCGTGGTGCCATTTTTGAGCTTGAGTTACATTTCTTGACTTTTATTATTCGTAGATTTTAACCCAGAAACACACGGTAAAATTAAGTTACTAGGTTTGTGAAGACCTCTTTATGCAGGTGTGGTAAAAGAACGGACACCAGTACTGCTATTTTTACCAACGATTTTCTAGGTAGTGTCACATATCGACAGTCAGTACCACTTACCGAAATACGTAGTGAATATAAACAGCGTGGCGATGTGTTCAGTGGACTGACGTCGCTTATTTGCTTCATTAATGTGTTATCTCGAAAATTGAAAGAGTGATATCGTCGTGAATACGTCACGTTTGCGCTGAAATTTGAGAGCACCATCCTCTCACTCATAGATTCGCTATTTATTACACCCACAAAAGAAACCACGTTTTTTGGAAAAATAAAATCGGTCACGGCGGTTTCCACTATTAAATTTAAAAAAATGAAGTGTCGGGATTATCACGTTATTGAAGCAAAGAGGCGACGTGTTCTGCACCATTAGCCAGTGCCACGAGACAATTGTCGGTGCCACCGTGATCAGAGGAGCAATTCTCGTAATTTTTAAGAACGTTCACAGTCTGATCTCAGTCTCAAACTGTCAAAAATACTTCTAATTTCCCTACATTTTGACAAGTTTTCGACATTTGTTTGTCGCCGAGATGAGACTGCGACTAGATTTTGGACGTTTTAAATTACCAGAATTGGCCTACTGTTCTGTCAAAAACCATCACTTACCGAAATACGTAGTAAATATAAGCAGCGTGGCGATATACATCAGCAGACTGACGAGTTCTGCACCAATCATCAGCCAGTGCCACGTGACGATAGTCAGTGCCACCATGATCAGTTCTGTCAAAATCAGTGCTGTGTAGCTGATTTCTACTATGTGGATTAATTGGTCCTCGAATAGTACTAGTGCGCCGTACATTATTACGCCACCTGGAATTCAATATGAAAGTATTTAATTTACAGGGTCAAATTAAATAAGCTGGCGAAACTCTGCGATGGGTAGTATAAAATCAAAATATTTGATGGTTTTCGGAGGGGTCAACGACCGCTGGGAGTGTCGTTACTTAAAGTATGAGTTGAGAAAATCTGTATTCTTTTGTTTTATCGTGTACAGATACAGATACTTCTGTGAAGTGTACACCAAAAATACTGATTTTTAAACTGATGTTTCAAAGTGCAAACAAATTGCGGTCGATGACACAAAAAAAACGCCCTTTTTTATTTTGTAGATAATGTGCATTTTGTTTGTGCAGAATAAACAATTTTTCTTTCTATACAGGGTGTGTCGTAAGGATTTGGCTGAAATTTCAACAAATATCAATATTTTTTAATTCTGTTTTGATATTTGTTGAAATTACAGCCAAATTCGTGAAGCAAGGTAAAGAAATTTAAAAAATCAACGTTTTTTTTTCGGAGACCCTTAACTGGAAATTGTTAAAATTTCGGTGTGTGATATATAAGAATACAGTGTATCGACTCCTTTACTCTGGACCGCTATTTACGACACACCATGTATAACTGAAGATTAATAGTGAAAAGACAATTTGGTTGCAACAAGTTGATTGGTTGGGGGTTGGTTGGTGTTTTTAGTTTTATTTGTTTTTCTTCAGTATAGTTTCGTACCTTGATAAATAGATATGCCAGTCCATATGTAGAATGATTTATAAGATAGCTGCCGTCCTGTTGAGAGTTGCTTGTACAGTTGTGGGTAGCGCAGCGCCGTAGAACTGGGTATGTCTTTGTCGAGCACCTGTATAACAGTTGATACTATACTGAAAGTCATTCACTTTTAGAAGGAAAATGTTGCCCCACTTGTAAAAAGGTAAAGATATTGAGGGAAAGCTTATGCCTATTCTATGTGTAGATAGTCCTGAAAATCTCTACTTAGTCAAGTCTGATTTATTTCAAAGATTTAGTTCATAGGTGTTCGACCTTATTTTGCTCCACTTTAAGGATATATTTTTCTAGTCTTCGAATTTTTTTTTTACTTATCATCTGTCGAGGATCTGAAACAGCTATGCCACGTAACTGTAAACGTGTGTAGCGGTATCTACAACGCCACATGCAAACAACGCGTCATACTGACGTCACAAGATCCTGCATCTCGTAAGTAGAGTTTACCGCGCAACTAGCATACATACAACGGCCCGACATGAATCATTGGGCAGTTGCCCGCCAGACACAACACCCGTCTGGTCGGAGGATCCTCCCTTTTCTATGGAGGTTGAGTAAACTTTACACCCTGTTCCTCATACTTCTATACGTGTAATATTATAAAGTCGTAAGATAGGCTATATAGTTTTCTCTGGGTCTTCTACTGCCACTGAACATCTCAAACGCCCCCATGGGGGCGTTATCTCCTACGTTGAGAACCTATGCTTTAATTAGTTTAAAATGCAGAAAGATGATTTTATCTGCGCATGTATGGTTAGTTTTCGACTGCTTATGTTTAAGTACTTGTAAAGATATTATGACCATTTTCATGGATGAACATGACGCCCAGTTTTTCCTATCCTAACATTAAGATAGTTGCAGCAGTGTTGACTTACCAATGAAAACACAGGAAGCATAGTGAACACAGTTCCGTAGCCAACCATCAGGAAACCGGGGTACAGAGATACAGACGAGAAGTAGAACACCACGGAGAATACAGCCTGTGAACAAATACAACTCCTTTTAACCGCCTACGTCGGATTAATCCAACAAATATTTTCGTGTCCATTTCGCCAGGGTCGTATATTTACGACCAAATACCACAGCTTGTTTACTGTTTTTTTTTTTTTTAAATTAATTACGATATATTCTATCAGGTTATTCGAAAAACCAAAAAAAAAAAATCGAATGAGTGTGCCGGGCGCTGGGGGCACGACAACTGATATAAAGTCAGGCGGTTAAAGGGTTAAGTTCTCGGTGTTAAATAAGAATAACAATTAATAGAATTAAGGACTGATTTTTCCATCGCTAGATAACTTTTAATCGAGGAATAAAATTGACGTTTGACAGTGTTTGTATGAAATAACTGTCAAAATTTCAAAATTATTCCCCGAATAAAGTTATCAAAAGGCCAATTCTCGTAATTTAAAACGTTCGAAATCTAGTTGCAGTCTCATCTCGGCGACAAACAAATGTCAAACACTTGTCAAAATGTAGGGAAATTAGAAGTATTTTTTGACAGATTGAGACTGAGATCAGAGGGGAAATTCTCGTAATTTTTAAGAACGTTCACGTTCCCTACATTTTGACAAGTTTTTGACATTTGTTTGTCGCCGAGATAAGACTGCGACTAGATTTTGAACGTTTTAAATTAGCAGAATTGGCCTACAGACTGTGAACGTAGCTGTGAACGTTCTTAAAATTACGAGAATTGCCCATCTGTTGATTGAAAAATCAGGCCTAAGAATAATACCAAAGCCGGCAATTACAACGCTAATTTGAACGCGCTAACTTCTGAAACTATCATCATAATCAGCCTATAATGTTCCCACTGCTGGGACACAGGCCTCCTCTCTATGAGAGGCCGTAATCCACCACGCGGGCAAAGTGCGGGTTGGTAGATGTCACATGTCTTCGAATTTTTGGTTCTAGGACATGCCGGTTTCCTCACGATGTTTTCCGTCACCGTTTTAAGAGCAATGGTGATGAAATAATTTACACAAAGTAAAGCGCCTGACGGTCAAACTATCAGTAGGATTTTAAAAATTATATTTGCATTTGATAGCCTAATCCTTGAGGAAGACTATAGGCTATGTAACATCATGCCATGGCCCTTAGGATCCGAACAAAAAGAAAAACAGTCAGAAAGATCGCTAACCGAAAACGAAATGAAACTGCGGGCAGGTAATGCGGGACGAAGTCGCGGGCAGAAGCTAGTTGAGTGACAAAATTAAAACTTTGGAAGACTGATTCAGAGATTGTTCACAGAGGTAACTTTTCATTTTATACATACTGGGTTACTTTTCAATGACCAGCCAAATTTAAGGATGTGGTACAGAGCATCAAATTAAACAACTTTCTCCATGGGACCTATATCGTAAACGCGAAAAATTTATCAACTGTCTCATAGAAAACTTCAATACCTACTCGATCTAAACGTATGGGACGGCTGAATTTTTATTCGCGATTACGATCTTGGTCCCATGGAGAAAGTTGTTTAGTTTGATGGTCTGTACCACATCCTTAAATTTGGCTGGTCATTGAAAAGTAACCCTGTATATACAATTAAACCAGAGAAGGTATGCGCTTCGGTAATCTTTGTGCTCCCGAATTAACACGAACGTCGCGCCACAGAGTATCTTTGCGTGTTTAGCTCTATATAAAATTTCATCATTGCGCTTTCGTATTTCCGAAGATAGACGATAAGGAATGATGACAATTTTAAAATTTCAAACTAAAAAAAAAAATTGTTTGCAAATACTGCAAACAATACGACAAAAAGTCTAAAAGCTTAAAAAAAATGCCAAGTTATAAACGTTTTAGAATAACTGTTAGAAAAGACGGCACTACCATAGAAGTGACGTCACGACTATGTAACTTCATAGTCTTCATACTAGCGCCATACATTGTCAGTACCGCGCGACAGGGACGGGAATAATAACAATTATTATTTATTGTTTACATCAGATTACAATGATCCATAATGTGTCAGTATAACGTTCAGTAAAAACTTTTAAAGCGCTTAGCTTCTCCAAATTTCCATTGATTTTACTGTTTTTTTTTCGAGTTTTACTATGCCTGCCGTGAATTTATATTATTTGTTCGAACATTTCTAATTTTAGTCATCATCTCTATTGCGTAAGCGCTTACTTTCTTGGGAAATCTGCATGTCGCTCGATTGCATCGCGGATATCGCGCTACTGTTGACCAATATGAAACCCACTTGTTTTTCAGCTCTCTGCACTACTTTGCTCTACTATTTGCGTCGGAAACTGTCACCCTGCTCAACTATCGCCCTATTGCTACATAATAATCCACTTTGCAACTTCTCCTCATCCATTATCATAATAATAGCCTCCCCGACCGATTTCAGTCACGGTGACCAATCTCAACGGAGATTAGCCAGGTACGTAGGAGATATTATAGTGCAGGCGTGTGCGCGCAGACACAGATGCACTCCCTCTTCCCTCACTGTCATAGTCCTCAGGGACGTCAACCCGACACTCGCGGAGAGAGATCAGGCGCAGGACCAACGGCGACACGTGCGCACCGAGGCACGAGGGTATCACACCGCCAACTTCTAAACTCCGGGCTGTTACTAAGAAATACCTAATGGATAAACTCAACAACACTGCCTGACCCGGGAATCGAACCCAGGACCCCACGCTCAGCCGTCACGCTTGCGACCACGAGGCCAACCGGGCGGTTACCATTAACCTTACCTGCATAGTAGACACAATAAGTCCTCGATGCACGATGAAGAGCGACAGTGCAGCAGACCGCATGGCCGACCTCCTTCCGTGCACCAATAGTAGTCGAGCGAGGAATGCGAACTGTCGGATGCTGACGTCACCGGCTAGGGAGGCTGCACGACCTTCTGCACCTTCGATACCTACACCTGAGATAGAGAAAATATCTGTATTACATTAATTGTTTCAAAAACAAAAGTCATTTATTCAAATTAGGCTGAGAACTATGAATAATAAAAAGTCAGGAGGCGTAACTATGAACAAAATCAACGAGAAATTCGGCTCCAAACTTCACTACCTTGACAAAATACCTCGAGTATTCGAACGAAAGAACACACATGCAAATAAGCCAATTAGATGCGCTCGTGTAAAGCGTTGTATTCCGGTAAGCGCCGTGATTGGTTCTGATGCGCGGTGGCCTTTCGGGCAACGCCCACAGCGGTAAACATTTGCGTGGGGCCATTTTTGAGCTTGAGATACATTTCTTGACTTTTATTATTCGTAGGCTGAGAATAAGCTCTTTTCGAACGTCAACATTACAAAACGCCCGACCTTTACCACTTCCTAGTGCTTTCGCTGGGAAGAAGATGTGACGTAAAAAACTCCCCAGCAGCACAGCTGTCTGTTCAGTTAGAAAAACTTGATTCTATACAACAGACCTACTATTGTATAGAAGAAGTTTAACTGATGCAAAGTAATTAACATTACGAGACACAGAACATTGAATTAAATTATGTGATATATATCAGCTCGCCACGCCATTATACCAATAAATGTAATGAAAACTATGCCCAAGCAAAAAAACTAAAAATATTTTTTTTTAGTTTGGTTTACGCAGTCATAAAAACAGAATAATGTAAGTGAAAGGTGTGTTTTTCAGTCGTTTAATTCCGTGAATAGCTTAATTTGCTACAGCATGAAAGATTTCAAGGTTGGTTGTTTTTGGAAACACGTGAGAAGTATGTACGGTCGGTAAGAGTGAAATATTCAGGCAAGTTATCTTCAAGTCATCTTGTATAGTCGACCTCGTAATTGCTTTATCACCCTAAGGTTGAATGTCACTTGCAAGTCATAAAAAGACAAGATCTATTTATGTATATGACAGATATAAAGTTTCAACCTTAGAGAAGTTTAAATTTAAGTACTGGAATTGTTGTAAAAAGTGGTAAAGCTATTACGAGGCCGAATCTTTGACATTCCACTTCACGGTGTCGTATGTTTAAAAAGTTTTTTTTGTTAGCCTATGCTGTCCCAATGCTGGGGAAAGGCTTCCCCCAAATTCTTCTAAGAACACTTTTCCCGCGCTATCAACCAGCCCTTGCGGTACGCGACCAGAAGGCAAATTCTCGTAATGTAACATTTTAATGTTCAAAATTTAGTCGCAATCTCATCTCAGCGACAAACAAATGTCAAAAACTTGTCAAAATGTAGGAAAATTAGAGGCACTTTTGACAGATTAAAACTGTGAACGTTCTTAAAATTACGAGAATTGCCCCTCAGGTCATCTCGCCATCTCTTTCTGGGCCGACCTCGAAAAGTTAGTAGCGCACAAAAACCATCTATATTTACAGCGTAGTGTAAATTTTTGCCTGCATAGGCTCTTTTACAACACCGCTTGTTAACCATACCACGTCATCAAATACTGGACACTTACCAATATCAGCCTCCTGTATCATAGCCACATCGTTCCCTCCGTCGCCGACGGCAGCTACGACGTGTTGTCGCGCGCGCAACAGTCGCGCCACTCTCGCCTTCTGTGTGGGCGAGCAGCGGGCGACAACCACGCCGCTACAGCGACAGAGTACCTCTACGAATTCTTCCTCGTATGATTGTAGACATACCTGTGAAGTGAATCATTGAGTAGGAAAGCTTTATACATGGGTGGCTGTGGCGAAGGTACCATACATCTTGATTCCCGCCGGCTTCCCTTCGAAAATTCAGAACACAACCACTCTATAGTCTGCTCATCTTTGAAATATAATGAAACGGTTTATTGAAATTTTTATTTTGCTCCGGCTTATCTCTGTCATAAATTCACCCTTCGCCACTGATGGGTGGCCGGAATATTGACGCGCAATCTGTGTACAGACGTCAGCACATCGAACTACCCGAATCTGTAAAAGTTTCCCTATCAACTTTGAACCTTATGTTTAAGTGATAAAGTTGAAAATCTATTGAAGAGATTTGACATGTTGTAGCAGCTTGATGTGCTGGCGTTTGTACATGATTCTGAACCCCCCTGCGTTGAAACTTATAGTCAGAAACTTAAAAAAAAATGTTGTTCCATATGCACTTTTCAACGAACAAGCAGGTTTTTTTTTTGATAACCGATTAAAATGAACCTCTAAAAACTTTTTGCGCTTCTAATGATGCACTATTTTAAATAATTGAGCCTCATTATTTTTTTTTTATTTGAACCTTCTTGGGTAAGGAATAAGGTCAATATGTATTCACCTCTAGAGTCTCCCCCTCTATGATGAGGTCCATGGTCTCGTCGTGCGTGTTGAGCGCGTGCAGCAGCGCGTGCGCGTCCTGGCGCGCGCGACACTCGCGCGCCGAGTGCCAGCCCGAGCCGCCGCCCAGCTGCAGCGAGCGAGCGATGCACAGCGCCGTCTCTAGCTTGTCGCCTGTTAGCATCCAGATCTGGGAAGTCATCAACTTTTACTAGGTATGGGTCCAACCCAGAAAAACAATCGCAGAAAAAAAAAAACAGCTTTTCGAACATAAGTAAGGAGCAGCAGATTTTTTTCAGATTTTCAGTTATTTCTATTACACCTCGTATAAAAATGAAACAAATTCATAATAGCTCATGAATGACACACCTTGATGCCAGCAGTCCTCAGCATGGAGAGTGTCCTAGGCACGTCATTCGCCAGCCTGTCTTCGACTCCAGTAAGAGCCAGCAATGTCATACCACGTTGTATCTTAGCTAGTACGGCGGTGGTGTGCTCACTACGGTTCCCGTTCAAACGGGCTTCTTTGTACTTGCTCTGTTGTGAAATAAATGTAATCATTATTTGAACATAATTCTAGTGTAAAAATATTCGTAGGGCATTAAAAAAATCAGCTATTTCATACAAAAGTGCAATACCTACGCGGTCAAAATGTATGGAACAGCAAATTTAAAAAAAAATAACTGACCAAAAATTTTAACGTCCCTGCGTTAAAATTTTTGGTCAGTTATTTTTTTATTTTTTCAGAAACGTGTACTGAATCCATGGCAACAGGTTGCCACCCTATTCAAATTTATGTTGGCAATTGTTGTTCTTTCAAGTTAAACAAATATCAACTTTATTTCAATGATAATTAAGTTGATTTCAGAGTGACTAGCACTATTGAAAAAGTTATAAAAAATCTTTGAAGTTGCAGCGTAAACTGAACTTTATTGTGTAGGAATTAAACTAATTTTTCCATTAATTCATATTTGTTTACATTTTTGACAATTAAATCGCGAACGCATATTAGTCGAGTTATGCTTTTTGTTGACCATTAATTCAAGTGTAACTACTTAATCAAAATATTAAATTTACATTAACTCATTCATTCACTGATAAACAACAGACAATCAAAACTAGAAGCATGATATTTTGCACAAGAGTTCCTTATATTACTAAAGTAAGCACAAAGCAAGGATCCCCTAAAAGGGTTACATGGGCTATGAAAGTTTGTATAGAAGTTTTTCATTTTTGCTAATGAGAAATCCCATCGGGCATATGGCTTGTCATTCTATGTATAAAATAAAACTCACCTCAAACTCTAAGTACTCCTCTTTGGTGAGCGTCTTCTTAGCCATGACCAGTGTCCTCAGACCATCAGCTGCCAACTTCTTACATTCGGGACTGAGCCACTGAGAGTCCAAGAGTTTGGATAGTGCCACATCCGCGCCTTTAACGTAGTATGTGATCTCACCTGTGTTTTCTTCCTGTTGGTATTCAAGGATGGACATTTTATGTTATGAAGTTATCGCAATGTAACATCAGTATAGCAACTCACAACCATCCAAAAGGCTATCGTATCAAAAATTACACATTTTGATAACCTGATTTCCACATAGCAAATAGTTATCGGAAGAATAGCGGTCGTGATTTGGGGCTGTTTTTCAATAGTCAGTTAACTTATATCTGAAGAATAAATATGACAGTTTGACATAATTTCTATAAAAAAGCTGTCTGACTATTGAAAAATCAGGCCTTAAAATGACAGAATTATCGAGTTTTGGACTTGTGAACCGCGTTTAGAGGACTCCTACGATAACATTGATTCATTTTTTATACGGCATGGAAGCATATCGAGTAGTTGTGAGCCATGCAGGTTTCGAAAACCCTGATCAAACCTCATAATATCTGGTTTTTGAAATACTTGATTATTTTATTCTTAAAACAATGAATTGTTGTGTCTCAATAAAACGAACGGTTATTTTCACTTCTCATGCTCTAAAAGTTCGTCTTTATGTTGTGTGTAGGCGACATAAAATCGCTTTTTAGTGCATAAAGTTTTTGATAAAATTTGGTATGGGGATACTTTGAACCCTGGACATAGGCTACTTTTTATCGACATACCACGCGGGCGAAGCCGCGGGCTGAAGCAAGTCTAGTGATAAAAGCTAAAAGTAGACATACCTGAACAATGATGCCCATCATCTTACTCTCGCTGGTGAAGGGAAATATCTGCAGTATGGTGTAGTTTATGATTTCGTTGGCAGCGCGCAGTTTTAGCGAAATGTTGTGTAAATCACGCCGGTATAGAGAAACGCCCATCTGTAATAAATAAATCTATAAGTGTCAACTAATATTATATAGAGAAAATATTTAATATTTTGTATGTCTGTTTGTTACGCTTTCACCCTAAAACAGCTGTATAATAGAGCAGGAGGACGAGCTCGTGGTTAAGTAATAACAACCGCACGGGTCGATCGATTAGGTTAAGACTATGCCGACCGCAAAGTGGCGCCCTCATCGTTTGTTTGGTTATTTCATACAATTTAGAATGAAAATGTCGGATCACAAGCAAATCTATGTCGAAGTTGGCAAATATGCACCTGAAATGAAAAAGAAAGTAAAGTACCATACCTTAAATTACACAGCGCTATACCAAACAGTAGAAAGTAAAATTGTGAATGTCTCTGAGAATGACTACGATAGCTTAGAAAACACAATAAAGGAAGCAGTAATCAAAAATAGAATACCGAAAGTTAAAATTCTAAATACGTTAAAATCAGACTGGATCAATAAAGACATAATTGGAATGCTAACAAAAAGGAATCAGCTGTGGTCTGCTTATAAGGAAAATCCCAATGACGATGTAATAAGAAACAATTTCATAACCTCACGAAACAGCGTGCTGGAACAAATTCAAAGTACTAAAAGTGGATACTACTATAAACTTTTCAAAAACTGTGAAAGAAAGCCTTTAAAGATGTGGAAGCTGATCGGGAACTTGGCTGGAAGCAAGTCTAAATCATGCTCCGCTCCTTCGAAGCTAGATACGCCAACAGGTCAAATCACGGACAGTAAAGAAATATGTAATTATTTTAACACCTTTTTTGCTGATATAGGGTCTACTTTAGCTAATAAAATTGCAAGGCCTAAGGAACAAATACGTACTCAGCCAACAATACAAGCAACAGTATCTAGTACAAATGAACTGCTAAACTTAACCCCAACTACTGAAGTAGAAGTCAGCAAAATCATAGACAATCTCAATTCAAACACTAGTACGGGCTTAGATGGGATTAGTTGCAAAACTATAAAAAGTATTAAAAATCTAATATTAACTAAACTCACGATGAATATCAACTATTGTTTACAAAACGGCATCTTCCCGGATTCTTTAAAAATAGCAAAAGTTAGTCCTATATTTAAGTCAGGTAAAAAGACTGACCCAGGTAATTATCGCCCTATCTCTGTCCTCCCAATGATATCTAAAATATACGAAAAAATATTATATAAACGTCTAGATGATTACCTCAAAACTATAAACTTCCTCTCTAGGAAACAATATGGTTTCCGCGCAAAATCCAACACTCTAACTGCAACAATTGACCTTGTGACCAATCTAAAAAACAATATCGATGAAAAATGCGCAGCACTCGGTATATTTATTGACCTGAAAAAGGCATTTGATACAATTAGTCATAGTCTCCTTCTCCAAAAACTGCATGAAATCGGCATCAGGGGTACTGCCCACGACATGTTCCGGTCTTATCTCTCTAATAGAAAACAAATTGTTCGAATTGGTGATATGCAAAGTAGCTGCGAAACTTTAACCTATGGCGTACCACAGGGATCCATTCTTGGCCCCCTGCTGTTCATATTATACGTAAATAACATTCATAACCTAAACCTGGCAGGCGACATAATACTTTATGCTGATGACACAAGCCTATTTTTATTTGGAAACAATATCGAAGATGTCATCGAACAAGCACAACAAGATCTGGACACTCTCTCTAAATGGTTCCAAGACAACTTGCTTACTATTAATACCTCTAAAACAAACTATATTATTTTTAGTGCTAGGAACAAAAAGGTTGCAAACAACTTAAATCTATACGTAAATAACGAATCTATAACCCAAGTTTCTTCGGAGAAGTATCTTGGTCTCCACCTAGACAAACATCTGACATGGCAGACACATCTAGATAAGTTAAGATCTAAACTATCTTCTGTCATGGGCGCGCTTCGAGGGATCGTCCGATGCTTGCCGACGTCTGTTAGGTATATCATTTACAACTCTATGGTTAAACCTCACCTAGAATACCTAATAGAGGTGTGGGGCACTGCAACTAAAACACATTTAAAACAAATCGAAACATGTCAAACCAAAATAATAAAACTCTTATTCCATTACCACTACCTAACTCCGACTGAAAAAATTTATAAAGAAACTAAATTGATGACGCTATCACAGATATATAAATATAATACGTGCATACTAGTACATAAGCTATTAAATAAAAATATACACTCAAAAATAACATTTACAAAAAAAGGACAAACACAAAAACGCAGTACCAGACGAAATAACAACATTTGCTTAAGACCACCACGAACTAATTACGGAAGAAAAAATATACTATACGAAGGAGCAGAGCTGTATAATACATTACCTAATGACATTAAAGAGATACAATCCTTTACCTTATATAAAAGAACCATAAAGCACCACATCTTAAAAGATTTCTCTAGGTTTTAATTTAAACCACCACACGAATTTAATTTACATCCTCATCAATTATTAATATTTACTAATTTGTTAAGTATTATAGAGAACTAGAATACCTACCCTGTATTTCCGAAATATTACAGTACATATAAATAGTTTAATGTGTAATTGCTATTGACTTGCCTTCAAGAATCGATATGTAATAGTAAACCAACTTTTTCCTTTTACCTGCAACACTGTCAAAAATGTGTGTCTAATAACTAATTTACTTACGAATACCTAGGTACCTTCATCATAAGTAATTCTTATATTTAGTTTTAAGATTACCTTGTATTTCTCATATTAAGTGAATTGTATTCTTTTTGAGAAATAAATGTCTTAAACCGTAAAATGCAGAAAATAAGCACATTAAGTTGTGCTTCACAAGATTATACGTTAATATTATTAGAAACGGTAGTTTTATATTGTTTAGTTTTATTATAATCCTTAAAATGGAATATAGTGGCCACTGTTATCCGTTTTAAGGATTATAAGGATAAGCGACAGCCGCCATTCAGTTTGCGATAATTAAACGACAGTCGCTATTCGGAGACGTATCATAATATTTATCAACTCTCAGTAAACAGACTTTAGACTAAATTAATCCATCCGACGCGATGATTAAGTACACACCCAAGCATTAGGGTCAGCGCAGACAGAGAGGAGCGCAGCGGAGAGGATTTTATTAAGGCACCTGAAAATCAACTTTAAAATTATTGAAATAAAGTGCATATATCGTCGACCGTAGGTTCAATTGAGGTAAGGGACAAGATACTCAATGTCCCTTACCTCAATTGAACCTACGGTCGACGATATGCTTGAACCTGACAAAAAATGCTCGCGCGTCCTCGAGGATACGCGGGAAGGCACGCGCGCGTTTATTTCAATAATTTTAAAGTTGATTTTCGAGTGCCTTAATAAAATCCTCTCCGCTGCGCTCCTTTCTGTCTGCGCTGACCCTTACTCACCATATCAGTCCACTTGACCAAGGCCACTTCATCCGGACTGGACGCCTGGTATTCACACAGCTGTTGCTGTGGCACCGCACCACCACAACTTTCTGACATTACTGAGCTGCCCATATCTGTAGAAAATGTTCGATATTGTTAACTGCATAGCTATTCACAACTACTCGATACGCTTCCGCACCGTATCGAATATCAATCAATGTTATCGTAGGAGTTCTATAAACGCTGTTCACCAGTGGCGAAGGTACCATACCACTCGATTCCCGCCGGCTTCCCTTCGAAAATTCAGAACACAACCACTCTATAGTCAATTCATCATTGAAATATCGTATTCTTGCTCCGGCTTACCTCTGTCATAAATTCACCCTTCGCCACTACTGTTCACAAGTCCAAAACCCGAAAATTTTGTCAGTTTAAATCAAACAGACGACCACTATTCTTCCGACAGCTGTTCGCTATCGGGGGCAAGGCAAATCAGGTTATTGAAATGTGTCATTTTCGATACGATAGCTTGTCGTATGGTTGTGTATTAGGGTGCTGGAGTGTATAGCACTGTTTACAATCTCCAGACAATTTACATTCCATCGCCACTTAATCAGTCATCTATTTTAGTGAAATGTATTCTAAGTTGATTTTTGAGTGACCAATTGTAACAAAAAGGTCCTACTTAATAAGATTTCAGATGCAATGGAATATTAAACTTTGTTAAGTATGACATTCATTTTGTTGTTCCGTAGCTTGACTCTTTTTTCTTAATTCGTTGACTTAAGTTATTTGTTTAGCCGCATCGACTTCAGTCTAGCTAAAGTTAAGGACAAATCTAAGCGTGACTAAATTTGAGAATGTCCTGGTATTGTACAGATTTGTGTCACGTATGGTCACAAACAAACGCAATTGATCCGAGGCACGTTCTTAAAAAATCAGCTAAAACGCAGTTACAAAAAGGATCAATCTTGATCCGATTCGAATCCAGATCAAGGAATCTCCGATCAAAAGTATCAAGAATACTAGGATGCATTGTTTTAAATAGCATACACATAATTAGCTAATAATGTTCCCACTGCTGGGACACAGGCCTACTCTCTGTGAGAGGGAGTGGGACATAATCCATCACGCGAGTCCAGTGTGGGTTGGCGGATGTCACGTCTTCGAATTTTTGGTTCTAGGACATGACGGTTTTCTTCACGATGTTGTCCTTCGCCGTTTTGAGAGCAGTGGTGATGAAATAATTTAGAAAAAATAAAGTGCCTGTCTGAGTTGGAACCTACGACCTACAATTCATAAGTCGTCTCTCTTTTGATATGCACATCAGTCAAATTAAAAAGAACTTCTTGGGATCATTAGATAGCTATAGCGTTTTAATGAAAAACGACCCGAATTTCTGATATCAAGAATTAGTTTTTTTTGTATTTTTTATTCTAATTTAGCAGTTTTTTTTTTCTGAATGTTGCTACGTAATAAAATAACGAGCATACCTGACTGCGCCTCATCGGCTTGTTGCTCATTACTAGCAATATCGTAAACAGGCGTCACGTTATGGCACAGAGCTATACAAAGCACTGTCTGCCACACTTGACGAGGAGATGCCGCGAAACCTTCGCTGGTTGAAGTAGTGGGGGAGGTAGGGAGGGACGGCGCGTCGTTGGTTACGTATTGAGTTAGGAGGGCTTCGACCTGCAAAAATGAGTGATATTAGGCGGTGGCCTCTGAGTTTGGTCTAGTGTCAGTGAGAGTTATCAGTGTAGTGAAATAAAGCGTTATCATAAATACTTTTACACTTTGCTGTAGTATCTAATATTCTTAGAGTTATATTCCACGGATAACATGATACTTGCGTGGTTTCGATCAGGTGCAGTCCTTAGGAAATTTTTTACACGCAATCGCAACTAGCGCTATTTTTTCAAGGCAGAAAACGTGCCCACGACGCGCGTATTAAATTACTCCGCATGCGCCCTTACACGTATCACAATCACACGTCCCAAAATGTTGAGTGTAATAGAGTATTTTGAATGAGTTCCAAAGAGTTAACGAAGTAGGTATTATGTCTTTTTCAATAGCCATACCCCCAAACAAGTGAGGACCCATTTTTTTTTAAGGATGGGAAATCATCATATCACCCCTCCCGCTCTGGGTGGAGCAGAAGGGAGTCAGATTTTTACTGACTAAAACCCACCCGTGTTCCTTCCTTAGCCCATTATGATCCGGGGTAGCGGTAAACCTTTCGGACAATCCCGCTACCCCGGCAGGCTTCGGCCTTTACGGGCCCCTTCCTTAATGCTGACATCTCTTTGAGGCTCGCGTGGAACACGTACGCGCCGTCCGGCACGGGCCTGGTCCTGATCGGACGGAGAGTTACCCATTCCTCTTCGCCCGCAGGCCCGCGCCTACGGTGGCCGGGAGTCGTCACGCGGCTCCCGACGCCCGGGGCGTCTCCCGTGGCGGCTGGCACGTGAGGCCCTCTCCCTCAGCCGTCCCACCACCTAGCATGACTGCTTCGCAGAAGGAGGTGACTGCCTCCCACTCCCTCTCGCCCCGGACCATGGTCTGAACCAGGGCCGGGCGCGAGAGGTCGCCGCCGCTTCCAATCGACTCTACGAGAACAAGGCGGTGCTCCTCCCAAGCGGGGCAGAGCACTGTATGCTCCACCGTGTCCTCTGGGCGAAGGACCCATTTAAGACTCTAACTATCGCTTGTCCTGCAAACCCAATTCCAACTAACAACAAAAAATTACTAACCTCATAAAAATTATTCTTATCAAACAGCGCATTGCCCAGATGAAGCTTCTGGAAGACCATTTCATTCTTGGTCAATGTTCCAGTCTTATCAGCTAAGACATACTGGATCCTGCCCAACTCTTCAGGGATGGTGGTGGAACGCATGACCGTGCCTTCGATCTTCTTGTCGCGTTGGATGGTCCAGGAGTAGAAGGCTTTGCCCATGTCCAGGTTTACTCTTAAACTGGGGGAGATACATGATCTTGAGAACTATGGAGGGTGTAATTGAAATCAATGGTATCCATAATTACTTAGGCTACGTTCACACGACGGGCGTTAAGTGCGCGTTGTGCTAACGTTTACACATATAAGTAAAAATATGTCGTTTGACATCTTTGGTATAGAAAATATGTCATACTGCCATAATTATTCTTCAGATAAAAGAGTTATCTGAATACTGAAAAATAGCCTTTATTCACATTATACTTTATCCTAATAAAAACCGAAAGCTACAAAATCTAGGCAGCGAGGTGACAAGGTGAACCAGGAACCTCACACAATTTATGATGTAAGGCATTATTCTGAATTCAGTCAAATTCAACCTTCATTATTTTGTTTTTTTTTTTCTTAGAACAAAATAAAGCTATGCTTATAAATAAAGAAAACCTCCAACTTACCTAATAGGAATAATATAAGAGAACAGCAACACGAATCTGAAGAGGAACCCGTACCAGGGTCCTCCGAAACCCTTCAAAGTGATGAGCAGCATGGATATGAAGATAGTGGCGACGAACAGCAGCTTGGTGAGATCGTTGACCTGTAGGTCGAGGCGGCCCACCTTTGAGCGGGGGGCCGCGTTGTTCATCACGCTGCGGGTCTCACTACCTGGTGGATGACACATACAATATACACGGTGAAATTTTAATCACCGTCTTCCTCTTAAGGGGTCATAGTACTCATCATTATGAACAACTTTTACTATGGGGCCAAATATGAAATCGCGACAAAAAAATCAGCTGTTCCCTACATTTTGACGAGTTATGCGAACATTAAATGATAGGGAACAGCTGATTTTTTTTCGCACGTTCGTTGGGACGGTATCTGCAGGATTCTCAAGCTTTTATATTTAAAAGTGAATAACTTGATCTGCTGTAAAATCTCATATTATTTGTTTCGATTACTTGAGCAACATACCGAAAATTCTATCATAGAATTTTCATTTCATTAGATTATAGCTACACAAGGATTTTTTGGCGCGTGGCCAAAATCGGAACTAACGTCACCATCTTGTTTTTCCCGCGTCCCCCGTCACTGTCATTCAAGCACCAAAAGATCCTTGTAGCACAGTCGCAGTCACAAATTCCTTACCAGTATAAATAACAAGTCCAGTAGCCTGTCCGGATGCGACCACACAGCCGCTCCACAGGGTGTTCTCAATGTGCAACGAGTCGCTCTCTTCCTCATCCAGCCTCGTGCAAGTCCCGATGAACGCGTGAATGTCCTTCTCTGGCTTCTCCACCCAGATCTGGGCGTTAATGTCTAGGAGATGCGCGTCTGTTGGCAGCTTTTGTGTTGATGGTAAGGGTATTCTGAAAGAAATATTTATTGTCTTAGGCCTCACATTCTTTGGAAAAAATGTTGAGCGACGTTGCTTCCCAAAACATTATATGTCACCGCCGCCGGCAACATAATTGCGCGTGTTTTGTTTGCATGTTTATGGAAGATTAAATAAAGAAGATACTAAAAGATATAAAAAGAAAAAAGATATTTTTTTTAAAGATTGTTTAATACCCCCGTGCCTCGGAAAGCACGTAAAGCCGTTGGTCCTGCACCTGATCTCTCTCCGGTCGTGTTGGATTTCCGTCCCATTGGACTATGAGAGTAAAGGAACAGAGAGTGCACCTGTGTCTGCGCACTCACTTGTGCACTATAATATCTCCTGCGTACCTGGCTAATCACCGTTGAGATTGGCCACCGTGACCGAAATCGGTCGGGGAGGCTATTATTATATGGAAGATTGCCTGCGTGTTGCCCGGAACACTGCATTATTTAATTCTGCCAGTAACATGTTTTCCGCAACACAGAAACATGTTGCTGAAACAATTTTGCGTCAACTTTCTTTTCCAATCAATACTTACGCGGCTTTAGGAAACTGAACATACTTATTCTTACATAAAGGTTACTTCAAACAGGCGCGCCTTTGTGTCGCGTGCGATTCGCGTCGCGTGTCGCGCCTGAGCCTTATAGGGAAATCCGACAAACGGCCATATTTATTCATTTGATAAGAGTGAATTTGCGATGATGACACAAAAGTCGAATAAGGGAGGACATAGCATGTCTGCTGACCTACTAGACCCAAAAGATAATCGCGCATGTGTCGGCCTCTCTGAAATGATTCATCCTACGTAAATAATGTCTATTACGCCTTTCGATCTTAAATGAACATTAAGACATGTTCGTTTAAGAACGAAAGGCGTAATATCCCTGTTTTGTGTTTATAACACAATCAGGCGTTAAGTGAATGATAATGTAATGCTCTATCCTCGAGTTCAATTCACAATTCATAGTATTTATTTATCTCCGGTAATGTTTGTCAACATTTTTATCATTCGTTCAAGTGAGGAAGCTGGCATGAGTAGGTATTAATGAGTAATGCCAATGACATGAGATAGATAAGTACGTTATTATTATAGGAAGATACAAGTTTATTATAGTTTTTAATGTTAGCTCGTGTATTTTTCTTACTGAAATGGTTAGTGTGATGTTCATTTTTCAGATCGGAAATTTAAAAAACCCTCCCAATGTCTTTTGTTATTTCGACTGCATAGCCTTTTCCCAATTAGGTTGAGGTCAGCTTCCAATTTAACCGAATCCATCACCAGTCCGAAGGGAAGTTGCATGCGAAGTGGAGAAACTCGAACAGGAATCTGATATCAAACACCCACTATTTGGCGCACAGGTACCAACGCAACGGCTACAAAGCAAACACAGCTTCTTAATATCGATACCGTCTCTGTCAGGCGGCCTTCGCCCGTTGCAAACTGTGGCAGGATACTCTTCCCCCTCCTACTTACTACTTACCACCAAAAGAGTATCTCCCTGCAGGGTGTAACCTTCCGTGGTCGACTTGGAAGTCTCTGAACCGTCTCCGGACACAAGTGGGAAGATGTAAGTCCAACTTGGTAAAGTGCAGGGGCTACCTTGACGGAACGGCAGTAGGGTGTGATTGTGGAGCTAAGTCACAAACCATGCTCCACCTCCTATACTGCCCTCTGTGTCCCAAAAAATGCAGTCAAAGTGACCTCTGCGCTGCCGCCGACAACGCCATGGAAGTGGCAAAGTTTTGAGAAAACAAGTTTTGAAGTACAATCGTGCCAGCGACACGAAGAAGAATAATTATTGTCAGAATACGTTTCGGTCTTCTGCCTACCCGTAACGACGGTCAAAGATCCACAAATGACAGCTGGAACCAACGGCTTATCGTGCTTTCCGAGGCACGGACGGGTCTCGCATATCGACACCTCTCCGGGCCTAAGAAAGCACGTTAAGTCATTATGGTCACAAATCCGCAGACCAACATCGGCAAGCATATCTTAATCTCCTATTGACCCGTGCGGCTGTTATTTCTCAGTCACGAGGAACCTCTTTAACAAAACCTTTTTAAATAGGTCCCTTGCATGTATTTATTTATGTCGGGCCTGTGATTATGTATCTATTATCAGTACTGAGTACAGTACTTATGATAATAGATTAAAGATGTGATAACAAGTACTTCAATAAACAGATAATGACTAATCGCTATAAAAAGAAAGGTTTATTAACCTGCCAGAAATTGATTTATGTTTGTTTAGTTTCGACGTTTTTTATTTGAGTAGATAAGGAACTGATAGATTTATTTTATGATTCTTCAAGGAATTATTTTTGTGGTGACCGATTTAATGAATAGGGTAATTCCCTATATTTAGTTGACATTGAGCAATTAGATATTGTTAAGAGTGTGTGAGTGTGAGCCGCGACTAATGAGTTTTTGCAATTTACTTCACTTTGTGCAATTTATTTCAACAACACTGCTCTCAAAACGGTGAAGGAAAACATCGTAAAGAAACCGGTATATCCTAGGACGAAAAAATATCAGACACGTGACATCTACCAACCCGCACTGGACCTGCATGGTGGATTACGGCCCATTCCCTCTCACAGAGAGGAGCCCTATGTCTCAGCAGTGGGAACATTATAGGCTGATTATGTTAATATACTAAATATTTGTTCTTTAAAGAGTCTTATCTCAATCTCACCTCAATTTCCAATCAATCTCTCCATCCAACTGGTCGGTCCTTATGAACACGGTGCCCATCGTCTCATTGGTCCTCAGGAGTATCATGTCAGCGGGCACCCTCTGTCCTTTATGTAACATCACGATGTCACCCACACGAAGCTCGGAGGACGCGACCTGTTCTGTTAGGAATGGGCGGTAGTCGACTGCTGAAGAGTCCAGGACTATACGCTCGTAGCGTTGCCGATTTACTTCACGATCTCGGCTGGAAGAAAGGAAAGAATTTCATAAATTCTATATTCAAATCCTCGTTTCCAATTTGATGTTATTTCCACTTAAATAAATATCAACTTTATACTAGTGAAAATTAAGTTTAATTCAGAATTACCACTGATAAAGTCATGAAAATGTTTGAAGCTGTAGCGCAAACTGAACTTTATGGGTGGGTATTAAAGTGTTTTTTCTAAAAACATATTTGCTAACGCAGAAGATATATAAGACGCATGATGTGTATTACACGTCTTCTGCAGCACACTTGATACAATATCGCAGCAGTATCTGAGATAGGAGCCCTTTTGGACTCGCACAGGTCTTTTTCTTGTTGTATTTAATGTAACTTAGTTTTAAATGCTTCTTTTTTATTTCTTGTGAGCGTCCCAAATAAAATATTTTTCTTTCTGAAGGACGGATGTAGACTTTTAAAGAAATACGCGAAACGGTGTCCTCAAAAATGTAATTAAGGGATCTCTAGTGGAACGGAGAATACTACGTTGTCTTCCTTGAAATATCATGATTATTTATTTTCGTGTTCAGAAAATAATGCTTCCCCGTCATGATCACAAAAACGAGTTTTGGTCAGTGGGTCGTCTTTGGGGGTCAGACGAAATAATAGTTCGTATTAGTCACCAAAACAAGGATGTTGGAGAATGAACATTCAGTACTTTACATGTTAATAATAATAATACAGCAAGATTCCTAAAAATTTTAATTAACAGTAATTTGCATAAATTTCGCGAAATATTCACAAAACCAGTTGAATATTAAACGAGATACCTTTTTTATATACATGACATTTGCTTACTTTGTAAAGTATTATATTATTTTAATAATTGTGAACGTGAAGACTATGTAGATCATTTAATTTAATTTAATTTTCTCTCTGTTAGTTTTCTAATGGTCTGGCAGCTTGAGTAATTTATGCGGCCTATCCAAATGTCCTTGTTTAGGTATTGTGCGTTAAATTGTTGAGCTCCTTAAATGTTGAGTTGAGCTTCACGGCTGACAAATACGTGCACTGACTGGACATGTCCACTCAATCTGTGTTGTTCTTTCCTCAAAAGGCCATTACAGATATCAATCTACATGGTCTTCACATAATCTGATCAAAATTATGTCTGGACTTTAAAAGAGATTGTGACCTCTTAGTTTGTTTCAGCCTTTCTTCTCAGAGTAGTCAGATAGTAAACGCCAGCCTAACCTAGTTTTTAAAATATGATTGCCGTGTAAAAGTGTTTGTGCAAACCTACTTCCTACTAATATTATAAATGCGAAAGTTTGTGAGGATGGATGGATGGATGTTTGTTACTCTTTCACGCAAAAACTACTGAACGGATTTTGATGAAACTTTACAGTAATATAGCTTATACATCAGACACATAGGATACTTTTTATCCCGATATTCCCACGGGATCTAAACTTACGCGGGTGAAACCGCGGGGCGCAGTTAGTACAGAAATAAAATCATTTATCACCAACGCCCATATCGTAACGCAGTAAATAAGACCTTTGTCTCAGTCTCACATAATAACGAACAGTAAGTCCTCTATGTTTGATATATATAGATAGTTGATCTCAAGAAATTAACACAAACAACAAATGAAATTGAACATTCCATGATACTGATAATATTCAGTCAATAAAAATCTGACATCACACATTCTGCGTGTGGGTGATTCGCGACAAGGATATTGAATTTCATAAAGCAGCTTACATGTACTCTGTTTAATTAGATTTAATCTGACATTGGGAAAAGTCATTACCTAATGATTTTACAAATTTATGTAACCGAATACTTGACTAAGTTAAGTTAGTAAAGAAACTAACTTATCTAACGTAGGGTGGGACGCCCTCAGGTTAGGTGGAGCGACGATCTTCGCAGGATGGCTGATAGCAGCTGGATGAGAGTTGCCGAAAATCGAGTTGAATGGCGTGCCATAGGCCTCTCCGGCCTATGTCCAGCAGTGGACTGCTATAGGCTGATGATGAGTACTTGACTCTATGACTAACGATATAATTGTACGTTCGGCGCACCATGAGCAGTTAGTCCATCCCGCTATGAGTTGTTATCGTATAGCACGACACGAGAATTCTTCTCCATTTGTGTCTTTACAAGAATATTAGTTATAAGCTTCTGCCCGCGACTTCGTCAGCGTGAAATTTCTTGTTCCCCGACCCACCCCTTCGCATCGTATCCCCTGCCCGCGATATTACTTCCGTTTTCGCTTAGCGTTTTTTCTGACTTTTCTCGACTCCTAAGGGTTTTAGTATTTATATTTATTTAAGGACAACCAACAAAGCATACACCAAAAATACATGTTAAAAAACCCATATTCTTTTTATATGTTATAGTGTAGCCTTAATTAAAGGCTGTCACGGCATGCATTAAACATACGAGCAGGAAATGCAGTTACAAAAACAGATTAAAAAAAAAAAATATTTAGACAGATTTAAGTGAATGAAAAAGACAATAGAAATTACAATATTATTTTTTCTTTTATGATAATGCCCTATGTAAGATAGCCTTGACCTTATGTAAAGAGTAGGACATATCAATATCTACGCTGGGTGAGCGTGACATGCGACAAATCGAATCTGCATTCGGTTAATGGTGGAAAAATGACCCAGATTGGTTTTAAAGCCCTTAGCGCTAGTATACTGTTAATGTCAAAGTCAAAGTCAAATCATTTATTTCAAATAGGCACTTAAAAGGCACTTTTGAACGTCAAAATTTAAAATGAAAAAATAGAATTGATTCTAGTTGCCCATTCCAAAATGTAGTTTTCGTGTGGAGAAGAATGGGCAAGAAACTCCACCGTTACTCTTTTAAAATGTTTTACAAGTTTTTGTATACATTGTTTATATAATTATATGTGAAGACGATGCACCTAAAATAAAATTTAGTCTACCAAAAATGGTAAAAGAATTAAAAATATAACAGACTGGTAAATCAATTATGTGATAGATACATGGTGTCCACATATTTACAAAGATTGAAAAATTTTACTAGTATTTTAAAAAGTGTGTGAGTTACATTTGTCAAAGAATGTAAAAAACAATGTAAAAAAAAAAAAAATGTGTATGTATAAATTAAATTAGCAACCAGTTTGATTTTGTCTAGACTCTAGATTGTCCTATGGAGCAGGACCAGCATGTTTCCAAACATTGTTATCTTGGATATAATCCTCCAATTTGTAATATCCTTGTTTACAAAGTGTACTTTTTATATGAGTTTTAAATTTTCTTTCATTTAATTGTAATATATCAAAAGGTATTTTGTTGTAGCATTTAACACAGTACCCCATAAAAGATGTTTGCACTTTAGATAACCTGAAAAAAGGTTGATCTAATTTATCTTTATTTCTAGTATTAAAATTATGTCTATCACTTATTTTATTAAAAAGATGTTGATTTTTTCTTACATACATAATATTTTCATAAATGTATTGGCAAGGTACCGTCATAATATTAACCTTTTTAAATAGTTCCTTATGAGATTCACGACGACGTAGATTGTAAATGGCTCTGACAGCTCTCTTTTGCAAAATAAAAATGGATTCAATATCAGCAGCCCGACCCCACAGTAAAATGCCATATGACATAATACTGTGGAAGTAACTAAAATAGACCAAACGCGCGGTTTCTACATCTGTTAACTGTCTTATCTTTCTAACAGCATAAGCGGCCGAGCTTAACCGCCCCGCAATAGATGTTATATGAGGCCCCCATTGTAATTTCTCGTCTAGCGTGATTCCTAGGAAAACTGTCTGATCAATAAACTCTAGTTTTTGGCCATTCAATATGATGTCACATTCGCTGCTTCTAACATTAGGCAATTTAAATTTAATGCATTTGGTTTTTTTTTTCATTAAGTACTAAATTATTTACCGTAAACCAATCTTGGACCTGAAGAATAGAGTTATTCATGTCGTCAAGATTTTGTGACCGTCGGTCTATTTTAAAGATCAATGATGTATCATCTGCAAATAACACCATCTTTGGTTGATTTTGAAGTAATTGGGGTAAATCGTTAATATAAACTAAAAAGAGGAATGGACCCAATATCGAACCTTGAGGAACGCCCATTGTCATTTCAGACCCTAATGAGTTTATGCCGTTTACTTGAACTTTAACCTTTCTATCTTTCAGGTACGATCTTAGCAAATCAAGTGCTTTTTTTCTAATCCCATAGTGCTCCAGTTTCATCAGAAGTGTCTCATGGTTTACGCAATCGAACGCCTTAGAGAGGTCGCAAAAGATTCCAATGGCATCTTGTGCTTCTTCCCAGGCGTTAAAAATGTTCTTTATTAGGGTAACACCGGCGTCAGTAGTACAACGCCCTTTGGTGAAACCGTACTGGTGTTCATGAAAGATGGAATTTTTATTAAAGTGACGTAACATTTGATTGAGCATAAGCTTTTCAAACACCTTACTGAGAACTGGCAGAATCGACACAGGCCTATAATTGTTGGGTTCTTTACTGTCACCGGATTTGAATAATGGAACTACTTTACTATGTTTCATAAGATCCGGAAAAACTCCTTGATCAACACTGGTGTTAAATATGAAAGCTAAATAAGGCGCAATGGTTTCTATGAGAGATCTACATACTTTTACAGACATTCCCCAGAGATCTTCTGTTGATTTAATTTTAAGATCTTTAAAAGCTTTTATAACAGCCTGGGGATTTGTATGCTGAAACCTAAACTTCAAAGGGCATGGCTTTACATTCTTTTTAAGCAAGGCAGCAGAAAGTGTGGGGGATGAATTTAAAGCTTCAGTAGTTTTAAAGGGAATATTCGCAAAAAATTTTTCAAATTCCTGAGCTATTTCTACATCTGAGTTGATGGGGCCATGTGCAGTCTCTAAATTAAATTCAGTATTACGCTGTTTTTTCCTACCTGTTTCATTATTTATTATTTGCCAGGTAGTCTTTATTTTATCATCAGCTGATTTTATTTTATTGCTAAAATGTATAAATGTACCATATTGTTACTCAAGAATTGGACTATCAAATGCAAAAATAATTTTTCAAATCCGACTGGTAGTTCGAGAGATTAGCACGTTCAGACAAACTCTACAGCTTTATTATTATTTTTATTAATATAGATAAAGTTATGTAGGTAAATCAACAAGTTTGTATCGCGGCTGACTGTCCAACGTGTGATGGACGAACGCTTAGTATCATGTACTCATGAAACTCAAACTGAAAGCATTTATTTTATTACAACCATTTACAGGCACGTTTGAATTGTCAATGGAGTCGGTCAGCCAGGAAGATGAGCTAGGTGCCATTCGAAAGCGTAGCAGGTTCCTATGGAAAAGAACGGGCATGAAACTTCGTGGAAACTTTTTTTATAAAATAATGTTGTTACAAAATATTAGTTAGGCAGGTACGGTCACCAAAGGAGATAAGTAACCAGGGTCGTCGGTATAGTTTTGAAGTTTAGTAAGAAACCGATGGATGTTTTCGAATAAAATTTAATTTAATCAATAGAAAACAAACAGTGTAAAAGGATGTGGTCACCGTTGCCGGCACAAAGAAGTCCAGTTGTGAAGACAAGGTTTTATTATTTTTCACAACGTACACGGATGTTTTATTTATATAGGACGAATCCACGCAACCTTTTCCCAGCAGGGACGAAGGAGGGGATAAGGTGTCCTCTAGACCAAAAAAATGACAATAAGTCAAAACTTTAGGCTAACTTAGTAGCGGAGTCCCATGTAACTATTCCAAGTAGGACGTAGTTCACGAATGCACCACCAGTTCAGTTTTACAAAAATATTAAATATACTAGCGGAGGTCATTAGCCGTCGGAGACTCTTGACACCGCGATTCAGAAAAGTGACGTAATGCGACAGCGCCATCTAGCGTCGAGTAGCGGCATGTTGTAGTATCTCTCTTATATAATAGGTGGCGTTGGTGCGTTAAAAATAGGTTTGTTACAATCTCCCCCTCAGTTCACGAAGACGTCTCGGCGAGGAGAACTGGAGATTTATTGCTTTCTAGGACGTCCACGGCCTCTTTTACTAACGGGAAGTGTGGTCTGGATGACCAACTTCTTCGCAGGTCGTCCTCTTCTTCTGAGCGGGTGTACCGGCTCAGGAACTTCGGTGAAATTTTCACCTTTGTAAGGTCTTTAGTACCTCTTCTGTGCATGTCTATGGTAACCAGACATATGTCACAGGTTTCTTCACAACACGGGGTGCTCTTCTTCCTTCTTCACTTGGACGAGAACTGCTAAAAGTGCAAAACCACTGGCATCTGTTTTTATGATGTAGGGTTTGGTTCCATCTGCTTGTTTTAGGACAGGCGCAGTTGTAAGCCGTTGTTGCAGTGTGTTATATGCATCTTCATGTTCCGTATTCCATTCTTCTACTACGACTACTTCTTGTCGGACCGGTTGACTGACATCGCTTTAGGTGAGGTCTTCACAGTTGACGTCGTTATTCTGCCTGAACGAGTGACGTACTTCTGTTGATTCTTGTCGGGCCCACCGTTGGTCGCCAGTGTAAAAGGATGTGTTCACCGTTGCCGGCACAAAGAAGTCCAGTTGTGAAGACAAGGTTTTATTATTTTTCACAACGTACACGGATGTTTTATTTATATAGGACGAATCCACGCAACCTTTTCCCAGCAGGGACGAAGGAGGGGATAAGGTGTCCTCTAGACCAAAAAAATGACAATAAGTCAAAACTTTAGGCTAACTTAGTAGCGGAGTCCCATGTAACTATTCCAAGTAGGACGTAGTTCACGAATGCACCACCAGTTCAGTTTTACAAAAATATTAAATATACTAGCGGAGGTCATTAGCCGTCGGAGACTCTTGACACCGCGATTCAGAAAAGTGACGTAATGCGACAGCGCCATCTAGCGTCGAGTAGCGGCATGTTGTAGTATCTCTCTTATATAATAGGTGGCGTTGGTGCGTTAAAAATAGGTTTGTTACAACAGTTCATTTATCAAATTAAATAAATTATTATTATTTTTATTTTAGATTAAAAAAATAATTTTATTAAAAAATTAAATTACTTAATTTAATTTAAAAATTAAATTAATATTATTAATTAATCTTGAATTTACCTATAATTAAATGTGATAACGTTGTTAAAAGACGTATGAAGACACTATAGAGGGAAAATACAGAAAAATAACAGAACTTCACTTACCGATATCTTCTAAAATCATCAACTGCCTCCCTGAACAGCGTCACAGCGAGTACAAAGCACAGTGGTCCCCAATACGTGTAGAGGTATCCGATGCGAATGCTCGGGATGAACTGACTGACGGCCATCACCAAGAAGTACAGGTTCAGGAAGAAACGGAACTGCTCGAACAGCACCAGCGGTAGGAATGTGAGGATGTTGTATTTCTGGAAGTAAAATTGACAGTCAACTTATCGATCATAAACTCAAAACATTAACCAATTACAGGCACTTCGGAATTGTCAAGGGGTCGGTCAGTCAGAAAGATGAAGCTAGTTGCCCATTCCAAAGCGTTGTAGGTACCTATGGAGAAGAACGGGTTAGAAACGCCACGGACATTCCTGTAAAATTGTTAAAAACATATTGGTTATACAATATACATCATTCATATTGAAATTATACATGCGAGAACGATGTAGAAAGACGTGCACGTTAAAAGAGTCCGTACTAAAAAAGATAAAAACAAAAAAAAAACAATTTAGAAATGAAAATAAATTAAAATAAACCGTGGCGGCTAAGAGATGACCAGTCCCTACAGCGCCAGTTCACGAACATGACGTATGGATCAGCACTATTCAGCTCAACCATTTTGAAGGGAACTTAAGAGTAAACTAGTCGCGAGCTCGAACTCACTGGTGGTCATAGACAAAAAGCACGCTGTCTCGCCTGGCTTCGTGTCCGACAGCGCTAGTATCAGTGATGAACAGTTAGATGCTAGTCTACACAAACAACGTCTAGTTCTCACGTACAGAAACACCGTTCCGAACTGATGGGCGCGTAAAAAAATTCTAAAAGTGCTTCGGAAAATCGAGTTTTATGAAAAAACCACTGCATAAATCAATTATAAATAAATTTTATTGATCTCTTCGATAATGAGCTTTGTCGGTACGGACTTGATTTTGAAGATTTTACCGTTCTTTTATTACTTATTTACACCCAAAGTTACGTTAAAAATAGCAAGAAAAATTAATCTTTGTTGGCTCATAACTTTTTAATGGCTTTTTATTTTACTATTCTGTTTCCGTACAGACATAATTAATAATAAGCCTAACCGATATAATGTTTAACTTTAGATGTACAATGTCAAACAGTGGAGTAATATTCTCCCGAAATTTGTATAGAAAAAATACCGAAAAGTGGCACCTTAATGATCCAACACACCAACCCACACTGGGTTCGCGTGGTGGATTACGGGCCCTTTCAAAGAGAGGAAGCCTGTGTCCCAGCAGTGGGAACATTATGGCAGACTATGCATATTGATCATAGAAAGAATGATGATTGCATGACATTAAGTGGTAAGATAAAAAGTGACCGCCTGGGTCTGCGACGTAGTGGAGTTTGCATATTATGTGTTGCTCCGCAATTTCATCGTATTATATAGGACGATGTTGCTTATTGACATATATTTGTTTAGATATTATAGATGCGATACATTGTTTATATCATAGGCCCCTTGTAAGAGCCTGGTAACTAAAATAAACTATATTTTTGGGCTTAGAGAACTCATTTTGTAATAAGATGGTAAGTGACCGTCTTATTACAAAATGAGTTCTAACTTTAGATCTAGCCTAAACCTTCGAACCAATTACAGTATTTTGAACTTTATTCAGACAAACGTAAAGTTTTTAATGCAAAATTGACAACTTAAACTCGGGCACAGAATACCTAATAGTACTTCGTACAGAATGGCCACTCCCTACCCCGCGCTGACATCAGATACCGCACCTCACCCCGCACATCCGCGGCATTATCGGCGGTTCTTTAGCTCGGGGCGCTCACAAAGAACCGCAGCACTGTACTGCTGACACGAGCACATAATTTTGCGATTTAAAAGTTTTATCTGAGTTTTAATCACGATGGTTCGATATTGTGATACTTTTCCGAATTTGTATTTACATAAATGTTTGTAAGATATCGCATTTTAATACCATGCGATATAATAACCGATTATTTATAGTTAAGTAGGTCATTTAAACGAAAATATTTTAGTGTAAGCAATATTTAGCTAAGTACCTTATTTGCATGGGTATTTGCTCTGGGATAGCAACATTTAGTGAAGTGGAACTGATGATGAAGACCACAGATGGCCACCGGGACTACTCAATAATAAGTATTTCACAGGTTGCGATTCGATTACTTTAATATGTTTGCTAAGCACATTTTATGCTCGTCACAATGCGAATGGTGAAATGGAGCTGATGATGGAGTACCAAGAGAACTTCTCAACAATTAACGTCCCTGCATCGGGAAAAGCAATATTTTGTACAAGGCGATGAGCAAGTTGACATTAGGCTATTGTACCTTAGATCCATTATAAACAGGCCCACTAAAAAGCGAGAAATAAAAACTTAAAAAAAAAAACCGACTTCCAAAAAAACACTAAATACAAAGTGAAAAATAACTTTAATTTCGTAAGTCGGTGGCAATAAACTAAAATACAGATCCAAAGACACCGACATCCGAAATTAAAGTTATTGTTAAAAAGTTTTACATTTAGTAACTATTATAATATTATTTTTATTTCATTACGAACCCGACTAATTAGATAAACAATCAAACTAGTCCTTTCTAGTCGCGTCGTCGTCGTTCCCGCCTTTTTTTTACGCTCCGCACGACAACCAACCCTACTAGAGTTTACGCACACATTTGCACGTGTACCGACGTCATTTGGCTATGTAGTAGTAGTAGGTAATTATTTTGCGCGCGTTGTACGGAGTGTCCGGGGTGTGACTCGGGTTTAACGTTAGTTTTTGTAATAAGAACTTTACGTTCGTCGGAATAAAGTTCAAACTGTACAGTAACTGGCTTGAAGATTTAGGCTAGGTCTAAAGTTAGAACTTGTTTACCTAGCTCTAGTTTGAAATTTAAAAATGAATCGATGGTTTTAACCTGGATTTAAAGATAAACTTTGTTTTGTAATAGGGCCCGTTAGTAGTAAGTGAAATATTCATCGACAAGGTTCAAGATCGGAAACTGAGCGATAAAATTATTTATATGTTATGCTTACAAATACAAACACAAGAATACAATGATAGGAATACATCGCAACAACAATGACGTGCGCTTGTGATTGGCTAACGACAGAATACAATGGGCGGTCATTGTTGCAAGGGCGATACGGGCAAGCGTTGGAAATTACTTCTTGTTACAAAATGATTACAATTATAAAATCTGTCTGAACAATAGGGTGTAGTGATTATACTAGTACCTAACTAGTATAATCACTACATAGTATAAAACAAAGTCGCTTTCTCTGTCCCTTTGAATGCTTAGATCTTTAAAACTACGCAACGGATTTTGATGCGGTTTTTTTTAATAGATAGAGTGATTCAAGAGGAAGGTTTATATATATAATACATGCATTCATGTGATGTCGTAAATAAACACATTTTTTTGCGCTTACTTTTCAAACGCTGGCTGAACCCTACGAGATAGGTCAAAATAATGTACTACAGTATTGTACACCTTACAAAGGTCTACAAAAAAGTCCCCGATGGTATATGTCTATCTCTTAGGGATAACCCACAATAATCATTTTTTATCCTTTACTTTTTACGAGAAATAATGGCTTTTTACGAAGCGATTTTAAGCAATACAGCATTAATCCTTATCCAATTAAGTACCTTAAATACAGTGTGCATTTAATATAGATAAACATGGCCCTTTACAGCATGTAATTTAAATGAATATTTTCGAAGATATTACAGATTTAAAATGCAGGGACATAGCGGTTGCTGCGGTACCGGCCGCGGCGGCGCGTGCTGGCATTCTTGAAATACCTGTACTTAGTATCAGTATTGCACCCGTGCGAAGCCGGGGCGGGTCGCTAGTACTACTAATGATAAGGTATAAAAATGTAGGAGATGGCGGGCGCGAATTGGATAGGTCCAAACTGGAAGGACGCGAGAGCTCGCGGTATATTTAGATATCGATACCCATATGTGTGCGGAGTTTCGCTAGCTAATTTAATTTGACCCTGTACCTATATGGCAAGAAAAATGAGGGACAATAATAATATATTTATTCAAAAATTATAAGGCATGAAAATTAGATGTAAATTATATTCCTAAGACTTACCCGGATTACAATAGATCGATTTGAAAGTTTTTTAAGGGGTAATTCCCCGTAATTGTCGCGCGAAACGGTTTTAAATAAGCAAAGAAATGGAAGAATTCTTCCCCGTGCATAGGTGTCATAAAAGGCAAAATAGGCAGTAAGAGAGGAGCAGAAACGTCCTCCTACCAGATAATAAGAACAAATGGTGATTACTAACACAATTGTCCATTTCGCCTTGACCACAAGTTGCAATGGCCATTGGCAGTGTCTGAGTGTTTTCATGTCTTGTAATAGTCCTACACCGACCGGGGGTTGTCCTTGGGTGCACCTGCATAGTGCGAACAGGGATAATCGTCGGTTGATGCCTCATTTCATTGAAAAGGTCTAACGGGCCTCTGCGAGTTGCCTTCGGTCTCAAGTACGCCTTGCAAAGGTCCGGGACCACAAGGTCCCGAGATATGTCAAACACTTTCAACAATAATTTATTTCAGACTTTTTTTCAGATTTGTTAGTAACAATGTTCTTTGACATACCGGGAACGTTTTGATATGTTACTATGTAGATTCGTAATATGTTTTTATCTAATAGTACATACTCATATTGTTAGCTATTTAATACATATGCCGCGCATTATAATTTGCGTGGGAAGTTATAACGTGCCTGGTGACTCCACCGAGGAAAAGAAAATTGTTATGCCTGTAAGTAGACTTAGTTGTTCCCGTTTTTATTAATACTAGGAAATACCGCATAATATACTGGGTGAAATTGAAAACATGCGACAAATCGAAATGAGAGATTGTACTCACCATTATGAATAACTTTTACTGTGGGACCAAACCTGATATCGCGAAAAAAAAACAGCTGTTACATTTATGTTCGCATAACTCGTCAAAATGTAGGGAACAGCTGATTTTTTTTCGCGATTGCTTCATTGGTCCCTTAGTAAAAGTTGTTCATAATGATGAGTACAATCTCCCATTTCGATTTATCGTATATTTTCAGTTTCACCCTGTATTATATGACACTCTTTTCGATTTCCAACTCTCGCCGCTGAGCCGAGCGTTAAAAGTTGGACAGTGTACTTTTATTTAGGCATTAATTTAGGTGTCACCTAATGCTAGATAAAACTGGCATTAGTCTTTTTACTGGTGACCTAAATATCTAATAGTATAGGAAAAATCCTATTGTGGCAACACTACAGCTGTTTGAAATTTGTTCTCTTAGGCCCGTATTACAGAACGTCACTCAATACTCAAGCATTACTTAGAACTAGATTCAAGCCATTTGATTGGTTGAAACTAGTTTTAAGTAATGCTTGAGTATTGAGTGACGTTCTGTAATACGGGACTTAGTTTTAATCTTAAATTTCTTTGTTCTTTAGGTCTATTTCCAATTCATAATCCTGGCCAGCTTATAATGTTCACTGCTGGGACACAGGCCTCCTCTCGGCGAGAGGGAGTGGGCCGTAATCCATCACGCGGGCCTCATCCGGCTATTTCAAATTACTCTCTATAAAATTTTGTTTGCAGCAAAAATTTTACTTATTTACAAAATTAGTTTTTTTTTGTGTCTTTTTTTTTGGTACACCTACTTATTAATTTTTTTAGTAAATTAGCTTTGTATGTCTTCTCGCCGGAATGATAAACTTATTCCAGGAAATAAGAATGTTACAAGCGAGTGGTGTCGGTAAAGCCGGTTAAATAATAAAATTACAACATAACTTTTACTTTGTGACCTCCTTGACAACATTCACTGGTCTGTGCAGCAGACTTTCCAATAGGAAGTCATTTCTTATTGCAGATTATAACAATCTTATAGTAATAGATGATGAACAGATAACTAAATGATTCAGTTAGTTATGGTTTTTTTTATGGCAAACAGATCCTTTTTCTAGATCTAGTCTTTCCTCAAGATTGGCATGAAAAAAAAAAAAAAAACATTTGAATTTTTTTTCATAATATATGGTTATAAATTAAAATGCTATTATGCAAACTATATCAGGTTTGGGTAACTAATCACACACAAAAAAAACAAAGTACTTTTAAAAATAAAACAAGTAAAAACACAAACAAGGATTAACAACCTTGTTTTTTTATTAATCTCTTGGTAAACAATGCTCTCAAAAAGGTCATAACTGGTTTTTTTTTTACTCAAACAATTCATGAATGGAGAAATATAACGAAGGTGTAGACAGAATAATTAAAACAAAACTTCTCACTGTGATAATAATGATTTTCCTCTTAGACCCCTTGAAGACACAAAAATTTTTTTGCTGTGAAAAACTGTTTTATTCGCCATGTGTAGGCACGGTTGTCAGTGCTGTATACATCACTATGGAAGTTTATTGATTACATGGCGACACTAAGGCACGTGTTCACCGGTGGTTTGTTGTGCCAAATACCAGCTCACACTCTTATTCAGTACGGCTAGCGCACTATACCATAGAGAAACTGTGTTGTTTACAATGGGTATAACGCCCATTTGAGTTTATAAAGTTTATAAAGAACAAGCTTTAAAAAATCTTCATAAACAATTAGTAAAAAGCTGTTATTATAACAACATACACTTCAATTATATTTATTTGTATACATGACCTAAATTCTGTGTTTACTGTAACAATAATAATCTCTTATCAAATTCTTATATGAATTTCAACAATATCACATCTGTTTGCATACTCCTTGCAAGACGAGATGCATCATGAATTATGTTTTGGTACTCAAACTCAAAACTCAAATTCAAAGCATTTATTTCAATTAAACCATTTACATGCACTTTTGAACAGTCAAGATGTTGGTCAGTCAGAAAATACGAAGCTAGTTGCACATTCGAAAGCGTAGTACGTACTTAAGAGAAGAACTCATCATCTGCATAGACTTTTCCCAACTATGTTGGGGTCGGCTTCCAGTCTAACCGGATGCAGCTGAATACTAGTATTTTACATGGAGCAACTGCATATCTGACCTCCACAACCCAGTTACTGGGTAATACTATACCAAGATAGGAGAAGAACTATACTATTATAATCTCTTTTACGTCATAAAACAGTCTAAAAATGATAATAGCTAGTACTTACTAGTAGGAAGTGATTAGAATAATGATCTTGGTACTAGAATAAATTAAATGGGAACTGTTAATTAGAATGAAAATGCATCTTCATAATGGGTCTATGTAACACTAATTACAGTTAATTATATTTATAAACTTTACTGACATGTTAAGTTTTAATTCATTACTCACAATGACACAAAATGCGTAGCTCACTATTGAATATTTAAATCATCTATGGCGTTTTTATGGTGTCGAACAGTTGAGAAATTGTCACTGACCTGATTACAGACATAGTTAGGCGGAAATTCTTCATCAGGCAGATATCCCAGATATATAGCTCGAGAACTCAACTTCTTCTTACGGAACCTCCAAAATTGTAACCTAGAAACAATCGATTATAACTTATAGTGCATGCGTAATTATTACGCCAAACAAAGAAATATGTATTATTAAAAAAAACGTTTACCTTGACCATAAGGATTTCTTTTTGGGTCTCGTCAGCAACGGTGTAGTCTCCATTTTAGCAACACAATATATAATACGTTGTATTTAAACAGTTCACATGATATTATAATCTAATATGAATAAATTAAACTGTTTTTATCAAAGCACAATAAAAATAAACGCAGCTTGGACAAGTTTAAAAACACAAACCTTCACAATGACAGCGAGGCGTAAACTGTCACTCTTATGTCAATGTCATGCTCATGCATGCCATAGATCACAGAGGTCGATAGAGATGACCCAAATCCAGAATTACGATTGCCAGAATTGAGTGACGACTCTAGACGATAATTCGAAAGTAGAAATTGTTTTATACTATGGTTTTATAAGTTTAAAAATTGGTTTATAGGATAAAAAAATATAAAAGGCATCCTTTTGATTTTTAGCTAGGAAATTATCTTTCAATTATAACTTATTGCTAAATGGTAGACTTTTGGAAGAGAGTGGTCACATTTAGTAGGTAAATAAATATGGCCGTGTAGGTGTAGTGTCAGGGCGTGTTTAGAGGCTTTAGCCAGAGTTTAAGCAATAAATAACGTTGAATTGACATATAAATTAATTTAGAAATAGTTCTAGTGATCTATCAGTGTTTTTAAGCGAGTGTGTAAGTAATGACCAATTAAATCAATGACTTGGGATGGTGTACGGTGGTTGACATGTAGGGGGAGTCGGGGAGTTGGGGCTTCGCTGCGTCGCGGTCGGTTCTCTCTCTCATCTGCGCTTGTTAGAAAGTAAGACAAGATGTGTTTATAGTAATGTTTATTTGTACGTAGCTACTAAAATTGCGGGCTCCCGTTAATTATTCCACGATTCTTGTCGTCTAGTGCGAAGTTTTGTAATACACAGTTTAAAGTAATTAAGTTTGCGAAGGCTCTTATTAGATTGTGATGCGTCGCGACCGTCGGAGGCAGTGCGTTTGTTGTCTCTGTCGCGGCGGCCGGGCACACCTCCGTTGACCTATTTTCTGGTTATTGCATTCATCTAACTATTTATGTCTTGGGGTGTAAAGTGGGCCGCCGGTTTTGCATCGCGCATGCAATAATTCCTTTTGGCCCCTGTCAGCCACTGTCACAGCATCTGAACCTGAGTTCATTGGTCATAAATAATGTAGTTACTTATTAAAAGTGTAGAAAGTGATCTGACATTATCCTTTTAATTGATAAGTGTTATGCAAATGGGAAGTAATTGAGATGTTCTATTGTCACAGATATTGAACAAGAGGACAGTGTTTAGTGCTAAGTGCAGTGTAGTTAAGATGGCATGGTATGTGCCGGCCAGGGATTTGGGTTTGACAGACGGGGACAAGACTGCAATATGATGGACTCGGACCTGCCACCTGGTAGTTGCAACTCTACTGGACATCTGTCCACAATTGGATACCATACATTGCCAGGTAAGTAACAAATCCTTAACTTCTTTTTCTTTTTGGTCTTAGTCAAGATGTAGAATATAAGTTAAAGTTCTATGTTGTTAGTATTTTTTCTACTGCATTCATCTATTTCCTTCTTTGTGTAAGTACTTTAGGATAATTTTCCTTCCCATGTAATTTAACTAATTATTTAGCCCTAATGTGTTGATTAGCATTATAAAAAAAATGGGACAAAAATCTTGTCCTGTACCGATAAACAGTTATTTTATTAGTTGAGTATGCACGGATACACATCAAGCTATACATAACCAGTATAACTGACTTCTGATTGTACGAAAAACTTACACAATGCGGGGTCAGCTAAAACTGGAAATGTATAGCTCGATGTGTAGCCATGTGTACATAATTGAACAGCAATTTCCTCTAAAACCTCATTCAGTAAACAATGACCATTCAAAATATTAGTCCAACATATTAGCAACTTAAATTTTCCCAGTAGGTACTCTTGTATGATATCAAAAGGTAAACATGAAGACAGACACTTTTTACATTAACAGTTTACTTGTGATAAGAGTACTGATAAGACATTGGATCTTAAGTGATGTGATTTTCTGTTCACTATTATAATTTAATAAACATAGTGATAATTTTCTGTTATATAAAGACAGATTTTATGTTAAAGTAAGTACTTATTGAATGAAATTTATTTTTTATTTATTTTTATTTATTTATTATTACCACTTACATTTGTTTAACAGGTAGGAACCCAATACAACAATGTAGTCACAATTTCCACACTCGTGTAGCACCCAAAACCAATTTGATACCACCCCCAACAAAAATGAAATATACCTAAATGATAATAATTAATACTATATTAATTTAACTTCCTTATTTCTTATTATTTTGATCAAAGGTCATTATTGATTTATTTATTTCCAAGACCAAAAGAGATAAACAATTTATATTTTTATTTTCTTCAAGATGACAGTTTAAATATCTCTACTTTGGGCAAGATGGGTCATAAATTATGTGCTCACAAGAGATAAAGCTTCAAGACATGCTGTTTTATCTTTAGTGTACCATTTCATAATTTTTGTAAGAACACACTTCCAAAATACTTGGGGAACTCTTTGATGAGTGCAAAGAGTTCCCCAAGTATTTTTAAATTAACATAAGTTTTGTTTACAGAAATTGCCTAAAATTGCTAATGTTAAGCAATTTCTGTAAAAAAAATTATGTAATGCTGAATTTATAATTAGATTCATGTTCACTAAAAAACTTTTCAACTCAAAAATTATAATATTTTAATTATCATATGCAATCAAAAAATAATGAATCAAGCTATCTTCCTAATTGATAGGCTATAAATTATGATTGTAAAAGTCATCAATAAATGACATAACTTTTAATTGAAAATAATTAATCCTTATCTGATATGATTATGATATTACTAGCTGCGCCCCGCGGTTTCACCCGCGTAAGTTTCGATCCCGTGGGAATATCGGGATAAAAAGTATCCTATGTGCTAATCCTGGTTATAAACTATATGTGTGCCAAACGTCATCCAAATCCGTTCAGTAGTTTTTGCGTGAAAGAGTAACAAACATCCATCCATCCTCACAAACTTTCGCATTTATAATAATACTAGCTGCGCCCCGCGGTTTCACCCGCGTAAGTTTTGATCCCGTGGGAATATCGGGATAAAAAGTATTCTATGTGTTATTCTGATGTATAAACTATATTACTGTAAAGTTTCATCAAAATCCGTTCAGTAGTTTTTGCGTGAAAGAGTAACAAACATCCATCCATCCATCCTCACAAACTTTCGCATTTATAATATTATTAGTAGGATTAGTAGGATAATATTAGTAGGATAATCCTACTTCCTACTATCCTACTTCCTACTAATTCCTACTTTCCTACTAATATTATAAATGCGAAAGTTTGTGAGGATGGATGGCTGGATGTTTGTTACTCTTTCACGCAAAAACTACTGAACGGATTTTGATGAAACTTTACAGTAATATAGTTTATACATCAGAATAACTCATAGGATACTTTTTATCCTGATATTCCCACGGGATCAAAACTTACGCGGGTGAAACCGCGGGGCGCAGGTAGTAATAATATAATATTAGTAGGATTAGTATGATATGGTAATAGAGCAAAATACTATTAGGTACCTATGAAATAGCTCTATTTAAAAAACAGAATTATTTTATAATATCAGACATAGTCAAGACATTTACGTCTTACAATGTATAAGTTTCAAGCCACATACCTCCTTTTTTTGAAGTCGGTAAAAACTAAAATAAAATACTGTATGATGAATGCACTTTATATATTGACATCTATTTTAATAGCGTGTTTTGCATCAATAAATGAGATCAATTTTAATTTAAATAAATTGCTCTTCATCTGATACTGGATATTTATACAGAGCCATATCATCATTCTTGTCCATAGCCTAATTTATATGGGATCGAAACAACATGTCTTTTTCTATACATCTGTAAATATTAGTTTTTATTTCGGTAGTCAACCTGTTTCTAAGTAATAACGATGTCATCATTCACACAGCTTATCCATTGTTTCTCTGGTCTTCCCCTACTCTTCTAGCCACCGACATTCATACTCAAAACTTCTGTATCACATGCCCATACAATGACAACCGACAGTCATAAAAAATCACAAAAAAAAAATTACAAGACATAGTTACATTCACGTCTTGCAATATGAGTTTTGGGTATTTACTTACAAAAAAAACTCACTACAGTAATTCCTATTACAATGTATGATGAATGAACTTTACCTTTATGTACTGAGTACTGATGTCTATTCTCGTAGTGATTGTTTAATGACATCACCTGGGTACATAGATTAGTCAACTGGGACAATAGTGGTTAATGCTGTTTTTACAAACAAAACAAAAACTTAAGTGTTTTTCATTATGTTGTTATTGTTTTTCTTAGTAACAGATATAAATGTTTTTAATTTCATAAAGCCTGTTTAGATGATTTTTAATTTATTAATACTTATCTCTTGGAAATAAACTGTGGCATAAATATTCTCAGCAGTCGGAATAGGTCAGTTTTACATAATTAATTAAATATTCTTGTTTATTGCTTTTAATTTGAATGTAAACAACAATGATAAGAATCTTTATTAAGTAAAACCACTCTTTTATTAAGTGGCGATTAACATTGTAGATACTCAATGCTGTTTCTATAGCGATACAAGGGTGCTAAAATAATAAGTTGTATTAAATTACCAGTACAATGTGAGTGTACTATAGGAGGGCAGCGGGATTGTCCGAAAGGGTTACCGCTACCCTGGAACGTAAAGGGCTAAGGAAGGAACGCGGGTGGGTTTTAGTCAGTAAGAATCTGACACTGGGATTCTGCTCCACCCAGAGCGGGAGGGGTCATTTGATGATTTCCCATCCTGAAAAAAAAAAAGGTACACTTCTGCCCAACCCTGGGGGGAACACAGGCCTTCATTCAAAAACCTTTTCTAAATACGAGCTATACTACCTTTTTACCGAGTCTTTCGGCACCTTAAAATAAATGTGGAGTGAATTTCCGAGGCTAGGGTGGTGAAGTAGACTCGTTAGGTTTTAAAATCATAGACTCGTTAGGTTTTAAAATCATAGACTCGTTAGGTTTTAAAATCAGGGGCCGTCTTCAGTTCTGCAGGAGCGGCCGGCCCTTGGTTAGAATGTAGGTTATGTTGCCCCAGGATGCAGGTCCGGGAGTGCAGGTCGATCGCACTGTAAGGCCGCTGCCTGGAATTTTGCGGGCAGCAGCGGCGGCGCGGGCGGTCGCCGATTGCCTTGAGTGCACCGCTCGTTGCCCGCTCCCGCGCCGCTGTTTTCAAGAACCGGTCCATTTATGTATTGAATTGAATGAATTGAATAGGTTGAACATTGATAATTATTAGTGACTTGAATCATATTATGTAATGGAATAGTAAATATGTAATTAATTGTAATCTCTATACTTTTGCATGCCTTGTAATTGGCAAAATATGGCTGTTTCTGTATTTATATTATGTACCACCATGACTTGTACCCGTATTTGCAAATAAAATATCTTTATCTTTATCTTTAAGGTGATTGCGCAGTGGTTACCGCGAAATTCAAATTTTCTGACGTTTTTTGCAATTTGCAGGTCAGTTTTAGGTTGTATCTTGATCAAAATTTGATTCGCGACTATAACAGGTACGTATCTAAAGAATTATAATCATTAGAATCATGAATACATCTTCCTAACTTAGATTTGTACCTCAAGAAGAAATCTCTTATGGAAAAGTGCTTGTGGTACAAATCTCACTTAGGAAGATGTATTAATGATTCTAATGATTATAATTCTTTAGATACGTACCTGCTATAGTCGCGAATCAAATTTTGATCAAGATACAACCTGATACTGACCTGCAAATTGCAAAAAACGTAATAAAATTTGAATTTCGCGGTCTACCACTACCCATTCGCCTTAAATGTACGCATAAGATCCTGCCGCTCCCGCGCCGCCGCCGCTGCCGCCCCGCTGCCCGCAAAATTCCAGGCAGTGGCCTAACCCCTCCTAACTTGAATGTAACTTGACCTGCGCTGATAAATACACGAAGTAACTTTGTTTCATCAAGTCAAGTCAAAACATTTATTTCAAATAGACATTTATAAGGCACTTTTGAACGTCAAAAATTACAATAAAATAGAATTGATTCTAGTCACCCCTTCCAAAAGGTAGTTTTCTTATGGAGAAGAATGGGCAAGAAACTCCACCGTTACTCTTTTAAAATGTTTTACAATATTTTGTATACTATACATTAATTATTATATAACATCTCATTGTATTTCTCTTTACCAATCTCGAAAATATACCAATATCGAAAACGTTGGAATGTGATCAAAATAAGATTAAATGTAGCCTTCACTTATCCGAACAAATATCAATCAATCAATTTATTTTCTCACCACAATATACATTTTTACATTGGTCAGATTCGACAATGACACATAATTCAGGTAAGTATATACTGTTGGAGACTGGTGCATAAGCTAGGCTCGTGGCCTGTGTTTCAGGACACCAGGATCCCCCACCCCTTTACAATTATCATTTCATAGTTTATGTACTAAGCGCTATGACAGAATCTAGTAAGGTATCATTTAAGACACATCACACACATTAAATCCTATCCATTGAAGACACACGTCACAAAACAACGAAAGATCAATCTTGTTCATAAGATCGAGTAATAAATTCCATTGTTAATTTAATCTAAAGTTACAATAATGCATAAATAATGTCAATTTGCCAGCTCGTTGTTGTTGCTAAGATCAGCATCATAAAATCGAGTATTTTATGGCAAATAAAATAGTATCACAGCCGATCTGAAGGCGTGATTCGTGTTTTAGCGTAGCATTTATCGCTTAACGGTGTTGGCTTATCAACTAGGACGTTATGCAAAAAATATATTTTCGTTCTTAGGTTCCTAGTAAAGTTTCAAAACAGCCTGTTCCTAAAAGAATGGTCAACACAAAATTTAAATAATAATGCAATTTCAAATCAAATTTACAGTCCTATCAGTTTTTTTTTTAACTGACAGCAACAACCCAACAGCAACCTTATTGTAAGGAGAATAAAGATCACTGTTGTGACAGTGATGCAAAATCAGAGGTGTTAAGTGTGGAAGGACTATATCTGCTGCGATCATTGGCCAAACTACTATAGACTAAACTTAAAAAAAAACGACGCTTAGGTAAGCCTGATTTACATGGTGCGATTTAAATGTTTGTCGTACGTCAGATGATATTTGGGCTAAGAGAACCACCGATTGGGTCCCACTAAACGCGCGACGCCATCCCGGCAGGCCGAGACGAAGATGGCGGGACGAGCTGACTCCTACCGTAAGGACTGGCCGGACTGATCCGCCAAAGTCATAATTGTGTGGAATATAGGCAAGAAACTTGCTTCTTGTAAATGGGGTTTTCGTCTGGTAAACTCCCCTTAGATCCCTAATCCCTATCTCACCTGAGGGGCAATTCTCGTAATTTGAAGAACGTTCACAGTTTGATCTCAATCTCAATCTGTCAAAAATACCCCTAATTTCCTTACATTTTTGACAAGTTTTTGTTATTGATTGTCGTTGAGATGAGATTGCGATTAAGTTTTTAACGCGATGGTAAACGACGATGCGGCCGACGATAATACACGCTTTCCTAGAAGGAACCTAATCGAGATTGAACACTCCCAGGTTCTCGACTCTAAAATCTGTCTGAAGTTCCCGCAACTCACTGTCGTAAATCCAAATCTTACGAAAGTCGACGAACCGTCCCATTTCCGGGCAAAGTTCACATCCCGTACGGTACCTAAAACCTAACTTAAATCATCTTGTTCGCCGTTTTAAACATGGTCCAGTGGCTTTTCGATCGTGAGGTGTTCCCGTTGAATGCATTGTAGAAAGGAGTAAGGATACTTGGTACGTAGCGTGTGGTTCTGGATAGGTGCTAGTGTGTTTATTTATTCAATAAGTACAACAACAGTACATACATTTAATCCAGAATTTACGTTTACACAAATTATATTGAGAGCAGTGGTGGCCCCGTAGCAACGGCCACGGCTTACTACTTGTCGTAGTTTCGAGGTTCGAACCCAGACTGGTGCTTTACTTTGTGTAAATAATTTCATCACCACCGCTTTTAAAAACGGTGAAGGAAAACATCGTGAGGAAACCGGTATGTCCTAGAACAAAAAAAATCGAAGAAGGCCTGCGTGGTGGATTACGGCTTACTCTTCTAACAGTGAGCTGGCCTGTATTCCCAGCAGTGAGAACATTATAGGCTGATTATGCTACACAAATTGGACGTAGTTGTGCAAAAAGGATCCAACCCACAACATGACCGAAAATGAGTTAAGTAAATCAAACTGCTTGTCAAGGTCTATATTTTCGATTATCAAAAACAATCCAAGTAAAATACGAATATTTTGACATTAAAAATTCGTATTTTACTTGGATTGTTTTTGCTAATCGAAAATATAGACCTTGACGAGCAGTTTGGTATACTTAACTCATTTTCGGTCATGTTGTGGGTTGGATCCTTTTTGCATAACTACGTCCAATTATAGGCACACATTACGTTGTGTGTTGTACTGCCTTAGGCGGATCACCCACTGCAACGTTTCACGCGACGGAGCGCGGGAAACGGAGCCAAATTCCCCGTGCGGAAGCGCGTTTATATTGAATTTGTATGTAAAAAGTCACGCGCGGTGGCGCGTTATCTGCGTCCCGCCGCGTGAAGCGGTGCAGTGGGTGATGCGCCTTATAGATATTTGTCGAGCATTTATAAAAGGCACTCAATAAATGTCACATACCGGAACTAACATCCCCATTCGCAAAGATTGAACTTAGTGATTTCAGTAACAATAGAATTCGTATCTGATTTATATGTTATGTACTTACCTAAACATCACGCGCTTGCTTGTCTAATTTAATTTGTAAAGACCGTGTCATCTCATACTATATCCGTAATTTAGACAAAAGAGTGGTACTACATAAGTCTGTTAGCATAAATATGTTACTATAGTATGTTTCTGCTAACTGTATGATTCCAAATCTTTCGTTGTTGGTCAGTTTGACAGAGCTAAGCAAAGTTTCTATCGAATTAAATACCTAAGATAACAATTGTCGTCAAACGGTTTTTTTAAAGCAAAGCAGTTATCTTAAACTAGTTTCCAGTAGCGAAGGGTGAATTTATGACAGAGGTAAGCCGGAGCAAAAAAAAGTCAATAAAACGTTTCATTATATTTCAATGATGAATTAACTATAGAGTGGTTGTGTTCTGAATTTTCGAAGGGAAGCCGGCGGGAATCGAGTTGTATGGTACCTTCGTCACTGCTAGCTTCTGTCCGCGACTTCGTCCGCGTGAAATTTCTTGTTCCCCAACCATTTGTACATTTTTCACTAAGCGATCTTTCTTACCTTTTGCTTTTTTGCTCGATCCCTTAAGAGTCCCAGCTTGTTGATAAATAGCCTATAGTCTTCCTCAAGAATAGGGCTATCAAATGCAAAAATATTTTTTTAAAATCTGACTGGGAGTTCCAGAGATCAGCGGGTTCAAACAAACAAACAATAAATGGTCTTGAATCTAAACGGCCGATTCGCGTTTACATGCTGTACTTTACGACCCTTTCGCTATAAACGTCTTCTTTCCTTCTGTACTAATAACTGTTCTCCTTCAGGACGTATGCACCACTCCGCCAGCACACCGGCGGGGGTGGATGGCGCCGGCGGCGGTTCCCGTACGCCTCCCGCGACCCCCAAGAAGGGCGGCAAGATGCTCGCCGTCAGAGTCCAGATGCTGGACGAGTCCATATCCATGTTCCAGATACAGGTGAGTCGAGGATCTGATCTAGATATAAGAGAAAGCAGCTTTTAACAAACTCAGCTTTAGGCTGGACCAAGCTTGGATTGACTCAAACACGTGGAATATATCAGAAAGCCAATTTTCGTAATTTCAAATATTCAAAAATTTTTCGCAGTCTCATCTCGGCGACAAACAAATGTCAAAAATATAAATTAAAAATGAAAAAAAAAATGAAAAATGTAAATTAGAGGTATTTTTGACAGATTGAGACGGATTACAGACTGAACGTTCTTAAAATTACGGGAATTGCTTCTCAGTTCTTATAACCACCAACTTTTTCGACCATTCTAAACGGTATCATGGTAGACTTATTCGAAATTGGTAGCTTCGGTTATTCGAATTCCGTATTGGAAATATCAATGTTTAACGGAAATTATGGTGAAAAAAAGACGGTTACGGCTATAGGCAAAACGATTAACCGGTCACTGCGTACAGCCATAGAGGGTTTTTCTCAAGGTATTATTGAAACTCGTTAGACACTAATAGAACTTTTTAATCCGGTGTAGATTCTAAGTTCAATCTTCTAGATATGGACATTTCTGCTCTCGTTATTATGTAGCAGGAAAATAGCTGTCCCTATCGATACATAATTATTATGTAAATTAAAGTAGCTTTTTGTGTCTGTCTTTGTGACTACGTAGTTCTTTCTAAACTATGCAACCGACTTTGATGTGGTTTTCGTCATTTAGAGAATATATTCCAGAAGGTTTTTAGGTAACTAGCTTCTGCCCACGACTTCGTCCGAGTAAAATTTGTGTTTCCCCGACCTGCCCCGTCGCATCGCATCGCCTGCTTTTGCTATTACTTCATTTTCGATTTGCGTTCTTTCTGACTTTTTTTTTCTTTTTGCTCAGTTCCTAAGGGTCCTAGCGTGATGTTAGATAGCCTTCTTCAAGAATTGGGCTATCAAATGCAAAAATATTTTTTTTTAATCCGACTGGTAGTTTCAGAGATTAGCGCGATCAAACAAACATACAAATTCTTCAGCATTAGTATAGTTAATAAAGCAAAAGTGATGTTTTGTGAAGTCGTAAAAACCGTGCGAAGCAGGTTCGGGTCCCTAGTTCTTTGAATAAAAGCTTCCTATCCTGTGTTATTGGATATGGTGGTATTTAATACTTACGCCATGTCAGCGCTTTTGAACGCACATATTAATGTACCACCACACCCCTTCCTTGCCTTTACTAAAGCCGTACTGAATTACCGAGCGGAATATATCTGCGAAATGAATATAGAAAACTGCTATATGGTAATATAGCAGTTTTGCTTAGAAAGATCGATAAATGTTTTCTAGATAGGTATATCTAGAAAACATTTATCGATCTTTCTAAGTATCCTGAAATAAGTTCGTAAAATAGTTCTGTACATAGGTTTCGTTGAATTACGTAGTTGCAAACGTACATTTCCATAAATACCTGATTGCCTGAATTTATGGAAATAATATAATTTTTTTTGTTTAAAGCTCAAACTACAGTCATCTTCCACGAATTAATCGCTCGCTTGGAGATGCTTGTTGAAAATTCTGATGAATAAATACATACTATGAAACTACTATTTCCATATTCCTGGGATTCTTTTATTTATAGTTGTTTTCATGTTTTCTTTGTCGAAGACCTTGTGTTTTGATTCACTGACTTAGGTAATATAGGCGAAAAGCGGTCTAATTTCATTTCTCTTCTTGGATGGACTGTGTTAAAGAATATGTGGCTTAGAAGGGGTTGACTACCGAGATGAGAAGAGAGAGAAGTATGGAAGAAAAATTTTTAACAAAAAAAAACAACCGACTTCAAAAAAAAAACACTACAAAGTGTAAAATAACTTTAATTTTAATTTCGGAAGTCGGTGTCTTTGGTTTTGTATTTACGTTTTTGCCACCGACTTCCAAAATTAAAATTAAAGTTATTTTACACTTTGTAGTGTTTTTTTTTTTGAAGTCGGTTGTTTTTTTTTTTTTTTAAAGTTTTTATTTTTTACTTTTTATAGTCAGAGTGCATCTCATGACCATTCCAATAAGCCCAAACACGGCTAGAATACATGGTTTTATTACGAAGTTCCGGTACCTACCTTCCAGCTTCATCATGAGATCGGTTTGATGGTACCATTTTCGTCAGAACCATTTATTTAAATTTTCTTCGTCATAGTCGCTTAACTATCTTAATCGAGATATCTTATCGCCACCCGTGAAATACTTATTATCATTGAAGAGTTCCTGTGGCTATCTGTGGTCTCCTTCATCAGTTCCACTTCACCAAATTATACTTTTTGAATGCAAATGCTTGACATGTTGATGAAAATACCAAAATTGCTATATGTATGCCTATAATATTTGAGGAGTTCCCTCAATTCCTCATGGATCCCATCATCAGAACTGGATTTTGAAATGGGACCAATCTGGAAGCATATCCTTTCAAATAAAAAAAAAATCTAAATCGGTTCATAAATGACGACGTACTGAGGTAACAAACATAAAAAAACAACCGAATTGATAACCTCCTCCTTTTTGAAGTCGGTTAAAAAAGAAATGTTGCGCTAACCCCAAATAAATAAATCATCAAACCATTGATTACCTCAAAACCGTTTAAATGTCGTAGAAAATGCACGACCCACATATTAAAGCTCCTCCAAATTACAGACACAGTAACCTCTAAAAAATAAGGATATTATTAAATACCCTTACGCCCCAAAAATACGGGCAAAAATTAGACCCTTTTTATTCGCAGTTTTATTTTTAGATGACGAGATAGGCTGTTAAAACGTCCCGCTCGTAATGAAATTTTTATCAGCCGGCCTGTAGGTGATTAAGCGGAACTTCCTCTTGCCTTGATAACTTGCCCCGGCGGCGATGAGGATGGGTTATTAATACTCCCTGAAGAGATGAATATTGAATGTGATATCAAAGCCAGCAACGTCGTAGCATGTAGGAAGATTAATCTTATCTTGAGGGTCAAACTAAATTCTGGATCGCGTTTCTTCAAGTTTGGACTTATTTACACTCTTAAAGATGGATTTAGAATCTTATACGTTAAAAACTACGCTGACTATTTGGTGTTATATAACAATAAGCACACAATATATGCTATTCTCACTATGCTCATAGCGGAAAGTAGACGCAAATAAAAGGATAAATCCATTTGCGGCATGGCCATAAGCTTTGGACAACGATATGCTTAGTAAACAGATATAATTTTCTTCGGGTTTGACATAAATTCACTCTTGAACCCGATGCGTCTCCATAAAACCGTAGAACTTGACGTTCCATTTGATTGACAAAGTCGGAACAAACACCCAGTCCCGCCGGGGGCGAAAACGTTACTTCCGCCTTTCCATATACAATAGTCCGTTTACTTATACAGCCCTTCAATTTCGTCCTTCATCCCTTCTGTGTACTAAAGAATGGCTCCCTTGAGGGCCAGTTAAGTTGCACCTCGTGAATCGGAACAACTAGGTCAAATATCTTTCATACTGTTAAACATATAAACTGTTCAGGAAAAGGCTGAAGAAATCAGTGACCGCATTTGGTCGCAATATCAATCTGAAGCTGAAGTGTCGCCTTTTCAGGACAGTTCCACGCCATAAATGTCAAAGAAAAACGAATAACACCACGAAAAACGTCTATTAGCAGCTCATTAGAGTACTAAAAAGTCTATATTACTCCTAATGATGTCAACCCATTAAATTAAATTCATGAAAGTCATTAGGCAAGCCATTAACGTATTGAATATATTTTCGTATGACTGAACGCGGGACAGCTAAAGCTGTAAATTCAGCTAATAACCAGAAAATTTGGTTAATGAGCTGTGCGAAATTAGGATGCATGAAGCACCCAGCCGTAAATATGGAACATTAATATAAGGCTATGAGAAGGGGAAGTCCAGAGAAACGCTAACACTGCGTGAAAGATGATATGACTCGAAAGGTGGTGACTATACTGAGATCCGACATATACATACATTAACTCAAGCCTTCTTCCCATAGGGTTAACAGAAACTGCAGAACGCCACCTGAGATCACGCCTAATAGAAATGTATGCAGGAAGAATATATAGACCCGAATAAATTGAGATAAGGGCAGAAGGATGATACTGAAGATTTATAGAAAAAAATCGGCCTATATAGTGTCATCTCCGTCACTCTATGTGTGCATACACACGAGAGACACGTGTTGTCGTCAGAGTCAAGTGAGGCAACTGCAGCCGTCAACGCGTGTGGACGCTCGCCGTCGACGCTTCGGCTGCTGCCGTTGACAACGTGCCGCTCGTGTATTTGAGTACGGTGCTCAAATACACGAGCAAGCGGCATGTTGTCGACGGCAGCCGCTGAATTGTTGACGACTACATTTGCGTCTGCCGTTGATCCATGTCACTCGTGTGTATGAGCACTTACCTGAGCGACAACCTTTTTCTTAAGACTGTGCCGACCGCACAGTGGCGCCCTCATCGTTTGTTTGGTTATTTCATACAATTTAGAATGAAAATGCAGAAAATAAGCACGTTAAGTTGTGCTTCACAAGAGTATACGTTAATATTATGAGAAATGGTAGTTTTATATTGTTTAGTTTTATTATAATCCTTAAAACGGAATATAGTGGCCACTGTTATCCGTTTTAAGAATTATAATAAAACTAAACAATATAAAATTACCGTTTCTAATAATATTAACGTATAATCTTGTGAAGCACAACTTAAGGTGAATGGGAAGTGGTAGACCGCGAAATTCAAATTTTATTACGTTTTTTTGCAATTTGCAGGTCAGTATCAGGTTGTATCTTGATCAAAATTTGATTCGCGACTATGACAGGTACGTATATAAAGAATTATTATCATTAGAATCATTAATACATCTTCCTAAGTGAGATTTGTACCACAAACACTTTTCCATGAGAGATTTCTTCTTGTGGTACAAATCTAAGTTAGGAAGATGTATTAATGATTCTAATTATTATAATTCTTTAGATACGTACCTGTTATAGTCGCGAATCAAATTTTGATTTCAAGATACAAGCTGAAACAGACCTGCAAATTGAAAAAAACGTAAAAAAAAATTGTATTTCGCGGTAACCACTGCGCAATCACCTTAACGTGCTTATTTTCTGCATTTTCATTCTAAATTGTATGAAATAACCAAACAAACGATGAGGGCGCCACTGTGCGGTCGGCATAGTCTTAAGTTTAATGTGTCATATCGTCGCTCGCATGACTAAAAGTCCTATCTCATTATTTAGCTGATTTAAGTTAGGACAATTACATTCTTCTATTCGTGATTCTTTACATTTTGTTGGCTTTTAAAATGGTTATATTTTGAGATCCAAATAACATGGAGCTATGACGATTAGTGAACAATGTAAAGAATCACGAATAGAAAAATGTAGTTGTCCTAATTCAAATCAGCTAAAAAATTAGAAAAAATGAGATAGGACTTTTATTCATACGAGTGGACGATTTAAGCACCTGGTTAGTGTAATACGTCGTACGGTATTATGTTATGTATATGTCACGGCTAATGGCCGAAGTGCGGCTACACCTAGTTTTAGCCGGGTACAACTAGGTGCAGCCGGCCACATGCGGTTCGTGTGTACTTCGGGTGACATCGGTTGCATGGTTGCGGTCAGTCGATAGGCGACGTAGGATGCAAGAGCGATCGAAGAGCACCCCGAGGTTAGGTTTGGTTAGGTTACTTTAAACCCTTTACACAGAAATAGCTCCATCGACGTAGGATGCACCTAGTTGTACCCGGCTAAAAGTAGGTGTAGCCGCACTTCGGCAATTAGCCGTAACATATATACGGTGACTGATAATTAGTGACCGATACTTAAACACGTGCTTGTACTCATGATAACAAACAACTTTTACTATGGGACCAAACCTGAAATTGTAAAAAAAAAATCTGCTGTTCAATCATTTATGTTCGCCTAACTGGTCAGTAGGTACAGTCGAGTTCATTAATATATTGGCAGTGACAAAGTTTCCAAATATTATAAGCGTTAAAATGATCATAAATTCTATACAAACTTAGACATAAATAAAATGTTTACATACATTTAAAGTTTCAAAATGTTACAAGCATTAAAATGATCATCATTTTAACGCTTATAATATTTTTAAACTTTGTCACTGCCAATATCTTATTAATGAACTCGATTGTACTGAACAACAGATATTTTTTTCGCGAATTCAAGTTTGGTCCCATAGTAAAAGTTGTTTGTTATCATGAGTACAATCACCAGTTTAGGTATCGGTCACTAACTACCAGTCACCCTATATATTTGAATTAAGAATTTGAGATAATTTTCAAGTGATGGAAGCAGTTTCATACTTAAAAAATTTCAAATCCCATTGCAACCAAAAACTTATTAGGTTCATTTTGTTACAAATGGTCACTCAAAACTCAACTTAGAATACAACTCACTACAGCAGATAACTGATTCAGTGGCGACGGAATGTAAATTATCTGAGACTAGCTTCTGCCCGCAAAATTGCTGCCCGTGAAATTTCTTGTTTTCCTGAGCCACCCCGTCGCATTTCTTTCTGCCTTTTATTTTTGGTCGGCTTCGTAGGCGTGATAGAGCGTTCCTCAAGAATTGGGCTATAAAATGCAAAAATGTTTTTCAATTCCGTCCGGTAGTTCCAGAGATTAGCACGTTCAAATAAAAAAAAAAAAAAACTCTTCAGCTTTATTATTAGTATAGACATACAAGATTATGAACAATGCTATGGGTACCTTGTGGTTTCCTGATTATTCGTTCGCGTGCTCAGATGTGTTGATGCATAATAAAGGTGCTTAGTGTAGGCTCCTGTTAATTTTTGTTGGCAACTATTTTGAATTTGAAATGAGTCTTCCTTGTATGGTGTGTCCTCTGTGCATAATGTAACCGCAATCCGCAAGCCTTTCCTTACTCCGTTATTTCCCAAAGGACATGCGACACAGAATTTATAGTTTGAGGTTATTTATGTTTGTTATCCTGTAGTTTGGATGGCTAAGTTAATTTTTTTATTTGTATCATGTCATATTTAAGAGGTTTCCTTAGTTCAAGTAAAAGTATTTTTTCTTTCTTTGTAAGTTTTAAGCAGCAGTAGCTGCTGACATTTATGTCATAAGACAATTTTGATATAGCTGAACGCTCTTTATCATCTTCCTAGGTATTCTAACCAGCCTTCGAGTTCTGATTATTTAAAGCTATAGCTCGAAATTCCCGACCATTGTCTAAAAAGACCATTATTGTCGAAGCAATTTAGTCGCAAATAATGAGCGTGTCCATCATTACAATGCAGTTGACATTTTGTCGTGTTTGTAATAAAATAACTTGAATATTCCGGTGTGACCGCCGCTAACGACGTTTATTTCCCGCAATCAGCGTAGGGCCGACATATTGTCATGAGTAATTTGCCATAACAACATATGAAACAGCTATTCATCATGTTTATTGGTCTCCTCACAGACAGATAACGAATTGCGCTGGTAAACTGACACAGAATAAAAAAATCACAATTAAAATTGAAACCATTTTCTGCTTCGATTGTAGTGGTCTGCTTCTAGTTAAACAAATGGGTATAAGTTTATTTCAATAATTGTTTACAATAATTCACATATTATCTTAGAGGCTATAATTTCTTCTTAGAAATTAATTAGACATCTGTAGCCGAATTAGGTGAAAGCCTGTATTTCGGCTATCAGCGCCAAAACCCTCAAATAATAAACACTTAAAAATAGTCATCAAATCATCATCATCATGATGTTAACATTTTGTAGAGAAAAAAAAGTTAAATAACATAATACAGTATATTTATAGTATTTTTAAGTTACATTAATATTGTATTGTATGTGTTTATATGGGCCTTGATGCCGGAAATAAATGGATAAATAAATAAATTATAATTCAATACCTAGTTTAATTTCTGGGTGCGCCAAAGTTCACCTAAATTTTCAACTCCGATAATTGGAAATCCGAAAATGTTCTTCCTAACATTTTTCATCCTAATAATCACAATTCCTAACTACTCTAGTCTCTTAATGTTCATAATTCCGAAGCACTCAACTTCATAATGTCAGTAGCAATAAACATATATTATACTTTTATTGGTTTTCCTATATTTTCTCAACATAACCATCTTTTACACAATTTCGGGTAAAGTACTTTAGGTGAGCCAATATGGACCCTTAATTTCTATTATCAATCTCATCAGTCCACATCTCACCTTTTCTGCCCCCTTGCCTGCGTCATTTCCGAGCACTCATTGGCTGTCTGTGTCTATCTACCTGATGTAATTAATCCCTGAGTCACCTATTACGACACTTTCTATCCTCCTGAAATTATCTCTTAATTGCCAATCACCAACACCCATGAGAAGCTATGAGGTTTACTTATTTAGACGCAATATTAATTTCGTGGTGAGCTTGGATGTTGGTTCAGTAAATAGATATTGCAAACTTTCTTACTCAGTAAAGGAAAAACCTTTTATTTATTCGGCAACAAATTTTGCTTCGACCATCGAATCCATACGGTCGACTAACTATTGGCTATTGATAAACATAACAGATATCTCGATTTTCCTCTGTTCCCCGTCTGATACAGCAATTTTTGGCGGTCGGGAGCTCCTATTGGGGACATTCGGGGGTTACGCAAGCTAAGGATTACGCCTAGTCCGGAATGGTATTTACTGAGGGGATGCCTAATTCCCTGTGTAAGTATACGTATCTGAGTTAGGTTAAATCTATCTACTCTCTATTAAATTTATGAGTCAGGAGTTACGTTTGCGCTTTCAATGAACTTATAATAATAGGTAATTTGCACTAACAGTCAGGCAGGACGATAATCAAGCATCAGTGTTGCAATTTCGAAACGAATAGACACGCAATTTACGCGTGTCGAATAGAATATTTCTCCTTATTTCGTAATATTAACACCACATAATTCCCGAAGCGGAGAGGGACCAGCATTGTGGTCAATGGCCGATGGATTACGAGTAAATCCCGTACATTTACTGATACTGAATTCTCAGTACACGGATAGTTTTCAGAATTTGAATATTTCGACACCGGATAACCCGAAATAACTTTCCATTCGGAAATTAATGAATTTCCGATGGATACTCCCGGATGTTTCAGTTTAAAATAATAATATAGGCACCTAGCTTGTACGAAAGACAATGTTTTTTGTTGGCCGGATGATATTCCATATTTTGTATTAACTACATCAAGTTTGTTTTTTCATTATATTTTTTTATGTCGGCTTTGACGTTGATTTTATGTTTTTACATTTTATATAAGTACACAGATTACATTGCCTATCATTTCAATCGGAATTTAAGCCTGAATCATACGCTCAAACAATTAAAACCACACCAAGATCGGCTACCCTTGCAATTAGGCTATAATGTTCCCAGTGCTGGGACATAGGCCTCCAATATTCCAGAAGGATTGGGTCGTAATCTATCCAGTGCGGCTGGATGTGTAACATGTCTTCGAATTTTTGGTTCTAGGACATGCCGGTTTCCTCACGATGTTTTCCTTCATAGTTTTGAGAGCAGTGGTGGTGAAAGTTCCTTTAATTTTTTTTTAAATTAGCACTATACAATGGATACATCTCTAATTCTCTACATAGATGTAAGCCTTTTGATCAAACCAGCTATATATACGATTCAATTCTGAAACAATGAAAGCGAACGGACGCCACCCGATGCCATTTTTCAATTACTTATATATCTAGCTTAGCCCACTCCAACTTTGCCTCGGGTCGAGTCGGGCCAGTCGATCGTTATTCCGCCACTCTCCAAACTTTGACGACTCTTATCTTCTCGCATTTTTAGAGGCGTTGGAAAATGTGGCTCTCTGTGACGTAACTTCTCTTGAATGAAGGATATTGGAAAGGTGAGTATAAACTAGAGCATTTACTTGTAACAGAACATTGAGCATTGGCCGTCTTTAAATTTTATTGAACCGCACTTCAAACACGACACTCGATGTCTTGTTACAACTTGATTTTAAAAACCAAAGAGCATATTGATGTAACGTTTTATCGAGTAAAGGCACGAGCGGTACCTGTAGGTCCGACATTTGAACAATGGACGCAAGGTAGAAATAAATGTTACAGGTAAATGCTCACTAGCTGTGAGCATTACGTCGAAAACAGCGGCGAGCATTCGCAGAAACGTTACATTACATGGAAATGCTCGAGAAAATGCTTTAGTGTATACTCACCTAAAGATTTTCAGTTATTGTAAAAATATCCCGTTTACAGTACCATTACAGAAGAAGCTTATTTTGTACCCATATCTTTCAGATTGCTTGTCAAATCTTGGCTGCAGAAAGTTTATTCGCCGAGGAACTCTCTTTGTAAATGTTTTTGTGCATCTCTTAGCCAATCTCGATTACGAACCATTGCGTTTTTCAATTTATTTTGGAAAAAATGCAAGCTATCTAGTTTTCTCTCAAGATATCTCACGAGACATAAATTAAAAGAGTACAAAGTTTATTTTTATTCACCTATAAAGTTGAATGTACTTTATTTATTTAGTCTCCAAGCCCAGTAGACTGAGAAAAAAACTATTTTGGGAGAGACTGCACTTTCATAATAAAATGGATCGCATACGAAGGGCCGATTAGCCCTTCAAAGGGCCGTTATTGATTTGTGCCATCTGATACTCTGCGAATTTAAGGGTTTGGGAGGTCAGCTCAAGAGTAATTATAACGATAATACTGTGAAGCTTTCAAGGAATTTCTAAGAGGAGTTCAAACTATGAACTCGCAGCAAAAAAAAAGATGAAACAGCTTTTACCTAATTATCTCCTTGCAATGGTCCCTTTTCAACCATAGATCTCTCCATGTCTCTAGAGAGCCAGTCCTCAAGATTAACTAGGCTTACGTTGAGTCCAACATCCGTTTTGCTTTCTTGGAATTGACTAAAAGATACTTGAAAGTGTACCTTGTCGAAATTCAATACTTAATTTAACATATTTTTTTCATTATCATTCAAATCTTGACGTTAATTAATTGGATGAATGCTGTGAGTGAAAATAGCTTGCTGGGACATCTGAAATCCGCTTTACATTTCGTATTTCCTTTCCAATTAGACTAGACTTAATGCATGATTGCGTTTCAGCTAATTCAATTAACGTTTGCAAACCTAATTAGTTATTATTTCTTGCATCATAACACGAAGTCCATTAGTAACTGACAATTATATCGTGTAGTCACGAAAATGCGTTAAGAACGATTTGGCTATCAATACCGTTCCGCTTTTTACACTTGTTTCAGCAATAACCATTAGGCATTGGGCTTTGGAGTTTCTTTTCTGTCAGTTTGATGCAGGCCACTGTTGAACCTAGACCGCTTATTCATGTTTCTTCGTCTTTGCTGTTGGTCTATCTTTGCCGCCTTCTGCAGATTATTAAGACTAAATTGTGATCACCAGTTTTGAAATTATTTAACACTAGCTTTGTTCGCGACTTCGTTCGCGTAGATGTCGGAAAACAATAACGTGTGTGTTTTTTCTTAAAATAAAAGTACCTAGACTGAGCCTCCTTATAACATCAGATATCTGCCAGTGAAAGTTCCGTCAAAATCGGTCCAACCGATTGGAGATTAACAGATAGACATAATAGTAGATTGTACAACTAGTGCCTAACAGAAGCCATTTCACCCCAAGACGTTTATATCGATAGTTAAGTCGAGGACTCGTTTATGCCCGAGTTTATACACTCTGCTTTTCACTTCGATTGCGAGAAAATGAAACGGGCATATATTATATAATAGTATTTACATTATTCAAAAGTGTTGCAAAATTGAAGAAGAGAATAGCTAATTCCCGCCACGAAACTTTTTAAAGGTTTTTCTTCATGGTGTCATTCGACTCGGGTACTTCATACCGCCAAGTCATAAAAACGTTAATTTGCGTTTTTAAATAATAAATGACAACTATTTTATCTGGTTTTGTTAAATTAACGACAGAAAAGACGGAAGTGAAAAGCAAATGAAATAAAATAACGACTTTAATCTGCGACGTTTTATTGTGTATGTGGCTGTTGGGCCTGATTATCTTAGTCTTAGAAAAAAATTACTTTATGCATTAGAGCATGAAAAGCAATTTTATGTCGCCTACGCACAACATAAAGACGAACAGAGATGAGAAGTGCAAATGTTTTTTTTTGTTATAGGTAAGTACCGTAATATACTTTCATATGCATTTAGAAAAAGCTGTTATTTTGAAATTAAAAACAGACACTTCAAGTATATTTGTTTGTTTAGAATAGTTGTTTAATCTGGGTAGGATTAGCGCCTCATAACCTGCCCACTATGACATGGGAATTTATACCATCATAAGCAAACTGTATAGTAAGACATAAACACATTAATTACCATGAATGCCGAGCTGTTCTGACATCACTTTCAGATGCAAAACAAACCGCTCCTAACGACAGCACAATAATTAACGAGACTACATTAATGATGCCACGTCTTCTAAAGGTCACAGTTTAAATAGTTGGAAAGTCGCCAAATGATCGGAAAAGGTCTAATTACCAGTCAGGCCAATAAACATCACCCTCGGTGACCTGTCACACTGCGTTAGATTAGCATTCACAATACGTTAGGCGCGGTCTAATTCTGCGCGCTGTCAGTAGGGTTGCCAACTCTCGAAAGTACCAACACGGGAGAATTTTAAAAAATCAAGTAGGAGGAGTTGAAAGAAAATTTCAATCAATTATTAGTTTTTAAATTTATATTTACTTTGCTTTCGAGCAGCATCTCTTAACTGACGGTTTTTTTACCACAAAATCATAAAAGTTTTTACATGAAAAATCGAAGTTTGTTAGTATTTGTAACTCTGCTTTTGCTAAAGAAATATTTTTTCGGTTTCTTTCCTTGCTCCATACTTGTTCCATCATGCTGAATACGCGCTCGCAAGAAGCATTAGAGACAGGAATGGAAAGAACAAAATGTGACAAATTTTATTTTCAGAAGCGACGTGCGAGCGGCGGATGCTTATAATTTTAGAAAAACCGTAGAAATTATTGCTCCCCGGGAGGTCGGGAGGTTAACCGTTATTACCGGAGTCTTCCGGCCAATCCGGGAGGGTTGGTAACCCTAGCTGTCAGTCATGCATAGACTTGTGGTGCGAAACGGGCAAAGCTTATGTCCCAAACTGCCATGTTGTTAGGGATATGTCATTCATGGTTGGTGGGTTTGGTATGCACTTCCGACTGTTTAACGTTTGACGATCCGGGGAATATGTTTAACCTTTTAACCGCCCGACTTAATATCAGTTGTCGTGCCCCCAGCGCCCGGCACAGTGAATCGAAAAATAAGTACCTGATAGAATACAGCGTAATTAAATAAAAAACAGATTAAATAAGCTGTGCTATTTGGTCGTAAATATATACGACACTGGCGAAATGGACACGAACAACAATTTGTCGGATTAATCCGGCGTAAGCGGTTAAAAGGTTAATACTCCGTCAATATCAACGGTGATGTAACTTTTTATGCATTAGGAAGTTACATTATACGTCTCGGGCATTCCTTGCTTTGCCTTTCTAACACCTGGCTGTTTCGAGTGGGGACTCAGGGCATATCTCTTGGTATCAGCATCTTATGGTCAAGTTCTAATTGATGTCGAGGGCAGCTACATCATGTTTTAGGGGATAACTTTTGAAGGTTTTGTTAAACAACGATTTATTAATGACTAGAGCGGCCTGTCCCGGCTTCGCACAGGTGGACATTTATTTTTTAAACATTTTATTTTTTTCTTGCAATTAAAAAAGCCTATATTAATCAGTGATAATGTAGTATTCAAATGGTGAAAGAATTTTTAAAATCGGTCCAGTACTTTTTGAGCCAATTCGTTACAAACATACATACAAATCTTTCCTCTTTATAATATTAGTATAGATTAGTTCTGTTATGTTTAAGACATTGTCTTGAGATTTTTTTTGCTGTCCATTTGCTTTACCAGCAGAACAATAGATTCGGTGATTAAGATTTAGCTACTTGCATGATACTCTTTATTATATTCGTCATATAAATTACAGATATTATTAAAATATACATAAAAGTAGTTGGGAAAAGGCTAGGCAGATGATGATGACATAAAAGCAGCATGACTATCAAATTGTAATTGTAACTGAATTGGACAAATATCATTCTCCTTTTTATTATCCATTTGTACGTCGAAACTCGAATAATTGCTAATTTGAAATTCTATGGGAATTGAAAGTAAAGTTCGTTTATTGTTATTCTTTCAAAGTGATATGAAAACCATTGTAAGAATTGAACCTAAAGCCCTCACTATGCTTTTTCACGCTTTTAATCCAAGTTTCATTCAAAAGTCTGCGCTTATAAGTAAGTTAAATTGACATAAATGCGAGTAGAATTTACGCAGCACTTCGATGCGACATTTACTGGCTAGGATAATGGTTTAACGACGCTTTCGTTGTCACATGACATCCTTTGTGCGTCAGTAACCGCTCTGTTAGGCCCGGACTCTACCAAAGCGGAGATGTGCGGAGCGGAGCGGAGACGTGCCGGAATCTACCAATCACAATGGTTGAAATCATCATCGCACTCGTCTCGTTTGTGATTGGACGATTCCTGCACGTCTCCGCTCCGCTCCGCACATCTCCGCTTTGGTGGAGTCCGGGCCTTAGCCTGTCCAGATTAACGTATGACCGTGCTTATTGTTAGCGTATGTCAGTGCACACACCCTCATCTGTAGAGAAGGATTTGGGAATGATAATGCACTAATTAATGCCTTTCATTAATTAGTGCATCATCATCCATGTTCAGTGGTGGCCCAGTCATAACGGCCGCGACTTACGAGTTGAAGGTCGTAGATTCGAACCCAGACAGGCGCTTTACTTTGTGTAAATTATTTCATCACTACTGCTCTCAAAACGGTGAAGGAAAACATCGTGAGGAAGAAGTTGTACAACCAACAATTCTCAGACATGTGACATCTACCAACCCGCATTGGGCCCGCGTGGTGGATTACGACCCATTCCCTCTCACAGAGAGGAGGCCTGTATCCCAGCATTGGGAACAATCTATACTGATTATGCATCCATGTTCTATACTTTGTTCATTTTATATTGACTAGAGTGACATGCTGTGCCAAAGGATAAAAACTTTCGTGTTAAGAGTTGATGCGTCCGGAAAGGCTAGGCTGGATTCCCTTTTCGAAAAGTCAACCTTAGCTTGACAGATTACATTGATGCAAGTGCCCCCGTGAATTAGTTTTAGCTTATCACCTTACTTAATAATAATAATTATTATTATTAGCCTGTGATGTCCCACTGCAGGGCAAAGGCCTCCCTACTCTCTTTCCAGTTCTCTCTGTTCAAAGCTGCTTTGGACCAGTTCTTGTTGAAGGAGTCCAGCTCATCCCGACATCTCCGTCTGGACCTTACTTAAAGAACTGGTAATTCAATATGACTAACATATTATTCTGACGAGTAGTTTTCTCGTAGTTTAAGTATCGTCTGACCTCTGAAACCTCATAGTGTAGTAAAAAGTAATATGTCTAGCAGTGGCGAAGGGTGAATTTATGACAGAGGTAAGACGGAGCAAAAAAAAAATGACAATAAACCGTTTCATTATATATTTCAACTAGCGACCCGCCCCGGCTTCGCACGGGAGCAATACTGATACTAAGTACAGGTATTTCAAGAATGCCAGCACGCGTAGGGTTCAGCCAGCGTTTGAAAAGTAAACGCAAAAAAATGCGTTTATTTACGACATCACATGCATGCACGTATTATATATAAACCTTCCTCTTGAATCACTCTATCTATTAAAAAAAACCGCATCAAAATCCGTTGCGCAGTTTTAAAGATCTAAGCGTTCAAAGGGACAGAGAAAGCAACTTTGTTTTATACTATGTAGTGATGATGAATTGACTATAGAGTGGTTGTGCTCTGAATTTTCGAAGGGAAGCCGGCGGGAATCGAGTTGTATGGTACCTTCGCCACTGATGTCTAGCTAGATACTTGTTACTACGCAACCACAAGAGAATATTCCTTCATCTGCTAGATTATAATATTTAGATGAGCGGTTTATTGTGCCACAGGACAACGACCCTTACAGACCGCTAAGCTATGAAGGTCTCGGGGTGGCCTATTTGTGATATAAGTATGCACAATGCTTATTGCAAAATAAGCGAATTGCGGCAACACTGGCAACACTCAAGTGATTTTAATCGCCCGGAAAATTCTGGCTTAATGCCATCACGAGGAGTGGCAACGAATTTTAAACAGTTATCGCTTTTTGCCGGATTTGTAAGGCTATATTTTTTTAACTTAGTGTTTATAAAGCATTAAGCGCTTTCCCGGAGGGTTACTATAGTTTTTTTTTAATCTTTATTTATTTGAAAGGGTTTTATCACTTAGTGATAATGTCACCCTCGTAACAAAACATTCAACAACTTAAAACTAAACAATGGGTAATAAGTGTTAACAATCACTCGTAGTCTATAAACTTTTTAAATAATAATTTGCATGGATTTAAAGTGCCTTCATGCAGTTGGACCTGAATCAATAGTGCAAAGTTTATTGACACAGAGAGTTTTTTCATCATTATCATTTTCATTCTCCTGCCCTTATCTCAATTTCTTTGGGGTCGGCGCAATATTGTTTGTCTTCCATACTTCTCTGTTACTCGACATCTCTGTAGTCTTTCTGATGATGGAGATGAAGATGATAAGGCTAGAAGCCTTATCATCTTTCACACAGTCCTACCATCGTTTCTTTGGTATTATTCCCTTACTGTTATAAGTTTATAACCATCCAGATGCATACAGAGATTTATTTATCATATCAGATACTCTTGTGTTGATGGACCCAAGAACTATTCAAAATAAAAGCTCATAATATCGTTGCTAAGCATTAAAGGGCTTTGAAGGTCCGTGGCATACCTACTGTCCGCAATTTTGTATTTTTTTTTTCAAAATGGCGTCCACTCTTGAAACTCCTAATCTTCTTCTAATATATAAAATTCTCGTGTCACAGTGTTAGTTACCATACTCCTCCGAAACGGCTGGACCGATTTGTATGAAATTTTGTGTGCATATCGGGTAGGTCTGAGAATCGGCTACTATCTGTTTTTTTTTTTGCAAAACGACGTTTGCGGGGTCAGCTAGTTACATATAAATCGATAACTTTGAACGTTAATATCTCAGAATCGTGACGCTTTACCGGGTTTGGTTCTAGTATGTTTTCTGTTTGCATTGATGTCAGCTATCGATTTATATAGGAAACATGCGCGGCCGCCATTCTGAAAAAAAATGGCGGACACTGTAAGTATGCCAGGCTCCATATAAAAATCTTCAATCCCCTTTCCACATGTACAGAAGATAGACGAGACAAAATGATTTCAAAATCTCGTCCAGTTCAAACCCTAGTATCTTTACTGCTCAGTAAGTACTGTTTACAACTACAACGGCCGAAATATTAGCATGGCCGTGCCAATCGAAGCTAGGCTATTTCAGCAGGATATTTATAAGGGACGCTAACACCCGAACGATTCAGCCCTCTAATTTATGATAGCACTAAAGAATAAGGACCCGCCCAATACATGGCATTTTTATTCATGACGACTAAATGTGTCTCACGATGGTTGATAAATATGTATGAGATTGTTTGCGAAGGCGTACTAAAGCAACTTCGTGAACTTGGAAGATTTCATTGAGACGGAACACTGAACTTGACTCCCTCGCGTTGGTCTAGCGGTCGCAAGCGCTACTGCTGATCACGAGGTCCTGGGTTCGATTCCCGGGTCGGGCAAAGCGATATTGGGTTTTCCATTTGGAATTTTTCAGTAGCAGCTCGGGATTTGTGCCTGGTTGATGGCAATAGGCTTTCCCCCTACTACATAGGACTTAAATATAACTGGCGAAAGTACTACAGGTACACCTAACCCTTCGGGTACATTTAATCCTCAATTGATCGCACCTACTACTGTTTGTCTCTGCATCACCTGGTAGAAAATACCTATGGCATTAAGTCCGCCTCTGTACATGTATGTGCTTGAAGTATTAAATAAATAAATAAACACATGATGTTAGGTTAGAACACTGAACTTTTATATTAGTTTTTAGGAGCGATCCTTGGATCTTTTTATGTAACCATTCGTCAAAGGCTTAGCGATTGATTGTCGACTAAAGAATGTTCATTAAGAGGAAATGCGGTCGGAGAGACTTTTGAAAAAGCCTAAATAAAAAAGTTATAATTCGAGGTTTGGCTGTCGCGTATTTTCTTCTCCAATATTGGATCAATTTAAAAGAAATTTCATAAACTGAATAAGATGAATATATACTGTGTTCCTATGTTTTTCATTTTTCATTAATAGTTGTCAAATTTGTACACTAGGCCTCTGTTGACAGCGGTTTAAATCGGCATTTTTTGAGGGTTCTAGTGCTTATAACTATAATGTATCATCAAAATGCTCAACAAAATTAATTGCGTTATTTACGTTGTTGAGCTGACAAATTTTTCGAACATATGAAGCAATGGATTAGCAATATCCTTCCTGATTGCTGAGGGCCGAAGCCCGAATATCGTTTGCTTCTTGAAATGTCGAGTGTAACAAATGGACGGTCTAAGAAAATATATTCAGTATTCGAAATATAATGTAATGATGTATTTGGCGTAACCCATCGCTCATCGTCACAGCAGACAGGTGTGTGACATCATTGATTCCTCACGTGTAGGTAACTCACAAGCATTTATTTGTTCTTACATAACCGTTTAGATACAATGGAGTATTTGTCCTCAGTATCTTCTCCGATGACGTCAGACTCCTTATTTGAACTCTCAGAAGCAATTCGAATTCTAAAATTGGTGTAATTGCCAACGGTAAATATGTTCGCTTTTATTTATACGGTGTGTCTCCCATATTTCCATAACTGTGTGGCAATGGAATGAAAACACTGAATGTATCAGCTGTTTATTTTCCCGCGCAAGTCGTAACCGTTGAATGGGGATAACGATGGGATGCTCGTTGAAAGGACTGCAGCTTAGGGTTGGAATATAGCGTCACGTTCGCAAGGAAATGGTTTCGAATGGCTTAAGTTGGCTATGAGCAGCTTGGATGAAAAGGTCAACAAAAATAACAACATTGTAAGCTTTTCAATAAACCCCAAAATAGAGCGAACAGGCATCTTTAGGCACGCTCGTTCCAGCATAGATTTCATCCATCGCTTTCCATCAGGCGTGATCGATGTCAAGAGCAGGCCCAATCAGCATTAAAAAAAAAAAAAATCGATAAATAGTCTTCTAAGTGATGTCTAGTAGAAAGTTCAATTACGGTTTTTGAACGATTAGAAATATGTCATCCGATAATTTCCCAGAACTATTATTTGTGAGAAAACTACTTTGTCAATAATACCTGTAATCACATTTATATTGAGACAACAATCAACCATCGCGTGCAGCGATACAATACAACCGACATACGTAAGCAATTTGTGCCAGTACACAAGTACTTTCTACAAGTCCATTACAATAATAATATCCTGTTTGCACTTCTTAGGGCTAGTACTAATGTAAGCCACGTTTTTGATGCACGCGACGAGCTAGCAAGCCTTGCAAGAGTACGTCACGGAATTTTAATATGTGATTTTTCGCTGCATCCTTTGATTTTAGCTGCATTTTACAGAGCCAAACGTGCCCCGGATCTTTCAAACCAGATGCAGATCCTTGTTGTATGTTTAAACAGCGACATAAATCGCTGTAGTAGCTATGCTGCCTTCTGTGGTTTTGATGCTAAACATATTCTAGCATATTTTCCCCCAGATTGTTACACGACTGCCCAAAAACAGGAGTGTTATGTTTTCAGGGTTCATGTATTATGTTTGTGAGTTTCTATATTCCACCATAACTTGATCAATGTATGTGGTTTCGTTAGAAGCGTTGCGTTATCCTGGGTAACAAAGGCTGGTCAAAACAATAAAAAAAATATAATAGGGGAGCCATGGTTCATGGAAAAAAACGGAATATCCTTTTTTTTTAATTTGACTACTTTTAGTATCATCGTCCTAGAGCTTATTTAGTAGGTACATAACAAAAATATATAACAGTAGTATTCAATATGCATTCGTTCACTAATGCAATACAAAAAGAAATTAAATAAATATTTATAACAGTAGGTAGGTACTATTCAATATACCATAGAATTAAAAAAAAATAGGCTTATTCGTTTCCACGCTTGCTTCTTGAAGACAAAAGCTATATCTATACTAATACTATAAATGCGAAAGTTTGGATGTTTGTTACTCAATCACGTCAGAACAGCTGAACGGATCTTGATAAAATTTGGCACAGAGGTAGATAGTAGTCTGGAATAAGACATAGGATACACTTTTTATCTCGGGAGTATGTTCCCTTGGAATAATTTTTGATATGGCGGTTGGTGGCTGTTCTTTACAGGACCCCCGACTTCGCTGAAAATATTGGTTTTCAGTTAAATCGCCTCGGAGATCTTAATCACAATTTAAAAAACCGAAATAAAAATAATTTCGCGTTATTATTTGCGCGATATCGATCTCCTAAAAAATTGAAATTATCTTTCGTGGGACTTGTGCAACGTAAGAATATCGTTTTAGATCATTAAAAGGTATAAAATAAATAATTAAAGAACCACGCCTGCCTTGTCAAAAGTGAATAAAAAAATGGAACTAAAAAAATAAAAACATGCTAAATGATTTTAGTGTTAAATGGGCACAACAAGAGGCAAGGCAAGGTGTTTTTTTGTGTATTCTATCTATCTCTGCGTCATGTTTGACACAAATAAAGTTTTTCTTTCTTTCTTTTAAAGGGAAATATTAAACTTATCCTCTAAATACTTATGGACCTCCTAATGATTTACGCATTTTGAGCGCCACATCCTAAGTTGGTGGTTACTTGTCTATTTAGTATTTTAGGGCCCCAAAATGGGAATTTTTGGAGGTTCACAAAAACAGACCAATCTATACTATATTATGTTCAATAATATTTTTAGGAAAGCAATATTTGAATTATTTGAGTTAAGATTAAATACATGTATTTTCTAAATTACAAACACTTGAACATTTGAAGGATCCAGTTCAAGTCTACATACGCTAACTAAAATCCTTTACCTGAATGGAATCGTACCTTTAAAGACCTATCAGAATTCAAGTCAAGTCCCAGATCGCTGTAACTGACAGCGCGCCATTGCGACGTTTATACAATAAGTACAATTTTGCATGCCATGCCCCGTTTGTTGAGGCTGCACGAATTTTATTATGTAGAGCGTAGACAGATCGTCGCCGGCTCGTGTGCATCGTTCACGATTCTCATCCTTTTGAAGCATGACGAAAAATGTATGAGGAAGACTTGAAATGGGGCAAACAATGTTGTTTGGGATAACTCAATTGTATATTTTGTTTATCTTTCTTCGTTCTTTTCAATCTCATTACTCTCATTGCAAATACTTATTCCTATACGAACGAGCCTTAATAACCACGCTTGCTCAGTGATCAGGATTTCAGTAAATCCCAGTATCTCCACGATGTTTCCATTTGTGCAAAAATCTGGCGCAATGTGTTCCCATCTAGTCGTTCAGAATTGAGGCACTTCAGATTCTAAACTGCCGTTTTGTCGCTGACAACCAAACACTTTGAACGATCGTCAGGCGTGCTCTTGGCTTTGTAGATAAGTGGCTATCTCTCCCCTTTATGAGCACGTTATACCTACACGATGCAATATTCATTCACCAGACAAAAACATCTTGCAACAAGACATGTAAAGGATACGTGTTCCTAATAAGTGACTTGGAATCTGATCTTGGTTGTTGATCTGAATCTAGGACCGATTTTGCAATGAGTTTAATAGAATGTAATTTCGTTGAAAAGATCAATCAATCATTCTATCCATCTAAAGGTCTAATTCAATCTAAGATCTTCCTCAATGTTCCGTAACTGATAAGGTTCGTGACCCAAATGTACTAAATAAATGAAACAGAAGAAATATCCATTGCTTCATATCTGTTTTCGGCTTTTTATTACAAGTATTGCTATACTTGTAATATCGCATTCTTTTGTTCCATTTCTCAAGATATTGTTTTCTGGGTACACAATTTGGGTTACGGGTTCTAGACTTGACGTTTTATGTTCTTGTACGTTGGGAAATTGATATCTTTGTATGTATACGTGAGGTTGACAGGACTTTTAGTTCTTTCGTAAATGATGCCTCCAGACTTTGTTCTAGTGAGAGAGCAATTTTTCTTTCTTCTGCATCTTTATTTTTCAAAAAAGTAACAAACATCGTTTGTAAATATGAGGCTTATTTCATATCAGGTTATTTGCCTCTGTTGTGATGCAGTAAAAGTTCAATTTCAAACTAGGCATTGAAAAATGTACAGATAGAATTTCTTCCACAAACTTCTTTGAAACTGAACACCGAACTTTTGCAAACACGGACGAAATATTACAAAAGTATTTCAGTTCGAGTAAAATTGCTAGAATACTTTGGACAGCTGTTTGGTAGGGCTCGCACAAACATTCATGCATTCGTGACGTTTAGAAAATCTCAGTGGAATTGGTTTGTTTACAGACACACATGACACATGGCTATACTATAAGAATAGGAAGACCAAAGAAACGATGGATTGACTGTGTGAATGATGATATGGTTGGGTTGGAAAGGGTTGACTATCGAGATTACGACTAATAGAGAAGTATGGAAGAAAAAGACAATGTTGCACCGACCTCAAGTAAATTGGGATAAGGGCAGAAGAATATGAGAGACACATGTATAAAAAGATTGGTACGTTTTTATTAAAATTCATTGTCGTTTCATAATGCAAGTAATTTATTAAAATATGATCCTTGGGCAGCCTTATCATTGGTTAAGGAACCCTTGTTTTACCCCCATTATTATGTCATATCTTGACCCCGCAGCATGTGTATCTAACAACAACACTATTAATCTTCTCGTCATGATTGTTCGGATAAAAAATCGTGCTGCAACCCCGTCGTGTTTAATCTGTGTCTGTGTCAACCCTTATCTGTGGACCGGCTGGCGTAAAGCCAGAAATTTATCGTGGAACCCCTGAGCCAGGCAGTTTTGATTGCCTCAATGAGTCTATTGTTCTCTTGCCGTTTCCCGCTCCAGGCAATTTAGTGCAGCATTAGGATGGGAACGAATTTATGCTAATTTCTTGAATTGTAACTGTAGATGCAATTTACAGCTTTTACAGCTTTGTTTATGTTATGGTCCTTTTCCCAACTATTTTGGGATCGGCTTCCAGTCTAACTGGATGCAGCTGAAATCTGAATACTGTCTATTATTTTGACTTCACAATCCAGTTACTAGGTAATACGATACCACTTGGTAAGACTGGTTGTCACTTGTCAGAATTTCGGGCTTCTCGACCCGTAAAGACTGTCAATGATCCACGAATGACCGTCGTGATCAACGGCTTAAACTGGCTTTCCGAGGCACGGAGGGGTCCCGGTATTTAAAGATGGTTACCCATCCACGGACAAACCGCGGCTATCGTAGCTTAACCTGATCGATCGACCCGTTCGGCTGTTATTATTTAGCCAAGAGCCTCCGTCCGATTTTGCAAATTATTATGAGCACAAAGTGCCCTGAGGCTTGTAATAATATTTTTCTGGGACGGGGAACGTTACAATGACCTAAATACGAGGTGTTGTAGGCGCTGTTGCTTTGGTAATAATCGACGCCATGACTGCTGGTGATTAATTGTTACGCCAATTAGCGGTCCATTACGCTGTTTTGGCTAATGAGGCTTTACATTAGCGACCAGTGACAGTCAACGGTGTACGAACATTTTAAAATAATGGTATGACTAAGTAGCTTACTCTTTTACGATTATTCTTTCGTCTATTCCAGAAAAAAAATTGAAATTGATAAAAGGAATCGATATCACTCACCAACTTTTAAAAGCCTATTCTGAATAGAGTTTGAATTGTAAGTTTTTACTGTAACTTAATTTTAGTTTATAACCCAGCGAAATCATCGCTTATTTAATTTTATTAAATGTTTTTCCACATAGGAGTGAATAATTGTATTTTTTTTGAGCGAAATAAATTGTTTAAGTATACCGTACTTTACGAGAAAAGTTACAGAACCAGGAAAACATTCTTTCCACATTTTGAAGAACATAAACCAAACTTGAACCCTCTTTCAGTGCACAATAAAGTATCTTTAATAAAAATAAAAACTGCTAAAAATAACACTTCGGTCCCACAAAAGATGAGATGTTTTTCGTGTAATATTCCGGAACGTGGTCGTGAAAGTGTCGCACCTTGACACGGGTCCCGGATTTCTTTACACACTTGACATGCTGTTCATGCTACATTCTTTTGACTGACTTAAATATTTATTTTATTATTTTCTCTCTCACCTGATTTCGCTCAAGCCACGGAAGTGACCTTAGATGGCTCCCATCCAAGGTCACTTCCGTGGTTTGCGCTTCAATTTGGAAAGTTATATTGCGGATGGTAGGACCGCGTGTTGTTTCGAAACTAGGGTGAAGATTTGCAGTGCTGTGGATTACACAACGTGTAACACAACACAATTAACGCAAAACCTCATACATCCCAATTAGAGTAGGTATTGAGTTAAAAGCATAATACAATGGCCAAAACTATATTTTTTTAAAGCTAACTATTATTATTAAGAAAATCGTGTTGATCCTAGCATTACTTTATGCATTCAAAATTGAGTCTTATTGCCTTAAAATAAGAATTTGCAAGGGCAATACATAATTTTTGAAGAAAAAAAAAACCTATATTAAAAGTTACTGAAATCGATTCAGTAGTCAATTATGAACAAGTATTTTCAGGTTTTACGCATTTAACGCTACCCGTTGTATAAATGATTGATTGGGGTTGGAAATTGGAATTGTGGAGGAATAAGTTTGCAAACCTAGACCTATGGTAGAAAATGTTAAGTAAAGAATTGTGAAAATGAACTTTACAGAAGATCTAGTTAAGACATGCATCTATATATATCTATTTATAAAAGCATTGATGCGTAATATAAAATAATAAAATAATTTTCTTCTTTACCTATGCTTTTAATACATGAGCTCTAATGTCAAGAAATAAATTATAAATTCCACGAGCACCCTTTGACGTCACAACAAGAACCTTACCAAGTCCGTAAATAAACAGAAACGAAAATAACACGGGTTGCCCTAATTGTTTACTATAAGAATAGGGCGCGCTTTTATAGTCATGAATGAGTTACCGAGAACTGCAACGTGATCGTTTTGTTAATAAATGGGTTTTTGGTCCAATGCGGATACTATGTTTCAGTGGTAGTTACAAAACTTGGACTTCACGAAATCCAGACTATAATATAAGAATATACAGGGTTATTGGAAAAACATTAACAACCTCTTAAGAGGTCATTGTACTCATCATTATGAACAACTTTTACTATGGGAACAAACCTGAAATCGCAAAAAAAAACAACTGTTCCCTACATTTTGACGAGTTATGCGAACATAAATGTAGGGAACAGCTGATTTTTTTAAAGATACTACTACTTCTTCCGGGTCTGGGTGTTTTTGTGCATGTGAGATTTGTGTTTTTAAATGCACCCACGATACAGTGGAAATCCTAGTATGGGGCAATGTTTAAAGAAAAAAATGTGTAGTTATTAGGTACTAAGTAGGTATGTGTTTTTATGCCAATTTTTGTGTTCCTTATTTTGTTAATATACTTATGCTGTATGTTTATATCATAATATCATAATAAAATAAATACAAAGGTTGTTTAAGTAAAATGTCTTTTATTAATTTAAGTTAATATTCATCACAGAAAGCCTCCTTGCTAGCTGCGTAATTAGTAAGCTAGAAGTTTTATTTTCCTGTAATTTTGGCTTGAAATTCACGTTGTTCACGTTGCGGTCTGGTTCTGAATTTGAAGGTCAAAACCTTCATATTCAGCGGCCGCTAACATATCCCATACTATAAAAAAGTAATTTAATAAAATTAAATCGACTTCAAAAAGAAATTAACTCAAAATTATGAAATAACTTTAATTTCGGAAGTCGGCGTCTTGGGATCTGTATTTTAGTTTTATTTTGCCACCGTCTGCTAAAAACTAGAATATTTGTTTGTAATTAATAAATAAGTTATAATTTTGTTGTAAATATTGCACTAGAATTTGACCAAGTTTTTGAGATGTTTTCCCTTTGACACCACACCAGTAGCTCGTATCAATAAGCCAGGACTTCTCATTTACAAGTATAAGTTCATATCTTGAAAACTACTGAGCCGATTTTGATGAAACTTTCACTGTTCCCTAAGTTGAAGTAATCGTAAGCCAATAAAATGGTCACAATCCGATTAATAGTTGCGGAGAAATGCGTGGACAAACATACACACACCTATAAAATTTTGTATATTTGTTTGGAAGCCCAAATAGATTGTCATATGTGAATGAATATATTGCAGTACCAATAATATTATAGACATACGCATGGTGCCGTTTTGTATGGCAACGGCTGAAAAACGTTAGTGACTATCGAATAGATTACGTTAGGTTTCTTACCTATCGAAATCTATAGTGCTCATGGTACGAATTTTAATTCTTTCTATACAATATTTCATATATGTATATTATTTACGGAGACGCTAGCGACTTTTGGCTGCAAAGAGTGAAATATTGGCATAACGTGGCCACTTCATGTGCCAAGTATTAACCATGATCCATGACACACACAGTTTAGATTGGGTTAGCCAAACAGTTAATCATTGTTGACTACGACGTCTAGAGGGATGTGAAGCCCAGAATTTACTTGAAATCTCTTGAGATTTCAAGTAAATTCTGGGCTTCACAAATTCCAGGCATTTTGGCAGAGTTTTTCGACATAACTCTTAACAGAGGATCGCATCTTTCTCCTGCTCTTCTGCGAATGTATTTGGGGTCGGCGCAATATGTATTTGTCTTCCATACTTCTCTATTAGTCGTCATCTCGGTTGTCACTCCCTTTCTAGCCATATAATCTTTCACACAGTCTATCCTTCGTTTCTTTGGTTTTCCCCTACTCGTATTCCTGATGACGTTTTCCCCATTCCTCCGCATCACTTGCCCATACCATGACTATCGATTTCCACATAACTTTCAGTGACTTTCAGACTTCCTCTTATTCTATCTATTCGCATAACACCACACATCCGTAGCATTCTCACCTCAGCTGCATGCAATTGCCTTTCATTCATACCTTTTGTAGCAGCGATTCATACAAGTCAACAGGTATAACCAAATAGAGGATATAATAATGAAAATATATGAAATCCATAAAACGATTCCGAATTTCCTTCTCCAATCCATTCCTCTATTTTTATGCTATTGAAAGGTTAGCAGAGCTGCTATAATTTCTTTATATTAGTTTATTGTGGTATCGAGTACTCCCAGAAACTGCCAGAAAGTTTGCAGTGATTAATCGGGAGTTTCAAATCTTTGTCCAGTTCGTGGTGCCATATTTTGAAATTTGTTGGAGGTTTTTATTTTAACCCTAGGAATATAAATTCAAGCTGGCTTACCAGCCAAAACAAGGCTTTACACTGAGTACAAAATCCTTGTCGATTACGGTCGGGCTAGCTCCATATAGCTAAAGAAAATACGACTTGCAGTATCTGCCTGTGAAATAGATCGTAAATTCTGGTCATGTTTAGATACGTAAAAGTTTCAATTCTTCGGTAGGCACGTCTCTGACCCCATAGGAAATAGAATTCGAGGTAGAAAACTTCCACTAGGTTTTTTGCAGTAATATTAGGTAACACTTGAGGTTTTTTCTGAGATCCTTGTGGATGCTTCTCCCTAGTACAAAGTATTTTTTGCAAGCAACAAATCAGTAAACACAAATCCTTTATGATCTTACGGTTTCAACATCTAATAGTCAGCAATTGAGTTTAATATGCTTGTCTACAACTGGGTGTGTGCAATAATTGTCAGCTATTATATTTGAACTTTTAAGGAATTCCAGCTCATTCTGCAATCTACATGTTATTTGAGGCAAAGACATTCTCGCCTCACATACCATATAAATACACGAGCAAATTACTATGAAATATCCAGCGAATTATTTTCCTTGTATTGCAAAACAGACCAAGTTTTTCATCTAAGTGCGGTTCCAAAACTGACGTAATTCCACTATGAACTAACAATCATCTCCACTTATGGTCAACCTAACAAAACAATAATGACGTAGTCTTAATTTGTAGTTCGCGATTCCATAGTCATGCTTGTAAGCAAACTTGACCAAAATTGGTCGCTTTATCCGTACCAGTGTTGTGCTTGCAACCTACGCTAATAAAAACGTGTGGTCGAACCAATAATGAACTAAGCTTGATGACTTTGTTGAACGTTAGTCTGTGCCTATTTTTAGTCACATTGTCTATTTCACGGTAAAGGTTAATAGGTGATCCAGTAAAGTAATACTAGTTCATACTCCTTATACATTCGCTTCGCTCTACAGTTAAAATTCTTTGGCTTATTTTGGACAAACATATTTTGGTACCCAACTTCTGCTCCTCTTCTTCTTTTGGTCTTCTTGTCAATGAAGGTAGTTTTTACCCTCGCCATAGCCAGAAATCATACATGTCACATGTGTGAATGCTATATTTTTAATTTTCTTTGAGTTTACTTCTGATATATTTACTATTTCAATCAGAAGTTCATGACAGTTTCACGAATAGTTCTGATTTTGCGATTGCTCTTTTACGAGTAGTAGTAAAACACGTGCACATCTTCCGGAAATAATTTTATGCATTGCAACTCTGAGGGATCGGATAAAAATTTATTTTTCAGGAGCATCATGTTTTCTGGAATCTCCGGATTTATGTTGAAAAATCAGCATTCAAAGCGTGCATTCTTTGCACGTTGCTAAGCCAACCGATTTGATCCATTAATCACCTTTTGCAACATCCAAATAGGGTGGGCTATTTTTAACCGAAGACCAAACGACAGCTCTTGAGTGTCATGATAATGCATACTAAATTGTCTAGTAGGTACTTTAAATGAGTACTACCGCTATGGGGTTGCTCACGGCCGTAGCTTCCTTCCGCACAACTAAATAAGATTATGCTATAGTGATTTATTAGGCCGAACAACCATTGTTATGCCAAGCTCGTAGCTTCTAATGTATTGTTGGCACGTTGGGGTAAACGTTTGGAAGTATTAGAAAAATGCTTCCGAAAGTTGATAGGAGGCCATTTGTTTAGTTGCTGCGATTGGATTACGTAAACGTTTGATGGAATTCCTTCGTAGTGGAACTGTTCATTTGCGACACTTCGCAGTCGTGTATTTTACTATAAAACTGTCTCTACGTATTCTTTAGGTTTTGGATCTGGTTATTTGTTACTTCGCCCAACATTTTACGAGTAAGACACTAGGTTCTGCCCGTGACTTCGTCCGCGTAAAATTTCTTGTTCCCCTACCCACCCCGTTGCATTGCATCTCCTGCCCGCGCTTTTAGTTCGTTTTCGCGTTCTTTCTTACTTTTTTGGGGTTCCGTACCTCAAAAGGAAATAACGGAACCCTTATCACTTCGTTATCCATCTGTCTGTCCGTCTATCCAGACCCTTTTTCTGAATCGCGTGGAGTTATCAAGTTGAAATTAATATCAAATACTCAGGGCTGAAATCCCTTGAAGCAGTGAAAAAGTCAAACTTCTAAGTCAACGCAATCAAAAGATACAGGCGTTTATTTTCCGTTTATGCCGCATATTTTGACGCTCGCAAGGGAATCAAAACCTATAGGGCACTTCCCGTTGACCTAGAATCATGGGCAAGAAGTAATGTCATGTAGCACAAGTAAAGGAAAAAATCCGAAAACCGAAAATATGTAGTTACATACCTACTACGGATCCCTCGGTGCGCGATTCCGACTCGCACTTGACCGGTTTTTTTATTTTTGCTCGGCTCCTAAGAGTCCTAGCGTGATGTTAAATAGCATATAGCCTTCCTTAAGAATTGGGCTATCAAATTGAAAAATATTTTTTCAAATCTGATTGGTAATTCCAGAGATTAGATACTCCCTACCCACATACAAAAAAAAAAATTGTACTTCTTTATTATAATATAGTATTAGTATAGATTTATGTGCTTCACTGTCTATTTTGACATAAAAAAACATTCCCCACATTGAACACATTTCGGGGCAACGCATTACACTTTGATCTTGGTTATGGTTCCGCATATATAATATTCATCTGAATGTTTCATTGTCACTCTATGTAACATAATATACCTGTTGCCAACCTTACTCAACTATCTTCCATCTAAAGTTCTGTTTCAGTATGTACGGAAGGTTCCATTACCTTGATCTTCTTGAGGATTCTTGACTAATTAAGGCGTGGCATGAGCTTTGAGGAAAACGAAGGCGTTTTTTGTAGGATTGTATGTCGATCTTATTTGAGTTCAGTAGGTCAAGCAGTAAATAGGTTAGATGTCTATTTATACTGGTTTAAGCGATCTAACTAGGTAATTGTCTTTTCCCAGTGCGGACGGAGAATACTTTGTCGATTTGAATTGATGAATGATATGAAAATGTCAAATGCCAAAATTTTCGTAGTTCAATGGCAAAAAGTTTAAATATGTTTGGCCCGAAATTCAGCTACGCGAACTCAGGTCTCGGTGACCTGAGTTCGCGTCTTTAGATCGTTAACTGCACAGGTGCAAGTGCAACGCGAGATGGAAGGTGGTTATTTTTTGTATTGAAAATTTGAAGATCTTGCAGTTACGACTGTGCTTTTGTTCCATTTAATAACGTTCAGTGGTTATGAGCAAGATCTGTTCAAAGTTATAGGGTGATACTGATCTAACCAATGTCAACAGAATAACCATTAACTATTAATAATGTGGCCAGCGTTAGCCCTCCCCTCGCACACAGTCCGACGCACCGACAGTCTCGTTAACGGACTGGTGTCCGAGGTCACCAGTTTGATACCAGGAGGAGAGTATGGAGTGATATTGATATATATTTTCTAATGATAATAACTTAATTTCAAATTGATTTGAGCAGTGGTGGCCCAGTGGTAACGGCCCCTACTTAGGAGTTGTAGGTCGTGGGTTCGAACCCAGACAGGCTTTTTTTTAGAAATTATTTACACAATATAAAGCCCCCGTTACCGAGTTACTGCTTTAAAACGATGAAGGAAAACATCGTGTAGAAACCGGCAAACGAACACCTAAAATTCGAAGACATTGGTCATCTCGTGGGCCCGCGTTGTGGATTACGGCTCACTCCTTACGGAGAGCAGCGGGGCAATTGCGTAACACAAAATCAATCGGAATCGGTTTCATTTAGACAGTTCAACAACATTCAATGCGTTATTTACGTGTTGAGCAGACAAATTTTTCGAACGTATGAAGCAATGGATTATCAATTTGCTTCAAAATGATTAAAATTCTAATTGATAGTGTGTTACGCAATTAGGGTGCAGGCCTGTGTCCCAGCCCAGCAGAGGGAATATTATTGACTGATTAAGCTAATAAACAGTATTCTTTTCCTACGGAAGTTTTAGTAGTAGTCTACAGTAGGTTTTATTACATAAAGTTGGGGTCGCCTACGCGTCTCTTAACCTCGCAAGTTCAGTCAACATTTGTATTCGAAATTCTAGTACGTTTTAATAGGTTTCACTTGAGTAAAAGATGCATGAGTTATTATTTATGGGCAGCGTGACCTTGTCAGCCAGAGTTATAGTTATGGCTAGAATTTATCTAGACGTGGATATCAATTACAATAGCGTTCTTGGAATAGATATCAAACAAATAGGTTAGGTAAGGCGCTAACCAGACGGTGGAAATCCTAGCAGTCTCCGCGGACAAGTTGTCCATCATCTGATATACAACTTCAAATTAATTATACTGGCGAAACATACAAAGACGCGTTGGGTATCGAACTATCGATTTCAAAACTTTTTTACTTTTGATTGCATTTTGTTTATTTTTGTGAGTGTTAGTTTGTTATTTTTCTCGTGTTTTCATCTAATATATAAAATTCTCGTGTCACAGTGTTAATTACCATACTCCTCCGAAACGGCTTGACCGATTTTTATGAAATTTTATATGCATATTCAGTAGGTCTGAGAATCGGCAACTATCTATTTTTTTTTGTGCAAAACGACGTTTGCGGGATCAGCTAGTCTAATATATAAAATTCTCGTGTCACAGTGTTAGTTACCATACTCCTCCGAAACGGCTGGACCGATTTGTATGAAATTTTGTGTGCATATCGGGTAGGTCTGAGAATCGGCTACTATCTATTTTTTTTTTTGCAAAACGACGTTTGCGGGGTCAGCTAGTATATATATTTTTAATTGTATTGTACGTACCGTAGTTATGTAGGTATGTTTGTAAATTGCTCTGTGCAACGCCTTGGGATTCTATTCTGTAATGTTGTGCATGAAAACTTAGATAAATAATTAATAACATGACAAAACATCAAAAAAATCATGAGATTCTACACTATCTAGGTAGTTACACTACCAGCGGCCGCTGACCCCGTAATCAGATGTAGTTACTTGAAATACTTGAGTTTAGAAAAAAACATTTTTTTTGCGTCTGTGAAGTTTTGCCAGTTAATTTAAATACTTAGTTACATTCAAAATCGAAATAAACACCACTAATTCAGTAACTTAGCCTCCAAAATCCAAGTAAACGTTCTACAAAATAGTCTTGAGAGCCTATTTTGTAGAACGTTTACTTGGATTGAGTGTTTCCATCATGAGTGATGGAAACACTCAACTCCCATTTAGGAAACGTCAAAGTAATAACAAAGACGTCTTGATTATTTTAGCTAGTTTACTGTTTAACTTAGCCATGATGGAACGGAACGTTTACTAGTAGTTGCCCATAAAGGTAACTAACTACTCACAGATATATCTGTGAGTAGTTAGTTAGGTAGGTATATCTATATATAGATATACCTAGATAACGCAAGAGCAACTAGTTCGCGTGCCAAAAATCGCACCAACTTACGTTCAAAAATCGTGAGCCGCCACTTTCGAACTCAGTCCTGTATACTGCTGTCTGGGTGAGCCTGAGTGAAAAAGAGTGCTTGTGACGTCATAGTAGCGAGTCAAAAATGGCACGCTTGGTTTTCATACAGATCTTGATAATTGCGATATTTAGGTCTATCTATATCTGTGTAACTAGATTCGGATAGTGACCGCCGAAGGGGACAGACGTGTCCTGTCGTGACCCGCCTTTATTTATACTTGATGCAATGTGCACAACACGTGGCTGACTCTGAGCTTGAAACTCAAACGGTGTTTCGCTTGCTGTGTTTTTGTGGGTGCAAATTAAAACACCTTAAAACGGTGGTAAAGTGGCATACGTGTGGTCCTGATATACAAGCCTGAGGTCTAGGCCTTCCGGCCGAGAATATCGACGACGTGGATTTGGTGAGGTCTTTCCAATATATATTTCAGGGATCTCCGTTGGAGGCTGTATAAAACTGCGTTTTGCTTTGTTAATTTGGACTTTTGAAGCCACGCGTGAATTTAACATCATTGTAAGCTATAAATAGGCTTTAAGGAAATGGTTTCATATTATAATTAGGAGCGAAGGATAAAATAATACATTCTATCATTTTAACCTGAAATACGGTATCGCTCTAGAATTAGTACTTCACGCTTTTCTTAATTTAACATTGTACTCAATTACCAAAACTGCCTTGAACAAACTACTTATTTCCTAGCTTGTAAGCCAAATTTGTATACCCGAGCTCGCAAAATTAGACCCAAAGTGTAAAAAAAAAAGGTTAAGTAACAAAAAATAGCGAAGCTCATAAATTTCAGGCGTTAAGCCTGTCAGCTATAGTGGCTCTCAAACCCAAAGCTACACAACACATGTGTGCAGAGCAGACCAGGTCTTGTAATACCATAAAAACAAAAGGGTTTTTTTTTTTTTTTTTTTTAAATGGACACAATTGTGTGTATGACAAACGGGAAACGGGAGACGGGAACTGCCTATTCAGGGCCATAGAACATCAAATAAATAATGTAATGGGTTTAACTTTCGATCACGTGTCTGTCCGTCGGGATCTTGCTTCATATGTTTTAGAGCATCGAGATGACGAAAGAATCCGCCTAGCACTTCTAAATAATATACGAGAAATTCTTCCTAACAGCATTCTCTCCCAGGAAGAAAGGATAACAAAATACATAACCACGCAGTTTAACAAGACGTTCTGGGGAGGAGAGGATATCTTTATCGCCGCAGCCGAGTTCTATCTGGTAAATTTGCACGTGCACCTACCGGCGAACCACAACCAGTACCCGGCAACATACACATCCTCTACAAGGACTAGCACTACGATAGCTGGGTCATGACCGACGACAAACACTACAACAGCAACCCGATAGATCTAATGCAAAAATCGAACAATGTCACAACAACACTATATAATAAGCCTATAATCAACCAGTACAACACAAGTGAAGAGAAAGGTCAACTCACGAAACCCAGTCTCAAACGAACAGCCCTCAATTTAGCTAGCTCATTAACACAGTATGAACAACAAGCACCAATGTGTACACCGTTATCAGAAGTAGTCACAGATGTATATACACACTACGAATGGCACCTCTATGGAACCTCAGGTAAAACACATCAGGGACTTGCAATTCTAATCAGAAAAGATGCTCACATTGAATTAGTTAACAGGATAAAGGTGACAGACGCGATGTCACCTACTATTAAAGTTAACAGGGGAAATGACAAGCCTGCTCATCTGTATGTAATCAATTCTCACATCAACAGTTGTACATCTATAGCAAACAGACCCTTCACAGGCTTATTAAACTTCATCAGACAAAAACCAAGGAAATGTACTTTAATAACTCTTGGCGACTTTAACGCTCATATTGGTCGACATAATACACAAAGTTTCCAACGCAAAGGGCTGATACAACAAAACCTACACCATGACTTATCTAACTACAACGAGGAAATGTTAATTGATATAGCCAACAGAGAAAAACTGCAAATAGAAACGACAAGAGTAAGATGGTCAAAGGGCACTCAGAAATCCCAACTGGATTACATTACAACGCAACATGCATCAGAAAAACTTTTTAAAAAAGAGGCCGTTAGGGGCACATTCGACCATATAATAATCTGGGGTCTATTAAGAACAAACCGAATTTCAAACAAAAAGAAAACACCAAACACATTATTACACAAAGACAACAGCAAGCCGCGAAGGAAACAACAATAGCGGCCAAGGATTTTAACTATAAACACTATTATGCCGCGCTCAATAGTAAATTCACGAAAACAAAATACTAAGATTTACTACTACTACTACAAGACATACTCGTACTTTCTATTATTGTAACATTGTACTGAATTCCGAAAATTGCCTTGAACAAGGTATCTATTTCGTAGCTAGTAAGTCAAGTGTGCATACCCACGTGCATTAAATTTGCACCAAGAGATCAAAAAAAAAAAAAAAAAAACACATTAAGTACCCGAACTCTCAAGTTTGCATAACAAAAAATTTTTTGGTAAAAAACAAAGAGCGAGGCCATAAATTTCAGACGGTACACGATCCCCTGTCAAGTCTGGTCTATAGTGGTTACCAAACTCAAGTTGCACATGTCGAGAGAGCTCACCACTTGTGACAGCCTACAAACAAAAGAATTCTTAATAATATTCAAGAAATTCTCCCTAACAGTAATCTCTCTCAGGAACAAAGGATAACAAAATACATAACCGCGCATTTTAACGAGACGTTCTTGGGAAGAGAGTATATCCTAATCGCAGCGTTCAAATCCCTTGTATCGTGCATACAGATACCAGAATCACACTAGTGTATTCACCTACCGGCGAACCAATACCCGGCAACATACGCATGCTCTACAAGGATGTTACAAAGAGAAGCGCTATGATAGCAGTGCCAGGACCGACGACGAACATTACAAAACAGCAACCCGTTAGATCTAACTCAAGAATTAACCAAACCTCAAAACACAACTGAACTTTCACATAGGGGCATTCATGTAATATGATATGAACTCAGGAGCATACAACTAATACGAGTAATAGCCTCCCCGACCGATTTCGGTCACGGTGGCCAATCTCAACGGAGATTGGCCGGGTACGCGGGAGATATTATGGTGCACAAGTGTGTGCGCGGACACAGGTGCACTCTCCTCTGCGTTCCGGTACTATCATGTTCCGATGGGACGGAGATCCGACACGGCCGGAGAGAGATCAGGCGCAGGACCGACGGCTTTACGTGCTTTCCGAGACACGGGGGTATTAAACCGCCAACTTCCAAACTCCGGACTGCTACTAAGAAATTCCTAATAGAAAAACTCAATAACACATTGTCCGACCCTGGAATCGAACCCAGGACCCCACGCTCAGCAGTCGCGCTTGCAACCACGAGTCCAACGGGGCAGTTAAACTATACACACCACGAATGGCGGCTCTCTGGACCCGCAGGTAAAGCATACCGGGGACTTGCAATTTTAATCAGAAAGGATGTCCAAATGGACTCAGTCAACAGCAATCTTAATGGAATAAGCATACCAACATGTGATGAAATTAAATACCTACGTACGCACGGCTACACATCAAGCTATGCATGGCCAGTATAAGCTGACTTCTGAATGTACGAAAAACCTATACAATGCAAGGTCAGCTTGAGCTGGAAATGTGTGGCTTGATGTGTAGCCGTGTGTACAACATACATAGCATCTACATTACGCAGAAAAATCACTATTAAAAATCGTTGCGAACAGGCCATGAGAAACGCCAAATCGTTTACTACCATTCATAAAAAAAACCACTCTAGGAATAAACCAAGATTTATTTATTTATTTATTTATTTATTAAGATAAAAGAAAATGCATGAAATCTTAGACGGAAAAACAGTAACCAAACGCATCAAGAACGACAGGATGTGATACATCGCGCATGTTTACAGGCACCGCAAAACAACCCTAGTGCATGCAGTAACGTAGTACAAGGCCAAATCCAAGAAGGTCGGCCGACCTATCTACACATGGAACGACAACTTAAAACAGGACATGAAGTACTTTGACAAGAGAATCAATTTTTGAATGTATACGGCGGAAAACAGAAATAAGATCAAGATTGCTGCTTGTGAGATTTACAAAAACCGGAAACGAATAGTAGCGAAACCTCCGACGATCACATTGAAAACAGCAACATCTAACACAACATAACACAGCAGAGCAATGACATACAAAAGAACCGAGAAAGCAGTAGAACCCCGCTAAAAGAATCACCGATGAAGCTCGACCTGAACCAACCTGGAGAAATAAGATCAAGATTGCTGCTTGTGAGATTTACAAAAACCGGAAACGGATAGTAGCGAGACCTCCGACGACCACATTGAAAACAGCAACATCTAACACAACTTATCACAGCAGAGCAATGACATACAAAAGAACCGAGAAAGCAGTAGAACCCCGCTAAAAGTCTCACCGATGAAGCTCGACCTGAACCAACCTGGAGGAAAGGTCGTTAAAAGATGCCCATCCATAGATAATAATTACCCATCTCTCCACTAGTCCAATGCTTGCTCTAGGATGCATATCCGGTAGGCTCTTAAATCCTTCCCTATCCTACGGGCACGTCCTCCCTACCAATTACCGCGCCCCCCGGTCTATTCCTTGATATGCAATGGTCGCTGTAGCACCATGAACATGAGGCTACAGGAGCTAGTGCGAATCTTGGGGTTCATTCGATTAATCGAGTCTGGTTTAACCACGCTGGGATCGGTGCAATTCATTCATTCATTCATTCATTCATTCATTCATTCATTCTATCTATATCTGTGTAACTACTAGTAACCGTTCCGTTCAAGTTTACCGAATGGTTGCTGGTAATATAGCTTTGGTTACTTAGTTTCGCTAGTTAGCTAAATTTTTAATCTAAATAATGAATGGGGTTAAAATATAACCATAATCTATATACACACATCAAAAGTGTCTAGGGATCAACATATATTTTTGCAATAACTTTTCTCCTGATTGATATTAATTAAAATTTTCTTTAAGGATTCATCAAATAAAGTGTTTTCGTTTGTCACAGTAACGATAAACCAAGTCACCTTTGCATTAATAAAGAAATTTGCCATTTTCCTAATAAAGGGATTTTTGACATTTGAACCACTAACACAAAAGTTCGAAAAAAAAGACTGAAATAACAGTTTTCTCTAAAATTTTATTGGGTAACTTAAACAATTAATAATCCGTGTTTCTACCGCGAACACTAACAACACAAGAACATCGGTTTGGCATACTCAAAATGAGTTCATCCAAATCACGCTGTGGAATGGCCGCCCATGTTCGTTGCAACAACAAAAAAAGGTCTTCTTGCGACTGGATACCCTCCATATTCGGCAGAGCTCTTCTCTGTAGCATATCCCATGCATGCTCAATCGGGTTCAAGTCTGGCGACTGAGCAGGCCAGGGCAGGACATTGATGTTAGCTGCGGCGAGAGTCTGTCTTACAACTCTTGCGGTGTGCGGTCGTGCATTATCATGCATTAACTGAAATAAGGGACCGATTTGCACTTGTAGAGGAACGATGACGTCTGATACAATCGTCTCAGCATAAATTTGAGCGTTGAGGTTGCCTCTGATCCAAATCAACTCAGTTCTTCCGCCGATCCAAATACCCGCCCATACCATGATGGTTCCACCACTATAAGGATGGACTTCCTGGCAGGATTTTAATCGCTGTTGGCGTCCAGGGGTTCTCCAGTGTCGTATACGTCTTGTATCCGGTCTCATACCAAAACGAGACTCATCAGAAAAGCACACGAAACGCCATTGTTCTTTTGCCCAATTTCTGTGTTCAAGAGCCCATTGATATCGAATCCTACGATTGTGCATTGCTATAGGTGGTACCCGTAGCGGTCTTCGGGAATGAAGGTTCACTTCATGCAAGCGGTTTCTGACTGTTTGGTCGCTAATTAAGTTCCCTGAAGAGTGATGAAGCCTCACGGCTAACATCATGGCGGTTATTGTTGGAGCTCTTCGAGTTAAGATTTGAATGTATCGGTCTTGTCTCCGTGTGGTGCAGCGATACCGTCCTCCATGGCGCTCAGCCACGGTACCAGTGCTTCGGTAACGTGTCCAAAGTCGACTGATAACACTCTGACTTGTATTCAGAGCTAAAGCCACAGTACGTTGCCGGGAACCAGCTTCTATCATTCCCACGGCTCTGAGCATTTCTTCCCTGCTTAAATGACGTCGCCGCTCCATAATAACGTTGGTTTTAATCAGTAGTAGGGAAACAGTAGCACTAATAATGTCTTCAATGCGTTGTATGTTTTTATAGGGAAAATATTGACAGCTGATTTTCATCTTTTACTCGAATTTGATTCACAGTTCCTGATTCAAATTATGAAATGCACCAAAAAGGATCCATATAAATTTATAAAATCATAAATTTATTACAAAGCCACATCTCAATCTCAAGAAATCCGCATAAAAATGCTTGATCCCTAGACACTTTTGATGTGTGTAAATAAAACAAAGTCGGGTGAGTATTTATAAGTTATAACTCAAGAACGGCTGGACCAATTTTTATGATCTTTGATTTGATGGATTTGTCTCCGCCCCAAATAGCAGAATAACTAAAACATGAGAAAAATTTAGGAAAAAAAAAATTATTACGATAACAATTCTATAACGATATACGATAGATTCTGAGGCGGTAAGAAGTTTGCCGGGTCAGCTAGTACTGTATAAAAATCCAAGATCCAACTAATCGTTCCACATAATGCCATCTCCTAATGAAATACTCAACTTCGAATTTACGAAACGTCAAATTAATAACAAAGACGTCTTGATTATTTTAGCTAGCTTAGAGTTTAACTTAGCCACGGTTGTTTGTCAACACAGGGTAACTTTATATTCCAAGTTTCAATTACTGGTGGAGCAATGCGAAACGAGATAGGCGTATTACGTTACGATATTGATTTACCCGTTTATGGAGGAGTAAGGGCTCCCGCGGACACGTACGGTGCGACGCAATTCTGGTAGAACAATTTCCATGAAGTTTTCATAGAAATTGTTCTATTATAGTCGCGTCGTGCTGTCGCGTCGCGCCTGTCTGCGGGAGCCTTAAGTCGTGTTATAACTCTGAACCACAGTTAAAGATAGACCTAGATAACGCAAGTATTACGATTTGAATGAAAACCAAGCGTGCCATTTTTTTGACTACCTACTATGACGTCACAAGCGCTCTTTCTCACTCACGCTCACCCAGCCAGCAACACAGACAACACAGTCCGAATGAGCGCGAAAGTGGCGGCTTACGATTTTTGAACGTAAGTTGGTGCGATTTTTGGCACGTGTAGTACACACACCGGCAAAATTAGGGGAACACAAAAAAAACATATTTTTTTTGGATTGAATGTCTATTAATTTATGTTTATGCTTCATTTGAGTCTGTTCAATTATTGTATGCAAGAAAAAAACAAATTGTAGGGTTTATTAGGATTTATTTAATAAAAAAAAATAAATAATGCTCTTGTCTGAAAAAAAATGATGTTTTCGAATGTGAAAGAACACAACTAAATAAAAAAAAAAAGAATAAAAAATAAAATTAATAGCGCGTGTTGCCTCCACGCGCCCTTATAAGGGCTTGGATACGTCTAGCCATACTTCTGATGCCACCTTCAATCATTTTCTGAGGCAAAGTGTCCCATTCTTCAACCAGCGCCAATTTCTGTCTTTAACATTCCTAGGAGCAAGATTTCTTTCACGAACCCTTCGTCCAATCATGTCCCAGACATGTTCTATCGGATTCACGTCCAGCGATCGTGCAGGCCAGTCCATCTGGGTTACAGCAGTTTCATTTAAGTAATCACGCACTATGCGCGCAGTGTGAGGCCATGCGTTATCGTCCAAAAACACAAAATCTGAGCCTATAAATGGGGCAAAAGCATAGAATGGGGTTCTAAGATATCAGTTATGTACCTGTGTGCAGGCAAAGAACCGCCATCAATAATGACCAGAGCGGTGAGTGCCGTCAAACTTATACCACCCCACGCCAAAACAGACCCTCCACCGTAAGCCGTTGTTTCGGAAAAATTCGCTTGATGGTAACGTTCTCCTCGATATCTCCACATCCTCTCCCTTCCATCGATGAAATTTACACAAAAATGGCTTTCGTCGGAGAACAAAACTTGACTCCACTCATCAGACCAATTTTGATGCTGACGAGCGAACGCTAATCTTGCTACTCGATGGCTCACCTAAAGTTTTGGCGCTTTTGCTAGCACGTATGACTTCAAACCAACTTTATTTAACCTTCTCCTCACTGTTCGTTCACTAACGCGAACGTTACGCACTTCTTCTAAGACAATTCGGGTCTGAACAACTGTTTGACGACAATTTTTTAAAGTTTGCACCCTTATAAAACGGTCGTCTATGGCACTGGTTGCACGATTTCTGACTTGCTCTCGTCTGCGCACGTAAGATCCTGTCTGTCTGTACCGTTGCACATTACTATGGATCACGGATACTGATACACCCAACGATCGACTGACTGAACGATAGGTGTGACCTTCCTCAATCATTATTACAGCCCTGGCGACTTCAGTTGCAGGCAAATCACTCATTCTGTATGCAATACAATGTTAACTCTCCAAACAAAACAAACGTAATGAGCTAACGCCACCATTGACTGCATAAACCAACTTTCTTATCAAAAACACTTAAAAGCTTAAAGTGTAAATAAACACTTAAGAGGGTACAATTTCTGTTAGAAGGTTTAAAAATGTCATAAAAGCCCATAATATTGTATGCAAAAAGGGCAATCATTCAAATAACAGAACCACTTGTCGAAATACCCACAAGTTTTTAAAAAAAGGCACCTTTTTTTTGTGTTCCCCTAATTTTGCCGGTGTGTGTAGTTGCTCTTGTGTTATCTAGGTGTGCATCTGTGTCTGAACCGGTAAGGAGCTTGAGTGCTGGAAGGAATGCCTACTCTGGAGATAGGAATGTTTACGAGTCTAAGGGAATATTGTAGCCTGTTTGCTAGAGATGGGTGCAGTAGCTATACATTTTGAGGGATGTAGCTAAAGGACTAGATATGGCTAGGGACGCTTTCTGTATGTACAGACTAAGGTTGCCAACTTTTTTTTAAAATATCAAATATACTTTTTCGAAGTCATTCAAAAAAATCTGATGTTCCTACATTTATGTTCGCATAACTCGTCAAAATGTAGGGAACATCAGATTTTTTTTCGCGATTTCGGGTTTGGTCCCATAGTAAAAGTTGTTCATAATGATGAGTACAATGACCCCTAGAGTTATGGGATATAAAAAAAAACACGTTGTATATGTACTATCCTCGGTGGGTAGGGTTGGCTATCCTAGTACCTACCTATATACAGAGTTATATGTACCAGTTCAAGACAGAGCAGAACCAGACATTTGCTTTTAGAATAGAATAGAATACTCTTTATTATGTAAACCATATAAATTACACGGTTTACTGCTTTTACTCATATTTCTTTGATTTCACTCAAAAGACAATTTCTGTGAAGGATTTGTTTATGTATATCAATACAACGGTTACAGAAATAGTTTCTGTACGTTTCTTTCACGTATTTGTTTGCTCAGTTTGAAGATTCAGGATGTATATTTGTTCTATAGGTTCAGATAGGGTTGTTTTTAAGTAAATTACCTTCTGGATTTGCTAACCGTATTTGAATTAGTATCTATACCGACCCTAACATAGTTGGGAAAAGCTAGGCAGATGATGATTTGAATTAGCATTCATCTTTTCGTCTCTCTTGACAAAATATGTATGCTTGGTGAGCATTTTATTCGTATAAGGGTGAGTAGATCACGCAAAAATACATCTCACGGAATCTACCAACAATACAAGGCCTATAATTCTGCCTGGGGCTACCGCCAATATTTTACTTTCGAAGTCTCGATGTGTCAAATGGCTCCTAAAATGACTGCCAAAACTTGAAATAAGTTGCAGGGAAAAGGGTTATTTCCTTGGCATTGATGACGCAAAAATACCTTAAAGCCATTTCCCCAGTTTAATTTTGGATATGTTCCGTGGTAAACCGTGCAATCGGGAAAGGAAGCCGCAATAAAAAAGGACGCAATTTCTGAACACTTTAAATGACTCGGAAGTTCGGTATGTTCAGGAGCAGTGTTTTTTCAGGGAATCTATGTGCAAAGTTTTTTGTGAAACCTTTTATTTTGCGAATTCATGATACCTATTCGTTTCCCGAAGTGATTTTTTTTGTTTTAATGCGTAATTCCTCTGCGTATTGTACGTGGGCACAGTCGAATTGAATGAATATTATAAGTATGTGGACGCCTGACGGAGGACATCGCCGTCGATGTTAGTCCACGGCGAAGGTGGTGTGACGATCTGATAACGCTTGCAGGACTACCATGGCTAGAGATCACAGAAGACAGGGTGGGGAGGTTTGAAAGGAAAAAGCGGACGATTTTGGTCTGCAGTGGGACAAAATATAGGCTAACAAAAAAAAAGTACATACATATTCTAGCAGTCTGATGTGGTGAGATTATGTAGTATTATCTCGAATCCCCCTCTTTCTCGTTTTTATACACGACTGCGAGGATAATGTTTACACGAATGTTTGTATATCTGTAAGTCCTTTTATATGTTGGAGCTTCAAAGCTTGACAGGTTCAAGTGATTGATGTCCTTCCGATCATTATAATCATCCTCGAAATTGGGGTCGATTTCATTACATCGTGATTGATTCGGAAGCATTTAACCTACTTCCGATGTCTTTCATATACTTACCACATTATAGACCTAATCTGCGTTCGTGATTAAGTTTCCAAACATGTAAACAAACGTGTTTTCGTTTTGTGCTTTTTCCAATAGTAGTAGGTCAAGTGGTCATTCTGAAATTAAGTTTAATTTACAGTTGATATTCGTTTAAATATCACTAAAAAAATAGACTCTCAGACTCGACGTAAAGGGACTCGACATAAAGGGAACCATTCAACAAAATAACATCAATTGGACACAAGGATTTGGATAAACTTTACTGCTAATGTAATACAGGCTGATATTAATACTACAAACCCTAACTTTGCATCGGCGGTATATATTTTATCAATTTCCCTTTTTCAGTTAATGCAAACTTGTACTCATGTTATGTTTCTGTTTGTTTCAGTCTAAGGCGCTAGGCAGAGTGCTATTCGACCAGGTATGTCGGCAGCTACACCTTCTGGAAGCGGATTACTTTGGCTTGGAGTACCTGGACGCCAACGGTACGAAAGTATGGGTACGTTATCTACATTTATTATTTAGTTATCATGTAGTAATACATCTGTAGTTATAGATCTTGGAATCTCTTGGGCATTTGCCAAAATCCGCCAAGTCGAAGTGCAGCCGGCTGTGCCCGCACAATATCCCTTATTTATCGTGTTACTGAACTGGGGTTCTACTCTTTAAGTCTGCCAACGAAGACCCGTACAAAAGTATATGATCGGTCAAATTAAATTTTTCGGACGGGAAAAAACACATCGGTGGTCGGGACAGCTATAAAATCGTGTTGTCTTTCATTGTCAGCTTGGAAACCGAACTAATGTCCGTCCGTGAGTGTTATAGAGTAGGAAACGCCCGTCACTACGGACTTCGTGCTTAAGGATTAGACCCCAATAGATGGAGAATTCCAAAACGTATGAGTATCCTGCTGAATTATCAAACTTATTAGCATAATCAGCCTATAATGTTCCCACTACTGGGACACGGGCTTCTGGTCCTTTTGGTAAGAGGGAGTGGGCCTTAATCCACCACGCGGGCCCATGACAGGTTGGTAGATGTCACATGTCTTCGAATTTTTGTTTCTGGGATATGCCGGTTTCCTCACGATGATGATCAAACTTATTATTTTGTTGTTATTATACTTGTTCCGCTTTGGTATTATTCCGTCAACACCACAGACTTATATAGTCTGTGGTCAACACCCACTAAGAAAATCACATTATTTATTCGTACGGAAACATCTTAGTAATTAAGAATAACAGACTGATCGCTCAGTAGTTCCTAAATCTGAAATGAAAGAACTAACTAGCAACTGTGATTGTGGTAGACAAATGTTTATTCTAGGTGCATCGTCTTCACATATAATTATTATATAATGAATGTATACGAAACCTTGTAAAACATTTTAAAAGAGTAACTGTGGAGTTTCTTGCCCATTCTTCTCCATACGAAAACTACTTTTTGGAAGGGGCGACTAGAATCAATTCTATCTATTTTTTCATTGCAATTTTTGACGTTCAAAAGTGGCTTTTATGTGCCTGTTTGAAATAAATTATTTGACTTTGACTTTGCTGCAATACGCCGAGTTGATTTAATTAAGCAGGTTGCATTCTTCTGAGGATTGTTTCGCAGACGTTACATAAGTATCAACGTGACAGTGAGAGCACTTGTTTTCAATTGTTCTCTAACTCCAACGCAATCATACATTAAACTTGACATTGAGTGACAAAGGGTACTCCTGTCTGAACTCTGAGGAACTTAAATAATGAAGTTTAACGAAGTCAACAGGGTACTGACCCGGGCGTCAATATGACATTAAGCAGTTGTTGAAACAATTTCGCCTAGTTGAAGTGTTACATACATTTCATGTTTCATTCCATATATTTCTATGGCATGTTCGTTTCAACGTATGTTACCTTTTATGTGTACCCACCATTAGAAAGGTACAGAGACGATGCTCTACAAATACGACCTTTACTAAAAAAAAAAATTACGGCGGGGTACTGTAGCTACTATAGGTACTGCATTTTAAAAGTAATGCATGATAATGAGTAATTTGTGAGGATTTATGGAGCGTATGAGAGTGCAAGCGAAGTCTCAGAGGGACAAACATTGACCTTATTGACGTCCTTTATAAAGGTCAAGTGTCCTCTATACTGTGTATTTGAAAAATACATAGCTATGTAGTGAAACAAAGGGATTCAGAAATATCGTTCCATGTGGGGTTTTTTCTGACATCCAAAAATTTCGGAAGTCGGTGTCATTGGGCTCGCATTTTAGTTTTTTGCCACCGAATTCCAAAATTGAAAGTTATTTTTCACTTTGTAGTGTCTTTTTTTGAAGTCGGTTGTTTTTTTTTTATTGTAAAAAAGTTTCTATTTTTCACTTTTAACACTTTTAAGTTGAACAGACGCCAGCACATCAAGCTATCCGAAACTGTAAAATTTTCCTAATCAACTTTGAACCTTATGCTATAGCGATAAAGTTGAAAATCTCTCAATGGACTCCAGGTTAGACTCCAGCTACTTAGGATTTAACTTTTAGGTAGCCTTTAGGTAGCCACCGGGCTCAAACAATATAAGCGACATAGATATACCGTCGAACCGAAAAAAAAAGAAGCTACCCAATACAGCAGAGGGGCAATTCTCGTAATTTTAAGAACGTTCACAGTCTGATCTCAGTCTCAATCTGTCAAAAATACCTGTAATTTCCCTACATTTTTGACAAGTTTTTGACATTGATTGTCGCTGAGATGAGATTGCAACTAGATTTTGAGCGTTTTTAATAACTTGAATTGGGCTGCTGAACAAAATCAAAAGTCATTTATTCAAACTAGGCTAAGAATCAGCACTTTTCGAACGTCAAAATTACAAAAGACAGTCCCCCCAAAACGCCCGCCCTTCACCACTTCCTATTGCTTTCGCTGGGGAGAAGAAGTGGCGCAACAAACTCCCCAGCACTTTGAACACTAGTGAACATTAGTCGATGTTCTCTGTATAGTTTCCAGTTATGTAAAACATTACTTAAGTGCAGCCAAGCGTTGTTCTGGAAACCTTACATACTCGTATGACAATTGAGTGCAAACATAATTGGATAACGCTGATTCTAATCATAGTTTTTTGTTCGAGAGAATGAACAAGCATTAAATTGGCGATTCTAAAGATTTTTCTTACCTTTATGGCGGCCCGTACACAGTCAATCTCGATCGCAATCCGCAGTCAAAATCAATGATCGCGATCCAGATTGATAATGTACGAATCGTGAATGTACGGATCGTGGATCGCGATCATTGATTTTGATCGCGGATCGCGATCGAGATTGACTGTGTACGGGCCGCCTATAGAATGATGACAAAAAGATTTTTCTTCCGTCTGACTCATGACTGAGCAACTTTAACAACCCCCCTGCAATAATTTCAACAATGGTAATTGTACAAGATGGTAATTGCCCAAATTGTTTCGCCTGCAATCATTGTAGGGTTTCGGTGGTTGCGCTAGGTAGACCGCGAAATTCAATTTTTAATTGCTATTTCAGGAAATAGTCCATTCGATAGGATTATATGAACTTAGTGGGATGTATTCATGATTTTAATGATTATAATTCTGTAAATATTTGTTACGCTCGCGAATCATTATTTAATCTACATTCAACATGACACTGACCTTCAAATTGCAAATAACGTAAGAAATAATTTCGTGGAGTACCTTAGCGCATCCCCCTTAATGAAAATTCAACAGCAGTTTGTAGTGACCTAATTTTAAAAAGAACTAGTGTGCTGTGAACCAACTTGTGATAAAATTGCTTTACTTCAAGATTTAGTACTTTAGTGCACCGTTATACAAAGAGGGAAGTATGATCACTCGTAAATACTGAATATTACAGACTCCTAGGTACACAAAAGAATACAGAACAGTAAAAGATACTGAGTTGCATTTCATATCGCCTGTTGTTGTGAGAGTACAATGCATTGTAAATCATATTACATAATGCAGTATGAAAAATGGTATAATATACTTTTAAGTCGTGAAAAAATAATATTAGTTTCCTAGTTACGATGTTTAAAATAAAAATTAGGAAAGTACTATGCTGACGTATACCTAACTTACCTATGGGAAAACTCCCCGGCGGCGGTGACTAATTTATAATAACAAAGACAAGAAAATAACGGAAGCGAAATACTCGTAGGTATACAGTATAGACTTTAGTTGAGGTATATTCACATCAAAACTTTATTTTAGGTCAGGTCCAGGATAGCCCAGGTGGTATCGACTCCGACTTACGAGTTGTAGTTCGCGAGTTCGAACCCAATCAGGCACTTTACTTTGTGTATTTAATTTCATCACCAATGCTCTAAAAACGGTGAAGGAAAACGACGTGAGGAAACCAGCATGTCCTAGAACCAAAAAAAAAATCGAAGATATGTGACATCTACCAACACGCACTGGGCCTGCTTGGTGGATTATGGCCTACTCCCTGTCAACCCACACACGGGCGCGTTTTACTCGCGGCGATTTTTTTTCGCACACTGGATTTTTACCGCACTCCTTAGGGCCGAGGGTTGAAAATCGAACAGTGTATTTTTTTACCCTCTGGGATGCTTTTTGTTGGATTCTCGATGCTCGGCTCTACACCGAGAGTTTAAAATCCAGTGCGCGAAAAAATCGCGATATTTTTACCTCCGTGCGGCCGTTGGCTCACAGAGAGGGGGCCTGTTTCCCAGCAGTGGGAACATTATAGGCTGATTATGCGTATACAGATCCTCTATCCGATACTGACATTAGGCTGGACCCCCGCTACGGCCACTATCCTACTTCCTACTAATCCTACTATCCTACTAATATTATAAATGCGAAAGTTTGTGAGGATGTATGGATGTTTGTTACTCTTTCACGCAAAAACTACTGAACGGATTTTGATGAAACTTTACAGTAATATAGTTTATACATCAGAATAACACATAGGATACTTTTTATCCCGATATTCCCACGGGAACTTACGCGGGTGAAACCGCGGGGCGCAGCTAGTTGTTTATACTTCACAAATAAACCAATATATCCTTTTCTTTCACCAGTACTGGCTAGACTCCGAGAAGCCGATGTGCCGTCAAGTGGGGCTGTCCATGTTGGAGCCGACCCTGCGCTTCTGCGTCAAGTTCTACACATCAGACCCAGCACGGTTGGAGGAGGAGTTCACTCGGTACCTGTTCTGTCTGCAAGTAAAGAAGGACCTGGCGACAGGATGCATACAGTGCAATGAGAACACTGCTGCGCTTATGGCTAGCTATATAGTCCAAGGTAAGGAATAGATATGATTTGTTGTGAAATTGTACTATCGTATCATGTTTTGTGTGGTAAAATCTGTGTGGTAATTTATGTTTTTCTTACGTCTTCATCGATGATCAACGAATTTTTCTCATTTGTTGCGTGTTTTCTATAAGGACTCCCGCAGACAGGCTAGTACAAGAATTTCCATGAAAACATCATGGAAATTTTTCTATCAGTTCGTGTCGCACCGTCGCGGCGCGCCTGTTTGGTGAGAGTCTAACACGTATTAGATAATGTGGGTATTACGTACCACGGAAAGGGTATATGAAAGCAATAAAATGTACCTACGTTTGTCATGTTACTGCATAATTTCTCAAATGTACTAAGTGCAAGTTTTATTAAAATTAAAATAAATAAAAAATAAAATTCATTTATTTCAGACAACAGTGATCCATATTTTGTTAGTATTACACACAGCTTACATTCTAGTGTTAGTAACATTGATATAAAAAAAAATAGAATAGAAATAGAATAGAATACTCTTTATTATGTACACCATTATAAATTACAGACATAAATATAGAACTTTTGCAAAGGGTGACACAATGGGCGGTCTTATCGCTAAAAGCGATCTTTTAAAGACAACCTTTGGATGGATTAAATAGGGGGATGAAGAATCTGAAATCAAATTAAATAAATAATGAAGAATCTGAAATTCACGGCTTGAAAACTGTACAAACAAAATATGTAAATATCGCCAATTTTCTTTTCAATATAGTCGCGGTGACACACCTAACATTATACGCGTGTCTGAGTCACGATCCATTTAATATTATCTATCTTTATAAACTATGATGCAGTCGTATCAGCAGTCCTCTCTTAGCCGACGTACGCACGCACGTAAAATATCGCGGCGAAATTTTTTCGCGCACTGGATTTTCAACACTGCTCAGCGCCGAGACTAGAAAATCCAACAGTGTGGTTTTTGGACTCGCTGGGATTCACTCTGTTGAATTCTCAATGTTTGGCTCAACACCGAGAGTTCAAAATCCAGTGCGCGAAAAAATCTCGCCGCGATATTTTTACATCCATCCGAACGATGGCTTATGCATGCGAACGACGCACCTGGATACAAAATTCACGAGTAAGCAAACAACGTATGAGCTTAAAACTTGTTGTTGAGCTGTCAAACTTCGCTCGCCACACGACGTAACTTTTAATTACGTACTCGTAGTATGACCTAAATCATCAACAATTCCATATTAATAACGAAACGGGCATGTGGATTAATGTCCAGTTAGTATTCGTAGCTCCCTGTATACATGCAGCCTGTATGTAACTAGATTGAAATAATGGTGGAAGGTCGTTTATTGTAGTTAGTACTTTAGTAGGTACTTATACTTGCCGTGTCGGAATACTAGAAAATGGTGAACTCATTATTTGTTACCTACATCATTACTAAGGCCGCTTTCACATTAGAAACATTAGCAGCTAAGTGTAAAAGCGATCTAAAGCTTCATTGCCAGACTAATATTAAACTGTCACTAGAGGGCAGTCAGTGGCTAGTTACAACTGGATGAGAGTAGTCGTTAATGAGTTAAACAGCGTGCCATTATTTTTATTATTTTTCAATTTTTTTTATTAGGTGCTCCAACAATAGTGATGACACTGATACAAACACATAATGTATTTTTTAACTAAAATAACAGTGCATCAGTTACATATAGGTAAACACCACGTGCATAAAACAATGTATCAGATAAATAAGCTAACTTACTTTACTAAGCCCTAATATAAAATTATAATAAAACAACGTGTTTCAACAGAGATTTGGAACGACAGATATATTTAAAAAGAATACATAGACAAAACAATTGTTCATAAGTTTGTCACAAGTAGTTTCTATATTTTGTTATTTACAACACTCCCACTCAAAATATAGATCATAATAACACTATAAACTTAAAACAGATACTTAAATAAAATTAAACTTTAACCATTCCTAAAGCATCCAAATGTTTATAATGTTTTACAGCACTTAAACTTTTAGTGAACAAATCTGCAGGCATATCTGATGTACATAAATATTTAACACTAACAATGTTTTCATTTAACATTTCTCTACAATAGTGATATCTGACATCAATATGCTTAGTTTTATTATGAAATACAGAGTTTAGTAATAATTTCTGTGCACTCATACTATCATTGTACAAGGTAATACAATATATTCTATTAGTAACTTCATATTGTAAGCTTCTTAGATATGCTGCTTCTTTGCAGGCCTCTGATAATGATACATATTCTGCTTCTGTACTAGAGAGTGCAATACATTTTTGTTTTCTACAACTCCAAGATATAACAGAACCTGACAATACATAACAAAATCCTGAATATGATCTCCTATCATTAACATCATTGCCCCAGTCTGCATCAACATATCCTTCAATATTAACATTCTTACTCTTACTGTATTTCAAAACTAAATCTTTTGTCCTTTTTAAATATCTTAAAATTCTTTTAGCATAAACCCATTGTTCTTCAGTATTACAATTATTAAATTGACTTAGATATGACACTGCATAAGCTATATCAGGTCGTGTAAGTACAACTAAATACATTAAGCTCCCAATTAGCTGCTGATAGGGATTCTGACTATTACAATTATCCTCCTTTTTACATTTTAAATTTACCTCCATTGGAGTATTCACTGTTTTACAATCAGCCATATTAAACTTAGTCAGTAACTTATCAATATATCTCTCTTGACTCAAAGTAACAGTACCATTTACTTTATCAAAATCAACTGACATGCCAAGACATTCTTTTACAATCCCTAAGTCTTTTATCACAAAATTCTTACCTAACATGCTTTTAAGATGATTAGTTTCACATTCATCATTTGAAAAAACAAAAAAAATCATCAACATACAATGTCACAATGGTTTTGCTACTGCCAACACATTTTAAATATAAACATGGTTCTATTTTAGATTTAAAATAACCATCTGCTAACATACAACTATCCACTTTCTTATACCATGCTCGGGAAGCCTGTTTGAGACCATAAACAGCTTTTTTCAATTTTAAAATCTTCTTATCATTTGCACAGATATAACCTAAAGGTTTCTGCATATATATAGTCTCAGACAGTTCACCATTCAAGAAGGCGGTTTTCACATCAAGATGTGTCACATTTAGATTCAACTGCACTGATAAAGCAAATAATAATCTAAGTGTTGTATGTCGCACTACAGGAGAAAATGTTTCATTATAGTCCACACCATATTTCTGAGAACACCCTTTAGTCACAAGCCTGGCTCGATAACGGATATTGTTTTCAGCATCACACTTCTTCTTAAGAACCCATTTGCATTTTACAATATTGCCACTTACAGGAATGTCAACAAGTTCCCATGCCTTGTTGTCTTCAAAGCTTTTCAGCTCTTCCTTGACAGCTTGTTCCCAATGCTCCTTCTCTGATCCTTGCAGTGCTTCTTCTAATGTCAGTTCATCGCTGAAATATTTATTACACTCTTCTGTGCACATAAGTCCATACCTGTCTGGTTGTTTTCTCTGCCGTTGTGGTAATGTTCTTACTATGGTGTCTGATTGCAACTCTTCTTCAGATGTCAACTCCTCATCTGGTATATAGGTTTCATCATCCTTGTCACTTTCAAAAGAAATGAATGAATCCTCTCTACTGTGGTCAGAGAGCTCACCCACTGAAGACAGATGTTGCCTGTTTTCTGTAGGTTTGTCATCTTTCTCTTCTACTTCAATCATATTTTCTTGATGAGACATTTTTTCTTTTATAATAATGATATCTCTACTAGTTGTAATAACTTTTGTTGACTGATTATACAACCTATATCCTTTAACATCCTCAGGGTAGCCAACCAGTATGCATTGTTCAGCTTTCTTGTCCCACTTATGTCTTTTCTCCTTGGGTATGTGCTTCATGACAGTACTACCAAAAATCCTTAAATGACTGAGGTTTGGCTTGACCCCTGTCCACAACTCGTATGGTGTACGATTGTTCAATCCAGTTTTTACAATTCTATTCTGTAAATAAGTAGCAGTGTTAATGGCTTCTGCCCAGAACTCCTTACCAAGTTTAGCATCAAACAAAAGACATCTGGCTTTTTCAATCAGAGTTCTATTCATGCGCTCACAAAGCCCGTTTTGTTCCGGTGTGTAAGGATTTGATTTTTGATGAACTACACCTGCTTTCTTCATTTGAAGAAAGCAGGGTGTAGTTCATCAAAAATCACCAGAGAGTTCTGTAATAGAGATTTTGATAGTTATTTAACTATCAAAATCTCTATTACAGAACTCTCTGCCATTATCACTTCTCAAAATTTTAATTTTATTTGATGTTGAATTCTCAACTCTTGCTTTATACTCTTTAAAATACTGTAAAGCCTCATTTTTACTTTTAAAAAAATAAACACTTGTCATGCGGCTGTGATCATCAACGAAAATCAAGAAATATCTAGATCCTCCTAGCGATACATTCTCCGTTGGGCCACAAATGTCGCTGTGTACCACTTCTAGTAGCTTAGTACTCCTGTTCCCTTCATGAGCAAAAGGCAAACGACTTTGCTTACCTTCGCAGCACACTATGCAGTTAGATTTGTTGATATTGGCCGTCTCAGTCAATTTGACTCCCTCCACAGCATCCTGCATTTTATTCATGTTATAACTGTTGACGTGTCCCAATCTACGATGCCAAACTTCTGGAGACTCTGCCACTGCTGCCACCAAACAAGTAGACGTGTTTAGTTTGTAAACTCCATTCACAAGCGATGCAGTAGCTACTAGAGTGTCACTTTTGTTGAGTATTTCACATCCTTTGCCAGTGAAATGCACCTTGTTGCCCTGCGTTATCAACTGGCTCACTGACAATAAGTTGGTAGATAATTCGGGAACACATAACACATTTTCAACAGTTATGTTATAATCACATTCTTCAGTCGACGTTGTTATGTTTACGTTTCCACAACACAGCACTGGGATTTTATTCTGATTAGCAACCATGATTTCTTTGGTGAAGCCAGAACAACACGAGTCGATCATCCAATCTTTATTACATGTCAAATGCGAACTAGCACCAGAGTCGACATACCAGTCACTCTTATCAAATATTCTATTTAAAAACACGGCACTAAACGCATTACTTGTTTTTGAGGATTTATTTTCTGAATTCTTAGAAGATTTATCTTTGATAGTGCATTGATTACGGTAGTGACCATGTTGTTTACAATTGTAACATTTGACATTTGGTTTTCCTTTGACAGATGTTGAAACTTCTGCTTTCCCGCCATCTTTATTGGCCACAGACTGTGTACACTTTCCATTCTTTGAACGTTGAATGTGATTCTTGCGGAAACACGCGAATGCATTATTGACATCAGTATCTTCCGGTTCCATGTCCATCAATTTCCCTTTAATGGCGTCGGATGTAATTATGATGCCAGAATGCTCGATGGCCATTATCATGGGCATATATTTTTCACTTAGACCAGCCAGCATGATAGAGCCAATCCACTCGTCGGTTATGCCAAATCCCGTACCTTGTAATTTTTGCCCAGCTTCAACAATTTGTGTTACATAAGCCGTCATCGAACTGCAATTTTCCAATCGAATAGATATTAAATTCCTCAGTAGAGCAATTTTTCTAGTAAATCCCGAGTCATCGAATAACATCTTCAATTTATCCCACAATTCTTTCGATGTACTGACGTTTTTTATATGAACATAAAGAGCCGGATCGATTGATAAAATCAGCTTGGCTTTTGTTTTCGCGTCATCTGCAGCTACTGGTGGTTGACTGGGCTCAGGTTTTATACACCCAACCATTCCTTCCAATACCAGAAAATTCTCTGCGGCGAAACTCCATTCACTATAATTCTCACGCCCTTTTAATTTCGGTACGCTAACAAGATAGTTTGAACTGGACGCCATGACTGTCACGCACGTTGTTTCTAGCCGATATTGAAATTGCCGGTTTTACTCACTGTTTACTTTATAAACAAATCTGATGGTAAAACGCACAGTCTATTGTTCATCACACTGATAATTCTAACAATAAACTCACAATATCTATCTATTAAACGGGTCTGGGCCCATAACCTATAATAAAACAACGTGTTTCAACAGAGATTTGGAACGACAGATATATTTAAAAAGAATACATAGACAAAACAATTGTTCATAAGTTTGTCACAAGTAGTTTCTATATTTTGTTATTTACAACAAAAATAAATTGGTAACATTGGGTAAAACGTTACATGTAAATGAAATTAAAAGGATGATGGCCGTTTTGGTACTCCCTCCCCAACAGCAATAATTGTAGTGTCGTTGAAAAGGTCTTTCCAAGGGGAACAAATGCGTTGTATGAACATGACTTATTTTGCAGTGATAAAAATTATGCATACTTTTTTTTTAAAATAAAGATGTCTTTTTTAACCGTCTTTTTCTCTCATTCTTTTTTAGCGGAATGCGGCGACTTCGTGCCAGAAGACTACCCAGACCACACGTACCTCAGCGGCTACAAGTTCTTCCCCGGACAGGACTCGGAGTCCGAGAGACGGATCATGGAAAACCATAAGAAGCATCTGTAAGTCTTGATACACAAGGAACGCTTGTCTGTTTGTTTTTACGTTCTTTCGGCTATGTAGCTGAAACAATTTTAATATTGGTTAGCAAGGTGTAGATATTCTGGAAAAGAATAGACTGTTTAATAAGCTGTGTATTGATTATATTTAGATTAATTTAGATACAATTACAATTTGTTAGTAATAATACGAGGTGGACAATACGACAATAAATTAAACTTCGTATACCTAATGACGTTCCCAGTCTGCATTCAACATTTCAGTCAAATATGTCCACAGTTACTATTACTAGTCGGCTGATCGGCAAAACCTATAGTCGGCCATATCGTCATCATGCTGCCAAAGTTAGCTAAATGAATAATAATGCAATTTGAGATAAATCAATTTGAAAGTTTACTGTAGATTGTTTTGATAAATACTAGCCTTTATTATGCACAGAGTATCTCTGCAACTAATGGGTTTCTGCGTTTAACCGATATTGGCAAACGACAGAACTGAAAAACTGAATCGATTGATATTTTTAACACATAATTGACCAAAATTGCAGATAATCGGTTTTGGCAGCATGACGGCGATATTTAGTTTGTCACAAAACGACTCATCACGTTTTTCATTTGGATGTTAGGATTTATTTGTACAAAATACTCTTAGGCATTAGTATTTACTTTGTTTTAATTTATTGACGTCTCCACATTGTAGATATATACTCTGAATCTATTCTTCTTATTGCAAATATAAATAACATATTATTTTCTCGTTGGGTACAAACACTACTGAAGTTATTTGATAAATTGGCCACACACTGTCAATGTAGATAGTTGTATCACTAGTCTATTGTATAATGTTGCAATTTCTAAACAAAGCAGGAAATATCGCTTTAAATTAATTTATCTATCCAATCAATGCATTTATTTACTTAGCTTCCAGAACTTTCCAGACGTTTTCAGCATCAATATTATTTCGTCCGAACTCATTTACGATTCCCGCAATCATTAATCCGCGTAATACTAAAAACAAAGTTCTAACATAAACAAGAGCAGCAAAAGTCTCCAGACTTAAGGAAACAAGATAAAGCACTATAATCCGGATAATTGGACCAATCAGGGGAGTTGTGTTGATTGTTTTCTTTTCTTTTGTTTTGCAGAGGCCAGAGTCCCGCGGAGGCTGACTTAAACTTATTAGAAACGGCGCGAAGATGTGAATTATACGGTGAGTGGAGAGTTTTATTTTTGAATTATTTTGCGTTTAGTTTTTCTGAGTTACATTATTTATCTATTTATTGTGTAGGTATAACATAAAATACGACAAGTACTTTAGGTTGCGAGGGAACTGATGAACATAAATACAGGGTTATTTGTAAAACACCAGCAACCTCTTAAGAGATCATTGTACTCATCATTATGAACAACTTTTACTATGGGACCAAACGAAATCGCGAAAAAACAAATTAGCTGTTCCCTACATTTTGACGAGTTACACGAACATAAATGTAGGGAACAGCTGATTTTTTTTTCGCGATTCCAGTTTGGTCCCATAGTAAAAGTTGTTCATAATGATGAGTACAATGACCTCTTATGAGGTTGCTGGTGTTTTACAAATAACCCTGTATACATACAAACATACATAGCCTGTTAAAATCATAATCCACTTTTGGATTCACCGTAGTCGGTTAAATAGTAAATATAAATTGCCGTCTATAAGAGTTGTGTAGTTCTAAATTAGGTGGACTAAATACTAGAGTTAAATTTCTGCCAGTCTACCTTTGGGTTGAAAATAATCCCAATTTAAAGTGCAGACTTCTATTCCGTAGGTATAAGGATGGCATTAAAAGCAGTAAACAGTTGTTATTATAAGCACTTTTTTTGCTTTTAATGCCATCCTTATGCCTAAGGAATAGAAGTCAAAATCGGTTGAACAAGCTGTAAAAAAGGTTTGTTTAAATGTCTAATCTTATTGTGAATGGAGTATAACCTAATACATCAATATTTTTTACAGGTATAAAAATGCATCCAGCGAAAGACCACGAAGGTGTCCCATTAAACCTCGCAGTCGCGCACCTGGGTATAATAGTGTTCCAAAATAGTACAAAGATCAACACTTTCAGTTGGGCGAAGATAAGGAAAATATCATTCAAGAGGAAAAAGTTCCTCATCAAGCTCCATCCTGAGGGTTATGTTAGTGTAAGTGCAATTTTGTTTTTACAAGCTACCAGTAGCGAAGGGTGAATTTAGTAAGCCGGAGCAAAAAAAAGTCAATAAAACGTTTCATTAATTATTTCAATGATGAATTGACTATACATAGTGGTTGTGTTCTGAATTTTCGAAGGGAAGCCGGCGGGAATCGAGTTGTATGGTACCTTCGCCACTGCAAGCGACTCGCCCCTATTTCCCACGGTGCAATAGCGAAATGTCGAAACACCGAGATGTCTAGGCTGGATCTAAATTAAATATTAAAGTTTCATACTCATAAGCGTTCCGGAATATGAGTATGAACGTCGATAGCTATTCAAATTCAAATTCAAGAGAGGAAGTGATAACCGTATTAAAATCCATTGCTGATTTTTAAAGCTGAGCACAGACTCGAAAAGCGACTTTGATTTATACTATGTAAAGATTAGCATTTCTAAAACTACTGCGTTCATTGGACTTTTTGGGGTGTAGTATTTACTAAATGCCATATCAGATGCCCCGCTCTCCCTAGACAGTCAGCCCTAATAGCCTAGCATTATTTTATTAGCGAATTTCAGAAAATGTACCTAATTTTTTGAGCATCCCATACATTATGAAGTTCTTACCCATTTAAACTACCTTTGCAGTTATGAGTAATACTTTTAGTTTTTATTTATTTTAGACAGTAGTAGTAAATTAAGACTTCTTGATAATAATGTTTCCATTTCTTTCTACAGGGTTACTACCGCGACGTAGTAGAATTCTTCTTCGATGGTCGCAATGAATGCAAGAACTTTTGGAAGAAATGCGTGGAGAACCACGGATTCTTCCGTTGTTCGAGCGTCGTACGACAGCCGAGACAGAAGACTAGGGTCATATCCAGAGGATCCTCGTTTAGGTGAGATATTACAAGACTAGGCGGACGGTGCCGAACTGCCAATACCTATATAAAAAAAAATCGGCCAAGTGCGTTTAGGACCACGCACAAAGAATGGAATGAATTCCGTAGTTGGGATGAATTTATCCCAAGCACAAACATAACATTGTAGTTGAAAATCATGTTCTCCCATACGTTGAAACTGCAAATGTAAGTTGGTCGACTATTACTAGTAAACTTGTAAAGCCTACTTAGCTGTGATAATTTTCCTTTTAACTTCGTTATACAGGAATATTTTTTATTCAGTGCGCAAACTTTGACAAAATAAACTTAGATGAGTTTTATTAAACACGTTGTTTTTATTTTGATATGTTTTAGTACAAAAAAATAAAGTTATCGATAACGAAAGATGTCTACTTTCAAATTGACTTTATGGCCACTCACCGGCGCGTGACGCAGCGGAGCGCGCATAAGTACCTAGATATCAGCTGTGGGCTCGTTCGTTTTTCGTTCACAGGCGTAGGTAGGTATTTCCGTGGGTTACAATGTAGGTACAGATAGCTGAATTTATCAGGTTCGAACTAAACTTTTTTAAGATTAGGCCGCGATGTGAAGTTTTGAAGCTTCCATACCGCGTACTGGCTCACACCAAAGTGACGTGCCGCATCGTTGGTACTTGGATCTCGCTCGAAGAAATCAAAAATGGTTTCTTCGGTTTCGACCGCCAGATAAGGTCTGCCTTGTGCGTGATTCGAGGTCCTGAACTAACCGTGATCAAACAGCCGTTGATTAGCTGCTAAAATGGTCCTTTCACTAGGTACGGCAGGGTTAAGGATACCATGGGCTCGCATTCGAGGTACGTTCTCCGTCGCATACATTCTGCGAGCTGCTCGTAAACTTTCACCACTTAATAAATACACTCGCACCATCTCATAAAACTCGCGGTTACTAAAGTCCGACATCGTGACCGGTAGGTACGAGTTCGACACACACGCGGCACGGGGGTTGCGAGCAAAAGCGATTGGACGCGAGATCACGATAGATGAGATGAGCAGACTGCGACTGTCGGGACTCGGGCACCCGCCACCCGCACCACTCTGCTGCCCCGCCCGGGTTTTACCCCGATGCAACACCGCCACGTGCGTCACCCAGGCGGCGCGTGCGCCCATTGTTCGTTATTACGAATAGACAGTGTCCATATTTTGCTGATTTAAAGTCGGATAAAAAAAATAATAAATAAAAAAAAAAGTTTTGAACAAATAATGGAAATGTGTTCTATTACTAATACTGAACCTCCAAAATTTTTTTGCGCACTCCTTAAAAAATATTCCTGTATATACTACTACCGTGATTTTTTTCATATATCCAAAACAACCATTTTGCTGGCGGGGGGTCACTTAATATCCCTATCCTTAATATCCTATAAAAGGATCCCTGAAAAATTGTTTTCAGAAACCCGAAATATTTTTGAAAGACCTATCAACGATACCCCACACTATGGGGTAGACGAGAAAAAAAAAACATCCCAACTTTACTTGTAGAGGCACAAAAAAAAATTTTTTTTTCCACGATTTTATTTTATCACTTTGTCGGCGTGATTAATATGTATATGCATGCCAAATAATAGCTTTCTAGTACTTAGACTCTCAGAGCTAAGCTGCGGACGGACAGACGGACGTGGCCGAACTATAATGGTTCCTTGTTTACTACGGAACCCTAAAAAAATTATAAGTACTTTGAAATATAGACAAAATAAATAAAAAGAAAAACGTTAACCCTTCGCAACAAACTACACATTATTTCCTTCCTTTCTTATTACCGACACCAGGGTATATAAAAGTTTAAGCTATTATTGTGACGTTGCTAAATACCATCCCATTTCGCAATGGCAGGATTATGGCTTCAACCCTATACGTTTGCGTATGTCCTTTACGTTTTGTTTAACATCATCTTTCGTTCTCTCAAAACGTCAAAACAGCCGATCGATTCTGTAAAAATCTCACCGTGATAACGTGAAAGGTGAAGTGAGCGTGAAGTGAGCTATCAATGGAGGCAATCCCTAACATCAGGTGGAATAACAACTCACTTCACCTTAGTTTTCACGGTGAGATTTTTACAGAATAGCACTGCAGGCTCCAAAACGCAATCGAAGTTGATTCTCGTCACTATTATAATAGTGTTACTCACTATCGGGTCGGATTTCCAATATTTGTTCTGAACGTTTTTTTTTAATTTATTTATTTGCATAAAGTTCTCAGCTCTGAGTTTTTGAAAACTGTTGAAAAACAGACTATATTGATGTAAAACAACTGTCAAAAGGGGCTATTTCAGTATTACGTAAGCAGAATTTTAGCCTACCCTACCCTTCCTTTTGCCAGCAAAAGTAAGCAAAGTTCTTACCTCTTATGCTTACGTAAACATTGGTTAATATTTTTTTTAATATCTGTTCAAATTTCTTTATTGTTTTTCATGAGTCTGGAAATAAAGAATGTATCCTACTAATATTATAAATGCAAAAGTTTGTATGTATGGATGTATGGATGTTTGTTACTCTTTCACGCGAAAACTACTGAACGGATTTTGATGAAACTTTACAGTAATATAGTTTATACATCAGAATAACACATAGGATACTTTTTATCCCGATATTCCCACGGGATCGAAACTTACGCGGGTGAAACCGCGGGGCGCAGCTAGTATACGATAAAGGAATTTAATGCTCATTTAATATTGATTCAAGCAAATTATTGATTTCGTTTTTATCGTTTATATTTTCATTTTTTTTTTTTTTGTTATTTATCGTTATAGTATTCTTAACATATAAACGATATGCAATTTTATTTTCTAAACATTTCTCACGTAATCAACATCTAGGCCCATCCTCTCTCATATCATCAAAAATAAGCATAACAAAATAAAAAAAAACAAAACAACATAACAAACCCTTTGGTGCTTACGTAATACTTGAATGGCCCCTAATTGCCGTGAAACGAGCATAACTAAACGTAACTTTTCAACTAATTTCCTGAGGGTATTAAATGTTACCTAGCTGTATATCCGACTGTAATATTCAGCGCTTCCCATCTACATAAAACTTTAAACGATGCAAATGACCAACGACGTGATATCTTCAATTAAACAATAAAGACTCATAATTGCTTGATATAAATCATCTTATTCTCTTTATAGGTATAGCGGTAAAACCCAGAAACAAATCGTCGAGTACGTACGAGACAATTATGTGAAGAGACAAACATTCCAGAGGTACGTTTACACTAAATACATTACTATACATAAGCTTAGCTATTATGGCAGATATGTACTAAAGTAGAATTAAAATTGACGCGAGGTAAAAGCGACAAAGAGTGGAAGAAGTCAATTTATCTCGCGTCAAACTCAATACTGCATGTATAATGAAATATAATCAGCTTAAGCGGCTATAGTAAAAAAAAAATATAGCTTTCTGACTGTAACTTTATCTTTAATTACTGCTAGGAGTAGCTAGACAGCGCTTATAGATGTAATATAGTTTGTTACAAACAAACCGAAGTATAGGTAGGATGTACGGGATTCCTAACATAAGTTAATACTAACCTAAGTGTAACTTGAAGGTGAGTGGTTAGCATGGGCTGGGAGACACTAGCTTTTGGTTTTGTCTTGTGGGCGTTTGTGTGACAAGGGAAGCGATTCGTAACGAACAGATGCATGATGTAAACAACAGTCCCTCGACATATAACGATTGGTTAGCGTGAGGCTTCGATAGTTTTGTATTCATCGATGGTGATTACACTCTGTTCACGAAAGAAGGAGTTGCACGACACTTTGCACAAAGTGTGCAGAATTAAATTTAATAAATATGTTTTTGATGGGAAAACTTACTTGGGCGTTTTGATACCACATGGTTTTTAAAGCATAAATCATTGTCATTACTTTGTGAAATAACATTTGTCAGAGTTCACAAAACAATTAAAATAGGCGTCGTGGAAATTTTGTACGATGTTACTGACTTTTAATCTAATGATACGAAAAGTTATGGCAGTTATTAATGTTATAAAAGTCTTTTCCCCTAAGCCCAAATAAGTACTTACATAAAACGCAATTTGCACACTTATTAAATCTAATTTCGCACACTTCGTGCAAATTGTCGTGTGACCCGTTATATCGTGAGCAGAGCATAGTTTATACTCGAGCATGCGCTGTATCCGTTGAAATTTCCGCTTCTTCTAAACGAGTGCGGTGTAGTGGCGAGTGCGTTGCGTTGCGACGGCACTGACATTCGGTCGGAGGATGGTGTTGTCGTATCACATAGGGTTTGTCTATGATGGGTCTGCGCTCTGATTGGTTCATTTAACGTCGCGTGAAACCTCTTTTCCTTCCAAAATAAGCACCAGTAAAGTTAAAATAAATGTTCTTTCATACGGTTTCACTGGTTAGCCGGACACTCGAACTTGGTTGGTCACGCTTGCTTGACGCACGAGGACCGCAGGCCCGTCGCGGCGCGACGCGTATCGTAAGGGCACAGATTACATACTGTACAGATGCTCGACTTCCTACATTCTACGACGCACGCACACATGCGCAACGCACATTTTCACGGGGTACAATGGGTCATGTTTGATGAAATTATCAAATGCTAACGTGCCCTGACCATTATAAGCGTGGTTTCGGCAGTTGTTTATTGAATCTACACCATAATTATGTCGCCTGCCATCAGTTTTTTCCCCCGCACCTTACACCTTGAGCGGAATTGACAATAGTGAGACACTCCCGTGCACCTAATGACGAATATAGGAAGTCGATTATATGTTGAGGAAATATCTGTGGGCTTATTTTAGACGAACCAGAAAATCAAGTATTACGATTTATGTGGACGAAGTACAGTTAGGGGGTAAACCTCAGTATACAGATATTTCCTACGCGTATGTGATCTGTGATAAGGGCGGCCACACACTCGGGTACAGTGCGAAACCAAAAGCTGGTGTCAGTCGTCACCATCCTCTGCCCGACTGTCGGCAGGTCGGGCTCGTTCCGTGCGTCGCGCTCCGTGTGCGGCTCGCGCGGCAACGTGGCGCCCCCTCCCGCGCCGCTCAACCAGAGCCTCTCCGCACACCCGCTGCTGCCGCTGCCGCCCGGCTCCGACGGTACGTACGAACTTACACGAATATGCCCGAACGTAACGGTACCTATCGGAGGGTATGGCGCTACAAGGCTCTTTTGGCGCATGGCCGAAATCGGAATTAACGTCGCCATCTTCTTTTTTTGGAAACAATTACTCAAATGTTTACCAACAGCGCTCCCCTGTCAACGTCATTCGAGCGCCAAAAGATTCTTGTAGCTGTGTAAGGGTAACGATGTGTTTGATTGATGTTTTGTGTTATATTGTGGGAAATTGGTCCCAATTTTGGTTTATGGTTTCTAATTCAGTTTCGACCATTTTTGTGCATTTTTTTTTTGGTTTTTCTTCTATCGATGTGTATCCCACCCTTCCAAATCGTTCGTCGCGTGTTCTGTTCCCCTCACACATGTAACGTCACTAAGTAGTGGTGCGTATTGCAGCGATTTCCCTGGAGTGGGACAAGCAACCTCACTACCTGGAGGCTTCTCTGATGATGAAGGGCTACAGTGCGGAGGAGGCACGCGCGGCGGCGGCGCGGGCGCGCCGGCCTCAGGCCGCGACTCGCCCGCCGCTCGTAGCTACCGCTTATGCCACCACGAGAGACAAGGTACGGATATATCTGATACTTAGGCCCGCTTGCACTACAAATCACTAAATACATTTAGCGATAAACGTGTTTCTTTAATTGTGGTGCAAGCGGGCCTAAGTAGCCGGCTCTAGACCGACCGACCAGACTCAGCGAGGACGCCTAATAAACGCTCGATTGGTGTGGCCTCGCCTTGTGCAAGGCAAGTACAGGCGGCAACACACGCTATCGCTTGTAAACGATATATGACGATCGCGTAAAGTTTGCGCTTAACGCTTTACATTTCGTTGCGTTTTTTCGCGTGGCGTTTTCTCAGTCGGATCCAGACACCAAACACCGACCGAGCGTTCTCTTGTGAGACCGGTCTTGCCGGCTTGTAAATCACCTGTAGATGACAAGTGATATAGAAACTTCACCATATTATTATTTACATGAACAATATTATTATGCTTTTGCGTTTTCTAGATATTTTATAACACCAGAATAAGCCTGGAATTATATAGTCAATAATAATACTTATTTTTAGACATAGGCGTAGAAACAAGGCTTAAAAACAATCTTCTCTAATTTCCGACGCTTATATTTCAACTTCACATAGATTTGTGTTTGTTTCTTTCAGCTTTCGAAACTGTACAGCAATCAAATCGTAAGGGCCCAATACAAATTGGCTTGTTATTATTTTACAATGTTTGATGGATCATTGCTAACCTTATTTGTTATCATGTTGTCTATTTTGGTTACAACTAAATAGAACCTCCGACTTCCCAAATATTCTTGAACGTAATATCGATACCCCTAAAATATCGACATGATTCATGTTGCGTCACAGCTCTAAAGTAAGGTTTTGTGATTTGTGTTTGATTTTTGCACTAGTGTCGTGCAACCCGTCAGGTAGAGTATTGATTCAAAAATCTACTCTACGTAAATACAAGGTAAAAAAAAAGATTTTGTGTAACCGAACTGGACAAAGGAGTCATGGTTCTTCTACTCTCTACTCACATATATTTGGTTGATCATATTTATACGCTCTGAATCATATTTTACTTATTCCTTATCAAAATGTTGCTATAGTGGGTCGAGAGAGCATATAAAATACATTTTATAAGATGATGCCTTGCCTGTTTCCATCATAATAAAGCTTATTCGACCTCACTAAACTAATAAATAATTATTCTTACATTATACCATTTCCAATATCTTTTTGGGTGAAGGGTCTCAAATGCAAATATTAATGCACACATTCGGTCATCTTGCACTTTCCGTAACGCACTTACGTCACGGGGATCCATTTGTTTTTAACCCGTCAACTTGCACGGCTAAGCTCGTAAATAATAGTGTGTCGTCCCACAGGCTCCAGAGCTAGTGACTCATGCCGAGGTCAATCATCATCCTACGGAGGATTCGCCTCTGCCTTATCGGACGACGACACCATTGGTTTGTATATTCTGCGATGACCGTAATTTCTGTTCCCATGTGAAGTCAAAATATAACGTTTTCTATGTGTCGGTCAGGTTTCTCCGGAGAGTACATGGAGCCAGGCGAGTTTGCCGCGTGCTCGTGGGCTCGTCCGCGCGCCCAGTCCGCCGCCGCGAGCGCGCCCAGGTCAGAGCCCCCCCGCCGCGCCCCCCTCCCCGCGCACCGCGCCGCCCCCCGCCGCGCCGTCCTCTAGCGGTTACCCGGACTTCGTGCTGGCGAAACATACCTCGAGCTTTAAGAAGTCGTCCGAGCGGCTCGAGTACGAGATGTCGCAGAGCAACATCTACTCGGCGTGCCCGTCCTCGCGCTCGAGCCGCTCGGGCGGGTCGCTGCGCATCGAGCCGGACGCCGCCGCGTCGCCCGAGCGCGCCGGGCGCGGGCGCGTGGCGTGGCGGCGCAGCGCGTCGTGCCGCAACCTGCGCGACTACAGCTTCGACGACGCGGGCCGCGCCAAGCGCCGCCGCGACGCGCGCTCGCTGCTGGCCGAGCTGGACACGCTGGCGCGCCTGGACTCGCCCGTGACGCGCTACGACGAGGCGCGCACGCGCGCTTTCGTGTTCGGCGACCGCGGCTCCGTGGAGTCCGCCGGCATGTTGTTGGGCCGCGCCTATTCCTCTTCGTTTCCAGGTGCCATCGGCGAGCCGCGCCTCGACCTGCCGACGTTCGCGCGCACCGGCTCGCAGGACGACCTGTCGCACGACAGCTATGAGGTCATCGAGCGCTCCGACGACGAGTCGGAGACGCGGCGCTACGCGCACAGCCAGCCGCGGCGCCGCAGCACCGCGCACACGCGCTCGTGCTCGCTGGACTCGGGCAACGAGCTGCCGTCCGACGACGACCGCTCGCTGTCGCACCTGTCCGAGAGCGACGACCACGAGGGCGCGCCCGACGAGGTGGTGTGCCACTACCGCAGCAACAACGACATCCAACTAGACCCCTTCCTCGTCGACGACCCGCGAGTCCTACCCCGTGAGAAACTCTCAGTGCGCTCTGATGGCAATTTCTATAAAGAAATCAAACGGGCACTCGGATCACGAACGTCTAGCCAAGAGTCGAAGAGTGACATTTATGACTCTAAAATATCCAAGAGTAGCGCCGAATCTAGCAAAAAGTCTCGAGATAGCGTTTATCATACGGACAGTAAGAAATCCCGTGAGACTCTTAAAAGCAAAAGCTCGGATAGGTCCGGCTCGCGTACTTCCAGCCAGGATTCCAAATCTGATTATTACGACTGCAAAAAGAATTTGTATGAGCCTGATGAAATTAGCATGAGGCGACGTAGTATTACTAGTATCCAGAACGCTTACATAGACCCGTTCGAACCCATTTCACCCTCGTCTAGTCCCGACTCGACCAAAGATTTCTTCGATACTCAAGCCACTTTTATTAGTATGGAAAAGCCAGAATACCGGGAGAAATCGCTGTTCGACAAGTCGCATGAAGACTTGATCGCTAATTTAGCGAATTCTCCCAACTATTATTTATCTACTCCGTACTCGACTTTTCCTAGCAACAGCAGGCATGTCAAAGAACCTAGTCCATTGCATTCCGCCAGCCTGCAAAATGTGGAATTGGATCAATTTTCGGGTCAGTTCGAATCAGATTCGAGTCCTCTGAAGAAATCAGACGAGTTGTCAACTGAGGAGGAGGATATACACCCGACCACCACACACATTTGGCCGGAAAAGATAGTTGGTCTCGATACCGAAATTGATGGAACCAGGGCTGCGAAAATACATAGCTTCCAGCGCCGTCGCTCTTCAGATACTGTATTCAGTTTCGATAAAGAGAAGATAGAATCGTTAACGCGGTCAATCAGCAAAGAGAACGCCACATCGCATCTTGTGAAAGAGTCGTCGAATGAGTCTGATGTGAACGTGAGAGTGCTGCCTGCAATGGACAGCATTGAGTATGCCAAGAACAAAGCTAAGCAAGCCGCTATCCAGTCTGGTACAGCTTCTATTCTCCAATCAGAATTTGATAAGCGCGGAAAAGTTCATACTCACATCGTTAGAAAAGAGAATTTAAAAGAGGAATTAATGGCAAAGACTCACTTTGACGAATATAATCCTAAGCTGATCCTTGAGACTAGTTCAAGCAGCCGTTTAGCTGATACGGCAGTTCCTTACACTCATCCGACTGTCGAACGAACTAAGAGTGATCCAAACAGCTTAGCAAATAGACCTCGCTTCAGCAGTGTTAACTCTCGAAGGCATGTGTTAATGCACCAGAAATCTATCGATTTAACACCAGCGGAATCCAGTGATGAAGATTATATCTTCCGTCAAATACCCAGTGCTCCGCCAATCGCGACTAAGCGTTCTCATTTCGAACTGCCGTCAAGGCTGCCCGATCATATACGACCTCAATTCGACTTGCCTAAGAACTATTTCAAAGAGTTCGACGCGTTCAAAGCAGGTTTCAAGGATAATAAAAAAGTTGTCGATGATGGTTATGATATTCCTTATGTATTACATAAGCGACATGTGATGAATGGAACTGCTCCATCTCCTCATGATGATCAACGACAGCCTCCAGATATAGTGATGCTTCCGCCACAAAATGGACGCCATGTTGTTAGTGCTCACCCTAGGTGCAAGTATCATGATCACCCTAAGTCACCACGTTCACCCAAGTCGCCGAAATCGCCGAAATCACCGAAGTCGCCGAAATCACCTAAGTCACCCAAGTCACCGAAATCACCTAAGTCGCCAAAATCACCACGGAACAGTGTTCAAGTAGAACACACTTCGAAGTTCCTTGAAGTTGAAAATCGAGACTTCTTGTTCACACAAAATATCGATCTGTCTAAAGTGGACCCAGTAACTCTTGAAGTGGACAAAAGTGGTCAATTACAACATTTACCGAGTCCTAAAAGGGATATAACTAAACACTTAGATCCTGCTCTACTCGAGACACTTAATAACAAACTGAGTCAGATTGAGAGTGATTCTGCGACGAGTTCTAAAACTGATAGTATCAGACAGGAGCCTATGTACCCATGCGATATAAAGTTTACCATCAACGGTAGAAATGTGCAACAGCCGCCTATTTGCAAAGAACCTAAGCCTCTGACGGCTGCAGAAAAATTACGAGCCGACATCAAATCAAAGTCAGAAAAGTTGCCACCAAAGAGGGGCCAAAAAGGTAGAGGTACCGGTAAAAAGGGCCCAGGAAATAAAATAAAAGGGAAAAATAATAACAAGATAAGGATTACATCATTCTCGTCTGATGACGAAAGTGTTGATTCTGACGACGTTTTCGGTACCACAGAAGCTGCTCCGAAACTTGAGTTTTCACCACCGCAATCTCGCAAGGATTTGGAACCCATTCTGCAGTTGGAATATGATAAAATTACCTCTGGGGCTTGGCATAGAGGTCAGACTATGAGTTCGACAGAAATCGAAGGCTCTCCACCACAGTGTAGAAAATTAGCGGAGCTAGAAGCTAAATACAACCCTCAAATCCTTGACAGCATGAGTGGTAATGCTACCGAACTACGTAGAATTTCGGAACGTTCTATTTCAATCCCGAGTTCAGAAGACGACGTCGCTATAAAATTCGTAGAGACAAAACAATCCAGCAAGGAAAGTTCACCTTGGGAGTACAATGAAAACATTCCCTCGCCGATATTAGAAAGTACTGAATTCCTCAAATCTGAAGACGAACACTTAGCCGATATGGAAATACAGAAAGTGACAGGTGTTCCGTCTGAAGATAAAGTTGATGCTAAAGATGAGAAAAAGGAAACTGTAACACTCGGTGTGAAGAAAAGCTTAAGAGATGAGTTGATATCGCCATTGCGTAAACCTGGTGGCACTCCAATACTGTTTGCTCATGCTAGACTAAATCTTTCCGAAGGATCAGTATTCTCTCTCCAACGCCAGAAAGCGACAGACTCACCAACAGCCAGCCGCAGAGCTAAAAGTCTAGACACGCCAGTTATTCAGCTACATAGACTTCCACCTATGAATGCCTTCTCTTCGAAAGATGATACAGTTGAAGATATTAATGAAGAAGGCGAAATACTGGAAGAGAAACCTTTGATTGAAGAAAAAGGGAAAGCAGCAGCAGCAGTTCCAAAGACAGACACTATTGATAAAATTGATGAAGTCGAGGAAGATCATCCAGATCACGAGGATCTAAAATCCGTTGTTATAGATAACGAAGAGTTGCAGTTGTTAAATGACTTGGTTGAGCAACGTCGGCCACGATCGTTCAAGCGCAGATATGACCTGACTAAGCTCAAGTCTCAAACGGCTCGCTCACCGCTAAGCAGATCGCCGCTATCACGCTCACCAATTTCAAAGTCACCATCACGGTCACCTACTTCTTCATTGAATTCGCCTAGAGGCAGTATTCGAAAGTTGTCAGACCTGAGCGAAGACCAGATAGTGCCGGATATTGAGAGAATTAAACGCAAGGAGAAGAAGAAACTCACTCTCAAACCTAAACCGGATGAGAAACAAAAGCTAAGCAGCAAACTCAATAAAGGTGGTTCTCTAGACACGAATGCTACTAAAGTAAAAGCGCTGCAAACTCAAAAATCTTTGCCGTCGTCTCTGAAAGAGCGCCCTGACTTCTTAACAGTACCTCCACTTGACATGGCTAGAGCTAAGAGTCAGGAACTTGAACAAACAGCAAAGAAAATTGCTAAAGAAAAGTCTAAATCGTTGGAGAGGATGGATGTAAAACGCGGCAGTAGTAAGGAAAGAACCAAGTCTCAAGAAGATAGCGATACAGAAATCGCTAAACGTAAAGAGAAGCAACAGATGTTGTTTGAAGCTGCCTTGAAGCAAACTAAGACTTTAATTAGTCCAGTTAAAGACACTATGCCACCATTCCCACCACCAGAAGATAAAATCGTTGTAAAAACTGAAGGAGACAAGATAATCATTGAGACTAAGATTAATAGCAAAGCTGAGGACCACGTCTTCATTGCTAAATCTCCAAAGAAACTTGATAACAAACTGACTGGAAAAATCAGTAGGAGTTTTGAGGACCAAAAGACACCGAAAACGACCAATAAAATGAATAAGAGCATGGATGACAAGTCCAGCCCATCATTAGAAGACAAGTTCGATGATCTAGCTGCATTACAAAAATCACCTAAAACTTTGTCTAAAAAACAGGAGATCAAGCAGCAGATTGAGGGCAAAGTTGTTTACCAAAAAATTAGTGCTGGAGCTAAATCCAAGAGTTTAGACAGAAAGGCGGACGTCCATTTGGATTCAAAAGCTAAATCGAAGAGCTTAGACCGAAACTACGTGACCCCCGCGTCAATGCTGCCAGAGAATGAAAAGCATTTCAAACAGGAAGTTGTCAAAGTAGACGTTCATCCAACTGTTGTTGAAGAAGAACCAGAAATATTACCAAAAGACGAAGTAAAAGAAACAAAGGAAACATCACCTTCAAATAGTTACAAAGACAAAACTGAAGACGATTCCTCAATGGAATGGATGACCAGCTCTCAACATACAATAATTGAAAACGACACACAAACAGTAATCATGGAACGTCGTAAAATGGATATTTACAATAAGCAAAGGCAGACTGAACTTCAAGAAAGTAAGAGTAATCAGGACATTCACTCATTAGTGACATCCGAACGCAAAGCAGAAGTGATTCGTTTGACCAGCGAAGAAGAATCTTTGACTGAAGTTAGCGATTTGAAAGTGTCTGATGAAAGCAACATGCTTGGTTTATCGTTGCCATACATCGATGCTGACAGTTCATCGGATCAAGAACAGAAGAAACCCAAAATCCCTCGCGGTATGAGCGACGATTCGGGGTCATGGGTTACTGTCGATTACGAAGAGACTACGTTAGACACTGAGCTACCTCTTTCTGATGCTAGCAGCAAAACTCGCGGAAGAAAAACCTTGGACGCTCAAGGAACATTCGACGAATCATCGGCAAGCTTGATGGAGTTCTTAAAACAAGAATCCATATCGCAAATCATGTCAGATAGTGATACTGAACGTTGTTCAAAGATTTCTCGAGAACCTCCCAAAACTATAGACTTGTCCATGAAATGGAAAAATAAGAATAAAATTATTGTGACGCCGCCTCAAGAAAACAGTCCCACTATTGAGAGTATACCGTTTATTGATTCTAGTACGTCAAAGTCTAATAAATCTGAAGGCGAACACACCGGCAGTTCTGGCAGTGATAAATCTCCTACAGAACAGAAACCGGACCAAAGAACATTATTGACTGCTAAATCAAGACGAAGTGAACTGTTGAAGTTGAGTGCGGAACGTTCTCGAAGTTCCGAATCGACCTCTTGGACCAGCATTGAGAAAGATGCTAGTCCTTCAAGTCACATCAAAGGCAGCTCCATTGACGACGAGTCTAGCGTTAGTTGTTCAATCGCTAGACCTTTGGGCATTTCACAAGATATCGAAAAGCTTAATAAGAAGGATCGGGAATGTTTGGAAGAACTGAAACAGGCGATGGAATATGGGGAAGAACATTTGCTATCACAAAATACACTTTCTAGTGATCACTCCAAATCGAATTCCAAATCGCCTTCACCAATACCAGAAATTACTCGTATCGAAAGTCCTAGGAGTCCGTCAAAGTACGGTATAAGAAAGTCGCCTACTCCGACTTTGGAAAAACAGGGTCAGGTGGATTCACAGAAAGCTCCCACTGATTCTGATTCCAGTTCAGAAAGCATTGATAGAACTGTTGAACAGCTGTCACGGCCAAGTGTTAAAAAGAGTGGTCTTGAAAAAATAGGTAAAGCCGTCATTGAAGAATCTGAATCCAGTCAATCGGCTGCTTCTAAAGCTTCCGATGCAGCAAACGAACTGAGAAATACTGTTAAAAAGACTAAAATCGCTATAACTATATCCCAAGAGGATCAAAACACTACTATTGATTTCGATGACGACGGTAATGTCATTACATCTTCATTTGAAAGAGGAGATATCATGAAAAAGAGGGCTCTCAAAGATCATGACCAAAAGAGTTCGTCTAAATCAAGTGTCGACACTACGACCACGACTACTCCTTCTAAGGGCTCCCTCAGTGTTGATGACTCCTCGTCTAGAAGAAAGGGACGTCTTCTTGATGACCAGAAAAGTTCATCCAAATCTAGTATCGATTCTCGGGGTTCCCTTAGCGTTGAATCTCGAGGTTCATTTGAAACAACAGAATCGACGTCTGGGTCTCTTGGTGAAGCATATCGTCGCGGTGAAGAGTTAAAACCAACATGGCGACCATTCTTTGGTGCGTCGGGCAGCGAAAATAGCACAAGCATTGAAGAAGCTTGGATACCACAAGACCATGAGGGATACGAAAACTTGGGCATAAACAAGGATGGTTTTGAGTACAATAACCAAAGGTTGTTAGATGACTTCCAAACGTTTTCGAAGAATCCTCCTCTGTCTGCCAACACGTCTAAAGATTCGACTGATGCAGACTTTACAGACGATCTCAATGATTTTCCGGTCAATTTCTTATATCCAGCTACGTCATCCAGTGGTGGTGGTGGTACTGCGGATGTTGTTATAGGCTACGGCCAAACATTCGGCCGTACTTTATCACGCATATCAGAGCGTAGCACTGCATCCGAAAAGACCAGTGCTGATGAAGATTCTACTAAGGCTTGTTCTCGATCAGAAAGTATTAATGAGGAGTCTCTCAACTCCAGTGATCATCAAGCTAGTCTTAGCTCAGATCCGCCTAGCGCCAACGTCGCTTACATATCAGACGCCGATAGACGCACTTCGGCAGAGATGCCCGACATACCAATAGATCAAACTAAAATAAGTGAGATGTATGAATCTAAACGAGACGTTGAGAAAGCTAGCAGAGCTTTTGATGCGTTAGATCATAAGAGGAATGGTAGTCCTGGTAAGCCAGGAGCACTTGCACCTATGCCAGCATCGAAGCAATCTTCCGCTAGTGAGAGCCAAGAGTCGGATGATTGGCCATTGCCGGAGCTGCCACCACAAGCAGTGAGCAGACCAGCAAATTTGGGTGAGATTGGTAGAAAAGAGTCTAGTGATTTTGACCAATGGCCTTCACTCCCGTCAAGCTTATTAGAGACACCGATCATAGAAAAAGTTCACATTTACTACATGAGCAACGAGCCAGAAATACCCACAAAAGTGACGTTACAATCGGAGAGTTCGAAAGACCATTTAGCGGGATCAGATGACGACAGTGACACTTTGAATAACGATGATGATTTGGAAAAAGATGTACCAGAGTCGAAATCGGACTCGAAGTCTGCTGAACTAAGCGAAGATACTTCTCCGAAAAACGCCAAATTAATTCCTTATGCTCAATCAGGGTATATGGTAGAACCCTTGGAGAAACAAGATGAATATAATTGTCATAAAAGCGTGGTACCTAATTACGATAAGTCTTGCCTCAGTGAAACGATTAGCAAGGCGACTTGTCTTATGGGTGATGTAGGCTCCTGTTGTTCACGTTCAGAACATAAGTCGTTTAACATCAAAAGCAATTTGGAAGATAAAGTTATAATAAGTCAGCCCCAAAAATCTCCTACGAACCACAGTCCGATATACGAGGATGATCACTTGTATGCTGATGATGTTTTCGGTGGCGATAGTAAGTCTCTCTCACCAGATTTTGACAAAGGTTTCTCGCACTTAGGCACGCAGAAGTATTCGTTCGGTTCAAACAATTCTGATACGTCTATCGATGATCTTCTGTCACAGACGAATGCCGAAGATACTGTGCGGGCAGTAACTAAGTTAAGTACAGGAAGTGCTGGTACTTGTAAGAGATGCAGTCACAGTAGCCATTCAGAGGAAGAAACCAGTTCTTTTGGAACTGATTTGGACGGTACAGTCAAAATTGGACTGCCTCAAAAGAAATGCACACACAGCTCGCATTCGGAGGACACGTCTATTTGCCTCAGCATTTCTGAATGGTCCACTGGCACGAACACTGTTCGCCAGTACGCTAATCTATCGGCTTCTGAGAGCGTTTCGGTGCCTAAGAGTGACAAGTCTGATAAAGTCTCGAAGGTGTATTCATCTTCGCATGGTAGTAAGAAAAATGAGCAGAAAATGAAACTCGGTTCTCAAGCAGAAATGAGCTCTAAAAGTAGCAGTCTCGATAAAAGCTCGGAAAATATAAAGTACGATAAGTTGTGTAGTTCTGATACCACTATTTCGAGGAAAGGCATGGACAGTAGTTCTGGTACTAAGAGCGATAGTACCTTAACTCTGGCGCAGTCAATATCAGATTGGTCTGCGAGTACTAGCCATACCCTCGTGGCCACGACTCGAGATGACCAGGCAGATGCGGATAACACGAAATCCGAAGACACAATAGTTAAAGATATCAATATCGATGAAAGACCCGATACAGAAATTATTATTACTACAGTAATATCCCCGACAAAGGAAATTGAGGAGGCCAAAGAACCTGTATTAAGATTGACTGCGTCATACACTGGCAAGACAGATAAATCGTCATCTATAAGTTACAGCGATAAATCCGATAAGTCTAGCTCCAGCTCACTAAGTAGCTTACAGAAACATGCTAATGGAGTACTGAGATTTGACAACAGACAAGGATTCCCCACACAAGATGAAACTCATGAACGCTATCCAAAGGTGCCGCCGAAAAGCTTAAGCTATGAAGAACAAACACAGAGATACTCTAGACAAACCATGCGGTGCCAGAGTGAAGATAGTGGCTTCAAACCTTACTTTGTAAGCGAACAGCCAGAGCTAGATATAGACATGCCATCTCAACTCTACAGTCAAGAAGAAAAACACAGTGAGCGCTATCAGAGCCAAGAATTTTCAAACATAATGCGGGAAGAAGGGACTGGTAGTAGTAAATTCATACGGTCCGATTACAAGCCTTTGGCCAAACACGCGAGTTATGATGACAAGACACTGTCAAAGAATCAGATAAAGGAGTATAAAACGAATCAGCAGTATCGCAGCAAGCCCAAAAGCTGGTCTTTCCACGAACATTACCTCGCTTCCTCCGATTTGCCTACCATCGCAGTCCCTGAAATACCTTCAGTGCACAGGGAGCTTTCGGAAAAGAGGTCTGCTGAAAGATCAGGAAAAACTCCTTTATCTCGATGCTCGCCTTATTACTCTAGCAGTCTGAGCTCGGAGTCTCCTCCGATACAACCATTAAAAACGCCCGTAAAGAAGTCACTACTCGTTCGTAATATTTCTCTGAAGAGTCCACCAAGTGGCAATGACACTGATAGCTCATTGGATGTTATACGTGATCCACGAGAGCGCATGAAGACTTTCAGGCGCAAGAAACAAGTGACAAGTGCACGTAAGAGGCAGGAGAGAATACAAGATGTGTTAGAGGAAGATTCTACAAAAAGCCAGTACTCGTCAGAAAGTGACATGCTCGGTGGCAAATATCTGGCTGTAGAAGAATCTCTACGTCGAATGGAGAGCTCGGAATGCTCCGATAGCTATGTCCCCGAAGTAGAATCGGGTTCCTCAGAAATATCTAAAGGTGATTCTAAGCAGTACGATATTCAGGAAGCTAGTTACTCCGAGGACGAAGGACAAGATGAATACGCCAAGTATAAAAGTGCCAATTATGAAGCACAACAATTCCCGATCAATATAACTCCAATGCAGTTCCAAGGATTCGGTTCTTCCGCTGATGAGGATGAAATGGGTTTCCCGCGGTTTGATAGACTCGGTCGTTTGCGCCATCCTTATCTCGATTCTCAAGAGCCTCCTTACGTTTCAGAGGACAGTCCTCCAAGGGCTTCGTACTCAAATAAGAGTAGTCGCCAGTCTTCTCTGAAGAAATCGAAGTCTACTACAGTATACCGTCAGGCTGACGACCCGTCTCTAGGCGAGCCGTCTGGTCAGCACCAAAAAGTGTTCTATGATGAACAAAGTGACAGAGACGACTCTGATGACTACGCATACCCGATTGACACTATAAAGCGGGCTCCTAAAATACCCAAGTCAGGTAGCTACTTGTTTGAACGCGGAGAGTCTGTAGTTTACTCTGATACGGAGCTGCCACAAGATAAAGATGAATATGAGGAGTATAGAGGCAGCCCCTATCCAGAACATTACGAAGAAGTGGTAATGTTCCAAACGCAGGAATGTTATCCTCAATACGAGCACGATCTCGAAGAGAATAGGGGTGCTAATCAAGAACATTACGCTCGAGATCTTGATCAACGTTTCAGTCTGAATAATGTAGAGAGGTTCTATTCTAGTCACTACGTCGACTCACAAGCTTCCAGCGATAGTCCTGAGCAAAAGTTTGACGTGTCCACGCTGCCCCCGCCTCTTTGCTCCGATGACGAGAATGACTAAGAATATGTAGCAGTGCAATTTCATTATTATATTTAGTTTGGTCGTTGTCACCCCTCGCCTCGTCGGCTGAACGTTCACTATTCTGTTTGCGAGCGTGAAGGCCGATTAGCGTTTCGAAATTTAAATTCCAATTAATGCAATTATTGTTATTGATATTAGGGTACTCATTATATTGAATATTTACATTGTCACTTTAAATATTTAGCAAAATAATGAATTCAAAAGATATCTAGTGCCAATTCCCGGATAGCGCGACCCTTTTGACTATCGTGTGAACGCGGACTCGTACCTATAGCTTGTTAAGTATTTAGGTGTAGTTATATGTGTATTGATCTTACTTATACATTTTCAAACGTCTTACGAAATACTGATCAATATAACGATGACTTGAATATAAAACTGTCCTTATACTCGTTACGTTATAGTTTGTTTAGACCCTAGAGCTAAAGCTTCGAGGAAATGCAATACAGGTATAATAAAAACGTAGTGCCAAATTCTTCTAGTCGTATATTTTAGTGTTTTCAACCTTTATAAAAGTTATATTCGTTGATAAAAAAATATCCTGAAAATAGTATTATTGTAAAGGCTGTGATTTACTTTGTGTGGTGATGAGATCCAAGATCTGAGTTGTTCTGTTTAGGCGTTTTGCTCAAACGATCAATGTATTCTTTACGCACTTAGCACGTTGTTTATTAATCTTAGTTTTATAGTCTAAAGTTACTTTACGTTTGTCCATGACACTCCATTAGTTACTACAGCATGGGATCTGCATTCGTGCCAAATCTGCTCATTTTTTTCCAACACTTTATTATGATAATTTTATTGTAACATTTTTTAATAATTAATTTTGGGAATCTTAAATATGATAAAGTTGAAATAGATATGAGGTTACGAGAATACGTGTCGTGTGTGTAGTAGAGCGCTGTTAAATTAACTGGTATCGAAGTTAATGACTGCGACGTATACTAAATTTATTACGTAGAAAATTAATTTTGGCTAAAGTTAGAATTGATTTAAACGCAACAAGATGCACAAATTATAATACACATACATATTCGCTTCATCATAAATTATTCGTTTAAATTTTATGTTGTAGCGAACTATGAAGTAGCTGTTTCGTTCAAAGATGTCGTATGCTGCGAGTATATTTTGAAATTAAATTCCATTGCAACATACCAAGGGGCTTATTGACGGAAATTAAGGTACTATATTTAATCTTCGAATTCCTAAGACTCCCTTTAAAATGTACTACTCAAGCATCATAAAACAAGTGAAACTAAATAAAATCTTCCAAAAAGGAAAAAAAATAGATACTTCTTTTAAACATAGCGTTGAAGGTCTATTACGTTTGAACTTAGAGAAACATGTGGTACACGCTTCGACATTATTTTTGCTATTCAAACCCACACTAAAAATTCTGCATTTAAACAATTCTTAGGTACCATTTCAGCTATCTGGCTGCGGAACTAGAAACTACAATCTTAAAAGGTTTGACTGCTTTCTAAGTTAAACACTACAGAACAATCATATTTTGCGAATAAATAATAAAAGGCCATTCACATATTCCCATCCGCAGTTGATTTATATTTAGATAGGAATAAATTATCGAAAAAATAGACGAATTGTGTGTCGGTGTAGATGTGAGAAGTTTCTTTTGAGAACTTAGAGATAGTTAAGTCAGTCGTGTAATGAGTGGAGTATATTGAAAATTAAATATAATATTATCTCACTTATGTCTGGTTTGTTGAAGTATTGAATGTTCTAGAGATTATATTGTTTGCATGACGTGATATTGGTTCTGATCCAGGTTTTGTGTCTAAACAAGTTGACCAGAATAAGGTGAAAAAAATTAAAAAATAATCTGAAATATAGCATTATTATGGACTTAGCCGTTATTGGCAATAAATATATCAAAGTACAGTCGCCAGCACATCAAGCTATCCAAAACTGTCAATTTTTTCCCAATCAACTTTGAACCTCATGCATTAGCGATAAAGTTGAAAATCTATTAATGACAGATTGTGGTAGCTTGATGTGCTGGCTGTGTGTCTGTACTTGCAAAAGCTCGATACTCAAACAGCACTATACGTATAACCGACTTTGTAATTGATTTACCACTCTTGACAATTCCCGAATTAAAACTCCACTAAGGTCAAGAAGTCAAAGTCGAAGGTAGCTGTCTAAATGTCACATGGGTCTAGAGAGCAAAAATAGACCGTGTCATTTTATGACATGCGAGTGACATTCAAACTTGAGTGGTAAGGCAATTTTATGATCGACTATACGAAAGGATGATACATGTTGATATAGATGAAAGCCTCAATATGGTTTACATTTTTTAAGGATTTATCAAAATCCACCTACATCAGAAGCACCTTATTCAGACAGACTAGTGTTCAACACCTGGTATAGTAATAATTTGTTTTTTCGTAGTAAAATATTTTATTAAGTATACAAATATTGCTGATGTTTTAAACAAAATATATCTTATGTTATACCTGCATTGGGTAAGCCAATGTGTTATAGAAAGTGTTATATTATTTGCAAATAGTTACTCCTAAACATATGAAATTTTAGCTATATAGAACCCTTTACAGTGTTTATAATGTTTTTCAATACTTCTCTGATATGCAAGTAAGTATAAAGTTAATGTTTTAGGGAGTAACGTTCGACTTATCTTAATTTTATTGACTGTTTTTATTTTATTTAACAATGACTGAAATTACAACTAAAGATGCGAATTGTAGAGAAACGTAGCTTACAATTTTAGTACTTGCATATCAGGGAAGTGTTTACATTCAAATATTATCCTATAAACCCTGTGCTAAATAGTGTTCAATTATAATTGAATTAAAAGATTAAATGGTCGTGTGTGCACGAAGCAATTCTAGTCTACTAGCGTGTAAAGAGGTCGACAGACTTCCCTAGTTAGCGCAATAACTGTACGGTACGATATTAAAATCTTAGTACTTAAGTATTTCGACTTTTCGATTGAGAGTGTACAATCCGAATAGACTGTAATGTTACAATTTCATTGAATTAAGTTTGAGCGACCGCTTCGGACGTGCACTGTGGACCAATGAAACTGGAATATCGAATGGGAAGTCGACTAGTATCATCTTGATCGATCATCTAATAGGTTTTAGAACCAGTATTATTTTTCATCTCTATAAGATCGACTCTATAGCCGTTCTTAATGTAAAAAATACATCAATCTATGGACCAATATATCACAATATAGAAAACAAAAAAATGTGATTATATTATGAAAAACATCATCTTCGAAGAAAAAATAAAACGATCCTCTTGTATAAGAAAAAATGTGTTAAAATGCTTACTAAAAATTGCTTTAATTAGTTCTCCTATATCTAACGCTAAAAAAACTAAAGAATGTTATACAAGGGTGTGATAAAAAGCAATAATATCGAATTGGTAGTAAGCTGCTAATTGCAAACATCGATCAAAGTATCGTTCATTCAAATTGTAAACATCGATCAACGTATCGTTCATTCGTTCTCAGTTACATTCGAAGCGGACGCACTAAGTCATGTAATTTAAATATTGTTTCGATTATTGAAACGTTACTTCCTTTTTGAATTTATATGTGAGTGTTAGTGTACTGTGTCCCGCAATACACGGCACTGCCCCGCCTCGACGGGGATAGTTAAACAATAAATAAATAAAAATAACTAGCGTTTTTACTGTTATGTTCGTTCGTTTTGGTTCTCTGTACCTTTGTTTATAAGCTGCCAGGATTTTTCATGTAAGTTGGTGATGTCATATTTAAATGTAATGTTCGTTATTGGGCTTTGGCGAAGATATTTGGGCAGAAAGATGACATGTTACTAGTCATTAAAGCCTGTTCGTTCTTTTGAAATATAAAAAAAAACTTATCCGTTCGTTCAGTCATAATTATGTGCGGTATTTGAAGTTTCTGCCTAAGCTCAATAAAGTAGTAAACCCTAGACATTTTATTTCGTTTCTTTAAAGTTATTTAAAATTTAAATTTTCCTTTTTTGCACAGGTTCATGATCATTGAGTTTTTCTGCTTTTTATATATAATTTTTTTTTCAGGACTTTCTTTTGTTCACAGATATGCTTTTCCCTTGCATGCTTTACTCTTTAATTTCATAATAACGTTTTATATCACCTTTTTTTACATTATCTTATTGAATGTCTTGTTGCGAATTCCGTGCATTATTGGTTATTCTCGCGGTTTTTTTATTTCGTATCCATCATAATATGTTGAAAATTCTTTCTTTTATAATGATCAGTGATGTCCTGACGTTCAAATTGAATACCTGTACTTTTTTTTACAATTTACATATTTACTTTAGAATAGGATGTGGCCCTGAGTTGAGATATAAAATTTTGCTATAATATTGAAACATTAATTCTTGATTGTATAAATATCAAGAATGAATTAATTACGCCTCTCAAGCCAACCTCCCTTATTGTCTCACCAAACAACAATTTCACCAAATTTCTCCTCAACAGACGAGACATCACCCGAGGAAGAGGATAACACAGTTTCCTCCGCCAGCCTTTGCATGTCTCCCTCGGTCACCGACAACAGTATCGCCGGCGTGCCTATATTCGCGTCGACACCTCTTGTCTCGCGGCCGCTGACCAATGGGCACGACGTCGTGGATAACAAGAAAAATAGCGAGAATAATAATGATACTGTTGTTACAGTTAACGGGAATGTTAATGGTGAGTTTCCTGAATTAATGTTCTAGCAATTTGCTCGCGATTTTGCACCTACTTCCGCAGGTGTCAAGCGTCAAAAATATCTATATCAACAATCTCTTACAAATCGAAAAGAAAATTAGCATGTCCAGTTTTTTTTTCATAATAAACAATGTATAATCTAGTCACTGTGACCGACAAAGTTTCGAAAATAGAAACATAAAAATATATACAGATATCCCAAGAAAAGTATGCGCTTCGAGAATCATCGACCATCTATCTCCGAAAATGCAAGCGAAAATGAGATCTAATATAGAGCCGATACAACTATGAAAGTACATGCCTATTTTTTATTACCATAATTACGAAACTATAGTTCAACAACTTCAAAAAACTTAAAGCACTTCTAAAAAACCTTTCAATAAATGTTGAGTGACAGATCACGATCTGCGACTGGTGTTGGTAACCCTATAGAGAGAAATCTTCATACAAACGCGCAATGACAGGTGCACCAAAGAAAATTAAGTCTTATTTTAAGGCAATAAGGCTCAATTTTTAATGCATAAAATAATGCTAGGGTCAACATGATTTTCTTAATAATAATAGTTAGCTTTAAAAAAATAGTTTTGGTCATTGTATTATGCTTTTAACTCAATGCTCTAATTGGGGTGTATGAGATTTTGCGCATTTAACGTTACACGTTGTATAATAAAGCCTATAATGTTCCCACTGCACACAGTCCTTCTCTCTATGAGAGGGAGTGGGCCATAATCCGCAACGAGGTCCCGGTGCGAATTGGTGGATGGCACATGTCTTCCAATTTTTGTTCTAGGACATTCCGGTTTCCTAACGATGTTTCCCTTCACGGTTTTGCGAGCAGTGCAGCATAGCTATTCACAACCACTCGATACGCTTCCGTACCGTATCGAACATCAATCAATGTTATCGTAGGAGTCCTCTAAAAGCTGTTCACAGGTCCAAAACCCGAAAATTTTGTCAGTTTAAATCAAACAGACAACCACTATTCTTCCGACAGCTGTTTGCTGTCGGTGGCAAAGCAAACAGGTTATTGAAATGTGTCATTTTCGATACGATAGCTTGTCGTGAATTAGGGTGCTGATGAAATAATTTATACAAAGTAAAGTGCCTGCTCGGATTCGAACCCTTGACCTACAACTCATAAATCGCAGCCATTACCACTGGACCACCGCTGCTCTCTTCATAGATATAATATGATTATAGTTAGATTGACGTCGCTTTGTTATGTATACCTATCGAGATGACCACGATACTTGAGTCATCACACTAGAATAATATAGGTTATCTGTAATCAGCACCGCTATCTTAATTCAGTAGATTACTTCATTGATAAAACATACATGTTTATTGTCCGCAGTAACGATAGTATCCGAATCAGTGAACAGTATGGATGTGCTGAGTGGAGGAGAGAGTGATGCCGGCGATACACTCTCGCGGCGGAATAATAATAGGTAAGTTTGTCTACTACGTGTCCAGTCATCGACGAGCGATATTCTAGGTACTTATTTAGCACCTATTCTAGTATCCAAATTCACTACACGCTAGGGTCCAATCCAGTATATTTTTAAGCTTTTCGCATCGTCATGCGAAAAGCTTAAAAATATAATTAGTTCTTTATTTTCACTTTAAAACACAAATAAGAGTTTAGCCTTGGCTCTTGTACTAGAAATCCTATATCACAAGAGCTAGGCGCTAGTAATTTTTCTGCGTTCTAAGCCCACAATGCAATATAAAACAGTCTAGTTATATATTGCGTTTTAGTATCATAATGATAACGTCGCTGTTATAAAATTATAAGTCTACTCACGTGGATGGCTCCACACATGCTAATTTGTCTGTCAGTTTTAAAGGAGATGAATCAGTAAGTATAATTGTCGTAATTAAAATTGCAGTATATCGTCCGGTTTGTTGGGCACCTTACGAGAGGTAAGCGACGCTCCTAAGAAAAGAAATATGGATATCACGTATTTCGTGGCTAAGGAGCTGCTGATGACGGAGAGAACTTACAAGAGGGATTTGGAACTCGTTACTGTTGTGAGTTTTCATATTATGATTTATTTTGTGTTTTTATGTTTTTTTTTGTTGTAACTTATGCGAGTGTAATTGCGCATTGAGTGTATGTGTAATTTTGCGTTAACTAACGCCATATTACACCAGCATGAATTAAACAAAAACGCGTAAATTACCAATTATTATTATTAAAATTGGTTTATATTTTTGGTTTTTTATCTAATCTAATATATAAAATTCTCGTGTCACAGTGTTAGTTACCATACTCCTCCGAAACGGCTTGACCGATTTTGATGAAATTTTATATGCATATTCAGTAGGTCTGAGAATCGGCTACTATCTATCTCTATTTTTTTTTTTTGCAAAACGACGTTTGCGGGGTCGGCTACTTTTATATATTTTTGGTTTTTTCGGTTGTAAAAATCTTATTTTCACTGTCTTTTATAGACTAATGGCCGATTCGTATAATTTACTGATCGTTATTGGATAAAATTAAAGACTCTTGTATCTTTACCAATAATGAAGCAATGACCCCATAACTTTGCCTAGTAGATCCTCACATACTGAAGTAGCTGTCACAGGTAAAATTAGCTTACGAATCTATTCATATGCCCAGTTTGCTATCTCAGTTTGGCAATAAAAAATGCTATCATTGGTAAGCAAAACTATTCGTTTTTGTTTATAAGAACCGAACTTTAACCAATAACTACCTAGTTTGGCGAAGTAGGAAATGTGCGGCTTTATAACGATACAGCCGCACATTTCCTATTCTGCGGTTCAATAAAATATGGCAATAGCTTTCGTTTAACCTTTTAACCGCTTACGTCGGATTAATCCGACAAACATTTTCGTGTCCATTCGCCAGGGTCGAATATTTACGACCAAATACCACAGCTTGTTTACTCTGTTTTTCTTTTATTAATTACGCTGTATTCTATATCGACGCTTGAAAGGCAAAATTTACTAAGCGGCAAAGGGCTAAGTTTACAGGAGAAAAGTTTAAAGTTTAACTTCTCAGAAAAAAAATCATATAAATTCTTGTGATCGGATACAGGCGTACTTCTTACTGTTTTAGAAATCTTATTTTATCATCAGAATCATAATTTATATGATTAAGGCGCAGACATATGACTTTTAATGATTTTAAATTCAACATCACGTCTAAACGACCAGACTAATTTCTTTGAAAAAAAAATATGTTATACTAGACAATCTTCTTCGTAATTTGATATGTGAATATTTGAAATTATATTTTTTTAACATAGTGTAATTAATTTGTGAAGTAATGTCTAACGCGGACAAAAAAACGATAATCACGCAAACACTATCGGGTGTATTTTTATAAAACTTACACCATCTAAAAGACAATTTAATTTCCTAAATTTTAGTATACGGTTTTTATTTGTTTTGTGTTTAATAAATCAACGTGGGTTCTTTTTTCGAATAAACTTAGTGCGCGTTGAAGCGGGGACTCTTGCGGGCGACGGGCGGCAGTGCATCGCTGACCACTGTCACGGGTGGACGCTAACGCTCGGAGCAATTAAAACATAGTTTTATTCGCTTTTGAGTTTCGTGCTGAAAATGGCTGGCAAAATATGTAAATGACTAAAAAAGAAACGCTTTATACTTGCAAAAAATAGATTTTATTTTATTTTATTTCGGGATAAAAAACAGTAGTATAATCAAATGTTATACACACTAACTTACTAATTAAACAAAATACTTATTATACTACTAACAACATTATCCACTTATTACTAATTTGTTAATTGTTTATGCTACGTGAGATAAAAAATAAGAACAGAGTACATGAATGGAGTGAAATATTCTATTATTGATTGATTGAATGAATGCTTTCTAAAAAAAAAACTTATGTGTTAGAAAAAAGAACTTATGTGTTAGAAAAAAGAAGATTATTGAGGCAAGTAACGTATTTTAATCGAAATAAAATTATCATTAATCTCTATCGAAAGTTTAAATTAATGTTCAGATGCCAGCACATAAAGCTACTCAATCTGTCAAATTTATTTAACAGATTTTCAACTTTATGGCTAAACTATTAGGTTCAAAGTTGATTGGCATTTGACAGTTTTGGGTAGCTGTGCTGGCGTCTGTACCTAAATAAAAAAATAGTAAACATACTTTTATTTTATTTGTAACAATTGTGTTATTTGTTTTAGGAGAATACCAAATAACGAAGACTCAAGTCGTAAATGCAGATACGAGTTAATTATTGTAATTTAGTATAACCATACTGCATCATTGTAGGGACAGTCCGGATCAGTTTAAAAAAATACTTGAATGCTATTATTGACATAGTTGTGGCAGGCCTCCTTCACTCGGCCGTACCTACAGCGATAAATGTCTACACTTTCGCGTGGTGCCGTCGCCACTCCGCCAGTCGGTTGTCACCGCTCGCGCGCAGAGTTCGCGCATACGTAATGTTATAAATAAGTTTCAAATAGTAATTTTTAAAAGAATTGTTACCCGTTTCATACATGTTAGATAATTACGAGAGCAACTTGAAAATGTGATTTTTTGTTTGTTGAGATATCTTAACGACTTTGGTGTCAAATTAAAGGCCTAGGTCTAAAACCATTTTACCGGTTTGAGTCATGTAAATCGGTCCACGCGTTTAGGAGATAAATAAAAATTAGTATAGTGACGAAAAGACGCAATGACGTAAGTTGCTGCAATTTAGTAAAAGATATTTTGAGAGTCGATAAGACACATCCACTCTATAAAACACGGACAAGATAACGAAAATGTCGCAAAAGAACAATTAATTATCAATACAAGAGAATGTTAAGATCAAGAAATAGTCCACATGGTCCTACCATGTGGACTTTTTCTTGATCAAAAAATACTATTTCTAGGCACATCACCAGACGGTGCTTGATGCTTGATTGATGAAAATGCTATTGTGGAAATAAATGTCCAATTACAGCTTACAAACTAAGGTAAAGAAATACTACTGACAAAAAAAAAATGTTTTATAAAAAATGCCAAATGGTAATTATTTTATAGAAAGTGAAACCAACCCTGAAATCACGAAAAAAAAATCAGCTGCTTAATACAAAACTTCAAAACCTACTTGACCAAAATGTATGAAACAGCAGTTTTTTTTTCGTGATTTCAGAGTTTTTCCCATAGTGAAAATTATTCAGTTCGATGGTCTTAAGCACCCCTTAAATTAATTAATAATTATAATTAATTAATATCAATAATTAATTAATTTTTGATCAAGAAAAAGTCCACAGTGAATTTTTTAACAGCATATATAATAAACAAGGAACATATAATTGGTGCTATCAAATACAGGGCCAACTACACATATCTGACAAATCTAAATGTATGCTTGGTATTTGCTTGGTCTGTGGAAAAATTTCCTGTGAAAATAGAAATTATTTTCAAGGATGACATATTTTGGGACACTAAAATGAGCTGGTCGATCCAAGATATGCAAGGAACACGGTAATAAGGAGCCCCTCTTACATAGTTAGTGCTATACAGGGACGCAAAAGAAAACCAGAAGAGGAGAAAGAGAATAAAAATTCAAACCAAAAAACGAGCAATGATGGTGGAAGACAATAGCAAAGTCAATACAAACAACTAAGAGACACTTTGTAATACAAACGAACGAATGATTTTGTAAAAACACTGAATTTTGAGGACTATTAAATTCAATTTAAAATAACATTCATTATATAATTCACAAATTATTGTTTAATTTGATAATTTTAAATCTTCGTACAGAAGCCAGCACATCAAGCTACCCGAAACTGTCAAATTATTCCAATCAACTTTGAACCTAATGCTTTAGCGATAAAGTTGAAAATCTGTTAAAGAAATTTGACAGAATGTAGTAGCTTTATGTGCTGGCGTCTATATATAAACAAACATACACATAAACTCACGCCTTTCTCCCATGGACACCAACTGCTATGATCCTTACAAGCCGATTCTATGTATTTACTTCGTTTACGTTCATATATCTGGTCATACACGCACACAAATCACACATCTTTGTTTTATGTTTTTGTCAACTTCTGTTATTATTTTAAGTAGATATGTCTATATTGAATTAGTATTTCCTATTAATGTATGGACAAATTTCCTTGATAAGTACTTACGTAAATACATGGTGAAATTTTAATCACCGTTTTCCTCTTAAGTGATCATTTTAAACATCATTATGAACAACTTTTAATATTAGACCAAACCTGAAATCGTGAAAAAAAAAAAACAGCAGGGCATTATTAAAATAATATGATTACAATCTTAATCAATTTTCAAAATACCTTATTTAAAAACACTACATTGAAATAAAAATGGACGTTCAAAAAATCAGGTAGGATTATTCTTACCATCTGAAATGTGTGGTTACCCTACGAAATTACGGCCGCATTCCGAATTAGCTATAATCGCTCACAGCACTCACATCATCTCACATGCGTTCCGATTTAGATATTACGATTATGACAGCTGAGAGCTGTCAACAATTCGGAATGTTCGTGAACGCGCTCACAATGCTTACTCAATGTCAAAACGATAACTATGTATTTCTTTGTTGTTTAAACACCATATTTCTTCTTCTTCTTTGGTTAGGTGGCGATTGTCAGCCAGAGCACAATTTCAAAAATGCCACGTTAATTTAAAGATAAGATACAACTCAAAACAAAACACACACTGACACAAACACACGCACAAATTGTCGTTTTTGACAGCGCTCACGTTGATAATAAAAAAGGCATGGTCGGCGTTATCGGAAGATGGCGCATGTCATGACGTCATTTATGACGATTCACGGGACATCGTTATCGCGCTCACGCTAATTCGGTACGCGTTAAAGCACGCTCATATCGATTACAGCGCAACTCGGAACGCGCCCTACGTGTGTGCAGTTGCGGGGTCGCGGGGAGTAACGCTAGCTCCTCCCACTCGCGCAAGGTCGCTGTCATTTGATATCGCCTTAACTGCTCTTCATTAAAGTTAGTCCTATGTCGCTTAGTTAATTTTGCCTTTCAAGCGTCGATATAGGTTAATCGAAAACATTTTTTTCGTCCGAATCACTGTGCCGGGCGCTGAGGGCACGACAACTGATATGATGTCGGGCGGTTAAAAGGTTAAAAGATACAATTACACGTAATTATTGTACAGAAATGGAGCAGTAGTGTGTCCGAACTGGCAGCGGCAGGCGTAGAGGCGGGCGCAGCACTAGCGCGCGCGTGCCTAGCGCTGGAACCTCTCGCGCTCAGCAACGGCAAGCTACTCGCCCGCCTCGACAGGCTACTAGCCAACACGCCTAAACCTGAAGGTAACTTACTATAACCACAAACTATGCTCCACCTTCTATCCTGTAGAGATGAGTCCGATATCATGTCACATGTAAAAATTATCGATATTTTAAAATCATTTCATCATGCAATGACAACGACAAAATCATTAATGTTTTTAAATCTTTACTTGAATTAATCATATCTTGCAGCAAATATCACAAATAGAAACATATTGATGATAATACCTAAATATCCTGCCATGAATGTCACAAACTAAAAAAAAATGAATGACGTGGGCTAACTAACAAACCCGACCCATGCCTACATAAATAACTAATGATAATTTCACTTAAGCCGTTCCGTGATCATTTCAGTATCTACTCATAATTGAAGTGACAAGATCTAATACTCAAATAAAAATCATTGATGATTTTGTCATTGTTCCTGTCATCGATATTTTTTTGTCATTGTCATGCAGTCATTGATACAGAAAAATCATCACTCAGCCCATCTCTACTATCCCGCCCTTTGTACCCCGAAACATACAGTCAAAGTGACCTCAGCGGTGCCACCGATAATGCCGTGAAAGTGGCGAAGTTTAGCGACACGAAGAAGAAGACTAACTATTTAATACCACTGTGTATGTTGTCCTTGGCTTTTACTTCTTCTTGGCGTGTCGATAGCAATCTAAATGGACTCGGCACAGAATTTGGCTACTTGTTTGGCGCCATTAACAGCGTCCACCAGTTCCTGTAACATGCAGCTGACAGGACACGCAGGACACGATATTAAGTGTCCCATCTATTGTGGAACAGCACCACGTTTACACTCCAAGGCGGAGTGGTCTATGAATCTCCACCTGAACAGGTTTTCCTTGCTTCTGCCAACCTGGGTCCGGAGTCTGTTTAAAGACTTCCAGGTTACCCAAGGTAACTCATGTCCAGGTGGGATGTCTTCAGCGGGTGGAACGAACGGTTTGGGTAAGGAAGCACTGTCTCGCCACAACTTCAGTCTTTCTTGTGATGGTTCTTCAGTGAGTGGGACGACACACTTTAAAAAACTGTTTTGCCTTTTCAGTATTTGTGGCACAAGGAAGTTGACATGCAAAGGGTGTGGGTGGCTTTTACTTATAAGTTAAGACTGCTTCCCTGATATACAGGTCGCGTTGTGCTTTGTATTACTCTGACCAAACTGAAGCGAATCCGCGTGGGATGTGGGACGAAATTCACTCGCGCCGATTGTGTCTAATAACTTGTATGGACGCCTTCCAACTGGCGTGAGTGATCGCGTGACTTCCTGCCTATCGATTCTGTAAAAATCTCACCGTGATAACATAGGTGAAGTGAGCGTGAAGTGAGCTATCAATGGAGGCAATCCCTAACATCAGATGGAATGACAGTTCACTTCACCTTAGTTTTCACGGTGAGATTTTTACAGAATAGCACTGCAGATCATTAAAACGAGCTTTTTTGTTCATCTGAACGTGTTTCAAGTAAAAATCACACACTCAATCTTTTTTGCTTCTCGAAATCATTCTTTTTACCATGCGGAAGTAAGAGAAAATTTTGCGATGTTTAAATGTGATCTTTTTTCGTAGATGCGGATGAACCCGAGTACAAGAAAATAGCTGATGTTCTTTATGAACATTTATTGAGCACTATCGACGTGAGTATCTTTTCCAATTTCTGTTTCCAACATCTTAGCGACCCTGAACATGATGCCTGGGCAAGTGGCCTGCTCAAACTAATATAATGCTACGCTATTTCAAAGCAGCTTTACTGTTTGTAATGTATAAATGTTTTACAAATAATAAAAATTAAATAAAAAGATGGGAATGAAAATGATAGTGACGACTGACAGCGGAGAATGGAAGAAAAGAAAAAACGTTTCGCCGACCCCAAGTAACATGGGAAAGCGCTTTTTACAGCTAAACTTATCTTACTATGTACAGACGCCAGCACATCAAGCTACCCGAAACTGTCAAATTTTCCCAATCAACTTTGAACCTTATGATTTAGCGATAAAGTTGTCCATGCATGCATGTGCCCAATTATCTTTAACAAAATACCCGATGGAATAAAAAACGAGTCCATTCCACTGTTTAAAAATAAATTGTCAGTCTTATTAATTGATAAATGTTATTACTCAATTTGTGAATTCCTAAATGATAAAACCTTATAATCATGATTATGACTCGTAGCGCCCGTGCTCGCCTCGAAGAGTCCAAACTCAATGAGGCTTTGAGCGCTTTAAAGGCGTCAAAGGAGTCCTGTGACCAACTGATTAAGGAATTGGATGACAATGAAAGGGTGCTCTTTGATGCCCATGAGAAGAATAGGAAGTTAAAAATTGAAATGGCTCAGATATATACTCAATACACTGATGCCATAGAAGAACGGGACAGACTTCAACTTGTTGTGGACGGGTTCAGCCAGTGTAGCATAGAGTATGAACAAGCTCTTAGTCACAAATATTTACTTCAACAGCAGCTACATGAGGCTCAAAGTCAAATCACAGAACTTCAGACTACAAATCATAATATCACTGCCTCGCTGAATCAGAGTCTATTCAATGAGTTGATGCCTATTGCCCCCTCAGTGGTTTCTGCCATAAAACCCTCTTACACTATAGATTTGACAGGCAATGATTATTCAAAGTCACATAATTCAATGAGGGTAGTCACCAGTAAAAATAAACTTAAAAAATATATTAAAATCAATAAATACATTGTTAAAACCCAAAAAATGGTAAAAAAACATAAATTCTTTATAAAAAATGTTAAGCTTAATAGAGAAAGGCTAAATTTACTAAAACAATTAGATATGTATGCCTTTAATTTGGAACAAAGTACTAGGAAATACAACACTGATACAGAATACTTGCAATCTGAACTTAACCATTTACAGGAGAAACTTAGTTCAATGACTAACAAATACAATACCTCTGAAGATCTCATGAGGGAATATGTGTTGGCAATGAATGAGCTGGTAAAATCACAGAAAAACAACTGTGAGCTTTGTCAAACATCTTCAAATGTACTTATGCCGGACCATTCATTGACAACATGTAATACCACCTTACCGCAGCCTTGTGTTGATTTAACATTTCCTGCTATTAATAGTTCCAATAATCAATGTAAAAAATGTTTAATAAATGACATAGTATTATTTTGCGATGAGATTGGAAAGGACTTAGGCCACTTGTTGACAGACGAATATCCAGGACACTCCATAATAAATTATTGTATGCCTGGTTGTTCCTTATTTGATATTATGAAAAAAGTTATTAAATGTAAGTTTAGCCAAGAAACTACATTATTGATTTTTATGGGTAATAGGGGAAATGTGAAGAAAGGGGAATTGCTCCAATATTATAGAACTTTGTGTAATCTTAGTTTAAGAAAAATAGTGTTGTTTACATTCCCATATAGTAACGGTTTGCCACAGGAAGAAAATAACTTAAGATTTGAACTTAATTTATCATTGTACAATATGACATATAATAATAATTTATTCCATATAGTTGATACTAACAATTATGTTGGTAATAATTTGTTTTTGACAAAAGATAGATACAATATTGATAAGTACTATCTTTCTACCTTTCACAAAAGACAGTTAGCAGTGTCTCTGTCATATTTTTTTTCCACTTCAGCCAAGAATTTGGCTAAACAACTTGCTTCTTTTGAGCAATGCAACAATATCTTGAACTGTTCTGCCAATAATTTGGCAATTAATGACATTGATTTTCATTTAAATTAGAAATTAAGACAATAGAGGCAACCTCTTGCAAAAATGTAAGGAAGGCAAATAATAGATCAAACAAAAGTGTAAAAGAAGTAAATAGTATCAACCTGGTGCATCAAAATATTCAAGGGTTTTTGAACAAAGATTTAGAAGTGGAATTATTCCTGAATTATAACAATATAGATATTCTTTGCATAACAGAACATTGGCTCAAAAGCCACCAATTCATGTTCAATTTTAGCAATCACCAGATTGGTAGTTCGTTCAGCAGAGTAAATGCTATACACGGTGGTTCATTAATTTTAGTAAATAGCCAGCTTAAATTTAAAGACCGAAAGGATATTGTGAACCTCTCTGTTGAGCGGACAATTGAAATAGCTTGTATAGAATTGGAGCAGTTCATTATATTAAGTGTGTACAGACCTCCTTCAGGATTGTATGATTGTTTTGAAAAGGTTATGGATGAAGTTTTGCATAAAATTTGTAATTCGAACAAGTCTATTATCACTTGTGGTGATTTTAATATTAATTTGTTAGATAACTCTGGGTTAAGTTCAAAAATTATAAGTTTGTTTCAGTCATACAATCTTGATAACCAATTTTTGGAGCCCACTAGAATAACTCCCACTAGTGCCACATGCTTAGATAACATCTATACAGATGTTATACCATCCCACAAAGAAATTATTAATTTAATAGACTCAGACCACTGCGGACAATTGATCACTATTCCAAATTTAAACAAAAAGGCTACTAAAAAAGATATCACTGTAAACCCAAAAACTACTAAACGCTTGGAAACATTTAAGACTAAACTTCTTAGTAATTTACCACTTTTGTCATCTAATGTTGTCCCTAATCAACAATATAATGATTTTTTAAATATGTATTGTACGCAATTTGATAACACTTTCACTCCAAAGACATTCTCGGTTAATAGTAATGCTTCTTTCAGTGACTGGGCCACCATTGGTATTCATAAAAGTAGAAAACGACTTTATGAGTTGTATGATGAACGGATTTGTATAAATACTGCTGAATTTAATTTATATGTTAAAAATTACTCAAAATTATTTAAAAAAGTTTGTTGTATGGCCAAGTCACGTTACTTGAGTTCAAAAATTAAAAATAGTAGTAATTTAATTAAAATGACATGGAATGTCATTAATAGCGAAACGGGAAGGTCATGCAACCGAGGTAGTGAGTACAGCCTTGCTATTGATGACAATATAATTAAATCAGATTCTCAAGTCGCCGCGGCCTTTGAAAATTTCTTTGCTGAGATTCCCGTATCGACGACTAAATCCCTCAACTCATCACCCTCCGCTGCAGAGTCTTTACTTAAAGAAAACGTTCCAGTTTGTGATTCTGATTTTTCTTTTCAATATGTCACTTGTAAAGATATTATTAAAACCTTTCACACGTTAAATGTTAAAAAGACCCCGGATCTATGGGGTAATTCTGTGGACGTTGCGAAGACGATTATAAACATTGTTGCACCTACTCTAGCTGTTATTTTTAATAATTGTATTGACTGTGGTGAGTTTCCTGATCTTATGAAATACAGTAAAATAATACCTTTGTTTAAATCGGGTAGTACATCAGACCCTACTAATTATAGACCAATTTCAGTGCTACCTACCTTTAGCAAAATTTTTGAAAAACTTATGTTAGATCAAATGCAAAGATTTTTTAATAAACATAAATTACTACATAACAAACAGTTCGGTTTCACAAGGGGTCGTTCGACTACTGATGCCGGTGTTGAACTTTTAGAACATGTTTATAATGCATGGGAGGATAAATGCGATGCTTTGGGCATCTTTTGCGACTTGTCCAAGGCATTCGATTGCGTTTTTCATGAAACATTAATCAGGAAACTGCACCACTACGGAGTCCGGAATGCCGCTTTAGATCTTCTTACTTCATACTTAGGTAATAGGATTCAGAGAGTTGATGTTAACGGGAAAAGATCACCCGGATCAATTGTAACAATGGGGGTCCCCCAGGGGTCAATTCTTGGTCCTTTTTTGTTTCTTATTTATATTAACGACTTTCCTTACCTCATAAAGGATAATCATGATATAGTGTTGTTTGCAGATGACACTTCACTTTTATTTAAACTCAAACGTCAGCAGCTGGTTACTGACAATATAAATAGCGCCCTCGATAAAGTAGTTAACTGGTTTAATGTTAATAACCTACTTCTTAACGAGAAAAAAACTAAATGTATTAAGTTTACCATACCTCACGTTAGACAAGTAAAAACTAGTGTGCTTATAAAGGATGAAGTGTTGAATCCCGAAGATACCACCGTATTCTTGGGCATAACTTTAGATGCCAAGCTTCAATGGGGCCCCCATATAGATAAATTATCAAAAAAGCTTAGCTCCGCAGCATACGCCGTTAGAAAAATTCGTGACTTAACTGATTTAGAGACAGCCCGTTTAGTATACTTTAGTTATTTTCATAGTGTGATGTCGTACGGTATTCTGTTGTGGGGAAATGCCGCCGATATTCAGATAATATTTGTCTTACAAAAAAGGGCAGTTCGTTCAATTTATAAATTAAGTCCCAGACACTCCCTCAGAGACAAATTTAAAGAGATTAATATAATGACTGTGCCTTCTCAGTATATTTATGAAAATCTTTTGTACGCACATAAAAATATTAATCTGTTTAAAAAATACAGTGATATCCATAATATAAATACTAGGAACAAACACAAATTCGTTGTTCCTACAACCAGGCTTAAGAAAATAAGTGGCTCGTTTAGATGCCAATGTATACGTTTTTATAATAAACTTCCTAGCCACATTCAAGATCTAAGCCTTAATAAATTCAAATCTTCTATAAAGCGGAAACTATGCCAGAAAGCCTTTTATTCTGTTAAAGACTATATTGAGGATAAACATGCTTGGGATTGAGCTGCTCCAATAAATTTACACAGTGAATCTTGTTTGGTTTTTTTTTTTTTTTTTGCTTATTATTTATTTTATTTTCTCTCTTTATAGACGTGAATATTTACTTTGTAAAGTATAATATTATTTTAATTGTCGTGAAAGTGAGGACTATGTGGGTCTTTTCTATCTTTTTTTTATGTTTTCCTTCTTAGTTAGTTTTATTCATGATCTGGCAGTTTGAGTAATTTACGCGGCCTACCTAAATGTCCATTCTTTGGTATTGTTTGTCGAATCGTTGAGCTCCTCAAGTTCTGAGTTGAGCTGCACATTTTTTTTGACAAATGGGAGCACTGACTGGACAGGTCCCCTCAATCTGTGTGGTTCTTTCCTCAAAAGACCATTTCAGACACCAATCTACATGGTCCTCAAAATGATCTGACCAAGACTATTTCTGGATTTTTATATACACATTGACATTGATAAATTTTACATATACAGTGACATGAATATTTACTTTGTAAAGTATTATGTTATTTTTAATGACTGTGAATGTGAAGACTATGTGGGTTAATTTTAGTTTGCCTTTGTTTTTTTCTCAGATAGTTTTAGTCATGGTCTGGCAGTTTGAGTAATTTATGCGACCTACCCAAATGTCCTTTCTTTGGTATTGTTCGTCGAATCGTTGAGCTCCCTAAGTTTGAGTTGAGCTGCATGATTACTGACAAATGCGTGCACTGACTGGACGGGTCCACTCAATCTGTGTGGTTCTTTCCTCAAAAGACCATTTCAGACACCAATCTACATGGTCTCCACATGATCTCACCAAGATTATGTCTGGACTTTAAAAGAGACTGTGACCTCTGAGTTTGTTTCGGCCTTTCTTCTCAGAGTAGTCAGATAGGAAACGCCGACCTCATCTCGTTTTAAAAAAAAATATGATTGACGTGTAAAAGTGTTTGTTCAAACCTACTTACAGAAATAAAATCATTTATCATTTATCATTTATAGTTTCCTAATGAATCCTGACATCTTTAACTATTTATTTTATTTTATTGACCATATTATAGGATTTTTTCATATTGACAGTACCTATTTCAGACTATAAGCACTTGTGCTAAATGTTTGCATGCCTAATTTAAGGTAGAATGTATAAGGATCTATAATTATAAAAACACCTGCATTTTTTTTGTACATACTTTCTATGCAAATATTCAAATATTAAATTATTATTTATTATTTTTATTATTATTATATTTTAATATTTTTATATAGTATTCTATTCTATTCTATTCTAAAGTTGAAAATCTATTAAAGAAACTTGACAGATTATAATAGCTTGATGTGCTGACGTCTGTACCACATTATAAACATTCAAGCTCGTATGAAATTAATCAAGTTACATTTTGATCTTCAGGCTTATCTATGGTACAGTTCCCGCGCCGGTTCCTTAGTCGGTGTAGTGGAAAGTGTACGACGCCGCGGTCTGGAGGCCGGTCGGGCCGCCGCTAAGTTCGACGCGAAGGCGCCCTTACCGCTGGCTGCCTTATTGTTGAGGCCGCTGCATAGAGCGCTGCATTACCAGAGACTAGCTAATGGTACGTATTATCTCTTCAAATCTATCATCTATGGTTCATATTACATTGAAAATACTTCAGTTAATTCGACAAATTCGGTTAGACTGGAAGCTGACCCCAACATAGTTGTGGAAACAGGTTAAGCAGATGGTCTTGAGTTTATTGTGCATTATTAAAATGGTCACAATCTTGGCATAATTAGTAGTTTACTTAAAAAAAAAATCCTTAAAATACATTTTCATTTATATTGCAAATTCTGGTGTCTACTTATGGTTCTCTCTTCCACATTTATAAATATGTAAAATATTTATGAGATCTCACGACCTCTTATTCGCCGGAGGACGTCTTAACAGAATAAATGTTCTATTTATTCTTACGAACTCCTTATAGCGCATCATCAAATCACACTTTCCCACAGAATTATTCAACGCGACGCAAAGCGAATGTTCTGCGGCGGCATTAGAACTAGCGGAGCACGTGGCGTCGGAGGCGCGTGAACAACTGCAGCACGGGGAGAACCATGCGGCACTTTGTCAGCTACAGAGGGATATCGCAGGTCAGTACTTTTATAAACCATTCAATGTCAAAAACCGGGCAGTATTAATAAGTTTTTTATTCAAAGTACTTATCAGAAAAGAATTAGACCCGTATTGGTCTAAAGCCTACGAATAATAAAAGTCAAGAAATGTAACTCAAGCTCAAAAATGGCACCACGCAAATGTTTACCGCGGTGGGCGTTGCTGAAAAGGCCACTGCGCACCAGAACCAATCACGGCGCTTGCCGGAATACAACGCTTTATGCGAGCGCAGCTGATTGGCTTATTTGCGTGTGTGTTCTTTCGTTCGTATACTCGAAGTATTTTGTCAATTTAGTGAAGTTTGGAGCCGAATTTCTCGTTGATTTTCGTCAAAGTTACGCTTCCTGACTTTTTATTATTCGTAGTCTAAAGCATAGGTTCTCAACCTTATTTTTCCCACCACCAACTTAGAATTTTTTTTTTTTCGGTAAGTGAATTAAGTGAAAATTGGGGGGCTCTGGCCCCCCAATTTTTTTCCTTACCATCTGTCGCGAATCTGTAACAGCTATTGCCACGATTATATTTAACGGTGTAGTATTATACAGTCGTAAGATAGGATATATAATTTTATCTGGTTCTTCTACTGCCCTCTGAAAGGCTCAAACGATCAGTAGGGGGCGTTGTCGCCCACGTTGAGAATCTATGGTTTAGTTAGACTATAATTTTGAGCAATTTGTATGCAGATTATTTATTTATAATAAGCACACCAACAGTAGTCACTTACAAAAAATAAAATACTAATAAAAAACCGGTCAAGTGCGAGTCGGACTCGCGCACCGAGGGTTCCGTACAAATTTGTAGGTATTTAACTAAAAATTTACGGTTTTCGGATTTTTTCCTTTACTTGTGTTATATGACATTGCTTCTTGCCAAATTTCACGATTCTAGGTCAACAGAAAGTACCCTATAAATTTTGATTCCCTTGAGTATCTAAATATACGTTTTTTGCGGCATAAACGGCCGTATCTTTTTTTTTACGTTAACGTAGAAGTTTGATTTTTTCACAGCTTCAAGTTTTGAGTATACAGTTAATTTGAACTCAATAATTTTACGCGTTTCGGAGATAAAGGCTCTTGACAGACATACGGACAACAAAGTAGAGTGATCCTATAAGGGTTCCGTTTTTTTTCTTTTGAGGTACGGAACCCTAAAAAGTAGATACAATTGGCATATTAGAGAACTATGCACAATGCACATACAAGTTGTAAAGCAAATAATATCATATCTGTTGACAGGATATGATAAACTACTGGTAGCGGAGCGGGAGTTTATTAGAATGGGCTGCGTCTACAAGCATTCGTCGAGAGGATTACAGCAAAGAATGTTGTTCTTGGTATGTTATCTATATGTGTATGTCTGTTTCTGCCCCGTTGGTCTCGTGGTCGCAAGCGCGACTGCTGAGCTTGGGGTCCTGATTTCGATGGGGTCGGGCAAAGTGTTATTGAGTTTTTCCTTTAGGTATTTCTCAGTAACAGCCCGGAGTTTGTGAGTTGGTGGTGTGATACTCTCGTGCCTCGGAGCGCACGTGTCGCCGTTGGTCCTGCGCCTGATCTCTCTCCGCGAGTGTCGGGTCGCCCCCCCAGCGGACTATGACAGTGAGGGAAGAGGGAGTGCACCTGTGTCTGCGCGCACACGCCTGCACTATAATATCTCCTGCGTACCTGGCTAATCTCCGTTGAGATTGGCCACCGTGACCGAAATCGGGGGAAGCTATTATTATATGTAACGACAACTACATTAAATATTGACTACATAGGTATTATGATTTGTACTTTTATTTCAGTTTAGTGACGTGTTAGTGGTGACGTCGAAAGCTGGCTCAACGCAGTTCCGAGCGCACTCGGCGTTACCGCTCCATGCGTTGGAGTTGAAACCTTCGGAATTACCACATTCCTTCACACTTACCGGTAAATATGACAAATGTATTATTTAATTTGTAATGCGTACAAATGAGATACAAAAGTACTGGCCCACACTTCATAAAGTTTGAATGTGGAACTTGTTGCTGCAATAATGTTAATGGCTAAACATTTTGATGATGTATATCACCCTCAATAAAAAAAAAAAAACTTGAGACAAGACTTCTATACTTACTTGAATTTACTAAAATAATGACATACCATATTATTTGTATGCAGGCGAAGACATAAATCTACTCCTAAGCGCGACCAACGACTGGGAGTACTCGGGCTGGTACAACGCGCTGCAGACGACGATAGAGAACGCGCGCGACAAATACACCGATGTGGATGTAGAACTGACGCCTTATGAACAAGAGACTGGTATGTATTACTAAGTACAGCTGTACAAGGATCTAGAGGCGTGTGGTCAAAATCAGACCTAACGTTTACCGGTTTACCTGGCGATTACAGCGCCCTCTGTCTGTAACATCATTCGTGCTTATAGCTAGACAGATCTCGGCGATAAGCGTAAGTCCAGGGATGTGTGGCCGGCTTTAGGTTTCATCTCGATGAGTCTCTTGAACGCAAAGAATGTCGCAGTGAGTTTTGCGGTAGACATCAGAAAGAATTTCAGATTTTTCTCGTGAGAACTCTTCGATGATAATCGAGAGAGCCGGTTTTATTAGTGGACTTTGGATTGCCATCGTAGTGAAAGGATTAGCCAATCAGCGTCGATAACTCGTTGATTGCCCAGAGTGCGCCGAACGTATAGTGGTTCTGTAGGTATGTTGCTCGGGGAGGCTCCTTTCATGCACCCCGTGCGTACAGCTGATACAATCAAACGACCGCTGCGCCTTTTGCCTTGCTAGTGGGAAAGAAAACTGTCAAATTAGTGCCGCCTAGATGGCGCCGATAGAGTTCCTTGTTAAAAACCTGGCTTAGAGATGGCGCTCAATGGATTGTCTTATCGCCAATTGGTCGCTTTTCATTCAACATCAGTTTAATAAGTGAGTTACACTGAGCCTCATGTGGCGAAACTTACAGCAAACAACCCTATTGCGCCGCCATTCATGTGATTTTGCTAAAGTATAATGTTTCACAGGAGCTGTTATGTGATGAGCCCTTGTGTAATATTCGGTGTGTTTGCGCAGAGTCCCCGCAGGCGAGCGCGTGCGGCGCGGGCGGCGGGCTGGCGCACGTGTGCTGGCATCGCTTCACGTCACTCGACACGCAGCATCTACACCTCGCCATGAGGGTATGTAGCCAATAGTACCACTACTGCAGGCAAAACTTACTTGGAAGCCCCAAATGAACATAATACGCCAGCACATCAAGCTACTACAGGCTGACCAAATTTCTTTAATAGATTTCAACTTTATCGCTAAAGCATAAGATTCAAAGTTGATTGGGAAAATTTTACAGTTTCGGGTAGCTTGATGTGCTGGCGTCTGTACACTCACAGCCAAAATATTTTCTTCACCTCAAGGGTTATTTTTGTCTGCTCATTGCGCGGTATGATCTGCTTTACCGACTCAACATAATATTGAAATATTGCGAAAATTGCTGCAAATACGCCAAGTGCTATTAATGACGTGCATAAGTGTTATGACGGAAGGTACATTTAATCAAATCATATATTTATTTATCAATTGTGTTGTTAAAATCATGATTCATCGTACGAATTGAACGAAGTAACAAGTGTTACCGTTCGCTCCGTTTATAATTTGTTTCTTTCTAAAGTCTAATTATTAACTCTATTTTTAGTGTTATACGTAATTAAACACTAAATAAGTGCTGTGATTTAGTTTTTATAGTGAAATAACTAAGTTAAATAACATAAATCACTAACTTAAAACTAATCGTTACAAATCTATCAGTGCCTAGTTGACTAAAACGCTCAGACCTACCCGATATGCACACAAAATTTCATACAAATCGGTCCAGCCGTTTCGGTAACTAACACTGTGACACGAGAATTTTATATATTAGAAGATAAGCTTGCTAAGTTACCTAGTTGTCCGTACAAAAACATGCGCCGCCCGCGCATGCAGTGTCGTCTTGCGCTCGATAATGATTACGTAGTGTCGCTCAGTGTCCAACTCGTAACCTTTTTTTAATATTTTTGGGACAAAATACACATAAAATGGTGTAAAAATTATTGGAATCGTTACAGTTACTCATTCTGAACAAACTATATTCAGGTTTCGCATATACAAAAAATATTGTTTTATAACCTAGAGCTGACCCTAGCGATTTCAGATAATCGAAGAAATTTAGGATTACTATAGGTACCATCGAGGAAACTTACATCTGCCCAATTTGAAAATAAAATCCCGTGCATACGATGACGACATCTGTTAGCAAGCGTTACTATAACGGCCGAGCGCTGCGAACAAGAATAGCCCTTACGGTGAATAGATGTATGTTTCCTCGATGGTACATCACTACTCTTCGGTAGTGATGTACCATCGAGGAAACTAACCCTTACATAAGCGATGTTATGTAAATTTATTTCCAGACACAGTTATCCGGCTACTTACTGCGCAAGTTCAAGAAGTCTCCGGGCTGGCAGAAGCTTTGGGTTGTGTTCGCGGTGTCAACGTTGTTCTTCTATAAGAGCTGGCAGGACGAAACGCCACTGGCATCTCTTCCTTTATTAGGGTAAGTCGAATTGTTATATTACTTGCAACCCGTCTGCTTCTTACAATATCGAGATTATTGTGCTTTATCTAAGTTAAATATTAATTTGTCATACACGTAAATCTTCCATAATAATATCTCTAAATGATGGATTTTTCCAACGCCAGATAATTTTATCGGAAGATTCATTTTGAGTTTTTGACAGTTCTTCCATACAAAAACTGTCAGAAGTAAATTTTATTCCACGAATAAAAATTATCTGTCGATTAAAAAATCAGCCCTTAATTGCATAAAGATGTGTAGTTATTAAAATCTAAGCGGTGACACAGACTGACACGAAAAGGGACTTTGTTTTTACCCGACTACGGCGAAGCAAAAAGGAGGGTTATATACTTTGTACAAACTAGTTTTTTGGCAACATAGTTAAATGTGTTCTTTGTTTACAGGTACAGTGTGGGTGCGCCCACGTCGGAAGATAACATCGACAAAGACTTCGTGTTTAAACTCCAGTTCAAGAACCACGTTTACTTCTTCAGAGCAGACAGCCAGTATACCTTCAATAGGTATGTTTTATTTGTACATCTATCCACTACCCTATGTATATGATGTTAAGGTTTGTTTTTGTTACACTTTAATTGGAGGATAGGATTCTGCTGATCCGTTTTGACGAAGTTTTCCTGCATACAGGTGATAGCTAAACATAACTATATATAACATAACTATATAATTATACTTACACTTGTCTTACACTATTGGGTTATCTATCAATTTAAGATTGCTATATACAGGGGTATTTGTAAAACACCAGCAACCTTTTAAGAGGTCATTGTACTCATCATTATGAACAACTTTTACTATGGGACCAAACCAGAAATCGCGAAAAAAAATCAGCTGTTCCCTACATTTTGACGAGTTACACGAACATAAATGTAGGGAACAGCTGATTTTTTTTCGCGATTTCAGGTTTGGTCCTATAGTAAAAGTTGTTCATAATGATGAGTACAATGACCTTTTAAGAGGTTGCTGGTGTTTTACAAATAACCCTGTATATATAAAAAAAACAAGAAACTTCCAAAAACACCAACATAAGTTAATTGGTTGTTTGATTTTTTTTGCCACCATCTTCCTGGTTCCTACGAATTGAGAAGCTACTTTTTTACAAGTCGGTAAAACTCCTATCTCAGCATAGGAGCCTTTTTGACCTCGCACAGGTCTTTTTTTTTGGTTTATTTATTTTTTTGGTTGTAAATGGTGTGTGTAAATGGTCCTTTTTTATCTTTCAAAAGTTAAGTCATAGTATTTGTTTGCAGATGGACGGATGTTCTACGGACAGCGACAATGCGGCCTGAACACGATTGAAAACATAGACATCTAACTAGATAATTAGAAAATTAAATACTAAAGTATACAAAACACGAATCGATACAACATTAGTGCCATAGAATCATGGCCAGATATATTTTTGTACGAACTTTACGAAGTGAATCTTGCCTGTATTTTTATTGTGTGAATAGATCGCTTTAGTATTAGATCAAGACTGACGGATGTCAAAGACGTTGATGCGAAGTCATACATAATATTAGGTGGCTTAGGTAACTGGAGAAATATGGATGTTACAGACCTCTCTGCTTACCCTTTGGGTACGGACGTGATGTTATATTTATATAAACAAACAGTTTTCTATGTTTAAAGGTTTTTATGTGGACACAGCTTGTTATTTTGGCGGCCTATGTGTAACATATCGGTGCTCTCGTGAAAAGATGGCACGCTGTTTTAAAATTCAGACGTCTCTGTTTTTGAATAGAAGAAAAATCTTCATAAAAACAATTATTCACCAATTTGTGGCAAAGTTGTTGGTGAAAATTTTTGGAAGCAAAGATTTAAGTTAGTGGCAACCAACCAACTATAGTATACAGCATAATGATTAGGATCATTCAGCAGCTATTCTGCCGCTGTATGAAAAACGGTGAAAATCTGAGGAAACAGAATAAGGAAAAATAATTTTTCTTTTAATTATTTTCGCAGATTTGTTTACTGGTCACTTTTTATTTAATTACTACTTTGGCTATATTGGCGAGCAATGATCTCTGTATCATTTGTTTGATATTTTTGTGCCTATAACTAATAAAGTTTTAAATTCGGTACGCGTATTACTGTCTTGTCAGTTATAACGTGTCCATGTATAATATCTAAACGAAAACAACGAATATGCCGTCGCAACATTAGTAAAATGCAACTAAATTAAATTGCAACTAAATATCAATTGTCAACTGTCCCTGTTATCGTTTAAAATGATAGCAATATGTATTAAGACAATAATCGCAGTTTTTTTTATTGATACCTTAATTTTTTCCCTTATAATTTGACCCTATCGATTGGTGCCATAAAAATACAGGTGTTATTTTTTACCATTTGAGTTGGTTCAATTCCCGGATCAGGCAAGCGACTTTTCAAATAATGTTTATTAAATTTTGACAGATTTGCTTCGAGAAATAATTGATGGCATCAATATTTAGGGTACTTCCCTACTTTCAGGGCCCGATTTAACTTTCCGCCCTGTATAATATATTTATCTAAGATTTGTGATAAGTATACATCGGTTTAAAAATATGGACGTCACGCATTAGTTCGTAGGTATAGTAGTGGCCGTAAATATTGCACATTGCGTTTTAGAAACGTTCGGCTTTGTAGAGCGCCATCTCTGTCACTGAGTGACAGTCTCTTTCTAAAGCGCGATGTGTCTTATTAGGGCCCAAGTACCATGTGGCCGGTCCGAACATAGGCTCGCCGAACTTTCGCGCAAATCCTCTCACTCACACTCGCTTCACAAGGCAGAAAAGGCCGAAAAAATACACGTTATTATATGGAGACCCCCTTTAATTTGGAACTTTATTTTATTTTTATTTGTTATAGCGGCAATATAAATAGACACTCCATGTAAATTTCAACTGCCTACCTATTACGGTTCATGAGATACAGCCCGCTGATAGACAGACGGACGGACATTGGAGGCTTAGTAATAGGGTCCCGTTGACACCCTTTGGGTACAGAACCCTAAAAATGTTATATATTGCGCAGAGTTTGGACCAGCCTTGATTCATCGCCCGTACTCGTCTCTACTATGTATAGTTTCACTTTATGAAAGGAAACTGCTTGATATTTATAGATGTAAACACTACATTAGCCTTCTTTCAGAGAAAAGTCTTAAGTAAGCCTACTTATATTTTATTGAAGGATATTAGAAGATTATTGGATGAGTGGTAAGCAATAATTATTTGTACATAGGTCACGATCTACGAATAATAAAAGTGCAGAAATGTAACTCAAGCTCAAAAATGGCACCACACAAATGTTTACCGCGGTGGGCGTTGCCGAAAAGGCAACCGAACACCAGAACCAATCACGGCGCTTGCCGGGATACAACGCTTTACGCGAGCGAACTGATTGGCTTATTTGCATGTGTGTTCTTTCGTTCGAATACTCGATGTATTTTGTGTCAATGTAGTGAAGTTTGGAGCCGAATTTCTCATTGATTTTGTTCATAGTTACGCTTACTGACTTTTTATTATTCGTACACGATAGAAGAATGAATTTACCCTAAAAAATCCGCCAAATTAACAGGTCCCGGCGCGGTAAACGAGACACAATAGACTAGAATTATTTTCATGACGGCTATAGCCGTATGAAAGTGTTGATCCCTGAAAGTGTTAAAGCATTGGTTGTGTGCTTCCAAAAGACCGAAGATCGATGAGGGCTCTTCTTTTGCTTTAAAAAATTGGTCCTTAGGATCTCGACTTCCCCAAAATATTGGTCTTTTAGTCGTTAGAGTCGAGATTGCGGTGTGGTAAAGAATAATATGAGTACAGTTTATAAATAAGTAAGCAGCAGATATTGAGCTGCCGCGTTAAAAGGAACAGCCTTTTCATTATTTCATTGTAAAATAATTTGGTCGTGGTCAGTGGTCACTCGTTGAATTCTTAAGCGACGGTGGTGGGTCCAAAAGATTGAATTTTGTTGATAAAAACGTTAAGTCGCGACTAAAGTAGACTACTTTAAACGAATTAAAATCATTTCCAAAATGTTTGTCGGCTGTGTAGCATAGACTTTGATAAGCTATTAACAAATTCAAATAAGTACGGTCAGTGGTTGACTATAAGCAATAAAGCATCACAGGTAAATAATATACATCTAGTTAATGTTAGAATAATGAACGTACTTTATAAAGTAAATTAAATAAGCGCGGTTGATGCCTCATCTAACGTTGAAATGGTACAAACGATACAATGGGAGTGAATGAACTGTACGACTGAACGAATGATAACCGACTGAACGATTTAGACTAAAATAAAAACAATGAATGAAGCGCGAATGATACAAATCTGTATTGAAATCTCAAGGTTTTCATTTTCCCATTTTTATTGCAAAAATTTTTGTTAATACGTATTTTGGAATTCTAAAAGTTTTATTGTATTTTAAAATAATATGCATGATGTTATTTAAATTAATGAATTCATATTTCGAGTGCTATGTGTGAATATTCCCAAAGCTTTTATTTATAGATTTATTTATTAAGCAACAGTTAGCAACAGTCAGCAAGAATGGAGGAATATTTAATAATTTAATTCACGTTTTAGTAAACCAACAAGAAATCATGTTAAAAAAAATATCAAAATATTTTTCTGTATTCCTTTTTAATGATTATGTAAAATATAAAACATTATTCGAAATTATAATTGAATATAATTGAAATAAAAACATTCAAGTTCATTCGACGTTTTATTTCATAGATTCCATTTTAAAATATTTGTTCGAAATTACTTACATTTAATTTGGCTTTGGCAACACCGAAGTTTCTAGACAATAAAATAATCTACAGATATAAATATGTAGAATGTCAGATCTTAAACATTAAATACATTATTATAAATGTCTACTTAGTATACAGGGTGGAGGAACATCGACTCGCAAACTGAGACCATGAATTCGGCACATAATTCTTAGGCCGCTGCCTCGAATTTTGCGGGCAGCGGGGCGGCGGCGGCGGCGGCGCGGGCAACGCAGACCAGTTCTCGCAACCAGCGGGCAGATCGCGCGGCGCTATAGCGGCGTAGTGTTGTGTTTGTGGTTGTGTCGTCGAGATATTTGTTTTTATTCGCGAATGAAATGTCTGATCAACGGCGACAACATCTTCAACGCTCGATTTTATAATACCTACTATAGGGCAAAGCAAATAAAAGGCGAGTTTTTTAGAAATTACAATGAACAGAGGCAATGTCCCGACAAATTCTACGGCTACACCAGAATTAGTGTAGAAACTTTTGACTATATTCTTGAAGCTATCAAAGGCGTTTTAAAGTCTGAAATTAATCCAAAACTATACAGCATATACATATCTCCAGCAGAAAAATTATACTTGACGCTAAGGTAAGTATAACAATTTGCTCTTGCACTTCCGAGGACATTTCCATACGTCACAAAAATAAATAGCACAACACTGCAAAGCAGTTAGCAGACGCGCGAGCGGTCGCCGCTTGACTGGAGTGCACCGCTCGTTGCCCGCTCCCCCGCCGCTCCCGCGCCGCTGTGTTCGAGAACCGGTCCATTCAAATGTACGCATAAGATCCTGCCGCTCCCGCGCCGCCGCCGCCACCGCCCCGCTGCCCGCAAGATTCGAGGCAGAGGTCTAAGACCCCCAGCGAATATTTTTTTCGTCGGTTTTCAAAAAAAATGCTGTTTCATAGAAAATTGCAATACCTCCGCGGTCACAATGTAGGTAAAGAACAGTAACCGACCAATAATTTCACCGCAGGGGGGTTCAGAATAGTTAACTGAATGCAATACTTAAGGGGCAATTCTCGTAATTTTAAGAACGTTCACAGTCTTGAACTCAGTGTCAATCTGTCAAAAATATATCTAATTTTCCTACATTTTTGACAAGTTTTTGACATTTCTTTGTCGTCGTGATGAGACTGCGACTAGATACTGCGAAACGTTTTATATTACGAGAATTGGCCTGCGGGTTGCTCGTCGACGTCCCTGCCACCCTGGATGTGTTACTAAAAATGCTTTTTGAGATCATACAAAATCTTTGGCATTGTCTTTACTATACTGTAAGGTGGCACATTCAATTCCCTACCGTTATTAGAATTAAATTAAAATGCTGTCTGATTTCTTAAAGACTACTTTTATCCTAAAATATAGCAATCAGCCAAAACTGGTGGACTCTAGCGCCTTACAGAGAAACAGTTAATAAAATCTTTGACAAAGCATATAAAATTATAGGTATAAGGTGTTTCAAAATGAACCCAAACTTTAAGAGATGCTTTAGACCATCGAACTGAACAACTTTCACTATGGGACCAAATCTGAAGTCACGATAAAAAAGTCAGCTGTTTAAAAAAGTTCAATACCTAGGTACTTGACCAAAATGTATTAAACAACAGATTTTTTTTCGTGATTTCAGATTTGGTCCCATAGTGAAGTTCTTTAGTTCTATGGTCTAAAGCACCTCACCTCTTAAAGTTTGTAGGGTTCATTTTGAAATATCTTCTCCCATCCATTCCTTAATATGGTCACCATTTCTTAATATGGTCAGGCATAGCACACTTTGATAAATTCTACGATCATGCCACGAAATAAAGCTTTAAAACGTGAACTTTGACCAAACTACACTTCTACATAATTATGCTCGTGGTCGTCTGTAAGGCGTCTGTATTCCTTATTGAACTCCATGCCTGTATAACACTTGAGTCTCCGTTTGGTCCCACACCCGGAGTCCAAAAGGTTTTGTCTGATTATATAAAAATATCTTACATATTTACATCTTCAAACGCTTAGCGCTCTTAAATAAATAAGATTCCATAATAAAATAGGTAAACGGTACATTTTGTTCTTCCGCAATAAATAAAATCTATAATTAAATCGGAATTATCGGATGTACTAAGTTTAAATTGTCATAGACTAAAATAAATTATGTCATAGTATTATTTAGTAAAAATAAATAACTTCTAAAATATTCTCTATGTACAAAATACATTGATTAGGTCAATTTCTTGTTATTCATATAACATAAATAGATGCTAGAATTCACAAAATTTTTTACACAATTTGCGCATAATGTGACAGCCTCTACCTAACTTTTAATTAAAATATACAATTATAAACTTAATTAGCTGCACATCACAGTCATGTAAAGGTGCAAATTAAAAGTTAAACTACCTACTTATATTTCACATAACATATTCGCCTAATATAGCACGGGAAGACAAACCGACATGACCTTTAAGGAATTACGGGATAAAAGAAAGGATAGAAAAGTAGGTATGGCAACATTAACATGGCCTAACAGTAGCAAGATCATTCATCATTTTCCAACTTTTATTTCTAACCTATAACTGTCTTTCTTTTGGGTAAATCACCCCATATTCTGGCACACCTCTCTCTATTACCTTTTCCGGTAAGTAACAATAAAAGCAAGAAATGTCCTAAAAATTATAAAAGAACCATCACATTTCAGCTTACATCCTAGTCGAGACTGCATCTCCATTCTCTTTGCTCTCTCCATCCAACTGTTCTTTGCTGCGTTTTTCTTTATTCCTGCTTTTGAATATGGAAGCGTTGGTTATGGACCGAATGCGGAAGGAACCAGGTGTGCCGTTGCCTATGGAGTTACCGGACCCTTCGTGTTGCTGGTGCCTTATGTTCGGTGACCGGTCCCTAGGACGTGTTCTGGATGAGAAACTTGCTGCTTTTAGGCGAGCTCCTGTAATGGAAATTAGATATTGGGCGCAACGGTTATCAAGGAGTGGAGGTACAGGTGTGTGTATCTTTACTTAAATAAATGTAGGAATAATGTAGACAGCGGTTTGAGAGTAAGAACTCGTTTGCATATGGTGTTATTTCTGGCAAGTTGCGGAATACCAACCAGCATAGCTATTCACAAACATTCAATACGGTTCCGTGCCGGATAGAACGTCCATCAATGTTATCGAAGGAACGCTCTATAAACGCTCTTCACAGATAAGAAACGCAAAATGTTTACAGTTGAAATGGACAGCCGATGTTCTTCAAATCGCTATTCTTTTTCTTTCTTGCTTTAGACAAATCGGCGTCCCTAAAATGTGTCATTTTCGATTCAGAATAGTTGTGAATAGCTGTGCAGGTCCTCAATATCGTCGCTAGTTTGATTCTGCTGCCATTTTAAACCAATTACCGTAATTGCATTTTATTCAAGTAGCAACCACCGATTCAGCCATAAAGTAGGTTATCTTATAATCAAGACTGACTTCTAATTGCCGATTGCTATTTTGGGCTGAACTTTGAAAGTTTCTCGCATCGTAGCACTTAGGTATTTCTGTACCACATTATTGCTTGTTCTTATAATCACATACCTAGCCCCAGCTTGGGCTGCTTATCCTTAGGTGGCAGACAGTCGTGCGGCGCGAGGTGCGGGTGCCCGCCCGTGGGCGTGTGCGGCGCCGACAGCGACGACGGCGGCGCCGACGTGATGTCAGCGCGCCGCACCACCAGGCTGCTCGAGTGCGGCCGGATCGCGCCCAGTTCTAGCTCGTTACCAGTGGTTCTGTGTGGAATATGGAAGATCAGAAGACCAGCTCCCGTAATTAAAAACATTCAAAATGTAGTCGCAATCTCATCTCAGCGACAATCGAATGTCTAAAAATGTAGGGAAAGTAGAGGTTTTTTTGACCGATTGAGATTGAGGGGCCGTCTCCACGGGCGAGAAAATCGCGGCGATAGTCATGCGGTGCCATCAAATTATCGTCGCGATGTTATCGCCGTGTGGAGATTAATCATAGTTTCTATTGACTTTGACGGCACGACGATAATATCGCCGCGATTCTCTCGCTCGTGAAGACAGCCCCTAAGATGAGTTTGTGAACGTTGACGGGAATTACCCCTCAGATATTGGTATGGTAAGAAAGATTAAAATAAAGTTCCGAACAACGTGTGCCGAGTTAAAAAAAAGACAGCAGCAACATGCTTGAGCATTTTCTTTGAAGTTTTGAGTGAAAATATGAGCGAGCATGCTCAAGCACACGCCACAGGGAATTCTTTAATCTCTTTATCTTTTGCATGCTATTTTGATCTGTATTTTAGTTGTAATAGATAGACAGATAGTATATATAGGATAGTTCCCATCCTAGTCGAGAGTTTTGAGACTGCATCACCATTCTTATTGTCATTTAATTCACTTTAAGTACAAAAGTAGATAGATTTCGTTTTATGTTCGTTTTCGTAGGTTTCGTTTTTAAAAAAAGAAACGTAGAAAAAAAATCACACACGCACAAAGAAAGGTTAACACAAGTTAACAAAAAGACCATAATCTAAGTGTAAACTACCTTTTTTTTATCGTAATATGTATCTATAGGACTGTTTGGTTTTGCAGACCCACATTTTTATTTTAAGGAATTAATTGGGTATGTAAAGTTTTTTTCAGGTATTTTTTTTATATTTTTAATTTATAGATTTAGTTATTTTATGCAACTAATTTCAAAATTTTGGTTTTCTAAGCAGCCATTAATTTTAAATAAATTTTCTAAATTCTGCTTCAAAAGTAGACTGAAGAGTTCAATATCTATGCCACGTATAACACAGTAATAAAAATTCTAAATTTGACGTTTTTTGCTTGACATCAGAAACTTCAAGCATGACACTAGACAGTTTTAGAGGTGGGAATGATCGACATAATCGATTGAACATTTACTTAATACAGTTATTAATTTTGTATAGGGATAAGTGGAAGGAGGGAAGGGAGGCCTTTGCCCTGCAGTGGGACAGAAATGACTGATAATTAATAATTAAATTAAATAATAGGTATTATTAATATGTCACTATCAAAATCAAACCAATAACAAGTAGCTACAGTACCTAGTTATATTTGCAAGTTTGCAACACCATTTGTGGTTACAAAATAGTTCGAATGATTTTATACTTAATATATTATTATTTAAAGGGAATGCATTTTATTTAAGCTATCACTATAATGATTGACTAACGATAATTCAGAATTCGGGTTTTAGATTTTATGAGTGAATAGATTTTCAGTGTTTGATTTGAATCGATTCAAAGGCCGAAATTTTCGCACGACTGCATTACATACCTATATTATTATGGTCATCCCTATAGTTGACATTATATGACTTTAACTTTTTATCATATGATGAAAGGAGGCACCGAAAGTATTCTCAATCTGCTTACTTGTGACGTCATTTGGAGGTCAAATGAAAGTCAAGTGGTATTAAGTGTTTATGTTAAAATAAACTGCATCTTATAATTTTAAGCACTAAAAATAGAAAAATTAAGTTAAGAAACCTTAAATCTCGAAATGGTTTGGGAATCAGCGTAGGATTTTTTTTCTTTACATACCGAATTGATTGATATCGTTACTTACGTCCTCACATGCCGTGTCCGCGCTCGGCGCAGCTCAGACCGTCGTTGTGAACCACTCGGTGCAGTGTCCGCTCGACTCGTGCGCACGCTGCCGCCGCGTTTAGCTACAATATAACAACACAATGGCCCCGATTCTGTTGTTCACAAACTAAACTAAATTTAAGTTCAGTGCCTCTTTTTCTTTCTATTTCAATATGAAAAGGACAGACGATAGATATTAGTTTAGTCCCGTCAAATTAGATAATCCATAGACAACAAGACGTGATAAAAAATGGGCTACTTAAAATACGTCAATTTACGTCAGGCGCTGACTAATTTGACAGGACTAAACTAATATTTATCTCCTATCCTTTTCATAATGAAACAGAAAGAAAAACATGCACTGAACTTAAATTTAGTTTAGTTTGTGAACAACAGAATCGGGGCCAATATTATGTAACAATACAGTTTTGTAGTCGAATCCTTTGTAAGTATCTGATACGTTCTACGGAATACCAGAAAGTGTACATTTTGGTCCTTCGAGTCGGATCCATCATCTTTTGTACTTACGCACAGCCGGGGTATCGACCGGCGTGTAGATGCGCTTGCGCGCTTGCAGCATGGTGTAGACGAGCGCGGCCAGCGAGCGCGGCGGCGCGGGCGCCGAGGGCCGCGCGGGCGCGGGCGGCGCCGCCCCGCGCGCGCGCACCACCCACCACGTCTCCATGCGGCCCTTGCCCTTTACTTCTACGTTGCCGCGACGGTCGAGAGCGTAGCCGCGGAGTTCTAATAGCTGTATGATAAGATTTCCTACTATTATGTAACTGAATTACACACATCAAAAGTGTCTAGGGATCAACATATATTTTTGCAATAACTTTTCTCCTGATTGATATTAATTAAAATTTTCTTTAAGGATTCATCAAATAAAGTGTTTTCGTTTGTCACAGTAACGATAAACCAAGTCACCTTTGCATTAATAAAGAAATTTGCCATTTTCCTAATAAAGGGATTTTTGACATTTGAACCACTAACACAAAAGTTCGAAAAAAAGACTGAAATAACAGTTTTCTCTAAAATTTTATTGGGTAACTTAAACAATTAATAATCCGTGTTTCTACCGCGAACACTAACAACACAAGAACATCGGTTTGGCATACTCAAAATGAGTTCATCCAAATCACGCTGTGGAATGGCCGCCCATGTTCGTTGCAACAACAAAAAAAGGTCTTCTTGCGACTGGATACCCTCCATATTCGGCAGAGCTCTTCTCTGTAGCATATCCCATGCATGCTCAATCGGGTTCAAGTCTGGCGACTGAGCAGGCCAGGGCAGGACATTGATGTTAGCTGCGGCGAGAGTCTGTCTTACAACTCTTGCGGTGTGCGGTCGTGCATTATCATGCATTAACTGAAATAAGGGACCGATTTGCACTTGTAGAGGAACGATGACGTCTGATACAATCGTCTCAGCATAAATTTGAGCGTTGAGGTTGCCTCTGATCCAAATCAACTCAGTTCTTCCGCCGATCCAAATACCCGCCCATACCATGATGGTTCCACCACTATAAGGATGGACTTCCTGGCAGGATTTTAATCGCTGTTGGCGTCCAGGGGTTCTCCAGTGTCGTATACGTCTTGTATCCGGTCTCATACCAAAACGAGACTCATCAGAAAAGCACACGAAACGCCATTGTTCTTCTGCCCAATTTCTGTGTTCAAGAGCCCATTGATATCGAATCCTACGATTGTGCATTGCTATAGGTGGTACCCGTAGCGGTCTTCGGGAATGAAGGTTCACTTCATGCAAGCGGTTTCTGACTGTTTGGTCGCTAATTAAGTTCCCTGAAGAGTGATGAAGCCTCACGGCTAACATCATGGCGGTTATTGTTGGAGCTCTTCGAGTTAAGATTTGAATGTATCGGTCTTGTCTCCGTGTGGTGCAGCGATACCGTCCTCCATGGCGCTCAGCCACGGTACCAGTGCTTCGGTAACGTGTCCAAAGTCGACTGATAACACTCTGACTTGTATTCAGAGCTAAAGCCACAGTACGTTGCCGGGAACCAGCTTCTATCATTCCCACGGCTCTGAGCATTTCTTCCCTGCTTAAATGACGTCGCCGCTCCTTAATAACGTTGGTTTTAATCAGTAGTAGGGAAACAGTAGTAGTAACACTAATAATGTCTTCAATGCGTTGTATGTTTTTATAGGGAAAATATTGACAGCTGATTTTCATCTTTTACTCGAATTTGATTCACAGTTCCTGATTCAAATTATGAAATGCACCAAAAAGGATCCATATAAATTTATAAAATCATAAATTTATTACAAAGCCACATCTCAATCTCAAGAAATCCGCATAAAAATGCTTGATCCCTAGACACTTTTGATGTGTGTATTTTGTAAATGGACCAGATTTTTTTGTGTCTGTAGCACCATAGGCTTTAACCTTTTGAACCCCAGAGTATAAACGTATCGCCGTACCCCTGACGCCAGGCCACTTTTTCTGTCAAATGACCTTCATAAAAATAAAAACACACAAAAGTAATGATTAAATTGTTTATTTCATTATGGTGCGGCGTGTATTTTGTCATAATTTGTGACGTTGGCGTTCAGAGTAAGATTTCGTTTGTCACGTATATGCATCGTATATGTGACGATAGCGTTCGAAAGGTTAAAGCCACGCCGCAGGTCTGCCACTACATGGATTATTCACGAATCCCAAACAAGAGAACATGAAAAAAAAAAAAACACTAAGTATAGACGAAAAGCTAACCTGCTTAGTATACTTGGTGACTTGTATCTTGTCCATGTCACCGGTGGTTTCCATGCGGGACGCTTCGTTGACAGTGTCCCCCCAGATGTCGTACACCGGCTTGCGAGCGCCGATCACACCGCCCACGAGAGGACCGCAACTTATTCCTGATAAACAAAACATAATTATGAAATAACGTCAAAGTGAAAGACTTGGCTTTCAGTTTAACGTTATTTCATAATTCCTAATCAGTTCGACTAAACTGAAATCGTTAAACGGCAAAATTATCCGAAAGTGCATTCAAATAACAAATGTAGGTTAAGATTTGCAGAAGAAGCAAACAAATTCCTTTGGGTAAAGTGGCCTTCTAATCCTCCTATAACCAGAAAAGACATAAAGAAAAGATAAGTACAGAATTAATAAAAACAACGCTCACCTACTCTTAGCCGGAATTTGTAAAAGCTATGCTTGCTGATGTCTTCTAGCGCTTCTCTTAAAGCGAAGGCGTAGTCTACCAGCGCGCACAAGTGTTCACAGTTGTCCTCTCCCGTCTACAGAAAGAAATGAAGATGGTATTATTCGTGGATGATGACAGAAGTAGTAATTTTTCATTTGTTGGATCATCTTGCAAAGTCATAAGGTTAAGGTTACCAAGCCTTAAATACAGACATTGGTAGGTACCAGACACGAGCTGACCGAGCACCTTTGGAATTGTCATCAGCATAGCTATTCACAACCACTGGATACGCTTCCCTACCGTATCGAACATCAATCAATGTTATCGTAGGAGTCCTCTAAACGCTGTTCACAAATCCAAAACCCGAAAATTTTGTCATCAAATTGACGACCGCTATTCTTCGGACAGCTATCTGCTGTTGGGGACAAGGCTAATCAGGTTATCGAAATACGTTATTTTCGATGCGGTAGCCTGTGGGATGGTTGTGAATGTAGGAGCAGTTTATTTTAGAAAAAAGTGACTCTCGTTTTTTTAACTTAAATAATAGATTTGAGACCATCTCTAAGAAAAACTTACTTTGTTGTGGTTCGGATTAAGTCCTGAAGCAGCCATGTAGGTCGCCGCGATTGTCTTGATCTTCTCAATGCTTTTGAATCGCTGCTGCATCAGTAACTTGTCAAAATCAACTGTAAATAACAATACAAAATTAAAATTAGCGATCACAGAAACATTTGCCGTGCAGTGTCGAGAACCAAGTTGACAAGTAGGTAACTTTCCTTTAAGTATAAGTAACAAAAAAGTTGGATTTCTTCAAGAATCAATACATAGTCCAAAATTATTCATCGATTTTAAACCACTTTAGATAAAAGCGTTTGCCAGAAGCGATAAAGAGAGAAGCGAAAAGAGAGTGTAAAAAATTGTCATTTCGTAGAATAGTACATTACCTACGCGGCCAAAATGTATGGAACAACTAATATTATTTTTGATAACCGAGGAAAAATTTCTGCGCTAGAGCCATACGCTGAATTCATTTACAGTTTGCGCACTGGTTACGATATTGGTCTGCCATGATACGTGATTTGTATGCTAGAAAATGACTGATTCTATTCTAACACAATCCAGGAAGAATAAGCAGGATTATATATGTTTTCGGTTGGTACATTACAAATGATCTCGTTGAGCACGCGCATGCACTCGACCGCCTTCTCCTCCGAGTAGAATTCGTCAAAGTTCGGGATACCCGCAAACATCACGCCGACCTCGTCGCGCCATTGAGAGTACAGCTCCTGAAAATTATAAAAGTATTACAATTTTTGTTGAAGATGATCTACAATGACTGCCAAAGATCGAGAAAAGATAGCGACAAATCAATGGAAGCCCAAAAATATCCCGAATTTTGAAAGTCCGATATATTAACTGCAGCAATCAATCAATCATGTTGACTTATGATTTTTAAACAGATTTATTTGAATAATCTTTCAGAAAGCATTTTCGTGGTCCTAAGATTCACATACACGATCAAACAGAAGGCATTGCCATAATCATTAAAAATTAATATTAGTAGCACACTTTTCTTTTACTTACGTCAGGACACCAATCTTTACTAAGAAAGTGAATTACGACGTGGTCCGGCAGTATATGCTTTAACAGATGTCTGTTCGTCTTCTGCGTGTCCTCCATCTCGTCCAGGTCTGTCTCCGCCTGCAGCTTCCAGATGAAGTCCAGGCGTGACGTCACTTCCACCAGCCGCCCGTGATATATCACCACTACCAGGAATACAGCCATCAGAATCAGCATTTGCACGTAGGCTGGGAGTGTGCTGGAAAACGAGTTTATTTTCAGAAATGTACGTATTCAAAATAACCTAAAATAAAAATACAGGGTCCATTTAGATTAGCTAGCGAAGTTCCGCAGTCGTGATAAATAAATATTTTAAACACGATAAAAAAAAAATATTTGATGGTATATTTTTGGGGTCAACGATTACAGGCAGTGTAGTTACTTGAAATATCAGTTTAAAAATCAGATATTTTTTTGTAAACTTCACAGACGTACCCTTCAAAACGAAGCCGAGCCAGAACGCTTAAATGAACAATGAGATTACAATATGCATAATACTCACGTGTTCGTACTTGTGTTATAGTTCTTATAGTTATAGTAAACTAGCAGTAGGATGCAGTACATCATGACGTTGACGGTCGCCAGCAGCGTCTTGATCAGATAATACAACTTGAGCACTGAGGTGAGCGCGACCAAGCATAGCACCCACGTGAACACCACGTATTCTGGGCGATAGCATTCGTCTGGAAAAGAAAGAAAAATGAAATATGGCGGCGAAAGCTAAAATTACATGGGAAAGGATACCAAGTGTGCTTATTTTAAAATAATACTGAAGAAGACGTAAGAATAGTAGTTTAAAGAAGAGGTGAAAAATCTATTGCTGAATCGAAAACTATTTTTGTTAAATGCTAGAAATAAACACTGGATTTCGATGAAAAATAGCAGAAACGAACTAACCTGGATCACTGAGTTCAGTGTTAATGACGGCTTCTGTAGTGTTGCATGTTACATTGGAGGCATTCGCGACTTGCAGAGATTTAGGAATAAAAGACGGTGGACACACGTAGAGTTTTATCGTGCTGCAACGAAGCATACATTTTAACGTTAAGTTTGCTTGCCAATCTATCTTTTATAAAGTTGTAAGGCATATCATCTTAAGATGTATTAGTTAGGTAACAATAACTGGGTATAGAAAATCATGGTATTAATAATAATCATCATCATCATCTGCCTAGCCTTTCCCAACTATGTTGGGGTCGGCTTCCAGTCTAACCGGATGCAGCTGAATACAAGTATTTATTTTTTTTATTTTTTTATTTTACCCAACTTCTTATTCAGACATGAAGTTATATAGTTATATCTGTGATGATATTAACCTCCACAACACCTAGATAACGCAAGAGCAACTATTTCCCGTGTCAAAAATCGCACCAGCTTACGTACAAAAATCGTAACTCGTCACTTTCGCGCTCAGTCCTGAGTACTGCTGGCTGGAAAGATTGCCTGTTGATACATAGCAGGTAGTAAAAAAAATGGCACGCTTGGTTTTCATACAGATTGTGATACTTGCGTTATCTAGGTCTATCTATATTATGAATATTATCGACTTATAATGTTTGGATTTAGGCTCGTGCCGTCTATATTAGAAGAGGCCTTTGCTCTGCAGGGGTCATTAATAGGCTGGCACTATTATTATTCTTAGCCAAGATTTGTCACCGTATAAAACTGAATTGGGTATGTAAAGTTTTTTTCAGGTATTTTTTTTATATTTTTAATTTATAGATTTAGTTATTTTATGCAACTAATTTCAAAATTTTGGTTTTCTAAGCAGTCATTAATTTTAAATAAATTTTCTAAATTCTGTTTCAAAAGTAGGCTGAAGAGTTCAATATCTATGCCACGTATAACACAATAATAAAAATCCTAAATTTGACGTTTTTTGCTTGACATCAGAAACTTCAAGCATGACACTAGACAGTTTTAGAGGTGGGAATGATCGACATAATCGATTGAACATTTATTTAATACAGTTATTAATGTTGTATAGGGATAAGTGGAAGGAGGGAAGGGAGGCCTTTGCCCTGCAGTGGGACAGAAATGACTAATAATAAATAATTAAATTAAATAATAGGTATTATTAATATGTCACTATCAAAATCAAACCAATAACAAGCAGCTACAGTACCTAGTTATATTTGCAAGTTTCCAACACCATATTTTGTGGTTACAAAATAGTTCGAATGATTTTATACTTAATATTATAATTTAAAGGGAATGCATTTTATTTAAGCTATCATTATAATGATCGATTAACAATAATTCAGAATTCGGGATTTAGATTTTTTGTGTGAATAGATTTTCAATGTTTGATTTGAATCGATTCAAAGGCCGAAATTTTCGCACGACTGCATTACATATAGTTATTATTATGGTCATCCCTATACTTGACATTATATGACTTTAACTTTTTATCATATGATGAGAGGAGGCACCGAAAGTATTCTCAATCTGCTTACTTGTGACGTCATTTGGAGGTCAAATGAAAGTCAAGTGGTATTAAGTGTTTATGTTAAAATAAACTCCATCTTATAATTTTAAGCGCTAAAAATAGAAAAATTAAGTTAAGAAACCTTAAATCTCGAAATGGTTTTGGAATCAGCGTAGGATTTTTTTTCTTTACATACCGAATTGCACATTGCTAAATGTTTGTTTTGTATGTAAATGATTTTGCTAGCGTGATAAACATTTATTACAGCCTGTGTTCCTGTAATATCATATTCATTCTATTATAGTCTGGCGACTAGATTATCACATTTCATCATCATCATTTCAGCAGAAAGACGTCCACTGCTGGACATAGCACCAAGCACCTCCACTTCGACCGGTTTTGTGCTTCTCGCATCCAGCGGGTTCCTGCGGCCTTCACAAGGTCGTCGGTCCACCTTGTGGAAGGCCTTCCAACGTTACGTCTTCCGCACATTTAAATTAATTTAACACACACATATTACGTATTTTAAACATACACATTTAAAATAATTAATAACAATTAACATTCTGGTCGTAGGGCCGTTTTCGTTTTAGTGTTTAACAACTGTAAACTTAATTTGTGACTATTTGGTAACAATTAATGCCGTAAAGTTAGCCTTATTTTCAAGGGTGATTTATTTCGTGACAATTTTTACGCCATTTATTTTGTTTGAAATATTCAGTTTTCTTAACAATTTGTAATAATCGCTGTACTACTTATTTAAAGTAATAATCTAATCGCCAATCTGTATGACCCGTATTACAGAACGTCACTCAATACTCAAGCATTACTTAAAACTAGATTCAAGCCATTTGATTGGTTGAAACTAGTTTTAAGTAATGCTTGAATATTGAGTGACGTTCTGTGTAATACGGGCCTATAACTTTGAGCAGTGTGTTGAACGATACTTTACCTGGATAAAGACATAGCAGTAATAAAACAGCAGATGTGTATATTCCTGATCATTCTCGTCGAGCTGAGGTACGCAGAGATCTTGGAGAGGCGCGGCAGGATCCCGGGGAACTCCTCCAGCATCACCAGCACGAAGGAGAGGGTGAAGGGCACCGTCATCGACATCAGGATTATTACGAGGTAGGGGCAACTGTAGCGGGAGAAGTTAAATGTAAAAATTATTGGTGCTAATCAATACTAGGCTTGAAAAACTTTGAAACTTTCATCAACTAGCTCTTCCCCGCGACTTCTACTAGGATCCAGGATGAAAAGTAGCCTATGTCCTTCACCAGGTCATGTTCTACACATGTGCCAAATTTTATACAAATCCGTTCAGCCGTTTTAGCGTGAATGCGTAACAAACAAACTTACTTTCACATTTATAATATTAGTTAGGATACTTCACTAAAAAGTTAAGTATCCTAACTAATATTATAAATGTGAAAGTAAGTTCAAATTCTAAACGGAAAAAAAGGGTTAAAAGGGTCAAATTCTAAACACTATAAAATAAATAAAAAAAAGATTTGATGTTTTTTTTTTGGGGTTCAGCAACTGCTGGATGTTTTGTTACTTGAAGTATGAGTTGAGAAAATCTATTTTCTTTACTTTCGTCGCGTTGAGATATCATCAACATCGTCTGTGAAGTTTACACAGTAAAAAGCTGATTTTTAAACTAATATTTCAAGTGCTTCACTGACTACGGTCGGTGGCCCCACAAAAGAAATCGTCAAATTAATTTAATTTTTGTGTTATCGTGTTTTAGATATCAATACCTAACACGTCTGCGGAGTTTCGCTAGCTAATTTAAATTGACCCCGTATATGATTGAAGTGATCAAAGATTTAACTCTTAATATTCCGATCCTCCCAGTTTCTCGATATTGAGGATAACATTCGGTAAAAGGCTACGAATAATAAAAGTCAAGAAATGTAACTCAAGTTCAAAAATGGCACCACGCATATGTTTGCCGCGGTGGGCGTTGCCGAAAAGGCCACCGCGCACCAGAACCAATCACGGCGCTTGCCGGAGTACATCGCTTTACGCGAGCGCAGCTGATTGGCTTATTTGCATGTGTGTGTGTGTGAGTTCTTTCGTTCGAATACTCGAGGTATTTCGTCAATGTAGTGAAGTTTGGAGCCCAATTTCTCGTTGATTTTTTTCATAGTTACGCTTCCTGACTTTTTATTATTCGCAGGTAAAAAGTATAATAGCTTGATTCTTAGTGGCTCTCTTTGCATTTCGATACAGGCCTATGCCCAAAACGACGAGTGGTGACGAATGAGAAATGAAGTCATAATTGTCTCAATTGAAAGTAAAGGCTTGTTAACCTTAAAAATGATCTTACTTGTAATGCACCAAAGACTGCACAGCGACTATGAATACCCACAACACCAGGCAACACATGACGTTCGATTTGAAGGTCCTCTCATCGAGTTCGCAGAACCTCTCCTCCAGTGAGGGACGACGGAACCGCAGCGACCAGCCGTGCATGTTGCTGACTCGCATGCGACGGTTAGACTTGACTTCGATCGAGTGGTTTATTATGTCGTAGTCCTGCAAGAAAGCCATTGAAATTGTTTTGTGTCGAGATAGTGGCAAACTGAAGTAAAGAGTTATTTTAAGCACATTAACGATCATCATCTGTCTAGTCTTTTTTTAACTATGTTGTGGTCGGCTTCCAGTCTAACCGGATGCAGCTGAATACCAGTATTTTTCATGGAGCGACTGCCTATCTGACCTCCACAACCCAGTTACTGGGTAATACGATACCCCTTGGTAAGACTGGTTGTCAGACTTTCGGGCTTCTAACTACCCGTAACGACTGTCAAAGACCCACAAATGACAGCCGGGACCAACGGCTTAACGTGCTTTCTCGGTATGTAAAGATGGTCACCCATCCACAGACGATGATCGATCGACCTGTGTGGCTGTTATTATTTAGCCACGGGCCCCTCAAACACATTAACGATAATTAGTATAAATTAGAAAGAGGCCGTGAGTTTTATACAACATTCGGGAATCATTACAATATACAGGGACAAATTAAATTACATGCGAAACTCTGCAGACGTGATGGGTATCGATATCTAAACATAATAAAACAAAAAATAAATAATTTGATGATGTTTTTATGGGGTCATCGACCGCTGCTAGTTTATTTTATTTACTTCACATCTGCGGAGTTTCGCTAGCTAATTTAATTTGACCCTGTATATTCTATACTTATATAAGAGTTACATTACAATGACTTACTTACATGGCTTTACATAAAAAAAATTATCGTGAATGTGCTCTTTTATAAATACAGTCAGCTTCAAAAAGATGTACACTTTCACGATTCATTAAATCATCTACAAATGGTTCCATTACACTGTATAATTAAAATGTGTAATAGTTTTTTTTTATGTAGCAATACAATGGTACATCTTCTTGAGGCTAATTGTACTTAAGTCTGTCAGTCTCAAGATTGCGTGACTTAAACTATTGGCTTTATTGAAAATCTCAACGATAATTTCCTTTCTAAAATCGAATGAAATATGGTCTTATTCTATAGAATCGTTAGTAGGTGTCGCTAAGTTTATATTCTGTTTATATATCACCTCAACATCGGAGAGTGGCGGCACGTCGTCAATTTCCGGATCTTGTTTAGGATCCTCGAGGTTTGTGCGACACGCGCGTTTTAGACTTGCTGTATCGCTTGAGTAGTACTGCAATAAATGTTAGAATTATCTTATATTTCCACTGTGTTCATTATTTTTCTGGTTAGCTGATAAAGTTTTTTTTTATCATCATTTGGTATCCATACCAACTTTGCGAAATGTCTCCAATTAATTTAATTGGACCTTGTACAGACGCCAGCACATTAAGCTACTACAATCTGTCAAATTTCTTTAATAGATTTTCAAGTTTATCGCTGAAGCATAAGGTTCAAAGTTGATTGGAAAAAAATACAGTTTCGGGTAGCTTGATGTGCTGGCGTCAGTACATATTTCAAATAGTTACTTGTAGATAGTTTTTTTTTCTTGCATAACCACCACCTATATAGTTGTCTCATCTTACATACTTGTCTTACATTTTGGAAGGGCATCTCAGGCGTCCAGTCGGCCGTCATCTCGTCTTCGATGGTGCTGCTGGGGCGACGAGGCGTCGCCTCCCAGTTTGTTTGTGGTGCTTGTGGGACACTGTTGGCATACGAAACTAGCAGTTAAAATTATGTTCGTGTAACGTTAAAAGGATGCTCCGCCAAACCTGAGCTGTTGAGAGGGATCGAGAGGTTCTATGGACAGTTGTTCACGTCAATAAGTAATTCCGTTACGAATCTGGCAAACGACCCAAGAGCTAGATTGACCCGACACTATACCGAAGACATTCCCGACGTCAGCTTGTACGAGAGTAAGATGGTTCTGAAGCAGCTTAAAAACAACAAGTCGCTGCAAGACAAGGGTCATGTCAAATACCCATGAAACACCAACTCTCATGAAGATCGGAGACGCTGCACTCGAAATTGTGGACGAGTAAGTTTACACGCGGCCATCCGCGTGTATACATACTTCAAGCACATAAATGTACAGAGGCGGACTTAATGCCATATACATTTTCTACCAGTCAACCTTTGGGTGATGCAGAGACAAACGGTGATAGATTCAATCATGAAAATTGAGGAATAAATATTTTAAATATAAAGATAAACATAAATCTATTAAAACTATAAATATAATATATACATAATTACATAAGAATATAAGCACAAATAAATATACATAAAAATAAATAAGACAATCAATGAGAAAATGTTACCGACAGGCTTATTTTTAATCACTTGTAAGGGATGCGATCGATGATAGTGCACTTGTCAAGAAGTAACAAGTTACGCATTAATATAATATCATATATTCATATCTAGCTCACCTGGTCCTAGACCTGTGTCTCGTCCTCCGCGGCTGCTCGGTGCTCTTGATAAGGTATGTGATAGGGTTGTGTTCCCGAAGGTAAGGGTCACGGGTTCCACCATCTCCAGGCTCCACTTCAAAGGCACCGTTTAAGCACTCCAGCGTGGAAGACGATATGTGTACGCGACTGGAAAGTATATAATATGATAAGTATATATAAGCGTATAATGAGTACATGTAAAAATCTGTTCATCATTTGCCTAGCCTTTTCCCAACTATATTGGGGTTGGCTTCCAGTCTAACCGGATGCAGTTGAATATCAGTATTTTACATGGAGCGACTGCCTATCTGACCTCCACAACCCAGTTACTGGGTAATACGATACCCCTTGGTAAGACGGGCTGCCAGACTTTCGGGCTTCTAAATACCCGTAACGACTGTCAAGGATCCACGAATGACAGCCGGGAACAACGGCTTAACGTGCTTTCCGAGGCACGGAAGGGTCTGGATATGTAAAGATGGTCACCCATTCACAGACCTGATCGGTCGACACCTGTGTGGCTGTTATTATTTATTTAGCCACGGGACCCTCATATGTAAAAAAATCTGTTATGAATGAAAAAAAGATGCAAGTTGAAAAAAAAATCTTAAATTATCTGGAAAAAAGATTAATAAAACCTTATTTCTGTAGTATGCTACCAATTCGATTCATAGGTTTATTGTGTACAGTTTGCGCTGATATTAACGGTTATATGTGATTTTAATTTTTACCCTGGCAATCCACCACTCTCCATGTGATTGGCGAGGGTAACATCGTGTGACCACAGGTCAAACTGCCACTTCAGTAGACCAAGCACTCCGCAAAGGACTTTACCGCTGTGGATACCGATGCGCATGTCCAAATCCACCTGAACACAGAACAATAGGAGGTTTTAGGTTAGTATTCTTTTAGATATAGTTATAAAATCGTATCGTTGTGACTCGAAAGACCAATGTCAGCCGAACAGAAGGCCAATTCTCGTAATTTAAAACGTTCAAAATCTAGTCGCAGTCTCATCTCGGCGGCGGCGACAAACAAATGTCAAAAACCTGTCAAAATGTAGGGAAATTCGAGGTTTTTTTGACAGATTGAGACTGAGATCAGACTGTGAACGTTCTTACAATTACGAGAGCTGCCCCTCAGGTTTCGGAGCTCCGTTTAAAATAATTATTTCACAATAATATTTAAGTTTAAAGAACAATCAATAATTATTTTTATTTTTGCGAGCAGTAGTGGCCTTGTGGTAACGGACGCGATTTACGGAGTCGTAGGTCGTAGGTTTGAACCCAGACTGGCGCTTTACTTTGTGTAAATTATTTCATCACCACTGCTCTCAAAACGGTGAAGGAAAACATCGTGAAGAAACCGGCATGTCCTAGAACCAAAAATTCTAGAACATGTGACATCTACCAACCCGCACTGGGCCCGCGTGGTGGATTACTAGCCCACTCCCTTTCACAGAGAGGAGGTCTGTGTTCCAGCAGTAGGGACATTGCCGTAAAGTAGTAAGCATCACTTTTGTAACTATTTTTAACAGACTTCAAAAAGAAGGAGGTTATCAATTCGACTGTGTTTTGTTTTTTTTTTTGTATGTTTGTTACACGATTTCTCCGGCAATTTTAAATCGTTTTTTTTTTAATGGTTTGGTTTGGCCTCGGGGTGGTCCAATATAAATTTCATTAGCTTTGCTTGGGTAGTTTTTGAGGTAGCTTCAGTAATACGTATTTTTGCCACTTAGTTTATATTGATGATGTTATAATCACTTCTTGTCACTGATACCTACTTAGCAGGTAGTGTTATACGGATTTGTTCGGGGTAAGTGCAACTTAAAATTGAAAAATAAAAACTTTTTTACAAAAAAAAAAAAACAACCGACTTCCAAAAAATACACCACAAAGTGAAAAATAACTTTAATTTCGGATGTCGGTGGCAAACAGCGAAAATAAACCCAACGACACCGACTTCCGAAATTAAAGTTATTTTTCACTTTGCGGTGTATTTTTTGGAAGTCGGTTGTTTTTTTTTGTAGAAAAGTTTTTTCTGTTTTTTTCTTGTCTGTTTATACAATTATGCGTGTACATAAATGGTAAAAAAAATACATTATAGGCTGATTATGTAATAATTATTTTTACGTTTAGATTTTTTTTATTGTTTTGAAGAGAGACTTTAAGAACATAGTCTAGGGTTATGTGTGTACCTGCGCATTGTATCGCACATCGCGGATGGCTCGTATCATGTGTAGCCCCATGTTGACGCAGCAGTGCGCGTGGTCCTCCCGCCGCTCCGGCAGACCGCTCACGCAGAAGTAGCAGTCACCCAGTAACTTGATGCGGAGGCAATGATTTTCCTATGGAATAATTATGACTATTTTACAATTGATTTATAGGCACCAACAATATTAACATGACCACCAACCATATTGCGTAAAACAAAATTTAGGCTATAATGAAAATAATACAACATGGGGGCCTCTGCAGCCGAACTAGGTGGAACACTTATATCTCAGCCATACCTCTCTGATGAATATTTATTAATATACATAAAGTATCTTTTTATCAAAATAGGGAACACATAAATGAGTTGCAGTGTGGACGGGAGTAAGTAAGTCGGTGTTTGTATGTGTGCGTGTGCACGTGAGTGTGAATGGGTGTGTGTATTACTATAACGCCACATGCGAACAGCGCGTCATACTGACGTCACAAAATCCTGCATCTCGCAAGCAGAGTTTACCGCGCAACTAGCATACATACAACGGCCAGACACAACACCCGTCTGGTCGGAGGATCCTCCCTTTTCTATGAAGGTTGAGTGAACTTTACACCCTGTTCCTCACATCTCTATATATATATGTTGAGGAGGCAGTAAAAGGCACTTCTGTTTAAGATGTAAAATTGCTTAAAGGAAACCCAGATTAGTTTTGTATATGATCCATTTGGAAAAAAAAAAGGAAGCAGGTTGAGTTGTGTAATCGAGAAGAGGATTAAAGAGGTTTTTATATGCAGATAATGTAATAAAAACGACTAGAAATAAGTCTCACCGATGCCAACCTGTCGAAGCGCGCAAACAGTTCATTCAGCAGTTTCACCAACGCTTGTGCACTGCATTTGCTTGATAGTTCTGAAATTAAGGTCAATTCTCGTCAAACATATAGGAGTACCAGTAGACCTTGTACAGAAGTTCTCAACAAAAATAAACACCTATTACAATATCACTAAACTCTCTGTTGACTTACCAGTGAACCCTTTGATGTCAGCATACAATATCGACACGTCATGATGCTGCTGTATGTACAAGTTGTTGAACTGCTGCTCTTGAAACTCTCCCTTCACTTTGTTCACATGACTGTAGATTTCTTTCGCGAGAAAGTCTGGTATCACTATATATTACGAAAAGATATATTAGTCAAGTCAACCCTCCTCTTTGATTCAGAAAATACAGGCTGAAATTGAATAGGTGCGCTAAATTAAAATATCTAATTCAACGTGTTATAAAGAAAAGTTACATGTCATTAAGCAAAGGGATGCACATACGTGCGCATAGGCAATCGATTGGCAACGTCGTCGCGCGCCCTTTTTTTTGTAGGAACGGTCAATTTAGGTAAATGACTGCTATTTCAACGCGTTGCCAACTTGCTTCATGTTGTGAACTCTGCGATAAATGGATTGCTTATCGAACGCGCGCTAAAATTGGTAGGTACTTTAGTTTTCTTATTTTTTTGACAGATTATGATATTAGTTACTATTTTTTACAGGAACGCCGATAATTCGTGTTTACTTGAAGGCAATAACTTAGTTTGCTCTATCTATATAAGACGATAATAACAAGATTTTTACAAGAATTTAGATTTGGAAAATGATAATTTATAATGATTATGTAACAGTTACTGCACCTCCTATTTCGAATTGACGCAAGTTTTCAATTTCATTCTGTTTATGTATACAAGTTGTACTTAAAATATGAAATCGCGAAAAAAAAACAGCGTTTCCCTACACTTTATCGAGTTATGTTAACATTAAGAGGGGTAGGTAACTTAAGTCCATAAGAGGTTTTTAGTAGAAGATAGAAATCCAGATTGAAAAAAGTTTATTGATTTTCATTATGGTTGTCTAAATGTCGAACCTTTAGAATTGAAGTGGCTAAACTAAAAATTAGAAAATGACTTTGATACATTGTATAAAATTCATTTTCATTCTTAAAAAGGAATTCTCTTAAAATTTTTAGTTAAGCCACTTCAATTCTATAGGTGCGATATGTTTGATATATCTAGCCTTTTTGGACACCATCTCTTTTTAAAAAAAAAAACCACCATGCAACCTCAAACTAAATGTCAAGATCGGGACTTCTCAGTAAGGCTTTATAGCGCATTTAAAAATTTCTCACCGCTCTGAAACAGTTTCCACTGCCGTGCACACTCTCTTGTGGTCCTTTCTCTTGTGACCATCGATCTTCTAGTCTCCAGAAACGCCTTCCTCTGTCCCCAATCAGCCAAGGACTTGGCATACATTCCCGCAAAGTTAACCGCTACGTAGAGTAACGTGTTAGCGATTAGGAGACGAAGACTGCACGTGTAGGACTGAAAGAAAGTGTTTATTAGCTTACCATCTTGGTAAACAAAATGTTGTAAATCTAAGGCAGAAAGAAAGAAATGTTTGACTTGTTTTAATAATTTTTTGACGAGTAATAAGATGAAAGGGTGTATTAAAGAGCAAAAAGTGTTCATAGTAAGCGTTTTAATACAATTTTTAACTTCTTAATAGCTCATTTATACAGTAAGGTAGAAAACTAATTATTCATACAATTAAAAGCTATGCAGCAGCAGTAAAACAAAACTAGACTAAAACTGAAAAAATAGCCTAATATTGATAAACATTTATTAAGCTGTACAACTCACACACATATCAGAAAACTGCAATAACGAAATAATCATTATTATTTTTATACTTTCTGTATATACAGGGTGTCCCTGGAAGTATGGATCAAATCGAATAGGGGCGTGGGCAAGGTCATTTCCAAACTTTTCGATCCTGAGAATGATTGATGATTGAGAATTATTTTACGGTTCAAAAGTTGTGACCAATTTTTTTCAATCGTTTCGCATAGTGCTCAAAGAAAAATCATTAAAAAAACTATCAGGGCTGTCTAAAAAACTTAAATTGACAGTTCCTGGTAGTTTTTTTAAATGATTTTGTTTTTTGAGCACTATGCAAAGTGATTGAAAATAACAAAAGTTGGTCATAACTTTTGCACCGTAAAAAAATTCACCAACATTCTCAAGATCAAAAAGTTTGGAAATGACCTTGCCCACGCCCCTATTTGATTTGATCCATACTTCCAGGGACATCCTGTATATACATATACGTTGCATACGTTTACGTTGGTCACGATTCATGAATAGTTTTAATTCTAAATATTAGATAAAATTATTATCTAAAGCTACGTTGAAATGTGTCCACCGAATAAGATACCATGTCATAATGATTCTGACCCAAGAGACTTAGGAATCGATTTTATAACAAGGGCCACAATACAAAATACATAAATTAAGTAACAATTAATTATTAACACAGATGTAAACTTACATTAATATTACAGTTAACAGCTTTCTTGGCCTCCTCCATGCGTTCCTTAATGACCACAGCTGTGGCCAGCACATGTGCCAGAAAGGACAGCAGACCGATCACGATGCACCAGATCAGGGATAGGGGCAACATCGCGTATGGTACAAACACTATGAACAGCATGTACCATACTTGGTTCTCGGAGTCTTGAAAGCCGATACCTTGGCCGCTTAGACCTTAAGAGATGGAAAAGTTTTGGAGTGAAATGGTGTGTTATAACTAATAAAAAAGTTCTTAAGGGGGAAGCTCGCGAAGAACAAATTTTCTTACGTTTTTTGCAATTTGCAGATGTCAGGTGGTATGTTGAACAAAATATAATTGATATTTCATGGAAATAGTCATTCAATAAGCCCCTTACTAATAAAAGTTATACAGGGTGAAATTGAAAACATGCGACAAAGCGAAATGGGAGATTGTACTCATCATCATGAAAAACTTTTACTATGGAATCAAACCTAAAATCGTGAAAATAAAATCAGCTGTTTCCTAGATTTATATTCGTTTATCTCGTCAAAATGTAGGGAACAGCTGTTTTTTTTTTCCAATTGCAGCTTTGGTCCCTTAGTAAAAGTTGTTCATAATGATGAGTACAATCTCCCATTTCGGTTTGTCGCATGTTTTCAATATCACCCTGTATAGCGTCTGTACAGTTACACGACACTTTCTCTTCTTCTTTCGTAAGTCAAATTACTGACGACTGAAAGAGAGAAATCGTTGTGCAACTATTCATCTGATAATACGTTTATTAGTAAGGGGTAAGATTATATGAACTTAGAGGGTTGTATTGATGATTTTAATGATTATATTAATTCTGTAAATACATACTTGTTACGGTCGCGAATCATATTTTGTTCAACATACAACCTGCCATGGAAATATATTCTTCCTAAAATAAACAAAGAAATACCTGACATTGACCTGGGGAGCTATTCTCTAAGGATTCAGCCTTACGGACAGCGCTGTCGCAACTGTCAAACCCACCGCGACAGCGCTGCGACAGCGCTGCCCGCAAGGCTGTATCCTTAGAGAATAGCATGGCTGAAGGCCAATTCTCGTAATTTAAAACGTTCAAAATCTAGTCGCAGTCTCATCTCAGCAATAAACAAATGTCAAAAACTTGTCAAAATGTATGGAAATTTAAGGTGTTTTTGACAGATTGAGACTGAGATCAGACTGCGAATGTTCTTAAAAATTACGAGAATTGCCCCTCTGAAAATTGCAAAACTTTAAAAAAGATTTCGCGAGCTTCCCTGGTGCTTCCCCTTAACGTACATTATTATTTTGAGGTCAAAAGAATTTATATTATAAAGTTTTTTCCTAAAATGTGGTATGGCCTTGATTCTGCCACAAACTTATGTCATGATGAAATTTTGGTAAGTTGTTGTGTGCGCGCCGGAGAAGTTTCCTAACAAAAAAAAAAGAAAAAGGCATTGCGACGCTTGCTGGACATTAGCCAGTTTGAATAAAATCAAAATCTTTTATGACTGAAGTTAAATCAGATAAACTTTCTCAAAAAATATTTACAATGCAGCTAAATTTTTGGTCTTATGAGCCCTTTATCAAAATTACCCCTCTTAAACAAATACTATAGCACTACAATTCGCCTATAGCTAAAGCTGTTAATGTATTTTTGATTGTTTGTTACCATACCTTGAGCGATGAGGAGTATCCACGTGGCAGCTGCCGCCCAGTGCAGATAATTGTTGGCAAAGCATCGCCACCAGCCCAGGAGGCACACCCCTACGTTCAGCCAGGAGAAGGCCACTGTCCACGCTATCTGGTATGGACTCGGTGATGCTACTGAAGAACATAATGTAGACGTGAATATTGCTTATGTATTTTTTTTATAAATGGTATCTCGCAGGTCAACCTAGGAGATTGTCGTCTGCTTAACCGTGCTTGTCTGTGGGTGCCTCAATAAATTAAGGCCTCCGAGGAAATGCGGTGGGAGAGACTTTTGAAAAAGCCTAAGTAAAAATCATAATTAGAGGTTTGGCTATCGCCTTTTTTCTCCTCAAATATTGGACCAATTTAAAAGATATTTCATAAACTGAATAAGAAGCATATATACAGTGTCCCTATATTTTTGTTTTTTCATTAATAGTTGTACACTAGGCCTCTGTTGACAGCGGTTTAAATCGGAAATTTGAGCAATATTTGAGGGTTCTAGTGCTTATTAAAATAATATATCATCACACATCACAAGTAGTTAATATTTATTATTCTGTAAAAAATCATTGTTTTTTGGTCATTAACCAGAAAGAAAACAGGCGAGAGTGTTTCTATGGAGTAAAGACCACCCGCATTTCCTCTTAAGAAACTTAAAAACTAAGCGATTACACGCTAAGGGCCCACTGTGGGGTCCGGACCTCGGCTTAGGGCATCGCTGCACGAGGACAGTAAATGATAGGCTGGATCAGATTAAGCTTATATACCCTACCCTAAGGCAGACTGGTAGAAAATGCCCAAGGCATTAAGTCCGCCTTTGTACAGTTTTCTTACTTGTGCATAAAGTTTTAATAAATAAATAAATAATACTCTTCTTTATATTGAATCAGTAAATGCAGGCTGACAGTGGTGATAGATGTTACCCCCACGACAGCAAAATAACAAGTATGAAAACTACAAGTACTTATGAAAATTACAAGTAAAAAAAATACAAGTATGAAAATTACAAGTATAAATTACAAGTATGAAAATTACAAGTATAAATTACAAGTATGAAAATTACAAGTATAAATTGCAAGTATGAAAATTACAAGTATAAATTGCAAGTATGAAAATTACAAGTATAAATTACAAGTATGAAAATTACAAGCATAAATTACAAGTATGAAAATTACAAGCATAAATTACAAGTAGGAAAATTACAAGTATAAATTACAAATATGAATATGAACATAGGCTAACGGACTTTTGACTATAATCACCGTTCATTATCTCAAGACAGACTGAGTTAGAAATGACTATGCAAGCATAGCAGCCTATAATGTTCCCACTGCTGAGACACAGGCCTCCTCTCTATGAGAGGGAGTGGGCCGTAATCCACCACGCGGGCCCAGTGCGGGTTGGTAGATGTCACATGTCTTCGAATTTTTGGTTCTAGGACATGCCGGTTACCTCACGGTGTTTTCTTTCACTTTTTTATGAGTAGTGGTGAATTAATAATTTACACAAAATAAAGCGCCTGTCTGTGTTTGAACCTACGATCACTGGCGCATCACTACTCTACTTCCCTATTAGGCGTCGTGTCGGTTTAAAGAGCTCAAAAATATTAAAATTTACTTACCTTCTAAGTTTGTGACTGTATAAATTATTGCTAGACATATCTGAAACAAGGAAAATATAAAACGTTACAAAATTAAGACTTGTTAAAGTACAGAGGCCAGCACATCAAGCTACCACAATCTGTCAAAGGAGATGTTCCAAAATGTATGGAGCCTGGGCCAGGTCCTTGTACACTGTACTTAAAAATAGGGAAATTCATTTAGAACAGTTCTCAACTGTCCAATTGCTTTAAAATAGCTTGGTTTTCTGGTAAACAGAAGAAATTACACTTGAAATTGCAACACAAAAAACAACCCGTCATGGCGGTAAGCTGTCATTTTGATTGATTAATGACGTATGACATGTTTTTGTTTATTTCGACGCTAGACGAAAGTGACAGAAGTGACACTGTTGTGACAACTGACAGTTCTCTTTTAAACAACAGAGTAACTAAATCTGTGAGACGCCATGTTGAAAGTCGATAAAATTAATTGATAAATATCAGTTCACTACCACAACAGTACAGATTTAATTGAATTATCTGTATTTTTTCCGAATTTTACGGATTTTTCTCTTTTTTTTTTAGATACTGTACATAGACCTGGCCAATTTTGAAACATCTCCTTTTCCCAATTGAATAACCTTATGTCTTTGTAGTAAAGTTGAAAATCTATCATTGAAATCTGACAGATTGGGGTAGCTTGATGTGCCTGCTGTGCTGTGATCAAGTCGGTATCATCAGTAAGTAATCAGTCATCAGTAAGTAGTCTTACAACTTGTTTAAGTACTCATTTAGACAAAGTTTCTATGTCATGTATTTTTCACTCACATTAATTATATTTTCGTTTTGTGTTTGTATCAAGGGACCATAGGTTCCTTTTTATGATAAGGCTATTGATTTTTTAAGATATTGTACACCTCAAAAATGACCTAACCTTTTACCAATTATGTTGAGGTCGGCTTCCAGTCTAATGCAGCTGAATACCAGTATTTTATATGGAGCGACTGCCTATTTGACCTCTACAACTCAGTGTATGGGTAATACGATATTCCTTGGTAAGACTGGTTGTCAGACTTTCGGGCTTCTGACGACCCGTAACGACTGTCAAAGATCTACTACGAATGACAGCCGGGATCAACAGCTTAATGTATTTTCCGAGGCACGGAGGGGTCTCGGTTTTATAAAGATGGTCACCCATCCATGGACCAACCGCGGCAAGCGTAGCTTAACCTGATCGATCGACTCGTGCGGCTGTTATTAATTAGCCACGAGCCCCTTCAAGATAAGATATTCTACGCCTACAAATACTAATTAGAATGTTAGCAACTCACCTTAAGTGCTAAATCAACCACGTTGACCATAATGAGTGACTTCTGTCGCTGCCTTCGCGAATATCTTTGGTATGATAACTCTACTGCTTTATTCTGCAACAAAAACAAAATGTTCAGTTTATGGTGAATGCTTCAGGAAGCCCGCGAAATTCGAATTTTCTTACGTTTTTTGCAATTTGCAATTATGTTATTGGGTTGAATGTTGATCAAAATTTGATTCAAGGCCGTAACGAGTATGTGTTTACAGAATTATAATCATTAAAGTTATCATTACGACTCTATAAGACCATGTAATCATAACTACGATAGTTCCATGATGTTACCTGCACCCTAATTGCGAAACACACTCGATCTCAATTTGAATAATTTTGAAGCATATTGCTAATCCATTGCTTCACATGTTCGAAAAATGTGTCTGCTCAACAATGTAAAAAACGCAATGAACGTTGTTGATCTGTCAAAATGAAACCCATTGCTATTAATATTGTGTTACGCAATTACCCCGCAGGCCTTAAAGAGTTGTATTGATGACTTTAATGATTATAATTCTGTTAATACATCCTTTTACAGCCGCGAATCAAATTTGGAACACCATATAAGCTAATACTGCACCCTAATTGCGTAACACACTATTACTCTCAATTTGAATCATTTTGAAGCATATTGCTAATCCATTGCTCCATTTACGTTCGAAAAGTGTGTCTGCTCGACAACGTAAATAACGCAATGAATATTGTTAAACTGTCAAAATGAAACCGATTGCTACTGATAGTGTGTTACGCAATTACCCTGCTGATTTGCAAATTGCAATAAACGTAAGAAAATTTCGATTTCGCAGGCTACCTGGAGCATCCACCTCAATAGAAACATCATCATTCTCCAGCACTTATCCCATTTTATTTATGGTCGGCGCAACATGACCTTTTCTTCCATACTTCACTATTGGTCGTCATCTCGGTAGTCACCCTCTTTCTAACCATATCATCATTCACACAGTCCATCCATCGTTTCTTTGGACTTTCCCTACTCTTATAGCCATCGACATTCATACTGAACTTTTATCACGACATTTTCCTCATTTCTCCGTATCACATACCCATGCCATGACAACCGATTTCCACCTTTTAAGTTACCGGTGCCACTTTAACACTTCCTTTTATGTACTAATTTCTTATTCTGTCCATTCGTGTAATACAATTACACACCGTTTCTGGAACAATTACCAAAGCAGCAATTTTAATTAGCTAACAAATTATTAAGCATAATTTTATTATGTCAATTGCTTTTGGTACCGGACTGAATTGTCAACAGCCGGCAGCTAATCAGAGGGGCAATTTTCTCGTAATTTTTAGAACGTTCACAGTCTGATCTTAGTCTCAATCTGTCAAAAATACTTCTAATTTCCCTACATTTTGACATTTGTTTGTCGCTGAGATGAGACTGCGACTAGATTTTGAACGTTTTAAATTACGAGAATTGGCCTTCTGGGGCCCAAGTCTGCTATTTTTATAAATTCGTCATTCCAACACGATTCTATTGTCATTTTGCTAAAAGTTCGTAATCTGCTAAATTCATAATGGTCGATCATTGGTCGGTCAATGGTCTGAGAAAAACTATGTTAGATTTCATTTAATATGTATTTTTACATATTACGTATTAGTGTTTGCAATCTGAAGTAGTAAGAAGTTCGTAAATAGCAATAAACATTACATTTATTCATTTGATAATGGCGTCATTATGACTTTCCAATGGTCAACCACTGACACTCCATTGAAAGAAATGGCATAAAATTGTAATCTCGTACATAATGACAAATGAATAAATGTAATGTTTATTGCTATTTACGAACTTCTTACTACTTCAGATTGCAAACACTAATACGTAATATGTAAAAATATATATTAGTTAAATGAAATCTAGCATGAAATTTAGTAGTTTTTCTGAGACCATTGACCGACCAATTGTCGACCATTATGAATTTAGCAGATTACGAACTTTAACAAAATGACAATGGGATCGTGTTGGAATGACGAATTTATAAAAATAGCAGACTTGGGCGCCAGGTCACTTGACATGAATTTAATTTGACACGTGGTTTTTTCGATAATGACACCGGGTGTAAGTGACTTTCATGTGAAGCCCGTTGAAAAGAAAATTGTTAACGTTTTCTGGCCGATTTACGAAATATCCCCGAAAGAAAATATCTTCTGGGCCATTTGTAAATATGTAGACGCTAGGTGACCTACATATGTCGGTTTCTGAAAAGTGTCTGTCTATTTATTTTTTATACTTCACTGAGAATTTTCTACAGAAAACTTGTTTATAGGAGGTAAATATATTTGTGTAGGTACTCACCTTAAAACTATTTGTGATAGATGGACAGTATATTCCTCTGTAGTATCGAGGTTTCCTGAGCATGCCTTCTGTTTCCACTGCAACAGAAAATATTATGACGCATTCAAAATTGAGGAATAACTTGATAATCTCCTTGTTGAACCATCTATTAGGTCCTTACCTATGAAATTGCCTTTTTACATAGAAAAAATCAATTTTTTTTCAAGAAAATTTTATATTTCATTAATTTTCGTATTGGCCATTAGTGAAGATACACTTTTGCCATTTTAGTGGAAGTTCGTTGATGCCTCTACCGGCTGCGTTTTTCACCTATTACTTAAAAAAAATCTTAAATTCACTGACAGGCAATGCACAGCCCACACCACTAGGTCTGAAAGCATGCAATTTTGCACTAGAGTTCCTTTAACGGTGAGCACTAAGGAATGAGTTTTAGAAATTCATTTCTTAAAGGGGTTAAATAGGGGATCAGAGTTTTTATAGAAGTTGTCATTTTTGCCGATGAAAAACCCATTAAGCACATGGTATGTTATAAAAAAAATATCATAAGACATGTCTATTGAGTAATAAAGACTCCAGCAATTCTCATTTTACATTCAAAACGATATCTATGATAACGATAAGTATTTATGTAACTATTTAAACAAATTTTATCATAGACAAATTAAGGAATCGCAAAGTTCGTAGCAATGCTACGGCGTAGCAGTATCGTAGCGCGTAGATCGCTACGGATAACAATGTATAGTGTAGTAGAGACACAATTAGTTTTGTCCACAATTCGAATTCGATTAGTTTCAAACAATTGCGGGAACGGTTCGACTAAAGTTTAATATCACAATTATTATGAACTTGGGAATTTCGGGAGTTAGCTCCTGTGGTTGTTATGGGATTACTCCCCTATCAAAGTTTTGGCAAACTGTTGTATCTAAATTAGAACCGATTCAGATTTAAATATTCAACTAATCTTAATTGAGGGGGATGCGCTAAGGTCGCGCACGAAATTCAAATATTCTTACGTTTTTTTTTGCAATTTGTAGGTCAGTATCAGTTTGTAAGTTGATTCAAATATGATTCGCGACCCTAACATAATATGACTTTACAGAATTAATAATCATTAAAATCATCAATACAACTCTCTCAGTACATATAATCCTATTGATTGATATTTCATGGCCTACGAATATAGTTATTCGTAGTTCATGGCTATGTAAGCAACTAGCGTTAGAACTTTTTCTTATAGACTTTTTATAGAATGTCAAATACTTTTTTTCTTTTAGCCGTCAAATTGATGTGCACTTTTTTATCGATCTGTCATCGTCGTGGAAAACCCAATATGTTATATTTTTTTGTTATTAAAGTTTGTTTATTCGTTATAATCCGCCATTTTCTTTCACTTTGAGCCTATTAAGACCATTACAATAGTTTAATATGAACTTAGAGAGCTGTATTGATGATTTTGTAAAGTCATATTTTTTATCCCTATTGAATGACTATTTCAGACAGTTTATACTGGTTTAAGGGATAGAGTCTATAATAATTGTGCATATGCACAATTATATTACTAGGTTTAGCCTGTATATTATGAGTTTTGTGTGTGTGTTTATTAGAATGCGAATTATGGAAGTCAACCGTAAAAATGTGAATTCTACTATCCTAAAATTTTATTTAATAGATATATATTACAAGCAGGAAGTCTTGTAATATATATCTATTAAATAAAATTTTCGTGTTACAATGTTAGTTACCATACTGCTCCGAAACGGCTTGACCGATTTTTATGAAATTTTATATGCATATTCAGTATGTCTGAGAATCGGCCAACATCTATTTTTTTTTGCAAAACGACGTTTTGCGGGGTCAGCTAGTAATATTATAAATGTGAAAGTTTGTGAGGATGGATGAATGGATGTTTGTTACTCTTTCACGGAAAAACGAATTTGGATGAAATTTTGCACAAAGATAGTTTATAATCAGGATTAACACATAGGATACTTTTTATCCCGACATCCCCACGGGATCGAAACCTATGCGGGTAAAACCGCGGGGCACTGCTAGTTATAATATGATTGTTTAGTTCTAATAAAACTCACCTGGATCCTCTTGAAATGGATTACTACTGCGTTGGGAAACTCTGTCATCGCTGATGGGGCGCTGTCAAAAATATTGATTTATTAGTACCTACTTATTTTATACCACACAATTTTATTGTTCTATTAATCTATCTATATTTAAACTATTAATAAAGCAGAAGAGTTTGTTTGTTTTTTGTATATTTGTTTGTTTGAACGCTATAATCTCTGGAAGTAACAGTTAGATTTAAAAAAATGTATTTGCATTTGATAGCTCGATTGGCTTGGACCCTTAACAGCCAAACCAAAACCAAAAAAAGATCAGAAAAAACGCTGAGTGAAAACGAAGTATTAGCGCGGGTAGGCGATGCGATGCGATGGGGTGGGTCGGTGGGTGGAACAAACAATTTCACACGGACGAAGTAGAAGCTAGTAAAATAATAAAAGGCAGTACCTATTTGGGTCCCTCCCACATGATAAAATATACTGACAATTAACTGACATCAATTGCCAAGGTAATTAATAATATCAACTTTATCCATTAATACGCTTGCGGTCAGTGCCTGACATTGTACATAATTGGCTTGTCCCGAATTCATATACAGGTTGGGCAAAAAATCGTGGATCAAACGAAACAAAACGATAGCTGGGGTTATTTGCATTAAAAAAAAACAAAAATTCAAAAAAAAAAATTCTAAAATGATTTATCAGTATCGGCACTTTTTTCAATATCTAAAAGATAGAAAGAGAAAGTCTCACGAAAAATTATTTGGAACTTTAGAACCTTACTGTAAATACTCAAATTGTCATAACTTTTAAGAAGATCAAGTTAGGGCACTGCCACAGAGATTTTATTTACTGCAAATAACCCCAACTGTCGCCCTGTTTCGTTTGATCCACGATTTTTTGCCCACCCTGTTTAAAATATGGTACTTAAAGTCAGGGAATTGATTTAATTTGACTACTGTGGTTATTATACAACATAATCCCGGAACCGCCAAACATCCCAATTAGAATATTATGTTATAATCATGCTGGTCCTGCTCCATAGGACTATCTAGCTAGAGTGTAGACAAAATCAAACTGGTTGCTAATTTAATTGTATTTTTTTATGATAATGATTTTTACATTCTGTGACTACTGACACTCACAAACTTGTTAAAATTTTAGGAAAATCATTTACTTTTGCAATATTTGTAAATATGAGCACCATGCGTCTATCACATAATTGATTTACCCACAGAACAGATAAAAGAGATAATTTCCTGTCATTGCTTTATTTTTAATTCTTTTTACCTTTTCTGGTTGAGTAATTTTATTCTAGGTGCATCGTCTTCACATATAATTATATAATGGATGTATACAAAATCTTGTAAAATATTTTAAAAGAGTAACGGTGGAGTTTCTTGCCCATTCTTCTTTATTCGAAACTACCTTTTGGAAGGGGCGACTAGAATAAAATCAAAATTTAAATGTTGATGTTCAAAAGTGCCTTTTAAGTAAAATACAAACCTACATAATTTGTTGTTTGTGTGTTTGTTTCTTTTGTTGTTTGTTGTATAATACATACCTACATAATTTGTTTATAATTATGAATAAAACGTTGATGTTTTAATAAATTAGTTATACTGATTAGGGGAGAAAATTGTAGTCACATTACAAATTTTACACGCACACAGTCGCATACGTATAAGGATTTAGCGTTGAAAGTACTACATCCATTTTAGTTTTTTTTGACTGTACAACGAAAGTGTGGATGTAATTTATATAGTTTTAATTATTTTTGGGATAAAATTTGCCTAAAAAAAATAACAGAAATCGATTTATAACAAACTACTTTTATAATGTGCATTAATTCAGTTACACATCGCACACCTAGATCTAAACAGAGATTAACTAAAAAAAAACACTTTTTTCAGAAAAGATGAAAACTGATTACTGTCTCCCTGTGCACCGAAGGAGTTTTCTGTATTGATCAATACTTTTTAAAATGCAGATAGTAGAAGATGTTATAAGAATCTTGTGTTTTAATCGTGTAGTGAGTTAAGGAATTCGATGATACGCATAACTCAAAAATTGAGATTTACGAGTTAGCTCTCTTTAGATCTAGGTGTGCGACATTGTATATTCAAATCACAACTGCTATTCTTTGACAGTTGTATGAAACAGCAGTACACGGAAAATTGTCGTAGTGTGTTAATTTGATAAATAATTAATTTCTTTGTCTGTACCGATATCTAGTATGTGGTAATGGTACCCGATTGAGTTACGAGCGCGTGCTTTCACCGGCTAATGGGATGAAATTAATTATTATGATAATGTAAATGGAAGCGCTCTGAAATAGTAGCAGAAGGTTATCGAATACAATTTAATAGTAACAGTAGGTTATCGAATACAATTTGACTTGACAGGTTTCTAGGTGGAAGATCAGGGCGTGAGGTTCTTCCGTTGAGATGAGAAGATTTTTTAGCGAGACGGGTGATAGTGGCTGCCAGGCGGCAAATTGAATTAGCTAGCGAAACTCCATAGACATGATGGGTATCAATATCTCAGTAAACATGATAAAACCAAAAAATAACAATTATATATACTACATTTTTTCGGAATCAACCCATCACGTCTGTGGAGTTTTGCTAACTAATTCAATTTGACCCTATTTACGCAGATTTCTCTGTAAAATCCTCTTACACTATGCAGCATTGTCTAACGTTAGTAGTATCAGCATATGCTAGTAGTACGCTAGCAGTCTACGTATTTCTCATGTAGCCGTATAAGGGTAATTACATACCGAAGATGCCTCAATACGATACCTCGCGGTCTCGGTTTAGCTCGCTACCTCGATGTCACTTCCACGTAAAATAAATGTATGCTAATAGACACGCATTCTCATGCCGGGCATCGAGGTAAACCCCCAAGCAGCCCGCGGTGTATCACAGTGAGGTATCCTTCAATCAATCAATCAATCAAAAGTAATTTATTCAAATTAGGCTGAGAATCAGCACTTTTCGAACGTCAAAATTGCAAAAGATATCCCTCAAAACGCCCTTCACCACTTCCTAGTGCTTTCGCTGGGGAGAAAAAGTGGCGCAACAAACTTCCCAGCAGCACAGCTGTCTGTTCATTTAAAAATACTTGATTGTATACAATACTAGATTATGTAGTAAATAACATTTTATGACACAGAATATTCAATTAAATTATTTGCCATTTGTCAGCTAGCCACGCAGATTATACCAAAAAATACAGTAAAAACTATACTCAAACAAAAAAAAAAAAAATCGAAATGCATTCGGCATTCGGCATGTGCGTGCGTGTTTATTTGCGACCTCGAGGCTCGAGGTAGCGAGCCAACCCGCGGCCGCAAGGTACCGCAGTGAGATATGTAATTAATTACCCTTGACTCTCCGAATGAAGATGATAAGCAACAATGAGAAGTGTATACCTGGTCATCAGGTGCAGAGCAGCTGGCGCCATCCCCCGGCTGCCTCTCCCCCTCGGGGGCCTGTGTTTGAGCCACGTCGCCAGGTCGCACATGGTCCACGCAACTGAGACACTGAAACAAAAGAAAAATGTTTATTTAATAAACTGTTTTATGTTTATTTTTTTAAATGTTTATTTTGTAAACTTTTTTTATGTTTATTTAATACACTTTTTTATGTTTATTTAATAAACTTTTTTTATGCTTATTTTATAAACTTTTTTTATGTTTATTTTATAAACTTTTTTTACGAGAAAGAGGAGCGGTGGCCCAGTGGTATCAGTCCAGTCTTACGAGTTGTAGGTCGTGGATTTGAACCTAGACAGGCGCAGACCACTGCTCTGAACGCAGCGACTAAACTAACATTCCACACGGCACACTTGAAAACGCTAAACGCGGCGATTGAGTCGCTTTTCGGAAGCTCAACACAGCGGCTGAACGCTACACTCCGCACACATTCGGATGTCGGTCGCATCGATTTGGTATCTGCGGAACACGACTCAGTGTAGACCAGTATATTTTTAGAGTTCCGTACCCAAAGGGTAAAACGGGATCCTATTACTAAGACTTCGCTGTCCGTCCTTCTGTCTGTCCGTCTGTCACCAGGCTGAATCTCATGGACCGTGATAGTTAGACAGTTGACATTTTCACAGATGATGTATTTCTGTTGCCGCTATAACAACAAATACTTTACTAAAAATCAGAATAATATAAATATTTAAGGGGGCTCCCATACAACAGACATGATTTTTTTGCCGTTTTTATACATCCTTCGTGCGCGAGTCCGAATCGAACTTGGCCGGTTTTTTTTAATATTGCTACTGACCTGTGTTACTGCTACAGTTTTAAAAGAATAAAGAAAGAAATCATTTTGAAATTTATCATTTGTAAGCAATACCGTAGCAAATCGGCAAAATATCGATAGTCGACTATCGATCGCCAACACTACAGCCGACCCTAGCATCGGAGCAGTCGCTATAACGCGCGATTTTAATACTGCGATGGAAACGCATAGAGTCGCCAAAACGCGACGCAGCATTGATACAGTCGCAAAATCGCAGATCGCCGATGCTTAAAGTAGCGTGTGTGCTTTGGCCCTAAAATAAAATAAAATATAGGATCATGAGTGCGAAAAAGGTTCACTTCGGTAATGCCAGACAGATGCTGTCTGACGCTGATTTTCAAATGGATCTTTATGGACGAGGGACGGCTGCGTAAAAGTTTCAAACCTTGTACATCATTTTATACAATGTATGGCTATGTAGTTCAAATTGTTTTGTTTTGTGAACAATAATAATCAATAAATAATATTAAATAATATATTAAAAAAAAATATATATTTATTTATTTATTTATTTATATATTATTGTACACCACAAAAATACAACATGAAAATGATATATCAAAACACTACAAAATATACAAAGGGCGGCCTTATCGCTTTTTGTTTTTTTTTTTAGCTTAATTTTTTAGATCTATGTCTACTAGAAATACTTTATTTAGTTTTTTTCTACTTTGTTTCTAATATTCATATGTCAATGTCATGCATACCAAGGTCAATTCTTTCACTTTAAATACGTTCAAAATCTAGTCGCAATCTCATCTCAGCGACAAACAATGACAAAAACTTCGTTAAAATGTAAGTTAATTAGAGGTATTCTTACCCGATTACGGCGAAGCAAAAAGGAGGGTTATTGACAGATTGAGACTGCGATCAGACCATGAACGTTCTTGAAAATACGGGAGTTGCCTCTCTGTATTTGCACGGTTACTAAAATGCAAATTTTAGATGTTAATTAATTTGAATCGTAAATGACAGAGTTATTGGTGTGCTTATTGTAAATAAATAAATACTTAATTCTAATAGAAGAGTACCTAAAGAGTAAAGTAGGTAACTATTGTTGATATATCTACACGTAAATGAGACGAATAAAATCACAGATATTGATACACCTAGATAACGCAAGAGCAACTACTTCGCGTGCCAAAAATCGCACCAACTTACGTTCAAAAATCGTAAGCCGCCACTTTCGTCATAGTAAGTAGTAAAAAAAAATGGTACGCTTGGTTTTCATACGGATCCTGATACTTGCGTTATCTAGGTCTATCTATATTCGTATCTGTGAGTAAAATCTAGTAAATAAATCTATTTCACTAGAACGGCGTGGGGGAAATAAATGAAAATAAAAATCTGGTCCTCCGCTCCGCAAAATTGCAGACTCAGCTGAAATTGAAGAAAAGAAAATTGGGGAAAACGAGTAACAGCCGTTACTGAATAGTGTTCGGTGTCACAAAATCCAGTTACTCCAAGACGAATTGCAAAAAGTTGATATTTTGTTTAAAAAAAGCAACATAATATAATTTGTATCACAGAGATGAAAGATGGCAGTGTGGAGAATTCCTACAGCAGATGTTTAGCATGATTGCTAAATGCCTGTATTTCTTCTATGTTTCGAAGCCTAGTCAGTAATGGAAAGTTACTAATAAAATAGGCTTGTAAAAAAAACTGCGAAGTAAATGAAAAAAAAACATTTTTGATAAAGCTACAGCATATTCAGTGCGAGAGTCCAACCGACTCAACAATATGGTAACGGCCTCAAAGGATAGCACTAATGGCATCGATATGTAAACGCATTAGCGTTGTCGAAGGCTTATCTCTCCCAACTGATAATGTTATCATTTTATCAACGTTCCTGCGTACTGGGATTTTTATGGCTTTTGATCCCCACCAAATGAAATATGCTACGGAACTTTTACGAGTTATATTTTTTCGAGGTATGACGCCTGCGAAGATGATGGTGACACGGTATGTAATAAAAGTGAAAATAACTCCTCAGTTCCGTGTCGCAAGCGAGATATTATGTAAGGATGAACATCGGTGTAATAAATTGCTTGGGGGTTTGATTTCGGTATATTAAAATAGAGGATCAAGGGCGCAAGGTAACGTTCCGTGCGATTTTCCTTACAATCGCAGGCATCACCGTTTTAAAAGTGTACTTATAGCGCTACATGGTTCTGTGGGTGCGTAGCTAAAATCTGAACTAACGCCGCCATCTTGTTTTTAATACATTCTACAAAACAATTGAAAAACACAAATATTTACCACCAGCGCCCCTCTCACCGTCATTCGAGTGCCAAAATAGCGCTTTGTGGCAGTGCACGTTATTGAAAATATTTTTATCTCACGAAGCAATGCGCGCTTTACTTGTGGTTATCAAGTGTATAAAATGCTTTGAATGTGTGTGTAAGCGCAGGTGCTCTCGGTACTGTAAGAGGCTATGGTGAAGTCAGAAATGTGTGTGTCTATATGTGCTCACGCTAATCGTCTTGACGCACACATTCATATTGTGTTTTTACACTGGTTAACAAAACTAAAGCGCGCGTCGCTTCGTGAGATAAAACTACTGTACGTTAAGAGAATGGACAACAGTGTCGTCCGGTCTGAGAAAATAGCAAAATGCCATACGAATGTTTTAGTCCATCACTCTAAAGCTCGAATGTTTTAAAACGAAGGATATTTTCTTCCTTTTCCAGTTCCAGTAAAGTAGCGAATTCAAAGACTCATCAGTAAGCTAACCTGGGCAGCGTGACCTGAATAGTTATTTACAATCCTCCATGATTGGTTTCGCTCATATTTGTTGAGTAGGTTCAGTCGGCGCCACCGGCTACAAATTCCCCTTACCTGGATTTCTTTTTAACATAAAATACACAAACGCCTTATTGAAAATAAACAGGATGAATGCTGTTCAAAGTTGTGTAAACACGAATTCAAATCATGGTAATATGATTTGTTGATTCCTTCCTCCGTCCCGAAGGACTGAACTGTCGTTCGCATCGTAATTATAATCTGAATTTGTCAATCAAATATGTAAAGGAGGTCTCGACTTCGAGTTTCATAATAAATTAAGGTCTCACGCAGAACTGTGTTAAGTAGTTTTTACTTGTGGTTTGTTTTAAAGTAATTTGGAACTCATTCAAATTTAACTTTTATTCATTGTTAATGTCACAGTCAAAACTGTTCATCGAACAAAATCATTTTTGACTGCAAAAATCTGTCAAAACTACTTTTGACCGGTTAAAACCGTTTTAACAGTTAGGTACCTACACATCTTAGAATAAAGTACTGACGCCAGCACATCAAGCTACCTAGCTGCTGCCCGCGGATTTTTCCGCGTGGAGGACAGAAATTATCCCACGGGACATCTATAAAACATCTATATAACATATAGCTATCTACAAGCGAAATTCCCGTCAAAATCCCGTCAAAATGTCCCGCCGTGTCAGATATTAGCCGGAACAAACAGACACAAAAATTCAAAAAAATGTTATTTTGTTTTATGTAGTGTACTTAAATACTTTCATATATATGCATTTAGTAAAAAGCTGTTATTTTGACATTACAAACAAACACTTCAATTTTTAATTAATTTATCTTACCATGTTTTTTACCACTGGCAAAAGCCTTCTTTGTTTACTAAACATATTGAAGGAAATATATATCTTCTTCTAATATTGACGACTTCTCATAATTTATAGCTTATTAATGTCCAAAAATAAACGCGATATTAACCCAAAAATCCCTATATATGTAAATCGGAGCGAGTCGATCTCGCACTCTTGGCTTAGTTTGCGGAAGATGCTATAGATCAATACGTGTGTCATCTGGGGAAGTAGGCACTGATCCTTCTATTAATGGAGGAACACGCCTCGTGATCCACGACAGTATCAAAATATATACTAGTTAATTCTATTTTTGAATCCTCATCAAAATCCGTTGCCTAGCTTAGTTGAACGACAGTGTCAAATAGACACATAATGCGACTTAATTCATTTATAGACTAGACTTTATTTATTTATAGATTCTGACCGTATTTATAGTTTCTCGTGATTTCAAGGACATGAGCAAAATGGTTCTAATCTCTATAAAAAAACGCACTTTTTACTGTATTTCATCTATATTTAAATACATATTTTTTCTTTCAACTACGTAGTACTTTTATCATTAATCACTACAAATTCGATTACAAAGGACGTATTTTTTGCTTAGAATCAAAACAGTGCAGAAATGTTACATGAAATCTCATGGTTGCACAGTTTTCTATTTTTTATTTAGATATAAATGTACCACAAAGGTTTAATATCTACCATCAAGTTTAAATAAAATGTATGCATTAGATCAAAAAGATTCTGGCTGAAAATAAAAATCGGCTGAATAAAACCAACTTGGTGAAAAAAAAAAACAAATAGCGCGCATTTGCACCACTGTAAAACTTTGATACTTCATATTTAGCAAGAAAAGTTTAAAAAAATGGAAATGGACAGCCATAGCTGCAAATTTCACTTTTAATAACTGCACATTTAATAATATTAATTGTAAGTTTTAAGTAAATGTTTGAGGAGAAGATGACTTAAACTTTGTTTTCATTAACTTGAGTTTTTATTTTGAGTAGATATATTTTATCACGGTAGGTAGATTGGTAGTTGAAGGAAAAGTAGATTACGCACCTTGCTAAAGTGAGTAATTAATGCACTCGATGTTAATTTAGTGTCCTCGCACTTTGCGCTAGATGCAACAATCTACTATTTCTTGTTTATAAATCTGGAGTCCTCGGTCGCATTTTGATAATTTTCGGAATTTATTGCACTAGGTAACAGTTACAGAAAAAAAAATGGTTGGTTATGGAAGTAAATTGTTAAGCAAACTGTCTATCAACTTAAATTGTCCTTTAATATTCAAATCCTAACTGTTACTCTTTGAAATTGTATGAAATGGCTAAAACACGGCATGGCGAAAGGTAACAATTTGTTAAACAATTAATTTCCCTACTACCCACGTCAATTTTCTACTTAATCAAGCTATATTCAACATAGCCGTAAACGCCAATATTGCGGCGCGGACAGCCATTAAATTTATTACAGCTTATTCCGACTTCGCCAAGGTTTAAGTACATAAAAGTATTACCTACAATTTGCGAAGACGAAGTTATTAAAAGAGCGAAAGTCTTTTTACTGACTTCAAAAAAAGGAGGTTATTTACTTTCATCGTAAAAGGGTTGTAAATTAAATTACGTAGTACTTTTTCCGGTCTTTCGAGACATTGATTTGAGTAGTTGTGTTATATGATATTTTGCATAGTAGTGACGGAGTGGGTAGGTATTACAACTTATTGTGTGTTTAGAGAGCACTGGTGACTCAAAGGTGACAGTAAACAATGGTAATTGTAGGTCGTGGGTTCGAACCCAGGCCAGCGCTTCACTTTGTGTAAATAAAATCATCACCTCAAAACGGTGAAGGAAAATATCGTGAGGAAACCGGCCTAGAACCAAAAAATCGAAGATATGTGACATCTACCAATCCGCACTGGGCCCGCGTATAGATTACGGCCCACTTCCTCTGAGAGGAAGCCTGTTTCCAAGCAGTGGAAAGATTTAATGCTCATTATGCTGTATGTTTAGAGGCAACGAGTCAAATACTGGTATTCAGGTGCATCCGGTTAGACTGGAAGCCGACCCCAACATAGTTGGGACAAGGCTAGGCAGATGATGATGTTTATAGGCAATGAGGTATAAGATTTTCTAAGTTTGATCGATTTTAGTCTATTGGAAGTAATAAAGTACTGAGGAATGATGCGATAAAGCAACAGTGCGGTTTAAAAGAAGATGTGGTGACAAAAATTTAAAAGAGTAGGTAATAATAGGTACTTAGATGGTTTGGTCATGTTAAGAGCATGGCATGTTAAGACAAGGCAGATGTGAAAGAGAAAGAAAGAAAATACGTTTGTTTCTGGCGGCTGCACATTGATCATGTAAGTATGTAATATAGATACACTTATATAATGCAAGAGCAAATAATTGGCGTGCCAAAAATAGCACCAACTTACGTTCAAAAATTCTAAGCCGCCACTTTCGCGCTCAGTCCTGTGTACTGCTGACTGGGTGAGCGTGAGTGAGAGAGAGCGCTTGTGACGTCATAGTAGGTAGTCAAAACAATGGCACGCTTGGTTTTAATACAGATCGTGATACTTGCGTTATCTAGGTCTATCTATATCTGTGGTAATAAGCTTAGGTCTACATTAGCTAAGTTATCGATATAAGCTACCCTTTAGAATACTTAGAACATTGTACTTGGCACTGGCCGACTCCGTAATTGAGTAGCTACGGGCGTACATACAAGATTTACGTCGAGAACATGTACAAATTGCAAAAAAAGAAACACACAAACACAACCACAAACTACAGAATGCCACTTATGGTGTTCTGTAGTTTCTACCTAACTCCATGGAAAGAAGGCGTGCGTTTATGTATAGTCTATTCAAACTTATGTTTCAAATCAATATTATTTCAAGTTAAACAAATATCAACTTTATTTTAATGGAGATTGAATTGATTTCAGACTGACTAGCACTATTGAAAAAGTTATAAAAATGTTTTAAGTTGTAGCGTAAGCTGAACCTTATTGTGCAGGATTTAAAGTTATTTTTCCATAAACTCATTATTTGTTTACATTATCAGATTAGAAATAATAAGTAGCTTTTGCTAATGGGCATTATTTAGAGTTAGTAAACCCATCTAAGCTTAGCAATGTGAGTGCTCCGTAATTACTGCCAGAATAAAGTTTTAAGCTCCAAATGTAGAAGTTGTGTGAATAAATATTTGATTTCTTCGAACAACAAAGGATTGAGTTGTGTTCATTTGAAATATTTAGTTTGAGAGCCACGAGGGACATTTTCATCTTTTGTGAACGTCCATAATTATTATTTTTGGTCCCAAATTATTTCGTGAAAAATCTGTCCCCGCCATTGAGTTTATGGAATTAATTGGATTGGAGCTTAAAGTTATAAAATGTACTATGAATTTAACTTGTTTTTTTTTTTTTGGGATGTTGTCTTTTATGATTCAACAGTGAATTCAGTGCATGATGATTCTAGACCCATCTGCGTTGTTATTTCTCGTGGGTTATCTAAAAAAAAGTCTGTTCTTCCATACATTTTAACCGTGTCAGTCTGTCTAGTCTAGGTATTGCACTTTTGTGTGAAACAGCTTATAACCCTGCTGCCTAACTCTAATATTTTTGTGTTGTCCATTTGTCGAGAAAGGCTATTGGCTAAAAAACTTTACGCTACGACCAATAGGAGCGGAGCATCAATGAAAAATGTTGCAAGAACGGGAAAAATGATTCCTTTTTAGGGCTTCTATTGCGTACGCTACGCCAACGGTTAAAATTACGTAAAAATCATGTATGACACTATTGTTCCCCTTTAAAAGTTCAAAAAAGGACTTTTTTTAATTGTTAGAAAAGATTTTATGTATACGAGTATCTTTTAAGATTGACTCACTATAATCTTTTTTTTTTAATCTTTATTATTTTAATGATTTATTTCTAAAATAATGCTTCATTTGCGAAGGTGTTTTGATAAACATGATATTAATCCTTATCCAAATAAATACGTTATTCATCACAAGTATTTAATTTTGAACAAAACTGTCCTTGATATCATTTGATTTTAATGAATATCTGAGATATCATAGTTCTAAAATAACTCCGCAAGGCGGCCGGTCATGAGTAAGTATAAGTAATAATCCTAAGTAATACTCTTAAAGTAATGGAATATATTTTAGTAGGTTTTTTCCTCAAATTAACGAGGGTGAAACCACGGGACACAGCTAGTAATTTATAATATTAAGACAGTATAGGCTCGCCCCCTATTATATGGGACATAAATATAACTAGTGAAATGTGTTTATACTGTAGGTACTATCACGGACACTCCCGCCTGACCACCACTATATTAATTTTTGCTTGCACTCGAAAAATAGAAGCGCTCTGTTATAAATTGTTAGACAGCCCTAACCATATAAAATATAATCGCTGACGCTGCGTAAGCATCATGTGACAATTCCAGCAATTACTCCGATTTATAACATTTTTAATAATAGTTAGTCATACTTTGAACTTCGCGGCGGACACACCTAATTATTTTGTATTGAATTTCTATTTTCTAATTAAAAGTGGTTTTCAGCTTCAAAAATAGTTTTTTTTAAAAAGTGACTTTAGACTCGCCCTGTAACAGCTCTCTAGCCCCGCACCAACACCAAGGTGAAATAGTTCGTCCGTAAAATTCACAAAAGGAGTACACGTGATGCGTCACTAAGCTGCGTAGTGCAGGTTTCAACTAATTGCGTTATCGCTTTCCTAATAGGCGAAAATTTTAAGGGGTGTGGCTTGGCGCTGCCGCAGGATTTAGGCGCATAAAATTTTAAGTGATGCTGCGATGGTACACCTCTGCATCTACCTTGTGTTGTATTATAATTTGTATTGTGATATTATTTTACTACCTCGTTGGTCTTTTTTTTTTTGTAAAATGAAAGTGTTTGTTCTGTAAATAGGATATTGGAATCACTTTTCATGTTACTAAAAAATATATGCTAGATGAGGTTGGCGTTGCCAATCTCACTACTCTGAGAAGAAAGGCGAAACAAACAATACAAGAAAACAAACACAACAAACAGTAAAAAAAAACAATTATATAGTAAAATGAGACAGTAGGTATTGTCTTTACCTATACTTACACAAGTAGGTACTTACTAGTGTTTTACCTCGTGGAGGAATTCAATCAACAGACAGGAAATCCGTTTCCAGTTCATTCGAGTTCAACATAGAACAATTACGTGTTACGTAGGCTTGGTGCTGTAGGCCGCACGTAGTGGTAATACAACTAGTATTACCCTAATTGCGTAACACAATTATCAACCACAATCTGAATAATGATTCAGATGAAGGATATTACTGATCCATTGCTTCATATGTTCGAAAAAACATCTGTTTAACAACGTAAATAACGCAATGAATGTTGTTGAACTGTCAAAGAAAGCGATTGCTACTGTTAGTGTGTTACGCAATTACCCGCAGTATAGGCTGGGGCTGGCTGGACTTTATTGTGTACACAATAAAGTTTAGTTTACGCTACAACTTCAGAAATTTTATAACTTTTCAGTAGTCTTAGTCACTCTGAAATCCACTTAATTATCATTAAAATAAAGTTGATATTTTAGTTTAAATTTGAAATAATATTAATTTGAAACTTCATTAAACTCATATTTGTTTACATTTTTGGCAAATAAATCGCGAATGCAGATTAGAGGGTAATCTTCAAAACTATTAATGCATTCCGAATTTTTTTTCAATAATAGGAAGCTTCAGTATTACCGATTTTAGGATCATCATCTGCCTAGGCTTTTCACAACTATGTTGGGGTCGGCTTCCAGTCTAACCGGATGCAGCTGAGCATCAATATTTCACATGAAGCGACTGTCTATCTGACCTCCACGTAATACGATACCCCTTGGTAATACTGGTTGTCAAACTTTCAGGCTTCTGACGACCCGTAACGACTGTCAAAGATTCCCGAAAGACAGCCGGGACCAACGGTTTAACGTGCTTTCTGAGGCACTTTCTGGGGTCCTTGGTATGTAAAGATGGCCACCCATTGACAGACCAACCGCCGCAAGCGTAATTTAACCTGATCGATCGACCTGTGTGGCTATTATTACTTAGCCACAAGCCCCTCTCGCTTCTGCCGACTGTAGGATATACTGTATATTTCATGTTAAAACAAGATTCACGCGGACGAAGACGCGGGTAGTAAAGTCATAAACACATTTAGAATACTTGTTAAGCACAGCATCTGTTCCAACGAAGTTATCGAAACAAGCGGCATTAAAATATCGTTCACGTAAAGCGTCCCTTTTGAGAAACGTTCATAACATTTCCTCAAGTTTAAATAAGTTTGTGACGACCCTTCAAAATTCACGGAACACTCCATTTTACAACCATTTAAATTGTGTTTTACGTAACTGATTTATATGTAGTGCAACTGTTGTGTGAAAACAATTCACAATCAAAAGTGTTGATGTGTTGCCACAGTGAATTCATTATTATGATTGTTAAGAAGAGCTTTGTATATTTATACGTTATGTATATATAATATACATAGCAAAAATAAATCAGACAAGACATAATAAACAATGGGCGGCCTTATCGCTTTCTGCGATCTCTTTCAGGCAATCTTGGAATGGACAGTGATTTTCCTGGACGTAAAATGGGGCTGTCGTTGGTGCAAATATTATGTATATATACATTACAACTAAGGGCTGATGTTTCCAACGTCAGATAATTTTACCCGAGGAATAATTTTGATATTTTGACAGTTCTTCCATACAAAATCTGTCAGAAGTCAATTTTGTTCCACGAATAAAAATTATCTGTCGATTGAGAAATCAGCTCTTGTGCAGATACACAGATATCTAATATAAAAAATTCAAATTAAAAAAATCATTTATTTCAATCCATTTTAGATCATATAAAGGATTAGGTATAATTTCAACCACAATAAGTTTAAATAAAAACAACGAATGAATTAAATAATATAAATTTAAATAAAATTAATATACTTTTAATTTTATTTAAATTTATATTATTTAATTCATTCGTTGTTTTTATTTAAACTTAAAATTAAATTAAAATCATAAAATAAAAAACAAAAATTATTATTATTATTATTAAATTAAAATTATTATTATTACTAATACGCCTACCTTTGAGTCATTTGTTTGTTTGTCATTACATTAATCATATAACAATGGTTAATGTACTGACTATCAAACCTGTTCGCAAATACGCTCAGGATGGTGTTGGAGGTGGCCTGGAGCCTGCGCCCAGAGATGTGCACCGCTTTCGCATCGTCGTGTAGAAACAGTCGACACAGGCATCGGCAAACATCCCCGACGCGCTGCAATGCCGGGGCAGCCCCAACAACACCCTGAACGCATTATTATACTGAACACGGAGAGCGTTGTACTGCTTTTGGGTATATGACCCCCACAGGCTGGCTGTGTACAGGGACGAAAAGGGCGGGGGCAGGGGAATATAAGAATTCTCATGTCACAGTGTTAGTTACCATACTCCTCCGAAACGGCTGGAGCGTTTTGTATGAAATTTTGTGTGCATATCGGGTAGGTCTGAGAATCGGCTACTATCTATTTTTTTTTTTGCAAAACGGCGTTTGCGGGGTCAGCTAGTATTATATAAATATCCTAAATAATAGATATATAATTAATTTATAAGGAACGATAGTAAATGAAAACTGTAGATGATTGCAATTACGAGAATAAGATCACAAGTTATATCTACAAGTAATGTTCCTTTACGAGTCTTTTGAAAGAAAAGAAAATCAACCCCTAGATAAATACAGCGCCCAAGTTTAACTAATAAAGTCACGGGCAACAGTTAGTTAAAATAACTTAAAACACAACAACTTAAAGGAGAGGTCGCAGTTTACAGCCGACTTGGCAGACGAGCCAAATCGGCGGATTCAGACCAGTAGTCACACAAAACTACGGCTATTTGCAAGCGCGTTCATTTAGAAGTAATTTTGTTCCAGAACATTTTTTTCCTCAACTTTTATAGGAAAACTTCGAACTCATTATAAAAGTTTGACCGTCTGTTTGAAGGAAATTTTTCGCTGTCGCTTGATTACTATGCAACATTGTCAGTAGGTAGTTTTGATTGCAGATTTTTAATAGAGAAACTTTAAACAATATAGTTTTGCCTTTAGAATTGACTAGCTGCGCCCCGCGGTTTCACCCGCGTAAGTTTTGATCCCGTGGGAATATCGGGATAAAAAGTATCCTATGTGTTATTCTGATGTATAAACTATATTACTGTAAAGTTTCATCAAAATCCGTTCAGTAGTTTTTGCGTAACAAACATCCATCCATCCGTCCTCACAAACTTTCGCATTTATAATATTAGTAGGATATTAGTAGGAAGTAGGATTTTGAGCAAAGCTTTGGAGCTAACAGTACCCACTTCAACAGAATAGGTTCATATTTTAACTTTTGAAAACAGCTAAATAAATGGGTTAATCTAAAGTTGTAGACACTAGTTTCACCCAGTTTCTGAACGGAGAATTTGATTACTTAAGCAAGAAAGTTTGCGATTTTTTTTGCAAAAATCATTTTATTTTTTTAATTTTCTCGAACCTCTTTAAAGGATTTACCTTAAGTATTGCTAAGCTAGAGTTGACACGTTCTTAAGTTCAAATTCTCAATTTAGATACCGGGTGACAGTGGACGGTTGTAAAATTGCGCGTATAGTCGTTTCAAAGTTATTATACCTTTTACTTTGCATCACTGTCACAAAAAATAATCAAAATAAAGTTAAAAATTAAAGAGGGTCCACATACAAGAAACGCAACCCTGCGTGTGCGCACTTGACCTCTATTTTAAATACATTAAGGGTCCCTATCAATTTCGCGGTCTAAAAACAGAAAATTCAAGTTTTTTCAGCGCAAATTTCTCAATAACCTTAAATTAACTCGTTTTTTTTTAAATACACAGTTATTTATCAACTATTTATCTAGTAAGTGTACAATTTTAAATTTTGATAACTACTTAATATAAATTACAAAAAATAAAAATCTGACACATGTTTTTACGTAAGCACGAAACACCATGTTTTTCAATTACTTTTCTAACTTACTGGCAGCAAATAACAATCTAAAAAAAAATTATAAATACTGGGCTTAGATTATATTAGTAAGTGTACAGTTTTGTTTTTTAAAGTTTAATGATTTAGTACTTGTAAAAAAATGTTAATCACGCTGAAAAAACCCAATAAAATCATGTGCAAAACCCTTGTCTACGCGTAAGAATTTATTGAAAATAATAATAAGTGTTAAATATTTTAAAATTTAAGGTATTTATCTACCAAAATCAATGTTTATATTTTTATTTTGACTACTTATTTAATTGTAGTAAAATATTTAAATGATGCCTTATAAACTTAAATTTGATCGTTCGTTTACTAAAATTGAAATTCTTAGACTTACTAGATAAATAGGTGATAAATAACTGTGTATTTAAAAAAAGAATGTAGATAACTTAAGGTTGTTGAGAAAATTGTGCTAAAAAAAACTGATTTTCTGTTTTCACCCCGCGAAACTGATAGGGACTCTTAATTTAAACATATTGTTCCTTTCTCATCAGGCTAGTGAAAATGATTCAAAACTTGGACTTTTCCACGTGTGAGTCAATTTGAGGAACCTAAGACCACGACACGTTTGTTATCTAGCTGACACACTTAAGCAGTGGTTGACTTTGCCAACAGGAAAAGCTAATATTCTACTGTTTTCCGTTTCGTTTACGTGCTTCGAAGTACGCAAGGCTTACTTAAAATTGAGAACTATTTGAACAATTGCCAAGACCAATTGCATGCACTGGTAATCGAACCTTCTTTTTAGAAAAACCAATAAGTAAGGTATAAAATGCGGTTTCCTCACGATGTTTTCCTTCACCGTTTTGAGAGCAGTGGTGATGAAATTAACCGTAACCACAGGGCCACCACAGTTCCCCATATGCTGGGTTGAATGTTGCGTCATTATAACCGCATCTTCTGCATGTGCATATTTTTGCGAGCGGAAGTGTTGCTACATTTTGCATCCAAGCCTGGATCTAGTTATTGCGGAATTAAAACTTAAGCGAAGTACTATTAGGTATTATGTGACTTAAGGCAAAAAACCTTTTCCTTGAATTTTGGGAACCTTTCTCCAAAACATTTCTAGCCTTAAACATTTTTGTGAAATCTCTTGATAAAATATATTTTCCTCTGTTTTTCGTGACCAAAAGCCTGAGTTTGTGTGTAACTCTTAAGGGACTGTGTACTGGGTACATAAATTCAGTTTACTGGACAATTTAACCGAGGTCAGTGAGGGTCTTCCCCACATGATGACGTCAGATGGCTCGACGGAAATGTGTCAGACCCATGTGGTATAAAGGGAATGAAAAAGTGTTTTTGGTCCTAAGAGAATGTAAAAAGGGTTCGTAGTAAATATACCTATGATGAATATACTAGCTGTTGCCTGCAACTTTGTCTGCGTGTATTTTGGTAAGTATATCATATTTTTTATACGAATATATTCTTCATGAAATGTAGCCAAGCTTCTGCCCGCGTCTTCGTCCGCGTGGAAGCCAACTATACCATAAAATTAGTATTCTATGGCACTTGGCAATAGTGCAGCTTTATATCAATGAAATAATTCACACACAAACAGCACGAACTGCTACATTCAAACTTCAATCAATGAACTCAGCCTTTCGTAGTCCACTGCTGGACATAGGCCTCTCCCAGGCTGCGCCACAACACCCTGTCCTCAGCCTTCCTCATCCAGTCCGTTCCAGCCATTTTCTTTAGGTCGTCCGTCCATCTAGCTGAGGGACGTCCTACACTACGCTTGCCGATACGCGGGCTCCACTCAAGGACTCGTCTGCTCCACCGGCCATCGGTCCTTCGACAAACATGGCCAGCCTACTGTCACTTCAGTTTGCTTACTTCAGTTTGTTTGCAAGCCATGTCGGTAACTCCGGTTCATTTCCGGATGATTTCATTCCTGATTTTATCCTTCAAAGAGAATATTATTATTCTTGTTTCATTTTATTTCACAATAACATTTACATTCCATACATTGTTAGTAAATGAGGGGCCCGTGGCTAAATGATCAGGTTAAGCTACGCTTGCCGCGGTTGGTCTGTGGATGGGTGACCATCTTTACATATCGAGACCCCTCCGAGCCTCGGAAAGCACGTTAAGCAGTTGGTCCCGGCTGTCATTCACGAATCTTTGACAGTCGTTACGGGTAGTCAGAAGCCCGAAAGTCTGACAACCAGTCTTACCAATGGGTATCGTATTACCCAGTAACTGGGTTGTGGAGGTCAGATAGGCAGTCGCTCCATGTAAAATACTGGTATTCAGCTGCATCCAGTTAGACTGGAAGCCGACCCCAACTGAGTTGGGAAAAGGCTAGGCAGATGTTGATGACATTGTTAGTAAATAATACTTATAACTATGTTAGTAAAATTAATTTATTTATTAATAATTATTATTTATAGCTCAGCATAGCTCGCTCCATAGCGCGCTGAGCGACCTTTAATTTGGAACAAACAAACAAACCTACGAAGTTACAAACTTTACCCCTTTGTAACATTATGTAGATGTCCTCCTCTGAGTCCTAAGCTACTTAACCGTCAAATTTTGAAGTAACAAATAGATAGACAGACATACTTAATTACTTTTGAATTTATAATTTAAAAAGCTTTTGCCCGTGTGGAGGTCTGAAAATATCCCAAGGGAACGTACCTCCAGGATAAAAAGTATCCTATGTAAAATGCTAACTCAGCGGGGTAATTGCGTAACAGAATATCAGTAGCTATGGGTTTCATTTTGACAGTTCAACAACATTCATTGCATTATTTAAGTTGTTGAAAAGACACATTTTTAGAACATATGAAGCAATGGATTAGCAATATCCTTAAAAATGATTCAGATTGAGATTGATAGTGTGTTACGCAATTGGGGTGCTGGTCATGGTCCGCGAGCCAAATTTCATCGAATTCCGCTCAGCCGTTAAGGCGAGATTAGATAAAGGACATACATTTCACAATTATAATATTAATTAGCGGGGGCTTTGCACAGGTTTGCAAAAAGTTGAGATCTTTATAAGCAATATACAGTACATTTTTATACGCATAAACTTTCCGGAATAAATTCTCTAAATTATGATGAAAACCGCACCAATATCTTTTGCGTAATTTTTATGAACAAGTGGTGACATCAAAGTTATACTAATTAATCTAAAAATAATAAAAATAGATTATTATGAATAATAAGGATAGAAAACTTGTTATATTAATTTTAATGAGTATTCAATTTGGCTAAAACCAGTAAAAAATGTTTTTAATTCCGTATGTTACTCGTTGACCGTGGGTCCGTCGTTTGACTACAATATTGCCTGATGATATTAATGAATTGAATGAGGCCATGTAAGTACGTCAGCTTCAAAGAAGCGGCTTAATGCAGGTACCACTACTACCATCTGTACGCGGTTTCACCCGCGTGGTGTTAGGTAATAATCCCACGGGAATAAGTTCCCGTGGGATAGGATACTTTCATCCCTTTAGTAAGCTAAAGGGGTAAAAATATCATATGTCCTAACCCGGGTAATGGTCTACCCATATGCTTTTCATCCAAATCTGTTAAGGCGTGAAAGGGCAACACATTTACACTAGATTGAAGGGCAGACAGTTTCGGATAATTTGGGTGAATTTTAAAAGGAAGAAATATTAAGTTAATTGTTTACGAAATCGTTAAAACAATGATTTTCCTTAAATGACGTAGGTAGCTATGAAAGATCTTTAGAAAATCCACCCCTAACAGCCAAATGGGGAAGCTATAAATAAAGAATACTGGTAAAGTCTCAAGGAATTATGTATTCTTATGTCGAAAGGACATCATTCATTTCGTATTAAAGTGCCGGCCAGTAAAAAAAAGTATTGCTATCATAAGGGAAATGCCCTCTTGAGCATTTTTTACTATTTCAACAAAAGTCTACCATTAACCCCCCGGATGCTAAAAATGCCAAAAATCTAATTTTATTAACAAGTTTATAGTTCAGGGTGTTAAATTCACCTAAAAGTTTTTTTTTAATGTGTTATTTATAAAAAAACATGATTTTTGGTCTTTTCAATCTCAAATAGTAGCCGGGGGGCTAATTACATACTTTCGCTGTAATAGTAAAAAATGTTCAAGATGTCATTTCCCATAAGAAAATACTACTTTTTTTTTGGCTGGCACGTTGGGTATTAAAATATTCGACGCTTGAATGTTGTCTTTTATTTTAATTGTTAGTGTTGGATATCTCCGTTACTTCTACAGACTACCATGTAACGTGATCCTCATTTTCGTGAATAAATATTATTCCAATTTGTTCTATGCACTTGTATCTATCTGGATAGCCTTTTCCCAACTATGTTGCGACTGCCTGTCTGACCTCCACAACCCAGTTACTGGGTAACACGATACGCCTTGGTAAGACTGGTTGTCCTTTTGACTAGCCGTAAAGACTGTCAATGTTCGACGAATGACAGCCGGGGCCAAAGACTTAAGAGTCTACACTACCTCAGCTAAAATTCACTCTTTATCTCGCTCGCACGATACTGCTTGCGGACTGAGTGAGAGCGAGACAGAGTGCGGTGCTAGGCGGCAGGCAGCGCCAATAGTTTAGGTATTTGCTTTTTACGGTGAAAATAATGGTAATTAAAAAAAAGTAAATAACGTAAGACCTGCTTTATAGTTAGTTCGGTTAGTAAACAAAGTTTCATGATCTAATTTGAAGTATGTTTTGAATACCAGCGGTTTATTGTTCGGTTTGGAGGTAACTTTGGAATTTTTTTCTATCGAGAAAATTTTATGAAATCGTGTTTTCGTCTAACATAAGACCTAGCATTAATCTTCAACTTTACTATATATTTATTTCAAAATTAATCCTGCAGTATTTTCGACATAACGGAGGATCATGCTAAGCCATTTGAGGGCCTATACTACATAGGCCCTTAATGGGACTACATAACCTAAAGCTTGGTCACTGTCGGACTGCATAGAAAAGAAAGAGAAGCGCGATGACACAACGCCGGTAATTTATTGCAAATTATGAAGCAATTATATATTTACAAAAAATCTATTATTTGGACTAAAAAATTAAAACACTAATGCTTTAGTATGTTGCTCTTAGAATAATCTGACAAAAAATCAGAATGATTGTACACACGGCTACACATCAAGCTATACAAAACCAGTTTACGCTGGTCTCGCATCGTACGGAAATCCTATACAATGTGAGATCAGCTTATACTGGAAATGTATAGCTTGATGTGTAGCCGTGTGTACCTATGTATATTAATATGGTTTTTATTGTGAAAGAAAGTTTTTAGAGGTATCTTCGTGATTTTTTTCTATCGTATCAAATTAATTGTATTATGTTTTCAATAGATATCGAACTAGCTTAAATCCTGAAGAATATCATATATTTTTCTGATCTTGTTTACTGTAATCGATCATATACTTTTAGGCATTATAAAACTTGCGTTTTTTTGCGTTTAGGTCCTGTAGTCCCCTTGAACGTGATTTCTGAGACCCGGAGGGGTATTGATATGTAATTTTATAGGTACATAAACCCATCTACGAACTGCTTGTGGCAAGCGTAGCTTTACCTTCGATCGACCCGATCGTTTGTTACCTATCATTTAGCTACGAGCACGTGTAGGTAATAGGTTTATTATACAAAATATGATGTGTAAGTGTATAGGTTCGCCTATAAGCAGGGTTAGTCCATTTTGAGTTGAGTGGAAACAGGAAACCTTTGCCCAAGTTATAAGGAACGTTTATAGGTAAGTACCTTAAGCTTGTAAGGGATTTTTGTAGTAGTTCAATCGAAATACTTTTTATACAAGGTGTAAAGAATAAACGCAAGTCCTGAAAGTAGTTTGTTCATAATTGACTACTGCATCGATTTCAGTAACTTTTAATATAGGTATTCTTTAAAAAAATATTTATTTTTTCATAATAACCTCCGATTGAGCCAAATAAAATTAAATCTTATTTCAAAGCAATAAGAATCAATTTTAAATGCATAAAGTAATGCTAATGTTAACACGATTTTCTTAATAAAAATAGCAAGCTTTAAAAAAATAAGTTTTGTCATTGTATTATACTTTTAACTCACTACTCTAATTGGGGTGTATGAGGTCTTGCGGTAATTATGTTACACCTTGTTTATAAAACTCATTTCATTTACTTAAAAGTTTTTAATAACATTACAGAAAATCCAAATCACTCAGAATTTAACGCACACAAAATAACTTTTATTTTACGAAACTTACGAAAAAGCTTCTAAATTGTAAGGGCGTATATAATTTTAGTTAAAAACATGCGGTTTTTTACTGAAATCTGAAAGCTTTAACAATCTACTCCTTTATTCATAAACGTTGCTCAAAGTTAAGAACTGATTAGCGACTGTTTCGACAGTATCGCATACAGTTTTGACATTAATGAACGTCACTTAAACTTGTGCAAGGGTCGCGGGTTGTTCGAAAGAGTTACCGTGGCCCCTGGCGCAGGCAACTGAAGGAACACGGGTGGGTTTTAATCAGTAAAAGACTGTTCTTCAGACTTTCGGGCTACTGACGACCCGTAACGACTGTCAAAGATAAAATAACTGCCGGAACCAACGCCTTAACGTGCTTTCCGAGGTCCCGAGGCATGGAGGGGGTCTTGGTATGTGAAGACCGTCAGCCATCCACGGACCAACCGCGGCAAGTGTAGCTTAACCTGATCGGTCGACCCTTGCGGCTGTTATTACTTAGCCACAAGCCCCTCATTATTTACTTTATGCTTTACCATCACTAAATCCATGACAAACTCACAAAGCATCGCATCTATACATATAATAAAATCGTAGGAAAGTCAAAACTGTACATTGAATATATTTTAAAAAGAATACTTGGGGCGTGATCTACAATCGATATCGAAGCCAAAAATATAGTTTTTAGAATTTTTGTCTGTTTGTCTGTTTGTCTGTTTGTCTGTCCGGGATAAACTCAAAAAGTACTGCATGGATTTACTTCAAATTTTGCAAGAATATTACTAAGAGGTCGGGTCAACATATAGGCTACATATTATCACGCTATCACCTACGGGGGAGGAGCTGTGAATATTTATTTTTCTTACGCATTCTGTGACAGCGTGTAATCTAACGACGCACATTTAAATGTTGTTTTTAAGTAAGCCATGCTATTATCTAGCTTTACACTATAAAAACTACGCCATTTAAGTAACTTGGGCAGAGAAATATAGTTTAATGAATGTTAGTAGTATAAAGACAATTTTAAAACAGCGCCATCTATTAGATTTCATAAAAATCAAATCAAGTTACATGTTAACATTTTTTGGAAATTAATAATTTAAATTTGATCATGTTGGCGAGGTAAGTAGTTAGTTATTCTTAAAATTCATAGATGGTGATGTGCATTTTCTTTATAAAAGTTGTATCGTATAGTTCGTTTTGACAAATTCAAGTTCCAACAAAACCCTCAAAATCTTGAGCAGAGTTGAGGAAGACAATTAAAAAAAAAATGCGGTGTTAAGTATTACAAAAAAGTTATGTTCATTGATGATGATACCCTCGCGGAGGCTAGCGTCAGTGACAGTTCCAGCCGCATGCGTCATCTGTTTGCCGTCATCTTGGTGTTTTGCGGAGTCGCGAACCCGGTAGCTTTGTGGGAGAAGTATCGCTATATATAGTATAGTGGAAATCGGGAGTATAACGCTGAGACAAATTACGATCCGGGCGAAATGACCACCATACGAAATGACCATGTCGCTTTGTTCTCTTCAGAGCAAAAACTTTATGACACCGTCCTTGAAAGCGTTGGGCAAAACCAGGGTAAAATGTTTTTCTTGGATGCTCTTGGTGCAACAGGAAAAACATTTGTTACCATTGGCATACTTGCAGAGGTCAGGAGGCAAGGCAAAATTGCTATTGCTGTAGCGTCGTCGAGAATCGCTACCACACTGCTTCCGAGTGGCAAGACAGCACATGCCATGTTTAAAATTCCCATCGATTTATAAAACGCCGAAACGCCTGTTTGTGGTGTGTCACGTAACAGCGATAAGGGACACGTGCTCAACGATTGCTCTCTGATCGTATGGGATAAGTGTACGATGGCCAATAGGAAGGCAGTTGAGGCCGTGGACAGAATCCTGCAGGACATCCCCAGGAACGAACATTTGATGGGTGGTATCACAGTTCTGTTCAGTGGTGATTTTCGGCAAACGCTTCCCGTGGTGACGCGGGGCTCGAGGGCTGACGAGGTGAATGCTTCGTTGAAACGATCTTCGTTGTGGTCACGAGTTCGTACGCTGCGCTTGACCATTAATATGAGAGCTCGGCTCGGCGGCAATGCACGTGCTCAAGAATTCTCCGATGTCGTTCTAAGTCTTGGCGAAGGCACTCTACCAGAAGAGATAGGTGGACAGGTGGTGCTTCCAAAGTCTCTCGGTAGAGTGGTATCCAGCTTAGAAGAACTAATTCGCTGTGTGTACGGGGACATCAGTCGTATACCGCACCAGCAGAATTCTTGGGTGTGTGAGCGGACCATTTTGATGCCCAAAAATGATCAGGCTGCAGCAATTAACGAATGCATTCTCTCGGAAATTGAGGGGAATAAAGTGGTCTACACCTCGATAAACACTGTTGTCGAGCAAGATGACGCCACACATTATCCCGTGGAATTTCTGAGCTCCCTGTCAGCAAGTGGACTTCCAGCGCATACCATCAAGCTGAAGGTCGGTGTTCCGATTATGCTTCTTCGGAACCTATCTCCTCCGAAGTTGTGTAACCCGCCTTAAAGTCATCTCACTCCACAGACACACCATTGAGGCGTAAATTCTTACGGGTTGTGGCGTCGCGCGTCGGCGAGGCAGTATTTATACCACGTATTCCCCTCATACCTCATAACTTCCTGTTCCAGTTCAAGCGCGTACAGTTCCCCGTGAGTGTTTGCTTTGCGATGACCATCAATAAGTCGCAGGGGCAGATACTGAGGGCAGCGGGTGTCGACCTCAGGACGAGTTGCTTCTCACAAGGGCAACTGTACGTCGCTTGCTCCCGTGTCACCAGTCCTGACTCTCTTTACATTTTGGCTCCTGGCAGCATAACTACCAACGTAGTTTATAGAGAAGTGCTGTAAGGTATGATACCTTTGTACGTATTTTTACTCTTTTGTGTCCTGGAATGTATTCCTGCATTATTTTCTCTATTTCCTTCAGTCACATCTTATGACTTAACTCAGCAGGATTCCCATATAACTCTCTTCACTTGCTTCGCTTGCAAAAAAAACTTAACTATATTTTAATGCTATTTTAAAAGTTGTGTACCTACTTATAATGCTATAGCGACACTGGCATCTTAGGTATTTTTTCGTGCTGTAGAGCCTTCACGCAGACGACGTCGCGGGCAGCAGCTAGTATTTTTATAATTGTAAAATCAATATAAAAAAAAATATAACTAAAAAGGTTAAATCCTCATGAACGTTCCTCCTCGTATAAATAATTCGTATTCGGAACAAAACCAATGTGTTATTATTAGTCCTGTTAAGATACGAGTAGGTACGTACGAGTTAGGGATGTTACGAAGGCCAGCTTAGCGGAGGCGTGGGCAGAGCTTGAAAAAAAGAGAAAGAATAAAATCGACATAATCTACCACCGGGTCGACTACATCCCCGACTAGAGATGCCGATGCATTCCACCAGTTTCTATGACAAATCTTTTACAGTTCAAGCAGTACGGTTATGAAATGACTTGCCCGTGTCGGTAAGGCGTGCTCAATCTTGTCCACTTTTAAAATTATGATAAAAAAGCACTTCCTCTCTCTTTAAACATCATCATCATATTTTCTTTGCTCCTATTTCATGTTTATTATTATATTAGCTACGCCCCGCGGTTTCACCCGCATAAGTGTCGATCCCGTAAGAATATCGAGATAAAAAGTAGCCTATCCAGGGTGTCAGCTACCTCCATACAAAATTTTATTAAAATTGGTCCAGCCGAAGAAGAAGTAACAAACATATAAACACACACACACTCACAAATTTTCGCCTTTATAATATTAGTGTGATATATATATTTATTTAGATTAGTATAATATACTTTATGTATGTATTAATAGTATCTATTATGTAAATAGTACACCATACAGTATTTGTCTCTCCTTCCCCGTTTTAATCCATCCAAAGGTTTGTAATTTATATGGTGTATCTACATAATAAAGATATTTTATTGTAATCTATGGTTTCTTTTGTTTTCTCTATCTCGTCCCGCGGTCTACCGCGACGTCTTTTGGCAGTCTCAGTGCACATAGTGGTTATTTTCGTCCACAGCTCATTGGGCATACGGCAGACGGGGCCAGTCCACTTTTTCTTAGTGGTACATAAATTGACCTGGCTCCACAAAATAGTTGCTCACTTGGTACTAAACCTGCCGGTAGCGGTGACATAGGGCCAAAATCTTGAAACTTCCAATTAGACGTTAGTAGATTTAGAATGATTATGAAGCTGTCATGTGTAGATTTTTGACATTCGTAATGGGTAGTCAGAAATCCAAAAGTCTGACAATCAGTCTTACCAAGTGCTATCGTGTTTATACCCAGTGACTTGGTTGTGAAGGTCAGATAGGCAATCGCTTCATGTAAAATACTGCAGTGCTATTCTATATCTCACCGTGAAAACTAAGGTGAAGTGAGCTGTCATTCCACCTGCAATGCTATTCTGTAAAAATCTCACAGTGAAAACTAAGGCGAAGTGAGCTGTCATTCCACCTGATGTTAGCCTCTATTGATAGTTCACTTCACGCTCACTTCACCTATGTTATCACGGTGAGATTTTTACAGAATCGATAGGCAGATGTTAGGGATTGCCTCCATTGATAGTTTACTTCACGCTCATTTCACCTATGTTATCACGGTAAGATTTTTACAGAATCGATAGGCTGGTATTCAGTTGCATCCGGTTGGACTGGAGGCCGACCCCAACCTAGTTGGGAGAATTTTTATCCCGTGCGAGTCCTAATAAATAATTCGTTTAATTCTTTTCTTTCTTTATATTAGACTTCCATTACTCTGTTAAAAACTTGCGGAGTTGTACGATTTATTGCGGAAGTTTCGCATTTACGGGGTTACAGCCCTAGTACGCATGGGGGACAAAGGGAAAAGTCACGAACAAGCAAAAACGACGCACAAACATACTGCCATTATTTTAAATATACGAACTATTCATATTACGTCCCCTAGCAAAGAAAACATCGTTATTTTTTATGATAATTTCGCCTTTTTTTAAGTGTATTAAAATCGAAGCTTGAAGGCTGTGATTAAAATGCGGAATCTACTTGACACAGCGTAAAATATCGGTCAAAGATTATATAATCATTTTTATCGAAGGTCTTTGATATTTAGATTTCTGATGAGACTAGTTAAATGTAGTAAGTTATGTATACCTTGTAAAAGTCTACTCCTGAACATGGACCACTTTGAGATTACTTTACACGAAACAATGAGTACTTTTGTAAATTGATTAAAAATATACCAGTGGCGAAGGGTGAATTTATGACAGAGGTAAGTCAGAGCAAGAAAAAAATGTCAATAAACCGTTTCATTATATTTCAATGATGAATTGACTATAGAGTGGTTGTGTTCTGAATTTTCGAAGGGAAGCCGGCGGTAATCGAGTTGTATGGTACCTTCGCCACTGATATATACTTACATCCCATTCTGATTTCGGTTACGGTGACTGTTTTTAACTCCAAAAACTATACGGGCTTGTAATCAGAGGGGTATTACTCGTAATTTTATGAACGTTCACAGCCTGATCTCAGTCTCAATCTGTCAAAAAATACTTTTTTTTAGCTATATTTTGACAAGTTTTTGAAATTTGTCTGTTGCCGAGATGAGACTGCGACTAGATTTTGAACGTTTTAAATTACGAGAATTGGCCTTCTGATGTTACTAATGTAACCTATCTTGACTGAAAAGGTAGATGCGTACTGCGGACACGTTAGAATGCAATTGTGGTAATGAAAGTGTATGTTGGTCTTGGAGGGTGGTTTACTCTTGAGCCCTCTCGCCTGTTGTCGAGATCTCTCGACCGCTGGTCTTCAAAGTCAGGTTAGAAATAACACTTTTTCGTATCGATAAGTTTGATTGAAACTAGACGAGGTTGGTGTTTCTTAGGCGACTACTCTGATAAGAAATACCGAAACAAAGGTACGTTCCACTAAAATCCTAACGCCCGCTGAGTTTTCAAGGTCTCTTCTAAAATCAAGTCTGTAAATTAAATCGTAATGGTCAGCTGGTCATATGAGGCCCATTTAGGTTAATTTCTGAGATGGACATTGTTTAAACATCACGCGTGGTCTCTATACAGTAAGCAGATCGAACCGTTATCTTGTAGTTTTTGATATTGGCACATAGGAGACTCTGCAGCCCACAAATAGAGATTATATTATTTATTTATTCATTTATTTCAGGCCCATATAAACACATACAATTCAATATAAATATAACTTAAAAATACTATAAATATATACAACATTATAATTAAACTAAAAAACTAACTAACACACACGAAGTGTCTACGTCGTGTGTAGCTGACTGGTGTCATATAGCCGGCCACGAAACCGGCGGTATACAACAACCTTCGGCGAGAACTCTTCCTTGAGGAACTTCTCGAGATGATGTGTCGGAACACGTCAGAAATAAGTAATAAATACGCCGAATGCAAGATTTGTAACAGAAGAGCTAGACGTAAACTGAATCTGTTACCAACTGCCGATATATTGACTAATACTAAATTTAGCTATTAATCTTAGGAGTTAGTCATAGATTTGTGCGTCTGTCGCAAAGATAAGAAAAACGAGTACTATTTTATTTGACGTTTAAGTACAACAAGGCGTGATGTTATGCATGAATATAAGTAAATGTTTTAACATAATACACATAAATGCTAACAGACTTACCCCCTTACTAATAAAAGTTGTATAGCGTCTGTATAGTTACAGGAAGCTTTGTCTTCTTCTTTCAAAAGTCAAATTACTGACGACCGAAAGAGAGAAATCGGTGTGTAACTTTTCATCTGATATAATTCGTTTATTAGTAAGGGGGTTATAATAATACGATAATATGTGCATGTATAGAAAACAAAACAAGGGTAAAGAATCATAGGGCGTCAAAAAATTTCTCCGCATCGCTGTCAGCGGGAAAAGTGTCCAAAAGAATGGCAGCAATGCCACGTTGTATGGCGCTTCTGATTCTTTAGCTAAAAACAAGCCAGCCCTCCGGTCACGTGAAGAGTCAACCAACCCCGCTTGGCGATGTCTCGAAAATGTTTTTTATTATATCTTTTAGACACTCGCTATCAGTGTCAATTTAAAGGCGCAACCACAGCTATAGATAGACCTAGATAACGCAAGTATCACGATCTGTATTAAAACCAAGCGTGCCATTTTTTTGACTACCTACTATGACGTCACAAGCGCTCTTTCTCACTCACGCTCACTCAGCCAGCAGTACACAGGACTGAGCGCGAAAGTGGCGGCTTACGATTTTTGAACGTAAGTTGGTGTGATTTTTGGCACGCGAAGTAGTTGCTATTGCGTTATCTAGGTGTATCTACAGGGTGCAATTGAAGTCATGGGCATTATTTTAACCTAAGGCACTACTCATGATACTAATTGCATTAGGGCTACTATTACGCAAATCAAAAATATTATTAATGCAAGTATGGAAAACCTTAAAATGTAGTAAGTCATAGAAAGTATCAAATACTTTGCGCTTCTCGATAACAAATGCGTAGGTACACTACGCCGTACGCGTCATTGGGCGTGAATTCTTTGACCCCGCCCGACTCACGTGACATTCGTAAGTTGCCAATGAATTGATTCATAATAAATTCCAACTTTCCCTTCGTACTTTGCCGGCTTAGGACGGTCAAAACTACGTCAACTAACATACATTAAAAAAAAAACATTTACGTACCTAGGTTGTGGATTGTTTTGAAAAAACCTTATTTGTCGGTAAAGTGACAGAGGGTAAACGGGTGCTCTTCCACGAGCTTGTGCATGTGCTGGCACGTGAAAAGACGAAAAATCCAACAGGTTCTTAGTGGTTCTAGTGGAATGAGACCCCGTGAAGGAATAGGGTCGTTTGGGTTGCGGCGATGGAACATTTCACGAGTTCATACTAAATTTCTTGTGCGATCGTAAATTACAACCATTTGTGGGTATTGTTGGTTGGTTTACCTAACCTGCACATTACGCGGTCGAGGCATCGCGTACAACACACAACAACTACACTAACACTTAATACACTGCAATCCAAGCACCGTATGACGCGAGCGGCGAGTACGGCGATTACGTCACGGGATCAATAAATCAATTACGCGTCAATGCACCTGCGCAGTCGTTATGACACTGGTTCCGGGTTCGTGTTGCGGCGGGAAGCAGACCCCGCGCGGGGGTGATATTCGTATTTTTGCGAGTGAGGGAGTGGGACGGAGAGAGTTCAGGGAATCCCGCCGGACGGCATGTCTTTTAGCCCATTGTTATTATTACTTGTAAGGAAAAACCCGCGCGCGCGCAGGTGATGTTTGTTTACATTTCGCTTTGCGCTGTACTGCGCTTTAAGATTTTGATACTTCAACATTTATTGGCGTTAACGAAGTATTTTGTTTTAATTACTTTAAGTGTTTATTTGCAATAATAAGCCTTGTGCAATTTGACTTACTACATTTTTAAGGTTTTCTTTAATTGCATTAATAATATTTTTGATTTGCGTATTAATAGCCCTAATGCAATCAGTATCGTGAGTAGTGCCTTAGGTTAAAATAATGCCCATGACTTCAATTCCACCCTGTATATCTGTGGGCGCCACGCTTCAAATTGAAATAAAACACAGGACTAAGTTATAAATAATGTCTGTCCATTCCTTTTTATTTTCTGTAGTCGTAAAAGTGTTTCACAGAAACATTTATCACGTCGGGTGCTCTGATTGATGGCACTTTCAGACGATTAGGTTTAGGTTCCAACACGATGCTTCTTCACCGCTCTAGGTGTTGAATTAGCTAAATAAATATATATTTTATGGCTCATCAACTGAATACATAAGATTAAGACTATGCCGAACGCACAGTGGCGCCCTCATCGTTTGTTTGGTTATTTCATACAATTTAGAATGAAAATGCCGAAAACAAGTACGTTAAGTTGTGCTTCACAAGATTATACGTTAATATTATTAGAAACGGTAGTTTTATATTGTTTAGTTTTATTATAATCCTTAAAACGGAATTCCAAACAAACGATGAGGGCGCCACTGTGCGGTCGGCATAGTCTTAACCTAAAGTCTTTGTCACAATATTACAGGGTGCAGGGACAACGACGCACAACCTGAGGGGCAATTCTCGTAATTTTTAAGAACGTTCACAGTCTAATCTGTCAAAAATACTTCAAATTTCCCTACATTTTGACAAGTTTTTGACATTTGTTTGTCGCCGAGATGAGACTGCGACTAGATTTTCCATCCAACTAAAAACCAAAATTTGATTTATTACAACAGAAATTCTATTGCGTCTCATTAGACACAGTTGAGCTACTACATGATAAACCTTGAGGTTTACAAGTGAGTTAAATTTCTAACAAGAAATCGATACCGATACCTTAGGACCAAACCCAACACATCTATAATCTTCATCCATACATGCTAATTTCTAAGCGGACCGATACACTTGACCTACTTCGTAACCCACGTCGCTGTCAACAACCATCCAAGAGCCTTCCCAGAATTAGAAGACTTAATCCCCAGTTGTTTTGGCAAAACAGCCAATTATAACTGATGCTCAGTGATTCTCAGATAAGTCAGAAGTTCTGACGTGGTCTGATTACATTAGTATTCTCTCTTGTTTGCGAAAGAAAAGAGATTTGTTGGCGTGAATCCCTTAACTGGTTCTAATCGACAGCGATTTCGTTAATGCGATCAAACTTTGTTGATTATTTAAAAGAAGTTTTCTTAACAATTCACTGAGCAATTTTTGATGAGTTTCATTCAGGTGATTCGCGTGTAAATGATGGAATTTGTTTATTGAATTTGTGATTTTTGCTGTAAGCTTTTAAGAAATTGTGTATTGTATTGTACACAATACAATACACCACCACACACAATACAATTCACCTCGGCCTAAGAGATCTTACTTCATAGGTTTTAGTTGCCGTCGACGAACAAAATTGTGAAATAACGCTATTTAATAGGTTAGAGATATTGTGTGACAATAAAGTATGTTTATAAAATACTTAGATAAAAAAAATACAACAATAAAAACGATAGTAGAATAGGCTAGTTTCCACCATCAATAAATTGAAAATCTATTTAGTCCATCAGATAGTATTGGAAAATAATGGACACGTATTTTTTGTTTTTGTAAATCAATGAATATTGACAAAGTTAAAACGCATCAAAACTCGGGAGTTCGTGACGTCAGAACGCACTAAAAATTATACCAAGGTGTGACGTATTAAGAATTTTAAAAGCGTCGTATCTTCGTCAATTTTGGTTTACGTAACAAAAGAAAAAATATGGGTCAAATATTTTTTGATAATCTAACTGACGGACTAATTAGATTTTTTCAGTTGACAAGCCTATTGGTAGATCTGACAATCAGTCTTACCAAGGGGTTGTGGAGGTCAGATAGGCAGTCGCTCCATATAAAATACTGGTATTCAGCTGCATCCGGTTTTCACTGGAAGCCGACCCCAACATACTTGGGAAAAAGCTAGGCAGATGATGATAATGAAAAACGATTGTAGAATATCGTCATATTTTCATAATTGGTCCTTTGGTGACAGCACACATTTTTACAGATACCTTGATGTGAAAAAAGTACATACGTTTGTAGCCATAATATAAAAAAAAAAACCATAATATACGTTCTAATACCAGTCTGGTGTCAGTAGCAAGCCGTACATGAAAAATGACGTTGTGTTGACTGGCTAATTGTTCAAAAAGAGGGCTGATACTAAACTAGCTTTTGCTCGCGGCTTTGCCCGCGTGGATGTCGGAAAATATCTCACAGAACTTACTACCGGAATTTAAAGTAATTGCCCTATGTTTTAATCCAGGTTATAAACTATCTTTGTGCCAAATTTTATCCAAATTCGATTAGCCGTTTCTATGCCAATCGGAAATATAGACCCAGATATACAGACAAACGGATAAAAAATCTTAAAACTATATTTACGCCATCGGACTCGTTCCAACACTTCGTAGCAATTACTAAAAAAAAACAATAAAATAGTACTTAAAGAAGTCAAAACTCTTCGTTTTGACTTCGTTATGTACTATTTTACGAGTATTATATGCGTGGTGTGGATGAACGAAATAAATCATCTTCACTTCGTGAACACTTATTTTATTATGTTTTTTTTTCAACTTCCTAACATAGGAAAGGTCTTATTTGTCCTGAAGCTCGGTTGCCATTTCTTTTCCTTTCCCCTCCCTCCCACACATACTCTCTCATTCACTCATCGCTGCATTCTTATTAAATTATGATGCGTTCCGAATTAAAATTCTACATTGTATATATAACTAGGTACTGTTAGTAGTACCTAGTTATCTACACCAAGTTGCAGAAGCAGAAGTTGTTGTTGTGATTAAGTTTTAAATATTAAAGACAGACGGTTCTCAGCGGATAACCTTTTACCCTTAATATTTAAAACTTCATCTTATAATAAACGGCAAATAATAACTTGACTAACTATATTTCCTACAATGGACTCGTCGTAAATGCCTCTTGTTACGCTTGGGGAGACCTCTTTATTAAGAGAACAGAGACAACCATTCATCAACAACACAATTTGGTCTTATCATGTTGTAACTAAGCACATAAAAGATTTTCTATTTGCCTTTTATGATTATAATTTGTTAAGATTCTTTCTCTTAAACTGTAGATATGATTATTAGTCTTTTTTATTGTTAATTACTGCTTTGATAACATAATCAATGATTTTTGACAGTCACTACGGATACTCAGAAGCCTGAAAGCCTGAAAACCTGTCTTACGGGGGTGTCGTGTTACTCAGTAACTGGGTTATTGAGGTCATATAGGCAGTCGCTCCATCATTCTGCATTCGGTTAGACTGGAAGCCGAACCCAACATAGTTGCAAAAAGGCTATTCAGATGAGGGTACGCTGCTGTAATAAATGGGTCAAGTTATAATTTTCAAATATGTGACCATACATAGAGTGTTATTTTCCGGTTAACTGAGTGGATGATCAACATGTCTAGTATACCTAATGTTTCAGGTAAATAGACATAGACAAGGAGGGTGGCATAGACATCGACTTACAGATTCAGTAGGTAAGTACATAATTCAGAACCGCCATGCGTTGAAATATTGAATGGTTCTCTTTATGTCGAGTCCCTTTCGTCAAGCCGAGAACCTTGCAATTTATCTTCTGTCCTTGTTACCTATTTGAATTACTTAATCGTAGTGTATTACAACAAATAATTCTAAAAAAATATTTTAATAATTCTGGCAATTTATTTATGGCTGACTGTATCTATTAACCAAACTCGACGTAACGGTAAGTATTGAATATTTTGCAAAAAAAAATAGACTCTCAGGCTCGACATAAAGGGAACCATTCGAAATATTTCGTCGTTTATTAAAAAAAATAAAATTGTGGTTCAGTATTTTTTCACCGCGTACTCGTAGGTATTGCATTTTTCGTGTTGTGCTAGCAGCGAGCAGTCGTCTTGTTGTCGGCGCTTTGGCGACAAGCGGGTGGAATTTTTCGAAGAGGTGTCGGGCGGTTACTGCCCTGGCGTGGTGCAGTTTTAAGAACCTATACTACCTCAGCTAAAATTCACTCTTTATCTCGCTCGCATGATGCTGCTCGCGGACTGAGTGAGAGCGAGACAGAGTGCGGTGCTAAGCGGCAGAAAGCGCCAATAGTTTAGGTATTTGCTTTTCATGGTAAAAACAGTGGGTAAAAAGTAGTAATTAAAAAAAAATAAAAAACATAACATCTGCTTTATAATTAGTTCAGTTAGTATACAAAGTTTCATGATCTAATTTGAAGTACAGTTTGAATACCAGCGGTTTATTGTTCGGTTTGGAGGTAACTTTGGATTTTTTTTCTATCGAGAAAATGTTATGGAATCGTGTTTTCGTCAGATATAAGACCTAAAAATAATCCTCAACTTTACCATACATTTATTTCAAAATGAATGCTACAGTATTTTCGACATAACGGAGGATCATGTTAGGCCATTTGAGGTAGTATAGGCCCTTAATGAGAGATGACCTTTACGCTTATCGATTCACTTGTGATCTTCCTGTACGAGCCGCAATAACTACTTTTTCTTTCTTTTTTTTATCGCTGAGGTTTGTCACTCGAAGCACGGTAACGCCATAGGTAACGCAGTGTTTACTGTTGACGGCGCGGCGCGGCGTAAGAATAAGTACAAGTATTGACCAACTCAGTAACTGTTTAACTGTTTACATTATTGTACTTAGTTTATTGAGATAGTCGTTAGTTTGGACCAGTCTATTTAAGCACTGAATATTTAGAGGTAAGTATTAAATATACAGGATTATTGGAAAAACATTAACAACCTCTTAAGATGTCATTGTACTCATCATAATGAACAACTTTTACTATGGGATCAAACAAGAAATCGCGAATAAAATCAGCTGTTCCCTGCATTTTGACGAGTTATACGAACATAAATGTGGAACAGCTGACTTTTATTTCGCGATTTCAGGTTTGGTCCCATAGTAAAAGTTGATCACAATGATGAGTACAATGACCTCTTAAGAGGTTGTTAATGTTTTTCCAATAACCCTGTATAATCAAAAGCCTCTGATTTTTTAAAACGGTTCTTTGATACGTCATCCCCAACCTTTCCCTACATATCTGAAAGTAAAACTCTAGTAAGTAAACAAATGTCTATAAAAAAATGTCGATCATCAGTTTGGACGATCCCTTATTATGAAGTCGAACGGCAAATAGGACGCCCCTCGGTCTGTTGACCCTTTGCTTTAACAAACCAGGCCAGACCGCGGACAATAGGGCTGGCACACTATCGGCGTCTGTAACTATGACTTAGATGAGTAGGTACTTGAAAAGTTTGATTACTATGCTGCCGGTCGATTCTGTAAAAATCTCACCGTGATAACTTAGGTGAAGTGAGCTATCAATAGGGGCAATCTCTAACATTAGGTGGAAAGACAGCTCACTTCACCTAAGTTTTCAGGGTGACATTTTTACAGAATAGCACTGCTGGCCTTATAGTGAAAATTCATCTAAATATCATGTTTAGTTTCCTGTTAATCCTTCAAAATAACTAGTATTTTATACAACAAAAATTCTGTAAAAATAAATAAAATTGAAGTGCAGTTTTTTAGCCAAATTATTAGCATACGTATGAAAGTGTAAACGGAAAAATCATTATTTAAAATTTTTGTCTGTCTGTTTGTTCAGGATAATCTCCGAAACGGCTGGACCGATTTTTATGGGACTTTCACTGGCAAATAGCAGATACTTTAGAAAAAAAGATATAGGGTTCCGCACAACAAAAAAAATCGTTCGCGTTAACATTAACTTCAAAATAAAGGCCGAAATGAAATCTTTTTGATCTACTAGTTTAAGATTGTGGTCAAAGCCTGGTTTAAAAATTAAACGCCAACCCCTTGAGTGCCACTCATGTCTGGACTATAGAGTCAATCATGGGGTTTGCGTTCGATTTACACACGCCTTTGTTATTAGAGGTAAGGAATTTCATACACACTTTGGAAAAAAAAAATTACTTTTGCAGAAGAGCGATCAGCAAACAAACTGTATGTTCCTGTTACAACTTGACAAGTTTTCTCGGCCCGCACGTTAATTGTTTTCTCTTAGAAGCTTATAGTAAATATTATAACAACGTATTGGCATAAAACTAGAGATTAATTGGAAGAACACCACCGTTCATCCATTGTTAGCAAAGCTAACGTTTTGCTAGCCGAGCTGTCAATAAGATCTCAGATTAAGCTGAAACCACTACCGCGACTCTGATTGGGGCATGTCTGCTTTTAAATGCCTATATTTGGGGAAAATATTGCTCGGAGCAAATGTTAATAGACAACAAAGGCAGAAGTTGATTATCGTTGTTGATATATAGGTCTATCTTACCTAGAATAAATCAGTAATATAACATAATGATACATGTGTGCTATGTTGATCATTGTACCCGAGGCGGTATTACTATTTATTATATTTCGATAAGGAAGCCGAATGTGTGCGTTTCATACGACGTTTATCAACACACTTACGAGGAAAAAAACAGACTTGTATTTTTATTAATTTTTATGGAAAATGGCGCGCTGGTTTTGTTTTTCCGCACGCTACGCTAGCGATGCGCGCGCAGGTGTAAATAAAGGCACTGGCAAAACCACTAAACAGCATACAAAAATATAATAAACACAAAACAAATTTTTGGATTTTTTTAAAAATAATTTTATTCATGACCATTAGATACTAGTCTTTCAGTCGCATACATAGATGATAATTTTTAGACTGATCGTAGTGTTGTCGTATGTCTAATTGTAGTTTAGTTAGTAGGTATGGAATTAGAAAGTACTATTGGCATAGAGAAATATGCATTGGTTCAGTGAGAATCCGCAATAATAGAACGCCAATCAGAGTCTTTTCTGTTTGGTTCCGGGATCCCGAACACGGACAATTTAAGGTAAATAAATTTTAGTTCATTTTGACCAAAGACAATTCAGACTATTAAAAAAATACATGACCCGCGGATTCCATTTGGCATTCAGTCTCTTTGATGAGATTAAAAAAAGCGAACATCTCCGACTAGCATATAGTTATCTGTGGCGTTACCGCACTAGTGCACGCCCACTAAGTACGGTTACTTTAGTGCGCGTGCACTAGTGCACACGCACTAAAGTAAAAAACAAGCGTGTTTAATACACTGCATTATGGACCTAAAAGCTGTTCATTAGGAGCGACTTTACGAGCAAATGTGTTGAAAAATTATTTGTAAAAACATGTTTTTTCCACCTTTCTGCCAAAAAACGAAATCTGTTAAGCAGTTATGACAAAAATATGTAGATATCCAACTCCTGTACTCAATTTAAGTACAAAACGCGAGTGGATTCAGTTACCAGTCATCACCTCCTGATGCTAGGGATTAACACTATTCTCACTACAAGCTCACTTTAACTATGTTTTCACGGTACAGTTTTTACAGAATAGGTCGGCTGCACAGTGTACATCTAGGCAACTTTACGGTTATTATTAAATTTCCAACAGCAATGCTGCACAGGAAAAGAAAACTTAAATAGATTGAAACTATAACCGTTTTCCCGGCTTTCAGTAAATAAATAATAATGGCGCCGACCAGTCTCGACGCTCATCTGTCTCATGGCGATGTACACAAAGTTTTGTTTAAATACTTTTAAAAGCATGTCTTTGCGATAGTTTCGTCGACGATGTTTATTTAGACTAAAAGCGGGATAGTGTTGTTCTATTAAAAGTTTTAGTACCTATCGGTCAATTTGATCGGGCGAGCAAAACTTTATGAAATTTAAATGTGTTTGTAATGGATGTTTTGTTTCCATAAACGAGTTTCTGAATCAATATGCGTTATTATTATTAATATATTCATGGTTTAAATAATAATAAAAAAAAACCGGTCAAGTGCGAGTCGGACACGCGCACCGAGGGTTCCGTACTTTGTAGTTACGTAAGTATGTAAGTAAATAGTTTATCACGGAAATAAAATGTTTTGTAATTGTAACTCTACAAATTTACGGTTTTCGGATTTTGCAATACGCATAATGCGAAGCATTAGAGACTGCTTTAGGATCGATTTTTTTTGCCTCCTTTCTGTAACTGTTTCTATTGTTATACCCCTAGCTGTTTATTATTAAGTAGGTTCTGTGTACTAGACATAGAACCAACTTAATTTATATAACATTGTTGTATAGATAATTTAATGGAGATTCATTCTGTACTATGCAAAAATTTATTTAATTCAAATCGAAAAAAAACTTAAAAATATTTCTAAAAAATATATTAATTTAGGGACAACAGACAAAAAAAATATTAAAAATTTCAACAAATTTCCCGTCAATCAAGTACGAAAGCTGAAAACATTGTAGCTTGCGAAAAAATCTATTGAGTCAATTTTTTTTTAAATTGAATCGTTTCACCCGTAGGATGAACCCTGTTGGAAATGGCTCTTTTATTCTAAGTAGGTAGGTTTCAAATTATAATTAATAAAAAGCGAACTAAAATAATATCTATACCTATGGTTTTATATACGATCAAATGAGCATTAGGTACGAGTCGTGCACTTTTGGATTATCCTATTTTTTTTCCTTTACTTGTGCTACATGACAGTTCTTCTTGCCGCAGCAACATCCAGATTGCAGCTCTGAGTATTTGATATTAATTTTAACTTGATAACTCCACGTTTTCCTGAGAAAAAGGGTCTTGACCGACGGACAGACAGACGGTCAACGAAGTGATCTTATAAGAGTTCCGTTTTTCCGTTTGAGGTACGGAACCCAAAAAATCGATTATTATGCTAGTTAAAATAGCAGAGGTTATTCAATTGATTAACATTCTGTTTACTGTTTTAAATGAAGAAGTTTATTTTAAAATTACAGTACTTACTTTATTTTCCGTGATTTTGTGTGTAGCTTTGTTTCTGTAACCCGTAAACCATTGGTAAAGTATTGCAAATGTATCTAATTAGATACATTTATAATATGCAAAAGTCTTTTCTAAAACTGGTGGAGGAATAGGTATATCATTGTTAGGACATCATATGGAAAATTAAGCTTGAAAGTAATGGTCTGAAGTCGCCAACCCACACTGAGCCAGTGTAGTGACTAATACACTTATGTACAGACGTCAAGCACATCAAGCTACCCGAAACTGTAAAATTTTCCCAATCAACTTTGAACCTTATGCTTTAGCGATAAAGTTGAAAATCTGTTAAAGAAATTTTGACAGGTTGTAGCAGCTTGATGTGCTGGCGGCATTTTCATTTCACGACGAGATATATGCTCCTCAGTAGGACAGATAGCCCAGGTAGGCACGAGCGCGATTTTCCCGCGGCGATTTTTTTTCGCGCACTGTATTTTCAACGCACTTCTTAGTGCCGAGAGTTGAAAATCCAACAGTGTGCTTTTTTGACGCGCTGGGATGCCCTCTGTTGGATTTTCAATGCTCAGATCAACACCGACAGTTTAAAATCCAGTGCGCGATAAAACCCCATCGCGATATTTTTACGTCCGTGAGAGCGTAAACTTACAATCCGGCAGGAAAGTGAGGAGACACTTAATTTAGTAAGAAAAACAAAGTGTTATCTATATCAACATCTTACAAGAACACTATAACAATGAAACTAAGCAAGAAAAGTTATGAAACTACGTAATAAAACAAATGAAGAACGTTGTCAGCCCTGCGACAAGTGTCGGTTGTGAATAAATGTACAAATAAAATGTCACGGATAAGTGTACCGAATGAAGTAAACTGGAAGTAAGCTGTTACATAGCCCTGCCCTTGGATTATTCCCCGAAAACTTACGTAAACAAATAAATTGAATGTTTCTGGGAATATAAAATTATAAATTTCTTTCGGTTTTTTAGAGAGTCTCGTGGCTAAGTACTTTTGAGTGGGCCAGGCATTACTTTCAGTCTAAAATAATTAATATTCAGTGTTCAAATAAATCATAACGCCACTTGCAAAAGCTGCCGTTGCCGTAGTACCTATAAACAAAATTAACTTAGCGATATATTCTGCATATTTTATGATGTATGTTTAAAACAATAATCTGATAGGTGGGTAGGTACTGGATGAAACATGACTATTATCGTACATCGTATACAGCTAGGTAATACAGCTGATGAAAAAAAAAACAGAAACTATAGATGGCAGCACTAAATCGACAAAAGAGACACTATGCGGTCAGTAAAGGAAACTTATCAGACCTGTCATCGTGCTTTCAATTATGTAAATAAAATTATCTCTTCAATTATATTATTTTTGAATATGATAAAAGTTGTAAAATAAGTATGGGTTCCGAACTTCCGATGATGGATATATGGAAGCCAATTATTCGGATGTTTGCTGAAAACAAATTGAACGATAATTGTATTAATTACAAAACTTAGTTATTTTCACTACTAATATTACTTATTGGTTATTTCTAAATGATCAAAACTCGTAGGTACTTACGTATGCTTCTTTACTGCATTTATCCATTTTTTGCGTTTTTCACATAACCATGGCATGAGAGTAGATACTATTCTTTGGAAAGTACTTAATAAAATTTTACGCAATTTGATTTATTTTCATTTTTTGTGGATGTATTTGTACATTCAGAAATGCAAAAATGCATTACGATTAGCAAGAATAATAATCTTCATTAATAAAATCAATATTAATAGAGTACAAGATTCGGATTGGCGACGCCAGTCGGCAGCACCTTCATTGTGCACGTACCCTATTAGATATCGAATGAAATGCCGGCTAGGTTATCAGACTAAAAGCGTGTCCCAGCTCTATTTAACGGCCGAGCGGCCACTTTGTAACAGTGTGGCCGTAAATTCTAAGTTATGAGCGTTTTGGCCGTAAGTGAACTTTACGTCCAATACAGAGAATGAGCATTGATCTTCCCGCTAGCTTACTGAGGGCGATTCCAGACTATAAGGTCGGTTTCATTGCATATCAATTCAGTGTTTTGGAATTATTATTCTTGGTTATCTCATTACCTAATTATTATTATTTATTTATTTAATACTTCAAGCACATAAATGTACAGAGGCGGACTTAATGCCATAGGCATTTTCTACCAGTCAACCTTTGGGTGATGCAGAGACAAACAGTGAAAAAAAAAAAACAGTGAAATTATTGACAGTGAAATTATTGTAGTTGACATTTGATAGTTCATTCTGACATTTACTGTAGTTGAAGTTTAATAGTTTTTAATTTGACATTTACTTTACTTTTTACTTGATAATTAATTTAAATGTAATACATTTCATACTTAATAATTAAGAAGACTAATTGATAATTTATGTTCTTTTTTTTTGTATTGAATATGGGTCTTTACTTGAAATAAATGATTTTTATTTATTTTATTGCGATGTTTTCGTTCACCCGATAATCAATGGGCTCTAAGTACATACAAATGTAATAGAAAACCTTCATTGTTTGGTAAGTACCACTTTCCGTGACATTCAATTCCGTTAATTATTACGGGAGTCAAATTAAAAGAAAGTTAACTCTTACATGAATGCTGAAATACAATCTATACTAATATCTGGAGAGTTTGTTTGTTTCTTTGAACGCGCTAATCTCTGGAAATTCCGGTTGGATTAAAAAAATATATTGTTACATTTGATAGCCTAATTCTTGAGGAAGGCAAAACGCTATTTAACATCACGCTAGGACCCTTAGGAGCTGAGCAAAAAGATAAAACTCAGAAAGAACGCTAAGGGAAAACGAAGTAATAGCGCGGGTAGGCGATGCGATGCGACAGTAATTCATAATTTTGTGTCGATTTTGACGATGTGTAAAACTTATTTGCTGTACCACTTCCCATAATGTTTAATTCAGTCATTTGCCGAGCAGATCATCATCTGCCTAGCCTTTTCCCAACTATGTTGGAGTCGGCTTCCGGTCTAACCGGATGCAGCTGAATACCAGTATTTTACATGGAGCGACTGCCTATCTGACCTCCACTACGATACCCTTTGGTAAGACTGGTTGTCAGACTTTCGGGCTTCTGACTACATTCATTCATTGATTTGATTTGATTTGCAGATCAGATCAGTTCAAATATTTGAGTAATATGTAGTATATCATAGTTTTAAGGTTTTTAATATGTATTAGTTTATTATTGTATATGTGTATTTTGTGTATTCTATGGGCTTTAGTTGCCTGATAATGAAATGATTTAAAATCAAAAGTCATTTATTCAAACTAGGCTGAGAAAATCAGCACTTTTCGAACGTCAAAATTATTAGACAGTCCCCCCCAAAATTATTATTATTATTAATAGCTGTAGTCTCTTTAAATTTGGTGATTAGTATGAAGAAGAGCCCGACCGCATTTCCTAAACTGTATGATGTAGGGTTCCTAAGTAAAATAATTATCCATAGGCAACGACCAATTGGAACCGTGCGCCTAGCTTCTGACGTTTCATAAGTGCTCATGTAGGTTTATGTAAAATAAAATATTTAGATTAAACCTAATTTGTGACTATTTGGTCAAAAAACCATAAAGTTTGTATTGAATTGTTGATACCAATGTTGGCCCACGCGTGTCTAATGCCAAAGGTGATTTATTTCTTGCCAATTTTTAAGCTTTTACGTTGGAAAATTTAGGTTTCTATTTTTAGTAAAATTCATTATTTTAATAGGTATTTTAACAGACTGATAACAACTTGTTGTTGTAACCGCCGTACTGTTTAATGTGATAACCTAAACGCTACTCTGTATAATGTCAAATAATAAAAAAGATTATGTCAAAGAAGTATGTAAAAAATAAACACCGTAATTTGAGAGCAGTTAATAGACATTTACGTACTTATTTCGTTAATGAGGTGCCAGGGAAGCCACATGTGCAGAAGGAATTATTGCCAAACTACCTTGTCTTCAACGTAGTCTTTAATCTTATAATATGCTTTTAGGTAGATGTCACATCTCTACTAATTTTTGGTTCTAGGACATGCCAGTTTCCTCACGGTGTTTCCATTCACCGTTCTGCTCTATCTCCCTCAAAATATGAATATTTCAACGAAATAGTAACATGAAAAAATGATTTTTTCATTTTTAAAACCATTTACAATATAAAATTCATTTTTTATTACTGTCAATTAGCCTATTGGTAAAGAACTGTAGACTTCAGATGACAGCTTAACAGTAGCGAAGGGTGAATTTATGACAAAGGTAAGCCGGACCAGAAAAAAATGTCAATGAACCGTTTCATTATATTTCAATGATGAATTGACTATAGAGTGGTTGTGTTCTGAATTTTCGAAGGAAAGCCGGCGGGAATTGAGTTGTATGGTACCTTCGCCACTGCAGCTTAAGACCCCTCTTTCGAAGAGTCCTCTTGTATGATACTATTAGTGAGCCTTTAATCGAGTTATAAGATAGGCACAAGCGACGATAATAAACTACTATTGCGTTGAAAGCAGCATCCTAACTGCGTAACACACTACTCATTTTAATCATTTTGATGCATATTTTTAATCCATTGCTCCATATGTTCGAAAACTGTGTCTGCTCAGCAAAGCACATAACGCAATGAATGTTGTCGAATGGTCAAAATGAAACCCATCATTGCTACTGATAGCGTGTTACGCGATTACCCTGCGGGTCTATATTAACATCCGGGCTACATAATTAACAAAATAAATAATTAAAAATAGCACCACTTACATTCCCGGTGGTCCATGTATGGTGGTGCTCCTCCTCCTCGCCGACGCCTGAGGGTAGCTCCACCATCGTCTCCAACCAGTTGTGACCTGCAAACAAACGAAAAACATCCTTTAATAATAAATTCGACGATATTCCAAAAATAGCAATTAGAACATGGAGCTGCCTATCGATTCTGTAAAAATCTTACCGTGATAACACAGGTGAAGTGAGCGTGAAATGAGCTATCAATGGAGGCAATCCCTAACATCAAGTGGAATGACCGCTCACTTCACCTTAGTTTTCACGGTGAGATTTTTACAGAATAGCACTAGGTACCTACAGTATCGCCAGAGACAAGAGAACAGCTGCTTGGGAACGGCTGGAGGAGGCTTTTACTGCTATCGATAGTAGCCCTTGTACACCAGATAGTAATGAAGACTATTTTGTATGTATGTGTGTTTATTTGTACCTTCTAGTAGCTTTTTCTGTGTGTGAAAAAGCGACGGTATGTTTTTTGTTTCGTTCGACGCTAGCCAGTTTTCGAATTCTGAGGTTTGCGTTTTGTGTTGATACATCACTTATACACACAGATGTAGGTACGGCCTGTACGGCGTATTCACAGCAATCGCGCTTAAGCAATTTTGATCGTCTACTAGTGTATGTATCTAAGTATATTCTCATAAATTATTTGTTTTATTAAGGGCCTATACTACCTCAAATGGCCTTAGCATGACCCTCCGTTATGTCGAAAATACTGCAGCATTAATTTTGAAATAAATATATGGTAAAGTTGAGGATTAATGTTAGGTCTTATGTTAGACGAAAACACGACTTCATAAAATTTTCTCGATAGAAAAAAATTCCAAAGTTACCTCCAAACCGAACAATAAACCGCTGGTATTCAAAAAATACTTCAAATTAACTAGATCATGAAACTTTGTATACTAACCGAACTAACTATAAAGCAGGTCTTATGTTATTTACTTTTTTAAATTACCATTATTTTCACCGTAAAAAGCAAATACCTAAACTATTGGCGCTGCCTGCTGCCTAGCACCGCACTTTGTCTCGCTCTCACTCAGTCCGCGAGGAGTATCGTGCGAGTGAGATAAAGAGTGAATTTTAGCTGAGGTGTATAGGCTCTTAAGTGAAGTGAGTTGTCAATACTGTGAAACCCAAGCATCTAGCATGGTGGGGTGACACTAAAAGCTCACTCCACGCTCACTTCACATAAGTTTTCACGGTGAGATGGTTACAGAATAGCACTGCAGTGCGCAAATTGTAACCATGAATTCAGCATAATTATGATTCTAGACTCTCTAGAAAAGAAAAGATCAAAAGTTCAAAGTTTCATAGAAAAGTGCAATATACCAACGCAGTCAAAATGTATGGAACAACTAATATATATTTTTTTTTATAACCGACGAAATGTATCTGTCCTACGGGGGGTCTAAAATCATATACTGAATTCATGGTTGCAGTTTGCGCATTGATTAAAATTTTATCCTGTACAAGCAATATACACACCCACACACAACAAATATAGATACACCTAGATAACGCAAGAGCAACTACCTCGCGTGCCAAAAATCGCACCAACTTACGTTCAAAAATCGTGGGTGAGCGTGAGTGAGAAAGAGCGCTTGTGACGTCATAGTAGGTAGTCAAAAAAATGGCATGTTTGGTTTTCATACAGATCGTGATACTTGCGTTATCTAGGTCTACCTATAATATATCTATGTTTATAAGCGCAAGGCACGTCTTTCGTACTGACCTTCAATCGTTAAAAATTCATTGAAATGTCGGAAAGAAATCCTTTTCTCAAAGTTATTAAATGCGGTTCCAAACACTCCCTTCGGACAACTAAGTGTAGCGCCAAAGCTAGCTAGCTTAGACACAGTCAGGGAAGTTAATTGTTAAGCAAATTAACACCCTTCGTCAAAATTCCGTGATAAAGTCATTTCATACAACTGTCAAAGAATGAAAGTTGACATTTTAATATACGGACAATTTACTTGGTACCAAAGTAAATTTAGAAAAAGGGACACTTACCTACTAATCATCGTACTTATTAATTTTAAAATAACATGTAGGTAGTAATAAAAATGTGTCCTATTTGATAAAAATACAAGTGAATTTGAGATACTTAAGTAATTGAAATTCACAAAAAAACTAATAGATTAAAGTTTTACGGGTACCTTTGCAGTAGGTAGGTTGGTAGTTAAATTTTCAAGTTAAAATTTGTTAACTAACCAATATAAAATTGGCGTCTGACTTATCGAATTTAATAACGGTAGGTGCCCATTTTTGTTCAACCAATTAAAATGAAAGCGAACGCTCACTCAATTAATAAAGTATCTTCATTAATTGCAATATCCAGAATAAAGAGACTATGTAAGCACTTGAATAAAACTAAATTATTCATTCTTCTTGATGAAAAGTTTTGAACGAATCGCCGTGGTAAAAGCTCCATTACCCACTTTTACAGTCACGAGCATAAAAACCTTACGGTCTCGCAGAATTTAAAAGTATTTTCCTGTGAAATAAAATTGCAACTTTGAAAAAAGACCAATTTCATAATACCTAGTTTGGTTTCGATAGTATGCACCTAGGTACCTACAACACCGAGATAGCTTGCTTAACAAGCAAGCTGAATAGGCTAGTTTCCACCATCAATAAATTGAAAATCTATTTAGTCGGTCAGTTAGAGTATTGGAAAATAATGAACTCGTATTTTTTGTTTTTGTAAATCAATGAATATTGACAAAGATAAAACGCATCAAAACTCGGGAGTGGGGGCTCGTGACGTCAGAACGCACTTAAAATTATACCAAGGTGTGACGTATTGAGAATTTGAAAAGCGTCGTATCTTCGTCAATTTTGGTTTACGTAAGAAAAGAAAAAATAGGGGTCAAATATCTTTTGATAATCTAACTGACGGACTAATTAGATTTTGACAAGCCTATTGGCAAGGCGCTGGCCAGGTTTGTCAACTGATCAATGGTCGTTGGAGCAGAAGGGTTCTGGAGTGGAGACGGCGTATCTGCAAACGTAGTGTGGGACGCCCCCAGCTAGATGGACCGACGACCTTAAAAAGGTGGCTGGGGTCTGTGGCAATCAAGTTTTTGTTCGTTTTTAGATACGGAATGCGACGAACAGGGTATTGTGAGGCAACCTGCGAGTGATCTATGTCCAGCGGTGGATTGCGATAAGCTGAGTTTACTATGTTGATAACATCATAATATATCTATCAACACTTTGGACGACGCACGCCTCATTACTGGTATAGACAAATAAGTATTAGGTTTATAAATATTATCTAAGTAAATTATATTTACTTAGATTATATTTAAGTAAGGGATTATTAATGATATCTGTCGGCAATGTGTGATTATTTAAAAAATAAACAACAATGTTGCAAGGTGCAAGTGGGTCGGCCTAATGTAATTTTTGTTGTCGGCAACTTTAGAATTCCCTTGTCAGCCTACCATGCGCCGCGTCGGTCACGTTTAAAATTGTGCAAAATAATAACGTAAGAAAGCTGTTTCAGTCGAAGCCCTGCAACCACCCACACCTTCCAAATTGATTCTGAAACCAAGACTGCATTTTATTTCGCCTCCATCTGTAACAAACACTTTATGATAAAATCGCTTTTGAATCTTGCGTAAGTGGTATATAGGACTGTACTTATTATTACTTCACTGGAGAGTCGACATGCTCAAGTACGGCCCTCGAGCCAAAACAGTACCAATCAATTAAGTCAATCGATCCCGCTAAAGCCATTGTTTAGTTTCTTACCTATGTATATATGTACGTACAAATTAAACAGGGTCTCTGTTTATTTTGTACGATCGCGCAATGTACACGTAACGTAAATTCGAACGATATTTGATTCGGAAATACAACTATCTTAGAGCATTATGGCTTTTTTTGCGACAATCATCTTTACTATGACCTTATCAGTCTGCTTAGCCTTTTTCGTAGCCTTAGCTTTTTCCCTATGTTGGGGCCGGTTTCATCCGGGTTAACAGTGGCAAAGGTACCATACAACTCGATTCCCACCGGCTTGCCTTCAAAAATTCAGAACACAAATACTCTATACTCAATTCATCATTGAAATATAATTAAACGTTTTATTGACGTTTTTTTTTGCTCCGGCTTACCTCTGTCATAAATTCACCCTTCGCTACTGCGGGTTAATTCCCGTTTTATATGAAACGACTGCGTGTCTGACCTCCAAAACCCCAGTTCCAAGGTAGATGGATCACATTACAACGAGCTACGCGACGGGGCGCAGACAACGCGCCCTCACGCGTGTTTTTTACAAACAAATAAAATAAAAACGGGAACGGGGAATTTTGCCACAATCATATACTGTGATTTTGCTCCGTTTTCCGCGCCCCGTCGCGTGCCTCGTTGAAGTGTGTGATGCACCTAACATGATACCTCTTGGTAAGACTAGTTGTTAGACTTTCGGGCTTCTGACGACCCGTAACAACTGTCAAAGATCTACGAATGACAGCCGGGACCAACGGCTTATATTTTTGTTGCTGACGATCCTTGATGAATAAAAACAAAAGAGAAAGGGGATCAGATCGGAATGAAGAAGCTTAATGTGGATAAGACACGAGTCAAAAACAGAAGAAGATCTAGCGGGGTATGCAAGGGGGGGGGATGGAGGGGGGGCTTAGGGGATCAGACCGGAATAAATCGCTTTCCGATATCACCCGTTGACATAAATAAAATCTAAAAACTAAATAAATATTATGTGCGAAAGGCGTATTTTCAGTTTAAAAATCGTTCAAATTTACGTAACGTTTACATAGCCCGTGTGTTCGTGTTAGACCTACAGAATCTGGTTGTAATATCCACAATCTTCCATCAGCAATCAAGTGCCCTGATTCTGGCACTTCGATCACACATACATATGCAAACCATCGCCGAAGCGTGGGACGGACAGCTATTCTTGTTAGCTATGTCGCTCTATTTACACTTGAGCAACAATAGTGCGGGGAAATGTATTCTGTTTCCAGGTAAAGGTTGCTATAAATGCGAGTAATTGTGTATTGGTCCGTGACGCGGAAAAAGCCGATCATGTGGCTAAAAGTTGGTCAGAAAATGCTTCCCCTTTTACGTGCGACAATCGGAAAAGCTTCGAGAAGTAGGTATGTTTGTTGCTTATCGGCCAAAAATCGGGAAGATTAGAGATTATTTCTTTAGAAAGCATCATCTTACGTATTTTCTGTTATTTTCTTCTTGTCTGTTTATACATGTGTGTACATAAGTGGTTAAATAAAGCTAAAGAGTTTCTTTGAACGTGCTAACCTCTGGAACTATCAGTCAAATTTGAAAAATTATTTTTGAATTTGATAGACGAATTTCTAAGGAAGGCTTATAGACTATTAGGCTATAATGTTACGGAGTTATTGAATGACAAATTTTGAATTTAGATAATTTATTAAGTATTTAGTTTTATTAATTTTATTGTTTTAATTTTCTTTACTACCTTTTTGTATTGACTATAATTATGTATTTAAGTTGATTTAATTTTTACTATAATTTAATTATTTCCTAATTTTTAAGTCCAACTAAATATTTTAAACTATTTTGTATGCCAAATTTGAATTAAAACATGTTGAACCAGAAATATTAAACTCGTTTCCATATGTGCATAAATATCTATATATTAACATGTTACACCATGTTTAAACAAATAAATGTATCTTTATCTTTTATTTTTATTAACATCACACTATGACCTCTTAGGCTTAGGAGCCGAGCAAAAAGAAAAAAAAAAACAGAAATATAGCTAAGCGAAACCGAAGTGATATTGCGGTCAATTGATGCGATGCGTCGGGGTGGGTCGGGGGAACAAGAACATTACACGCGGTCGAAGTCGCGGGCATAAGCTAGTCATGAATGTGATGCGAATTCATAATATCTACTATACGTAGATACTGAACACTAAACTCTAGAACACGAACTGGAACTAATTAAAATGAATCTGTGTCTTTTGCATACAAAAAAACTTTTCCTTTTGTTAGAGTTTAGTTTTGTTAGTATATTCATTTGGTTATTTTATGGGAAATTGTGATACTACGAGAAAATAATTGATTTTTTATTGTATTATTTTTTTTCTACTGGTAGAAAATCATGCAAAAAAAAAAAACACAAGAATATCATACAGTAAAACTTAAAAGTTTGAATATTTTTTTTATTGTTTGTATTTCCTGTGCGTGTACGGTTACCAAAGGAGATAAGTAACAAGGGTCGTCGGTATAGTTGAAGTTTAGTAAGAAACCGATCGATGTCTTCGAATAAAATTGTATTTAATTAATAGAAAACAAAAAGTTCATTTATCAAATTAAATTTCATTCGAAAATATCCATCGGTTTCTTAATAAACTTCAACTATATTGATGACTCTGGTTGCTTATCTCTTTTGGTGACTGTACGTGTACCAAATAAAATATTTTTATTTTTTTCTTCGTAAGTATGTATTCGCTTTCACCATCAGGATTGCCATGTAAATAAAAACAAGCTATCTGCCATTCGTCTCAGAAGTGTCCTTACAGCTAGCTGCAATGCTGTAGAGACGTAGACAGAATATTTTACACGCTTAAACGGAGCTAGTGTTGTGCAAACGGTTTAATTCCCGGGACGAGTCCCGGCCCCGCTTTGCAATTTACAATGCTATTGAGACGTTGAGTCCCTTTAACTGCGGGATTTAACAAACACCTTAAAGTGGATAGGTATGAAGAAGTAAGCAGACTTCTGAGGTCTTAGTAATAAAGCTGTGTTTTCCTGTAACTTAAATACGTAAATTGCTTCAGGTGGAAGGCGAAATAATAGTCTCTTGATACCTATAAATTGAGATTTATGTCTCGACTTTGTATAGAAGTGTGTCTTTGTGAAGATATACCGGCTGTCTTTTTTACCGTCTGGACAAAAACAGAGTATAACAGGTGAACGGAGTAGAAGCCCATGGCAAAGATTTTTTTTTTTTTTTTTCATAATTTCCGCGCGTAAAAAAGGAATCTTTTAAGTAGATTTTTTATAATTATAATTTTTGTAGACTAATTCGTTTTTTTTTTGTGAAATAAAAAGAGATTTCTGTGCCATAGGCTTCTACTCCGTTTACCTTTTATATATCCTGTTTTGTCTAGACGGTAAAAAAAGTCAGCCGTTATATCTTTTAATAGTCGTTATCTTAATGACTGCTATGTTGGTCTAGTGGTCACAAGAGCTACTGCTAAGCGTGAGGTCCTGGGTTCGCTTCCCAGGTCGGCCTAACTGTTATTGGGTTTATACTCCACGAAGGTTGAGGAGATCGTGGAGTACATGCGTGTGAAGACCAACTGGACTTTGAGGGTCGAGAAGTTGGAGTCGCGTCACAATAAGAACTTCAAGTCTTTCGTGGTGCGTGTCACACACATCATCTCGAGAAGTTCCTCAAGGAAGAGTTCTGGCCGAAAGGTGTTGTGTACCGCCGGTTTCGTGGCCGGCTACATGACACCAGTCAGCGAAACACGACGCAGACACTTCGTGCATGTGTGTTAGTTAGTTTTTAGTGTAATTATAATGGTGCATGTATTTATAGTATTTTTAAGTTATATTAATATTGTATTGTATGTGTTTGTATGGGCCTTGATGCCTGAAATAAATAGATTATAATAATAATAATTTATCATTAGGAATTTCTCAATAGCAGCTCGGAATTTGGATTTATGCCCGATTGGGGGCTACAGGCTGGCTCCCTAATTATATGGGACAGTAGTGGGCAGTTTTCTGATGTTCCTAAAAACTTTAACGTTATACATATTAACGCTCAGAGCATTCCGGCTCATTTCCACGATATGCTGGCTAGCTTTGACTGTAAGAACTTACATGCTATACTTATTTCCGAGTCATGGCTTAAACCTTGTCTCCCGTCAACAAGTTACTCTCTTCCCGGTTTCCAGCTTATAAGAAACGACCGCGCGGTCGGTGCTGGTGGTGGCGTTGCCATATATCTCCGTACGCAAATTCCCTACTCTGTTGTCAATGTGTCAGCGCAGCCACCGCCTTCTAATGCTGGTGAACATCTCTTCCTTGAAGTCGAACTGCACCATTCAAAATTACTTCTTGGCGTCTATTATTGTCCCTCTTTACGCGTTAGTTTCTTTTCTTCTTTCGAAAATCTCTTAGAAACTTTAGTCCCTTCTTACAGTCATAGCATAGTCATGGGAGACTTTAATACTTGTCTTTTGAAAAAAGACCATCGCTCTTCTACTTTGAATAACATTTTGGCTTCTAATAATCTTTCAATTCTTCCACTGAGTGCCACTCACCATTTCTCTAACTCTACTCCTTCACTTCTTGACTTGATTTTTGTCTCTTCCCTTGATCACGTCGCTAAACATGGTCAATGTTCAGCCGATGCCTTTTCTTATCATGACCTTATTTTTCTGTCTTATAAAATTCGACCACCTAAGGCTAAAGCTAAGATTCTCATGCAACGCAATTTTGGTGATATGAACGTTGATAATCTTTGCAAGGATGCCAGCAATATAGATTGGTCTGCTCTGTTTGCCTCTGCATCAGTCGATGAGCAAGTTAGTATTCTTACGGCCAAGCTTATCGAGCTCTACGATCAACACGCACCTGTTCGAGCTGTTAAGGTTAAACATTTGCCGGCGCCGTGGCTCACAAATGAGATTAAAACGCTAATGCTTAAAAAAGTTACGGCGAAGTCTAAGTTGAAGCGCAGGGCTAATGACGCTAACAGGGAAAGATACCTCTCAATCCGTAATCACTGCAACAAGGTGTGTAGGAATGCTAATCGCCACCACATTCATACTTCTGTCCAAAATGGGGACGCATCCAAAGTTTGGAAATTTCTTAGATCATTGGGGGTCGGTAAAACCCGACAAGAGACAATCCCTAAAGACATAGACATGAATGCAATGAATAATCATTTTACTGCTTCGTCCAATTTTGATAGGACAATAAAATCGAGTACACTGAATTATCTTTCTTCTCTTCCGACTCCCAGTTATTCTCCATTTGTTTTTGGTCAGTTCTCCGCGTGTGATGTTAAGAAGAGCATACTATCGATTACTTCCAATGCAGTAGGAAGTGACTGTATCAGCCGTAATATGTTGGTTCCTGTGTTGGATGTTGTCCTACCCGTCATTTGTCATATTCTCAATTTTTCGGCATCCAGTGGCGTCTTTCCATGCTTGTGGAAAGATGCTCATATAATTCCTTTACCTAAAAAGTCTAATCCTACAGCTTTTTCTGAATACCGTCCAATATCAGTCTTACCATTCCTATCCAAAGTCCTTGAACGGTTAATCCACAATCAATTAAGCACTTTCCTCTCTAAAAATAATCTCCTCAACCCCTTCCAGTCTGGCTTCCGTCCTGGTCATAGCACCACCACAGCGCTTCTAAACATTACGGATGATATAAGGTCAGCCATGGAAAACAGTAATCTAACGGTTTTAGCTTTGCTAGATTTCAGTAATGCTTTTAATACTGTTGATTTTGATGTTTTGCTTGGCATTCTTTGTTCTCTTAACATATCTCCACCGGTAATTGACTGGTTTCGTAGTTATCTGTTCGGTCGCCGGCAACGTATTTGCATCGGAGAGACCATGTCTTCCTGGAGTAATACTTCTGCCGGTGTACCTCAGGGTGGCGTTCTATCCCCTTTACTCTTCGCAGTTTTTATTAACTCCATCTCCGACGAACTAATTTCTTCCTACCATCTTTATGCAGATGATTTACAAATCTACTCGCGGGCTCCTCTTGGAAATCTGTCTGAGGCTATCTTAACGATTAATCGTGATCTGGCCCGTATATGCGACTGGAGCAAGAGATACGGACTTGTGGTTAACCCCATAAAGACGCAGGTTGTAGTGGTGGGCAGTTCTAGGACGGTCTCAAGAATAGACTGGACGACCCTTCCCCAAGTTTCTTTTGACAACTCAGTGGTTCCCTTTAGTGACAAAGTTAAAAACTTGGGGATATTTATTGATAAGGCATTCTCTTGGACTGCCCAGCTACAGGAAGTTAGCCGCAAGTTATTTGCATCCGCTGCTTCTTTGAAGAGATTGCGAAATTTCCTGCCGACTGCCACTAAGATTGCGCTTGCACAATCGCTTCTTCTACCCATCCTTGACTATGCTGATGCCAGCTACCTTGATCTTACCCAAGACCAACTGGAAAAACTTGAGCGGCTTCAAAATTTTTGTATAAGGTTCATATTCGGTCTGCGCAAATATGACCATGTTTCCGAATTTCGTGTGAAGCTCAAGTGGTTACCAATTCGCCTTCGTCGGAATGCTCATATTCTTTCCCTCTTGTACAATGTGCTCTTTTCCCCTTACACCCCACTCTATCTCAAGAAACGTTTCCAGTTTCTTTGTGACTCCCATACGAAATTTTTAAGGTCATCAGATAACTTGAAGCTCAAAATGCCTATGCATTCCACAACCTTCCTTGATAAATCCTTTACTGTCCAGGCCGCTCGTTTGTGGAATGCATTGCCAGTTGAAATAAAACGCGCACAGTCGTTATATGTGTTCAAAAGACTCGTAAAGGAACACTACTTGTCTTTGTGATATTGTTGTCCTAACTGCAATCATCTACTGTCTTCTTTTATTTTCGTTGCTTATATATTTAGTATGTATGTATTTATGTATCTATAATTTTGGATATGTATATATCTGTATATATATTTTAGTGTATTGTATACATTATATTTGCACCAACGACAGCCCCATTTTATGTCCAGGAAAATCACTGTCCATCCTAAGGTTGCCTGGAAGAGATCGCAGAAAGCGATAAGGCCGCCCATTGTATATTTTGAAGTGTTTGATGTATCTTTACTTGTTGTATTTTTGTGGTGTACAATAAAGTATATATAAATAAATAAATAAATAATATGGGACTTCAAAATAACTGGCGAACATATAGGGTTGTCTTCAAAGACCAGCTAAATTTAAGGGTATGGTACAGACCATCAAACTGACCAACTTTCTCCATGGGACCAACATCGTAATCGCTAAAAATTCAGCCGTTTATATAGAGTAGTTATTGAAATTTTTCGCGATTGCGATATTGGTCCCATGGAGAAAGTTGTTCAGTTTGTTGGTCTGTAACACACCCTTAAATTTGGCTGGTCTTGAAAACAAGCCCTGTATAAAACTGGTGTGGGTGTACTATAGATAAACCTCTGCTTAAACCTTCGAGGATTATAGGCGTGGTGATATGTTATCCTATCGACTATCAACAGATGTAAATAAAAAATGAGCATTTCAAATTAAATATACAAAATATTGGAACTACAAATTGCAATCCCAACACTATTATCGATGTTACATAGGAGCCTCAGTGATATGCATCAAGATTACACAGATAAGATTTATGTAGCTAGTCCACGCGAACAAAATGTATATGCAAATATATTCGATATTTATAGTCAGATGACGTAAAACAAATGGAGCTCGCAAATATTGTTGTTTTATTCGTATGCGAGTGATCGTCGTTACATGTCCTACATTATTACTAAAAGTCCCAATATTCTACGCGTCGGAGTACACGAATAGGTAGCAATCTAGTAGGGAACCCCTTCCAGCAACTATCATCATACATGCCAACCATCCAAAGGCATTTTTTTGGATGGTTGGCATGATTCTAGCTGGCCTGGTTTTCGGATATTTACGGGTTTAAGAGGGGCCTGTGGCTAAAAATAACAGCCGCACAGGTCAATTGATCAGCACCCTAATTGCGTAACACACTTACTCTCAATTTGAATCATTTTGAAGCATATTGCTAATCCATTGCTCCATATGTTCGAAAAATGTGTCTGCTCAACAATGTAAATAACGCAATGAATGTTGTTGAGCGGTCAAAATGAAACCCATTGCTACTGATAGTGTGTTACGCAATTACCCTGCAGGTTAAGCTACGCTTTAGCGGTTATTCTGTGGATGGGTGACCATCTTTAGATACCGAGACCCCTCCGTGCCTCGGAAAGCACGTTAAGCCGTTGGTCCCGGCTGTCATTCGTGGATCTTAGACAGTCGTTACCGGTAGTCAGAAGCCCGAAAGTCTGACAAATAGTCTTACCAAGGGGTATCGTAATACCCAGTAACTGGGTTTTAGAGGTCAGATAGACAGTCGCTCCATGTTGTCGCTCCATATTGGTATTCAGCTGCATCCGGTTAGACTGGAAGCTGACCCCAACATAGTTGGGAAAAGGCTAGGCAGATGATGACGGGTAATGAACGACAGAAATGGTTTTTATAAGATAGGAATCAATCGTCGACATCTGAAGGCCAATTCCCGTAATTAAAAACGTTCAAAATCTAGTCGCAATCTCGTCTCAGCGACAAACAATGTCAAAAACTATTAAGTATTAGCATTTTTGACAGACTGAGACTGAGATCAGACTGTAATTCGGTACCTACGTAAAGATTTTTCCAGGTATTTTTTTATATTTCACATAGCTGACCCCGCAAACGTCGTTTTGCAAAAAAAAAAATAGATAGTAGCCGATTCTCAGAATCTCAGACCTACCCGATATGCACATAAAATTTCATACAAATCGGTCCAGCCGTTTCGGAGGAGTATGGTAACTAACACTGTGACACGAGAATTTTATATATTATAAGCAATTAATTTCATTATTTTGGTTTGCCAAGCAGCCATTAATTTTAAATAAATTTTCTAAATTCTACTTCAAAAGTAGGCTGAAGAGTTCAATATCTTTGCCACGTATAAATAATAAAAATTTTAGATTTGACGTTTTTTTGCTTGACATCAGAAACTTCAAGCAGGACACTTGGACAGTTTTAGGGGTGGGAATGTTCGATATAGAACATTTTATATTATAGTTACTAATTTTGTTTATTATTAATATGTCCGTACTAGTCTTAGATATGCGATTTTAGTACTTATGTCGAGTGAAGACGGATAGTATTCTAGTTATCTTACTATGTACCTAATGGTGCACGACTGTGAATGATTTCTTTTAAAACTATTGCCAAACCAATCAACAAGTAGCTACAGTAGTTATATTTGTAAGTTTCCAACACCATTAATAGTTACAAAATAGTTCGAATGATTTCATAATGATTAATAATTAAAGGGAATGGATTTTCTTTACGCTATTATTATATTGATTAATGATCATTCAGATCTCGGGATTTAGATTTTCGTGTGAATTGATTTTTTTCAATCGATTCAAAGGCCGAAATTTTCGCATGCCTTATGATATTATGGTCATCCCGAAAGTTGACATTATACGACTTGATTTTTTAAGGTGATTGCGCAGTGATTACCGCGAAATTCAAATTTTCTTACGTTTTTTGCAATTTGTAGGTCAGTGTCAGGTTGTATCTTGATCAAAATATGATTCGCGACTATAACAGGTACTAATTCACAGAATTATAGTCATTAGAACCATTAATACATCTTCTTAAGTTAGATTTGTACCACAAGAAGAAATCTCCTAGGGAAAAGTGTTTGTGGTACAAATCTCACTTATAAATATTATGAATGTTTCATAAGATTATAATTCTGTAAATACGTACCTGTTATAGTCGCGAATCAAATTTTGATCCAGATACAACCTGACACTGACCTGCAAATTGCAAGAAACCTAAGAAAATTTGAATTTCGCGGTCTACCACTTCCCATTCACCTTAAGCACCGAAAGTATTCCAATCTGCTTATTTTTGACGTCATTTGGAGGTCAAATAAAAGTCAAGTGGTATATATGTGTTTCGGTTAACATAAACTCCATCTTAAAACATTAAGCGCTAAAAATAGAAAAATAAGGTTAAGAACAATGATATTATAAAGGAAAGATATGCTACGTTCATACTGAGCGACGTTTTGTTTTGTTGGGATAGTGGTTTTCAATACGACTGCGACAGGTAATACGGAACGTATGACATAGAAAGAGATAGCTATCTGTAGTGTGTTGCGCTTGAAGTATATCGACTAAACGAAATTACGACAATTGTCTGAACTTGACTGCAACAATTTGCGCGCGCTAGTGCCCTATCTACCTCTTTATTGTATACTAGCTTCTGCCAGCGACTTCGTCCGCGTGAAATTTTTTGCTCCCCCGACCCACCGCGTCGCATAGCATCGCCTGCCTGCGCTATTACTTCGTTTTCTGACTTTTTTCTTTTTGTTCAACTCCTAAGGGTTCTAGCGTGATGTTTAAAGCCTTCCTCAAGAATTGGGCTGTCAAATGCAAAAAGATTTTTATAATATATAAATCTGATCGATACTTCCAGAGATTAGAGCTTTTAAACAAACAAACTCGGCAGCTTTATTATTAGTAAAGGTTTTTCCCATTTTTGCAACATTGTTCATTGATGCTCCGCTACTATTGGTCGTAGCGTGATATTATATAGCCTATAGCATTCCTCAATAAATGAACTATCTAACGCAAAAAGATTTTTTCAATTCGAAGCAGTAGTTCCAGAGATGACCCCCTACATACACACTTCACTTCCCTTCACTGCTCTGCTCCTATTGATCGTAGCGTGATGAAAAGTATACTATAACCTGCCCAGGAGTATGAAGAACAATTGTACCAAGTTTCGTTGAAATCCGTCGAGTGGTTTTTGTTTCTATAACGAACATACAGACAGACAGACAGACAGACAGACAAAAATTTTACTGATTGCATTTTTGGCGTCAGTAACGATCACTAATCACCCGCTGATAGTTATTTTGGAAATATATTTCATGTACTTCTTGACCTCTCCACAGATTTATTATAAGTATAGAAGATAGATAATATCATTGGTTAAGAAGCCTAAAAGCTCGAAATGGTTTTGGAATCAGCGTTGGATCTTTTTTCTTTTAATACCGAATTGTTCTTACGAGAAAAACTGGAACTGTCAAAACTGCCGCCAAATAATAAATGATGACAGATTAGGCTTAATGACATTACGTGTTTTAAAATCTCTTATAAAATGGCGACCGCGTCTTCTATTTTCAAACAATCGTCAGTCATTGTTGTACTTCAGAAACAGAAGGTTTGCAATCCGACTCGGCAATTAGCCGCGATTCCCCGCGTAACTTAATTTAAATTATTTTTCGTATTCAGCTGGGAGTTTAGAAGACAAACAATGAAAAGGCTGAAGATTACTAACTTAGGCACTTGGTACTTAGTATTTACGTCTATTTTTGTCTGACTAATGAAATGTCGGGCACATGTCTCGACAGTAGTAGAAAATTGTTTGGATAAGTAATTAGTTTTCTTAACTTAATTACTTTTTGTTTGACAGAGCGTGTGGTTTATGTAATGGCTAAAATCTAATTTAAGATAATTTTGCAAGTATTTTCTTCTATTTGATATTTTACCTTTTTATACCTAAGTATTATTTTTATGCTTTTGCTACTTTTTGGTTTTTACTTTTGAGTGACATAATAATATACAAAGTTGATACGACAGATGGGCTTTCCTTTAAACTGCCTATACTAGGTATCATTATCAAGCTCTCTACCAAAAATTAATTAAATTGAAACAGTAGTTTAGTCGCAAATGATTTTTTAAGTTTTTGCACCGTTTGAACACGATGTATTTTTCCTAACAGCTGATTATGTCTATAGGCATAGGTCATGCAGCTTAAAACGATAAATTTACGATACGTTGTTGCCGCTCTTACGCAAGTCATAAACCAATACGTAGTACATAAGAGAGTGACAATCCTATTGGCAAAACATCACGTGCGTAAAAGAAATAGAAATAGGTCAGTGTGTTGCTATTGTATCTTAGATCCTTGCGACACAAAATACCGAGAGTACAGAAGTCTACACTCGGCGGTCGCGCTATGGTTGTAAACTTTGGCTTATGCACAAAAAACTATCGTGGTAGTGGCACTCGCATCTAGTTGTTTGATTTATTGATGAGAAACGAAAAAACCAATAATAACTAAAATATTTTAATTTTAATGTTATTGTTACATTACAAATTTGTCACAAAGTGCTACAAAGTCATGTTCGCTTTTACTTTACGGCGCGGGACCGGGGGCCGGGGCACTTACCTACCTACCTAACTACTGTGTTACGTTAATACAAACCATCGAAATACAAGCAAATACCTACTTACCTCTCTGAAACAACTGGTAGATTAAAAAACGACAATTCACCGTTTAATGTTGAATTTAAACAACCGTCCACTGAACAGTTATAATTTTTTTTTATTGCTCCATTTTTGCACTTCATAGACGCATGTCTCAAGCGGATGGCACTTGCGCTCGCACTAGTCCCAACCAGTCCGAGATATCGTGTCCGTGAGCGGTGTCTATGTGTGCGTTGCTCGAGCGCACTTTGTATGTAGATTGACTTCTGTACTCTCTGTATTTTGTGCTTGCGATCAGTAAGTGGGGCCTCCAAAAAACTTGTTTTTTCAGTGCGCCGACGCTACCCTTCCGGAACGTAGGTACGTACGCGGAAGCTCCTGCGCCCTCCTGCGCTCCTGCGTCATTTCTTAACTAATTTAATATGGTCCGATGAGAGTACTTTTACTCGGACCGATCTGGAATCGGCAAAATCTCCGGTACTGCAGTTTGGAAAATCCACAGTGTGTTTCGAGTTACTGCCCGCGCGCGACGTTGGACGTTGCCACTTTGTATAGTTATCCAAGGTCAGTCACCAGGTCCAAGTTTTTATGAAGTTTGGGTTTCTCCTTTATTTACAAAGGGTGGTTGCGTTTTCCTCTGATTTGTAAGCTATTTAGTTTGTTTGAAACAAAAAAATTCTCATTTATGGTGTTTTTTATTTTTATACCGTATCGAATTAATACTAAACACGTATAGTATACGTAGTGTAATTTAATGCCCCTCTGTCGTATCAACTCTGTATACTTTGTTTTAATACCACGAACCAGTGCATTTTCATTTCGGTAGTTAATAATAATAATATAATTATTCAGAAAAATCGTACGATCGCAAGACTCCGTTGGTTTAGTGGTCGCAAGCGTTACTGCTGAGCATGAGGTTCTGGGTTCGATTGCCAGTTCGGGCAAAGTGTTATTGGGTTTTTTCAACAGGAATATCTCAGTAGCAGCGGGGAATCTGAATTTGTACCCAGTACATGGCATTAAGCTCGTCACCTATTATATGGGACGTTATAGAACTGGCGAAATGTAGGTGCACTATAGTTACCTACATCTCAGCCAAGCCCTTTTGGGATTACGGTCATTATGTTATTTTATCTACACTAATATTATAAAGAGGAAAGATTTGTTTGTTTGAAATGAATAGGCTCCGAAACTACTGGACCGATTTTAAAAAATATTTTTGTGTTAGATAGTCCGTTTATTGGGGAATGCTATAGGCTATATAACATCACGCTATAACAGTAACATTGGCTGTCATTTTGACAGTTCAACAACATTCATTGCGTGATTTACGTCGTTGAACAGTCAAATTTTTCGAACATATCAAGCAATGGATTAGCTATATCCTTCAAAATTATTCAGATTGAGATTGAAAGTGTGTTACGAAATTACGGTGCGGGATGTCTTCTCCATAATTCCATTAGTTTTATTAATCTATATATATAAAAGGAGAAACTGACTGACTGACTGACTGAAATATCAACGCACAGTCGAAACTGCAAGGACTAGGAACTTGAAATTTTGCATACGGCTTCCATTTATTATGTAGGGGAGCACTAAGAAGGGGTTTTTGGAAATTCGACCTTTAATGGGGTGAAAAGGGGGGATTTTGTTTGTATGAAAAATCTTATTGCTTGAGTTAATAAACTTGAAATTTGGTACGAAAACACGCAGACGAAGTCGCGGGCGAAGTGCTAGTTTATTATAATCCCCTTTATTATCTGTGTATACAAATTGGTTACATTTTAAATATTATTATATAAAAATAAAAATTTTAAAAATGGCGGCGCATCGGCACCTGGAACGGTTCATTATAATAATTTATTATATTCTTAGATACTTCTTCTTCCAACCTACACGGTGCGAGTGACAGTTTAAGAAAAAAAGGCATGGTGCGCTGTCAACGGGCGTGGAGGCTGTTGGCTGCTTGGTTTTCGGATGCAACGGGCATATTCTAGGGACGTTGTAGTGTTGATTAGGATCGTGTTATGTATTTCTTATGCACTTACTGTTCACCTGTGTGTTTGTTGCTAATTAAAAGTAATTTGTAAGAAATACAACTTTGTAGGTCATTTAGTAATTTGTTTTTCAATATATTCCACTTCTGGTTTCTAAGATCAGAAGTGGGATCGCCACGCGTTCTAGGCCGTTTGCCATCTATATAAATACTCAGTAACGGTGTTAAAGTAAAAGTGTTGGGATAATAAAATTGTGTGCAAACATCTCAACTGTAAGTATCAAAGTTGTGTTTCTTACAAAATGTCAGGGCGTTCTAGGCGCCGTCTAGAGAGGACGTAGACACTCTCGTGAGCGAACATCTAGTAGCGGTTATCGCAAAAATCGTCGCGATAATTCGGATGATCGTGATACGCCGTCAATTGTCGCAGACCATCGTCGAAACAGTCCAATAGACCGTAGAGATAGGCCTTCTAGGCATTGTAGTGTTTTGCATAGCTCTCGTTGTCGCAGATATCCCGAAAACTCGCACGATGTAGCCCTTGATCGAATTCTTACGAGGTTAGAAGTAATTATTGAGTGTTGATTGCCAACAGCATTTAGCAGAGATAGTCCGTTGCATCCAACTAGCGCAAGCCGGTTATTGTCCTCCTTTTCGATCGTCTATCAGAGGCTTTTAACTAAAACATTAAAACCTCTCATTGGCACTAGTAGGGTTCTAACCTATATGATGACGTACTGATCTTGTCCAATTCGGTAGATAAAAGTCATAAAATGTTATGAGAACTTTTACAGATACTTAAATCCGCGAGGTTTTCCATTAACTTAAAAAGGTGTACCCTTTTATAGGTAGAGATTGAGTACCTAGGGTGACTGATTAGACATGGTCAGGTGCGGCCGAGTCCAGGAAAATTAGATGCACTTGTATGTTTTCCAAAACCTAAAAATGTGAAAGAGGTTCGCCAGTTTCTGGGGCTCGCAGGGTGTTTTCGCCGTTATATTGCTGGCTATGCCTCTAAGACAGCAAGCATAGCAAGGCTGCTGAGGAAGGGTGAATCTTTTTCGTTGGGTTCTGAGCAGGAAGCTGCTAGCGGTTACATTATAAATTGCCTAAGTAATGAACTGGTTTTAGCGATATTTGACTCCCAGTTGCTTACGGAGCTTTACACAGACGCTATTGCTATTGGATTTGGTGCTATTTTACTCCAAGAGCATAGCGGTGAGAGAAAGAGGGTGATTGGGTATATCAGCAAGTTCATTCAGGGCGCGGAATCGCGGTACCACAGTTACGAATTAGAAACGTTGGCTGTTTTACGTGCGCTCCAGCATTTTCGCCACTATCTAATTGGTATTCACTTTAAGATAGTGACGGATTGTAATTCTTTAAGTTGAGTTTGAGTTTACTTGCAGTATTTTACGTTCACTCTCGACTATAGAAAGGGTTCATTGATGCAACACGAGGATTTTTAAAGCCATAACCTTCCTTCCCTTACCGATAATGTCTCTCATATTCGAAACCCGAGCAAATGGGCAAAGATTGCTCAAACCGTTGACGTAGAGACTCAGGAATTGATGTCTAAAATTGAGGCAAGGGCCATTAGATTCCACGAGGTACACAATCAAAACGATTTATTGTTTTAGAAATGTATAACTTCTGGGGAAGAATCGCTACTTTTGTGCTTCATCCCGAAGTGTCATAGGGTCAGTCTCTTAAGGGTTTTCCATGATGACCATGATCATATCGGTACTGACAGAACTATTGATCTGATTTTACGACATTTTTGGTTTCCGAGCATATGGCAATTTCTGAGGAAGTATATAAGTAATTGCCTTATATGTCTGACACATAAAAGAAATCCTAGGGCTCTCTCTCAGCCGATTCAGTCCTGGCCTAAGCCAGAAATTCCTTTTTCTGTTGTACATACCGATGTTCTTGGACCTCTTCCAAAATCAAAAATGGTTTTAAATTCGTTTTAATAGCAATCGATGCTTTTCCAAGTATTGTTTACTTTATTTTTTATATAGACAAGAAGCTTATGAGTTAAAGCGTGTATTCATTAATTCAGTATCGCTATTTGGTGCCCCTTCTATGATAGCATGTGACCGTGGTTGGATGTACGACAGTAGAGCTTTTCAAAATTGGGTCACTGAGTTGGGATCTTTGAAGCACTTTATTTCGCCGGGTATGCATTGCGAGAACTGTTCTTAACATGCTGCGGATTGAAGTCAGCAACAAAGGCTCGCAATGGTCAGACGTGCTCTGGAAGATACAGCTCACCCTCAACATCTGCAGACAAGCCACTACCCAGACTTCACCACTACAGCTGCTGGTGGGCATAGATGCGGCTACCCCGTCGTCAGATTTTTGGTGCGAGACGTTGCACTTGAAAACACGCATTTCAATAGAGAAGCCTTGTTAAATCTAAGAAGACAACGAGCTTCTGAGCTTTTCACAGCCAATCAGCATTATCAGGATGCTTATGTAAATGAAGATCGAAGGCAGCCACGTACGTTTGCTGTTGGTAACATCGTGTTTGTAAGCAAAGTTGCTCAGACTACTGGAAAACTAGACTCCGGCATGCGCGGTGTAAGGTTGGCCGAGCGTTGCCACACTACCGTCATGAGCTACAATTACCAGCTGGGTCTTATGGCAAAAAGACTCAAGCCGCTGCCGAACATATGATGTTATGGCGTGGCGAGTGGACGCCCGGATACGTGCTCAGCTTTCTTTGAGAGTGGTGAGGTATTTGTTATGAGCATGCTAACGTTTGGGCCTCTGCTCTATTCTGCGGTCATAGTGGAGACATGCAGAACTTTTGGGCCTCTGTCTCAATGACGCGATGTGTTACTAATTATTCCGCGGTCATAGTGGAGACATGCAGAACTTTTGGGCCTCTGTCTCAATGACGCGATGTTATTACTAATTGTTCCGCGGTCATAGTGGAGACAAGCAGAACTTTTGGGCCTCTGTCTCAATGACGCGATGTGTTACTAATTGTTCCGCGGTCATAGTGGAGACATGCAGAACTTTTGGGCCTCTGTCTCAATGACGCGATGTATTACTAATTGTTCCGCGGTCATAGTGGAGACATGCAGAACTTTTGGGCCTCTGTCTCAATGACGCGATGTATTACTAATTGTTCCGCGGTCATAGTGGAGACATGCAGAACTTTTGGGCCTCTGTCTCAATGACGCGATGTGTCACAAATTCATAGTAAGCATAACCTTTGGGCCTCTACTATGTATTCGTGAAAACGACAAGCGAACGTTTGGGCCTCTGTCGATGACAATGTATGGCGAGTGATGGAAATCCGGATTCTGTCACTAGCGATGCATTGAATTTCTTGGGTTTGAAGCTGTTTCAAACTTTAAAAATCACTATTGGTGGTCTTTGTTGCTGGCGCTTGAGTGCACGCTTGCGCCTGGAACACTGGTCAGATTTGTGAACTCTAACTTATGAAACTACTTCAGGTTGAATAAGCTTCAAACCATAGTGCTCATGTTATTTATTACTCATGTGATCTTATGTATTTTCAGATAATGATGATGATCAAAATAATGATTATGGCCAGGTTGTGAGAGATGGATCTGATGCTAATGATGTTGCGGTCGAGGACGTCACGCTATCAGGAAGGCCGTCTTAGATACTTCTTCTTCCAACCTACACGGTGCGAGTGACAGTTTAAGAAAAAAAGGCATGGTGCGCTGTCAACGGGCGTGGAGGCTGTTGGCTGCTTGGTTTTCGGATGCAACGGGCATATTCTAGGGACGTTGTAGTGTTGATTAGGATCGTGTTATGTATTTCTTATGCACTTACTGTTCACCTGTGTGTTTGTTGCTAATTAAAAGTAATTTGTAAGAAATACAACTTTGTAGGTCATTTAGTAATTTGTTTTTCAATATATTCCACTTCTGGTTTCTAAGAATATCATAAGCTAACTAGTGTACAGTTACGAGCATAAATATATGACTATGGACAGGTCGGCAATAATATCTGATTTCCTGATTAATCCATTAATATCTGTCGTCAGGATGACGGCCACTGTATGTGATCATTATTTTGTGGAAGGCATATAAATATGTGACATCAGGATATAAGGTCCATATTCATGCTGTACGAAGTCTAAACTGTACATTGAATATTTAAAAAAAAAAGTAATTGGCACGAGTTTGATGCCAAAAATATAGGTTTTAGAATTTTTGTCTGTTTGACTGGATGCATGTACCGGATTAGCGCAGAAATGGCAGAACGGATTTCGATAAAATTTGGCACATTACTTTTTATCCCAGTAGTACGCACGTCCCTGTGCAATATTTTCCGACATCCACGCGGGCGAAACCACGGACAAAAGCTAGTCTTTTTATTTTATTTTATTTCTTCAGGATAACAAACAATTGCGCAATGCTTAATATGTAGGTACAGATATTTTATGAGACAATTAATCACGCAACCAGCATCGTTATCCACAAATTAATCCAATTGTCTAGATAGCTTGAGCAAAATCCAAGCAAACTTAGCAAACAATTATTGTCTATCATAGATTAACTAGGTTCGGAGAAATAACATGTAACAAACTAGATTTGTGAATTTAAAACAACTAAACTATGTGGTACCTATTTGAGAGGATTTTTTATAAAAACTATTTTTAAACTGTGCGAGTGACAATGCGAATATGTCAATATCAGCAAAATTATCGTTGTAACTTATCGTAGTACTAGGTAAATTACATTTCTGTTTTAACCGTCTTTGTGTACGTAAACATACTCAAGTAATTAACAAACGACCTTCCAGAACTATCCATATACCTATTAGCTGCTATCACGTAGAAGCTCAGCGTGATACGTCGGCAACTCCTCAGCAGTGTGTGGCCATTAAACGAGCGTCGTCGTCTCTAACTTTGTTATCGGAGCGATCGTCCACTCCTATTTGTGTTGAACACAGTGTAGGAAAGGCAGAGTGCTGACTGGCAATATTTATTGTGTGAATAACAATGGTGTTTTCTTTATTGTTTTCTGCTGTTGTGTTTCGCTTTTCGTCGGCCTGTGGTACCGTAAAATGTAGGCATTTTACGGTACCGGAAAGGTGATATGTTTTTTTAGGGTAATGAACATGGAATATTGTCCTTTTTGCTTATCTACCTCCGTTTGTTTTATTTTATTTTGTTACCTGTTAAGTACGAATCATTTGATCTGACTTGGTTTCCGGACGTCCTTTTCGGGTAACCACTGAAAATCAGCGCTGTGCAGTGGATCCCCTATAGCACAGCATCATGCTGAGTGGAAGCTTTCTTGTCACAGTCATGACGTGCAGCCGTCGACTATCTCTGCTTTGTGCTCATGTATAAAGATATTTTTGTTTTTTGTTTTTATTATATACCTATGCTGTCATTAGAATTAATTATCTTTTTGTTTGCACGTGTTTCTGTGACAAATAAACCTATTTTTCTTTCTTTCTTTCTATTACATTTTATGGTTTAAATATATGTAGTTTGTTTCTCAAAAGAACTTAAATAATGGTTCCCTGAAAATTAGATACAAAGTGTTTATATCTAAATAATAATATCATATTTGCAACTGGGATATTGGCGACGTTGCACAGATGTTTCTTAAGTTTTGTTTTAAATATATACTCTCACACATATTTAAATCCTCTAGCAATCATTGAACATTATAATGTAATGATTGTTTTCCCTTAATTTTAAGCTGCATTATGGCCGTCCTAAACTCCCAATACATCTTGTGCAGTTTTCGAAACTCTTTCACCTTCAAAAAAGCCCTGATTTTGAGAAACGGTCATAAGTAAATTGTTGTCAAACGATTATTTATTTATAAATTCTTTATTTTATACCAGAAAATACGTAACAAAAATCACATCAAAATAATATATTCACATATAAACGTGAACTGACAGTAAGTACTTAATTTCTGTTTGGTTGTGGTTATTTTAATTTAGTTATCTGATCTCAGCAGCTGGCAAGGTACTACGTCTGGTACAGGTATCAATAGTACAGGTACTACTCTGGTACCGGTATCACACCAAGGCTAATGGTACCGGTAATGGTGTTTCAAACCCTGGTCTAGAGCTAATAGTGGGCAGATATTTCGAAAGACTGTAGCTTTCGATCACCCATTATACATACAATTATAAAACCGTGACTGTATTCAACACAATATTTTAGCCTCGTACAGCCGATCGATTCTGTAAAAATCTCACCGTGAGAAGTTAGGTGAAGTGATCTTAGAGTGAGCTGTCAAGAGTATCAATCCCTAGCATCAGGATGACACTGACAGCTCACTCCACGCTCACTTCACCTAAGTTTTCACGGTGAGATGGTTACAGAATCGCACTGCAGGACTTTCTGTTTTTATTTTAATTTTAGTTTTTTTTTTTTCAAATATATTTTTGTATGTTTCGTGTGTGATAGTGTGGTGAATGTGTATTTTTGTATGTGTATGTCTAGTTTGTGATATTCCTGGGCGAGTCCCAATAAAAACTTTTTCTTTATTTATTTATTTATTTAAACTTTCCGCACAAAAAGGTACAAAGGCGACCGATGACTTCCCCCCAGTTTGAACATACCCTTAACTTCGCTCATCCATAAATCGGACTACCGGTACCGAAATAATATTGGCACAGTGACTGTGATATATTTACGGTGTTTGTCTGTTTATTCCATAAAACGCGCCGGTACGCAGCGACCACGCAGCGGCAGTGTTGTAAAATATTATAATTGGCATAGAAAATTTTATCATGGTAATGGATAGTTTAAACTTGTAAGTGACAATTTGGAGGAAAAATATTTCGTTTTTAATCTGTAAGATTTTTCAGGGATAGGATTTTTCCTGGGCAGATATTTCAATGTTGTTCTAATGAGAATGATTAGTTTTTGATTTTGTACTTTTTAACAAGAAATAGAATAATTAGAATTTGCCTGGTAACCCTGGTTAGTATTTATTTATTACTAGCGGCCTATCCCAGCTTCGAACGGGTGGACATTTATTTTTTTCTTGCAATTAAAATAGCCTATATTAATCAGTGATAATGTAGCATTCAAATGGTGAAAGAATTTTTAAAATCGGTCCAGTACTTTTTGAGCCAATTCGTTACAAACATACATAAAAATCTTTCCTCTTTATAATATTAGTATAGATTTATTCATATAAATATACTTTATTGTAAACCGGATTTTTTTTTTATTAGCAGCCATTTCTGTCCCACTACAGGGCAAAGGCCTCCCTTCCTTCCTTCCATGTATCCCTATCCAGTGCTGTTATGCGCCAATCCTCGTGGAAAGAGTCGAGTTCATCCCTCCATCTCATTCTGGGCCTGCCGCGTTGCCGTTTACTGCTGTTTGGGACCCATTGTGTGGTTACTTTAGCCCACAGCTTCCCCGGCATGCGACAGATGTGACCAGCCCTGTTCCATTTTAGTTTGACAGCCGTGTGACCTACATCGGCAATTTGAGTTTTAGAACGCAGTATCGAGTTCCTTATATACGATCAGTAAGTTTAACTCCAAGGATACTGCGCTCCACCGGAGAAATACATAAAAAAAAAAACAATAAGCAGATTATTTGATTAGCCAGAGGTTTCCACTTCATTATTTCAATTAGGTATGCGGTCTGTTTGCACATTCCTGATATTTTTCTACATAAGAAGTTACTTAATTCGTGGGACTTATTTATTTACCTTGAAACTAATAAAAATAATATAATTAACAAATTACAAACCAAATTGTGTGTCACCAAGGCGTCAATTAACTGTTAATCACTAACCACAGCTTGTCGTTGTTAACTGAGTGGGTTGAATTGGTATCATTCTAGGAAGAACTCGTGTTATTATTAACTGAACATTTATCCTCAATTTGATAAGTAGGTCTACGAGTATCCTTAATGTTAGGTGTAGTACCTACAGTATTGTATTGGTAATAATAATGACATACGACATAGGATACAATTAATACAAAAATAGTTTTTTTATTTTTATTTTTTTATTCAAAATCTGTATAAACAATAGCATACATAAAGTCTGCCAAACTGCATAACAGTTTGTCGGCAGCTAACCACGTGACCACGGGGAGGTACTTTCTTGTTTCATCCTTTTCAGTAGTCGGGTTTTAGTTTTTAAACTTATTAAAAAAATATATGACTGACGTGTAAAAGTGTTCGTACAAACCTAAATTTTCATTTTGTTTTAATCCAATACAAAACAAAAATTAAGGTAAATTAAAAAAAAAAAAAAAATTGAGCGGTCGTCCACCTCATTTAGTTTATTCACTTGAAATATCAGTTTAAAAAAACAGTTTTTTTGTGTGCTTGTTTAGATATCGATACTCATCACGTCTGCAGATTTTCGTTAGCTAATTTAATCTTACCCTGTATACACGGCATAGAAATAAAATATTCACTTATGACTTGAAAATTCCCAATTCCCAATTGGGTAAGTTTAACCCTAGGCATTTCCATAAAAAAAAAACACGTAAACCTACATGGACACATGAAACGTCAGAATCAAGGAGCACGATTCCAATTGGTCGTTTCCTGTGGAGAAGAGCCGGCAAGAAACTCTTTAAAAAAATATTCAAGCAAGCAAGCAAGTTACTTTTTTAAAAATAATTGGCTTTTACAATGTTTTTCATTCTAGTTAGTACTATCTTATTATCAGCCTAAAAGCACTCATATTTATATTATCAAGTATTTAATAGGGTGTATAGGGTCAATATATATATGTATTATATTATAATATGTAGGTATCATAGGAATTTCATAGAAATCGGGTGACAAATGCTGTTTAATAGACGCATTTTATCTAACCGTCATTGGTTACTTGGTTTGACGTAGGATATTTCAGGGGATTTTTCACAGAACGTGATTAATGAAATATGTGTGTTGTAGGTACAATGTAGAACAGAGGGGCAATTCTCGTAATTATAAGAACGTTGACAGTCTGATCTCAGCCTCAATCTGACAAAAAATACCTTAATCTCTATATTTTTGACAAGTTTTTGACATTGATTGTTTCTGAGATGAAATTACGGAAATTGATCTTCAGATCTGTGGCTAAGTTGTTGATTGCTTGAAAGACAGGCAACGCACAGACTAGGGCACTCAAAATACAGCCTATCGATTCTGTAAAAATCTCACCGTGATAACATAGGTGAAGTGAGCGTGAAGTGAACTATTAATGGAGGCAATCCCTTACATCAGGTGGAATGACAGCTCACTTCACGTTAGTTTTCACAGTGAGATTTTTACAGGTTAGCACTGCAGAACCTGGAAAAATTAATAGATGAAGTAGCCATTCATCGTTCTAGGTTCTGTAATATTTTGGAACGAAGACGCTTTAAAAATTACCAACCAACTAATTAGTTTTTCAACCGACTTCTAAAAAAGGAGGAAGGTTCTCAATTCAAATGTTTATTTTTTTTAATGTATTTTCGGGCATAACTCCGTCAGATATAGACGGATTTGCAAAATTATTTTTTGTTCGAAAGAGGTTTATTCCGAAATATAAATTTTATTAACCCTGCTTGGGTAGTTTTTGAGTTAGCTTCAATAATACCTACGATTTTTTCCACTTAGTTTACATTGATGCTTTTTGTCACTGATATTTACATTTTAGTATATTCTCAAAGTATATGTTTAGTTTTTTAAGTAAATTGTTTATGATTTTATGTATTTTTTTTGTCTCCTTTATTCTTTCACACGCTGTCTACATCTCTATTTACTGTCGTATCACAGGTATGCTGGAAGAGATTTCTTAAGAAATAAGCATCACCTTTGTACCTGTTTTTCTGTTCTGTTTTTTCTTGTCTGTTTATATATGTGTGTACATAAATGGTAAAATAAATAAATATTTACATAGCAAGTAGTGTAATATGAATTTGTGTTGGATAGGTACAACTAAAAAAATAATTAACAACAGAAAACCGACTTAAAAAAAAAACTACAAAGTTAAAAATAACTTTATCATTTATCCTAGAACTAAGTCCTAATTGAATCAGTGTACCTATAAGTACCGCCCAGACATGTTCGTCCATTTCCCGTTCTCAATTCCGGCAAGGGAACAAAATGTTTGTACAGCCTGGTTTGTGCCCAGCCTGCATGTTTCTGCATGAAAATGTGTTTGCGATGGCTGTGCTACACATTAGCATACGATGTTGGTGAAGCGGTTAAAATCATAGGATGACACTGTTCCACATGCTTATGCCATGGAGACGACAATTAATGCAACAATAAATTACATAAATGGCTGACTTGAACGGGGGTGACTACTGAGATGAAGGCTAATGGAGATGTATGGGGGATGAAGACCTGCTGGGGCGACCCCAAATTAATAAGTAAGTAAGGAGGTAAATCATTATTAAAACAAAAAAAAAAAGAACCGACTTCCTAAAACGACACTACAAAGTGAAAAATAACTAATTTCGGAAGTCGGTGTTGTTGGGTTCGCATTTTCGTTGTTTGCCACCGACTTCCAAAATAAAAGTTATTTTTCACTTTTAAGTTAACTCAAAAACAACTCAAGCAAAGTTAATATTACAAAATAAAAAAAACAATCACTTCCAACAAAGACACTTCAAAGTGAAAAATAACTTAATTCCGGAAGTCGGTGTTGTTGGGTTCGCATTTTCGTTGTTTGCCACCGACTTCCGAAATAAAAGTTATTTTTCACTTTTAAGTTATCTCAAAAACTACCCAAAGCAAAGTTAATTAATTTTTTATGGGACCACCCCTGAGGCATACCCTATCCATTAAAAACAATTTTTATAGATATCGAGTATCAGACGTACAAAAAAAAAAACAACATACAGTCGAAGTCGAATTGAGAACCTCCTCCTTTTGAAGTCGGTTAAAAAGGAAAGGATGATGGTGATGACCTGGTGATGACGGTGTACTTTTGGTATCTACACTCTGCACTCTGCTTAACCCTTTAGGGTGATGTGATGTTTTGATGATAATGAAATCTTTCTATGGGTTAATTTCACCAAACTTTTATACCTAGAATAAGTCTTATCCTGAGAATAAATATAAATTTTTTGATGGTTTTTCCATACCAAAATTGTCAGACGTCAATTTTATTCCACGGATAAAATATAAAATAAACCCCTTTTTTTGTGGATGGGAAATCATCAAATGACCCCTCCCGCTCAGGGTGGAGCAGAAGAGAGTGTCAGACTCTATTGACTAAAACCCACCCGTGTTCCTTCCTTAGCCCTTTATGTTCCGGGGCAGCGGTAAGCCTTTCGGACAATCCCGCTCCCAAAATAAACCGTAAGGGCGAATTTCACCAAACTTTTATGAAATACCTACCTAGAATTCTTATCCTGAGAATAAATTTAAAATTTTTGACAGTTTTTCCATACTAAAACTGCCAGACGTCAACTTTATTCCAAGGATAAAATATAACTGACTTTAGTAAAATCAGCCATAACATCGTGATTATTGCATTATGTTTAACACTAAAGATAAACAAAACGATTTTAATTGATCATTAACGTGAAATTGTAGCTTTGTTATGCAAATTGAGATAAAAGCAGATTAAAAGGGATGAAATGTTAACACCCACTAATTATTCGCTGTTCATTTCGTGATGATTAAATTTTGCATTTTGATTTTATGTGTAGAGCTGTGACGTCTCATTTAAAAAAAATGAAAGTTGTCTAAGTTGCGAGCTACTTTAATGGCGACTATAATATAACACACGTACTTAAACGGTTTTCATTTTCGTTTAATAAACATATAATTTTATTATAATTTCATTAAACGTTATTATTTGTTTATTTTCAATTTTCTAAAATAGCTTCTTGGAGCAACCAGCTGATCGATTCTGTAAAAATCTCACCGTGAAAAGTTAGATGAAGTGAGCTTAGAGTGAGCTGTCAAGAGTATCAAACCCTAGCATCAGGATGACACTGACAGCTCACTACACGCTCACTTCACCTAAGTCTTCACGGTGAGATGGTTACAGAATTGCACTGCAGTACTTAAAGAACTGTAGCACAGGGGTAATTTGCCAGGGTTTCGGATCATAACATTGCATCAATTAAATGACTAACGTGCAAAGAGTATGTGTCATTGAAGGAAAGAGGAGAGCCCTATGTCGGCGCAGGCTGCAGTTGTCAAATTACGAATTATTTTATGTTGTTATAATTTTTATGATTACTTGTCACCAGCCCTACCCATGTATTAAATTAATGTCGCCATTGTAGCGGCACGTTGTTTATGGTTTTTGAAGTGAAACTTCTTTACGCACGCTTGACTTGGGGAGTAAGCTGGCGAACGCGTGACGTAAGCGTTACGAAAAGTGTGATCGGGCAAGGCGAACGGAAGTTAAGTGGGGGATATAAGCAAGAGACAGCAGTGCGCGCGCACATTTTCTTTCTCTCTTCCTCTCATAGCCAAATACGTTCCGTATATCTAAGCACACTGCAGGCTTATTGTCTGTATCACAGTGTAGGAGCAAGAGAGAGCAGTGCGCGCGCACATTTTCTTTCTCTCTTTCTCTTATAGCTAGTAAATGAAATATACATACAGATGGAGCGAAAGAAGTTTCACTTCAGTCGTGTGGTCATAAGCACACTCGTTTTTTTTTTTTTTTTATTTATTTATGTTCGGACATAACTCCGTCATAATATAGACGGACTAGCAAAATTCTTTTTTTGTTCGAAAGAGGTTTATTTCGAAATGGTCCCTTAAGAATTTTTATTAACTTGGGTAGTTTTTGAGTTAGCTTCAATAATAGACAACCGACTTCCAAAAAAAACTTTAAAAGTGAAAAATAACTGATTTCGGAAGTCGGTGTCAAAAAACGAAAATGCGGAACCAACGGCATAGACTTCCGAAATTGAAGTTATTTTTCACTTGAAAGTGTTTTTTTTTTGGAAGTCGGTTTGTTTTTGGTTAAGTTTTTCCTGAAATAGTGTAATTTGATTTCTTGAAATAGTGTAATTTAATTGAATTTTGATTTCTTGATTCAACGTAAACAGACGTGCTCATCAATGTATATTAAAAATAAAATAAATTAACGTTTGCATAAATAGTGACCTAGTTTCAGTGTATTAGCGTGTCATATAGAGAAACTTTTTAAGTGACAAGTTTAAATAATGAACTGACTGAATTATTTTTAAATACTCTATTATATGGAAGGTAGTTCCTTTAATTTGGAGCGCGATGATGCAACACAGCCCTCCATCGACACCGATGCCAGTACCGACGCCCCCAGTACCGACACAGGCACCGACGCCCCCCGTACCGACACAGGCACCGACACCGCCCCGACGACCAAGACAGGACCAAGATGATATAATTGAAGTAGTGACCACTCCGGAGATCCAGAACTGGATGACATCAATTGAGCAGTGCCTGAATGAGGTATGTTCTATTGCTTCTGACGGTAAGCTCAACACGGAGCAGAAACTAAAAATAAATAATCTTTGCCGAAAAGTTGGACATGGAGTTTCGCAAATGGCTGTTCAGTACCAGTCACTAAAACAAAAAGCCATTCAAACCCATACCTCTCTTAAAACCATGACCGAAGCTCGTGACCTATCCGACTGTCTAACGGAGATGAACCGGACGATTCAGGAGTCCTGTTCGAAGCAGGGTGCGGGTACGTCTTTTGCAGATATGGTGAAGAAGGGGTCCAACAGTTTTGTTCGTCCTAATACTTTTAGTTCCGTGGCGATTTATCCCTGTGATAATTCAAAAAGCAGTGACGAAACCAAGACCATGGTCCAAAAAATCATATGCCCTGGAGAAATGAAGCTGAAAGTACGAGGCGTACGTAAAATAGGAAAAGGAGGATTAATAATCAGCACTGAGACAAAAGATGACCTAGATAAGCTCAAAAAAACAGTCCAACTCGCTGCGTCAGGGCTTACTGTCGACGAACCTCAAAAGCGCAAACCACGCATTATAGTTATAGGCGTTCCAACAACTATGTCTGAGAATGAGGTTTATAAATGTATCTATGAACAGAACTTGACCGAAAAACTGCCGAATATGTCCCTAGATACACTTTTGACCTCAATAAAATTGAGTCACAAATCTGGCAGGAAGGATGCTGAGAATTGCAACTATATCATAGAAGTTCCACCCATCATTCGCAAGGCCCTCGTCACACAGGACAGATTATTTATAAATTGGACGTCCTGCCCTGTAAGAGACTTCACACTGGTAACTAGATGTTACAAGTGCCAGCAGTATGGTCATGCAGCCAAAACATGTAAAAGTGCGGCCCCCACATGCGGCCATTGTGGTGAGGAAGGGCACTCAATCCAAGACTGCTCAAAGAAGGCCAATCCGCCAAAATGTGCTACATGTTCGCGCTTTAAAAAACAAGCCAACCACAAAACTGGAGACACAGATTGCCCTGCTAAAAAAGCTGCCGAATACAGGTACATTAATTCGATAGACTATGAAGGCGCCTAAGAGCGCCACACACTAGTTTATATTTTAGACTTAATTTATTGTTGTAATTTTTTTTAGTTTAATATGGATGTTAACATAATTACCGATATAGATAACGCATTTTTAACTACATCAAAGACATGTGACGTTGAGGACTGCAGACAATATCTTTCCGACTGTCAAAATTCGCTAACCGTACTGACCCAAAACATTCGTAGTATTTATAAGAACATAGATAGCTTTAATATCTTTCTCCATAGACTTAACTTTGATTGTGATATAATGGTACTAACCGAGTGTTGGCTATCAAATCGTCACGATAATCTCCCAGTAATACCGGGGTATAACTTATTACATACCACAATTAACCACAATCAAAATGATGGTGTAGTAGTCTTTGCTAAGGAATCATTAAAGGTCACAGTTGAGGAACATACTCTACAAGACTGTATGACTAACTGTTTAGTCATCAAAATTGGTACAACCACAGCAATAATCGCTATGTATAGATCCCCTTCCTCTAGAAACTTAGATCCTTTTAACAATTCCTTAAACCAGATTTTTCAAGCACTAAGCCCTTTTAAGAATGTTATACTAACAGGTGATTTAAATATAAACATTGGCTCCGAAAACTGCGATGCAGGGACCCAAGATTACATTAATATCTGCTTATACCATGGTTTTCTCCCCGCTCACACATTGCCTACTCATCAGAGCGGTTCCTGCCTCGATCATATGATGATCAAAACCAGCCTATCATATATTACGCTTGTAACCAACTCAACAATTACTGACCATCACGCAGTCTTACTGAACGTAAATTTAACGCTGCCTAAGATAAATCGTCCGCAAACTATTAGCAAATTAAACATAAACAAACTCGAATATGATTTATGCAACATTGAGTTTAGCCTAGTTTATAATACTGCTGACGCTAGTTTGGCTTTATCGTACTTAATAAAACATGTTCAACAAGCAATATTACGTAACACGACAGTCTCTACAGTAAACAAGAAATTTTATAATATTAAACCATGGATTACTCCGGGACTAATTCGATGTATAAGACACAGAGATAAACTTCATCAGAAAACTAAAAGATACCCTGATAATTTAATCATTCAAACCACTTATAAAAGATACAGGAATTTCTGCAACAATCTCCTAAAGAATTTAAAAAATAATTACGATAAAACTGAATTAAATAAAGCAGGTAAAAATACCAAGCAACTTTGGAAACATATTAAAAACGTCACTAATATGTCTAAACAGCGTGAATCAAATTCGAGTTTATTGCTGGCTAATCCTTCACCACTCTTATCAGCTAACAATGTAAATAACTTTTTTGTAAATGTTGGGAAAACTCTTGCTGATCAGATTCCGAAATATTGCGACCAACCATCTTTCAAAAAATCAAGCAATAGCCGTAACCCAAAATCTTTTGCTATGTTGGATACTGATGAAGACGAAATAACCCGAATCATTTCTGGGCTAAAGGACGACTGTGCGGTTGGATGGGATAATATAAGCAATAAGGTCCTTAAACTCTTCAAGCATATTTTGGTACCTCCCTTAACGCATATATTTCGAATCTGTCTTTCCGAAGGAATTTTCCCTAGATGTCTAAAAAAGGCAGTTGTGATACCTATCTTTAAATCTGGCAGTAAAGACGTTGTTAATAATTATAGGCCAATATCCTTACTCCCCTCAATTTCAAAAATACTGGAGAAAATTATAAACAGTAGACTAGTTAATTACCTAGAAAAAAACAACATCTTATCCCCTGCGCAGTTTGGTTTTCGAGCCAAATTGTCAACAGCTGATGCGGTTCATAGCCTGACTGATTATATTTCAGAAGAACTCGGCAAAGGAAACCAGACCCTGGGAGTCTTTCTCGATTTAGCCAAGGCCTTCGACACGGTGTCTGTTTCTGTTCTTCTGAACAAATTAGAGATCATAGGAGTAAGGGGAACGCCGCTGAAACTTTTTACTGACTATTTAGACAACCGGTACCAATGTGTTAGAATAGATAATATTACGAGCGACGAGCAGAAAAATACTGGTTTTGGTGTTCCTCAGGGGAGTATTCTGGGCCCCACCCTCTTCCTTATTTATATTAACGACTTGTGTAATCTAAATATTAAAGACGGCAAAATAATATCATATGCCGACGACACAGCGTTAATATTTAGCGCTAAAAGCAGTAGCGAACTGTTCGAAATCGCTCAACTAGGTTTTAATACTGTGACTAATTGGCTTCACAGCAATCTACTAACGTTAAATGCCGACAAGACAAAATATATTCACTTCTCCATGCGCAAGCCTCTTCTTAACATTACTAACCCTTACCTATATGCCCATCAATGTGGAAACCGTACAATCACTATGTGCAATTGTCCTTTTATCCACAAAACAAGCAACATAAAATACCTGGGGGTAATAATGGACGAAACACTCTCTTTTAAAAAACATATTGAAAGCCTAGTTAAAAGAGTGCGCAAACTAATATATGTTTTTAAAAAATTGCGAACATTAGCAGATTCAAAATTAATCACACAAGTTTATTTGGCCCTATGTCAATCTATAATTCAATACTGTATCACTTCTTGGGGTGGCGCACCAAAAACTAATTTGCTTCCTCTTGAAAGAGCTCAGAGAGCAATTTTAAAGGTAGCAAACTTCCATCCCTTCTTTTTTCCCACTGATCTGCTATATAAATCCTGCAATGTACTAACTGTTCGCCAGCTTTTCATTATGCACTTAGTATTAAAACAGCACACCATGCTTGCCTACAATGCCGACAATACTACCAAGAGACGGAATGATCTAGTATGCATGTCTAATGCAACCTCAAAACATGTCTTTGTAGAAAGATTTTTAACATTCTTAGGCCCATTCCTGTACAATAGATTAAATAGAAAACTAAGTATCTATAAACTAAATTACTATAGCTGTAAGAAAATTGTACTTAATTATTTACTAACCATCGACTATGCACAAACAGAAGACCTACTTAGTGTCTGCAAATAGAACTGCTAACATGCTATTTTACTTTTTATTTACCTAAGTTTTTAATTTAGTTTTTTTAAGTTATAATCATTGTTAATTTATTACATTAAGTATTTATGCACTTTCTAGCCTGAAGCACAGGTTCAACCTAGTTCAGGCAAATTAGCAACTGTGCGCTATTTTAATTGTTAAGCTATTCATTGTAAATGTATTCCCTTTTTATAAATAAACGATTATTATTATTAAAAAAAAAAAAAAATTACTCGAGCTAAGTTTAAAAGCGTGATAGGTTGTATCATTGGTATCCTCAATGTATAAAATAAGATTTGAAGTGATAACTGATAATGATAATATTATACACAATTTCCGATAATCGATTGGCACTTTGACATTTTTGGCGCGGTTTTCTGTTTTGGGAATTCCCTCTTATCAAAATCAAATAAGCGTCTACAAACATCGTCAGGTAATAAAAAGGCTATTACGGAATATTAAAGGTCAGATCAATAATAAACACATTAGCACCTTTTAGAGATAACTATCATCCATTAATTTGTCGTCTGTTGTACAAATAGCAATTAGCGCTCGTCTTTTGTCTATGCTGTCGACGCCATGTTGGATTCCTGAACGTACCTTGAATGAACATAAGCGGGACGAGACACGATTGATCAAAGGGCTATTGTTTATGGAATGTATGCTGCCAATACTATTGTGAAAATGAACCTATTTCTGTTGATGTAAATAATTAGATATGACGTCATCTCACGTAAGGAAACAATAAGACCTTTGGGTTTTTTCTAAGAGATGGGATGAGAGAATATTCCCCACGCTTTTGGACTGGTTTTCTTTCTATAATAATTCAAAATCGAATACTTTATCATCTCCAGAACATAATTCGGTCATGCCAGCCACTCTCAACGGAGACGCCAGTCTCCGTTAAGATTGGCCGAAGGCTACTTCGGCGCGGGAGATATTACTTATAAATAAATAAAATAAATAAAATAAAATTCATTTAATTCAGGCAAAACCCATATTACACACAATAAAAAAAAAACACACTTAACTTATAGTGCACATGTTTGTTCGCAGTCACAGATGCCCTCTCATAGTCCCATGGGACGGCACGCCACCCGATATGACCGGTAAGAGGTTAGGCAAAAATCGAACAAAGCTTTATGTTTTTTTTGGGTGGGAAATTATCAAATAACTTCTCCCGTCAGAGTTTTACTGACTAAAACCCACACGTGTCCCTTCAGTTGCTTGTGTCAGGGGCCACGGTAACTCTTTCGAACAACCCGCGACCCTGGCAGGCATCGGTTTCATCCTGCGAATCGATCTTGGAGCTTACTGACTGACATAACGTCACGTCTCACCTGTCTTCCGCCCGTCAGAAAGGGTAGGCAAAGGCGTATAAGCATTACACTCAAATTTTTCTAGCCATGAAAGTCACTGACTTATACATGCATAATCAGCCTGTAATGTTCCCACTTTTCGAGAGGGAGTGGGCTGTAATCCACCACGCCGCGCGGGCCCAGTGCGGGTTGGTAGATGTTATATGTCTTCGGATTTTTGTTTCTAGGACATGCCGGTTTCCTCACGTTGTTTTCCTTACCGTTTTGAGAGCAGTGGTTATGAAATTATTTACACAAAGTGAAGCGACTGTCTGGGCTCGAATCTAAGATCAACTTGTAAGTCGCGGCATACTGACTTACTAAACTGCAGTGCGATTCTGTAACCATCTCACCGTGAAAACTTAGGTGAAGTGAGCGTGGAGTGAGCTATCAGTGTCATCCTGATGCTAGGGATTGATACTCTTGACAGCTCACTCTAAGCTCACTTCACCTAACTTTTCACGGTGAGATTTTTACAGAATCGATCGGCAGAGAAGGCTATATGTTGAATAAATGAATATGACGTCATTCAAATAACACTTTTCAGATACCTGAAGGCCGATTCTCGTAAATTAAAACGTTCAAACTCTAGTCGCAATCTCATGTCGGCGACAAACAAATGTCAAAAACTTGTCAAAATGTAGGGAAATTTGAGGTATTTTTGACAGATTGAGACTGAGATATCGCTTTATAAACATACAGTACTCTGAAATAAAACATCTGTCTGCGTTCCAACTACCCAGTTGAACCGCCAGACAGACGTTTTATTTTCTTTCCCTGTATGCTATATCGACACAGGACTAAAAGGAAGGTTCTCTCAGTCCGTGAGGGTGCACTTACCTTGTTTCCGATTGTCTGGGGATGGCATGATGGGCGGCGACGCCCTTTCACTTTAGATCTGAAATAAGAGTACCAGTGTTATTTTAAATTCACGCTTTTTAGGGTTCCGTACCTCAAAAGGAAAAAAACGGAACCCATATACGATCACTCTATTGTCCATCAGTCCGTCTGTCTGTCAAGACCCTTTATGTCTGGAACGCGTGGAGGTATCGAGTTGAAATTAAAACCATATACTCAAGTTTACAGTCCGTTGAAACTGTGAAAACATCAAACTTCTTAGTTAACGTTAAAAAAAGATACAGCCGTTTATACCGTAAAAAACGTATATTTCGACACTAAAGGAAATCAAAACGTATAGGGTATTTCCCGTTGACTTAGGATCATGAAATTTAGCAAGAAGCAAGGTCACGTAGCACAAGTAAAGGGAAAAATCCGAAAACCGTATTTTTTTAGTTAAATTTAAAAAAAATCACGTGACGTCACTATTTACACATCTACAAATTTGTACGGAACCCTCGGTGCGCGAGTCCGACTCGTTTATTTATTTATGTATTACCTACTTACTTCTAATCTATCTAGACTTTTCCAAACTATATTGCAGTCTGCTTCCAGTATAACCGGATGCAGATGAATAACCAGTATTTGCATGGAGCGACTGCCTACCTGCCCTCCACAACCCAGTTACTGGGTAATCGATACCCCTTGGTAATACTGGTAGTCAGACTTTCGGACTTCTGACTCATCAAAGATCCACGAATGACAGCCGGGCAGCCAAGCCACGGAGCACTACTAGGTATTACTTATCCTAACATGATGGTATGTTTGGATAGGCTACACCTCATTGCAAAAAGATTATATTATTCATCGTCAGAAAACTTTTGGCGTCACGAAATCTAATAGAAGGCATAAGTTTGCCTTCATAGACAACAAGATGGTAGCGGTGTTCTTTCATGGAAGCTAGGCATTTATTCCATTATTATGCTTACCTATGGTATTACCGCGAGCTGACTTTTTGTCCATAGCCTTGAATCTTTGCCAACTGATCGAATACTCTAAAATAAATTCAAGAAAAAAAACTTTATTCCTTTGTAAACAAATAAATCATCTCAATCAAGTGTGGGCGTTCTATAATGAGCACAGCATATGACGCAGTTCAGACGTCTATGCACAACGTTACGTCATTTAGATACATTTATTATTCACACCAACTGAATGTGATTTCGAAATGTGACGTCACAATCCGCAAAACGGAAATGTTTGCCGCAAGTCGAACTGACAGTTTTGGAACTGACAGGAATGAAATAAGTTCTGGAGGCTTGGGACATATCGAGTTATTTGAGCTGTAGTATTTGACAGTTTCGACTGTTTTGCTGTTTTGCCAAGCAAAAACAAAGATTTTGGTAAAATAAACAAATAGAGTGGTCAAAAAACTAGAATAAAATCATTTAGATGACGACATTCTTGATGACAGAAGTAAGTAGGTCAAGGTAGGTCTGTGGTCGTGACATCAGTGGCACTAGACAGTTAGGTACTGCTCTAGTCTCACTGAATTAAGACTGTGCCGACCCTACAGTGGCGCCCTCATCGTTTGTTTGGTTATTTCATACAATTTAGAATGAAAATGCAGAAAATAAGCACGTTAAGTTGTGCTTCACAAGATTATACGTTAATATTATTATAAAAGGTAGTTTTATATTGTTTAGTTTCATTATAATCCTTAAAACGGATAAAAGTGGCCACTATATTCCGTTTTAAGGATTATGATAAAACTAAACAATATAAAACTACCGCTTCTAATAATATTAACGTATAATCTTGTGAAGCACAACTTAACGTGCTTGTTTTCTGCATTTTCATTCTAAATTGTATGAAATAACCAAACAAACGATGAGGGCGCCACTGTAGGGTCGGCAGTCTTAATAAATTCAATGCAGTATTAGCTTCGACCCTTGACCAAAAACTCAATCACTCTCTTGACAAGAACCTCAGATACCTATAAGTTCAATGACGGTGCAGCAAGTGGCGCCATCTAGTTCTGTTATGAAGTTATTGGAATCACCGAAAAGGTCGGATAAGAGTGACACTGGCTGGTGACAGTCATTCTAGCAGAGCGTCGTATCGATGGTTGCGTGGCAGCTGTCTTCTGGTGATATAGATGAGGTCAGGGAAGCGAGCAATGGGCGGAAGGGAGTAATGGGTAACTCACCGTCCCATCAGGACCAGGCCCGTGCCGGTCGGTGCGTACCTGTTCCACGCGCGCCTCAAAGAGATGTCAGCAATAAGGAAGAGGTAGATATATCTTTATTAAAAACAACAAAGTACCATTAAATTGCTTACAATCGAAACAGATTAACATAAGACCCAGAGTTACAAAGTTGTGCGTGGGATTAAACTTAGTCGCACAAACTCACACAAACTCGCACTGCGTGTGGATAGTGTGGGTATGAGACACGTCACTTTAAACCGTTGACAAACTTGTACTAACTTTGGTACAAACTAAACTATCTAAGTTTGCTGGGAACATGTCATGTTGATGCGGTAATAGGCTGCGCTGGCTGTGTTGAGCGGTATTGAAAGGTCGTAAGTACCGTTCTGGGTTTACAAGACATCGGATAGAGGATATTGACGCGCAACCTACATATTACTATGGATTCTGTAAGTACAGACACCAACACATCAAGCTACCCGAAATAGTCAAATTTTCCCAATAAACTTTGAACCTTATGCTTTAGTGATAAAGTTGAAAAAAGAAATTTGACAGATTATAGGAGCTTGATGTGCTGGCGTCTGGACATGATTCTGAACTCCAACGCTTTAATAATAATAATAATAATAAATACTTTATTTCAGACCATGGTGTCCATTTTGTTAGTAACAATGTTCTTATAGACTAGTGTTAGTAAACTTAAAACTACCAACAGCAAAATATATAAACAGAACAGAAAGACAACAGAAAGTAAACTCAACAATCACTACTGCGCCATTCCATGAGAAATGGCGCAGCAATTATTGATGTAACTGCAGTCCAGCCGACTTGCGATCATGCTTTGAAAGTTTTCGTCGGTTATTAAAAAAAAGTTAGCTGTTCCGTACATTTTGACCGCGTACCTAAGTATTACACAGGTGCTAAATAATAACAGCCGCACAGGTCGTTCGATCAGGTTAAGCTACGTTTGCCGCGGTTGGACTGTGGATGGGTGACCATGTTTACATACCGAGACCCCTCCGTGCTTCGGCGTTGGTCGCGGCGCATTCGTGGATCTTTGACAGTCGTTACGGGTAGCCTGAAAAGCCCGAAAGTCTGAAAATTAGTCTTACCAAGGGCTTTTATTTCCTAGTAACTGGGTTGTGTGGAGGTCAGATAGGCAGTCGCTCCATGTAAAACACTGCTATTCAGCTGCATCCGGTTAGACTGGAAGCTGACCCCAACATAGTTGAAAATGCTAGGCAGATGATGATGAGGTATTGCACTTTTCTATTAAACAACAGATTTTTTTTTGATAAGCGACTAAAAATTCCTACGCCAGAATAGTCTAGAATCAAGTTCTGAATACAGTTTGTGCTTGGATGTCGGGATGCCACCGTGAATTATGTTAATTTTATGATAATTTGATTCGGAATTTACAATACAGTACCTACCTACTTTCCACGAACGAACATTAGCGATGCGTCAAAATTAAAAGCAAGCTAAGTGATGCTATTGGCTGTTGATAATTCATTCAACCAATCACAACAGACTGCACGCGCTTGACAATATGTTAGCAATTCTTTTGCCGTAATTCGTAACTAATATTATAAATGCGAAAGTGAATTTTGTTCGTTTGTTACACAATCACGCGAAAACGGCGGGGCGGAATTGGACGAAATTTGGCACACAGGTAAACCATGGCCGGAGTAAGAACATAGGCTATTTTCCATCCTGAATCGCAGGCGAAGTCGCGGACATCAAAAGCCAAAACAGAAAGCCACAACGCATACTTTTCCGAACAAATCGGAAAATATTTTTGTTTTTGTAAGCTTAACAATACGGTTTTGTCAAACCAAGTCGCCTCGGATTATTAGTATGTTGTCAGAAACTCAAGTGGTCAAATATGCATTTCGTCATGACTCAGGATAGACTCGCAGCTTGTCAGAAATGGAACTCTACAGACACGCAGTTCGGCAGACACGCAACACGACAGATACGCATTTTGTCAGATCATAAATTTGGAACCATCCACCCAAATTGATGTAAACAAAACTACCAATTACCTAAATTAGTTTATAGACAATGGAAACTTAGTAGAAACAATACTAACTGGAAGGGCATAAACTAGTTAGTCTGATATTACTAGTTTGAAGCTCAACGTTAACTGCACCAAATGCATATACAGTTTGCTACAGAGGCCGCAGCGCGAACACGCGACGGAAACGTAACGCAAATTGAAACGATTTTTGAAGCGAAAATACAACTGCACACGTAGACAATGGCCGGTATACTGACACAAACCTTTTACCATGGTTTCAAATACATGATTTTGAACTCCTTTGCGTTGTAATTTTTCGGAGATTATTAAAAAAAAAATGCTCTTCCATACATTTTGATCGCGTAGGTATTGTACTTTTGTAACTGTACGAATCCGGATTTGAACCCACACCTCGTGGATAAGAGGCGACGAGGACACCATGATTAGATATATTGTGCAAAACGAGTGTTTTCAATTTTAAAACCGTTCGTTTTCCGCGCGTTTGTGCTGTGCCCACAGAACAAGATAAGTTAATCAAGTTAGGTTAAGTTTTGCGTTATACGCAGAGCTTGCGTCTTGTTGTCATAAATTAATTGAGTTGCAATTTGCATAATGTCACGAGAGACGATAACATGGTGGTGTGTGATACGAAAATGTCAAATTGTAGCTGTTTTTGTAAGTTTATATTGTAACTAGCAACCCGCCCCGGCTTCGCACGGGTGCAATGCTGATACTAAGTATAGATGTACATACTTCAAGAATGTCAGCACGCGCCACCGGCTCCCGGCCGCGGCTGGTACAGTAGCAACCGCTATGTCCCTGCATTATAAATCTGTAATATCTTCGAAAATATTCATTTAAATTACATGCTGTAAAGGGCCATATTCATCTATATTAAATGCACAATGTATTTAAGGTACTTAATTGGATAAGGATTAATGCTGTATTGCTTAAAATCGCTTCGTAAATAAGCCTTTCTCGTAAAAAGTAAAGGATAAAAAATGGTTATTGTGGGTTATCCCTAAGAGATAGACATATACCATCGCGGACTTTTTTGTAGACCTTTTTAAGGTGTACAATACTGTAGTACATTATTTTGACCTATCTCGTAGGGGTCAGCCAGCGTTTGAAAAGTAAGCGCAAAAAAATGTGTTTATTTACATCACATTAGAAACCTCTAAAATTATCAATGTTTCTCTACTATACATGCATGCATGTATTATATATATAAACCTTCCTCTTGAATTACTTTAACTATTAAAAAAAACCGCATCAAAATCCGTTGCGTAGTTTTAAAAATCTAAGCGTACATAGGGACAGAGAAAGCGACTTTGTTTTATACTATGTAGTTATAGGGAGCTTGGAAAACATCATCATCATCATTTCAGCAAAAACAGGGCCACTGCTGGATATAGGCCTCCTCCAAATACCGCCACGTTGACTGGTTCTGCTTCGGCTTCCCGCATCCAGTGGATTCCTGCAGCCTACACAATGTCATCGATCCATCTTGTGGGAGGCCTTCTAACGCTACGTCTTCCGGTACGCGGTCGCAACTCCACCAGCCTAACCATTCGGCCCATCGGCTATCTGTTTCGCGAGCAATGTACCCTAGCAAATCGAATCATGCAGCACATTGAGCGCTAATTTGGAAACCACACCCGTGGGAGCTGCCGCTGTGAGACGTCTGTACCACCCTCCCACCGGAGTCCGGCATTAAGCAGCCTGGGGCCCAAGTCTGCTATTTTTATAAATTCGTCATTCCAACACGATCCCATTGTCATTTTGCTAAAAGTTCGTAATCTGCTAAATTCATAATGGTCGATCATTAGTCGGTCAATGGTCTGAGAAAAAGTGCTACTAAATTTCATGCTAGATTTCATTTAATATATATTTTTACATATTACGTATTAGTGTTTGCAATCTGAAGTAGTAATAAGTTCGTAAATAGCAAAAAACATTACATTTATTAATTTGTCATTATGTACGAGATTACCATTTTATGCCATTTCTTTCAATGGAGTGTCAGTGGTTGACCATTGGAAAGTCATAATGACGCCATTATATTAGTAGATTACCAAACTTGTCAAAATCAACAACTATGAAGTCAGTATTAGACCATTCTGCCACTATTGCAATAGCAAACTTGAGGCCCTGCTGTGTTTCGTCGATGCGTGGGAGTTGCAGTCCCTTAGGCATCTTCTGGGCACGCTCGTTCCATCATAGACCTGACTATCTGTACATTTTAACTCAGGGGAGAGCTGGACATCCTTACCGATGTTGTAAAAATAATATTTGAGTATATGCCACTTAAGTTTGGCAATTCATCGGACTATGTCGGTATTACCTTGGTTCTCCTGCGGATCTCTTCATTTCTGATTCGAAAGCATAGCCCTCAACATTACCCTTTGGGTAACTTTTGATGATGTTAAAATAACTTCTTGTCAATGATATTTACAAACCAAGTAGTGTTATAGGACTTTGTGTGGGGGTAGGTACCACCTATAAGTACTAAGTGAAAAATAACTTTAATTTCGAAAGTCGGTGTCGTTGGTTTAGCATTTTCGTGTTTTGCCACCGAGTTCCGAAAATCAAGTTATATTTTTTTTTTTGGGAAAAAGTTTTTTCTTTTACTCCTGTCATTGTGTGACGTGTGTCACTATCGAATATGTTTTTCTATTTCAATAGTTTAAGCCATTTCAAATGAAAACTTGCAAATAACATCCTTTTCCTTGACCAGGATTAGCATGACGCATTCTATTTCTACGTAGAATAGACACTAGAGCTCTTTCTATACAAAGTGACATTTCGTTTCTCCACTTTTAACACCGCACCGTAGAAATCCTTCTACAATCTGTCATTTTGTCTTTCGTTTCTAACGACCTTTGTCTAGGTATTTTTATATGTAGACTATTTCAGAAGAAAGTTTTCTATCCCAACTGTCAAAATGACACTGACGACTGACACTTGTAAGGAGATTTTATACTTTCTACACGACGGCCACAAAGTATATACGGTTATCTACAAAATCATGATATAACTACAATATATTTTTGTTCCAAAACACGGTACTTCGATACTGAGAACAATTGTTGTAGTTGTCTTTATATACGTGATTTATTATCAGTAAAAAAAACGAATAAAAATAAAACAAAACAGAATTCTAAGTCGAATCATGTAAAAGAGTATGTATTTCGTAAAAAAAGCAGTTGCCTCTTTCTACTTTACTGCCGTCGTACTGTCTACACGGAATGTCATCTTTGTCTACTCTTCCGTCAACAAAACGGTGCTCATGCTAAACCTGCTGTAAAGTTTGTATATACTCGTATAATATTACGTCGTGTTATTAAAATAAATCTTACTCGTATTGCGTTATTTATGGCATGAACCCTTTTAGCGGCATAATAATTATAATGATCACTGGCGCACTACGCTCGACTACTGTCCCAGGAGATGCATTTATTACAGTTGTTATACAATGTGTTAATGAAATAACCCAAAACCTGAAACTAGTTTGTTTAGAATCGGCAGCAAAATCGAATACAATAATTTTTAATATGGGTTATTTTTTTTCCAAAAAATAATTATTTGTCATGCCGTGTCTAATATTTTTAAACGACGCTGTACGCTACTGTCCAACGCAATGAAAACAAACAGCGCGGGCGAGGGTGAGAAGAGGGGGTGCTAGAGCTGGCGCCAAGGCCGGGAAGCGCGCCGGCGGCGATAGAGCTACGAATCTGTAAGACAACAACATTTACAAATATCTTTTACTATAATTTTTGAAAATAAATAATTATATGTCATATCAATTTAATAATATAAAAATCGGTTGGTGTGTCCGAGGTTTTGGGTTATTTCATTAACACTTTGTATAAGTCGTCCTAGTCACTGACCACAGTTCCACTGAAGGGAAATTTAACATCGGAGACCTTTTCGATGTTCCTTTCAGCTTTTTTATGGATTTGAGATTATATCTAGATCGCTTATACCTATTATACCACATCAAGCCTGTACAACTTTGACTTTGACAGTAAATATTAATGAAAAAACATTGATTTGGACTGCTTTAAACAGTTCCTTAAGAGCCTAACGTTTCTAAACAGTATTTTTTACTGATCCGAAAACGGTTAAAGCTTCAGGCAAAATGTTACCATCATGACAGTAAACTTTAACGTCGCCGTTTGTTTCAGTCTAAGCCGTGTGTTTGTTTCAGAAATCTAAATAATAAATTATTTAGATTTCTGTGAACTAAAAATTCGAAGACATGTGACATCTACCAACCCGCACTGGGCCTGCGTGGTGGATTACAGCCCACTCCCTCTCATAGAGAGGAGGCCTGTGTCCCAGCAGTGGGAACATTATAGACTGATTATGATTATGTTTATGATTCTGTGGTTTCAGTAAATCATTAAACGTTACTGTTTTGTCTTTTATTGTTTTACAAACATTTTTTCTTACTGTCTAAAGTCAGTAAGTCTTAATGAAATCGTTTTAATGTGGTGTAGGTAGTAAGATTTTTTTTTTTCAGGGAAGATATCTAAATGAAGTTATTATCTATACTAATATTATAAAGAGGAAAGATTTGTATGTATGTTTGTAACGAATTGGCTCAAAAAGTACTTGACCGATTTTAAAAATTCTTTCACCATTTGAATGCTACATTATCACTGATTAATATAGGTTTTTTTAATTGCAAGAAAAAAATAAAATGTTTAAAAAATAAATGTCCACCCGTGCGAAGCCGGGTCGGGCCGCTAGTGTTTAATAAACGAAATTAAATTAAGCAAGTGGGCACGCATAAGTTATGTAAAATTGGAAAACATCCTTCGATAAAATGTTCGTCTTTCTTTAAGTTTTTATAATTTTACAAACAAGAGATTTTATTTCGTTACGAATAAAAATAAGGCTCTTTAAAAAACCCAGCACAGAGCTTTACAAGAAACATAAAATAAAATAAGATAAACTATAAAGTTTCTCTTTACTCTTTATTTCTCCGACACCCCGCCACTGTCTTTCACGACCGAAAACCTAACAGTTTTCAGGTGACAGAGGGAGCTAGTATCGTTTTTAATGATCCCACAGCCTCTAATTACTTGAAATTTACGCGCCTCGTCCCCTTGTCTAGACGCCTACGGCTTTAATCTTAAAAATATAACCATACTATAAGAGTACGGATTATTTTTAGAAGTAAGAGATATTCTTGTGGTTTATTTTTGAACAAGATACATCATATTGTTTCGTGCCAACCGAAATCGGCGGCTCCACGACACGAATTCTATAAATTCCAGTAGACATCATCTGCCTAGACTTTTCCTAACTATGTTGGGGTCGGCTTCCAGTCTAACCGGATGAAGTTATTTTACATGGAGCGACTCCCTATCTGACCTGTACAACCAAGTGACTGGGTAATACGATACCCATTGGTAATCAAATCAAATAATTTATTTGCATAACACAGGTTCAGAGGATGTTATAAAAGGTTCATAAGGTAGGTACACTGTATTATAACCACAGAACAGACCTCTTTAACTGTTCTGTGATTATAACCATGTGAGGTGTGCAGATATATTAGGAACATAATGACACAGTTAGGTATTCTTATTAATTTATCTTATTAAGCTACATTTTCATTGAAAATATACATAGATAGTCAATTAAATTAAATCTGAACTAATAAATTATAACAGTAATGTCAAGCAAATGAATAATGTCATAGTAGGTAAATTATAATTATTATTATCATATTGAATTAATATACAAATATTTGCTGTAATTAAAATACAATGTCTTTATCTTCAAAGTAGTCTTTTACATTATAATAACACTTTTTAACTAGGAATGTGTATATTTTTTTCTTAAATAGATGAGTAGGTAGAATAGAATAGAATACTCTTTATTATGTACACCATTATAAATTACAGACATAAATATAGAAATTTTGCAAAGGGTGACACAATGGGCGGTCTTATCGCTAAAAGCGATCGAGTAGGTAAGACTGATTGTCAGGCTTGTGGGTTTCTTCTCTTCTTGTATAAGTAACGAATGCCAAAGATCTACGAATGTCAGCCGGGACCAACGGCTTAGCGTGTAATTTATTAAGTATGGCAATAAATCAGTCAGCAATCAACTATCAATATAAATGTATCTACAATCTTTTTTCGTTTCTTGAGCGAGAAAATCGCGTTGATCGCATCTAATTGGCGGTGGGTCAGGTGCCTTAATAACGTATACTTTCAGCGAGTAAGCACTTGGGCTTCTTGGTCACAAGCGCGACTACTGAGTGTAGGGTCTTGGGTTCGATTCCCGGGTTGGGCAAAGTGGTACTGAGTTTTTCCATTAGGCATTTCTTAGTAGGTAGCGGCCCGGAATTTGGAAGTTGGCGGTGTGATAACCCCGTGCCTCGGAAAGCACGTTAGTCCTGCGCCTGATCTATCTCCGGTCGTGTCGGATTGCCGTCCCATCAGACTATGAGAGTGAGGGCAGAGGGAGTGCATCTGTGTCTGCGCGCACACTTGTGCACTATAATATCTCCTGCGTACCTGGCTAATCTCCGTTGGATTGGCCACCGTGGCCGAAATCGGTCGGGTAAGCTATTATTATTACTTTGGCTTCATCACTAGCCTTGGACAATAGACATGTTTCATACAAATAATAAAACGTTTTTCCTCAACAACTTGCGCACATGGTTTAGATTGTTTTTCATTCATCTGGGACATTAAGAGGCTCCCCCTTGTCAATGACCTTGAGCGTTTAGTCTTCTCCACACCCCACCTACCCGTACTTCACCTGATAAGTATTACGTAAAGTTCATTAAACTTAGCCATCTACTGGCTCAAGTTTGTACTACTATGACACTCGATGCATAGTATAATTATATACAGTATTCCATCTTCATACAAACGGACGATGCGCGAGCTATGCCTACGCGCCTCGATCTCGGCATTCGCTCGGCAGGCAGACAGTCGCGACTGTGCCGCAGTGACGAACGGTCGGTGTGTTGTTTTTTTAACAATAACCGCGCGATTTTTTCACTAAAAATAAGTTCAAGTACATATTAATTAATATGACGAGTAGGATATATTGTGCTGTTTTTGGTTGCATGAATTCGTCAATAACGCATCCAGGGATAACTTTTTTTAGATTACCTGGAAACTCTGAAAGGTAAGACTATAAAATAATTTTACTTACTAGTAGGTAGGTACATAATGTGTCTTTTTAATCGATAAGTATTTCCTTTTATCTCCCGAAAAAAACGATGTCTGAATTAATAAAGTGAATAGAGTAAAGGAAAGCGATTGACAAGAGTGAAATAGGTAGTTATAGGCGGTTCATGAATCATGATACGGTAGGTACTTACGCTTGTGTTAAAAACCTCGGGGCATGTGTGTTTTGCTTTGTTAGTTTGTATAATTCAAAGTAAAGACGTGGTATTTTATTATTAATAATAGTTGTTTATTGTACTGTGGGTATGAATAATACTAGAAAAAATAAATTTGACCGTCTGTCTGTCACTAGATAGTTGACATTTTTACAGAATATGTATTTCTGCTGCTGCTATAACAACATATACTACTAAACACCGTTTTTTTTTCTCTGTATTAATAACAACAATAACAGCTAGACTCATGAAATATTCAAAGAATATTTAGATGTTTACAATCACAAAACTTACAATCACAAAAAAGTATATATATAATCATAAAACCAAATCGAAAAACAAAGTAGGCAAATGTAATTAAAATGCTGGAGGCGGGCAGCCCTATCGCATGTTTACGTACCGCGCGGCTGTAGGCATTTATGTCCAAGATACGGCCGAGTTACAATACTGTATATAATTATACTGTGCTCGATGGGTTTTTGTTTCTAGTCCAGGAGCCTGCGTACATTTTGTGATCATACATAATTATTGGTAGATACAACAATTATTATTTAATTCTTCTTCTTGTCGTGTCGAACGTTTAGACTCCAAAATTGTATTAACTTTGAACAGTAGGTACTCTGTACTTTAAGTAATCCAAGTGTGAATGAAACAAAATATATTTGGATATATCAATTAACTTGTATTTACTCATAAAAAAAACTGTTATTGAAAAGTAACCCTGTATAACTGAATAAGCACCTCATCCTGATTGTCAGATTCTTCTGTGTTAACCATGTTGATAACAATTTCATTTGGTTGCACTCGCAGTTCTTGGTAAGTATCTCTGCAAAGCCATAATTACATACAATTTCAAAAAGCGACTGTATTACAACAGAACTAAAGTATTTTTTTTTTTCCTAAAACTTCTGAAAGTCATAGAAAAAACTTATTTAATTTCATAAATAGAACTTCCTACCACCCGAGTCATTTTGCGTTATTATAAATTTACTGGAAATTATTACTTCTTGTAATAGTAACAAACAAGGAATGATTGAAAAAAAAAGGCATGAGCTCCTAGTCTATAATTCAACTTCGAAGTGATGACGTGTCCTGTCACGATTATTTACAATAACACATAACCTAAAATACGTCCTTTCGCTTATTTTAATCAATAATTATCACTAAAAATGTGTCCTGTCATTGTTATTTTCCGCACTAACACTAAATAATAAAAAAACTAAACTAGATAAACAATAGATATTCCAATGATAAAAGAGTAAATAAATTTGCGCGTAAACGGGAGCAGAGAGCGACGCGACACAGGTTCACCGTACAAAGGCCTCTGGCCGTCTGCCGCCCGTCGCCCGCGCACAGACCCGCGAACCAGCAATTCTATTTTTACGATTATCTAATAACATACTCCACATAATAAAAAACCTTTTCTGTCGAATTATTAAGTACATGATTCTTAACTAATATAAAAATGTTTCACTACTGTAAGTAGTAAAATTAGGAATCCTATACGATTTTTGTACGCGAAAAGGGGTCTAGGTAAATAATGATTTCTCTTTATTTAGAAAGTTTTATCTATTTATTTTTCAGTCACATTAATAAACTGTAACCAAGTTACAACATATATTTATTTTGTATTTTTTACGTAACAGCAAGATATACTTTATAGAACATGAAAACGGCCAAATTTTTCTGAGATCCCCTTAAACTCGATGTGCAAATAACCACGTATGCACGGGCTATTTAAATATAGTCAGAAATAGTGTTATTACCTTTTAATTGCCCTATGGTTTGCGGAAACGTGACCATAGCGTTGAAATTCACTGTGCTACTTTCAACAACCCGACCATTTGCTCTTAGTGAGAATTATAAATACAACGTGTAACTGAATTAATGCATATTACGAAGTACGAATCATTTGATCTGACTTAGTTTCCGTACGTCCTTTAACCACTGAAAATAAGCGCTATGCTGTGGGTCCCTTATAGCACAGCATCATGCTGAGTGGAAGCCTTCTTGTCACAGTCATGACGTGCAGCCATCGACTATCTCTGCTTTGTGCTCGTGTATATAGACATTTTTGTTTTTTATTATATGCTGTCATTAGAATTAATTATCTTTTTGTTTGCACGTGTTTCTGTGACAAATAAACCTATTTTTCTTTGTTTCTTTTCTTTTTATATTATGTAAGTAGTTTGTTCAGAATCTTTTACTGAATCGGTTTTTGTAATCTTTTATCCCAAAAATAATTAAAACTACGATAATTACAGTCACGCTTCCGCAGTACAGTCAAAACATACCAAAATGGAGGAATTACCTACTATGTTAGGTCCTCATACGTGTGTGACTGTGCGCATGCGTAGAATTGTAATGTAACCACAATTTTCTCCCACAATCAGTACAACTAATTTAATAATTTTTTTTTTTCAGAGACACCGCCGCCGGCGTATATCTATACATAGGTAGTAGGTACCTACCTACTCCCAGGAATGTGCATTACAGGTGTTGCACGGGGGGGTTAATAGTTAAAAGAACAGTGTATGTGTTATGATTATAACATAATATACTAATTGGTATATTTAGGAGAATGGAAGATGAAAACGTGTTGCGCCTACGGGAAGATGGTGATGGTATATGTTTAGTGGTGTACGTTAATTCCGGGATATATTGTATATTAAAAGGTAGTACTTCTCACACGGACCACTGTACATGGCTTGCGTCACCGCTTACCGGTCCTGACTCTCTTATACAGGGTTACTTTTCAATGACCAGCTAAATTTAAGGATGTGGTACAGATCATCAAACTAAACAGCTTTCTCCATGGGACCAACATCGTAATCGCTGATTAAAATTCAGCCGTTCCATATGGTTAGGTAGAGTAGGTATTGAAATTTCCTATGGGACAGTTGATACATTTTTCGCGATTACGATATTGGTCCCATGGAGAAAGTTGTTTAGTTTGATGGTCTGTACCACATCCTTAAATTTGGCTGGTCATTGAAAAGTAACCCTGTATTTTGGCTGCTCAGACAAAAACTACAAACGGAAAATACAGGTATATGTGGCTGTTATTTTAGTATATTAATCATTTGTTTCGAGCAATCACAGTGTTAGTAACAATATACTTACAAACTATATTAGTAATACACTTACAAAGACAAAAACAAAACCAAAAACAGAGAAACAGATTGTGACATCACCGCTGCAAGCCCAGCCGAAACCTTGCAGCAGTGCTTCACAAACGTACAGACGCCAGCACATCAAGCTACCCGAAACTGTCAAATTTTCCCAATCAACTTTGAACCTTATGATTTAAAAATAAAGTTGAAAGTAGCTTGATGTGCTGGCGTCTGTACAATCAAGCCTACTTGCTATCATAGACAGGATGCTGTTGGCGCTGCCCCGCACCCTACGGACCAAGGATGCGCACCGCGTATTGTGGTGTCTTATGACTTCCACGCGAACGAAGTCGCGGGCAGAAGCTAGTTTATTATAGCAGTTGGCACTTTAATAATATGACGTCATAACATCACGCTAATATTCCCCGAAGGGTTAGCCAGAGGAGTACATATAGTACACTCACATTAGGCCAGTTATATGCAAGTCCCATGTGTACAGACGCCAACACATCAAGCTACAACAATCTGTCAAATTTCTTTATTAGATTTTCAACTTTATCGCTGACACATAAGGTTCAAAGTTGATTGGGAAAATTTCACAGTTTCGGGTAGCATGACGTGCTTCTGTACCTACCTATTTCCTGGTGAGCCTATTTCCATAAACTGGGAACAAATCCAGACTCCGATCTGCAACTGAGAAATTTCTAGTGGAAAAACCCACAGACACTGCCCGACCTGAGAATAATTAGGTACTTACAATAATAATAACAATCTACCTACCAATTATGAAACAAGTAGAAAGAAAATAAGAAAATATTCACTTTCAAATTTCAATTTTTTGCGTCACGTTTATTTGCGTTAACGCAAAAAATAACAAAAACACAAAAAAATATAATAGAATACGTTTGGGGGAAACATGCGTCACATCCACGAAACACGGCTATCGCTCAGCATTATGCTGCGACTCTATGCAAGATAGAGCTTCAGCGCTGGTTTTCAGCGACAGCCGGCGAATAAAAATTAAACGAGATCATATTTTGAACAATTTAATTTAAATTACAATTAAAAATACAATCTAAAATACAATTAAACACAACAACACAATACACATAACAATTTAATTTATAAAAAAAAAAAACTCCTTTTAGTTCATTATTTTGTATATTTCTGTGTCTTGGTAATGGCCTCCATATCGTTCAACAACAACATTACATCTGATTTCTTGGATCGAAATAATTTTAATCAAAATTACTCGTGTGTATACACTATATACAGACCGGGGACCAGTGGCGGATTTACACATTTGCCGCCTGTAGGCTATTCAATTTGCCGCCCCTACCGACCTCTACAATAATGTCCCATATTGGCCCCGATTCTGTTATTCACAAATTAAACTAAATTAAAGTTCAGTGCATCTTTTTCTTTCCATTTTATTACGAAAAGGACAGAAGATAAAATATTAGTTTAGTCCTGTCAATTTAGATAATCCATAGACAAGTTAGACGAGTTTAAAAAATTGGCTACTAAAAATACGTTAATTTTCAGGCACTGACTAATTTGACAGGACTAAACTAATATTTATCTTCTATCCTTTTCTTAATGAAATAGAAAGAAACAGATGCATGAACTTAAATTTAGTTTAGTTTGTGAACAAGGGAATCGGCGCCATTGTCTTTTGTATACTTACTGTACTGTTTCCTTTACTTCAAAATACTTAAAATGTTTTCGTTCAGCTATGAAAAACTTGCAAAGAGATTGTAAAGATCGGAAACAGTGATCAAATCTACGGTAGAAGCCTGAATTTGAGCATTCACTTTGTTTATTCTTTCTTCCAACAAAAAAATATGGTAGGTAGGTACCTATATAAATGGATACGATGACCATTCGTTCGTGTTGTGTTAAAAAAATGTTAACCCCAAATTTGCCGCCCCTAAAATCTGCCGCCCTAGGCTCCAGCCTACTCAGCCTGTTGGTAAATCCGCCACTGCCGGGGACTGTGGATTGGGCCCAAAATGGACACAAAACTCTTTCCAGTAAGTATTCGAAGTAAATCGGTAGGAATAGGTTTCCATATGAGCGAGCGAAAAACACCCAGATGAGGTTGTGTCTTCAAGCGTTTAGCGACAAGCTGGCATTGGCGTAATGAATTTGTTAAGGACATCGACAACGAGGTAATTGCGTAACACATTATCAGTAGGAATGGGTTCCATTTTGACAGTTCAACAACATTCATTGCGTTTTATACGTTGTTGAGCAAACAAATTATTCGAACACATGAAGCAATGGATTAGCAATATGCTTCAAAATGATTCAGATTGTGATTGATAGTGTGTTGTGCATTTAGGATGCTGTTTTGTAGTGCCCAAATAGGTACAATCTACAGATAAATTTAAAGATAGCACACATTTATTGTAATTTTATTAGACTTATTTGTAGTTATAGAATTTTTTAAGTTAAAAAGTTGATTTAATTTACCTACTTAGTTCTACTTTATTCGTCCGACTATATAGAAAGGTAATTTTATCCTTAAAATAGAATTAAGATTAGGCTTAAATTATTCATATAGGATTCACTTAAGTTGCCCAGGCGAAAGGCTCTTAGATGGTTCGATAAAATTTTCGGGGGGCTTATAGAGCTCCCGCCATAGATTACATCTTGCTGCGGAGGCGAAACTATTGGCTTTACCATGGCCGACTTGGAAATCTCTAAATTGACTTTGAACCCATGTCGGCCGAAGCAAAGACAATCTCCACAGATTCACGGGAGACTCAGATCTCAATTGTGTTTGCGGCATCTACCCACAGACAATGGCCCACCTTACAGCCTGCGCCACATCCTATGATGATGCACTTGATGATCTTATGACTGCGTCAGTGAGCGGAGTTCACGCAGCTGAATTTTGGGCCAAAGATGTTTGAACTTTTTGCCATAGATACGCTAAGAAAGTTGCGGCGCACCCAGCGGCTTTCGGCCGTTGTTGTCGCCTTTCCCGCTTCCGCTAAACCACGCGACACAGCCTTATACGGACTGAATAATTTGTGGCCTTAATATCCTTATATATTTCTCCGCAATAATTTATTGATATTCGAGATATCCTTTGGCTTGGAATAAATGAGAAAGGCAGTCTTGTGGCTCTAAGTTCGGTCGGAAAAGATACTGTCGCAATTTCAGGCATAATTTAAGATTATCTTGGTGGAGATTGTGTGAGCTTTCAAGCTTTAGTTGTATTTTCCATTAGTATTATTCCCTTTTGTTCATAAATCTTGTCTAGATATTAGAACATTTGTTTCTCTCAGAGTCAACAGCAGTAAGTCTAATACATTTTAATTAAATGAATGAAAATGGTGTATATTTTCAAAATTACACACGTAAACTTAATATCACGCGTTGTTTCCTCCGAAAGGTTAGACAGAGGTGTACTTACTCATATAGTATCGGCCTGGGCGTCGGGAGTCGAGAGCCGATTCCCGGCCACCGCAGACGCGGGAAATGGGTAGCTCGGCCCGGGTCCACGACGCGTTGTGTACCACGCGCGCCTCAAAGAGATGTTAGCACTAACTGATGGGGTCCGCCAGGACCGATGCCTGCCAGGGTCGCGGGTTGTTCGAAAGTGTTACCGTGACCCCTGGCACAGGCAACTGAATAACAACGGGTGGGTTTTAGTCAGTAAAAGTCTGACACACCCTCCCGTTCCACCCAGAGCGGGAGAAGTTATTTGATAATTTTCCACCCAAAAAAAAAACCGATGGTACTTATACCTATGTACCTACATTTCGCCAGTCATGATTCCTTATAAAATATTATATTCTCCGAGGTGAAAATAATGATGTGCTGTAATTAAGAACACCTTTTTGTTACATTCGCATAAATTAATATTGTTTATTTAATTATTTATTAATAACCAACTTATATTACAGTTTGCACCAATTACACAAACACTCATATTTGGTTAAATTACATACATTTGTTGTTTGTCTGCTTCAGAAGATGCTATGTTATCCAACACTACTGATCGGTTAATAAACGCAGTACCGAATATCAAAATACTCGAAAATAACGTTAGACAGGTACCTACATCATAATTACCTAAGATATATCATATCACATGACACAACGTGTAAGATGATCCCACTTATGTTCAATTACGTTAATTATAGGCGATAGTCTCCCAGCAACAGTGGCGCGACATGATAGTAATTATTGCAAACAATTGAAGGGAATAGGCGACAATTAGTTGCCGAGTCGGCGGTCGGCGGCCCATTTGACAATTAGACGCGCGACGGGGACGCGACGCCAAGGCGGTAGGTAGGAACTATGCGATAAGTACACATTATAGAACAAACTAGCAGCGCCCCGCGTTTTCATCCGCATAAGTGTCGATCCCGTGGGAATATCGGGATAAAAAGTAGCCTATATGTTAATCCAGGGTGTCAGCTATCTCCATACAAAATTATATCAAAATTGTAAATCAAAAACGGCTTGACCGTTTGAACATGAAGAAGCAACAAACATATAAACACACACACAATCACAAATTTTCGCCTTTATAAAGTTAGTGTGATTTCTTGATAGGTGTAATTTTTAAGCTGTTGTTTTAGCTAAGAATAAACATTCCGACAAACACCAAACACGCGTTATTAATGGTGATTTTGACATTAATAATGTCAAAATGACCATTTAGTAAATTTGACATTATTATTGATTGTTTTGACATTATTAGTAATTATTACCAAAATTTGGCAAATCTATGTACTGACACTAGTGTTTAAGATGTGTATGTAATTACTAACAAATTGGATTCTGTGATCTGGATAAACAAAAGATTATGATTAAATACTTACAAAATCCATACATTTTTGACATTGATTGTCGCTGAAATGAGATTGCGATGAGATTTTAAACGAATTTAATTACGGGAATTTGGTCTTTAGTGTACTTGACGCGTAGCGGTATAATTATCAGCTACGTCAGCGTAGCCTCGAAATTTCGCTCGTAGCAACAGCGTAGTCATTCTTCACGGCTATCTAAGTATTTATTAGTCTTTGTTTTGCGGATTTGCTTCAATAGTTACCAATGTCTACCTACCTATATTTTAAAACATCGGAATGATTCTAAAAAATAATAGGAGTTTGTAGTTAAATTTTAATTTTTAATAAATTATATCTATACTATCTATACTAATATTATAAAGAGGAAAGGTTTGTATGTATGTTTGTAATGAATAGGCTCCGAAGCTACCGGACCGATTTAAGAAATTCTTTTTGTATTAAATAGTCTATTTATTCAGGAATACTATAGGCTATGTAACATCACGCTACGACCAATAGGAGCGTCGCAGCAATGAAAAATGTTGCAAAAACCAACGGCTTAACGTGCTTTCCGAGGCACGGAGGGGTCTCGGTATGTAAAGATGGTCACCCATCCAGAGACCAACCGCGGCAAGCGTAGCTTAACCTGATCGATCGACCTGTGCGGCTGTTATTATTTAGCCACGGGCACCTCGCTAGCCCCTAGCTTTTACTGGGCAATAGCTTGATGTGTAGTCGTGCGTACTAAGTAGTAGTGTACTAAGTACTAAGTAGTGGAATATATTTTAGTAGATTAAGTAGTAGGTTTTTTCCTCAATTTAACGCGGGTGAAACCGCGGGGCACTGCTAGTTATTTTATATTTTCGTTATTTTTATAATTATATTTATATTTTTGAAGTGAAACTTCTTTACGCACGCTTGACTTGGGGAGTAAGCTGGCGAACGCGTGACGTAAGCGTTACGAAAAGTGTGATCGGGCAAGGCGAACGGAAGTTAAGTGGGGGATATAAGCAAGAGACAGCAGTGCGCGCGCACATTTTCTTTCTCTCTTCCTCTCATAGCCAAATACGTTCCGTATATCTAAGCACACTGCAGGCTTATTGTCTGTATCACAGTGTAGGAGCAAGAGAGAGCAGTGCGCGCGCACATTTTCTTTCTCTCTTTCTCTTATAGCTAGTAAATGAAATATATATATGTCAGTAGTTCGTTTGCGAGTTTACTAGCGTTACGCGAACGGTGATTCTTTGGTTATTTTTCGTAATTCTATTTCGTTTTGAACAATTTTATGAATTAATATTTTGTTCAATACACTCAATATTCTACGTTTAAAGTGAATGAAACTGTAAATTCATTTTAGAGTTCATGTTTTGTGAATTTTCGGGTAAATAATAACAAATTATGGAAAGAAGTGACACAGACTCTGAGTATGAAAGCGATGCTAGAAAAGGAAAGAAAGAAAGAAAAAAGAAAGAAGTTTCACTTCAGTCGTGTGGTCATAAGCACACTCGTTTTTTGCGATAGTTTGTCATTTGTAAACTGTGAAACGTTACATTACGGTAGTATACTCGTACGGGCGTTAATTTCAAAACATCGATTTCAAATCAATGTGTAAAATATGACCTAAGTATATACACTGGTATGTTATACATCTATACAAATAAATACAATTGAAGTATCTGTTTGTAATGTCATAATGCCAGTTTTTTACTAAATGCATATTAAAAAAAACATTTAATTTTTTTATTTTTGTCTGTCTGTCTGTTTGTTCCGGAACGGCTGCACCGATTTTATCGAGATTTTCACTGGCTAATAGCTGACGTTATAAGGAGTAATTTAGGCTAATTTTATTTTAGAAAAAAATTGAGTTCCGCGCAAGATAAATTAAACCCATGAAATACAATATCCGACATAAGTTTTTCCATATGTACGCGAACGAAGCCGCGGGTACTGCTACTATTAGTACTGGTCTACAGTGACATAAATATTCACAAAATGTTTATTGGTAACAAATCAAAAGACCCAATAATCCCTTCGACTGCTGTCGTGAAGGGTCTCCGGGAAATCGGTTCATTTCCTTTTCTGCGATGATTTGAGTTCAAGAAAAAATTACAAGGCATAATATCTACGCCATATAAACCAATAAAAATGTAGACATTTCATAATTAATAATAATGTAGATCATTTTTAACCGACTTCAGAAAGAAGGAGGTTCTCAATTCGACTGTATGTTTTTGTATGTTTGTTTCGCGATATCTCCGGCAATTGTAAATCGATTTCAAAACTTATTTTTTAATAGATGGGGTTTTTTTAGGGGTGGTCCTATTTAAATTGTGTTAACTTTGCTTGGGTAGTTTTTGAGTTAGCTTCAATAATACGTATTTTTGCCACTTAGTTTATATTTATGATATTATAATGACTTCCTGTCACTGATATTTACATAGCAAGTAGTGTTATATGAATTTATATGCGATAAGTACAACTTAAAAGTGAAAAATAAAACTTTTTACAAAAAATTAAACAATCGACTTCAGAAAAAGACACTACAAAATGAAAAATAACTTAATTTCGAAAGTCGACGGCAATCAAGGAAAATGCGAACCCAACGACACTGACTTCCGAAATTATAGTTACAAATAACCGTGTATAATAATTAATAATAATAATATAAAATAATTTATAATATACACCATACTTAAAATAATAATATGTACATACATGTATATAAAAAGAGGAGAGCAAAGAATCATAGGGCATCAAAAAATTCATCCGAATCGCTGTCAACAGGAAAAATGCCCAAAATGCTGGCAGCATTGTTACGTTGTTTGGCGATGCTAATTCACTGGCCAAAAAATAGGCCAGCCACGTGAAGAGTAGAATTAAAAAGGGATCGAGTTAAAAAAAAATCTCAGTAAAACCCGGAGGGAGTGTAATACTAGTCGAACATCTCAATTTATGCCTTAAAACCGAACACAGTTTGGATGAGAAGTTTATTTATTTGCTTTCCAAGAATCTAAGTAGGCACAAACAGTTCTAGGTATCAATAACCTTAGGACATTCTGACCCTAAAATATTTTATTCCTTAGCATAAAATCGTATTTTATTTCTATTCGACGTCCTCCAGCACAGAGATATATCAAACAGCCAGCCTGCGACCTCGATGTATTGAATAAACAAAAATAGCGGAGTTTTCAAAAAACAAACAAATAAATAACTCTAGATATTTCTTCGGTTTTAATTTTTCACTTGTCATCCATTTTGTTGCTCATTTGTCATCTAGGACACACAGGCTGGCACGTTACATATGACATAAATAATAACATATGTTATTTACATAAAACCTATTTACATCATGATTAATGTTCTATGAATTATTTTATTTTGTAAGGTAGGTATTTGAAGGTTTAGACGATGAGACAGGCAGTCGCTCCGTGTATAAAATACTGGTACTCAGCTGCATCCAGTTAGACTGGAAGCCGACCCCAACATAGTTGGGAAAAGGCTGAGGTATTTGTACGATTTTAAAACAGTTTCCTCTTTTAATTGCTGCCTCGTTGGTTTAGTGGTCGCAAGCGCGACTGCTGAGCATGGGGTCCGGGGTTCGATTTCTGGGTCGGGAAAAGTGTTATTGGGTTTTTTCCATTAGGAATTTCTCAATAGTAGCCCGGAGTCTGGACTAGCTCCCGGTTGATAGCATTATGCTCGCCCCCGATTGCACAAGACTTACAAATGACTGGTGAAATGTGGGTGTACCTACTATAAGCTGCATTCGCGATTTGTTTGCCCAAAATGTAAACAAATATGAGTATATGAAAAATAACTTTAAATCTTACACAATAAAGTTCAGTTTTCGCTACAACTTCAAGCATTTTTATAACTTTTTCAAGAGTGCTAGTCACTCTGAAATCAACTGAATTGTCATTAAAATAAAGTTGTTTTTTTCTAAACTTGAAATAATATTAATTTCAAACATAAGTTTGATTAGACTTTAGGTATATTCTGCTTAACCCTTCGAGCAATCAAGCCGTGAAGTTATGTTGTGTTACTCTCTTATAAGTTCTTGCAGAAATTTCAATTTGAAGCAAAAATAATGGCAAATTAAAATCATTCTTATTTCTGCTGTATATTTGGGCCTGTAATAGTCCCACTATGTCTAGAAACTCCGCAATATCTTGATGATTCGAAGGAATGACCACATCAATTTTAGCTAGACAGGGAATAAAATCAAAAAAAGGAAACGTATTTTTGAAGCCGTATTTTTTTATCTCTTTTCATTTTGAAACTAGATCCGGCAGCCGGCTATGAATATCATCACTTGAAAACTAATCAGTTTTTAGATCCAACGATTCTTCAGATCTCAAGATTTTCCAGAATCTCAATATAACTACAGCACAATAGGTATATATTGGAATTCCAAGAAATATGTAACTACAGTAATAAATAAGTTAGTTGACATTTTTCCACCTCATCTGTGACACACCACATTATAATTTAAAATTGTAGTAATCCAAATGTTTTAACTGCTATGACGTTTTTATTGAAAAATTCAACTACCCTAGACTTATCATAAAAAATAATCAAGAAATCACTTAGGAATATATGTCTTTTTTTTTCTAAATCTTAATGTGGCATCACAGCTGAAAAGGAAAAATGTCAACTAACTTTTGGAGGCCATTGTATAATATGAATCAATACAAGTAAGTACAATCATGCCTCCGAAAATATGTTATCGGGAACTTTCTTTGATGTCCCATTTATTTTCCACACTAACTATCAAAGGTCATTCCCATCGGGTGGGAAGACCCTCGTACAGGGAGCAACAGTCACGTATCATTCAAAAGGCATTGTATCAAGTCTTTGATTTGACCCCGATATTATACTGTTTTGTCCGTGACAATGTCTGTCATACTGTAGGTATGGATCGAAATTCTGGACCTATTGTATAGAATCAAGATTTTTTAACTGAACAGACAGATGTGCTGCTGGGGAGTTTGTTGTGCCACTTCTTCTTATAGGATAGTACAAATTAGAGGATTATATCCAAGATAATAATGCTTGGAAACATGCTGGTCTTGTTCCATATGACAATCAAAATCAAACTGGTTGCTAATGTAATTTATATAATATATATATTTTTAATTTTTATGACATTGTGTTTTACATTCTGTGACTAATGTAACTCACACACTTGTTAAAATTCTTGGAAAATTTTACAATCTTTGTAAATATGTGAGCACCATGTATCTATCACATAATTGATTTACCTGTCATTGCTATATTTTTAATTCTTTTTATCTTTTGTGGTAGACTAATTTTTATTCTAGGTGCATCGTCTTCACATATTTTAAAAGAGTAACGGTGGAGTTTCTTGCCCATTCTTCTCCATACGAAAACTACCTTTTAGAAGGGGCGACTAGAATCAATTCTATTTTTTCATTTAAATTTTTGACGTTCAAAAGTGCCTTTTATATGCCTATTTGAAATAAATTATGTGACTTTGACTTTCTTCTCAGCGAAAGCACTAGGAAGTGGTGAAGGGCGGGCGTTTTGGGGGACTGACTGGCAGAAAACAAGCGTGATAAGATGATATAATAATAATAATAAACCATTTATTATCAGGTAACAAAGACCCATAGATACATACCTTAACCTAAGTATACATAATAATATAGTTACAACTTTGTTAGTAAATAAAACTTAATAATATATAGTTATGTTAGTTATGTGAATATATAGGTATTAAGTAGGTACATAGCACCTATTGGCAACGAGGAAAATGTAATGATTATGCACTTATTCATGGTGAATCATGTCCAGTCGGTTTATTTGATGAAACTTCACTATCTGATAGCTTGTACGCGATACGATTGTGATAATAATATTATTATCAACGGCACAAGGTTCCCAGAAGTGCGTTCAGTAATTTTTGGACAGGTTAATCAATTTTTTTAAATATTTTCTATACAAAAAAGTAGGAGATATATCATTTCGAGACCGAATTAGGAACACAGAAATCTGAAGAAGAACGAAACTTATCATCATAGACACGATGATTGCCCAAAGAAAGTGGAAATGGGTGGGCCACATAGGGCGTAGAATAGATGGCAGACGGGGTAGAACAGTGCTGGAATGGAGACCGAAACCTGGTAGTTGAAGTGTGGGCAGACAGCCGATGGGGTGGAACAACGACCTGCAGTGCTATTCTGTAAAAATCTCACCGTGAAAACTAAGGTGAAGTGAGCTGTCATTCCACCTGATGTTAGGGTTTGCCTCCATTGATAGTTCACTTCACGCTCACTTCAACTATATTATCACGGTGAGATTTTTACAGAATCGATAGGCTGATCAAAGTTGCTGGACAAGCTTAGAAAGGCTAGAGACAGAGAAAAGTGGCGTGCATTGCAGGATGGCATTCAGCATTGGGTGGCGTAAGGCTGATGACGAAGAAGAACAAGATATAAAAAAGATGTGCATTTGTTACGCGTTTACGACTAAATTATTTAACCGATTTTAGTTATGCAAGACGAAGCTTGGAACCAAAAGAGCGTTTTGTACTTTTGACGTAGGTACCTATATGTAATTTTGTTTTAAAGAAAAGAAACAATGAAAGAAAAATTGTTTATTCTGCACAAACAAAACGCACATTACAAATAAAAAAATTGAATAAAAAAAAAGACATAAAATATACACCGGTCCATCCAAAGCTTGTCGGGGTACAAGTAACTATTTGCAAAAAATCTAATACTCATAAAACGGCCCCAATTTACGAGTCGTGGATTCGAACCGAGGCAAGCGCCGTGTTACAAGCGCAACACAGATGAATGTGTAATTTGCCTTTGGTCCCAGGCCCTGATATCCAGCAATGGACAAAATTAGCGCCGATTCCCTTGTTCACAAACTAAACTAAATTTAAGTTCAGTGCATCTTTTTCTTTCTATTTGATTAAGAAAAGGACAGAAGATAAATATTAATTTAGTTTATTTTTGTATATACAAGGTGTAACATACGCCCCAATTGACCAAAACTGTTCTTTTATTAACGCTTGCTGTTTTTATTATTAAAATCGGGTTGACACTGGCATTACTTTATGCATTTAAAATTGGGTCTTATTGCCTTGAAATAAGATTTAATTTTATTTGACTCAATCGGCGGTTAGGATGAAAAAATTTTTTTTTTTTTAATTACTTATCTATATTAAAAGTTGCTGAAATCGATTCAGTAGTCAATTATGAACAAACTACTTTCAGGACTTGCTTTTATTCTGTTACACCTTATATTTTGTATTTTTTAGTAGGTAATGTGCGTTTTGTTTCAGCAGAACTCTCAAAACGATGAAGGAAAACATCGTGAAACCGGCATGCCCTAGGACCAAAAATTCTAAGATTCTATTCTAATTCTACCAACCCGCACTTTATGCTATGATATGCGATCATATCATAAGCTTGCAAATATCAATATGCTGTAGGTAACTATGTTAATCATAAAGTTTAGTTAGAAAAGTAATGTTCCTTACAACCACCCACAGAGCTCTCTGCATTCTGCACAGGCAAGGCATCTGAAGTTTCCTACATAAAGTAATAACTCGATTCTTCGCGCATAAGAGGAATTTTCTACAGGAATTAAATTATATTGGTCTCATATTCTCACTCGCGAACCGCAAATTCAAATAATAATATTTTATATTGTAATCCATTTTGCATCAATTTCGCGTGATCTATGCGTTTCTTGAATAAACCAATTTTCGTCGATATTTGCTTTGCGAATAGAAAAATGTATGTATGTGCTCAAAGGCCCGTTCACACAACCAGAAAACGCGCGTTAAAATTGCTGAAAAGTTCTATAAATCAGTTTGATTGTGGTATCGTATTGTTAGTTCACGCATATTTCTTTACTTAGTTTCTACAGTACTTATGCTATGTAATTTTTAGGTTGTGTATAATCTAGACTAATAATATTATAAAGATTTTTAGAACGGATTATGAAATTTGGCACATGGGTAGACCATGACCTAGATTAGGATATAGAATCCCGATATTCCCACGGGATCACGACATTAGGGCGAAACCGCGGGGCGCAGCTAGTAGATAAATAAAAAAATAGATACAACCAAAAAAAAAGTGCTTACAATAACAACTGTTTACTGCTTTTAATGCCATCCTTATGCCTACGGAATATAAGTCAAAATCGATTGAACAGACGGTAAAAAAGGTTTGTTTAAATGTCTAATCTTATTGTAAATGGAGTATAATAATTAGCACAATTTTGTCGATTCAGCGCGGCAAAATCAACGATTCAGCGCATTTGTATCGAGACATACGCGGGGCTTCATTTGTGAACGTGTGCAAGGTAAACAAGCCGCAAATGTTTTGCGTTCAAACACGTGTGATTAATTAACTAGCCTCCAACCTAACTGGCTCTAAATGAGGCAGTAGAATGACACCTAGTGGAAAGAGGAATCGGAGGCCTTTGCCCTGCAATATGACTATGTGAAAAAAACCTTGTCTGATCCGTGTGGGAGTCGTGGATAGTTTCAGAAAAAAAAATACTTCTAATTTTTTTTTTAGTGAGGTATTTTACATGGCAATAGGTATGTACTACGGCGGAGAAGGACGGCCAAAAAAAATCAAAATAATCATATTATTCAATAATCTTAATAATCATGACACCCGGGCCACCCGAGCGCCATGACATTATAACGTATGATGTTAAGAAATTGGGGTCATTTTGGTACTAAAAACGTTAATTTTAAATAAAAATTAGAAATTATGTGTATTCAATAATAATAATAATATATTATTATTTTGATTATTTATATTTTTTTGCCCTTTCTTCTCCATAAGTATCTCCTACGCTTTGGAATGGGCAACTAGCTTCATCTTTCTGAATGACCGACCCCTTGACAATTGAAAAGTGCCTGTAAATGGCTTATCACTACATAGTTTAAAACAAAGTCGCTTTCTCTGTCCCTATGCACGCTTAGATCTTTAAAACTACGCAACGGATTTTGATGCGGTTTTTTAATAGATAGAGTGATTCAAGAGGAAGGTTTATATATATAATATATGCATGCATGTGATGTCGTAAATAAACACATTTTTTTGCGCTTACTTTTCAAACGCTGGCTGAACCCTACGAGATAGGTCAAAATAATGTACTGCAGTATTGTACACCTTAAAAAGGTCTACAATAAAGTCCGCGATGGTATATGTCTATCTCTTAGGGATAACCCACAATAATCATTTTTTATCCTTTACTTTTTACGAGAAATAATGGCTTATTTACGAAGCGATTTTAAGCAATACAGCATTAATCCTTATACAATTAAGTTTCTTAAATACATTGTGCGTTTAATATAGATAAATATGGCCCTTTACAGCATGTAATTTAAATGAATATTTTCGAAGATATTACAGATTTAAAATGCAGGGACATAGCGGTTGCTGCGGTACCGGCCGCGGCGGCGCGTGCTGGCATTCTTGAAATACCTGTACTTAGTATCAGTAATGCACCCGTGCGTAGCCGGGGCGGGTCGCTAGTTTGAAATAAATGCTTTAAGTTTGAGTTTGGTAATGTTATTACAGTACTTATGTGCCCCTTTTGCATTGGACAGGTTTTTAAAGACACTGTCATAGTCATCTGCCTAAACTTTTCTCCACTATGTTAGGTTTGGCTTCCAGTCCATCCGTGTTTAAAACACATTGTAATAATAATAATAATGTTTATTATCAAAGAGCCAAATACAATTTGTCCATCTCAATCAAACATAAAAAACAATGAAGTGTAACGCTACTTATGCATTATTTGAGACAGTGTGCGTCTGTGTCTGTGTAGTATAAACTGTGTTACGGACACAGGCGCCTTCCTTTTTCAGTTCATTGACAAATTGCTGCACTTAGTAGGAGTTTTAGTAGGCATAAAACTTAGTTTAACATAAGTACTTAACACTTACTAAAATTTATGTAAGCAAGGAATAGGTGTGTGTGGTGTGGGTGTATGTGTGTGTGTATGGTTGTGAGTGTCAGTGTGTGTGTGTTTAGTTATGTGTTTCGTATATATGTCACAATCTATATACTTATAATAAATCTGTAGAGAGGTCAATTCTGTACATGAAACATATTTCCAAAATAACTATCAGCGGGTATCAGTGATCGATACTGACGCCAAAAATGCAATCAGTAAAATTTTTGTCTGTCTGTCTGTCTGTCTGTCTGTCTGTCTGTATGTTCGTTACAGAAACAAAAACCACTTGACGGATTTCAACGAAACTTTGTACAATTGTTCTTCATACTCCTGGGCAGGTTATAGTATACTTTTCATCACGCTACGATCAATAGGAGCAGAGCAGTGAAGGGAAATGTTGGGAAAACAGGAGAACTTACTCCATTTTTTAAGCTTTCGTCGCGTGTGCAGCCTTAATCGTTAAAGCTACACAGAAATCATGTATGACGGAAATGTTCTCATTAAAATTATATAAAAAATATTCCACGACAGCAAATGTCTATCTTTTATGGTTGACTCACAATAACACGTGTAACTCCCGATAGCTTAGCAGTTCGGAGCTTTCTGACTATATTTATCTACCCTTACGTTTATAACACTCTCACTCATCCCTAATTAAAAAATCGTAACATTATTACATAAGTAATAAAAAAAGAATCAAAGAAATTGGTACAGAAACACCAAAGTTATACATGAAATACGCTAATAAGCCATCGCGCGTGAATACTGAATCATGCTATAAGGATTATTTTTGTGTAACGGTCGCCGCGCCCGCTATTGTCTTGAAAAACGCGTTGAATGAGAAATACGCGTTCTCAAGAATCGGCAGAGGAAAGAGCACATCGGTTAAACTCTATGAGAGTTAGTGCCTCAATTTCCGGAAGTCATTATTCCACGCGGACGAAGTCGCTGGCAAAAGCCAGTATAAAATAAATATCAAAGAATCAATTTAAATTAAGCATATTGTATATGTATAGTCTCTAAATAATATTAATAAACGCGCGACGTGTAACAATGTCGTGTGAAAAGGCCTTAAAAAATGGCTTTAAAATATGTTAATGCTCGCTTTACTTTCATCTTCGCACGCGTTTATCACGTTAAATGAATGTCATCTAACATCGTGCGACGCAATTTGCATATACCGTATTATGTCAACTTTTGATGTGAGCGTATAATGTACTTATCTTGATTTTCGGCGTATTCATCGTTGATGTTTTAATTTAAGTGCCGACATTTATGTATTCAGAGGTATTTTATGTAGGGGCTAGTAGCAAACTAATAACAGCCTGACGGGCCGATCAATCAGGTTAAGCTACGTTTGCCACGATCCGTCCGTAGATGGGTGATCATCTTTACATATTAAGACCCTTTCGTGCCTCGGAAAGCATGTTAAGCCGTTGGTCCCGGCTGTCATTCGTGAATCTTTGACAGTCGTTACGGATCGTCAGAAGCCCGAAAGTCTGGCAACCAGTCTTACCAAGGGGTTTCGTATTACCCAGTAACTGGGTTGTGGTGGTCAGATAGGCAGTAGCTCCATGTAAAATACGTGTACTCAGCTGCACACGGTTAGACTGGAAGCCGAACATACATACACATTACATTAGATAATTTAATCAATAGCTGTATAAAGAAGATGCAACAGCCACAATCTACATCATATTCAATATTCCTCAAGTAATTTCCACTATAATCTCTTTATAAACCAACATACGTTGACAAACCATTTACTTCGCTCGCAGCGCCCTCTACAACATAATACAGACACTATGAAACCCGTTACCGCTATAATAAAAGATAAAAGCTGCATATTGAAGGGAAATGGCCGTGGCCACAGCCGCTGGAAAAGGCTTAAAAAGTCAGAAAACAAACTGGCCAATAAAGGTGAAATAATCTGTTGAAACGTTTTAAACTGTTTTGATGGAAAACTGGCATTATTTATATCTATACAATTATAAACTAGCTTCTGTCCGCGACTTAGTCTGCGTGAAATTTCTTGGTCCCCCGACCCACCTCGTCGCATCGCATCGCCCGTCCGCGCTATTACTTCGTTTTCGCTAAGCGTTTTTTCTGGCGTCTTTTTGCTCAGCTCCTTAGGATCCTAGTGTGATGTTAAAGCCTAGCCTTCCTCGAGAATTGGGCTATCAAATGCAAAACGAGTTCAATTCAAATCCGACTGGTAATTCCAGAAATTATAGCGCGATCAAACAAAAAAATAAGCTCTTCAACTTTATTACTCGTCAATTAAAGTTCCTTTTCGTGTTTCTCTGATGTTTGATCGCTTTGTTCATCTAAACTACACAACGATTTTTTATGCCGTCTTCAACATCATTTAGAGAATTTATTCCAAAAGATTTACGTGTATAAAACATAAATATTAAACTTACATTAGGTATAATAAAGGAAATTCCAAGTTTTGTCACGTCTAAAAAACCGTGTGAAGCAGGGGCGAGTCGCTAGTTTTACCTTTAAAGGTTGATCCAACTCATCCCTTGGGTCCTGTTAATAGTGATTAAGGGATTATGTAAAGAGGATAGACTGGTATCCTCCTGTGTGCTTTTCAAAACAAATGGCGATCACCAATCAGTAGGGCCATTCTGTAAAGTTCACTTAAACCAAGCGCACAATAGAGCCGCTAGGGGCGCTTAACGCTTTTCTATTCAAAAAAAACACGATGCGGAAAGAATACGTGCGTGTGCGTTGGTTCTTAAAAAAATTACAAAAGTGATGAAGAAAGATTTTTACAATGCCTTGTGTGGCAGTGCGATCAGCCCCGATATGCGTTAACCTTTAGAGAGGATTCGAAAAAACTTGAAAAAATGTGAACCTGCGAATTTTTTTTTTTGAGTTTTAGTTGATTATAGTTACTATAAAATCAAGAAATCGTCCAATAACGTCTTTCTTATTCACTATAAGTTAAGGAGAGGACACTTGATTCAAGTGTTCTTTATAAAAGTCAGCACTCGCAATATCTCGAAAACTATTGAATTTCGGCCATACATAATTATGTGGGGTTCAATTTGTTGCATTTTGGCTCCCCTATCAGCTTCTGACAGATATACGTCGAATTACAAGTAACCCTGTTTAGAATATCGGCTCCCCTGACATCAGCCGTCAGAAGACAGCCGCCACGCAACCATCGATGCGACGCTCTACTAGAGTGAGTCACCAGCCAGTGTCACTCTTATCCGACCTCTTCGGTGGTACCTAGTAACTTAATTAAACTACAGTCCTTTCACAATTAATTTACTTCAGATTTCTGCATCAATGTCAAATTCACAGTGATCTTTGTTCCCATTCTAATAGCTTGTTGTTGGGTTATTGACACTGACAAGAGCCATACTTCACCGAGACGCCACGGGGGCCAGCCAGGTCGCATCGTCAACAAAATGTGTGGTTGGCTGCGTTCCTGGTTACGCAGCCAACCACACATTCACAAGCTCACACGCTAGGTGAGCCACCCACCATATACATATTGGAAAAATATTAACAACCTCTTAAGAGGTAATTGTACTCATCATTATGAACAACTTTTACTATGGGACCATACCTGAAATCGCAAAAAAAAAAATCAGCTGTTCCCTACATTTTGACGAGTTATGCAAACATAAATGTAGGGAACAGCTGATTTTTTTTTGGCGATTTCAGGTTTGGTCCCATAGTAAAAGTTGTTCATAATGATGACAATGACCTCTTAAAAGGCTGTTAATGTTTTTCCAATAACCTTGTATAGCTATAAGTAAACATTTAGTTGGAAGCGCGAACTGGCGACGACGTCATCATGGCGTCCCGGTGAGGTATGGCTCTTATTCTCGTTACAATAAAGTTGCTGTTACGTTGCTGGTGTCAGAGGAAAAAATAACTGTGAACGGATGTGTAGACGATGCCACTTGCTGCGACGTCAAGTAAATGGTTGCGACTAAAATTCATACCGCGAAACCTTGCCACTCAAGAATTTTAATCATCATCTGCCTAGCCTTTTCTCAACTATCTTGGGGTCGGCTTCCAGTCTAACCGTATGCAGTTGAATACCAGTATTTTACATGGAGCGACTGCCTATCTGACCTCCACAATCCAGTTACTGGGTAATACGATATCCCTTGGTAAGACTGGTAGTCAGACTTTCGGGCTTCTGACTACCCGTAACGACTGTCAAAGATCCACGAATGACAGCCGGGACCAACGGCTTAACGTGCTTTCCGAGGCACTCAAGAATTTCAATATGATAGGTAATTAGCTCACAATGCGTTCTTTAGTTAAATCTGTAAATTTGACTGCCCCGTAGATCTCGTGGTTGCAAGCGCGACTGCTGAGCGTGGGATCCTGGGTTTGATTCCCAGATCGGATAAAGTGTTTTTGGGTTTCCCATTAAGAATTTCTTAGAAACAGCCTGGAGTTTGGAAGTTGGCGGTTTAATACCCCCGTGCCTCGGAAAGCACGTAAAGTCGTTGGTCCTACGCCTGATCTCTCTCCAGTCGTGTCGGATTGCCGTCCCATCGGACTATGAGAGTAAAGGAACAGAGAGTGCATCTGTATTTACGCACATACATGTGCACTTTCTATAATATTTCCTGCGTACCTGGCTAATCTCCGTTGAGATTGGCCACCGTGACCGAAATCAGTCGAGAGCACAGATATAGATAGACCTAGATAACGCAAGTATCACGATCTGTATGAAAACCAAGCGTGCCATTTTTTTGACTACCTACTATGACGTCAAAAACGCTCTTTCTCACTCACGCTCACCCAGCCAGCAGTACACAGGACTGAGCGCGAAAGTGGCGGCTTACGATTTTTTAACGTAAGTTGGTGCGATTTTTGGCACGCGAAGTAGTTGCTCTTGCGTTATCTAGGTGTATCTATATCTGTAGTCGGGAGGCAATTATCTAGCAATTAAAAGTATTCTGAAAATCTTTTTAGAGTTAGCACTAAACTTCTCTTGCACAAAGTAAGTACTTACATTCGTTTCTCCACTATGACACCAAAAGTACCGCCAATGGACTAAGTTGCAATGGCTAGTGGAAAAGCGCCGCGTAGACATGTGGAGCGAGGTCAACGACCTGGGTGGACAGTGCTCTTAAGTTTATCTAGCGCATTATGTTGCTTTAGTGTTTAATCTGTTTTATGGTACGGTCTCCAAAGGAGATAAGTAACCAGGGTCGTTAGATATAGTTGAAGTTTAGTAAGGTACCGATGGATGTTTTTGAATAAAGTTTCATTTAATTAATAGAAAATATACCTACATAAACATTTCAAATAACAAATTGAATATCACTTTTGGCAATAATACTTTGCCCGACTTAAGAATCTAACACAGGGCCTTATGCTCATCAGTAACACTAAAGTATCAAGTATATCCCTTTTGGAAGCGGCGACTAGAGCAATTTTTTTTTTGTTTGTATATTTTGACGTTCATAAGTGCCTTTTTATTTATTAATTTATTAAATAAAGTGTTATATCTTTTGTTGGAGATCCAAAAATAAATTATATTTTTGGATCTCCAACAAAAGATATACACTAAAAATTATATAGTTAATGGACGACAAAGTATTTGGTAGGTGTAACTACTCTTTCAATTACAGGAGACCACAACATGCACAATAAAATGAACAACTAAGCTACTGTTGATTTATTTGGTTTACTTTTAAATACAAAAATCAATCTTTAATCGATTCTGTAATAAACTAATAATCGATATGGTGTAGGTACTTATTGAATAAAAAATAATTTCCTCTTCTAACCGCCATCTTTATTATTTTACTTGTTGTTTGCGCTTTAGTATTACCTTCCTAGTGACTTTTCAATTGGCTATAATATACTTACAGAACTTATAAAAAGCCCATAACTCGGAACCTAGTTATCCTGTAGCTACCATAAGCTAAAGCTAAATATATAATAAAGGAAAACATTAGACAGTGGAACATAAAAACACAACAAATTGTGTATAATATTAAAACAGAATAATAAAATACCTAACATTAACATAGAAAATAAACACACAAAAATAAAAAACTTAAGACATTTCTTATATTTTTATCGAGAGAGATCTTATAAGTGCCTATTTGAAATAAATGATTTTACTTTGACTTTATATCGATTTGTATATTTCGTAAGGGATTGCGTAAAAACGTCTCCTATGTATGTCTCGCCAATATTTTGCTGATCGTACAATTTTGCTTACCGAGTAGGTAACTACGTAAATTACTCTATGAAAATTTCTCCCTGAGGAATAAGGTACAGTCAGCAAAGGAGATAAGTATGCAGGGTAGTCGAATATAGTTGAAGTTTAGTAAGAAACCGATTGATAGTTTCGAATAAAATTTAATTTGATAAATGAACTGTTTGTTTTATATTAATTACATTAAATTTTATTCGAAAACATCAATCGGTTTCTTACTAAACTTCAACTATATTCGACGACCCTGCATACTTATCTTCTTTGCTGACTGTACATATACTTACCTACAATATAAGTTCTAGATGTGTGTGTTTATTTTTCATTTATGTTTGGAATTTCTAAATTGTAGTTACTACTAACGGCGAGACGCTTGTTACTAAGTAAAGAGGGGCTTGTGGCTAAGTAATAATAGCCGCAAGGGTCGATCGATCAAGTTAAGCTACGCTTGCCGCGGCTGGCCCGTGGATGGGTGAACATCTTAACACACTAAGGGAGAATTTCACCACTCTTACAAAAGTTTGATAAAACCTAGAATTAGTCTAATCCTGAGAATACATTTTGATTTTTTGATAGCTTTAGAACTGTCAGACGTCAATTTTATTCCACAGATAAAATATATTATAAGAGGGGCAATTCTCGTTATTTAAAAAACGTTCACAGTCTGATCTCAGTCCCAATCTGTCAAAAATACGTCTAATTTCCCTACATTTTGACAAGTTTTTGACATTTGTTCGTCGCGGAAATGAGACTGCAACTAGATTTTGAACGTTTTAAATTACGAGAATTGGCCTTTTGACCGCTTGCAAAATATTTTATCCCTGTACGAATTAAATTTTTGAGCTTCAGAAGTAAATAAAGTACATCACAATGGATAATTTGACATTGATCAACAAATTTTACGCACTGTAAGTAAGTTTGAGGCAGTAGCTAATGCTTTTAACTTACTCCCTTACTAATAAACGTTGTATAGTGTCTGTATAGTTACACAACGCTTTGTTTTCTTCTTTCGAAAGTCAAATTACTGACGACTGAAAGAGAGAAATCGGTGTGTAACTATTCATCTGATATAATACGTTTATTAGTAATGGGTTTAATGTGTTCTATCTAAGTGTGTTTTTCTACTGGATTGTGAATGTAAGACCGTTGTAGACCTTATAGACTGTAGATTTGTAGACCATTTTCTATTTTCTTAGTACTTGTTGACAGGCCTACACTGTCCTCATATACCTGTTATCATTGTAATTTGAAATCATTGTAAAAGCCAATTATTTTTAATAGAGTAACCGTGGAGTTTCTTGCCGATTCTTTTCAATAGGAAAAGACCAATTGGAACCGTGCAATTAGCTTATGACGTTTCATAAGTGCCCATGTAGGTTTATATGAAATAAAATATTTTGATTTTGAATTCTAATCCGAGAAATGATTGTCCGAAGTGCTCTGTACCATAAGATCCGAAATATAACGCTCTAGACCAGGTATGGTGAACCTATATACATCTACGTGACATTTTTTCCAAATAAATATTTCATGCAGCCATGACATGCCAACAAACAATCTTGCATTAGTGATTATTAAAAAAAAATATATATACAATATACATTCACATTTTTTTTTTTTAACTCTCTCGACCTTTCTCGGGACCCCGACCTTTGCAACTTTTGACGTTCAAAAGTGCCTTTTATGTGCCTATTTGAAATAAATGCTTTGAGTGACTTTTTTTGGAAGGCGTACGAGGGGCCGAAACCAACTCGCAGAGGCCCGTTTTATGACGTTTTTAATTAAATGAGATACCAACCGACGATCCCTGATCGCACTATATAAGTGCACCCAAGGACAATCCCACGGTTGGTGTAGGACTAATATTGATATTTATTAACAGTTTTATACCTATTTATTAAAATAAAATGACAAATTATTGCGACTTCTGCTGTTGCAAACTAGATGAGATAGGTGTCTAAATTCCTGAAATGATGGCGTGCCCAAATTATTTTGGTACGTGCCACCAATGGCAGGCGTGCCAGTGGTTCGCCATTCCTGCTCTAGACCCTCTAGAGCGTTTGTGAGTTAACTAACTCGAGAAACTCCAAGAATGTCTCAACACTAATTTAGAACTATGTAGTCAAGATCATTAAAGTATACTAATGAAAATAGTCGTTATCTCAGACCATAAAACTATGTTTAAAACGTTAAGAAGCCATCAGACGTCAGTGTCGGTGACACAAATGAGCGTCTGACGTCGCTCTAATCTATCTTAAAGCTCATAGCACACATATCGACTCGGAAAGGGATCGTCACCGTATCGCATTTTGCCTCGCCGTCAAACAGGCGTCAACCTAACGTAAGCACGTAACCAAAGCGGATCAGCAGCTCCGATGCGTCGACTCGGCTACGGCGAAGCGACGCCACGCTTACGGCTCGCCGATCGCTGGTTGATGGTGCTGCAGGCAGGCCGCGGGAGGGGTGAGAGGGGCAAGGGTGGACGAAGAGACGTAAGCTCGGGTATGGAAAGACGTAAGCACGGCGACGACGAGCCATAAGCGCGGGAACTGCATGTTGACTACGCACCGCACCGCAGTTCGTGAGCTTGTCCCGAGGCGAGGCGATTACGTTACGATTCCGATTAGTGTGCGTTGCAGTAGGGAGTTTCATACAAAGAATACTGAATGGCTCGAGTTGATACGGAGACTGTCCCTTTCCGAGTGTGCTATGCCATTTATGGTGCTCCAGTGACTTTTTTTCTTGGAGGTTATTTTTAAGCGATAAGAAAAGTGAACGCGGGTTTAAAAATAAAAATATCCTTCAAATACAGCTTTATACTTCCGATCAGCAATAGACAATAGAAAAAAGAACATGGGTTTTGTGTGAAAATAAGTTTTCTGTGTATTTTGAAAACTTTGTATAAGAGGCTGTAATTTTTTTAGATAAAATAGTTATTTGTACACCTGTATTGTGTGTCTTAAGTAATTATAGCTGCAAGGGTCGGTCGATTGGCAGCGGGATTGTCCGAAAGGGTTACCGCTGCCCCGGAACATAAAGGGCTAAGGCAGGAACACGGGTGGGTTTTAGTCAGTAAGAGTCTGACACTCCCTTCTGCTCCACCCAGAGCAGGAGGAGTCATTTGATGATTTCCCATCCTCAAAAAAAAAAGGGTCGGTCGATCAAGTTAAGCTACGCTTACTTATCTTTACATATCAAGACTATTGAAGACCCCTCCGTGCCTCGGCCGCTAAGCCGTTGTTCCCGGCTGTCATTCGTGGATCTTTGGCAGTCGTTACGGGTTGTCAGTAGCCCGAAAGTCTGATAACCAGTCTTACCAAGGGGCACCGTATCTGTTGCGGAGGGCAGATAGGTAGTCACTTTATGTAACATACTGGTATTCAGCTTCATCCGGTGAGACTGGAAGCTGACCCCAACTTAGTTGGGAAAAGGCTAGGCAGACTGAGGTATTTATACTGTACTGGTAATGTATGAGGTGATTATTTGATTTGCAATTGATTTTTTGTGTATTTGTTCGTTTTCGTTCCGTATTTAGGTGTCGAGTATACCTAGCCATCATTATTCTTATATAAATATATTCTGTCTAATAGAAAACCTAAACTTCATGCGTTAATAAATTAATTATGTATTTCAATAAATCGTCTATGACCGACAACAGTTTGCAAGAAACATTTTAATCTCAATAATCCTATAAGCCGATGAGAAAACTGTGTCGTCCTCAAGTACAAAGCACTGCTAGGATTTCTTTTCACTTAAAAAATGTCCAAAAGAAAAACAAGTACCTCTAACAAATAAAAAAAAGAGACCAATCGCTAATGCTTTCTTTTACTCACACTCCGTAGAAGTCACGTAGACCCGCTACGAGATCCGTAGCATATCACGTAGCAAGCGCTACGAATCTGTTCTTGGCAGATTTTAAGCGTGGATCCACAATGGGTTGGCGTAACATTGATTTATTATGCTCTGTGAGATTTAAGTAGAAAAATATTTTCTTAAAGATGTACTACACATTAGGTATCAAAGGCACGAACGCGCGACGTACACGTAACTTACATTTGAACGATTTTTGAAGCTATACAAATAAATAAAATTGAAGTGACTGTTTATTTTTTTTTCACCTCTCTCTGTCCAGAGCAGCCAAGAACCAATCTTTATTGATCGAAGCAGTCTAGCTCATCCCGTCATTTCCATCTGGGCCTGCCATGACGTCGTTTGCCATTAAGCGGGACCCACTGGGTCGTAAGTTTGACCCACTGATCGTTTGACATGCGGCAGATGTGTCCAGCCCGATTCCATTTAAGCTGGCAGCTTTCTGAGTGACATCTGCACGCTTAGCATGACGGATTCTATTTCTACGTAGAATAGACACAGGTCTTTCCATACAAAGTGACATTTCGTTTCTCTACTTTTGACATCGCACCGTAGAAATCCTTCTACAATCTGTCATTTTGTCTTTCGTTTCTAACGATCTTTGTCTAGGTCTTTTTCTATGTAGACTATTTCAGAAGAAAGTTTTCTATCCCAACTGTCAAAATGACATTGACGACTGACAGTTGTAAGGAGATTTTTAAACTTTCTACACGACGGCCACAAAGTATATAAGGTTATCTACAAAATCATGATTTTAGAGGAGAGCGTTTTGAACGCAAGACTGTGATAATTAATAGAAGAACAAAGCTATCTTCTCCTTTTTTACATCATTTACTTAATAGGACATTACCAAGGAAGTGGTTAAGGCCAATATTACCTACTACAATATTTTTTTTGTTCCAAAACACGGTACTTCGACACTGAGAACAATAATTTTTGTAGTTGTCTTTATATACGTAATTTATTATCAGTAAAAAAACAAATAAGAATCCTATGACAAAACAGAATTCTGAGTCGAATTATGTAAAAGAGTATGTATTTCGTAAAAAGTGCAGTTGACTCTTTCTACTTTACTGCCGTCGTACTGTCTACACGGAATGTCATCTTTGTCTACTCTTCCGTCGACAAAACGGTGCTCATGCTACGCCTGCAGAGGGGCAATTCTGGTAATTTTAAGAACGGTCGCAGTCTGATCTCAGTCTCAATTTGTCAAAAAAGACTTCTAATTTCCTTACATTTTGACAAGTTTTTGACATTTGTCTGTCGCCGAGATGAGACTGCGACTAGATTTTGAACGTTTTAAATTACGAGAATTGGCCTGCAGTTATTTTAGTGATGGAACGGATTGTTGTATTCTTAACTAGGCCCACACGTATAATACCCAGAATACTCCGTTCTATAGCACTCTGGCAAACCTCGAGCGTGGACCTCTGCTGAATTCTCAAAGACCATGTTTGAGAACCAGACGTGAGGATGGGAACAATACACCATGTCGATGAGTCTTCTCTTGAGAGATAGTGAAACATCGCCCTTCATTTGATCTTTCATGGCCCGATAGCTCTTCCAGGCATCATCGAAATATTTAACCTCCCCACCCGCCATGGTGATCCTGCGTGGAGCAACTGTTGGTAATGTCAAAATAATAGCTTTTTACAAAACGCCTATGAAATTATATATTGCAGTGCGATTCTGTAACCATCTCACCGTGAAAACTTAGGTGAAGTGAGCGTGGAGTGAGCTGTCAGTGCCATCCTGATGCTAGGGACTAATACTAACAGCAGTACTTATAACAAAATAACAATTTTTAATTTTTTTGTCTGTTTGTTCCGACTAAGCTCCGAAACGGCTGGACCGATTTTGACAACAGCTGGAACTCACTGGCAGATAGCTATTGTTATAAGGAGTAACATAGGCCTTTGTTCCGATAGCACTTTCTCGTTGGATAATTTCGGACATCCATTTCGGCGAAACCGCGGTCGGAAGTTAATCATTTGATTGTATTAATGATTAACTTCCGACCGCGGTTTCGCCATCTCATCATCTGCCTAACCTTTTCCCAACTATGTTGGGGTCGGCTTCCAGTCTAACCAAATGAAGCTGAATACCAGTATTTTACATGGAGCGACTGCCTGTCTGACCTCCACAACCTAGTTACTGGGTAATACGATATCCCTTGGTAAGACTGGTTGTCAGACTTTCGGGCTTCTGACTACCACGAATGACAGCCGGGGCCAACGGCTCCGAGGCACGGAGGGGTCTCGGTATGTAAAGATGGTCACCCATCCACAGACCAACCGCGGCAAGCGTAGCTTAACCCGATGGATCGACCTGTGCGGCTGTTATTATTTAGCCACAAGCCCCTTAATATTAATACAATTACTGTCATCGAGAATTCTGGTTAAAATTTTGGCGACAAGCACAATTAGTTTCACCCATAATTATGATTAAAGTTCTGAAACTAAGTAAATATTATGTGTGAAGCGAGTATTTTCAATATTAAAAGCATTCGTGAAAGGTCCACTGATTTTACAAGATGGTACTATTCGGCTTGATTTTAAACGAGTAACGATTATGTACGTACCACAAACACAAACAACAAAAGGCTGGAAAGATATTGAAAAAAAAACATGTTTTCTCCTTCCATACAGATGAAATAACGTTTTATTTTAACGCGTTTCTTTTATTCCCACACCATCATAAACACGATAAAAAATATCTTGGACTTTCCTCAAGCCAATGAAACTATGAATTATAGTGGATATAAAGGAGCAAAAAAATTAAAATAAAGAAGGTCCACCTTCAAAACGCAGTGGATACAACTATTGCTAAATAAGTATTTTAAAAAAAAAGCCCTATTTTTTTTTTGTGTATGCACGTGTTTCTGACAGGCAAAGCTATTTTCTTTCTTTCTTTGTAAAAGTCTCGTTGGTCCAGTTGTGATTGTAAGTGCAATTATACATCTTTATTGCGTACCATAACGTATGTCGTTGGTAGGGAAATAATTATGTTATTCACAATTATGGACCCTGTCGGCCAAAGCATAGATCAAGTCGGAGAGAGGAGGAAGAACACTGGGTGTTTAATGTGATAAATTTTAATTAGTTAAGTAGTTTATAGTAAGTTATACTGTTTTAATAATACAGAATTGAATTTACGAATTATAATTATTGTCTTATAAATTATATTCATTTATTATTTAATAACATTGTAAAACAATATCTGTAATGCTATTCTGTAAAAATCTCACCGTGAAAACTTGAACATACCGTGAAAGCCATTGAGCTATTTAACTAGAGAAGCAAACCTCAATAAAATGTGTCAAAAAAGTGTAGCCACTTTATAAACGCGACGACGTAGCTTTGAAACCACTAAACATTTAAAAGTAAACATATATCTGTCTCACTTACACGCGTCGTAAGAATACTACCGTCGCTTAGATTAGACAAAGACCGCAATATAAACATGCAATGACGGGATGGGGTTGCCTACCCATGCGAAATTTTACCCAATATTGTAAACCATAAAAAGCGTTATACGTTATGTTAAATTATTTTTTAAATATTTGAATTATGTATTTCTTATTGGATGTGTAATAGAAGTTTATAAATAATGAAAATAACTAAGACATTTTCTTTTTGAATATTTTTTCTTTATTATTAATGAAATTGAATGATTTAATAGGTAGCCAGTCAGTCTCTTTTCTCAGCAATCGGATTATTTCCACCCATTTTTCACGGCGTGCTGCATCTTTAGGCACCCTGCTACGTTGTTATTATTAAAAAAATATTTAAAATCACTTATTCCATAAATCAAGAACTCCCACAAATGTGGGAAACTAAAACTAAGTTTTTAGTGGTAACACTGAACCTAATTTACAAAATTCTACATTTTATTGCGTTTTTACGTTGATATAAACACAGAGACAATTAATTTACGTGTGGAAAGTAATTCCCGTTAATTTATTATGTTTTTGTGATCTTGAATCGCACTGTTTCGCGATATTTTTTGTCGCATGTCACTCGGTTGACTTCGGTTGGCGTCACACAGAGCACTGAACTGACGTTAGCTACGCTGATGGCTGTAGCCATCAGCCTAGTGGCAACGCCTTGGTGCGGTAATTGCTAATCTAGTGTAACATATATATCAATGGTGAAAGCTGTCAACAGTGTCAATCGCTAGCATCAGGTGGAATGACAACTCCCTCTAAGCTCACTTCAACCTTTGTCAAGGTGATCTTTTTATAGAACTGCCAGCACCCCGCGGTTTCACCCGCGTTAGTTTCAATCCCGTGGGAATATCGGGATAAAAAGTATCCTATGTGTTAAACCTGGTTATAAACTATCTCATGTGCCGAATCCGTTCAACGGTTTATGCGTGAGTGAGTAACAAACATCCAAACATCTTCACAAACTTTCACATTTATATAATATTAGTAGTAGGTAGGATAGCACCGCAGGGGTCGGTAGTTTCGATCTCCGGGTCGAGCAAAGTGGCACTGGGGGTTTTTTTTCCCAGCCTACATTGTCCCACACCTGAGCAAGCAAAGGCGCGGGCTCCTTCCAATTTTGACGGAAATTATCAGAAATATTGTATCCATCAACCTGTGTTTCTCGAAGGGTTTGGCAGAGATGTACAGACGCTAGCACTTCAAGCTACACGAATCAGTCAAATTTTCCCAATCAACTTTGAACCTTATAGCGATAAAATTGAATATCTATAAAGAAATTTGACAGATTATAGTAGCGTGATGTGCTGGCGTCTGTACACCCATATTTCAGCTATTATGTATATGTCCCATGAAATATTGGGGTTTCTAAAATGTGTTTGTATTATACGCAGCTGCTTACCGCTTCGGAAACACAGGTATAAGAAAATGTAGGCATTTAATGACACTGCAGTGTATTTAAAAGTATCGTTTAATGAGTAGGTTACTTAGCCGTGATCTATTTAAATAAAACCAGCTGCTGCTGCTGGAGGCAGTCCAGATTTTTATGATCTTTGATTTGTTGAATTCGTCTTCGCCTCGAATAGCAGGGAAAATTCACGAAAAATAAAATAAGAAGATTCATTTTCTCGTACATTTTGTATGAAACTGCTTTTTTGATATATATCTCGAGAACGGATTGACTGATTTCGAAAAATATTTTTTTTTTACGTTGATTATTTGCCAAGTTAGCACAACATTTATTATTTCTTAGGCGGTACGAAGTTCGCCGGATCAGCTAGTATAAAACAAATGTGTGTAAATGTTTTCGTGCATCCTATAAAGCTGACCTTCTGATTTCTTATTTTGTATTGAAAATATGAAATGAAATAATGTAGACAAGCACTTTACGATATGAGACTACGACCTTATAAGCCACAACACAACTTATATGTATAACGTTATCTTAGTGTGTGTCTGTTCCTATACATTACACATAATGAAAACCTACTTCGGTATATTGATCGATGGTAGACGCTCATGTCTTTGTGATATTGCTTGTTGTCATTTTAATCAACTTATTACATTATGGTCGGGGTACTTTACGCAAAGGAAACTCCAACTATTGTGCATGTAAACTTGTATAATAAATAAAAAAATAATAAAAATATTTTATTAACAGGCTACCTAGGCCCACATTGTGTTAGTATCTCCATATTGTGTTAGTATAGAACTATGTATGTACTTGAAAATAGTGTGACACTTTACTTATTATATTTTAACATAGATCTAACTTTAATGGACGCTCGAGAGGCGCACGAGTCTGTGAACGCTGAGCGCGTGCGCAGTTATCGGGCGCTTGTGACTCACTGGCGGCGCGTGGGCGACATTGTGACATTGATAGTGTTGTGGGTATACGATGAACTCTAGAAGCACTAGAAGTGCGGGGAGTTGACTCTAATAGGGTTCGCGCTATAACATACAGTACGGCCGATTTATCTTGGCAAGTCTGAACTTCGCGCAGAAGGCTGCGCAGTAAGATTTTTCTGGAACCAAATGGTGATATGAGGCGAGTGTGAGTGAGAGAACATGCGGGACAGTTCTTAGTGCCTATGTTCAAACTTGCCAAGATATTTCGGCCGTAGGGTACCTATTTATAACCCGGCCCAGTAACCCGGAGCTCGTGGCTAAATAATGACAGCCGCACAGATCGATCATGCTTGCTGCGGTTGATCTGTGGATGGGTGACCATCTTTACATACCAAGACCCCTCCGCGCCTCGGAAAGCATGTTAAGACGTTGGTGCCGGCTGTCATTCATGGATATTTGACAGTCGTTACAGGTAGTCAGAGCCAGAGAGTCTGACAACCAGTCTTATCAAGGGGTATCGTATTGTCCAGTAGCTGGATTGTGGAGGTCAGATAGGCAGTCGCTCCATGTAAAATACTGCTATTTAGCTGCATCCAGTTAGACTGGAAACCGACCCCAACATAGTTAGGAACAGGCTCGGCAGATGATGAATTACATGTTCAAAACCGCCCCCTTTGTCTAGTGGACGCAAGTCCTACTGCTGAGCATGAGGTTTCGGGTTCGATTCCCGGGTCGGGCAAAGTGTTATTGGGTTTTTCCATTTGGAATTTTTCAGTAGCAGCCCGGAGTCTGAATTTATACCCGGTTGATTGGAACAGACTCGTCTCTAGTACATGCGACTTCAATATAAAGTCCTCTAGACCGTATTTCAGCCAAGGCGGTCAATCTCAACAGAGATTAGCCTTCGGCGCGGAAGCTATTATAGTGCACAAGTGTGCGCGCAGACACAGGTGCACTCCCTCTTCCCTCACTCTCATAGACCGATGGGACGGCGGCAATCCGACACGACCGGAGAGAGATCAGGCGCAGGACCAACGGCCTAACGTGTTTTTTGAAGCACGGGTGTATCACACCGCCAGCTTCCAAACTACTATTGAGTTTTTCCATTAGGAATTTCTTAGTAACTTAAATATATCTGAGGAAATGTAGGTGTACTCCTCTGCCTAAACTTTTGCAGAATACTTTAGAAGAAATGCGGTCGCAGAGACTTTTCAAAAAGCCTAAGTAAAAAGTTATAATTCGAGGTTTGTCTCTCGCTTAATTCCTCCTTCAATATTGAACCAATTTAAAAGATATTTCATAAACTGAATGAAAAGGATATATACTGTGTCCCTATGTTTTTATTTTTTCATTAATAGTTGTCAAATTTGTACACTAGGCCTCTGTTGATAGCGGTTTAAATCGGCATTTTTTGGAGGTTCTAGTGTTTATGAAAATAATGTATCTTCAAAAAGGAAAACATTGGGACATGCAAGTAGTTAATATTTATTATTCTTTAAAAAATCATTGCTATATGGTCATTAACCAGTAAGAATACAGGCGAGAGCGTTTCTATGGAGAAACGTCCACCCGTATTTCCTCATAACTGGCGTGATGTTATATAATTTTATTTTGTTTAGTTAGGCTTGTACCAAATGAATTGAGTCAAGTTGCCACCTCATTAACAGGCACTAATCATGTCAAGTATTTATTTTATTAAGTACATTTTAACTTGATTACATTCTCCTAAAATGACGAAAGAGCGTAAAGCCAACAAATACGTCCAGACGCCAGCACATCACGCTACCCGAAACTGTAAAATTTTCCCAATCAACTTTGAACCTTATACTTTAGCGATAAAGTTGAAAATCTAGTAAAAAATTTGACTGATTGTAAGTACCGTGCTGGTGTCTGTACTTAGTTAAACAAAATTGATTTACATTGATTGAAAGACGCAGAAGTGATTTATTATGGTCAACATTCACGACGGTCCTATACAGGGTCAAATTAAATTACTTAGCGAAACTCCGCAAACGTGATGTTATCGATATCTAAATACGATAAAACAAAAATAAAACTGATATTCTCAACTCATTCTTCCAGTAACTAGACCCCGAAAAATAGTCAATTTTTGTTTTTTGTTTTATTATGTTTACGACATTGAAAACCCCTGTCGAGATTCGCTAAATAAATTAAATTTGACCCTGTGTAGTTGATTCATCCAAATTGAAAGGAATAGGTGTGAACCTTCCATTAATGCCATAACAACAGAGCGTTACATTCAACACCTTATACAAATAAATTGTTCCATTTAGTGACGAGAGCACTTAGACGAGTGTACACGATGGAACATTTCTAATGGCTTTCATGACGTCACGGTGTACTTCTCTCGTGAGTACTGGCATTAGGAATACTGTCATTACTCTTTGTTGAACAAAATGGTCAATATTGATGTAGGTGAGCAAATTGTGGGTAATGTCTTGCACTTATTATATCATAGGTTACGGGGAAAAGTAGACCAGCAGTGCTATTCTGTAAGAATCTCACCGTGAAAACTAAGGTGAAGTGAGCTGTCATTCCACCTGATGTAAGGGATTGCCTCCATTGATAGTTCACTTCACGCTCACTTCACCTATGTTATCACGGTGAGATTTTTACAGAATCGATAGGCTGTTTACAACCATGGATGTTGGTGGAAGGCTGAAAAAAGTATCCGTCATTTTGTAAACACACATTCAAAGGTTCGCAATCTTTGAATCAAATACAAAAAATACTTTTATAATTAAATTTATTTTTATATAGGGATATAATTATGTTAAAATACACATATATTTATTTTAGTCAGACGATTCCGAGTATTCTGCATCTGCATTCTGCAGCATTGACAGCGTCAGCGTAAACTTACTTCAAAATGACGGCACAAATGTTTACGTTCCATGAGTCAGACGCGTTCCAGTACCATAAAACATTAGACTACAGCGCTTTATGTCGCTGAAATATTATAACCTGACCAAGTGAAATTGATCATTAGTTTAATTTGGGATAATTTGTTGTTGATTGAACTGTCGCTACGTAACTTAGTAGAAGTTCTTCTTCTATGCGACGCTGGCACGATAGTTATTTCAATTTTGTTGGCCCAATATTTCGGCACTTCCACGGGTTTTCAGTGGCAGCGCAGAGGTTAATTTGACTGCATGTTTTTGGGGACAAAGGACAGGATAGGAGGTGGAGCATATTTTGTGACACAACTTCACATCCACACCCTACTATCGTAAGATACATATTGATTCAGGACGTTAGCGCACTTTACATCAGTTTTTGAAAAAAAAAATATTACGTGGGTCAATGACCGCTACACGACAACTATAGAAGCGGCACACAAGTGCCACAAGATATAAAACAATTTAGCAAGTACGTTAGGAATTCTATACTTTATTTTGACAATTCAAAAGTGCCTGTAATAGATTTATTTGAAGTAGATGCTAAGTATGAGTTTTACTTTTATTAGTTAATTTAAAAGAATCTACTTTTTCTCAAGGTCTTGTCTATAGCAACATGAAAAATCACATAATGATGTATGAAGTCTTTACCATCAGTGTCCATTTACTGGTCGATATCATAAACACATTTGGCTTTGAAACTTTTTACGGGTAGTGATTTTCCGTTCCATTTACGGGACATTTGTCATCATCAATATCTAGTAATACTTCAGTCGGAAGCCGGTTACTCACGACGCGACGTATTGTCAGGCCTCCGTCACTCCATGTACTTGCGCGCTATAAGTGCCTACCGCCCAGCCGAGCGGTCTCGGTCCGCCGGCGGATCAAATTCAGTGCGGTTTTCGCAAGCGAAGCGCGCGCACGCCGTTCAATTTTAATAGTGCTGTTCGTTCGTACGCGTATTACGATGCGATTTTTAAGGCTTTTTTTTTTCATTTCTAGTGAACATCTCCGAAAATCATCATCAAACTAAGAAGTATTATACCTACTTATTTTAAAACGTTCTCCTAAATGTAACAAATCCTTTTCTGAAAACCGCATCGATATCGGTTTAGCCAAACGCGAGATTATCGCGCACAAACATACATACCAACCATACAAGTCAAACATCTCAGTTTGGCCTGTATGTCTGATCACCTCCTTTTTTTTAAGTTGGTTAAATATTTTATAAATGATAAAATTTTTAACTGCCACATAAAAGTCAGAACATATTCACAGTTCTCAATAACATAGATAAAAAGTTATGTTAATTTAATTTTATCGAAGAGGCAGCCCTGCGATTACTGTGGAATCGCGCGGTGCGAAGCAATCACTGCTGTACGCTTGAGCATTTAGGCGCATTTTAGCATACAGTGGTTGTTGACGCGAGGGAGTAGGCAATTATCGTAATAGGTATTGGAAATTTTCTACTGAGTGAAGTATCTGTTACGTAGTAACTATTCAGTAATCTGTGGTATTGTCAATAACAGGCGAGGCATTCGACCGCAGAGCACAACCAAATGAAACCTTGAGATTAGAAGTAAGGCTATTTTCGAATCTCATTCTCAAAAGGGGCTCGAGGCTAAGTAATAATAGCCGCACGTATCCATGGATCAGTTTTAGCTACACTTGCCGCTGCCCGTCCGTGGATGGGTAACCATTCATTACATACCGAAACCCCTCCGTGCCTCGGAAAGCACGTTAAACCGTTGGTCGGTCATTACGAGTCGTCAGAAGCCCGAAAGTCTGACTACCAGTCTTACCAAAGGGTATCGTGTTGCCTAATAACTGGGTTGTGGAGGTCAGATAGGCAATCGCCCCATGTAAATACCGCTAGCTGTAGCTGCATTCGGTTAGACTGGAAGCCGACCCCAACAAAGTTGGGAAAACGCTAAGTAGGCAGATGATGAATGATGATTCTGTCTGCGTTGAACATAAATGATCACTCTGTCATGAAAACACCTGTACTCTGTACCTACCTATGATATGATAATAAATTATGATGATTGATTGAAAATAGTATGTATCTAATGTATCGGTAACTCTGAGTACGTTCCGATAACCTAATCCGACATAATATGTATAATTTCGTAAAAAAAATCCATAGCTAACCATTTATTAAGTATGTTTTTTTGTATGTATGTAAGTATAATATATTCTCATAATATTTGTTTAGTTTTTTTAAGTGAATTGATTATATACGGTGATTGATAATTAGTGACCGATACTTAAACACGTGCTTGTACTCATGATAACAAACAACTTTTACTATGTAACTTTTACTATATTTAAACCTGAAATTATGAAAAAACATCTGCTGTTCAGTCATTTATGTTCGCCTAACTGGTCAAAATGTAGGTACTGAACAGCAGATTTTTTTTTCGCGAATTACGGTTTGGCCCCATAGTAAAAGTTGCTTGTTATCATGAGTACAATCACGTGTTTAGGTATCGGTCACTAATTACCAGTCACCCTATATATGATTTTATGTATTTTTTTGTCTCCTTTATTCTTTCACACGCTGTCTACATCTCTCTATTTATTGTCTTATCACAGGTATGCTGGAAGAGATTTCTTATGGAATAAGCATCACCTTTGTACCTATTTTTCTGTTCTGTTTTGTTCTTGTCTGTTTAAATATATGTGTGAACATAAATGGTAAAATAAATAAAATTATTTCGGAATTACCGACATAGCTTGCAGAGTAAGCAAGCTGAAGTAGCAGTGGGCTGGGGAGCTATTCTCTATGGATACAGCCTTGCGGACAGCGCTGTCGCAACTGTCAAACCCACCGCGACAGCCCTGCGACAGCGCTGCCCGCAAGGCTGTATCCTTAGAGAATAGCATGGCTGGTCGTGTTTGTCGAAGGAACAATGGCCGGTGGAGCAGACGAGTCTTAGAAAGAAAGAAAGAAAAAGTATTTATTGCGACTCGTACAGGAGGATCAGATCCGATCTCTTGGATCTCTTGGAGTGGAGTCTGCGTAATCACAAGCTTATGTAGGACGCCCACGAGCTAGATGGACAGATGACGTCAAAAATGATGACTGGGACAGACTGAATGCGGAAGGCGGAGAACAGGGTGTTGTGGCGCAGCCTGGGAGAGGCTTATGTCCAGCAGTGGACTGCGATAGACTGAGTTGATTGATTGACCCATTTATTTAGTTTTCCTCATTATTCTGCGATGCTTAATTGCCTACTAGAAAAATTTTGCTAAACGTTTAAGGCCCATAAAAGATAAAGTCCGACAAATTTAGCAGGTCTAACCGACGTTGCTCATTACTTATTTTATCTTTTGATCAACCCTTCCCTTGCCTTAAAAGGCATTGAATACCGCGGCTCGAGGCATTATTTCACAAACAATTAATTTTATACTAACTCATATCAGACAAAGTTAATTATTATTGTTCGCAAAGTTTTTTGTTTAGGTTTGGTGTGGGATGATCGTTTAAATTCGCGTGAAATTCAGGGAGGCGTCATAAAGATGATCCCCTTTATTTAAAAACGGCGTTTAAACGTCTCTTAACTTTAATCAACGTTTATAAATAGACCCCTTAATGTTTCGAATTTGGTAATCTATGTTCCGACTTTATTTTCTTTATTTATTATGGTGAAGCCAGTCTTACCAAGGATCATCGTGTTACAAAGTAACTGGGTTGTGGAGGTCAGATCGCAACTGCAACTGGTAAGACTGAAAGTCGACCCCAACATGGCTGGAAAAAGATTACTATGCTTATTCTTTGACAATGCAATATTGCTTGTAAATGGTTTGAAAGAAATAAATCAATATTTGTACAAAAATAAAAATTGGTCAAATACAGTAGGTACTCGTATAAACCTTAGAAAATCATATAGGTATTACAAAGTATGATGGCTGTGCTAGGATAACCCTGTGTCACAGGTGGCACGAAGTCTTACAATTACTAAAAAAAACGCTTTGAGAGTTATTGTTAACGGTGTCTTAGATTATCTTACCCTACCAGCTGAACCCCCTTCTCCCTACCTTAACTGAACATTGTTTAGCGAAAAAAGAAAAAACACATACTCTCTTCGCCACTGAACACGTTTAATTTATCCAGTAAAACAATTCGAATATTAAAAGTAATATAAAAAAAGTAGAAAAACACAACTTGCAGGAAACTTGTCACGTTACTCTGACGGGTTTATATAAATTAAAGAGAAGTAAGAAGTTCTCGTACCTTAAATTATATTTTTATGACTTACTTAGGTTTACGCAACGAATTAAAACGCAATTGCAACCGAACTTCCCAATACAATCACGTAACAAAAATTTACCCGCGTTTAGAAAGTATTAACCCGCTGTATTCTGTGTTTTAAAAGTTGGTAATTACTCAAAAAAATTCACAGACCGGTAGTAATGTTTCAAACTAGAATAAACTGGACTACTAGAAGAAGGAAATAGTACATTACTGCAGCGGCCAGCAAAAGAGGCATTGATAGACGAACGTGTAAATGTGGGCCGAGGCGAAGCTGAGGCATACATACGTAAGTCCATCAGTGCCTAGTTGTGGCCCAGGCTTGTATAGTACTTTTCTCAAATAGTGCGCGGAAATTAAAACTAAGTAGTACCAAGGCAGAACATTTTATTTGAAAAAACTAAACGAAAATCGGTTCATCCGTTTGGGAGCTACGATACCACAGACAGACACGTTAAACTTATAACACCCCTCTCTTTTAGCGTTGAGGGTTAAAAATACAATCACTTTTCAAAATCAATGACGAACAACGAACAACAACAATTTTTCCCGCGTTAAAGTGTTTATTTGTTTTTATTTTCAGTAAACAGCTTTCTATTTGCAAGCTAGTTCGAAATTTAAATGAAACCTATAAGTTACCTCCTTGGTTGCCATGTTTCGGAGTAAAAGGTCGTTCATTTTTAAATTACAAGACAGTTATGAGTTTAATATGTAATTTATTTGGCCACTAAACCACAACAGATACGGATTTTCACACAACTTTTACCGGCCGCTGCTCGCATGTGTTTGGGCAGTACAGCCATTTCGATTTATCTCGAAGAAGGTTGTCAAAATAATGCTCAAACTTCCAAGCATGTTTGAGAAAAAGCTATTAAATATCTGCCAAATCTTCTCCCAGAGGTTCCGTCGTGACGACGTGACTCTGTCAGTAGTCACGGTACCCTTGTCAAGGACTTCCTAAACTTAAATTGATGGTAGGATCAAATTCTGATGGCTCGAAACTGCTCGCTCTCTACTGCAATTCAGTCAGGTGTAAAATGGTAGGAGTTAAGAGAAGAAAAAAATCGGCTTGCAAAATCTTCGGGCGAAACCTAGGGCAAATAACGAACACTAAGAACCCGAGTAGTAAGCAGAATCTCTTATACCAAAAAGGTGTAGAATTATTTAAACCAGAAAAGCCCCGATTCCATAAATCACCAACACGTCACTTCCACGATGGAATTAAAGGTATAATAACATTATTACATACAAGAAAATTTAGGCGTTAAAGCTCCAAAATAAAATTATCCAGCCCATTGCGTCGACTGTGACGTATTCTTAGCAAGTGACACAAGCTTCAAAAGAAAAAAATCTCATATTACGTAGAACAATTCCTTATTTAAAAGAAAAGGAAAATAAAATTTCTGGCTAAGCAAAGTCCTAAAAAAAGGTTACTTACATATATTCTTAAAGAATAAAATAGAAGGCAGGATTTACTAATACTGCAGTTGGTATAGGTATACTATACTCAGAGAGATTAATCTAGATTACCAGAACGCATAATAAGTAAGATTAATGGGAAGAAAAACAAGTGAAAAATGCTCCAGAGTGGGTTTTTCACATCTATCTTTCCTAGCATGATTGATGAACGTATTAACTTTTATGTAAAAGTACATTAATCATGTTTTCAGTGCGAATTATCTCGACATGTTGTATTATTATATTTTGAACGAACTAATACATTACAATGATTAGGCAAAAACAAAAAAAAAAAAACAAGCCTGACAACCAGTCTTACCAAGGGGTATCGTATTACCCAGTAACTGGGTTGAGGAGGTCAGATAGACAGTCGCTCCATGTAAAATCCTGGTATTCAGCTACATCCGGTTAGACTGGAAGCCGACCCCAACATAGTTGGGAAAAAGCTAGGCAGATGATGATGACGATTAGGCAAAAACACAGAATACCTTCTGACAATATCTTTACTAATATTACAGAGAGGTATTTGTTTGTGTGTTTATATGTTTGTATGTAGAGGGTAATCTCCGGAACAATCAGTCGGATTTGCACAATTCTTTTTGCATTTGATAGCCCAATTCTTGAAAAAGACTATAGGCAATTTGACGTGGATTACAGCCCACGCGAGGAACTGATTATAATGTCAGTGCGCGCTAACATGTTGCTATATAGGTTTGCAAAGTGTCCAGCACAGTTTAAGATAACTTTATTCAGAGCCTACTGCCAAAGCTTTTACACCAGCGCCATATGGACCAATATACGCAGCGGGTCTACAATACTCTCAGGGTTCAGTATAACAACACCTTTAGGATTCTCGACTACCTCGATTTTGCAGTGCCTCAGGCATGTTTGCACCCGCGAGGGTGGATGACTTTTACGCTATAATGCTCAAAGAGTGGAAACGGAATCCTAAGGATGATTGCAGACAGACCTGAATCGGTATCGGTCTATTGCAATGTAATTTATTTTATTTTAAATTTATTTTCTACTAGCAGCGCCCCGCGGTTTGACCCGCATAAGTGTCGATCCCGTTGGAATATCGGGATAAAAAGTATCCTGTGTTATTCTACCTCATAGCTACCTGTATGACCGTAAAGTTTCATCAAAATCCGTTCAGTAGTTTTGCTTGAAACATCCATCCATCCTCACAAACTTTTGCATTTATAACATAAGTAGGAAAATAGGATTATTTATATATCGCACCCTCAGTGCGCCACTGTCACTTTTTCAAAAAATGCAAAAATGAGTTAAATATTATAGTATATTTTTTACAATATAAAGTGATTAATATTTATCCAAAAGTAAATTTAAAAGTTGACGTTGTAGTATAAGCTGTTCATCTCATCTATATACCTATTCTTAAGTCATTGTTTTGTGAGGTGTCCAAGTTTTAAATGCTTCTCCTGAAAAACTACATTTTTGCAAAAGTGACAGTGTCGCACCGGGGGTGCGATATTTTTTTTAATGTATTCATATTTTTTTATTTTATTTAAATTTATATTTTATGTTAATAGAAAAAAAGACGAGGCAATTATGCAAATTGCCACGTCTTGACAAACATAAAATATGGACAGAGTGATAGTCTGATTTAAACGATTTCTTTTTATGTTTTGTTTAATACGAAGGCAACTTTAAAGTCACGTAAAGCACACGTGTGCGATGTTTACCCTCAATGAATGTTTTTAGTTTTCGAGCTCAAAATCATTTTGTAACCTGTTACGATGGATTCAGCAGTACGTGATTCTGGACTCTTCTGCGTTAAAATTTATCGTTGGTTATTTAAAAAAAATGCTGTTCCAAACATTTTGACCGCTTAGGAAAGGCTTTTCTATGAAAAAACATATTTTTTGTTTGATAACCGACGAAATATTCCTACACTAGGGGTCTAAAATCATGTGCCGAGTTCATGGTTACAGTTTGAGCGTCAAAGTCTATGCCACCCTGTATACATCACAGACAGATCATCATCATCATCAGCAACCCACAGCGGTCCACTGCTGGTCATAGGCCTCTCCTATTGCACGCCATTCAACTCTATTTTCAGCAACTCTCATCCAGCTGCTACCAGCCATCCTGCGAAGATCGTCGCTCCACCTAGCCTGAGGGCGTCCCACCTTACGTTTACCGATTCGCGGTCTTCACTCAAGAACACGTCTACTCCAATGGCCATCGGTTCTACTGCATATAAAGCCGACTCATTGCAACTTCAGCTTGCTTATATTGACAACTTTGGTTCTCTGCCGGATCACCTCGTTGAGGATTCGATCCCTCAGAGAAACTTCAAGCATAGCCTGTTCCATAGCTCGCTAAGCGACCTTGAATTTTGGACCAGCCGTACCGTGGGTGTCCACGTTTCGGCTCCGTAAGTCATAACTGGCAGGACGCACTGATTGAAGACATTAGTCTTTAGACAGTCTCCGTAAGTCATTAGACATTGGCCATTGATATAAAAATACCTATATATAAAGTCACACCTGGAGTAATCAGGAACTACAGAACGCCAGCTGCTAAGATCCATACATACTCCGTTTGCTTCGTTTACGTTCATACATTTGGTCATACACGCACACCTAGATTTATACCTATTGATAGGTATAGGTATCTTTATATCAAGGGCCATCGTGATCTCTAAATCACGGACTTCGAACCTTAAGAGGAAATTCGGGTGGTCTTTTCTCCATAGAAACGCTCTCGCCTGTCTTCTTTCTGGTTAAGAGCCTATACTACCTTAGCTAAAATTCACTCTTTGTCTCGCTCGAACGATACTGCTCGCGGAGTGAGTGAGAGCAAGACAGAGTGCGGTGCTAGGCGGCAGGCAGCGCCAATAGTTTAGGTATTTGCTTTTTACGGTGAAAATAATGGTAATTAAAAAAAAAACATAAGATCTGCTTTATAGTTCGGTTAGTATACAAAATTTCATGATCTAATTTGAAGCATTTTTTGAATACCAGCGGTTTATTGTTCGGTTTGGAGGTAACTTTGGATTTTTTTTCTATCGAGAAAATTTTATGGAATCGTGTTTTCGTCTAACATAAGACCTAACATTAATCCTCAACTTTACCATATATTTATTTTAAAATTAATGCTGCAGTATTTTCGACATAACGGAGGATCATGCTAAGCCATTTGAGGTAGTATAGGCCCTTAATGACCATACAGCAATGTTTTTTTTTGCAAAGTAATAGATATTAACTACTTGTATGTCCCATGTTTTTCTTTTTGATGATACATTATTTTTATGAGCACTAGAATCCTCAAAAAATGCCGATTAAGGGACTAATCACACTTATTCAGCTCAGTTCAGCTTTTGTCCATAGAAAGCAACGATTTTGTATGAAGTCCGTTCAGCTTTCCGCGGCTGCACGGATGCGTACGCATCTCATACAAAATCGTTGTTTTCTATGGACAAAAGCTGAACAGAGCTGAATAAGTGTGATTAGTCCCTTAAACCGCTGTCAACAGAGGCCTAGTGTACAAAAAAGAAAAACCAAGGAATAACAATATATATCCTTCTTATTCAGTTTATGAAATATATTTTAAATAGGTCCAATGTTGGGGGAAGAAATATCGAATCGAATTATTACTTTTTACTTAGGCTTTTTCAAAAGTCTCTCCGACCGCACTTCCTCTTAACAACGAACACACACGGAATAAGTAGTGACCCTCAAATCCAATTAGTTTCCAGTACATAAGAGTAATAGAGTTTCGACCCTTACGTCGATATCCAATATTATTTAATCTTTGCTACATTTTTTGAGCCCAAAACGGAGAAGGTACAACATAATTTTGTTAAAGAGAAACGAGCCTGAATTTGTGATTGGTTAATGGTGAAATGATAAAAATATTTAATAAAGGTTTAGTACACACTAATGTACTCTAAGTACTTTATTTTCAGTGACATAAATATGTCAGATAAGTGTTGGTCTGTCGTTTGACTGTTCGGGACGCCAGCGCCACCAAGTGGCGCTCGACAGAGTCTAGCCTGGGTTCGTGCGAGTCGAGGAGCTACAGCTACAAAAGCGACGTGGCGTCTCTCTTGACCAGCGGACATCGGATGGACAACATGTGTTCTGAAAATGTCTCACGTTCCGTATTAAATTATGCAGGGTTATTGGAAAAACATTAACTACCTCATAAGAGGTCATTGTACATTATGAACAACTTTTACTATGGGACCTGAAATCGCGATAAAAAAAAATCAGCTGTTCCCTACATTTACGTTCGCATAACTCGTCAAAATGTAGGGAACCGCTGATTTTTTTTTTTCGCGATTTCAGGTTTGGTCCCATAGTAAAAGTTGTTCATAATGATGAGTACAATGACCTCTTAAGAGGTTGTTAATGTTTTTCCAATAATCCTGTACTTATAAAGAACTGTGAAAAACACTAACAAATTCCGTGAGTCCTTATACATGAAACTTAAACAAAACAAGAGACAAAACCATTACCTTTTCTAGAAACATTCAATGAAAACAGTCCTCATCGCTAGTTTATAAGTAAAACAAAACGAAACGCGGCGGGGGCTGTCATATCCGCAATTACTTTAAATGGGTTAAGTGAATGCAATAGTGAATAGCTTGTGCCAGTAGGTACTCCTATATAGGTAGGGAGATTATCGACCCGGAAGGTAGACAGTGTCTTATAATATTACTAGTTGACCCCGCAAACGTCGTTTTGCAAAAAAAAAAATAGATAGTAGCCGATTCTCAGACCTACCCGCGCACAAAATTTCATACAAATCGGTTCAGCCGTTTCGGAGGAGTATGGTAACTAACACTGTGACACGAGAATTTTATATATTAGAAGAAGATTACAAAGTGTGTATACAAGGTATAACAGAATAAACGCAAGTCCTGAAAGTAGTTTGTTCATAATTAACTACTGAATCGATTTCAGTAACTTATAATATAGGTATTATTTAAATAATTACGTATTTTTCATACTAACCGACGATTACACCAAATGAAATTAAACCTTATTTCAAAACAATAAGACTCAATTTTAAATGCATAAAGTAATGCTAGTGTTAACACGATTTTTCATAATAAAAATAGCAAGCTTGAAAAAAAGGTTTTGGACATTGTATTATGCTTTTAACTCAATACTTTAATTGGGGTGTATGAGGTCTTGCGTTAATTATGTTACAGCTTGTATATTAATAATAAAGATAAAGAGTTTGTTTAAACGCGCTAATTTTTGGAACTACCATAAAGTCGAATTGGAAAATTAGGTATATTTATGCATAATATGCTACTGCTACATAATTTTGTAAAAATATAATTTAAAAAGAGTGTCCATGGAGTTTCTTGCCCGTTCTTCTCCATAGGTACCTACTACGCTTTGGAACGGGCAACTAGCTTCATTTTTTCCTGAATGACCGACTTCTTGACAATTCAAAAGTGCCTGTAAATGGTTTAATTGAAATAAATGCTTTGAGTTTGAGTTTGAACATCACTACAAATTAGTTTCTTTGAAAAAAAAAACACTATTTTAATGTCCATTTAATAGTTCCAAAAAACTCTTCAATACATGCATTAGTATTTCCACTGTTTTCATTTATAGCCGTACTAGCAGCGCCCCGCGATTTCACCCGCATAAGCTTCGATTCCGTGGGAATATCGGGATAAAAAGTATCCTATGTGTTAATCTTTCTATCTGTGTGCTAAATTTAATCTAAATCTGTGCAGTAGTTTTTCGTGAAAGGGTAACAAACATCCATCCATCCTTACAAACTTTCGCGTTTATAATTTCTAATATATAAAATTCTCGTGTCGCGGTGTTTGTGGTTAAACTCCTCCGAAACGGCTGGACCGATTTGTATGAAATTTTGTGTGCATATCGGGTAGGTCTGAGAATCGGCCAACATCTATTTTTCATACCCCAATTTTTTTTTTTTTTTGCAAAACGACGTTTCGGGTCAGCTAGTAATATATATAATAAATACTGGTTGAAACCGCAAACATAGTTTTGCAAAAAAAAATAGCCTACGACCTATTCTCAGACTTATCAATTATACACAAAAAATTTCATAAAAATCGGTCAAGCCGTTTCGAAGGAGTCGAAGTATTCGATAACAAACAATGTGACACGAGATTTTTATGTATATTAGATATATAGGATTGTTGTCTCCACACTGTATTTAAGGTGAAAAGATATTATAATTGTGTTAGTGATTAATGAATCACGTTGATTGTGATATCAATTAGTGTTACATTGTCATATCAATTAGTTAGTATCTGTCGATTTTATCATTTTAAATATTATATATTTTTCTCACAACACAACCGGAATTAAAGAATTTAGGGTAAAATTAACACTATTTATTTTCTTTATGACATTAACATACTTACATATTCATTAGATTTTAAAAATATTTTTTTTATAAAAAAATATAATAGGTCGGGGCAAAAATATTTTCGTATTTTGAATCTATTGTTAGTAATCAAACCTCTTTGGCAGTACTGAATGTAACTGGCTGGTTTTAATACTATTAAATGTTGACATTCTAAAGATGCAATAAATAAAAAAAAAACTAGTTCCCGCCATTTCTCAATTGTTTTTCAAGCAAGCAACATGAACGTATGTGACGAAGAAATTCGGTACATTTTAATATTTTATTACAAAAATGGTAAAAATGCGACGAACGCCGCGAATAAAATTTGTGCGGTTAACAGACCTAATGTGGTATCAATACGAGTAGCACAAATGTGGTTCAAGCGTTTCAAGTCAGGAAATTTTAGTGCGAAGGATGAAACTCGCTCTGGACGCCCTGTCACGGATAAAATCAGTGCCATTTTTGAAAAAATGGACCAAAATCGACATATTAGTAGTTATGGTATTGCTGAAGAACCGGATGTTGATCACAAAACAGTTTTACGGCATTTACAAAAGTCTGGGTACAAGAAAAAACTTGATATTTGGGTACCACTGATCGCACTGAGAGAAACTTAATGCAACGTGTTTCCATTTGCGATTCTTTGTTGAAACGTAATAATTCCGACCCATTTCTTAAACGGTTGATTACGGATGATGAAAAATGGATTACTTACGATAAGAATGTCCGAAAAAGATCGTGGTCGAAGCATGGACAAGCCCCACAGATCGTGGCAAAGCCCGGCCTGACTCGTAACAAAGTGATACTGTGTGTTTGGTGGGATTGGAAAGGAATCGTCCACTATGAGCTTTTGCCGCCGGCTAAAACTATCGATTCTGACCTCTACTGTCAACAACTGATGAGGTTAAAAGAAGCTATTGAGAAAAACCGGCCGGAGCTGGTGAATAGGAAGGGCGTGGTGTTTCATCACGACAACGCCAGACCGCACTCACCTATAGCCACTCAGCAAAAATTGAGAGAGCTTGGCTGGGATGTGTTGATGCATCCTCCGTATAGCCCTGATCTTGCTCCATCAGATTTTCACCTGTTTCGGTCACTTCAGAACTCTTTAGGAAGCATAAAGTTAACCTCAAAAGAACACTGTGAAAACTACCTGTCAGATTTTTTTTATAAAAATCTCTAAACTTCTACAGCAATGGGATCATGGCATTGCCCACAAGATGGCAACAAGTCATCGATCAAAATGGCACATACATATTATAAATAAATAAAAAATTAAACCCAAAAGTTTAAAAAAAAATTTGTATGAAAAATACAAAAATACTTTTGCCCCGACCTAATATTTATAAAACAAAGTCGGGTCAGTTACATCATTTATAACTCAAGTACGGCTGAACCGATTGTTATAAATCTTTGATTAGTTGGATTTGCCTCCGCCCCGAATAGCAGAATAACTATTAAAACATGGGAAAAAATTACGTAAAAAAATTAATTATTATTAATTTTCTCATGCATTTTGTATGGAACGGTTTTTTTATTTATCGATTCTGAGGCGGCACGAAGTTCGCCGGGTCAGCTAGTATTTATATAAAAATAGTGGCACCAGGAACAGTCCAAGCTGCCGGTGATCAGGGCTCTAGAGAGAGGAACCTCCTCACATTATTTATTGTTATAACATTTTATAAATTAAAGTCGTTTTTCTCGTGTATCTGTGTGACCGTGTTGTTCTCCGTAACTACGAACCGGATTTTGATGCGGTTTTCATCATTATTTAGAGAATTTGTTCCGGAGGGTTTATGACGTGTAGAATACTTTAGTGTTATACTTACATATAAAAATAAATATCGTTGTTTTTTCTAGTCGTAAAAACCGTACGGAGCCAGGGGCGGGTCGCCCGTAAGTACTGTAGCATTCAATAACTAGAAAGATGTCTTGTTCTCAACCCCTGGCACAAGCATTAGCTTTGTTAGAGGACCTAATCGGAAATCCGCACCCTGATTGCGTAACACACTATCAATCGGAATCTGAATCATTTTGAAGCAAATTGCTAATTCGTTGCTTCATAAGTTCGAAAAATTTGTCTGCTCAACACGTAAATAACGCAATGAATGTTGTTGAACTGTCAAAATGAAACCGATTCCGATTGATAATGTGTTACGCAATTGCCCCGCAGGAGTAATATATGTACAGAGGCCAGCACATCAAGCTACCCCAATCTGTCATATTTTCCTAATTGATTAAGAACCTTATTCCTTATGTAGTAAAGTTGAAAATCTATCAAAGAAATCTGCCAGATTGGAGTATGTTAATGTGCTGGCCTCTGTACATGCCATATTACTAGTTATTCAAGTAAGGGCTGATTTTTCAATCATCTGATATCTTTATTCGGGGAATAATTTTGAAATTTTGACACTTATTTCATACAAAATCTGTCAAACGTCATTTTTTTTTTCATCTGTTAGTGGAATTTCTCAGTAACATCTCGGAGTCTGAATTTGTGCGCTCGCCCCCTATTACATGGGACTTCAAAAAAAGCTAAGGAAAGATGGTGTGTCCTACCTATACATATGTAGTACACCTTTGTCTAACCATTCGAGGAAAATAGGCGTGGTGATATGTTATTTTCACATTACCAGTCATAATAAACCGGTCAACTGCGAGCTGGACTCGCGCGCCGAGATTTCCGTCCTGTCAAAAAGAGTAACCTAGTTAACGTTGTTAATACAGAGATTAAAACAGAAGAGGAACTTGCGGAGGATCCAAGGGAGGGGGTATAGAGGGGTTCAGGCGATCAGACCGGAATAAATCCAAATTTATAGCTATGTAACCACAAATGTACGGTTTTCGGATTTTTCCCTTTATTTGTGCTACATAAATTGCCTCTTGCCTTTCCCGTATAGTTCAATTGCCCTAATAACCCCTAATTGCCCAAATTGCCCAATTTTCCCCGTAGGTTTTGATTCGCTTGCGAGTGTCAATATATGCGGCATAAACGCCCGCATCTTTTGATTGCGTTGACTTAGGAGTTCGATTTTTTTACTGCTTCAAGGGATTTCAGACCCAAAAATTTGATATTCATTTCAACTTGATAACTCCACGCGTTCCTGAGAAAAAGGATCTTGACAGACGGACAGACTGACGGGCTACGAAGTGATCTTACAAGGGTTCCGTTTTTCTTTTGAGGTACGGAACCCTAAAAAATTTCCTCTAATCGTCATATAGGGTGACTGGTAATTAGTGACCGATACCTAAACACGTGATTGTACTCATGATAACAAAAAACTTTTACTATGGGACCAAACCTGGATTCGCGAAAAAAAATTTGCTGTTCAGTACCTACATTTTGACCAGTTAGGCGAACATAAATGACTGAACAGCAGATTTTTTTTTCACAATTTCAGGTTTGGTCCCATAGTAAAAGTTGTTTGTAATCATGAGTACAAGCACGTGTTTAAGTATCGGTCACTAATTATCAGTCACCGTATATAATACCAACCATATACCACAGAATCCAATCACAAAACGTCTACTACTGTTTGTCTCTGCATCACCCAAAGGTTGACTGGTAGAAAATGCCTATGGCATTAAGTCCGCCTCTGTACATGTATGTGCTTGAAGTATTAAATAAATAAATAAATAAATAAAACGGTCTCGAACTAAGTAAGTATAGCACATTCACTTTCACCGCTACCCGGCCGTGAAAGGCCCGCGTTTATCTAAAAAGCAGCTTAACCGCTGTTAATTGACCCGTTACATCAGAGTGACTGGCACCCGCGTCCGGTGCGTTAATTAATGTTGTCTAGCTTTAGTAAAACGCTGCGTCTGTCTGTCTAGGCCCTTATACTTAACTTTGCTGAATAAACTGTAAGGCTGCTTTTGAATTGGAGCGGAGAAATGTAGTGCTTAGAATTTTTATATCTTCTAATATATAAAATTCTCGTGTCACAGTGTTAGTTACCATACTCCTTCGAAACGGCTGGACCGATTTGTATGAAATTTTGTGTGCATATCGGGTAGATCTGAGAATCGGCTACTATCTATTTTTCTTTTTGCAAAAACGGCGTTTGCGGGGTGGTCAGCTAGTCTTCTAATATATAAAATTCTCGTGTCACAGTGTTAGTTACCATACTCCTCCGAAACGGCTAGACCGATTTGTATGAAATTTTGTGTGCATATCGGGTAGGTCTGAGAATCGGCTACTATCCATTTTTTTTTTGCAAAACGACGTTTGCGGGCTCAGCTTATCTACTTAATAAAAATAAAATTCATTGAAAGAAGTCAAAGTCAAGGGGCTCGTACAATAATTTAGTCAGTGTACAGGACGGTACAGAGCGAGGCAAGCTTACACCTAATAGTTGCACTGCACAAAGTTCAAAATCGCTTAACACTTCACATAGCACAACACTGTGAATCTCCGCTAGAGATTGAACTAGAAAGTGGTCACTCCGGGTTAGTGGAATAATACCGAAATGCCATAAATTCCACAACATTTACGTTATGTGTTTTAGTGGAATTAATTGTATTAGATATTCGTAATTCTTGCCTAGCCTTTTCCAACTATGTGGGGTTTGGCTTCCAGTCTAACCGGAAGCATTCGAATACCCGTATTATATACGGAGCGACTGCCTATCTGACTTCCTCAACCCAATTACTGGGTAACATGATACCTCTTGGTAAGGCAGGTGGTTAGACTTTTGGGATTCTGACTAACCGTAATGATTATCAAAGATCTATGACATGACAGCCGGGACCAACGACTTACCGTACTTTCCGTACTAGATTAGCCTTCGATCGACCTGTGTGGTCCCTATTATGTAGCCATGAGTCCCTCTACCCGCATTAATTAGGTACTTCAATCAAAAATAGCACTAGATCAAGAGCTGATTTTTCAATCGACAGATAATCTTTATTCGTTGGAGAAATCTGCCCTAAAAATATTAGGAACAAAAACACATCGTTCAAGTGGTCGCGATTGCATTTATAACGTGATTATAAACCTTAACTTTCAATACATAAAGTTTATTATCCTTTACGGTGAATTTACTACTTTAAAAACCAAACGTATTTTAAAATAATAACAGAAAGAAATATGGAAAAATAAAACATAATTTCTAAGCAATAATGTTGAAAAACCTATGTTGCAAAATAAGACCTCAACATTACCTGTGGTCTTATTTTCCGGGTGTTTTTGATGCGCTCATCGGAAATCTGAAGGTCAATTCCCGTAATTAAACACATTCAAAATCTAGTCGCAATCCCATCTCAGCGAACATCAATATCAAAACTTGTCAAAAATGGAGGGAAATTAGACGTATTTATAACAGATTGAGACTGCGATCAAGTTACGAGAATTGCTCCTCTGGTACTATTATTGATCGAAGATTAATAATTATCCGTAATTTTACTGATTTATGTTAACCTAGGTCCGCACTTCATCGCTCCAATGGATAAGCCACGGTTTATAGTAAGGCTTTATGCACGTGCGACTCTTTCAATGTTAAGTATCTACTGAGTTAATCTAAGAATTCACTGATTACGGTTGAGGATGAGGACTTACCTAAGTTTGTACCTAGGTAAGTCCGCTAGGACACTAAACTTATGGCTGGCAGTGGCACAGCAGACTTGATTTTTGATTTGGACGAGGCAAAACTTGGTTAATCGGTGATAAGTAGTAACTTTGATATAAAGAACGAACAAACTATCACAGAATTATTATTAAATTATTTTTAAATGTCGCAGCATCATGCTGAGAATACGAGCCTTTTGGCCTCGTATAGGAGTTTCTGTTCCATTATTCTTTTTGTTAAGTATATAGAGGGTATGAGGAACAGGGTGTAAAGTTCACTCATACTCTATAGAAAAAGGAGGATCCTCCGACCAGACGGGTGTTGTGTCTGGCGGGCAACTGCCCAATGATTCATGTCGGGCCGTTGTATCTATGTTAGTTGCGCGGTAAACTCTGCTTGAGAGATGCAGGATTTTGTGACGTCAGTATGACGCATTGTCCGCATGTGGCGTCGTTGTAGATACCGCTACAAGTACATTTTTTTATTTTTATTACAATTTGGTATTTTATTTTAGACTGTGTTTAGTTTAGTTTGTGATCCTCCTGTACGAGTCGCATTAAATACTTTTTCGTTCTTTCTTTCTTTTATTACTACATATCACCGATTAACCAAGTTTTGGCCTAGTTAATATCTAGAAATCTTTTCCTCTCTTCAAGTATCATCATCATGAGCAGTGGTGGCTCAGTGAAACCGGCGGCGACTTACGAGTTGTAGGTCGTAGATTGGAACCCAAGCAGGCACTTTACTTTGTGTAAATTATTTCATCACCACTTCGCTCAAAACGGTGAAGGAAAACATCGTGAGGAAATCTGCACGTCCTAAAACCAAAAATTCAAAGACATGTGACATCTACCAACGCGGACTGGGCCCCCGTGTTGGATTACGGCCCACTCCCTCTCACAGAGAGGAAGCCTGTGTCCCAGCAGTGGGAATATTAAAGGCTGATTATGTTATCATCATCAACCTATTACAGCGCTCCACCAAAAGTATGATGACGCAATGGCTTGCTGCAAGTGCTAGCTTTATTCTCGGCTTCTCTTATTCATCCATTTTAGCCAAAGGGTGACACCATGACTAATCATTTCTTAAACCAATTTCAAACTGAATTTATGAGCTATTTATAAACGAAAAGCACAACAGTAGGGCATCCCCGAACGATGATAAAACAAATGAATGAGACCGTAGTAAGGTCATAGCACACATATCGACTCGGAACGGGATCGTCACCGTATCAACTCGAGCCGTTCAGTATTCTTTGTATGAAACTCCCTACTGCAACGCACACTAATCGGAATCGTAACGTAATCGAATCACCCCGGGACAGGCTCACGAACCGCGGTGCGGTGCGTGGTCAACTTGTAGTTCCCGCGCTTACGGCTCCTCGTCCCCGCGCATACATCTCTCCGCACCCGAGCTTACGTCTCTTCGTTCACCCTTGCCCCTCTCACCCTTCCCGCGGCCTGCCTGCAGTTCCATCAACCAGCGGTCGGCGAGCCCTAAGCGAGGCGTCGCCTAGCCGTAGCCGAGTTGACGTATCGGAGCTGCTGATCCGGTTTTGTTACGTGCTTACGTTAGGTTGACACCTGTTTGACGACGAGGCGAAAAGCGATACCATAACGATCCCTTTTCGAGTTGATATGTGTGCTATGACCTGTAGTCAGATCTGTACCTACTAACGAGATTATGCACGTGAGTCATCACTCGAGGTCGATTGTAATAAACGGTAGTAGGTAATGTTACACGTTGTGATTTGAGGAAGGCATTACATAACGTCTAGGGGTTTATTTATAATCATTGATTAAAGTTAAGATACATATAAACGTCAAAAATGTATGGTTAAACAGTCGCTTATCATTACTTACTAAAGTAAGTCAACGTACGTACGTAACTGCAGTGCTATTCTGTAAAAATCTCACCGTGAAAACTAAGGTGAAGTGAGCTGGGATTTCCGCCATTGATAGCTCACTTCACGCTCACTTCACCTATCTTATCACGGTGATATTTTTACAGAATCGATAGGCTGAACAACTTTTTCCCGGGAACCAACATTGTAATCGTGAAAAAAAAAACATTAGTAACTGATTTTTTTAACGTACGTAGTATCAGTCGTCGTCCCATATAAAACTTCAATACTTACTTGACAAAATGTATGGGACGCCTAGTTTTTTTCACGATTACGATGTTGGTTCCCAGAAAAAAGATATTCAGTTTGATGGCCTGTACCACACCCCCAAGTTTGGTCACACCCCTCTGAAACACATTGTATATAATACAGCTCTAACTAACTAAAAAAATAGCTAAGTGCTCATATACACGAGTGGTACGCGCCAACGGCAGAGGGAACTGAAGCCGCCGACACGTCGGCGTCGCCGGCCATCAAAACTTGTCGGCGGCAGCCGTAGACGCGTCAACGGTAGCACCACTTGTTACCTCTATTATTGGAGAATGCCCCTCGTGTATGTGAGAACTAAGGTGCCGTACTTCCCCAGACAAGCTCCTTTGCAAAAAACTCTATTACGTACTCCATATAGAGATGGGCGGGTGGGTAAAAATTGGGAAGGTAAAAATTGGAAGGAAAGGTAAAATAGGGTAAAAAAAAGGTAAAAATTAAAAAATATATTCTTTACCCGGTATTAATAATAAATACCGGGTAAAAAATGATTACTATCTATAAATTATTTAAATGGCTTCGTCACCAATACTACGATTTACCATGTTAATATTGACCTTAAGCATTGAAGATAAAACATTGGTTTTAAATAAAACGAAGTTAAATATCTTATAAATCTTTAATCAACATATATTTTCAAATAAACTGTTTAGAATTCATCTCATCTGCCTAGTCTTTTCCCAAATATGTTGGGGCTGGCTTCCAGTCTAACTGGATGCAGCTGAATACCAGTATTTGACCTAGAGCGACTGCCTATCTGATCCCCACAATCGTGATGGTAATTGAAATAATGGTTCCAGATCTTTAAAAAAGTCTATCCACAATATATGTTCCACTAGGCTCCGAGAGATTCTCCACAATCGTCGGTTTCAGGTCCAATTTCTCTCGAAAAGAAGTCGTTGGAGAGCGCAGAAAAACGGCCTACCTCAAGGCACCGCTTCTTTTTAATATCTACACCAACGACCAACCGTCTAATCCTAACACGTCCCGCTTTCTCTATACAGACAACCTTGCTCTCACGTCACAAGCCACCACCTTTGAGGAGGTTGAGGCCCACTTGTCAGACGCTCTTGGTAACTTAGCCACATATTACTTCGCTAACTCATTCAAGCCCAATCCGAGCAAAACCCAGTCTTGCATATTTCATCTCCGCAATAGAGAGGCGGGCCGTAAACGTAACATCGTTTGGGGTAGGGTGTCCATTGGGCACAGGCACTTCTCTAAATATCTTGGTGTTATCCTAGACAGGTCTCTAACATTCAGCAAAAACTGCAAGATTATCAAGCAGAAGGTGCAAACTCGCAACAGTCTTCTTCGTCGACTGGTCTCATCGAAGTGGGTTGCTTCGCCTGACGTTATGCGGAATACTGGTCTAGCGCTATCTTTTTTTGCGGAAGAATTCGCGTGCCCCGTGTGGAGTCGTTCTGGTCATGCAAAGCTGGTGAATACAGCTTTGAAAGAAACGTGCCGGATCATCACTGGTTGCCTAAAACCGACCCCGGTACAAATGCTGTTTCCACTAGCAGGAATCCACTACTAATGGCGCAGTAGTTCGCAGAGCGGTGGCAAGCTCAAGCGAAAGAGCCAAAATGGTCTACGTCACACGACATCCTTTGCGTGACAACTTCCTTGTGCGACAAAGGCTGAAAAGCCGAAACAGTTTTTTAAAGTGTGTCATCCCACTCACTGAGGAACCATCACAAGAAAGACTGAAGTTGTGGCGAGACAGTGCTTCCTTACCCAAACTGTTCGTTCCACCCGCTGAAGACCTCCCACCTGAACATGAGTTACCTTGGGTAACCTGGAATTCTTTAAACAGACACCGGACCTAGGTTGGCCGAAGCTAGGAACACCTGTTCAGGTGGAGTTTCATAGACGACTCCGCCTTGGAGTGTAAATGTGGTGCTGTTCCACAAACGATGGGGCACTTATTATCGTGTCCTGCGTGTCCTGTCAGCTGTACGTTACAGGAATTGGTGGACGCTGGTGATGGCGCCAAACAAGTAGCTGAATTCTGGACCTAGTCCATTTAGATTGCTGTCGACACGCTAAGAAGAAGACCAGGCTCAAAGCTGATGCAGAAATGAATACTGCCTTTGCTAATTTTACTGTCAGCCTTTCGATTTCTTCCTCTTATTGCCTTTTGTGATGACGACGATGGCTGATTCAGATTGTGATTATTCTGAATCCAGCGAACCAACTATTACAGAAATTTGACACATTGTAGTAGCTTGATGTGCTGGCGCGTCTGTACTATGAATTAAAATTGACATACCTTCTTTTATAGTGTTCTAAGAACAAGACTTCACACAATTCCGTTGAAAAAAACTGAATATAAATCGTATCTATTAAAAAATACAATAATTAGTTTCAGTTAAACTGATTTTAATTTTTACCCGGTATAAATTAAAAATGGGAAGGTAAAAATGGGTATAAATGGGTATTTACCCATTTATACCCATTTTTACCGGGTATATTCCCATCTCTAACTCCATAACTCTTCAGCACAAATGCACAATCATTGCATAGTTACAATTATACCTAAGTACGTATTATACCTACTTTAAGTCGTTATGGTGCTTATTATCTATCATTACCGTTGTTGTTAGTCGCTAATTGACATTCTCATAAATCAGAAGAACCTGGTGTGTTACATACTTATCTCTAACGGGTGTTTTTATCTATTTTGAATATTTATTTTAAACTTTATAACTCTAATAACTGCTCTCAAAAATGGTGAAGGAAAACGTGTGACGAAGCCGGTATGTCCTAGAACAAAAAAAAAATTGAAGACATGCAACATCTACCAATCTGCACTGGGCCTGCGTGGAGGATTACGGCCCACTCCCTCTCACAGAGATGAACATGGTGACATGAGTCACAAAATCAACCGAATTATGTGAAACAGATGCAAATTCACATTTATCACGGAAGTAGGTACATTCAAGGTCATAATTGTCCAAAAATAATATGTATAACGAAAGTTATAGATTCACCAGGAAAACATGAATATACAAAAGCGTTCGTCAAGCGACAGACCATTGAATATAACTTGTTTTGCAACTCGTAAAATCCAAGAAGTGTCGCGTCAATGGAATTCTCAACAAGAATGCAAGAAAACAATCTGGTTTTATTGATGTATCGCATGTCGTTAATCTCTCGTTAAGGTCACGTATCTCCAGCAGCTGCATATAAAACACGGTTAATTAAGTCTCTAATCTATTTGTTTAGGTAATTAAATAAAGGTAAACAAAAAAACCACGTGACTTAGTTAACCGATTAAACGTAATACCAGTCTATTCAGTTGTCATTCCACGTCACAGTTGTAGGTACCTACTCTTCAATTTAGCAACGTTATAATTCGTTAATAACGTTGCTAAATTGAAGAGTACAAGGTATCTTTGACAGATTGAGACTGAGATCAGTACCCTAATTGCGTAACACACTATTACTCTCAATTTGAATCATATTTGTAATCCATTGCTCCATATGTTCTAAAAATGTGTCTGCTCAACAACGTAAATAACGCAATGAATGTTGTTGAACTGTCAAAATGAAACCCATTGCTACTGATAGTGTGTTACGCAACTACACTGCAGACTGTGAACGTTTTTAATTGCGAGAATTTCCCCTCAGGTGTATTGTGTGTCTTTTAGTCTGTGCTAAAAATCATTGTATTTTCTTTCTTTCTTTCCTTTACGGGATTACAGGCGTGATGTTATATTACGTTATGGTTGTTATCAATATCACTAAACATCTCCGTTTACCATTTTCGGCAATGAAGCTGCGAAAAGCATTAAACAATGAGAGTTTGTTGAGATGACAGCATTTATGTGTTTTGTGTGTGTGTCAAAAGCGATAAAAGCATAATCTTAAAGATATAAATACACCAACCTGACAAGTTGTAATGTATCAAGTTGTAATATAACCAAAGGAGATATAATATGCATCGTTCTCATATGTATAATTTCAACATGAATGATGTAACTAAGGTTTTTGTAACAATTTTATGATTCAAAAGAGTGTCCGTGGAGTTTCTTGCCCGTTCTTCTCCATAGGTACCTACGCTTTGGAATGGGCAACTAGCTTCATCTTTCCGACTGACCGACCCTTGACAATTCAAAAGTGCCTATAATTGGTTTATTTGAAATAAATGCTTTGAGTTTGAGTTTGATAGGTAACCAGGGTCGTCGGATATAGTTAAAGTTTAATAAGATACCGATGGATGTTTTTGAATAAAATGTTATTTAATGAATAGAAAACAAACAGTTTATCTAACAAAATAAATTTCATTCGATAACATCATCATCATCTGCCTAGCCTTTTCCCAAGTATGTTGGGGTCGGCTTCCAATCTAACTGGATGCAGGTGAATACCAGTATTTTACATGGAGCGACTGCCTATCTGACCTCCACAACCCAGTTACTGGGTAATACGATACCCCTTGGTAAAACTGGTTGTTAGATTTTCGGGCTTCTGACCACCCGTAACGACTGTCAAAGATCCACGAATGACAGCCGGGACCAACGGCTTAACATGCTTTCCGAGGCACGGAGGGATTTCGGTATGTAAAGATGGTCACCCATCCACAGACCAACCGCGACAAGCGTAGCTTAACCCGATCGATCGACCTGTGCGGCTGTTATTATTTAGCTACGGGCCTCATTCGAAAACATCAATCGGTTACTTATCTCTTTTGGTGACTGTACAAACTACAGTTAACGTGGCCGTTATATTAACTCATATTGCATACTGCGTCGTCTTTGTTTAACACTAAGGCTGAGGCTACATTAAACCGCGACGCGACCTGCGACACATGAGCGACTAAAACAAGTAAATGAATGCTCACGTATATGGCTACACCGTACATCAAATATTACTAGCGATCTTTGATTTCTTTAAGCGATAGGAACAACATTACTGTAATCACGGCATCGGCTACATAAACATATCAGCGAAATTGAAGCGAATATACGCCGGAATTTCGCTTATAATGTAGCCATACCATGTTTTTCTCGTTTCGCTCTTCCAGTCACATCGCAAATCGCTGCCTACTGTAGCCTCAGCCTAACTGTGCCAGCGACTTCATTCGCAAGCATGTCGGATAACATTGACACATTGGATTTTTTATTTTTTTTCAAGTTTTAATAGTTAGGTATTCTGCTATTCGAAGCAGAGACAAACCCAACAAATGAAAGATCATAAAAATCGGTCCAGCCGTTCTTGAGTTATAATTATAAATGATGTAACTAACCCGACTTTGTTTTATTTTTAAACTAGTTGACCCCGGCGAACTTCCTACTGTCTCAGAATCAATAGATACAAAATGGGGTGTGTAATATATGGCATAATAACAGATAGTATAATATCACTTGAAATAACGTTCATATGATATAATTTTCATATGCTATAAAAACGTCTAACATAATTTCATGTGATCGAATGTTACATTTCATATAACCTTCTTTTGCTCTAATAACATTTAGTATAAGGTTCATTACATATAATTTACAATTTGTATAATGCTCTTTTTATATAACGTTTAGTTGACCTAATTTTCATATGACCTAATTTTCATTTTCAGCTAAAATTCTGTAGGCACTTAATGAATAAGTAAATATCTGATCCATGCGTCAGTTTCGTGAACGGGCGCCGTCAGTTGGGCTGGTCATCACTTAGCTGACCAGCCCAACGGTCTAGCCGGTACTCGAGCGCTGACTCGGGAGGAGGTTCCCTGTCGTTTCGGGTGACACAGGTGCTCCCGGGGCATGGTTGCTTCGGGAAGTACCTATGTCGCATAAACAGGGAGCCGGACGCCCGGTGTCACCACTGCGTCGACTGCCGAGAGGACACGGCGTGGCATAATTCGCCAGTGTGCCGCTTGGGAGGTGCCACGCCGTGCCCTCATCTCAGAAGTAGGCAGTGACTTGTCGCTGCCGGCCGCGATAGTTGGCAGCGAAGAGTCCTGGGACGCGGTGGTTTCCTTCTACTTAACTGTCGTCTCGCAGAAGGAAGCTGCGTAAATGGAGAAGGAGATCTCGTCCACTCACCCGGCGCGCAGCAGACGCACCGGGCTTCGGCGGAGGGCGGCTAACGCCCTCTCTTTCGGCTCCCGTAATGCTGGAGCCCAATTCTCACGCGACGAAGTGACGAATGCGTCATGAAAGAGTGTAATCGTTCATGACGCATTCGTCATTGTCGATCGTCTCTTGAAGTCGCTTATAAAATGGTGAGATTATCCGAATCATGTATTCTCACTACAAGTCGATCGTATATCATCGACCTTCCTTCGGCACTGATAAGAGCTTGACTCCTTCTCTCCCGATATCTATTAATCCAACCGGGAAATGTACGGGAGCAAAGTGGGCAGTACAGCTCGAAAATCCTCGCTTCCAGGAGCGGTACCGCCATAGTTGCAATTGCGTCGCGATCGACACTTCTTGTCCTCAACTAGAGCAAAACCCTCCTGTAGACTGGTTTAGAAGTCAACAAACTTTAAAAATGACTTCTAAGCATATCATAAACATTTATAAAAAATAATGCGTTATTGATTCCATAACTCAATTTTTATTTTATCATTAGGTAATATTTAAATAAGTCCTCCTTTGTATGTGCCACAACAGAATGCATGGCTGGTTCTGATATGTCAATGTCAACATTTTCTGTCACGTCAAATTAAATTCATATTTTATTATTTGTTTACATTGGTTACCAAAATGTTATAAAATAAAAGCAGAATGTCTGCCTATGATAATTACATAAGTGAACTGATAACTATTGAAATAACATCAAGGCTTATCAAGATGGAGGATGGATGGTGGCTTAATATCGTGATTGTAGTAAAGACGGAACCGAATCACGGGCTCTTAGAATGGCTGCTGCGTTCCACCGTTCCAACGACGCAACTCATGCAATTGTACCTTACGTGTTTCGGCTGCATTACAAAGTCTGAAAAGATTCTTAATCCTTGTGAAAACTAAATTTCCTCCCTGAGGACCAGGCAGTAGGAATCTCAACACTACACGAATTTCAACGTGTTTGTAGTGAATGTGTTGGACGAACGTCTGGCAAAATTCATGAAGACTTTGGGCAAGAGGTGTAATGATCCAGCGATTCTTGAGCTAGCTACTGAACAGCTCGCCATACTTGACGCCTACTAATCATATAAACTAGTAATTTTGTATTATGCACAGTATTTTTGTTTGTTATTATAAGTTGTACTTATATTGAATAAAATTAAAACATATTTGAAATATTTATTGTTTGAAATGCTTTAGGTAGTCTCCATCAAGTTGATGGACCTGTTGTAATACAATAATAACAGGTATTATCATAGTTTAGGTGACAAAAGACCCTTTACATGAATATATCACAGACTAACTTACATAAATAAACCACACCACAAAAACCACAAATACATAATTATTACCACACCACACTTGGGTTTGGCGATGCTTCCCTCACACCTTACACGAAAAACCCGCCGGGCAAATTCTGGGCTAGGCACGACAGCCTTTTGCAGAGCTCGATCTCAAAATACCAGATTCGCCTCTAGGATGTAGTACTGCTCGACTTCATCCGCGACAGCTTCAGCAACGTCCTTCCTCGGTACTGATTTGGCCTTGCATCCTTTTCCCTCGATGTATGTGGGTCCAACAAATATACAGAAGGACGGTGAGCACTGCAGCTCGCTTGCAGGAGTGATACCGTTGCGGTTGCGACGCGATCGATATTTCTTGCCCGTAACCAGAGTAAAGCCGTCCTAGTCCATTTTATTGGTATTAGAAGCCGGCGCCTTCCCCTTCTGCATCTCATGTGTCTCATCCATCGACACCGCACAAGCAGCGGATAAAAAAAGAAAAGCAAGAAAAAAGATAAAATGAAAAGATATAAAGTAGACGTTTCTAAATTATATTAAACGTTACTTATAGATTTTGAATATTATAGTAACTGAATATTATACTAAATTAATATTAGTTCAAATGTGCATTATAGAAATTGTCCATTATACCATACAAAATTATGTAAAACGAAATTATATAAATAATTCATTATATCATTTCATCGTTATATTAAACAAAAGTATATTAAATGAAATTAGGTCATATGATCATTAGAGCTTTTGTTATTATGTCAAACATTACACACCCATTCGGGGCGGAGACAAATCAAACATTAAGTATAAAAATCGGTCCAGCCATTCTTGAGTTATAAACGGTGTAACTAACCTGACTTTGTTTTATTTATTTATTTAAAATAAGCACATTAACAGCACAGTCACTTACAATTCAAATTAAATATCATCTAAAATTAGCATTTCAGTAACCATGTAAATAACACAAGGCTAATTCTCGTAATTTAAAATGCTCAAAATCTCATCGCAGTCTCATCTCGGCGACAAACAAATGTCAAAAACTTGTCTAAATGTAGGAAAATTAGAAGAATTTTATGACAGATTGAGACTGAGATCAGACTGTGAACATTCTTAAAATTACGAGAATTGCCCCTCTGGTATGCATGACATCTGAGGGGCGATTCTCGTAATTTTTAACAACGTTCACAGTCTGATCTCAGTCTCAATCTGTCAAAACTACGTCAAATTCCCTACATTTTCACAAGTTTTTGACATTTGTTTGTCGCCAAGATGAGACTACTACTAGATTTTGAACGTTTTCAATTACGAGAATTGGCCTACTGATCTAACTTAAAAATATTAGAGACAAAGGAGAACAATAAAAAGTGTGTCTAGTAGATCTTCAAAAACACTACAAAAGCAAAACAATTTATTAATACATTTATATAAAGATATCCATGTGACAGACTGTTTCTAAAACTGGATGTGTCATAATGAATGTCGTACTTAACTGTATACATTTGTTCTATAACATTTTACATTTTTTTTCATCATAACTTCACACTGTAATCCTCGAAGGGTTTGGCAAAGGTGTAGACCCACATTGCGCCAGATATATTTAGGTTCCAAGTAATAGGGGGCGAGCCTGCTGTCAGCAACCGAGCACAAATAAGAATCCGGCCTGCTACTGAGAAATTCCAGATAGCAAAACCCCACAACACTTTACCCGACCTGGAAATCGAGAAAGAGATGACAGCATTAAGGAAGGGGCCCGTAAGGGCCGAATCCTGCCGGGGCAGCTGTGTTGTCCGAAAGGGTTACCGCTACCCCAGAACATAAAGGGCTAAGGAAGGAACACGGGTGGGTTTAGTCGGTAAAAGTCAGACACTCCCTTCTGTTCCACCCAGAGCGGGGAGATGCAGCAGGGGATGGGAAACCATCAAATGACCCCTCATTTGATGATTTCCCATCCTCACGCTTGCGACCACTAGACCAACGATGCAGTCATATTTTAGTTAAAGTAAAAGTTATGTAAAGCGTCGTTTTTATACTTCATATAAAAGACTATTTCTAAAACTGGATGGAAATGCGGGTGGTCTTTTCTCCCTAGAAACGCTCTCGCCTGTTTTCTTTCTGGTTAATGACCATAAAGCAATGATTTTTAACAGAATATTAAATATTAAGTACTTGTATGTCCCTATGTTTTACTTTTTGATGATACATTATTTTTATAAGCACTAGAACCCTCAAAAAATGCTCAATATTGCCGATTTAAACCGCTGTCAACAGAGGCCTATTGTACAAATTTGACAACTATTAATGAAAAATGAAAAACATAGGGGCACAGTATATATCCTTTTTATTCAGTTTATGAAATATCTTTTAAATTGGTCTGATATTGGAGGCGGAAACAGGCGAGAGCCAAACCTCGAATTATGACTTTCTACTTAGGCTTTTTCAAAAGTCTCTCCGACAGCATTTCCTCTTAGTGCCCGGGCACTACGTAGGTACATTTGTTCTACACACAGTGTAGATAGTCAGATAAGAATCGCATAGCTATGTATCCCTTAGTTTATTGACACTAGGTAGATAGTGACTAGGGACTTTTTTTAGAGAAGCCCTTGGGGGACTTCCGCGATGTTTGTGTGTCATGCGACTGTGTGTACGTAATTATTATGAAGGTGTATTAAACACGGAAGGCTCCGGCTGTCAGTCGTAGATCTTTGACAGTCGTTACTAGCAGTCAGAAGCCCAAAGTTAGTCTTACCAAGGGGTATCGGGTTACCCAGTAACTGGGTTGTACATCTCTGTCTTACCCTGCGAGGATAAGAGGCGTGATTTTATGGTACTGAAACAAATAACCATGTTATACTTTAATGGTATATAAAGAATACCTACCATGAATACTTCTGTAGATATTGTTAAAGTATTAAAGTATTTATTATTCCATTGTTGAGTTCTAGGACGTAACTGTAACCCGGAAAACTACATCTCTAATACAAACAACGTTCATTGTTATAAATGCGGATTTAATTTTGTTTAAACCACGTTCTCCAAATGCTGAACATCGATCCTAGCACACTCGTCAAGTCTAGCACGCATATTTTCAAAAACGCGCTTACAGAGAGTCTGAATCGTGTAAATCTTGAACGATTTGAATTTTATACGAATGGAACTTGAGTTTTTTTCGCATTATAACCTGTAAGGTTGATTTCGTAATTCCTAATATCGATGAACGTGCACGAAGTGATAAACGGGGGATTTTCAGTCACAGAAACCATAACACGTGTAACGTTTTCATCCGTAGCTACCGCTGGTATAGGTATAGGTATAGGTCCTAGTTTGGGGCTGTTTAATGTTGATCCTGTAGCTCTGAACTTTGCTACCGAAGACTAGATAAGGTTGATCGATGGTGCATCACGTAATCGACGAATATCGTAACGATTATTAAGGGCCTATACTACCTCAAATGGCTTAGCGTGATCCTCCGTTATGTTGAAAATACTGCAGCATTAATTTTGAAATAAATATATGGTAAAGTTGAGGATTAATGTTAGGTCTTATGTTAGACGAAAACACGATTTCATAAAATTTTCTCGATAGAAAAAAATTCCAAAGTTACCTCCAAACCGAACAATAAACCGCTAGTATACAAAAAATATTTCAAATTAGATCATGAAACTTTGTATACTAACCGAGCTAACTATAAAGCAGATCTTATGTTATTTACTTTTTTTAATTTACCATTATTTTCACCGTAAAAAGCAAATACCTAAACTATTGGCGCTGCCGGCCGCCTAGCACCGCACTCTGTCTCGCTCTCACTTAGTCCGCGAGCAGTATCGTGCGAGCGAGATATAGAGTGAATTTTAGCTGAGGTAGTGTAGGCTCTTAAGTCGAGGACGTGTTTCAGTAAGCGAAAATCACGGTGCACTCCTGACTCCACACCGCCGCTCCATGGCAGCTAAAAAATCCGCAGAGCTTACGCTTTCAACGACGCCCCCCGCGCCACTCTAACATGTTGCGTTCAGAAATTATTGTTTTGTTCCGAAAAACCATAATGACATACCTAATCCATAGTAATTTTTACGCGCCTTTTTTTTTGTTTATGAAAAACAGGGGTTTACACGAGTGACTTAGGTTCAGCACAGACCGAACTGCAAAATGCTCGCGCATGGTCGACCAAAATTTTTACTGCATGTAGAATGCATACTCGAACACGCAGTCGGCTTGCTCGAGCATGGTCGAGCATCAAATTTGGGCGTGTATTCAATTTTGCGAAGTATGATAATAATCATAAGATATTTTTTTCAATAATCTCAGTAAATGCTCTGCTCTGCTCTGCTCTGCTCTGCTCTTGGTGTGCGCTGACCCTTAAGCCGCACGATTATTGCCGCACGGCGTAAATCGGCCGTCTAAATGGCAATTCGGCTAGGTCGCAAGTGACTAAAGCCGCAAGCCCCAAAGTTTGGTAGCATCCGACTTTGGCCGCGCGGCGACCGGCCGCATGCGACTGGTGACTAAAATCGACCGTGTAAACAATCAGTTGCAGGCGATCGCCCGCCGTATGAAGGTCGATGTTTTGGAGCAAAATAAACTAGTCACCTGCGATTTTAGTAACCTGTGTAAATGGGCTAGCGATGCGGCTCGGTTAGGCAATTTGTGAAGTGACTAGCCACACGGCGAAAATCGACCCGTGTAAACCCAACTTTATGTACATAAACTCATGCCTTCTTCCCATGGGGATAGGCAGAAACTCCAAAACGCCATACGATCCTTACAGATTCCTTTGGCCTCGTTTACGTTCTTACCAATTCTCGTAATGTTAAGAACGTTCACAGTCTGATCTCAGTCTCAATCTGTCAAAAATAACTCTAATTCTCTACCTTTTTGACATTGATTGTCGCTGAGATGACATTGCGACTAGATTATGAACGTTTTTAATTCCCGTAGAATTGGCCTTCTGACGTCACTCCATCTAAAATTCAGCTGCATCCAGATAGACTGGAAGGCGACCCTAACATGGTTCGGAAAAGGCTAGATAATTGTATGTTTAAAAGGTATGCACGGCTACACATCAAGCTATACATAACCAGTATAAGCTGACTTCTGACTGTACGAAAAAAGTATACAGTACGAGGTCAGCTAAAACTGGAAATTACAATACCTAGGTATTGGGTTGGTAGGTAATTTATAGTCAAGAATCTGAAGTTCAACCTGTGCTAAATTAAAGCAGTGTTCATAATATCAGATAATTTACATTCCATCAACACTTAGGCCCGTATTACAGAACGTCACTCAATACTCAAGCATTACTTAAAACTAGATTCCAGCCATTTGATTGGTTGAAACTAGTTTTAAGTAATGATTGAGTATTGAGTGACGTTCTGTAATACGGAACTTAATCAGTTATCTGCTTTAGTGAAATGTATTGTAAGTTGATTTTTGAGTGACCATTTGTAATAAAAATATAACAGTTTTGGGCAGTCCAGTCGTGTAAGTTCTAGGTTTTTCCTTGCAATGGAATTTGAACTTTGGTAAATATGACATTCAGTTTGTTGTTCCATAACTGGAAAATTATCTCAAATACTTAGTTCAAAATAATTTATGTTCATCATACATCATACATGCACGCCGGTTGCGAACACTAGCTATACCTACAATTAAAGTTGTTCGAAATAAATCGACTTTTCCCTGTGAAACGTAGACAATAAATAACATCATCATCTGCAATAAACTCATTGTTTTTTATTTTATTTATGGTACCTACTTGGAATAATCCTAACTGGATTCTAAGAAGTGTGCATGGTTCTTAAAATTGTTGCTGGCAACCAATAATCACTAGGAATACCTAGTGATTATTGGTTGCCAGCAACAATCATAGGAAGTACCTAAGTAAGTAAGTTTTAATAATAATCCATTTCTGTATTACGAAAACTTGATTAATACCTAAATATTTTTTCCCTATATTGTTACCCTTTATTCCGATTGTTCAAACCATTGTTTTATATGTTGCTATGTTCTATTTAAACCGTGTTCATTATATAAATACGTCGTATTTAAATCGCACAAAACGCGCGTTTTAAAATTTTAATAAAAAAAATTAAAATGTCTCTTACCTAGAATCCGCATTTAAATAACATTCCCAGGAAGCTTTCAAATGCAATAAAATCAAATCCAAATCGATAACTCACACTGCACTAGTCAAAAAACATAAGCACTTGTAATCACTCAAATAAAACAAAACACATCACACAAAAAATAGTTCGTAAACTTTCCGATCTGCGCGATAGATGGCGTTGGCTCTCACGCGTGCAACTGAGCCGGCGGCCGGCGATACACTGACTGTCTGGCTAGGTACTCTCCGGTCTAAGGCTAAAACTTGTATCCTGATAACAGGTTAATATTACAGCTAAAATAAATTAATGCAGATGACCTGATGACTAAATTAGTTTCCTAGAATCCGATAGCCAAGTGATTTAATGCATGTGCATTATCATTTAAGTCAATTAACCGCTAAACATTGAGGAAAATTGGGGCGGAAGGTAAAAGAACACGATAAGCTTGTGTTTTATAACGTTGGGGGATTTTATCATTAATAATATTATTTTTTAGGTTCTGTTGAGGGGCTCGTGGCCAAATAAAAAAAAGCCATCGAGTCGATCGAAGGTTATGCTACGCTTGCAGAGGTTGATCTGTGGATGTACGGCCATCCATTACATATCGAGACCCCTCCTCGGAAAGCACGTTAAACCGTTGGTCCCGGTTATGTAAATCTTTGACAGGTACCCAGTAACTGGGTTGTGAAAGTCAGAGGTCGATCCGTGTACAAACAGTTATTGAGCTGCATCCGTATACACTGGAAGCCCACCTCAACATAGTTGGGAAAAGGCTAGGCAGATGATGATTCTATGTTTTAGCCAGGTATTGGATTGATAGGTAATTCGTTAAGAGTCTGAAGCACAATTTGTGCCTAATTAGTTTTTTCCACAGGTGAGTTTCAGGGCATAGTACAACGTATTTTCCACAATATAATTACCTGAGATAACTTAAGAGCCATCAAATATTAACATAACGAAACGCTTGTTCCCCCGAAAGGTTTTAGGCAATTATTATGTATCGAACTAGTATAGTACACTTTATCACAAATATTAAGAAAAGTGTTACAAAAATGCGCGAAGATACATGATTTCCTCGTTGAAATTGCAAACTATACCTTGGTTGGTAAAAATAACAATAAATTGGTAAAGATAGTTCGTTTTCTCTTCTACAGTAAAATCATCATCATCAGTTTCACGTAGTAAATTTATACCAAAATAGTCTCAAATGGGCAGGCCACATCGCTCGTAGAACTATACCCGATGGGGAAGAAAAGTTCTTGAGTGGCGACCACGAACCGAAAGACGCAGCGTAGGCAGGCCTCCTGATAGGTGGACCGACAACATCGTGAGAGTCGCGGGCAACCGATGTATGCAAGTGGCGGATTGTCGTTCGGCGTGGTGGTCTAAAGGGGAGGCCTTTGTTCAGCAGTGGACGTCTTCCGGCTGATGATGATGATGATGAGTCTCCAATAATTGCTTAAATAATATCAATTAAAAAAAAATTGATACTCTGATTTTTTAATAAATAAAATATAGTAGGTACCTAGGTACTATATATTTCACTGCGCTGGGGATGCGCGTTCGCCCTGGCTGGAGGCCTTAATTTATTGAGGCTTCCACAGGCAAGGTCAGTTAAGCAGGCGACAACCACATAGGTTGAAATGCGAGATGCCAATTATAAAAAAAAAGATGCGCGCTCATTACCGAAATGTAAGAGGGCTCTTAACCGAGAAAATAAACCAGATGATAGTACTTATGTTTCAAAAAGCACTAGGTAAATTTACAACACGGTTCCGAAAAGAATCACCTTAAAATGTATCTCACGTAGCTTCAGACGACAATTCAATAAGTATTTATATTTTATAAAATCGTGAGAAAAGAAAGATAAAGTGATTTTCGGACGACAACTTCATTAGGTACTTTTAAACTTGACTTCATAGAAAAAAATGAGAATCGAATGATTCAACTAGCTTAGAATGCTTTGTCAGCGTGGGCAAGATGAATAGGCAAGAAGTTGTGATAGCTTTGAGACTCCAATCCGGCCACGTTCCTCTCAATAGTTTTGGTTTTATGATGCGCAAAAGATGATTCACCCAATTGCACAGTCTGTGGAGTCATGTGCATCTTGACAGAATGTAGTCGTATTGGAGTCCAAAGTCCAGACCTTTTATTGTTTTTTTTTTTGTTTTCGGGGGGAAACCTTCAAAAGGCAACCGACCTCTGGGGAGAGAGTCGGAGAGTGTGGGATTTTTACCTCACTAAAACCATCCCGGTGGTGAACATCAGCACATAGGGGTGGTCCCGGTTCCTCTTAAAAGACCAATTCCGGAACCCTCCCGTGCAACGCCTGTAAAACACATCCCTGGGGAGACTGTAAAGGGGCCTCCCCTAAGCCTCGCTATGCACGGCGGCACGTGACCACTGTGCCACCGTCTTCCCTGGGATCACTTGGTGGGCGGACAGAGTCCCCACTCTATGCAAGTGTCGATTAAGTTAAGTCCAGACCTGACACCAAATGAAACGAAGCACAATGGAACAAACATGCACACTTACACACACACTTACACCAGACACACCCACACCTTGACACTGACCTGCAAATTGCAAAAAAACGTAAGAAAATTTGAATTTCTTTGAATGTCGCGGTCTACCACTGCGCATTCACCTTAAGACAGCACATCACACACACACCACACAAACATCACACGTACCATATCATACCAGAAATTATGTCTCTAGTCTTCCTCTAGTCCTCTGGAATTCGGCCTCAGAGCCCCAATATACAGACTAACTGTCTAGTTTGGGGCTCACTGGCAAATACTATATTGTAACCTCGCTGTAGGTAATATTTCAAGTTACTCATGTCGTCTTAACTTGCTGTTAACCAGTGAACCAGCTTAAGTACTGTATTACCTGGACAATAAATAATTTCTATATCTATTATCTAAAGACGTCAAGCTTTTGACAAGAATTTTAATGTACAGACGCCAGCAGGTCAACCTACCCCAATCTGTCAAATTTCTTTGATGCATTTTCAACTTTAGTACAAAGTAATAAGGTTCATATTCAATTGGGAAAATCTGACAGATTGGGGTAGCTTGATGTGCTGGCCTCTGTACCTAGGCTACTATAATAATAGCCCTCTGGCCTCACCATTGTCAGATGAGGCCAGAACACTTTATCATATTATTATTATTATGGGTACGCACGGCTACAAGGCTACATCAAGCTATACATAACCAGTATAAGCTGACTTCTGATTGTACGAAAAACCTATACAGTGCGAGGTCAGCTAAAACTGGAAATTTATAGCTTGATGTGTAGCCGTGTGTACAAGGTTGCGGGTAGGTTAGTTTGTTATGTTTATTGTATTCATTAATCGGGGTGACATATTATTTATAGAAAAAACCCCGTAAATAAATAAAGATTAAAAAAAAACAATACTTATACAATGAACACTAAAAAATAATAAGGACCTAAGCAAATAATAACTAATACCTAACGAATTAATAAAAATAACAAAATTAAATCCTAACTTAACTAAAACCATAAACAAACTAAAATATAGCGTCGAAAAATTCATCCGCATCGCTGTCGACTGGTAATGTACCCAAGAGACTGGCGGCATTACCAAGTTGTATGGTAATGCTTAGCCTCTGGCCAGGGTAAAAACTAGCTCATAACCCTCCTTTTTCCTTCGCCGTAGTCGGGTAATAAAGTTGAGAAAATACGTTACTCTACATTACAGGTTGGCATACTCGTACATCGACGCGCGACTTACCAATTTAGTACAAGAGTCTGAACCCCCTGCGTTAAAATTTTTCGTGAGATATAAAAAAAAATTGCTGTTCCATATATTTTGACCACGTAGGTATTTCACTTTTCTATGAAACAGATGAGTTTTTTTTTTTTTTTGATAACAGACGAAAAATTTCTACGCTACGTCTAGAATCATATTGTGCTGAATCCGAATTATTCCGATCTGTCACCATGCTTTGTCCCCTTAAGGGGATATACCTATCGGAAAAAGTTTGATCTGTTCCCCTGTTAGCAACGAGGGGACAGTTCGAACTTTATTCTCTAGTCTTTTATTTAATGTAATATTGCTAATAATACCTACGTGGTTACTTTTAAAAATTAATACTTATATTAAATTCTATGGGGGACAAACAGGAATAAAAAGTTTAATCTGTCCCCCTATCACTGAAAAGGGGGACAGATAGGAGTGAATAAAGTTCGAACTGTCGCCTCGTTGCTCACAGGGGGAAAAATCAAACTTTTAGGGGGACAAAGCAGGGTGACAGATCGGAATAATTTCTGAATTCATTGTTACAGTTGGCGCGTGGATGTGGGATGCCACCATGTAGTAACGTATTTTTATCTACACTTTATTCGAAGCTAGTTTTTGTAGTACTCGTAATGTCCTTTTCCTTTGTTTCCACGTAAACAACAAAACATGAATAGCTTTTAGTAGGTTTTAGTGGTCAGTGTGTAGCGTGTGTTACTATTGAAACGAACATAACACAACATGTTTCTTTTTCCCAAAACATCACAGAAAGCAGCGAATACTCGTATAACAAATATGCTTGCTTTTTGTGGGAATCGTACGCCGGATACTCAATATAATGGAATAATATACCTACATAAGGAATTTCCTGTTTCTGAGAGCAAGCCAAGAAATACAATTTAACGATTTGTAACCATCTTAATACAGTAACCATAACAAGTGTATAATTTTTTTCGGAAATCGAAAGTTTTACGTAGTACAAATTATTTCAAATCGTACTTATTTTTTTTCTTATTTGAAAGAAAGCTTTCAGACTAATTACTTTAAATATAATTTATAGGCAGAGGAAATAACGTAATTACAAGCTTCCATAATATATTTAGGTACAGACGCCAGTACATCAAGCTACCCAAAACTGTCAAATTTTCCCAATCAACTTTAAACATTATGCTTTAGCGACTAAGTTGAAAATCTATTAAAGAAAATTGACCAATTGTAGTAGCTTGATGTGCTGGTGTCTGTACAATTAACGTAGTATTATGTAAACCAGCTGTACACACTCATAATAAAATTAATGTTTTGATTGTTTTGATATTGCACGACTCCCGAAAATCTCTGCTGTCATTCGTAGATCTTTGACAGTCGTTACGGGTAGTCAGAAGCCCGAAAGTATGACAACCAGTATTTCCAAGGGGCAGAGGGTATCGTGTTACCCAATAACTGGGTTGTGGAGTTCTGGTAGGCAGTCGCTCTATGTAAAATACTGGTATTCAGCAGCATCCGCTTAGACTGGAAGCTGACCTCAACATAGTTTGGAAAAGGCTAGGCAGATGATGAGTCTGTTATGATGAGATACATACTTGTTCTGCTCAATGAATTTTCTCATGTAGGTCGACAGGAAAATAGGTTATATTGTTATGTGTATTCTATTTATAACCAGCTAAACACATTTCTGTTTGTTCACCACTCAAACTCAAAGCATTTATTTCAATTAAACCATTTGACCGACTTCTTGAACTGTCAAGAAGTCGGTCAGTCAGAAAATATGAAGCTAGTTGCCCATTCCAAAGCGTAGTAGGTACCTATGGAGAAAAACGGCCAAGAAACTCCATGGACACTCTTTTAAATTACAATTTTACAAAAATTTTAGTTAAGTATATCATTAATATCGAATTTATAATTATATGTGAGAACGATGTAAAAAAAAAGACGTAAGCGTTAAGAGCGTCTAGAGTATAGCAAATAGTAACAAAACAACTCAAAAAAATTAAATAATTAAAATACGCCGAGGCTGCTAATTGATGACTCTTCTCATACAATTTTGCCCATTGTCCATTGAAAAAAATTAATTGAAAACCCATTTTCACATTTAATATTATTATAAGCGTTGACGTTGTCTGTACATTCGTAAGCGGTTTATACTTTATATATTTTCAGTGCATTCTTAATTTTACTATGAACAATTGGTATTCCGCACTATGTTTTCCTTATTAGTCAAGGGCTATTGATAAATAAAGCATGATGGTAAAACGATGTACCTATTTAATAAATTGGGGGAGACCCAGGACCAAACTATTGATACTGTCCTTATAGATATTTTTCCTACTTTCATCTACCTCAATCAACTCAGCGTATCGCAGTCCACTGCTGGACATAGGCCTCTCCCAGGCTGCGCCACAACCCCTGTCCTCCGCCTTCCTCATCCAGTCCGTTCCAGCCACTTTCTTTAGGTCGTCTATCCATCTAGCTGAGGGGCGTCCTACACTACGCTTGCCGATACGCGGTCTCCACTCAAAGACTCGTCTGCTCCACCGTCCATTGGTCCTTCGGCAAACATGACCAGCCCACTGCAATCTACTTATTAACATACAATAACATGGCATCTCACCTGTTTTCCTCGGGCGGTTTAGCAGAAGTGTACCTATGTGTAGTAAACCCACAATTCGCCAGTTATGTTTAAGTCATCAACTCGGCACAAAACTGGACTGGACAGAGCTGCTACTGAGAAATTCCAGATGATTTGCCCGACCTGGTGAATCGAAACCAGGACACCACGTTGAACAGTAGTGCTTGTGACCAACAAGGTAGTCAAACTTACAGCATTTATTTCAATTAAACCATTTACAGGAACTTTTAAATTGTCAAGGAATCAGTCAGAATTATGAAGCTAGTTGTCCATTCCAAGCCTTGTAGGAGGTTCCTATTAAGAAGAACATCATGGTGCATCGTATCAACGCCTGTCTGTGAAAACCAGTAGGTACTATGGCTATGTTAAGTGCATTCTGCCATATTAGTATAAAGTGGAGCGATGGCTGTTTTGAGTGAAAACGACTAATTTTTCTATTTTTTTTTTTTGTTGTATTCTTTAGTATAAAGCCGAACGGGGCAATTCTGTATGACTTATGCCTTAATTACCTATACATAACATATTTAGTAACTACGGCTGTACGAAAATGGAAACTGCTGTTATTTTGTTAACCTAACTCATCTTATCTGAGTGTTTCGTGAGGTAGGGGCTTACAATGGCCTTATTATTTGTTTTTTGGTGACAGACGGCCTCAAAATGGCCGGAATACCTTAATTCCTTGGCTCAAATAATTATAAGTATGAATAATAAGTCACCTCGATAAATATACATCGCAATATTACTCATAAAGCAACATTCGCAAATAGATGCGTTAATTCCACGATTCTTGTGGGCTAATAATTATATTGTGAAAAAGAAATAATAAATAAAGGACCCGAGCGGCTATTATTATCTAGCTTCAATTTAACTACCCACACCTACCTAAATAGAATAGAATACCCACCGTTTAGACCTTGACCTTGACTGGCTGTGGTCATAGGTTTATTGAAGATTAAGAGGATTTCTCGAGCTCGCTCTCGGGTTGTTCACATATACGTGGTCGCCGCGTTTGACCTTGACCCACACAATACGTTCAAGGCTCAGAATTAAGGTATTACGGGATTACAGAGATGGTAGATTTTTATTATTTATTTCTTTATTCAAGTTCCAGTACATATTTGGAATAAAAATACTACCTACGCTAAACGTTTTTGAGCGTACATTTTACTATATTAACAGTCGAATGTTTTTAAATATTATACCAATAAGTACCTACATAATGCGCACACTACGATTAGTTATAATATTCTACTACATACATATAGAAAAAGGAATTGTGGCTAAGTAATAACAGCCACACGGGTCAATCGACCAGGTTAAACCACGTTTGCCGCGGTTGACCCGTGGATGGGTGACCATCTTTACATACCGAGACTACTCTGTGCCTCGGAAAGAACGTTAAGCCGTTGGTCTCGACTGTCATTCGTGGATCTTTGACAGTCGTGACTGGTCATCAGAAGCCCGGAAGTCTGACAACCAGTCTTACCAAGGGGTTTCGTATTACCCAGTAACTGGGTTGTGGAGGTCAGATAGGCCGTCGCTCCATGTAAAATACTGGTACTCAGCTGCATCCGGTTAGACTGGAAGCCGACCCCAACATAGTTGGAAAAAGGCTAGGCAGAGGATGACATATAGAAAAAGTGACAAACCAGTTATGTAGGTAGCGACCTACTTATCCTAATTTATTATTTTTTGCCCATATTCCTTTTTGGGACAATTTTTTTATTCTATATCGTTAGAGCATTTTTAGACACAAATATCCGAAACAACTATCCAAAGACTATGCAAATATTGTTTCATTCGCTAAAAGCATCTTCTCCGCCGAGTTTTCTCAAAAATACTACTAAATTAGCACAGAGACTCGCTTTAACAATGAGCTCTAATAAAATTATAGCAATAAATCCAGTGCAATTTTCATAAAGAAATGTAAAAGGCAGTCTAATAGTACCTAACTTTCAAGTACAGTTCCGTATAACCCTGAATAGAGGTGCACAAGGGCCCTTGAGAGTATAGATCTGTGCCTCCTGTGATAAGTGATATAACTCGAGTTGTACCCTTTTTGTGATTTTCACATGAGCATTATCAAAAAAAAATACGTCTTTTTTGGTCTAACTCACGTTCTTCTATCTGCTATAGTTTCGGAGATAATTTTGTGCAAAGTGATACAACTATAGGGATTTTGGCAAAAAATTCGTTACAATCGATATTTGTCAAGATGTAACCCCAAAACCGGTCACTTAACACACAATTTTTCGTGCTTCGTGATTTAAATGCTATTGTATTTTAACTTCACATTCACAGGAAGCACAGAATTACTTCCAAAATTAAATATCTATCAAAAAATCTAAATTATATAGAGAAAGAAAATGTTTTGTTCTACAAAAGAATGCACTGATATTTTACCTAGCCCACTTAATTAACGAACTAGATTTTTTAAAATCTTGTTTTTGCTGTCCTGTAAAATGACGTTTTTTGACTTGTATCACTTATCACAGGAGGCACAGAGATAATATCGATAAAATGCTCATTATCGACATATCTGTCTGTCATATATATATATATATATATATATATATATATATATATATATATATATATATATATATATATATATATTGTATGTATGTAAGTATATTCTCATAATATTGTTTTAGTTTTTAATAAATAATAATATAATATTGATTTTTTTTTTGTCTCCTTTATTCTTTCACACGCTGTCTACATCTCTCTATTTATTGTCCTATCACAGGTATGCTGGAAGAGATTTCTTATGAAATAAGCATCACCTTTGTACCTATTTTTCTGTTCTGTTTTTTTTTCTTGTCTGTTTATATACATATGTGTGTACATAAATGGTAAAATAAATAAATATATATCTATCGCGTTCGGAAATGTGACTATAATGGGTCAAATGCTGTCGAACTGAACTTGTCTATACTTACAGGCAGTTATTAGTGTGTTAGGAGTAATTATAGAGTTAATGTGAGTTGTAAGTAGGACAAATGATAGTACAGACGCCAGCACATCAAGCTACTACAACCTGCCAAATATCTTTAGTAGATTTTCTACTTTATCGCTAAAGCATAAGGTTCAAAGTTGATTGGGAAAAATTTAGAGTTTCGGGTAGGTTGAAGTGCTGGCATCTTTACATAAATCCCATTAGGTAGCAATAGAGTTCTTTGTGTAGGAACTTGTCCAGGGAAGTACTAACACCACATCAATGTCTGCCAGAGGGTATTGACTGCCGGTGTAATTATAAGTACACTAACTTTTGTCCACAGCTTCGCCCGCGTCAATCAATCATCCAACTCAGCCTATCGCAGTCCTCTGCTGGAAACAGACCTCTCCCACAACATCCTGTCCTCCGCCTTCCACATCCATTCTGTCCCAGCCACCTTCTTATGGTCGCTGGTCCATCTAGCTGGGGGGCGTCCCACACGACACTTGCCGATACGCAGTTTCCACTCCAGGACTCGTCTGCTCCACAGGCCACCGTACGCCCGCGTGACGATATTATTTAATAATATTTAATTAATATTTAAGTAACATTTAATTAACATTTAATTCATATTTGATTAACATTTAATTAATATTTAATTAACAATTAATTAATATTTACTTCGTATGAGTATGAATGATACCCGCTTTGTTTCTTGGATGACAACGCTCTGTGACAGACGGACGGACGGACGGACAGCGGAACCTTAGTAATAGGATCCCGATAGTATACTTTGTGTACGGAACCTTATACAACAATACCTACTCAACGCCAAAGCACTGTAGACTGTAGTTACAACAATTTTTAACCGACTTCTAAACAAGGAGGAGGTTCTCAATTCGGATGTTTATGTTTTTTTTTAAGTATGTTCAGGCATAGACCTACGTCATATATAGACGGATGTGCAAAATTATTTTTTTGTTCGAAAGATGTGTATTTCGAAATGGTCCCAATTAAATTCTGTAAAAACCTGATGATGAGTTTCGGAGACAGACAATGGAACTCTTTAATAAATGCCAGCAAATCAACCGTGTTTGCTGCTATTTCATATATATGCATTGTTTAAGCAATCACACAACATAATATCACGCCTATACCCTCTAAAGGGGTACGCAGATGTGTTCAATAATAGGATTTTTTCCACTTAGTTTATATTGATGACGTTTTAATAGCTTCCTGTCACTGATATTTACCTACGTAGCAAGTAGTATTATATGAATTTGTATGAGTTGTAGGTACCTTACAACTAAAAAGTAAAAACTTTTTTGCAAAAAAAAAAAACAACCGACTTCCAAAAAAAACACTACAAAGTGAAAAATAACTTTAATTTCGGAAGTCAGTGTCAAAAATGAAAATGCGGAACTAACGAAAAACTTCCGAAATTAAAGTTATTTTTAACTTTGTAGTTTTTTTGGAAATCGGCTGTTTTTTATTAAAGTAAAAAAGTTTTTTATACATTTACATTGCAAGCAAACAATGTTAGCAAAGCGTGCGCCAGAAGACGAGGTACACGCCAAGGGTGCAGTTACTGGAGTTGCACCGCAACGTCAACTTTAAGGCGTTCGTGGTGCGCGTGCCGAATTGCTAACTGCCCGTCGTCATGGAAGAAGACTTCTGGCCCCAGGACGTGGTGTTCCGTCGCTTCCGCGGACAAATACCACAGAACTGCACAAGAGTTAGCTAGTGAAGCTATTTTATAATAAAAACTAGTTGACCCCGCAAACGTCGTTTTGCAAAAAAAAAAAAATAGATTTTGGCTGATTCTCTGACCTCCTACTGAATATGCATATAAAATTTCATAAAAATCGGTCAAGCCGTTTCGGAGGAGTATGGTAACTAACATTGTGACACGAGAATTTTATATATTAGAAAGAATATGTATGTTTGGGCTAAGTCATTTATATACGGGCCTGCGTCGCCTGAAATAAATAAATATTAAATATTACATGTTAGTAGGTATAGGCGTTTGGTAAAACTATTTTGTTTTGTCGGTATTTCCAGCTGCCACCGTTGCCAATTGTCATTCAGCGTCGTGTGCGCATTCCTCTAATAAAGCTTCCAACGTTTTTAAGGCGAGGATGACCCGAGCGCCGTAGGTATTGAACGTTTACCTCAGCCCCCGCCATGAGTAGCGATACGTAAAAAATTACGATGCCCGGAGACGCGCGCGCCGAGCGCACCGCTCAGAGTTCATGAACTCGAGTAGGTACTAAGTTGCGTCACAAAATAGAGCAATGCAGAAGATCAACTTGAATGAATTAGTGTAAGTTTATTTTGTTTTATTTTTATAGTATTTTTTAAGGTTATATATAGGTTAAGTACGTCTATACTAGTACAAATCTATACTAATATTATAAAGAGGAAAGATTTGTATGTATGTTTGTAACGAATTGGCTCAAAAAGTACTGGACCGATTTTAAAAATTCTTTCACCATTTGAATGCTACATTATCACTGATTAATATAGGCTTTTTTTTCCACCCGTGCGAAGCCGGGACGAGCCGCTAGTATATTATAAAGAGGTAAAGTTTGTAAGTTTGTATATGGGTTATCTCTGGAACTGATAGTTCGAATTGAAATATTCTTTTTGTGTTAGATAGTCCATTTAACGAGGAATGCTATGCTAATGCGAGACCTTCATACTGCAGTTTAAAAAAATCAAGCAGTAGGTAGGCACACTTACTTTAGAACTGTGTTACAATTCTTGAATTACAATATCGACATTTTAATTCAAGAAAGCTTACAGGTATAAATGGTTATTTTATGTAAAACATAATGTGAAGCTTAAGTTGTTAAAAAATAATAGAAACATTTTTATTTTTTAATCAAAAAGTTATTCTAATAAAGGAAACACTTTTTGGAAATAAAAATCATTTATTTGCTAATATAATAATAAGTAAAAATATATATATTAAGAGTATAAGTATAAGTCTTATAATATTACTTATTTACTACTGTGCACATTCTGCGTTAAACCCCTTATACCTATGTCGGTTTTCATTGTTACACCTAAAATAATGCCTAAATAAAAGCGCGAATTTTGAATGGGCTTACTGTGAGACTCTCATATACAGAAAATAGTTCTATTTATTATTTATACATATAGATTACAGGAAAACCTATAAGAAGTCTAGTTAATATTTTGCTAGTCTCAATATTGTGCGTACAAACTTACATTTGCAGTTGGAATGTATGGGAGTACATGTTTTTCAACTACAATTTTAAGTTTGTTCTTGTGATAAATTCATCCTAACTACAATTGTGTGTGGTCCGACACGCACTTGGGCGGTTTTTTTATTATTCGTGCGGAGTGAATTTTCAGTGGGCAGGCCGTTAGACCGGTTTGGTGACAATAATATGTACCCAATGAAATTTAAACAGTTGCAAGAATAAAATAGCAGGGACCGAAAGGTTAACCCGTATGAGGGTTTTAACCGGGTTAATTTTTAGGATTAGGTTAGAAAACCCACAATAAAGGTTAACCCGTATTATAGGGTTAATCAGCCTATAAGAACCGGTTTCGACGTAAGGTGCATTTTAGCACACAGTGTACCTCGTCTTCTGGCGCACGCTGTACTAACATTGTTTGCTTGCAATGTAAATGTATAAAAAACTTTTTTACTTTAAAAAAAAACAGCCGATTTCCAAAAAACTACAAAGTGAAAAATAACTTTAATTTCGGAAGTTTTTCTTTGGTTCCGCATTTTCATTTTTGACACCGACTTCCGAAATTAAAGTTATTTTTCACTTTGTAGTGTTTTTTTTAGGAAGTCGGTTGTTTTTTTTTTTTTGTAAAAAAAGTTTTTGCTTTTTAGTTGTAAGGTACCTACAACTCATAAAAATTAATATAATACTACTTGCTATGTAGCTAAATATCAGTGACAGGAAGCTATTAAAACGTCATCAATATAAACTAAGTGGAAAAAAATCCTATTATTGAACACATCTGCGTACCCCTTTAGAGGGTACAGGCGTGATATTATGTTGTGTGATTGCTTAAACAATGCATATAGGTATATGCCATAGCAGCAAACACGGTTGATGGCATTTATTAAAGAGTTCCATTGTCTGTCTCCGAAACTCATCATCAGGTTTTTACAGAATTTAATTGGGACCATTTCGAAATACACATCTTTCGAACAAAAACATAATTTTGCAAATTCGTCTATATATGACGTAGGTAGTTATGCCTGAACATACTTATAAAAAACATAAACATCCGAATTGAGAACCTCCTCCTCGTTTAGAAGTCGGTTAAAAATAGTGGTAACTACAGTCTACACTGCTTTGGCGTTGAGTAGGTATTGTTGTATAAGGTTCCGTACACAAGGGATACCATCGGGATCCTATTACTAAGGTTCCGCTGTCCGTCCGTCCGTCCGTCTGTCACTGAGCGTTGTCATCCAAGAAACAAAGCCGGTATCATTCATACTCATACGAAGTAAATATTAATTAATTGTAAATTAAATGTAAATTAAATATTAATTAAATGTTAATCAAATATGAATTAAATGTTAATTAAATGTTACTTAAATATTAATTAAATATTATTAAATAATATCGTCACGCGGCCGTACGGTGGCCTGTGGAGCAGACGAGTCCTGGAGTGGAAACTGCGTATCGGCAAGTGTCGTGTGGGACGCCCCCCAGCTAGATGGACCAGCGACCATAAGAAGGTGGCTGGGACAGAATGGATGTGGAAGGCGGAGGACAGGATGTTGTGGGAGAGGTCTGTTTCCAGCAGAGGACTGCGATAGGCTGAGTTGGATGATTGATTGACGCGGGCGAAGCTGCGGACAAAAGTTAGTGTACTTATAATTACACCGACACTCAACACCGTCTGGCAGACATTGATGTGGTGTAAGTACTTTCTCGGACAAGTTCCTACACAAAGAACTCTATTGCTACCTAGTGGGATTTATTTAAAGACGCCATTACATCTTCCTACCCGAAACTGTCAAATTTTCCCAATCAACTTTGAACCTTATGCTTTAGCGATAAAGTAGAAAATCTACTAAAGATATTTGGCAGGTTGTAGTAGCTTGATGTGCTGGCGTCTGTACTATCATTTGTCCTACTTACAACTCACATTAACTCTATAATTACTCCTAACACACTAATAACTGCCTGTAAGTATAGACAAGTTCAGTTCGACAGCATTTGACCCATTATAGTCACATTTCCGAACGCGATAGATATATATTTATTTATTTTACCATTTATGTACACACATATGTATATAAACAGACAAGAAAAAAAAACAGAACAGAAAAATAGGTACAAAGGTGATGCTTATTTCTTATGAAATCTCTTCCAGCATACCTGCGATAGGACAATAAATAGAGAGATGTAGACAGCGTGTGAAAGAATAAAGGAGACAAAAAAAAAATACATAAAATCATAAACAATTCCCTTAAAAAAAAAACTAAACAAATATTATGAGAATATATGTACTTACATATATATGTACATACATACAAATGTATATATGACAGACAGATATGTCGATAATGAGCATTTTATCGATATTATCTATACTTTCAAGTACCCTTGTGCGCCTCTATTCAGGGTTATACGGAACTGTACCTGAAAGTTAGGTACTATTAGACTTCATTTTACATTTCGTTATGAAAATTGCACAGGATTTATTGCTATAATTTTATTAGAGCTCATTGGTAAAGCGAGTCTCTATGCTAATTTAGTAGTATTTTGAGAAAACTCGGCGGAGAAGATGCTTTTAGCGACTGAAACAATATTTGCATAGTCTTTGGATAGTTGTTTAGGATATTTGTGTCTAAAAATGCTCTAACAATATAGAAGAAAAAATGTACCCCAAAAAGGAACATGGGCAAAAAATATATCCTAACCCAGATCATGGTCATTCCGTGTGCCAAACGTTCAAATCCGTTCAGTCATTATGGCAGAGTAAGCAGGTCGCTACCTACATAACTGGTTTGTCACTTTTTCTTTATGTCATCATCTGGCTAGCCTTTTCTCAACTATAGAGTTACGCAATTACTCCACTGGTCCTGGATTTGTGACCAGATGATGACAATAGGCTCTTCCCCTTTCGTATAGGTACAGGTGTCCGTGGAAGTATGGATCAAATCGAATAGGGGCGTGGGCAAGGTCATTTCCAAACTTTTTGATCCTGAGAATGATTGATGATTGAGAATTATTTTACGGTTCAAAAGTTGTGACCAATTTTTTTTCAATCGTTTCGCATAGTGCTCAAAACATCATTTAAAAAAACTATCAGGGCTGTCTAAAAAACTTAAATTGACAGTTCCTGGTAGTTTATTTTAAATGATTTTGTTCTTTGAGCACTATGCAAAGTGATTGAAAATAACAAAAGTTGGTCATAAATTTTAACCGTGAAAAAATTCACCAACATTCTCAGGACCAAAAAGTTTGGAAATCACTTTGCCCACGCCCCTATTTGATTTGATCCATACTTCCAGGGACAACCTGTATAATACGGGTGTTCGTTTAAACGTTCTCGCCTGTTTTCTTTCTGGTTAATGACCATAAATTAATGATTTTTTACAGAATAATAAATATTAACTAGGTACTTGTATGTCCCTATGTTTTCCTTTTTGATGATACATTATTTTATAAGCACTAGAATCTACGAATAATATTATTCGTAGACTAGAACCCTCAAAAACTTATAACACCCCTCTTTTTAAGTCGGGGGTTAAAAAATGCCGCCTTAAACCGCTGTCAACATAGAAGCCAAGTGAACAAATTTGACAACTATTAATGAAAAAAGAAAAACATAGATACACAGTATATCCTTCTTATTCAGTTTATGAAATCTATATACAGGTTGAAATTGAAAACATGCGACAAACCGAAATGGGAGATTGTACTCATCATTATGAACAACTTTTACTAAGGAACCAAAGCTGCAATCGTGAAAAAAAAATCAGCTGTTCCCTACATTTTGACGAGTTATGCGAACATAAATGTAGGGAACAGCTGATTCGCATGTTTTCAATTTCACCCTGTACATAATATTCAAAGTACTGACTGACTGATACATCAACGCACAGCCACAACAGCTGGTCCTAGAGACATGAAATTTGGAGGGTGTGTTCTTTGTGAAAAGTAGGTATCCACTGAAAAAGGGTTTTTCGAAATTCCACACCTAAGAGGGTGAATGGGGGGAGGGTAAAATTTCACGCGGACGAAGTCGCGGGCAGAAGCTAGTATCTTTTAAATTGGTCCAATATTGGAGGAGGAAATAGGCGAGATCCAAACATCGAATTATGACTTTTTACTTAGACTTTTTCAAAAGTCTCCCAGGCCGCATTTCCTATGACGAAATTTGGGTGTACATAGATACATGTCTGCCTAACCTTAGAAAAACCGGCGGGAAGTTGTGTTATGTAATTTTTTTCAGAACCAAGTGATGAACTCAGACAGCAGAAAATATCTGTAAAGCCTACAATTTCTGTGTAAACACAAAACAGCTTACTCCATTCCTAATTAACGAATTCCCATCTTGACAGGTATTTACAAAGTCGACACGCCAAATACTGTTGTCGAAACTAAACTAAAATCAACATGGTACGTTTAGAAGCATTTCATGTTATTATACAAATACATTTTCAAAGCTCGGCCCTGCTTGAATAACAGTGTCAACGACCTCTTTACATGAGGAGCTAATGTACAGTCGGGGAAATTAATTGTCTGGCAAGGTGACACTCTACGTCAATTTGCCGATATAAAAACATTTTTCATACAACTGTCAAAGAATGACAGTTGTGATCTGAATCTAAGGAAAATGTAACAGAAGCGTGTGGTTAAACGAGGGACATACTCTAAGGGAGATTTAACTTTTATTAAGGGGCCGACTCCAAAATCTGAAGAAAAAAAACAGCTGTTCCCTAAATTTTTTCCAGTTATGCGAACATAAATGTACAGAGCGGCTGATTATTTTTTTATTTTCTCGATTTCAGTGTTGGTCTCTTAGTAAAAGTTGTTCATTTTTATGGGTACTACAGTCCCTTAAAGTATGTCCCTCGTCTAACCTAAAACACTGTATAACATAAGCCGAACAACATTCTCTAAGAGACCAACATCGTAATTGTGAAACAATAATAATCCGCTGTCCCATACATTTAGGTTAGCAGCAGCAGTGGTGTCTCAGTGGTAATGGCCGCAACCTACGTGTTGTAGGACGTAGGTTCGAACCCAAGCAGGCATTTTACTTTGTGTAAATTATTTCATCACCACTGCTCTCAAAACGGTGAAGGAAAACATCGTGAGGAAACCGGCACGTCCTAGAACCAAAAATTCGAAGACATGTGACATCCACCAACCCGCACTGGGCCCGCGTGGTGGATTATGGCCCACTCCCTCTCACAGAGAGGAGGCCTGTGTCCCAGCAGTGGGAACATTATTTATACGCTGATTATGTGTATGTGTATACATTTAGGTCGAGTATGTATTGGAATTTTGTATGAAATAGCTGATTATTTTTTCACAATTACAATGTTGGTCCCGTAGAGAAAGTTGTACAGTTTGATGATATGTCAAAATCAATCAACTCAGCGTATCGCAGTCCACTGATGGACATAGGCCTCTCCCGGGCTGCGCCACAACACCCTGTCCTTCGCCTTCCTCATTCAGTCCATTCCAGCACTTTCTTTAGGTCGTCCGTCGATCTAGTATGATGAGTTTGATGAGTGATGGTATGTACCTATAGGTAATAGGTAACACGGGCTGGTGTCCCCTACTCCACGTCAATGCGCGTATTTAGCGTACCCTTAAATATGCCCACACATTTCTGAAACACGCTGCAAGTTGGTAGTCAATTTGATTATCAATTAATTTACCTGATTCTACATTGCTTTAGATAATCATCATCTGCCTAGCTTTTCCCAACTATGTTGGGGTCGGCTTCCAGTCTAACCGGATGGAGCTGAATACTAGTATTTTACATGGAGCGACTGCCTATCTGACCTTCACAACCCAGTTACTGGGTAATACGATACCCCTTGGTAAGACTAGTTGTCGGACTTTCGGGTTACTGACGACCCGTAACGGCTGTCAAAGATACACGAATAACAGCTGGGACCAACGGCTTAACGTGTTTTCCGAGGCACGGAAGGGTCTTGGTATGTGAAGATGGTCACCCATCTACGGACCAACCGCGGCAAGCGTAGCTTAACCTGATCGATCGACCCGTGTAGTTATTATTACTTAGCCACAACCCCCTAGATAACATAATAACATAGGTAATTAATATCACCTAATTTGTCCTAGGTACTTATGAATTTTCTATTTATTAGAAAACTTGTGTATTGTGAGGTAACTTATAGAATATCATCACGCCTGTATACCCCGAAGGATTAAACCAGAGGTGTACCTATACCTAGTCTACTAAAACTCGATGAAAGGCGCAAAGTTATGGTTATGTGAATTATGTGTTTGCATTATGACTTACTTAATGGACGCCTAAGTTACCCAGAGTTGGTCGCACAAGTAATTTTAACGCCCCCTCCCCCTCTACGGTGCACTCGATAAACTTCGATGCTACACGTGCCTGCCCACTCGACTAATAATTACGCTAAAATAACACAAGTGGCTATATTTAATTGTAATAAACTTACATTCAAAAAACAAATAACAAAAACCATAAACAAAGGTAATTAATAAACAACTAATCTCTCAATCTCTCAATCAATCTTTTTTATACTCTAAAATTTCAACTTAAGCACAGAATACTTAATAGTATGACTTAAGTATCAATACTAATGTGTGTCTGTCTGTCTGTTATGTATAGAATGTGTATAGAAATAGTTAGAGTCCCGGGAACGGACATAGGATACTTTTTATCCCGATATTCCCACGGGATCGATACTTATGCGGGTGAAACCGCAGGGCGCTGCTAGTAAGTTATATAGGTACCTACCTAACCTTTTTTTTATTTATTTATAATTACCTTTACAATTATCATAACAGGATTAACCTAATGCGATGGTGTGGTATTTATATACTTACGACGCGACGCCGACGTGTGTAAAGCAAGAATTTGTAAAATACTATCGAGAACCTAACATTATTATTGATCATTAAAAGTACAGAACTTTTAAAATAGCATTAAGATATGTTTTTTTTGCAAGTGAAGAGAGTTATATGGGAATCCTGCTGAGTTCAGTCATAAGATGTGACTGAAGGAAATAGAGAAAATAATGCAGGAATACATTCCAGGACACCAAAGGGTAAAAATACGTACAAAGGTATCATACCTTACAACACTTCTCTATAAACTACGTTGGTAGTTATGCTGCCAGGAGCCAAAATGTAAAGAGAGTCAGGACTGGTGACGCGAGAGCAAGTGACGTACAGTTGCCCTTGTGAGAAGCAACTCGTCCTGAGGTTGACACCCGCTGCCCTATGTATCTGCCCCTGCGACTTATTGATGGTCATCGCGAAGCAAACACTCACGGGGAACTGTACGCGCTTGAACTGGAACGGGAAATTATGAGGTATGAGGGGAATGCTTGGTATAAATACTGCCTCGCCGACGCCACAACCCGTAAGGATTTCCGCCTCAATGGTGTGTCTGTGGAGCGAGATGACTTTAAGGTGGGTTACACAACTTCGGAGGAGATAGGTTCCGAAGAAGCATAATCGGAACACCGACCTTCAGCTTGATGGTATGCGCTGGAAGTCAAGGAACAAACACAAATTCGTTGTTCCTACAACCAGGCTTAAGAAAATAAGTGGCTCGTTTAGATGCCAATGTATACGTTTTTATAATAAACTTCCTAGCCACATTCAAGATAAGCCTTAATAAATTCAAATCTTCTATAAAGCGGAAACTATGCCAGAAAGCCTTTTATTCTGTTAAAGACTATATTGAGGATAAACATACTTGGGATTGAGCTGCTCCAATAAATTTACACAGTGAATCTTGTTTGGTTTTTTTTTGCATATTATTTATTTTATTTTCTCTCTTTATAGACGTGAATATTTACTTTGTAAAGTATAATATTATTTTAATTGTCGTGAAAGTGAGGACTATGTGGGTCTTTTCTATCTTTTTTTTTATGTTTTCCTTCTTAGTTAGTTTTATTCATGATCTGGCAGTTTGAGTAATTTACGCGGCCTACCTAAATGTCCATTCTTTGGTATTGTTTGTCGAATCGTTGAGCTCCTCAAGTTCTGAGTTGAGCTGCACATTTTTTTGACAAATGGGAGCACTGACTGGACAGGTCCGCTAAATCTGTGTGGTTCTTTCCTCAAAAGACAATTTCAGACACCAATCTACATGGTCCTCAAAATGATCTGACCAAGACTATTTCTGGATTTTTAAATACACTTTTTTTTTTACACAAAATTTGTCAAAGTAACAGTTTGACAAATTTTACATATACAGTGACATGAATATCTACTTTGTAAAGTATTATATTATTTTTAGTGACTGTGAATGTGAAGACTATGTTGGTTAATTTTAGTTTGCCTTTGTTTTTTTTCTCAGATAGTTTTAGTCATGGTCTGACAGTTTGAGTAATTTATGCGACCTACCCAAATGTCCTTTCTTTGGTATTGTTCGTCGAATCGTTGAGCTCCCTAAGTTTGAGTTGAGCTGCATGATTACTGACAAATGCGTGCACTGACTGGACGGGTCCACTCAATCTGTGTCGTTCTTTCCTCAAAAGACCAATTCAGACACCAATCTACATGGTCTCCACATGATCTGACCAAGATTATGTCTGGACTTTAAAAGAGACTGTGACCTTTTTCTTCTCAGAGTAGTCAGATAGGAAACGCCGACCTCATCTCGTTTAAAAAATATATGATTGACGTGTAAAAGTGTTTGTACAAACCTACTTACAGAAATAAAATCATTTATCATTTATCAGTCCACTTGCTGACAGGGAGCTCAGAAATTCCACGGGATAATGTGTGGCGTCATCTTGCTCGACAACAGTGTTTATCGAGGTATAGACTACTTTATTCCCCTCAATTTCCGATAGAATGCATTCATTAATTGCTGCAGCCTGATCATTTGTGGGCATCAAAATGGCCCGCTCACACACCCAAGAATTCTGCTGGTGCAGTATACGACTGATGTCCCCATACACACAGCGAATTAGTTCTTCTAAGCTGGATACCACTCTACCGAGAGACTCTGGAAGCACCACCTGTCCACCTATCTCTTCTAGTAGAGTGCCTTCGCCAAGACTTAGAACGACATCGGAGAATTCTTGAGCACGTGCATTGCCGCCGAGCCGAGCTCTCATATTAATGGTCAAGCGCAGCGTACGAACTCGTGACCACAACGAAAATCGTTTCAACGAAGCATTCACCTCGTCAGCCCTCGAGCTCCGCGTCACCACGGCAAGCGTTTGCCGAAAATCACCACTGAACAGAACTGTGACCCCACCCATCAAATGTTCGTTCCTGCGGATGTCCTGCAGGATTCTGTCCACGGCCTCAACTGCCTTCCTATTGGCCATCGTACACTCATCCCATACGATCAGAGAGCAATCCTTGAGTACGTGTCCCTTATCGCTGTTACGTGACACACCACAAACAGGCGTTTCGGCGATCTCTAAATCGATGGGAATTTTAAACATGGCATGTGCTGTCTTGCCACTGGGAAGCAGTGTGGTAGCGATTCCCGACGACGCTACAGCAATAGCAATTTTGCCTTGCCTCCTGACCTATGCAAGTATGCCAGTGGTAACAAATGTTTTTCCTGTTCCACCAGGAGCACTCCCGATTTCCACGGTCTTGATACGGTGATGATTGGGGAGCTGGTAACCCATATTCGATCAGTGGATTGCCGCCGATAGAAATGACCACATCTTGAAGTGAACTGAGACAGGTGTTTAGCACGCGTTCATCAGTTACTTCGACTTCGTCTCCAGTAGCACGCCTCAAAGCTCGTAGAAAATCTTCAGACAGATGATGGCGATACTTCTCCCACAAAGCTACCGGGTTCGCGACTCCACAAAACACCAAGATGACGGCAAACAGATGACGCATGCGGCTGGGACTGTCACTGACGCTAGCCTCCGCGAGGGTGTCATGAAATGAAATGATCATCATCAATGAACATAACTTTTTTGTAATACTTAACCCCGCATTTTTTTCTAATTGTCTTCCGCAACTCTGCTCAAGATTTTGAGTGTTTTGTTGGAACTTGAATTTGTCAAAACGAACTATACGATACAACTTTTATGAAAAAAATGCACATCACCATCTATGAATTTTAAGAATAACTAACTACTTACCTCGCCAACATGATCAAATTTAAATTATTAATTTCCAAAAAATTTTAACATGTAACTTGATTTGATTTTTATGAAATCTCATAGATGGCGCTGTTTTAAAATTGTCTTTATACTACTAACATTCATTAAACTATATTTATCTGCCCAAGTTACTTAAATGGCGTAGTTTTTATAGTGTAAAGCTAGATAACAGCATGGCTTACTCAAAAACAACATTTAAATATGCGTCGTTAGATTACACGCTGTCACAGAATGCGTAAGAAGAATAAAGATTCACAGCTCCTCCCCTGTAGGTGATAGCGTGATAATATGTAGCCTATATGTTGACCTGACTTCTTAGTAATATTCATGCAAAATTTGAAGTAAATACATGCAGTACTTTTTAAGTTTATCCCGGACAGACAAACAGACAAAAATTCTAAAAACTATATTTTTGGCTTCGATATCGATTGTAGATCACGCCCCAAGTATTCTTTTTAAAAAATAATCAATGTACAGTTTTGACTATCCTACGATTTTATTATATGTATAGATAATACCAGAAGTTGACGTCAAGCCGGAATAGGGTAATAGGCCAAGTCATAAGATAAATAAATAATATTTATCAGAAAAATATTTAAAAAAAATCTAAATTGGCGAATCTACCAGTAGGTATCTCCCGGGCCCCCGACTCATGATACTGGAAGGAACAGTGAAGTTTTCGGTAGGAGTCCGACAGCAACAACGGTTCTTCTCAGGCGACTTCATAAAAAAAAATAGGAACCGTGAAAAAGCACCCCCAAAAAATTCGATATAGGGCCCTTAGGACAAGCTACGCCTCTGCCAAGGGGTATCGTATTACCCAGTAACTGGGTGGTGGAGATCAGATAGGCAGTCGCTCCATGTAAAATATTGGTATTCAGCTGCATCCGGTTAGACTGGAAGCCGACCCCAACATAGTTGGGAAAAGGCTAGGCAGATGATGATGACAGGGAAACCTATTATTAGCCATACAATACTGTAATACACATACTCTGTAACATAATTACTATTTGTATCGCTGTTGGTTGCCTAAATATAGAAAATAAAAATCAAATGGTAGTAGGAAGGTCAGTTAGTGGTATTGTGGCTTGTAATAGAATTTGTCATCATAATCAGCCAATAATCTTCCCACTGCTGGGACACAGGCCTCCTCTCAGTGAGAGGGAGTGGGACACGCGGGCCCAGTGCAAACTCAAAAACTCAAACTCAAAGCATTTATTGCAATTAAACCATTTCCAGGCACTTTTGAATTGTCAAAATTAACTAGTCGGTCAGTTAGTCAGAAAGTTGAAGCTAGTTGCCCATTCCAAAACGTAGATCTCTTGGAGAAGAACGGGCAAGAAACTCCAAGGTGCGGGTTGGTAGATGTCAGATGTCTTCGAATTTTTGGTGCTAGTTAGTGGTAATGCTTGTATTAATATTAGCTCAACTGTCACTAAGGAGTCACAATTACTTTTTCTATTGTTACCGATCTCTAGGAGATTTCTTGACAGTTGAAAGGGGTGTGATATGTACACAAGTGGAATAAATGGTACTTAAAGTGCTACACTACAAGGATCTTTTGGTCCTTGAATGACATTGACAGGGAGGCGTTGTGGTGAAAAAGTATTATAAATCAAGATGGCGGCGTTAGTTCCGATTTTGGCCATGCGCCAAAAGATCCTTGAACAAAAATGTAGAATTGAATGCTGTTTATTTATATCAACAAAGAAATAGATTTTGGGTGACGTCAGATGAGATGATGCGCGTCGGAGCGTATCGACGCGAATCAAAGCGCATTTTGCACCAAAAAAATGTCAAAGATCATCCCACGCTCCTCTTTACGGGTTCTGACCACCTTTTTTTCCCGGCCATTGATCACAAGACAAATTAACCTACAAATTATGAAGCAGCCAATGACATTTAAATCTATCCAAAGCTCGCACGGAGGGCTTTCAAGCTATCATGCGTAAAAAGCGACTCCCTTACCGCAGTAAGGGAGCCGCAAGCGCTGCAGCGCTTGCGAAATACTCGAAACAACATTATGAAAATGATTGTCGACTTGCCGGACTGTAAAATCCAAAGATACTGGGTGGAAGTAGCTATAAGTACCAGTAAATAAGCAACATAACCTACACCCTTGTATTTTTCCAAGGATTAGGCGGAGATGTATTGTCACGGACTGTGTTCTGGTGAATCACCCTTAAGGCTATTATCGCTTGCACCGTAACCGTAAGTCTCGGGAACTAAGTCTTTTGTGATTCACTAAAATTATTAGTGGGCGGGGCTTGACTGCTCATACGCACATTACGAGGTCAAAGCATTTTGTCAGATAAACGGTTCACCATTCATGATCGCGACAGTACCCAGCTATAGTTCATTCACAATTCGCTTGTCATGTTTAAGTCCGATGTATTAGGGGGAGAGCCTAAATAAACAATTGTTTTGGACACTAGAATAGCGTATAAGCACAATCCGTTACTAATTCTCTAACAACTTATGGTCTGCAATGTCTCTCAAAGTACCGCAGTGCTTAAAGTGCAAGCGGCTTACGCAACTCTGTGTTCAACGTGGCGCTCAAAGGAAGTGAATAAACCCTACTTGAACATCTTAACATGGTCTTAACTGTGCAATTTGCGCTTTGAGGGGAGCCATACGGAGGATGGTGTTTGAAAACGGTGCCGATTTGTAAGATTTTTTTTAAGTCTTCTTTGTACCTTGATCTGGCTCTTTCGTGACCTCTCAATTGATCCTTTTATATTTCCATACTAATCTATATAAATTGGTGACTTTGTGTCCATACTGGGTACTGGCTGTGTAGGTACTGGCTGCTGGGGCTCTGTCTAACATAGGGTCGCAGCATAATGCTGAGCGATAGCCGTTTTGCATGGAAGTAACTCATGTTTCCCCAATCTTTTCTTATTTATTTTTAACCGACTTCAAAAAAGGAGGAGGTTCTCAATTCGGTTGTATTTTTTTTTATCTCAGTACGCCGTCAGTTATAGACCGATTTGGAAAATTATTTTTTAATTTAAAAGGATATACTTCCAGATTGGTCTCATTTTTGTCAAAATCCAGTTCTGATGATGGGATCCTGGAGAAATCGAAGGAACTCTTCAAATATAGATTATTACGATTTGGGTATTATTCATAGTAACTCGTGCATTTGATCATTCGGGCATTTGGCAAAAAACTAAAATACAGATAGAAAGACACAGACTTCAGAAATTACAGTTATTTTTCACTTTGTTGTGTTTTTTTTTGGAAGTCGATTTTTTTTTTTTGTTAAAAAGTTTTTTGTGTTTATGTTCTTTTTTACGTCATGTTTACCTCAAATAAACATATTTTCTATCTTTTTTCATACTAATCTTTACTGTTATATCATAAAGAGGTGAAATCGGTGAGTTTGTATAGTATGGATTAGATAAACTTAAAAGGGCAAGATACGTTGATGTCATCAAAAGGCTTTTTATGTGTAGGTACACATAGACATCAGACATGGAAGAGAGAGCTCTTCTGTTACAGGGATCTCTAAAGTTATAGAAGGCCTCTGAAATGTATTTGCCATAGCGGCGACTCGACGCGTCGGGATTCGACGTCAAGGCACTAAATCGTTGATTATGAAATAAATAAACTTTTACTTAGCAATGTAATTGTGCGCCAAGCCCAGAGGGGCAATTCTCGTAGTTTTTAAGAACGTTCACAGTCTGATCTCAGTCTCAATATGTCAAAAATACTTCAAATTTCCCTACATTTTGACAGGTTTTTGACATTTGTTTATCGCCGAGATGAGACTGCGACTAGATTTTGAACGTTTTAACACTCTCAGCGCCATGTATTTAAGAGCATTTTCTAGAGAAGCAGGCCATGTGGGCGGCGCGCGGGTCACATATATTTTTATGCAGCTGGCCACACTACAATTGAACTAACTTTTGCAGAAAGCCATGTGGGCGGCTGGCGGGATACACCGTCAACTATGCCAGCAGGCCGTGTGGTCCGCTGTGATCCCACAAATTCATATTGATTTTTGTCATTGGCTTGCTAGATAAGGAATAGTAAGTAAATTCATTTAAAAGTGCTCTTCAAGATCTGTTCATGGAAAAAAATCCGACCAAAATCGGACATTATTGACTTAACAATAGGACTTAAAATAAATTGAGTACAAAAAGACTGATAAGACATTTTTAAGGTTAGGGTTTAATTTGTTTATTAAATTAAGTTTACAGAAAATTAATAAAATAATGAAAAACCAACTAATCTTTTTTTAGATGAATGTGGATTTGTCCGTAACATTCCCTGCAAACACTCGGTAGTGTCGAACATTTCAGGCATACAATGTTGACCTTTTTTGTTTTATTTCTAGCTTCTATGGCAGACAACCCCGTAGCTCAAAGCCTTTCGTAACAATGCAATGTACCTACGCATCGTCTGCTAACCAGTCTATTTCTATGATCATACAATATTATTTTACTGAATTGGTGTTCTGGCAAATTTTGCAAACTAACTGATGGGGTTGCTCTTGAAAATAATAATACTAATCGCTCAAAATTTCGAGTACGCGAGGATAGCGGGAGCAAAAGCGCGCGAAAATGCGTTTCCAGGTTTCCAGCAGGCTGCGTGGGCGGCGTGCCACCAACTGACCTAATTACAGCGGTGGCGTGCAGTGATATTCCTTAGATTTCTAACGGTCAAATAATAACAACAAATTAGGCGCGAAAGTTGTGGAATGCCGGCCGCCCACGTGGCCTGTGGAGATAAGTTATAAAAAATCATATTGGCTTGCAATAAAATAATTTATGTGGGCGGCCGGCGGACCACATGGCGCTGAGAGTGTTAAATTAGCAGAATTGGCGAATAAACCGCAGTTTTTATTCACGACAAGAAACACGTGTGTTACAAGGGGCCTACGGAGCATAGCTCTTAAGTTGATTAAGAACAGGTATTGATTGTCATCCTGTAATTATAGATAGTGGTCAAAGTAAACTCTCATCAATACTAATCTTCTGTAGGTGGGACGTATGGCCCTTTTCAAAAGTATCAAATAAAAGTACCTAAGTAAGTAAGTGTTTACGGTAAGTTAAATCACAATCACTCACTAAGGGCTGATATTTCAATCATCTTATAACTTTATTCGAGGAATAATTTTGAAATGTTGACAATGTTACAAAAACTGTCAAAAGTCAATTTTATCTATATACTAGCGGTCCGTCCCGGCTTCGCACGGGTGGAAAAAAAAGAAAAAAAAATAGCCTATAATAATCAGTGATAATGTAGCATTCAAATGGTGAAAAATTTTTTTAAATCAGTCCAGTACTTTTTGAGCCAATTCGTTACAAACATATATACAAATATTTCCTCTTTATAATATTAGTATAGATTAGTATAGATATAAAAGGAGAAACTGACTGACTGACATATCAACGCACAGCCGAAACTGCAAGGACTAGGAACGTGAAACGCATACGCATACGCATACGGCTTCCTTTTATTATGTAGGGGAGCACTAATAAGGGGTTTTTGGAAATTCGACCTTTAAAGGGGTGAAAAGGGGGAATTTTGTTTGTATGTAAAATCTTATTGCTTGCGTTAATAAACTTGAAATTTGGTACGAAAACACGCAGACGAAGTCGCGGGCGAAGTGCTAGTTCCTCGAATAAAAGTTGGGATGGGAAAATTAGCCATAAATGGAATTAGCGACATATTCATCAATAGGTATATAGGGTGACTGGTAATTAGTGACCGATACCTAAACACGTGATTGTACTCATGATAACAAACAACTTTTACTATGGGACCAAACCTGAAATTGTGAAAAAAAAATCTGCTGTTCAGTCATTTATGTTCGCCTAACTGGTCAAAATGTAGGTACTGAAAAGCAGATTTTTTTTTGCGAATTCAGGTTTGGTCCCATAGTAAAAGTTGTTTGTTATCATGAGTACAATCACGTGTTTAGGTATCGGTAACTAATTACCAGTCACCCTATATACCTACTGATGAATATGTCGCTAATTCCATTTAGGGCTAATTTACGCATTTAAGTATCGGTCACTAATTATATTATCAGTCACCGTATATACAAGGTTGCAACTTTAAATCTCACTACTTTTTTTTATACAATATTTTTATTATATTTGTTATGAGAATTGCTGGTAGGCCTTTGCCCAGCAGTGGGATATCCCAAGGTTTAAAAAAATGTGGGACAAAAACTGAGGTTATTAAATAAGTAACTTAAATTGTCTAAAATGAAAATTCATAAATTTAAGGTAGGCACTTGATAAAAAATTTGAATTTCTGTTTTTTTTTCTGGTTTGTGTCTTTGTGGTACTCAGTTTATAACAGGCATCACAAATTGGCATCCACAGATCTATACGTTTTCAGGTCCATTTGTTTACATTTGCACCAGTTACTTTTTGAATAGACCACATATTATAATACTAGCGACCCGCCCCGGCTTCGCACGGGTGCAATGCAATTTAATAATTTAATTAAATAATAAATATTTTTTTTAATTTGCCGCCAGCCCCTGCCGAAAAAAAAATAAAGGAAAAAAAAATGGTTATTGTGGGTTATCCTTAAGAGATAGACATATACCATCGTGGACTTTTTTGTAGACCTTTTTATGGTGCTCATAGGGTTCAGCCAGCGTTTGCAATGTAAGCGCAAAAAAACGGTTTAATTACGACATCACATTAGAAACCTCTAAAATTATCAGTGTTTCTCTACTACATTATATATGTATTATACATACTTATAAACCTTCCTTTTGAATCACTTTATCTATAAAAAAAAACCGCATCAAAATCCGTTGCGGAGTTTTAAAGATTTAAGCATACATAGGGACAGAGAAAGCGACTTTGTTTTATACTATGTAGTGATATTACTCTCATTAAAACATTCATGGTTAATGTCCATCCATTGCTTCTAGCATAGAGCTGGAGGTTTTATAAATGATGCAAATCTTGAACATGAAATTGATTAACTCCTGCAATTGATGGCCGTAATGAACGTCATAGCCCGAGGGCGATTCCGCAACGATTCGCGTCACGCACGAGTTTTGTAATTAATTTACCATTCAGCTAGGCTATTCTACTAAATAAATTTACTAAATCAAACTTTTGCATAGACTAAATGCCAGTAATTTTCAGTGCAAATCCCACGTAAATGGGAAATTACCCTTTCCAAAATATGTTGATATCATTATAGAGGTCTGAGGAACAGGGTGTATTTAATAGTGGGAACCATAGACAATTAGTTTGGTTCGCCACATATCTTTCCGTACTATTCGTTCTATTTGCAGAACAAGTAAACACTTTGATCAATCTTTTGGCTATAAATAATAGTGGGGAGTCCAATCTTGTTTACTATCAGCTTGTTTGTTCTAACTACTGTCAAAACAACGCCCTTGTTTGTCGTATTTTAACTATTTCATGCAGTTAGTTTCAGTTAGTCTCCGATGTTATACAAGGTTTTTTTTTAAATATCAAACAGAGTGATTTTATTTCAGCATATATGTATACAGGGTGTCCGGTACCTCTTGAACAACTATTACTATGGGACCAAACCTGAAATCGCGAAAAAAGAATAAGCTATTTCCTACATTTTGACGAGTTATGCGAACTTAGATGTAGGGAACAGCTGTTTTTTTTTTAATTCCTTACGACACTCAAGGTCAAGTATTACCACCGACATGCGGTCGACTGTATTATAAAAAAAAAACGCAAAAAATGGTGTATTTATAAATGGATTAGTAATTCTTTAAAAGCTTTCAATCATCTATGTATTGGTATATTTAATCTGCTTACTCAATCAACTCAGAACCAATTTTTTCAGCATAATTACCTGAAACAAAAAACACGCAGTTAATTAATGACCTCCAACTCAATAATATTATATATATTTTAAAATTGTTTTGGAACTCCCAAAACAATTAAATTAGTTACAAATATATGAGTATAAGGCAGCTGTCTCACCACCAACGAGGAAGCGACTAGCTATCAACGGTATTCTCGCTCTAGAAATAGATATAACTATTTTTGCCCGCGGCTTCGCTCGCGTTAAATTCGGGGTAACATGGTTAAAAAAAAAGTAGCCTATGTCACTCTCCATCCCTTCAACTATCTCCACTTAAAAAATCACGTCAATTCGTCGCTCCGTTTTGCCGTGAAAGACGGACAAACAAACAGACACACACACTTTCACATTTATAATATTAGTATGGATAATAATTGTACGGCAAGTACTCGTTAATCGCAGTGTAAAGAGCTATCAAAGAGGGTACTCGTTCAGCGACGCTCGCTTGGCGAACACTCGCTGTGGGACTTATAAACACTGTAATATCTCCTGCGTACCTAGCTAATCTCCGTTGAGATTGGCCACCGTGACCGAAATCGGTCGGGGAGGCTATTATTACTTTGCACATACGCATACCAGCGAGTAATCGCTCGTCGACGTCGGCAACGTGCACTCACTGTTCGGTGTTCCACATAATCAGCCTATAATGTGCCCACTGCTGACACACAGGCCTCCTCTATTGGGCCCGGCTCTATTGTGTGGGCCGTAATCCACCACGCGGCCCCAGTGCGGGTTGATAGATGTCACATATTTTCGATTTTTTGGTTCTTTGACATGCCGGTCTCCTCACGAGGTTTTCGTTTACCGTTTTGAGAGCAGTGGTGATGAAATAATTTACGCAAATTAAAGTGCCAGCTTGGGTTCGAACCTACGTCCTACAACAAGTAGGTTGCAGCTGTTACTGGGCCACCACTGTTGCTGCCGACCTAAATGTATGGGACAGCGGATTATTATTGTTTCACATTTACGATGTGGTCTTGTAGAGAATGTTGTTCGGCTTATGTTATACAGTGTGTTAGGCTAAACGAGGGACATACTTTAAGGGACTTGAGAGTACCCATAAAAATGAACAACTTTTACTAAGAGACCAACACTGAAATTGAGAAAATAAAACCAGGCGCTCTATACATTTATAAAATAAATCACACAAAGTAACGCGCTTGCTCGTTGTTCGCTAACTCGTTTTTATCGCTTCTCTTTAATCGCCGGCGGTGGGAGAGGAGCTCAAAGCCTTTGATATTTTCACATTTTAAACCTGTGTATAAAAGCACAGGTGTGTCAACAATGTCAGCGGTTTCATTAACTCTCTCGATAAAAATAAACATACTCAGCGCACGTAGCAGAGCGTAAATGTTATTAGCTGAAAAAATTGCTTTTTAATTTTTAACTATCGACAGTAAACAGTTGTGATTAAATAAACACGACTGTTTACTGTCTATAGTTCGATTGAAGGTAATTTGTTATAAGCATGGCTGCTACACATTCACCTTTTAACCTTTTATGACAACTGAGTTCGTTGAAAAGAAGTTATCAAGAATTAAGAATATCTAGGCCATAAGACATCCTTCTCCTGTCCTTAGCCGAAGCACTAGGCCTTTAAAAAATGTAACAACACTCTTAAAAATATATATGTATGTAAAAAAAGATCTAACTTTTTTTCAAAAAGAAAACCGTACCTAAAGAAGGAAGGAAGGAAAAGTACGAAGGCCAGCACACATCAAGCTACCCCAATCTGTAAAATTTTCCCAATTGAATATGAACCTTATTCCTTTGTAGCAAAGTTGATTTATCAAAGAAATTTTACAGAATGGGGTAGCTTGCTGTGCTGGCCTCTGTATGTAGGTCTGTACTTCTGTAGTGGTTCTTAAGTAAAGCCAAGTACACATATACTACCGAAACTCTTAGTCGTTATAATATACAGGGTTACTTTTCAATGACCAGCCAAATTTAAGGATGTGGTACAGACCATCAAACTAAACAACTTTTTCCATGGGACCAACATCGTAATCGCGAATAAAAATTCAGCCGTCCCATACGTTTAGGTCGAATAGGTATTGAAGTTTTCTATGGGACAGTTGATAAATTTTTCGCGATTACGATGTTGGTCCCATGGAGAAAGTTGTTTAGTTTGATGGTCTGTACCACATCCTTAAATTTGGCTGGTCATTGAAAAGTAACCCTGTATGAAAATCTTTTCATGACAGACTATCAGTAGTTCTGAATATCATGATACACTACTTCCAATCCCTTTTCTCAGAAAGAGTGGTTCAAGAAAGAGTTATATCTTTCAGTCGTATTCGTAGCACGTTTACAAAAGAACTGTAGACACTTGTATTCAGTGCACGAGCTGTGCAAAAGCGTTCGAGAGTACAGACGCCAGCACATCAAGCTACCCGAAACTGTAAAATTTTCCCAATCAACCTTGAACCTTAATGCTTCAGCGATAAAGTTGAAAATCTATTAAAGAACAAGACAGATTGTAGTAGGTTGATGTGCTGGCATCTGTACATATTATACATAATGCTATATATCAGTAATATATAAAACTTTTCCAGCATTTCGATTGTATGCAGTTTGCAAACATAGTGGCTGACTATGAAAAAGACGTATTGCAAAAGTAATAAGAAAAATGTCACGAGAAAACCACAACCACTTTCGCGTCCATGCATTTTTCTCCTATTTTCTAGAAGAATTCTTACAAAATGTATGGATACCTACCGTAGAAGTGTTATATCTTTATTTGAGCAGGAAAATAGTTCAGAAAATTGCTAGGAGTAAACTCTGACTTCTATGGAAAGATTAGTTGTAACACAATACTAATCTTTCCATAGAAGTCTCTTATAAGAGCTAATAGTTCATTTTGCCGTCTTATTAGTATTCTGTGCAATATATTGTTACTAATAAAATGCAGTTTGATGGTCTGTACCACATCCTTGAATATCACCACACATTTCTGATGTACGCTGTATAATCGAAGAAAACAACCCTTATATGTTTTGTTATATTCATTATTTTACAATGGAATGTTCTACAACGGAACGATTTACATTATTTATTTTCGTCTAAGTAGGTAGGTACCATTTTTCTTGAAAGTAATTTATGAAGGCCATTGTATTTTTTGGCTATTTTTCACGCGGCAGTACTTGGTAGCTGTGTTTTGAACGAATATTGTCTTGTTTATTATAATAATATTTATTACATGAAAATAATGTACCGAGATATTTTCGCAATAACTTCTGAGCATGTAAATAAAGTCGCTCATTTATATGAAAGTTTATGATGTCATCTTATAGAAAAGCATATTTACGACACTATATTTAAAAAAAGTCATAATTAAATATAAGAAGTAACAATACAATGTGACCTATTCGGTGAACCACAAACTAATTATTTATTAACAACTTCAAATTATTAGAATTAAAAATATTATTTTATTTCCGTAAGTAGGTTTGCACAAACACGTTTACACGTCAAAATAAAATGTGTTTTAATACTGTATGATCTCGGTGTTTTTTATCTGGTAATAAAGACCGAAACAAATTAATTTAAAAATAAAATAACAGACTTCCAAAACAGACACTACAAAGTGAAAAATAACTTTAATTTCGGAAGTCAGTGTCGTTGGATTCGTATTTTCGTTGCTTGCCACCGACTTCCAAAATTAAAGTTATTTTTTTTTTTCACGACAGGAAGTCATTTTAACATCATCTATAAAAACCAAGAGACAAAAATACGTATTATTGACGCTAACTCAAAAAATATTGGGTATTTTTTGAGTTAGCGTCAATAATACGTATTTTTGTCTCTAAAAATACGTATTTTTGTCTCGCAAAGTTATTACAATAGCCGGAGATATCGCTTATCAAACATACAAAAAAAAAAACAACATACATTCGATTTGAGAATCTCCACCGTTTTGAAGTCGGATAAAAAATAAATAAATACAAGAAGTCAGTAACGCGAAGCACTATAAATTCAGCGAAATTGCGAACATCTATACTTTGATAACATTCCTGACGGAAAGAGATTTCACGAGTGATTAAATTATGGAATGCACATTATGCACATCAATCCGGATGACTACCCAGATGCCTCGCTGCAACTTTGCTAACGTAGCCAACCTTTGCACCAAAAAAAAGAGAGGAAGATTGATTGATATTCCTTATAATCAAGTAAACCTCGGCAAAATCTACGAGTACATAATTAAACCGCAAATAGAGATTGATTACGATCAAAAAGGAAAGAAGGGTTCTCAAAAATGTTCACTTTACTGGAATTGAGGTGGTGAATAAATTATTCGAGCGATCCTTCATTCTGTATCCAGTCGGATCACTGTTTGTAGAATTATATTAGGTCGGGGCATAAGTATATTCGTATTTTTCATACAAAAAAAAAATCTTTTAGGTTTAATTTTTTATTTATTTATAATATGTATGTGCCGTTTTGATCGATGACTTGTTGTCATATTGTGGGCAATGCCATGATCCCATTGCTGAAGAAGTTTTGAGATTTTTTATCAAAAAAATCTGACAGGTAGTTTTCACAGTGTTCTTTTGAGGTTAACTTTATGCTTCCTAAAGAGTTCTGAAGTGACCGAAACAGGTGAAAATCTGATGGAGCAAGATCAGGGCTATACGGAGGATGCGTCAACACATCCCAGCTAAGCTCTCTCAATTTTTGCTGAGTGGCTATAGATGAGTGCGATCTGGCGTTGTCGTGATGAAACACCACGCCCTTCCTATTCACCAGCTCCGGCCGGTTTTTCTCAATAGCTTCTTTTAACCTCATCAGTTGTTGACAGTAGAGGTCAGAATCGATAGTTTTACCCGGCGGCAAAAGCTCATAGTGGACGATTTCTTTCCAATCCCACCAAATACACAGCATCACTTTGTTCCGAGTCAGGCCGGGCTTTGCCACGGTCTGTGGGGCTTGTCCATGCTTCGACCACGATCTTTTTCGGACATTCTTATCGTAAGTGATGCATTTTTCATCACCCGTAATCAACCGTTTAAGAAATGGGTGGGAATTATTACGTTTTAACAAAGAATCGCAAATGGAAACACGTTGCATTAAGTTTCTCTCAGTGAGATCAGTGGTACCCAAATATCAAGTTTTTTCTTGTACCCAGACTTTTATAAATGCCGTAAAACTGTTTTGTGATCAATATCCAGTTCTTCAGCAATATCATAACTACTAATATGACGATCTTGCTCCACTTTTTCAAAAATGGCACTGATTTTATCCGTGACAGGGCGTCCAGAGCGAGCTTCATCCTTCACATTAAAATTTCCTGACTTAAAACGCTTGAACCACATTTGTGCTACTCGTATTGATACCGCATTAGGTCCGTAAACCGCACAAATTTTATTCGCGGCGTTCGTCGCATTTTTACCTTTTTTGTAATAAAATTTTAAAATGTACCGAATTTCTTCGTCACATACGTTCATGTTGCTTGCTTGAAAAACAATTGAGAAATGGCGGGAACTAGTTTTTTTTTATTTATTTCATCTTTAGAATGTCAACATTTAATAGTATTAAAACCAGCCAGTTACATTCAGTACTGCCAAAGAGGTTTGATTACTAACAATAGATTCAAAATACGAAAATATTTTTGCCCCGACCTATTACATGGAGTAAGTAACAAAAATGGAGTGTTAAAACTAAATACTACCTATAATGACATGAGCATGATTTGGACAAGTATTGACAAATATTTGATGAATGATTCTCGATGTATGCATTTGTTGGTGAAAAGCTTGTTTACGGAAAAGAAATTGTTTGCGTCTGATTTTAGTTTGTATTAGTCGATCTTGTAATTTTGTTTTCTAATTTATGTTATAACTACGTTATTTTGTACTGACCTTTTTTGTTGTCTTTTTGTCTAAGTGTTTGTCAGTGGAAACTTGTAAATGGCCTTGAATTACATTGTTTAAGAACAATGTTTATATTAGCTGTTATTAGTTGTGTTGTTGTTGTTTTGTTTGTATGTTAGTTTTGTTTAAGGATAAAATAAAATAAAGGTTGAAAGCTTCCAAGGCAAGTTTCTGAAAGTGACTACAAAAAGTAACATCACGCCTGTGTGTACCTATAGTACCCCCACATGCTGGCAGTTATGTTTAAGTTCCATATACAACCCAGTCAGTCCAATTATAGACAACGTGCAGTAATTACATAGGTTTATAAAGAAAACTGTAAGGAATTGTGTTAATGTCCTTCGCCATTCTTCCAAAACATCACGTCGATATTATATTTTGAAACACAATGGCATTTTATAGCTAAAGTTTTCTTGTAAGACTACTTATCGCATCATTAGCACTGATGCTTAATATTATAGTTTATTTGTAGGCACGCGGAAGCTGATGACCCTGCAACACCAAGGCGTTTTCCAAAGCGTTAGGCATCGAACTAGAGATTTTTTTAGTAAGTTTGTAAGACGGTCTCTAAATAAAATGTTTCAAATATCAGTCGAGGCCGAATAAACAATCATTCAGCAACCAACCCGAGGTGTTGTTCATGTGTCTCTAACAAATGCTCTACACACACCGATAGCGGCTGCCAAAATGACGTCATGTTCGTGAACGGGCGCCGTCGGATGACACTTGTCATCTCTTAACGACCAGGGCTTATTTTTAATCTTATATTTTGAATGTTGTGTTAATTTCTTCATTTTATTTTTAGATATTGTTCTCACATATAGAAACAACAAGACTAATGTACCTAGGATTTAGTAATATCTAGATTAAAAAGAGTACTCTTGAAGTTACTTGCGCGTTCTACTACATTGAGATCTACGTTTTTAAATGGGCAACTAGCTTCAACTTTCTGACTAACTGACCGACTCTTCAAAAGTGCATGTAGATGGTTTAATTGAAATAAATGAGTTTTAAATCATGAGCCCTCCATTCCTTCTTACTCCGTGTACCATTAGTAATGTAAATAGGACCGGGGTTCCGGGTAGGCCTGATTCGTTCCCCTCTTTACACACTAGGTGTGCTTTATCTAGGCCATTTCTTTTAATTAAACCTATTTGGTGAAGGTTTAGAGGTAAGGCAAAGGTTGCAACGTGTTTGATTTTGTAGGTGTGTAATGTGTGTATTTGTGTCAGTGAGATAGGATTTACAATGTAATCTCTACAGAATTCAAAGGTTTTTTTATTGTGAAATGATCATAAATGTTGATAATAAATGTGACATAATTCACGATATATCCCAGCTGTACTTCCGTTCAAGGCCGCGGTGCTGGATGTAGCTTACACACTCGTGCGCGTTAGATAATTGTGAAAAATAACTTTAATTTCGGAAGTCAGTGTCTTTGGTTCTGTATTTTAGTTTTATGCCACCGACTTCCGAAATTAAAGTTATTTTTCACTTTGTAGTGTTTTTTCGGAAGTCAGTTTGTTTTTTTGTTAAAAATTTTTATTTCTCGCTTTTTAGTGGGTCTGTTTATATTTTGTCTAAGTTACAATAGCCTAATGTCAACTTGCTCATCGCCTTTTACATAATATTGCTTTTCCCGATGCAGGGACCTTTATTGTTGAGGAGTTCTCCTGGAATTTCACCATTCGCATTGTGACGAGCATAAATTGCTTAGCAACCATATTAAAGTAATCGAATCGCAACCCGTCAAATAATTATTATTGAGTAGTTCCAGTGGCCATCTGTGGTCTTTATTATCAGTTCCACTACACCAAATGGTGCTTTCCGAGAGCAAATGCTCAAGTTACTATAAAAAATACCCAAATCGCTATAGGTGTGCCGTGCCTATAATATTTGAAGAGTTCCTTCGATTTCTCTAGGATCTCATCATCAGATCCTGTCCTGACAACAATGGAACCACCTGGCAAGTATACCCTTTCAAACAAAAAAAGAATTTTTCAAATAGGTCTAGCCGTCTTCGAGTAATCGGGGAACATACATAAAAAAATACGACGAACTGAGAACCTCCTCCTTTTTTTGAAGTCGGTTAAAAAGGATTGTAATGACTTTATCAAGTCAGTTAGATGCTTGGTAGATGTTCAGTTGGTTAGTTCTAGTACCGTTGTTATGTGGTAGTGTTTATAAATCATTTTTTGGAAATAGTGCCATAATTATGGCTGCTTTCTGCTCACGGTCCATTTGATATAATACCTTAATTATTGCTTAATATGACTATGATGTTGTGTAAGTCATATTATAGCCAATACTGCTAATGTTTTAGAATGTATAATGGAATATTCCTAGCTATTGTTATTATGTTCCTATTATTCAGAGTTCTCTTGACCCATTGTCCAAGAATAGATAGAATTAATTGTTTTTAAGATAACGATAATTTTTGGCAATGTAAGAATTTTATTGATAGAATACTTTAATACTGTTTCCATTGAGTTTCTTGTCCTTCTTCTCCATGATGACCTAGTTTTACGAACAGACGACTAGTTTTCTGATTAATTACTGACAAGCCTAAATTGAAATAAATGTCTAGGCTTGTCTTTCTGTGCTTTACTTTATAAAATCCTTTCCCTACAAACCGTATTCATACTAACACGCGCACCCAATGTGCTAGATGTAATCGAACGAATGAAATGACCGCACGTTTTTATTTATTTTAGATCAAAATGCCACCAGTTTTATCAAAATGCCACCAGTTTTATCAAAATGCCAAGAAATGAGTTCTGATAATGTCGTCAGGCTCGTCAGCAGTAGCAGAAGAGAAAAAAAATAGGAAGAGCTTTTGGATGAAACAAATTTAATGATCATAAATGTGCTTCAAATGATACATTCCACAGGCACAGTATAATACTGTGCCACAGGCAAGTGAGAAGAATATTTGCGACCACAGTAATTGTTTCTTTTGCGGGTGGATTGAAAAATTCTAAGTTTTTGTATTCGCTAATGTTATTTGCATACCTACAGAGTGAAATGTTATTAACTTATTGCGTAAATGATTTTGTTGTAAAGAAAAACAATAGCTGCATAGTTTGTGTGTCAAAGTTCATGTAAGTAATAAGTACATAAATGTTAAAAATGTTCTCAAGTAAGTGAAATCTTTGTAATTTCTTATTGAGAAATAAATTTCTTTAACCATAAGTGTGATACTTATATTTTTCAATAAATCGTGAAAGTGTTTCACGGTCCATTTTCACGTGCAGCCACCTTCCGACACTCAAATCTGCTGTACAGCTAGTTTATAGCGCGACGCACGATCGCTATGACGCACGTCCGCGTTAATCACTGCCTGTGTGCACGACGTTCAAGTTGGTGGAGGCGCTTGCTTGAAAATTAGTCGTGCAAATCCAGAAAGCAATTAATAATACCTAATTATCAACGTATGTCGAACATATAGTATTTCACTGTCGTTTTTCCAAAATCCAAAGTTATTATCGCGATATTTTTATTGTTTTCGATTGAATCGTCACAAAACAAACACACATTATTTTAAAAAAAAGTGACCTTTCATTAAAGTACTTTGTCGCTCTTTTCAGAGAAAAACTTTCGCAAATTAGGAATTTCTTGGAAAAGTAATTTCTTCATGAAACCTTTAAATTCTAGCAAAATATTTACTTCAAGTTATATATACGATGAAAGGGGTGGAGTACCCTCCGGTATACATCGTTTTTAAATAGCAGTTTTCTTAAACAATTTTCTAGCTTTCTAGCAACTAATCACTATTAGGAAAAATGCTGTAAAAATCTTCTGTAAGATGCATTTTCTCGTAGAAAAATATTTTTCTTAGTCAATGCAAAGGAGAATTATGAACTTATGACCAATTTCACTGACACTAGGTGACATCTAAATGCGTGGGTTATTAAGCAGTTACTTAGCGCGAAAACACTTAATTTTCGCCACATTCACTAGGGGACCAACTCTGAAATCACGAAAAAAAAATCAGCTGTTTAATACAAAAGTTCAATACCTACTTGACCAAAATGTAGTAAACTGCCTATCGATTCTGTAAAACTCACCGTGATAACATAGGTGAAGTGAGCGTGAAGTGAACTATCAATGAAGGCAATCCCTAACATCAGGTGGAATGACTGCTCACTTCACCTTACTTTTCACGGTGAGATTTTTACAGAACAGCCCTGCAGCTGATTTTTTTCGTGATTTCAGAGTTGGTCCCATAGTGAAAGTTGTTTAGTTTGATGGTCTTTTTTTTTTTGTGGATGGGAAATCATCCAATGACCCCTCCCGCTCTGGGTGGAGCAGAAGGGAGTGTCAGACTCTTACTGACTAAAACCCACCCGTGTTCTTTCCTTAGCCCTTTGTGTTCCGGGGTAGCGGTAACCCTTTCGGACAATCCCGCTGCCCCGGCAGGCTTCGGCCCTTTCGGGCCCCTTCCTTTATGCTGACATCTCTAGTTTGATGGTCTAAAGCACTGCTTAAAGTTTGTCGGGTTAATTTTTTAACACTTTGTATTTTTATTACAGGTGCAATTAATTATGGTTAGGAATTAGAATATTAGGTAGCGACCAGCCCGAACTAGGTTTATGAACGTAAACGAAGCAAAAGCAGTTTGCAAATATTGTAGCAGATAGCGCGTTCTGTAGTTTCTGCTTACCCACTCATGAGAAGAAGGCGTGAGTTTATGTGTGTGTGTATGAGGGTGTGTCTGTGTCATCTGTGTGTTTACCCAGGTACTTACCCATCTTTTAAATATTTTATCGAGTAAGTAACGAAAGCTTTAGCAATACACAGTGGAGGTCCCATGGTTTATTTAGTACATAAAAATAGCTGAGCAAATATTTACTCGCGCGGTGCCGCGTCGAACTAGAGTGATATCCAATATGAGTCAACTGTACTGTGACGCACACCTTCGTATTAGAAACATTGGGAGATTGCTACCTTGGTCTCTGTACATAACTTTATCTATAAATATACGTGCTTTGACTACTGCTGATCAAGGGGGCCTACCACCACCTCTTATAGGAGTATTATTTTAATCTTACTTCAGTGTGGGAAAGAGATGGAGCTGCAAGTCCTATATTGCTCCATCTCTTTCCCACACTGAAGTAAGATTAAAATAATACTGCTATAAGAGGTGGGCGGCCCGACCTCAGTCTCAATCTGTCAAAAAATACTTCTAATTTCCCTAAATTTTGACAAGTTTTTGACATTTGTTTGTCGCCGAGATGAGACTGCGACTAGATTTTGAACGTTTTAAATTACGAGAATTAGCCTTCTGATCTATTCTGTGAAAATTTCACCGCAAATAGTGAGCTTGATGTGAGCTGTCAATCCCTAACATCAGCGGGGTAATTGCGTACACATTTTTAGTAGGTAGCAATGACTTTCATTTTGTCAGTTCAACAAAATTCCTTGCGTTATTTAAGTACGTTGTTGAGCAGACAAATTTTACGAACATAATTAAGAGCCTACACAACCTCAGCTAAAATTCACTCTTTAACTCGCTCGCACGATACTTCTCGCGGACTGAGTGAGAGCGAGACAGAGTGCGGTGCTAGGCGGCAGGCAACGCCAATAGTTTAGGTATTTGCTTTTTACGGTGAAAATAATGGTAATAAAAATAAAAAAATATATAAGACCTGTTTTATAGTTAGTTCGGTTAGTATACAAAGGTTCATGATCTAGTTTGAAGTATTTTTTGAATACCAGCGGTTTATTGTTCGGTTTGGAGGTAACTTTGGATTTTTTTTCTATCTACAATATTTTATGGAATCGTGTTTTCGTCTAACATAAGACCTCTAATATTAATCCTCAACTTTACCATATATTTATTTCAAAATTAATGCTGCAGTATTTTCGACATAACGGCGGATCATGCTAAGCCATTTGAGGTAGTATAGGCCCTTAAGCAATATCCTTGAAAATGGATTCAGATTTTGATTGAAAGTGACCCCTCTCGCTCCACTCTGAGCGAGAGGGGTCATTTGATAATTGGGAAACCACAAAAAAAAGACCTTACTGGTTAGGTCGGGGTACCGTAACTTAGTAACTGCCACCAACTGCGAGAAAAGGCCGGAAAGTTATAAAGAAGATCAATAATTTTAAAAAAGTCTGCATCATTAGAAGCGCAAAAGTTCTTATCAGTTCAAAAATTTACAAAAGTGTCCATCAAAGAAGGTCAATAAGTTTTGAAATAAAAACCACATTTCTAAAAAATAAACATCCCACTCAATTTTATTATTCGGTAACACCAACAGGATCATTAATAAAGATGCTGACACTATTTCATATAACTCACGGAGTTCGTTACTCCCGGTCAATAAATCACGATAATTTTATTGTTTTGCTCCTTTGATAAGTACATAATTATTATAGCTTCGATGACCCACGGTTACATTGATAGACGTAGTGTCTCTAAGGCTGAGGCTACAGTAGACAGCGATTTGCGATGTGACTGGAAGAGCGAAACGAGAAAAACATGGTATGGCTACATTATAAGCGAAATTCCGGCGTATATTCGCTTCAATTTCGCTGATATGTTATGTAGCCGATGCCGTGATTACAGTAATGTTGTTCCTATCGCTTAAAGAAATCAAAGATCGCTAGTAATATTTGATGTACGGTGTAGCCATATACGTGAGCATTCATTTACTTGTTTTAATCGCTCATGTGTCGCAGGTCGCGTCGCGGCCTAATGTAGCCTCAGCCTAAGTAGTCTGTGGTAGAGTGTGTGAAAAAGATGTCAAAAACAAAAGCGAAACTTTTAAAAACAAAAGGAGATTTTTATTCGATTTTAACTTTTATTTAATCAGGATTTTATTTTAACAGAAAGATAATCAACTTTTACATTATTTAACACAACTAAATATTTACACTAGGTAGTGAATTAAATGACTAACTATACCTACAAATAAATACAAAACTTAATTACTAAAAGCCACCAGGCATTTAAAGGCGTGACAGCTTACATATACTCGTATGTACAGCCGATCGATTCTGTAAAAATCTCACCGTGAAAACTAACGTGAAGTGAGCTGTCGTTCCACCTGATTTTAGAGATTGTCCCTATTGATAGCTCACTTCACGCTCACTTCACCTAAGTTATCACGGTGAGATTTTTACAGAATAGCACTGCTGTGCTGGATTATGTTCACATAGCCGTAACCCGAAGTCACAAATAAACTGGGTACATTGCCCTCCGAATATGTCCCGAAATTCTTCATCATTGCCGGATGTATTAAACATCCTGTATCTTTTCAAGATAACTAAAGCCTCTTCATACAGATTACTGACACGCTTTGACGTCACGTTGACACGTGACTGCTAACGTTTTTACGCACTCGTTTAGTAAATCCTACCTGTGATATCAATAGCATGTGCGTTCATTCAACGTAGGAGAAATGTGCTTATTTATTTATTTATTTATTTAATACTTCAAGCACATACATGTACAGAGGCGGACTTAATGCCATAGGCATTTTCTACCAGTCAACCTTTGGGTGATGCAGAGACAAACAGTAGTAGGTGCAATCATTACAGGAATAAATATTTTAAATATAAAGATACGCAGAACCCTATTTAAACTATAAATATAATATATACCTAATTACATATAAATATAAGCACAAATACATATACATAAATAAATGAATATATTAAAAAGAAATAAGACAAACAATGAGAAAATATTAGCGTTGTGATGATACTGCCAGCTCCTCAGATGATGAGCAGCCAGCGGTTGTGATGATGTGCTTCATGTTTATTAAGATACCAGCAACTGCCCGCGACTTCGTCCGCGTAAAATTTCTTGCTCCCCGACCCACTCCGTCGAATCGCATCGCCTGCCTGCGCTATTACTTTTGTTTCGCGTTCTTTCTTACTTTTTTTTCTTTTTGGTCATCTTATATGAGTCCTTTTTTTTTTTTTTTTTTGTGGATGGGAAATCATCCAATGACCCCTCCCGCTCTGGGTGGAGCAGAAGGGAGTGTCAGACTCTTACTGACTAAAACCCACCCGTGTTCCTTCCTTAGCCCTTTGTGTTCCGGGGTAGCGGTAACCCTTTCGGACAATCCCGCTGCCCCGGCAGGCTTCGGCCCTTTCGGGCCCCTTCCTTATGCTGACATCTCTTTGAGGCGCGCGTGGAACACGTACGCGCCGTCCGGCATGGGCCTGGTCCTGATCGGACGGAGAGTTACCCATTACTCTCCGCCCGCAGGCCCGCGCCTACGGTGGCCGGGAGTCGTCTCGCGGCTCCCGACGCCCGGGGCGTCTCCCGCGGCGGCTGGGACGTGAGGCCCTCTCCCTCAGCCGTCCCGCCACCTCCTTCGCTAGCATGACTGCTTCGCAGAAGGAGGTGACTACCTCCCACTCCCTCCCGCCCCGGACCATGGCTTGAACCAGGGCCGGGCGCGAGAGGTCGCCGCCGCTGCCGATCGCCTCTGCGAGGACACGGCGGTGCCCAATTGGGGCATACCGCCACCGTATGCTCCACCGTGTCCTCCGGGCGACCCTCGCAGTGGTGACACCCGGGCGTATCCTCCCGCCCGATAATGTGCAGGAACCTCCCGAAACACCCGTGTCCGGTGAGGACCTGCGTCAGGCGGTAGGTGAGGGCGCCGTGGCGCCTCTCTAGCCACTCCTCAAAGAGGGGTCTTACCGCCGCTATCGCGGCGTGCCCTATCTTATATGAGTCCTAACGTGATATTAAATAGCTTATAGGCTTCCTAAAGAATTGGACTATCAGATGCAAAAAGAATTTCTCAATCCGACTGGTTCCAAGGATTAGCGATTAGCGTTCAAACAAACAAACTCTTCAGCGTTGTTCTAGTATAGATTTCACGGCTTTACAAGTACAGACGCCAGCACATCAAGCTACTACAATTTTTCAAATTTCTTTAATAGATTTTCAACTTTATCGCTAAAGCATAAGGTTCAAAGTTGTTTGAGAAAATTTTACAGTTTCGGGTAGCTTGAGGTGCTGGCGTCTGTATCTAGGTATGGTCGACTTCGTAATTCCTATATATCAACCTAACGTCGAATGTTACTGCACTTCAAAAACGACTAAGTCATCAAGAGGCAAGTGTCTGTGTGACAGTTATATGTATAGTTTTAACATTGGTGAAGTTTTAATTTAGTGGGAATTATTGTCAAAAGTGATAAAGCAATTACGAGTTCGAATATACTTACAGAATAATTTCACAAGTTATAGGTAGGTATGATATGTCCCATATAAGAGCGGGCAAAATAAAAATGTAGTCTTCAAGGCTTCTCCATAATATTTTGCAAAATGATTAGCTTATAGAGTCGTGGAACCTACCTATAATCTGCAGTCATACTTGCAACCATACGATGAAACAGCCATCATTTTCTGTCAATTAGACTATTAGAAATCATTTCAATAATCTTACAGTAGTCACGAGTTCATTCACAACTCCGCAACGTTAGAAAACAGCGGAACAGCCTCATGAGGAAAACGCAATAACAAACAATATCATTTTCCTTTTCTAGAATTTACATCTTAGTAACATTATGCTTGTCTGTGGACTGACTGAAAAAAACAATGTAACAAATTATTGATTCATGCTTAATTTACGTCAAATGTCTCTTGATGAGGATGTATCCGTGTATTTTGACCCGATAAGTAACATGCAAAAGTATGAGGAAGTCTATTGCAGAACAGTGACTAGTGAAAACTCATTATACCCAATGATTATACCCCTATCTTGTCGTAATAGGTCAGAGGAAAGGAACATAGAATATCATAAATTTCTACTGGGATACCTCGGATATAACTCATTAGAGGTAAGGCGAGCAAAAGACCAGCTCACCATAGCCTGTAAGACGCTACGTGGCACTATTGACGCGCCCGATCTACATATTAAGTTGGCTCTGTTCTTTGTGCCAGACAACTACTGCCGTGGCAGAAAGCACAGGCTGTTTGCTGTGCCTCCATGTCGCACAGTTGCGCGTACTAAGTCCCCAGTACCACGTACTCTGACTGCATTTCATGATCTCTTGGACTCTAATCCGACAAACGATCTGTTTGCGGACGAATGGATGAAGATTTTGTCGGCATATCAGAAGTACTGAGAAGGATGTATGAAAATGTTGTTAACTTTTTACTTTATGATTTTATATTTAATCTTTTATGTGTATATGAAACTGTACCTTTAATTTCTGTAATTGGTATAAACCGTTTTAATTAAAGAAATAAATATTAAACAGGTTTATTATTAGACTCAACTATTTATTTAGGTATATATATACTTTATTGTACACCAGAAAAGAAGTAACAAAAAATACCATTATTAATACAAAACATACAATGGGCGGCCTTATCGCTTTCTGCGATCTCTTCCAGGCAACCTTGGAATGGACAGTGATTGCGTGGATATAAAAATGAGGTTGAGATTGGTGCAAAATAATATACCATAAAATAGATAAATATATATACATATACATGCTGTATAATAGATACATAAACAAATACTTCTAAGTCTTTTACCAAACCAAAGAAATATTTGCATGACTGCCCGGAGGTCAGGACTGACGGCTTAACATGCTTACCAAGGCAGGGAATTTTGAGTGGTCGCCAACCACGGACTGAAGTTCACTTTAAGTGCAATTCCATCTTGCAAACCGTTGGATCCAGGTAGCTTTTATTCAACCATGAGCGTGCGGAATGTGGGACCAAATTCTCAGGTTTTGAAAGCTCTATTCTACTCTTTTTATCTATCTTTCACTCCTTAAAACATATATCAAAGTACCCTTTCAGTCTCAGTTATATCTAAGCCCCATAAAGGTTATATTTAGGACCTAAAATACCTACAGTGATATATTTCGGCAGTAAAAGTTTTTTCCTTTAGATCAGTAAAGTAACTTATTTTTACATACAGTTACAAAAATATGTGAAAATTATTAAATTCCGTCGTAACACCAACTCGGGCACCTTTAAGTTTACCTTATTAAACAAAGTTTGTAATAAAAATAGTTAGCGATTTTATTCTATATTTCTAATCCCGTTTGCTCTATTCATGTGGCTATTTGATAACATAACTAGTTCCTTCTAAGAAGGAACACATAACTACACAATGACATGATTTAGATAAAAAATTCTGGAACGTCAAATCGTTCTTAATTATGTGACCACAACTGTATATGTACTCTTCCCCCTCCTAGTAACTTTGCTTAGGTAGTTTTTGAGTTAGCTTCAATAATGCGTGTTTTTGCCACAGTTTATATTGATGATGATATAATGACTTCCTGTCACTGATATTTACATAGCAAGTAGTGTTACCTACGAATTAGTATGGGGTAGGTATAATAGGTAATAGGGCGGGTGTCCGCAACTCCACGTCAATACGCGTATTTTGCGTACGGTAGTGTGGGGTAATTACAACTTGAAAGACTTATATACTAAAAAAAAAAACAACCGACTTCCAAAAAAAAATACTACAAAGTGAAAAATAACTTTATTTTCGGAATTCGGTGGCAAACAACGAAAATGTGAACCCAACGACACCGACTTCCGAAATTAAAGTTATTTTTCACTGTGAAGATAGTGTTTTTTGGAAGTCAGTTGTTTTTTTTTTTTGGAAAAATGTTTTCATTCAAATTTCTAGTGGTGTAAATCGCGATCTACGATTGGCTTCAAAGGAAAGATCTTTTTATTGAATTTATGAACCCAGTGTTAGAGCCGGAGCCAACAAAATCCCAGCGGCTCTTTCTGATCTCAACAGTAGTAAAACAATACACAGTTCCAGTAACTTTTTTAATGAAAACTCCCTCGTTTAAATGAACGAGTTTGTCGAAACCATAACTTTTAGATTGCACGAACAACTTTGTTTGCGCCACAATGGATCGATTCCATTTCATACAACAGTCCATAGTAAACTCATATGTTATTGTATTGATCTTTTATTGGCGAGAAATAGAACGTGTTTTGTTTTAGATTATTACACAGCTGCGAACCCAAGTGCGATATTATACAACGTGTAACTTTAAATGCGCAAACCTCATACACCCCAATTAAAGCATTGAGTTAAAAGCATAATACAATGACCAAAACTATTTTTATTAACGCTATTATTATTCAGAAAATCGTGTTGATCCTAGCATTACTTTATGCATTCAAAATTGAGTCCTATTGCCTTAAAATAAGACTTAATTTTCTTTGTCTCAATCGGCGGATAATATGGCAAAATACATAATTTTTGAAAAAAAAACTTACATCAAAATTTACTGAAATCGATTCAGTAGTCAATTATGAACAAACTATTATCAGGTTTTGCGCATTTAACGTTACACCTTGTATACAATATGTCGAATCCAGGTTCGGCATCCGTTTAGACTGCAGAAGCCGACCCCAACATAGTTGGGAAAAGGCTAGGCATCTATGATAATGATGTCGAATCCAGGTACATTGGATTGTGATCAGTCGTGGGCGCAGAATTGGGATACGGGTAAACGAGAGAAATAGTAGACTGGAAACTGACCCCAACTTAGTTGAGAAAAAGGCTAGGCAGATGAAGCTTATTTTATACGTGGGTTATCTTGTATTTCACAACACACTACCCACGGCCATAAAGTTTTTCATCTCCAAATATACTAAAAGCTTTTTAATTTTCCTATAAACAAACATGAGACACACGTCATGAATTCTGTATAAAGGTATAATAAACATTGTGAAAAGTTGAGCGCAAAGCGGTGAACCGAGGGAGAATAATATAAAATCAGTCATGCATGAAGAGTATAAAAGATCTTAAAAGTGGTTCAATTGTTGATTTAAAACGTCGATGATAATAAAGCAGTAAAAGGAATGAATAGCAAATGTCAAAAGCTTAATATTTATCATTCCACTGAAATCTTCACGTAGAAGGTACTGAGAGGTTATGAGATAAGATATAAAAATGTAAAAACGTGAAATGATTCCCTATCATCTGCCTAGCCTTTTCCCAACAATATTGGGGTCGGCTTTTAGTCTAACCGGATGCTGCTGAATACCAGTATTTTACACGGAACGACTGCCTATATGACCTCCACAACCCAGTTACTGGGTAATACGATACCCCTTGGTAAGACTGGTTGTCAGAATTTGAGGCTTCTGACGACCCGTAACGACTGTCAAAGATCCACGAATGACAGCCGGGACCAATGGTTTAACGTGCTCGGTACGTAAAGATGGTCCGCCATCCACAGAACAACCGCGGCAAGCGTAGCTTAACCGGGACGATACTATGCGGCTGTTATTATTTAGCAACGGGCCCCTCGTGAAACGATTTCCTAAATAAATATTATTTAACTAGGAGCGACCCGCGGTTTCACCCGCATAAGTGTCGATCCCGTGGGAATATCGGGATAAAAAGTATCCTATGTGTTATTCTGATGTATAAGCTATATTACTGTAAAGTTTCATCTAAATCCGTTCAGTAGTTTTTGCGTGAAAGAGTAACAAACATCCATCCATCCATCCTCACAAACTTTCGCATTTATAATTTATAATAGTAGGAATTAGTAGGAAGTAGGATTCCAAAGAAGTGTTTCATTGAAGACCTATCCCACAGAACCTATAATGCCTAATATGTAGATATGTACCCAATTTTCGATGCGGTAGATAAATTATGTAAGTATTATTATTACTGCTATTGTATAGAATCAAGTTTTTCTAACTGAACAGACAGCTGTGCTGTTGGGGAGTTGTATTGCTGGGGAGTTTGTTGCGCCACTTCTTATCCCCAGCTAAAGCACTAGAAAGTGGTAAAGGGCGGGCGTTTTGGAGGATTGTCTCGTGTAATTTTGACGTTCGAAAGTGCTGATGTTGAAATTATATGTGTTAGAACGATGTAGAAAGACGTGCACGTTAAAAGCGTCCGTAATAGGAATATTAAAAATTATAAACCGTGGCAGCTAAGAAATGAAGACCTGTAGTGCTATTCTGTAAAAATCTCACCGTGAAAACTTAGGTGAAGTGAGCTGTCACTCCACTGATGTTAGGGATTACCCCTATTGATAGCTCACTTCACGCTCACTTCACCTAAGTTATCACGGTGAAATTTTTACAGAATCGACCGGCTGAATATGGCTAGTCCCTTCTGGCCGCACCCTGACAACTTCATGAAGAATACAATGTTAAAGTAGGTAAGTACATAATAACCAGTAAATAAACAAATTATTATATTGTTCTATAAGAAGCGTGCAAGTGGATATTAGAACAACTATGTTTTTCCCACCAAAAACACGCTAGTTTATATATTATGGCAACTTTATTTGTAAAAATAACTTTACAGTTCGAATCTAGTTAATAATAATCTTAATTTCACTGACAGACTACGCACAGACGCTGGATCTAGAAGCATGAAATTTTGCTTAAGAGTTAACGTGAATCCTTCCTTATAATACTGACGTCAGCGCCGGCGTCGCTGAAAACTAGCGCTGGGAGCTCTGTCTTGCATAGGGTCACAGCACTCGCAGCATAATGCTGAGCGATAACCGTTTTGCGTGGATGTGACGCTGTTTCCCCAAACCTTTTTTTTTGTGTTTATGTTCTTTTTTTGCGTCATGTTTACCGCAAATAAACGTATTTTCTTTCTTTCTTTCTGTATTTGGACAGCCATTACTTATTGTATGACATATCACTGCTTTCTCTTTCTTAGGAAACCAAAGCTTAAAGGAATGATTTTTGAAAGATCATCTCCTAAAGGGGTTAAATACTCAGAAAATGATGTGAGGTAATGTGTTTACGGAAGTTAGTCATTTGTGCCGATAGAAAATTCCATCGAGTACACGGCTTGTCACGAAATAAAAAACTGGTCAAGTGCGAGACGGACTCGCGCACCGAGGGTTCCGTACAAATTTGTAGGTATGTAACTACGAATTTATGGTTTTCGGATTTTTTCCTTTACTTGTGCTACATGACATTACTTCTTTCCAAATTTTATGAGTCTAGGTCAACGAAGTACCCTATAGGTTTTGATTCCCTTGCGAATGTCAAAATATGCGGCATAAACGGAACATAAACGCCCGTATCTTTTGACTGACTTAAGAGTTTGATTTTTTCACTGCACTGCACAGCATTGTGCTGAGTGGAAAAATTCTTGTCACAGTCATGACGTGCAGCCGTCGACTATTTCAGCTTTGTGCTCGTGATTATAGTTTTTTGTTTTTATTTTTTCTTATTATTAGAATTAATTATCTTTTTGTATGCACGTATTTATGTGACAAATAAACCTATTTTTCTTTCTTTCTTTCATTCTTTCTTTCACAGCTTCAAGGGATTGCAGCCTTGAGTATTTGATATTAATTTCAACTTGATAACTCTACGCGTTCTTGACAAAAAGGGCCTTGTCAGACAGACAGACGGATATGGAAGTGATCTTAATTGGGTTCCGTTTTTCCTTTTGAGGTACGGAACCCGAAAAACAATAGCCCATCAAATTCAAATTAAGCTAAAAACAAAACACGATCGGAATATCACTAGCACCACCCTACATTGAACGCAAAAAGTATTAAAAAGTAAAGTAAAAGTATTAAAGCCACGAGGGTGTGGAAGTATTAAAAAGTAAAAAAAAGTAAAGTAAGTAAAAGTATAAGCGTAAGCCACGAGGGTTTGGTTCTATCAATCATCATATTCATAATTTACACATCGTTGCTTCGGAGGCGATCTGCAAGTAGCACTCCAATAGAAAAACTATATGTAAATCAACCACGCCTTGACATCCGATGCTTTCAAAAAGCAATTTAATTTGAATGTAAAAGTGTCCAGTCAACGGTTTTTTTGTTCGCCCCTTTTTATTGGCCAGACGGGACGGGTGTTGATGTAAAAAGTCTAGAAATTCGCGAAAAATATTGGTTTCAAGCAAGTCTTTAGGAGACGAAATGTGGAAAGTTTAGCGAAGTTTTCAAACAATAAAATGTTTTGTGCTTTTATTGGTTCTAAAGTTGTGAAATGACCTTAAATCGTAAATCGTTCGTAAATGTATGATTATTGAGGTTATTTCAAGTTGGAATTTGTCTGTGAAGCGAAAAACAATGTTTCCAAATAAATAGAGACTTCTAAGTGCACTGCGCTTGGCAAAATCGATGTTAAGCTAATTATAATTTTTGTTTAATGCAACGATGCTAAATGATCACAGCTGCGTAGGTCGATCGAAGGTTAAGCAACGCTTGACGCGGTCAGATCGTGGATGGGTGACCATCCATATAAGACGCCTCCCTGCCTCGGAAAGCACGTTAAGCCGTTGGTCCCGTATCCCGGCTGTCATCGTAGATTTTTAACAGTAGTTACGGGTAGTCTTAAACCGAAAAGTCTGACAACCAGTCTTACCAAGGGTATCATGTTACCCAGTAACTGGGTTGTGGAGGTCAGATAGGTAGTCGCTCAATGTAAAATACTGCTATCCAGCTGCATCATCACTGGAAGCCGACCCCAACATAACTGTGAAAATGCTGGGAGATTGTTTAATACAACGATGATACTAAACAATCCAGAATAAAACCCAGCCTAAACCAATATCTGAAAACAAATAGCTAAGCGTATTTACTAACCGTTTCATATGCGGACTCAACTAATAAAAATGCCAAGACGGAAATACGTCCATGAAGAACACCATAACACGCTTTAAGTACCAACTATTATGCTCCCGGAAATCTATTGCGAATGACCACAACGAGCCAGGCTAACTGACGCGGCCATTTTTAATCTGATAAAGAGGAACCACTTACTAATATTACTTTGACGACATAAACTTTCTATAATCATCATAGTTATGAAACTACAAGTATTCTGCAAGTACCTATGATGCTTGGAAGAAAGTAGTCTATAGATACAAATACATAAAAATAAAAACAAAACGGAAGTTTTTGTTTGTAATGTCAAAATAAGAGCTTTTTATTACTAATGCATATATATGAAAGTTTATACGGCATTTATAACAAAAACATTATTTTTTTGGTCTGTCTGTTTGTTCCGTCTAATCTCCAAAACGACTGGATCGATTTTGAAGGGACTTTCACTGGCAGATAGCTGATATTATAATATAATATCAGCTATCTGCCAGTGAAAGTAATTTTTTTTTCTAAAATAAAATAAGTTACTCCATATTATGGAGTAACTTATTTTATTTTAGAAAAAAAAATTAGAGTTTCGCGCAAAAAAATTAAAACCCATGAAGTCGCCAAATTTAAATGTCGCAGCATCATGCTGAGATAGGAAACCTTTTGGCCTCGTATAGGACTTTCTGTTTCATTTTTCTTTTTAACCGACTTCAAAAAGGAGGAGGTTATCAATTCGACTTTGTTTTTTTTTTTTTTTTGTATGTTTGTTACGCGATATCGCCGGCAATTGTGGATCGATTTCAAATTCGTAATGGATAGGGTATGCCTTAGGGGTAGGGATGTAAAGCAGTAAAATTACCACGGTAAAATACGGCAAAAAACGTTTTTTACCGTAAATTTCGGTAATTTACGGTAATTTACGGTAAAAAACGTAAAAGTCGTAGTTTTACGTTCTACAAACATAAATACGGTAATGAATGAGTATGTTTGTATGTATCTTACTCTTTCACTATGTATATGAATATGAATTATACCACGTCATCGATTTAATAATATATGTATGTAAATTACGGTAAAAAACGGTAAAAAACGTAAAAATCGTAGTTTTACGTTCTACAAACATAAATACGGTTTGAATGAGTTTGTATGTATCTTACTTTTTAACTATGTATATGAATATGAATTATACCACGTCATCGATTTAATAATATTATGTATGTTATGTGCAAAGGCCAGTAAAAATTAAAATGTTAGTTTTTGGAAAATTACTTGTATTATTAAACAAACTACAGTTCTCAGAATCAACAATTCAAATAATAACATGAAACAAATGCAATACAAAAAAAAAAACAGAAAAATAAAATAAATCTATAATCTATCGCATTTTGCCGTACAACTTCACGGAGCGCACTTGTCAGCAATGTCGCATTTTGATTTTGTAACCCCACGCGCGCGTGATATAAAATAAATTAAAATTTAGAATGTTATGCCACCGGTAAATTTACCGTAATTTATATAAATTACGGTAAAATTACCGTTTACCAGCGTTTTCGGTAAAATTACGTAATTTTGCAACCGTACTCAGGAGTGGTCTCATATAAATATCATTAATTTTACTTGGGTAGTTTTTGAGTTAGCTTCAATAATACGTATTGTTGCCACTTAATTTATATTGATGATGTTATATAATGACTTCCTGTTACTGATATTTACATAGCAAGTAGTGTTATACGAATTAAAATAACTTTATTTTCGGAAGTCTGTGGCAAACAATGAAAATGCGAACCCAACGATACCTACTTCCGAAATTAAAGTTATTTTTCACTTTGTAGTGTCTTTTTTGGAAGTCGGTTGTTATTTTTTGTAAAAATTGATTGTTAGGTACTTTTTTAAAATATAATTTGATATCTTCCTGTACGAGTCTTAATAAATAGTTTTTCTTTTTTCTTTAAATCCAATTTGTTTTCCGACACGCGAATGAACTCGCGGGCACAGCTAGTCACACTAATATTATAAAGGCGAAAGGTTTTGAGTGTGTGTTTGTGTATGTTATCTCTTCTTTACGCTCAAACGGCTGAACCAATTTTGATAAAACTTTATATGGAGCTAGCCGACACCCTGGATTAACATATAGGCTACTTTTTATGCCTATATTCCCACGGGATCGAAACTTATGCGGGTAGGAAACCGCGGGGCGCTGCTAGTTTGAAATATAATCAACAGGTTTGGCATACTTTTTGGAAAAAACTATATACTTCCTATACCCAAAAGCCTGATTACCAGTCGTGATCTCTAAATCGGCCCTCAAACCCTAGTTAAGCTGTTGTGATTGGCTGACCGAAATTACAGACAATGAAATCCAACCAATCCCATTCCAATCCGTTTTGACAATAGATTCCGGGGAACCGGGAAAAGTCTGATAGGCCCCCTTTATTCAGGAGTAGCTACTGCCCGCGATTTCGTTTGCATGAAATTTTTGTTTTAACATAAAGCATAAGATACACAGCACGATCACAAAAAAATATTTCTACTAACGAGAAGCTGCAGCATTTGTACCACAGACTACTTAGAGATACTAATTTGTACTGTAAATGTTAATGACAAACAAAGAAAAACAACACAAAATTGACAACATTTTGTAATATAAAATGTAGTCAATTTTGTGTTATATTATATATTATTATTATTTATAAAATATACACATACAGTGAACGAGGCTTTTCACTACGCTGTATGTGTATATTTTATGTCTTTTTTTTATTTGTAATGTGCGTTTTATTTGTTTAGATTATACAATTTTTCTTTCTTTTCTTTCATGTAGCTTCAGTACCTATGTAGCCTCTCGTTAGTGAAAGAATTTTCGTGAGATTACCCCCTTCATACAAACTCACGAATTTTACCTCTTTATAATATTAAGTAACTACTGCCCGGGACTTCGTCCGCGTAAAATTTCTTGTTCCCCCGACCCATCCCGTTCGTCGTTTCGTTTTCGGTTAGCATTCTTTCTTACTTTTTTCTTTTTGCTTGACTTCTAAGAATCCCTAGCGTGATATTAAACTGCCTATAGGCTTTTTCAAGGATTGGGCTATCAAATGCAAAAATAATTTTATAGAAAATTTTTCAAATTGGACTGGTGATTCCAAAACTACATCAAAGCCATGGCAATTTAAATATTTGAAGTTCTACAGACGCCAGCACACTAAGCTACCCGAAACTGTAAATTTTTCCGAATCAACCTTGAACCTTATGCTTTAGCGATAAAGTTGAAAATGTATTAAATTTTGACAGTTTATGGTAGCTTGATGTGCTGGCGTCTGTACCTCAATGTTTATAAGCAGCTGTAAACACTCTCCTTTTCACTGAACAGAAATGCGATCTGCTAGAGAGCAACAAAGTAAGGCTAAGCGCGCACTACGATACGATTTTATTTTATCGCATGTTCATGCGAAATGAAATCGCAAACGCTAATTCTTTAAGCGATTATTTACCGCAGTGCGCGAACTCCAGTATATTGGTATCGTTCACAGATTGGCGATTATTTTCCGCAACGATTATATTTCGTGGTACGTGTTTAGCCTAAGCTAGAGATGCTTCATCTTATATCATAACATGATTCTTACTTCATCAGAATTTTATCAACAAAACCCAGTATTTTAATCCCAAATACATGTTTTTTACGACAAATAAATTATTTCAAAATCCTTTCACGTGCCAGAAACCTATATCAGTTTAAACTTACTACTTATCGAGAAGCTATCCATTGGCAAAGCTGTCTGATTGCCTTTTCCAGTTCACCTTGGAGTATAGAAATACGAGGATTCATTACAACCTATATTAAGTTTCCGATATATTGCCCACAATATGCTAGATAACAATGAGGAAACGGTACAGGAATGAGCGGGCGAGGGATAAAGGAGAACCGAACAATGCAATAAGTAGCGAATGGAATCCGACCTTTTTCCTGATTGTTCGTTACTTTTTTTAACCGAATTCAAAAAGGAAGAGGACATTAATTTGGATGTTTTTTTTTTTTTTTTTAATGTATGTTCGGGCATAATCCCGTCTTAAGTCATCCATATTATATGGACGTATTTGCAAAATTCTTTTTTTAATAAATAAGGTATGCCTCAGGGGCCATATACATTTTATTAACTTTGCTTGGGTAGTTTTTGAATTAGCTTCAATAATACGAGTTTTTTCCACTTAGTTTAAATATAGTGCATGCTAAATGTTGCATAGTCTAATGGAAATGTTATGGTTATTTTCAATGTTAAAACTTATGCATGTTTATTTTGACAGTAAACCCTACAAAACCTAAAAATTATTTTGGTTTGTAAATCCATAGATTAAAAAAAAACAATTTCCGGAAGGAAACGGTTACGGATTAACAAGAATTTTTGCGAGAGAAACGATGGACTAAAGACTGTATAAAATCGTTTTTGTGCTCAAGCTCCGAGCGTGCCATCCTCCTTCTTTCGCTCTCTAAACTTGGCAAAAAAGAATGTTTTTTTATAAAAAGAAAACTAAGAACATCATAAACAGACCCGTTTTAAGTAGAATATTATTAATCTGCAGACCGTTTGCATGTTATAAAAATGAAAGAACAACTTGGGAATATAATGTAGAATAAAATAATGTAGAAGAGAATTTTATCTCTTTGCGAACTTAAATGAAAGTAATAATTAAGTTTTGAGATACTTAATTAGGTTCAGTCTGTAGAGTCAGATTTTAGCTACAGGCAAATAAAAATGGACGTCGGAAATGAAAAGTGACAATGAAAAATGGAATATGGAATGATGACTCCCTCTTTGATCTAAAAGTCGCAAGCGCAACTGCTGAACATGTGGTCCTGCGGGGTAATTGCATAACACACTATCAGTAGCAATGGGCTTCATTTTCACAGTTCAACAACATTCATTGCGTTATTTCCGTTGTTGAGCAGACACATTTTGCGAACATATGGAGCAATGGATTAGTAATGTCCTTCAAAATGATTCAGATTGAGATCAAGTGTGTTACGCAATTAATTTCCAGGTAAAAGTGTTATTGGGTTCTTCTATTTGGAATTTCTCAGCGGCAACTCGGAGCCTGGAATTACCTATTCTCGGTCGATGGCAATATGCTCGCCCCTATTATATGGGTATTAAACGTACTGGTGAAATGCGGGTTTACTATTATACTCCATAAGTTTAGGTAGTAAAATAAAGGTAAACAAAAAAACCACGAGACGTAGTTAACCGACTGAACGTATTACCAGTCTATTCAGTTGTCATGCTATGTCACAGTTGTACTCTTCAATTTAGCAATGGTATTAGTTAACTAACAGTAGGCCAATTCTCGTAATTTAAAACATTCAAAATCTAGTCGCAATCTCATCTCGGCGACAAGCAAATGTCAAAAACTTGTCAAAATGTAGGGAAATTTGAAGTATTTTTGACAGATTGAGACTGAGATCAGACTGTGATCGTTCTTAAAAATTACGAGAATTACCCCTCAGATCTTACACAGATGTTCTCAACAGGCCCAAACTTCTGGAGGGTGGTGGGCTGGTTGGAATTGGAATGACCACCGACGGCTGCAATGCACGCACAATGGTCCACTTGAAGGACTAAGTGCGGAAACCAAACCCAAAAGAAAGAAAGAAAGAAAGAAAAGAAAGAAAGAAAAAAAAAGTAAACAAAAAACATAGAACATAGTCTACAGCTGTCGATATATCAGGGAAGACTATAGACCAGTTAACTAAAAACGTCTCGTAATTAGCCTCCATTACTACTAACGGAACGTTAACTAATGTTAGTCCATTTTGTTTCATTGTTGCTTTGTAATTACGGTTTACAGCGATTCTTATCGCATATGTAATGGACGTTTGGTGATTGTACTAAACGGGCGGAGTGTATGCTGTTCGTTTTAACTTACTGGGCATTTTAGTTTTCTTTAAACTACTGTCACGAAAAGTTAGTTCTTATAAAGTCTTATCCGTTTACTGGAACAGGGATTGGACGAAACAAAAGGCTAATTCTCGTAATTTTTAGGTATTTTTGACAGATTGAGACTGAGATCAGGACTGTGAACGTTCTTAAAATTACGAGAATCTGAAGGCAGATCTGGGGTATTTCATGACGTTTGCTCATGAGTTTTTTTTTACACACATATCATCCAGCCTATGATCCCCGAATGGTTAGGTACGACCATTGCGTTGTTTAAGTTCTTGCAAAACTTTTTTACAAAAATAAAATAACCGACTTCCAAAAGAGACACTAAAAAACATTTTTACAAAAAAAAAAAAAACAACCGACTGCCAAAAAAGACACTACAAAGTGAAAAGTCGGTGTCGTTGGGTTCGCATTTCCGTTGTTTGCCACCAACTTCCGAAATTAAAGTTATTTTTCATTTTGTAGTGTCTTTTTTGTAAGTCGGTTGTTTTTTTTTTTTGTAAAAAGTTTTTATGTTTGAAGTTGTAGCGTAAACTGAATAAAATAAATAAATAGAACTTTATTGTGTATTTTTCCATAAACTGATATTTGTTTACATTTTCGGCAAATAAATCGCGAATGCAGATTAATTACATAACATAACCGACTTAAATCCTAACTTACTATTATAACTAATAATAGAAATGCGAAAGTAACTATGTCTGTCTGTTACCTTTTCACCATTGAACCGATCGTTATGAAATTTGGCAGATAGGTAGACTGAAATCTGGAGAAGGATAACAGTTACTTTTTAACCTAGATATTCATATAAGTCTCCCACGTCGGGGACAGGGCGATGTGCCTCAAGTAGAGTTGGGCAGGTCATATAGTTAGACTAGGAGATGGCCGATGGATTAAGCCTAAGACTGAATGGTGGCCAAGGTTAGGCCAAAGATCCAGGGTCATCCAAAAGCGTGTTAGATTGCGCGAGAAACCCCTGGATGAGGAACGCATGAAACCAGGAAGGATGGCAGAAATAGAAGAGGCTCATATCTAGCAGTGAGTGATTCCGGACTGAAATGATGATGATGATCATATTCATATAAAAAATACAAGCAGACGAAATCGCGTGTGGATGCGCAAGTGGATGTAAATCTACCTAAAAATAGAATTAAAATGGATAAACCCGAGGGTACAGCTAGTCCTACATGAACTGTCCACCCACGAACACTTTCGGTTGTTTCACAAACGGGCAGCGCACCGTGAACCCACGTCCGCTGCTCACACACAGCATATATTAGGTAATGGCGTCTAGTTTATATGCTAATTGTGAGTCGGCGATGTGTTTACAGTGTAGGTAGTACGTCACTTTGTAACAAGTCGTATACAATGCTGGGTATACGTGTACGGTTTGCCGAAAAGTTAGATAAATTTGTAATTAAAAAACGATTGAGCAAGAAAAATGGTGTCTCTTCAAAACGCAAAGGCCAAACCGTTTGCGTTTACTCTTCCAAGAAGGCAAAAAAATTACTTCCAGTAAATTAGGCTCTCGTAGTTTTATATTTTTTTTATAAGAGGAATATGTAGAAAAAAAAACTCAAGTAATAAGAAGTAAACGCCTGTAAAAATTTTAAGTTTGTGAAGATCTGGGGCAATGGGGATAGAAGTTATATCTCATCACCTGAGAGCCTGAAACCAACTGGTGACTGAAAGACGCTGGTGAAGTCTACATTCAGGGAAACCGCCGGACCTAGATAAGTAAATTTTATTAACAAAATAAATAAAGTACTCCAGACCGAATTTCGGCCATGGCGACCAATCTCAGCGGAGATCAGCCTTTCGGCGCGGGAGATATTACAGTGCACAAGTGTATGCGCAGGCATAGGTGCACCCTCTCTTCCCTCACTCTCATAGTCCGATGGAATGGCAATGCGACATAACTGGAGAGAGATCAGTCGTAAGACCAACGGACCCAACGTGGTTTCCGAGGCACAGGGGTATCACACCGCCAACTTCTAAACTCCGGGCTGTTACTAAGAAATTCTCAATGGAAAAACGCGATAACATTTTTGGTCGACCCAGCAATCGATTCCAGGACCTCATGCTCAGCAGTCGCGCTTGCGACTACGAAACCAATGGGGCAGTCATTTACAAAAAAGTTGCTTATCAAATCGTGAATAATTTACACAACGTTCATAACACGAATGTTAATTGCTAAAGCGATTCATTACAAGAAGTTACTTCATTCATAAAAGTCAGGCCTCAATCAAACTGAGTGTTAACTCAATTCACGCCAGTTTGCGTGTGATGTCATCAATTGAAGGTTGGTAATTTTTATATGCCCAAATGCTCTTGGCTCTTGGGTCATCGCCTACAATACTGTTGTTTACCAATTCTAAAAATAGAACATTTGCTGAATTAATTTAGTCTAAAGTCACTTGATACAATGGCATTTATTTATTTAAGTTTACAAAGAAGATAATATTTATATATAAGTTTAAAATAATAAAATTTACATGTATATAAAAGAAAACTAGGGTAAAGAATCATAGAACTATCAATAAATCTATACTAATATTATAAAGAGGAAAGGTTTGAATGTATGTTTGTAACGAATTGGCTCAAAAAGTACTGGACCGATTTTTAAAATTCTTCCACCATTTGAATGCTACATTATCACTGATTAATATAGGCTTTTTAATTGCAAGAAAAATTAAAATGTTTAAAAAATAAATGTCCCCCGTGCGAAGCCGGGACAGGCCGCTAGTTCTAAATATGTCCAAAGTTAAATCGTTAGATTCGCCCTACCGCGTCAAAGGACTGTTTTGACACCTCTGACACACAATGACGCTGGACTTGACATAATTGTCATGGAAACGATATTTAATCATGCGTGAGCTGACTCTTTTCATAATGGACACTTTTTTACGGTGACGGCAAAATTTTACGGTTTAAATCTTTGGTTTAGTCCCCAAACCGAGACTTTCCTGTTTTCATGATGCTCAAGATATTTACAAAAATTGCGTGGCTTTGTTTATAATTAGGATTCCTACAGCCCACCTGCGCGTTTCATTTCTTTAATGTTGGCTTCTTTATTTATATAAGTACTGGCATGCAAAATTCATCAACTCCGTACTAGTTTTGTATAAATTGGGAAATGTGTTACTTAACACAGTGAGCCCTGGCGCCCGTATCACAAGTTTAATCTAAGCTTGGGTGCCAATGGAGTAATCTGTGATTTATGCAATTTATGCAAAAGAACATTGACATAAAATTAACTTATTGCCATAGATAAATTATAAAGTTATTATTAGTATTATTTTATTCACGGCCAAAGAGGACAGGGAGATGGTAGAAAACTATAGTAAGAAATTGTTTTCGCTTGCCGCTATCGGTTTGTGGATGGGTGACCATCCATTAGATATCAAGACCCCTTTGTGCCTCGGAAAACATGATAAGCCGTTGATCCCAAATCTCATTCGTAGATCATTGACTGTCGTTACGGGTAATCAGAAAAGTCTGACCAAGGGGTATCGTGTTACCCAATATCTGTGTTATGGAGGTCAGATAGGCAGTCGCTCCCTATAAAATACTGGTTAGACTGGAAGCCAACCCCTACACAGTTGGGAAAATGGTAAGCAGATGATGATGATGATTTTTTTACAAACAATGACAGAAAATAATTTCTTAAAAGATCTTATTCCTTATCTAATTAATAATTAAGTAATTTCAAACAATAGCTAATAACCTGACTTCAGCAAACGCATAAGACTAAAATTATATAATATTACCGTGCTAAAATGTCTTCCAACAAAAAATCGATAGAACTTAGCATCAATGTAGATGTTGACGTCACTACATTAATAAATTATCCGATTCCCTGTAGAATGCACCCCGAGTAATTAAAGACAAAATGGCTACCTTAATAGCTGTCCACAACAGCAGGCCACCACCAAATTATCTAGATCTCTTTCCCATTAGAAATCTGCACAAAGAGGGGTCAACGTTGGCTGGTTATTTACGGTCGCGTATCACCGGTATAATAAGGACTTATGTTTATTTGCTACAGTGTCAGTGACAGGAGTCAAGAGTAGCTGGTAGTTGGATCTTATTTAACATTTTAACCGCCCGGCTTCATAACAGTTGTCGTGCCCCCAGCGCCCGGCACAGTGTTTCGATTTTTTTTTTCGAATAAGCTGATAGAGTACAGCGTGATTAATAAAAAAAAAAACAGTAAACAAGCTGTAGTTCTTAAATATACGAGTCGAGGCGAAATGGACACGAAAATATTTGTCGCATTAATCCGAAGTAAGCGTTTAAAGGGTTAAAAGTATCAATGCAGTCGTCGCTCTTAATCAGAGCTATAATGGGGGTTCTAGATAATATTGTTCATTTAGTTTAAGGTGAATGGGAAGTGGTAGACCGCGAAATTCAAATTTTCTTACGTTTTTTTGCAACTTGCAGGTCAGTGTCAGGTTGTACAGGTACGTATTTACAGAATTATAATCATAAGAAACATTCATACATCTTTAAAAGTGAGATTTGTACCATGAACACTTTTCCCTAAGAGATTTCTTCTTGTGGTACAAATCTAACTTAGGAAGATGTACTAATGATTCTAATGACTATAATTCTGTGAATAAGTACCTGTTATAGTCGCGAATCATATTTTGATCAAGATACAACCTGACACTGACCTGCTAATTGCAAAAAACGTAAGAAAATTTGAATTTCGCGGTAATCACTGCGCAATCACCTTAACAAAGCGAGGAAGATGCTATTGCGAAAGCCTGCAAAACTAAATGCGTGGACATTTTGCTGTACTTCCATTAGTAAGGGGGAAAAACAAAAATATTTTTTTATTACAGGTGCAAGTAGAGTGTTAAATAGCGACCCGCCCGAACTAGGTTTATTCAAACCTGTGTTTTCAGGTCATCACCATTACATGCTGCTTGAACATAACGGACGAAATGTGGGTTTACTAGTAAGTACACCTCTGTCTAACCCTTAGGGAAATCAAGGCGTGATTATATTTTATGTTAATATATACCATGACACGAATAAAACATACAACATCACCAAAAGCTATTGTGTAAAAAGGTACCTATTGTGCTCTAGCCGTAAGTTTGTGAATTCCCTCCGCGAGAAAAGTTTTTAATTTTCCGGGAAGTCTCCTTCGTCCATTTCTTTCTTATAAATTAAACTAGAGCAAAACATGGCGATCGATTGAACGATTCAGGGCGAATTTTACCAACTGAACTGAACGCGATCAGCACATCTATCTGATCATCACTGCGTTCCAGAGCAGTCAGTGTCAGCATTCAATCAATCAAATAATTTATTTGCAACGAAAATACATGTGGACTAGATAGGAGTGAGCCATATACCTACAGACGCCAGCACATCAAGCTACCCGAAACTGGCCCCGATTCTGTTATTCACAAGCTAAACTAAATTTAAGTTTAGTGCATCTTTTTCTTTCTATTTCATTAAAAAAAAGGACAGAAGATAAATATTAGTTTAGTCCTGTCAAATTAGTCAGCGCCTGACGTAAATTGACGTATTTTTAGTAGCCAATTTTTTAATCACGTCTAATCTTGTCTATGGATTATCTAATTTGACAGGACTAAACTAATATTTATCTTTTGTCCTTTTCATAATGAAATAGAATGAAAAAGATGCACTGAGCTTAAATTTTGTTTAGTTTGTGAACAACAGAATCGGGGCCACTGTAAAATTTTCCCAATGAACCTTGAACCTAATGCTTTAGCGATAAGGTTGAAAATCTGTTAAAGGAATTTGACAGATTGTAGTAGCTTGATGTGCTGGCGTCTGTACATTCTACCTGGAAATAGACACGCAGGTTTTTTTTAAAACATTTTTTTTTAATATTTACACTAACAGCTCTTGAACTCAGTTTAGATGTGCTGATCACGTTCAGTTTCATTGGTGATATTGGCCCTCAGGGATGAAAGTTGGAACTAACAAGATGCAAACTTTGTCTTTTTTATCTACCTATCTATTACTTATACTTACTTACTTACTAATAATAAAGCTGAAGAGTTTGTTTGTTTGAACGCGCTGATCTCCGAAACTGGCCCCGATTCTGTTGTTCACGAACTAAATTAAATTTAAGTTCAGTGCATCTTTTTCTTTCTATTTCATTGCGAAAAGGACAGAAGATAAATATTAGTTTAGTCCTGTCAAATTAGATAATCTATAGACAAGTTTAGACGTGATTAAAAAATTGGCTACTAAAAATACGCTGACTAATTTTACAGGACTAAACTAATATTATTTTATCTTCTGTCCTTTTCATAATGAAATAGAAATAAAAAGATGCACTGAACTCAAATTTAGTTTAGTTTGTGAACAACAGAATCGGGGCCACTACCAGTCAGATTTGGAAAATCTTTTCGCATTTGATAGCTCAATTCTTGAGGAAAGCTACACACATCAAAAGTGTCTAGGGATCAAGCATTTTTATGCGGATTTCTTGAGATTGAGATGTGGCTTTGTAATAAATTTATGATTTTATAAATTTATATGGATCCTTTTTGGTGCATTTCATAATTTGAATCAGGAACTGTGAATCAAATTCGAGTAAAAGATGAAAATCAGCTGTCAATATTTTCCCTATAAAAACATACAACGCATTGAAGACATTATTAGTGCTACTGTTTCCCTACTACTGATTAAAACCAACGTTATTATGGAGCGGCGACGTCATTTAAGCAGGGAAGAAATGCTCAGAGCCGTGGGAATGATAGAAGCTGGTTCCCGGCAACGTACTGTGGCTTTAGCTGTGAATACAAGTCAGAGTGTTATCAGTCGACTTTGGACACGTTACCGAAGCACTGGTACCGTGGCTGAGCGCCATGGAGGACGGTATCGCTGCACCACACGGAGACAAGACCGATACATTCAAATCTTAACTCGAAGAGCTCCAACAATAACCGCCATGATGTTAGCCGTGAGGCTTCATCACTCTTCAGGGAACTTAATTAGCGACCAAACAGTGAGAAACCGCTTGCATGAAGTGAACCTTCATTCCCGAAGACCGCTACGGGTACCACCTATAGCAATGCACAATCGTAGGATTCGATATCAATGGGCTCTTGAACACAGAAATTGGGCAGAAGAACAATGGCGTTTCGTGTGCTTTTCTGATGAGTCTCGTTTTGGTATGAGACCGGATACAAGACGTATACGACACTGGAGAACCCCTGGACTCCAACAGCGATTAAAATCCTGCCAGGAAGTCCATCCTTATAGTGGTGGAACCATCATGGTATGGGCGGGTATTTGGATCGGCGGAAGAACTGAGTTGATTTGGATCAGAGGCAACGCTCAAATTTATGCTGAGACGATTGTATCAGACGTCATCGTTCCTCTACAAGTGCAAATCGGTCCCTTATTTCAGTTAATGCATGATAATGCACGACCGCACACCGCAAGAGTTGTAAGACAGACTCTCGCCGCAGCTAACATCAATGTCCTGCCCTGGCCTGCTCAGTCGCCAGACTTGAACCCGATTGAGCATGCATGGGATATGCTACAGAGAAGAGCTCTGCCGAATATGGAGGGTATCCAGTCGCAAGAAGACCTTTTTTTGTTGTTGCAACGAACATGGGCGGCCATTCCACAGCGTGATTTGGATGAACTCATTTTGAGTATGCCAAACCGATGTTCTTGTGTTGTTAGTGTTCGCGGTAGAAACACGGATTATTAATTGTTTAAGTTACCCAATAAAATTTTAGAGAAAACTGTTATTTCAGTCTTTTTTTCGAACTTTTGTGTTAGTGGTTCAAATGTCAAAAATCCCTTTATTAGGAAAATGGCAAATTTCTTTATTAATGCAAAGGTGACTTGGTTTATCGTTACTGTGACAAACGAAAACACTTTATTTGATGAATCCTTAGAGAAAATTTTAATTAATATCAATCAGGAGAAAAGTTATTGCAAAAATATATGTTGATCCCTAGACACTTTTGATGTGTGTATTTAACATCACGCTAGGAACCGAGCAAAAAGGAAGAAAGTCACAAAAAACGCTAAGTGAAATCGAAGTAATAGCGCGGGCAGGCGATGCGATGCGATGGGATAGGTTAGAGGACCAAGATATATTTCAGAAAGTCGCGGGCAGAAGCTAGTAATATAGATAAGAATAAAAACTCACAGGCAAGTATACTTTTGAAAATGGGTATCCAGGTTTTTGTTTGAACATCATTGACATTTCTTAAGCAAAAAATTACACGTACAGCACCGTACAAGTGATAGAAGTGAAACTTTATAACAAATATAAAATAGGAGATAGTTTTAGTGTGAGAGACAGAGAGAGAGAGAGTTATATCTTTCTACTCTCTCATATAACCTTAAGCATCATAACGTGACGCGTTCATGAACTTTCACCCTTAAGTCCAATTATCGAATAGGCGCCAAAGAAGTTTCCTATCAAAAATAAAAAATAAATCTAACCTAACAAATAGTCTGAAGTACCCGTCGAGAAGCTATAAATTTTATAAGTAAAAAACTTCTATTAAGTTACGTAGCGAAAATTCAATCAATAACAAATCGACACCTGCAAGGACATGACATCTGACATCGTAACTCATTTTTAGTGGAGAGCGCGTCAAAGATAAAAAAAAATCTCTCAGGTTTCGGTTAAGTCGTAATGCCAACCAACCTTGAAAATTTGAGGCAACGAGGGAATGGCCATACCACGCGCTCTCCTGCAAATTTATTAAAAATGAGTTACGATGTTTTCCCTTGCAGGTGTCGAAATAATCTCAAATTCAATCAACTCAAACAAACACACGTGTAATACGAAACTAACGAGCAATTTTTTCGGTGAGCGACCAGCGGGATAATTGCGTAACACACTGTCAGTAGCAATGGGTTTCATTTTGACAGTTCAACAACATTCATTGCGTTATTTACGTTGTTGAGCGGACAAATTTGTCGAACATATGAAGCAATGGATATAGCAATATCCTTCAAAATGATTCGGATTGAGATCGATAGTTTGTTACGCAATTAGGGTGCAGGTTTCAGTACCACAGGTTAGGACGGGCAGAATAAACATATATCCATCTATATACAGGGTGGGGAAAAAATCGTGGATCAAACGAAACAGGGCGACAGTTGGGGTTATTTGTAGTAAAAAATGTATTTGTGGCAGAACCCTAACTTGATCTCCTTAAAAGTTATAACAATTTAAGTGTTTTCAGTAAGGTTCAAAGTTACAAATAATTTTTCGTGAGACTTAAAAGATATTGAAAAAAGTTCCAATACTGATAAATCATGGTACCCACTGTCATAAAAGCACTTTCATAGTAATGATACTTTTTTTTTAATATTTGTTATTTCTCATTTTTTTTTTTTGTTTCTTTTTATTTTTTTTTTTACTGCTTATAACCCCAACTATCGTTTTGTTTCATTTGATCCACGATTTTTACTCACCCTGTATATAAAATTCGAAGTCCTAACTGAATGATACATCAACGCACAGCCTAAACCGATGGTCCTAGAGACATGAAATTTGGAGGGTGTGTTCTTTGTGAAGTAGGTATAAATTCCTCCCCTAAGAGGGTGAATGGGGGAGGGTGAAATTTCACGCGGACGAAGTCGCGGGCAGAAGCTAGTACATATTATAAATTAAAGACGCTCAGATTTTCTAAGCGATACAATGGATTTTGTTACAGTTTTCTCCAGCATTTAGATATTTTTGTCCTTAAGGTTTAAGTATGTGTGCATTTAATTGTATTAATATTTAACTCAGTTTGTAGTTAGGTAAAGCAAAGAAATCTCGTTGAAACAGTTAATATTTTATTAAGAACTACATAAGATCTCGAAATTAAAGAGCACTCACAATCAACAGAAGAAAGAAAAATTAAATAAAACGAAAGTGCTTTCCGAATTTCAAAAGGTTTTAGCCATTAAGAAGTCGGAACTTATTTACTTGCAATAACACTTAATAACAAACTTCAAACAGCTATCGTTCTTTCTCATCGAGTCGTTCCGTTAAGTTAACTTTATTGTCGAAAGGATCCGAGGGAGAAGTACCACCGTCTATACCATACGTATTTCTGTCAACAATCTTATACTTTGTTGAGTATCTGTATATAATAAACTAGCGGCCCTCCCCGGCTTCGCTCGGGTAGTGGTGTTTAACAAAAATTATAAATTTTAACACACTCTTGGCAGACTTTCCATGCTTAGAACACTCGATCAATTATTCTGCTTTTGACAAACACTCAAAATCAAAAAATAGTTATTGTGACATAACTGTATTAGTTAGACATATTGCGGACTTTTTGTACATATTGATGTCTTTTATAAAACTGTAGTACATCACTTAGCTCTATTATCAATAGTTTCCGCGGCGTACGCGATATAAGATTTTTTTTGGTATTTTTTTCACACCTCGGGTTACATTATTGAAGTTTTCATACGGATCCCTAACTTTTTGAAAATATTCTATCACTTACGTTCATCAGGGATAATGTAGAATTCTAATGGTGAAAGAATTTTTAAAATCGGTCTAGTAGTTTCGCAGCCTATTCAATTCAAACAAACAAATTTTTCCTCTTTAATTTATTAATAGTGTAGATAGTAGTCGTTACGGGTAGTCAGAAGCCCAGATGTCTGGCAATACTGGTATACATATTTATTGAAAAAGTATTTTATATGGAGCGACTGCCTATCTGACCGTCGTAACCCAGTTACTGGGTAACACGATACCCCTTGGTAAGACTGGTTATCAGATTTTTGGGCTTCTGACTATCCGTATGGACTGTCAAAGATCTACAAAAGACAGCCAGGACCAACGGCTTAACATACTTTTTGAGGCACGGAGGCACGGTCTCGGTATATAATGGGGGTGTGAAATGTTTGACATAATAACAAAAGTTCTAATGATCATATCGATGCCTTAGTTCGCAATTGCACTAACTACGAAATTTACATTTTTGAGGAGAGAGCTTTAAAGTTTTTTAAAGTTTAGACGAGAACAGTAGAAAATCCAAGTAAAATACCAAAAAATATGCATCTATTCATAAGACTACTTATTCCTTTTACTCCATCTATCTTGATTGGTTTTACAAAAATAAAGATCATTAGTATAATACCTACCACATTCATGGAACATTAAACGAACTCATTTAATACAACTGTGACCCACGTTTTTGGTAGAAAGAGACGGAATAACGGTATTTCGATGCGCGGAAACGAAAGAGCATGAAATTTTGTGTATTTGGCATTAAAAAAAGTAAAAATTGAAAATTTTGTAGTTAGTGCAATTGTGAACTAAGGCATCGATATGACCTAATTTAACTTTGACCAGTCTTTTTAATTTTTTTATCTGTTATTATGCCATATATTACAGATCCATATAATGGATGGTGACCCAAATCGGCCCCAGTATAGTTGGGAAAAGACTGTGTAGATTGATTGAAGCTGCTGGCTAGTTTCAGTATGTAGTGAATATATGCCGTGAAAAAAACAACAACAACAACCTTCGTCTTCGCTCGTCTTGGCACGAACAATAAGAATAGCATAGCTCATATATACTAGTAATTGTTATCGACTTCCGGTCCTGCATATACCAGCTCGACTTAGTAATTTAAATAATCATTTTAACGTTAATATTTTAGTAGTTAATAGGTAATTAGTATTTAATAGGTAATTGTTATGAAATTGTTTAGTTTTATGTTTGATTTATTCTTGGTGTTTAAAATAATTAGAATTGTTGAATATCCATTATGGCGCCTTCAGGTTGTCAGCTTCCGGCGCGCCAAGTATTCAGTTTAAATTAAGGATTGCTTAGATTTGATTTAGATACTTTATTTCATTTATTTCTTTGTTAACAATTGTTATTTAATTTTCCTCATTATAGTTAGTAATGCAATCAAAATATTAAATTATAGGGAAATCTATAAATACCGATGTGTTAGGCAGTTTGAGTTAGACGTTTTGTAACCGTCACCAAGTGCAAACGCCGTAAGTGGAAACTCTGTCCGATTTAAAAAGGAATAAACGTATAATAGTACAAATACATCGTTTGTTGTGACCATCCTGATTCCTGACTGTGCCCGCCGTTTCACATAATATATAAGGTGTGAGGAACAGGGTGTAAAGTTCACTCATACTCCATAGAAAAGGGAGAATCCTCGGACCAGACGGGTGTTGTGTCTGGTGGGCAACTGCCCAATGATTCATGTCGGGCCGTTGTATATATGCTAGTTGCGCGGTAAACTCTGCTTGTGAGATGCAGGATTTTGTGACGTCAGTATGACGCGTTGTTCGCATGTGGCGTTGTAGATACCGCTACAGTAAAAATATTAGCCCAGAGAGCGCCGAAATACGGTGCCAGGCGCATGCCAAGATGGTGACTATAATGCGTGCAAAAAAAACGAAAAAAAAACCAAACCCATGACCCACAAACGTCTGAAATCTAGTACTACTATCTAAAAGGTATAATTGAATCAATCCCAGAAACCTACACGTTTTTCCACAAAAAAAGGAAATTGCAAAAATTCCCCTTTCATACCGAATTCGGGAGATTAATCCGGTAAATGAATAAAACAGTAAAAGTGCCGTTCCAAGGTCTGAAGTAATTAAAACAAGCGATTCTCATGTAAATGTTGCGAGCCTATAACCTTTCGTTACGACTTTAGCAGAGGGAATGCTCGATTTAACTCGGAACAACTCGGAAAATAGACCGATCACTTGTTTTATGAATGGCTGCACGCAATTTGGGGAGAAAACAAGCAGGCCGTGATTTAGGGTTAAGGGCGGTGAAATATTGGGAGTTTGTATTCCATACGTTTTAATCATTATTTATATCTTCTTTCAGAATTTTTCTTGATGGTCTGAAGAAGACAATAAAGCTACGTGAATAAATCTGGCGATTTGTCACATCTAAGGACTGGACTTCTAAACAGATATGGGGGAAGGTCATTGCCCAGCAGTGGACAATGGACAACATATTATATTTTAACAAGAAAAAATAAAATAACAAAAAATGGACTAGTCAAAAGGATCCGGCTTATTGCCAGTATACAGGGTTATTTGTAAAACACCAGCAACCTCTTAAGAGGTCATTGTACTCATCATTATGAACAACTTCCAAACCTGAAACCGCGAAAAAAAATCAGCTGTTCCCTACATTTATGTTCGTGTAACTCGTCAAAATGTAGGGAACAGCTGATTTTTTTTTTCAGGACATTTAAAAAGAAAACACTTAGAGATCCTAAAGTTAAATTAAATCTACATAATAATCTTATATTATGTATTTAGGCAGAAACTTGCAGATGTCTAACAACATTATACAGAAAAGTCTAACGTATACAACACAACGTTTATAGTTAGAACTAAAATGCTATATATCGTACAAAGTGTTGGAGAGAGAGTCTTTCTGAATTATCAGAAAAAGGGGACAAGTTTAGTAACACACATCAGCTCTCAGAGTTGTGATTTTGTGAACTGCAACACTGATTCAATAAATTTATGGCAAAAAGACACAGGAAAAATCTGTAAAACATATTTTCTTAAGAGTTAACCATGCCTCTTAGTTGTACAACGCATCACAGATCCAAAATCACACTTAGTTTTTTTAAGATTGAACCACAGACTACACTACCTTTTTATTACACATCACAGAGGAAGCAATTGCAGAATTGAAGCATTGATTTCTAAGTAGGTATTAAGTTGCAACAATTGCTGTGGGAAATTGCCAACAGCACTTTAATTAATACGTAATTGACACCCATTTAATCTGTGTAGTAAATTATATAATGAAGTATCGCTGATATAAGATTGCTATGCAATTGAAACTGGTCATTATCTAGTGTGTTACGCATAAAAAACTATCTAATATAGTGCATAAAGTGAGAAACTGTGGCGTTAAGTTGCTTTTTTCTATTGTTGTATCTGGAGAGAAAGATATCATCTGCCACCGATAAAATTCAAATCATCATATGTCTAGCGTTTTCCTATGTTGGAGTCTACTTCCAGTCTATCTGGATACAGCTGAATACCAGTAGTTCAGATATTTCAGAGCAGGTAGGAAGTCGTTCCATATAAAATATTCAGTTGCATCTGGTTTTACCGGACTGAATATTGGTATTGTCAGACTATTCGGCTTCTGACTACCCGTAACGACTACGACGACATTCATTACATACAGAAACTCAACAAAGTAGCTTGTTGACAGAAGACTGGTTGTCAAATTTTCGGGCTACTCGTAACGACAATCAAATATCGACAAATGAGAACAGAGACTAATGGCTTAACGAACAGGGTATAAGATATGAACGAACAGGGTATAAGAATCTGGGTTACTCCTGAGGAATTTCCTATATGAAAATCTATACAACGTGTAACAGAATAAACGCAAGTCCTGAAAGTAGTTTGTTCATAATTGACTACTGAATTGATTTCAATAACTTTTAGAATGGGTATTTTTTCAAAAATTATGTATTTTTCATACTAACCGCCGATTGAACCAAATAAAACTAAACCTTATTTCAAGGCAATAAGACTCAATTTTAATTGCATAAAGTAATGCTAGTGTCAACACGATTTTCTTAATTTTTTTTTGAATAAGTTTTGATCATTGTATTATGCTTTAAACTCAATACTCTAATTGGGGTGTATAAGGTCTTGCGTTAATTATGTTACACCTTGTAGAATCACAACACAATTGCAAGATCTAGTATTATTATTATCTTTACAAATCAAAGCATGACAATGAAGACACAAAAAATATAATCTCAGAAAAACAGTAATTAACTAGTCAACTGATTTGCATTCCAACAAACGTTTTTACATTGTGTTCAACGGGTAGCCGTTAGAGTGTTTACACAATATGCCGCAGATGCAGCGTCGCCGCCACCGCGGTGTCGCTGTATTGGTTGACCTTGGATTTGTATGAACCCTTACACATGGCGCCGTGGCGGCGGGCGGCGAGTTTTGATAGGTCTTATCAAAACTCACGAATGTCTTACGAATTTTCTTCTAAGTAAATCGCTATCGGTGCCGCTTATATTGCAAAAATATGTAACATCCCACTGGATTTCATCCTGTCCATTAGTATTTTGAAAAGGAAAATAATATATCTATAGTGTTTGCAGTAGTGTTATATAGGAATACAAATATTATTAGTTATACAGGGTTATTTGTAAAACACCAGCAACCTCTTAAGAGGTCATTGTACTCATCATTATAAACAACTTTTACTATGGGACCAAACCAGATATCGTGAAAAAAAAATCAGCTGTTCCCTGCATTTTGACGAGTTATGCGAACATAAATGTAGGGAACAGCTGATTTTTTTTCACGATTTCAGGTTTGGTTTGGTGGAAAACGTTGCATAAAAAAAGGTTACAAGTTGGACACCGAGCGACACTACGTAATCATTATCGAGCACAAGACGACGCTGCATGCGCGGGCGGCGACGGAGGCGCCCACGCGCGCACCGAGCGGTGAACATGTTTTTGTACGGACAACTAAGTAACGTAACAAGCTTACCTACCTTTGTGATTTTTCATGATACAGTTTTGAAATTTTATACATACATAGATTCTTTACATATAAAAATACTAGACACGTGTTTCGGGTTTCGCATATACTAAAACTAATGTTGTATTATGTGTGTATGTATGCTTAGGAGGATTTGGCCTCTTATACTTTATAGCATACTTTGTGCCTCACTGCTAGGGAAGGCCCCCGATTTTCCTTCCAAACAACCTAGAGAAGTTTATAAGTTTCTTTGCGATTTCCTTTTCTTACTTAGATCATATTTTTACTGGAAATTACGGTAGGTATGAAAAATACTAGACTTCTACCTGTATTTAATCCAATAATACCCAGCTCTAAGGCAGAAGTATTCTCTTATTGGTTTAATTTAACCGTGTCCAGTCAGACATGACACAGATTCTATTCTCGCCTACACGTGTTTTATCTTATTCCTTTATGTTTTAGCGGATCGAACGATATTGAGTACGAAATAGAGGACATTATTTTATTAGTTTTGAGTAACGTTTGTTGAAGTTTGATTTGTATTTTACCTATTTATAGGCAGGTGAGAACAGTGATGACCCAGTGGTAACATCCGCGATTTACGAGTTCGAGTTCGGCCGTAGGGTCGAACCCAGGCAGGCGCATTACTTTGAGTAAATTATTTCATCATGCTCTCAAAAACGGTGAAGGAAAAGAGGAACGGCATGTCCTAGAAACAAAAATTCGAAGATATGAAAGAAAATACGTTTATTTGCGGTGAACATGACGCAAAAAAGAACATAAACACAAAAAATAAAATAAATAAAAGGTAGGGGGAAACATGCGTCACATACACGCAAAACTGCTATCGCTCAGCATTATGCAAGACAGAGCCCCAGCGCTGGTTTTCAGCGACATGATGTGACATCTACCAACCCGCACTGGGCCCGCGTGGTGGATTACGGCCCACTCCCTCTGATTATGTTGAACATAGGTCTCCCCATATTTTTTTTAATTTTCATCGAGACTGTTCTAAAGTAATGAAGGAGGATTTTTGCAATAAGTTGCGTTGTGTCGCAACCCGCCTCAATCTGTGCTAGCTTTAAAACTGCATCAATAGATTTTTGATACTTCAATTTCTCTTGCATTTTATTCCTTAATATTTAGTTTGTCCCCAGTTATTCTTGTAAATTGTTAATTATAAACGCGAGTTCTCTGGTATCTATTAGGTAGGTACATTTATTTGTTTAGTTACCAAGAACTCGTGATATCGAAGATTAAAAATAAACATTACAATCAACATCGGTTATTTTATCTCGTTTACTTTTTATCACATAATCTTTTAAAGGGAATGTATAGTTAAATTATATAGTTTTACGTTTTCATTATTGTTTGTCAAACAGTTTTTCTTCAACATCCAGTGCGAGTGTGGTGCTCCAGGGAGTCAGTCTACTCTGTGAGTCCGTCAACAAAGATACGGGTCCTTCCGAAAGTAGTCGATCCCTCAAAGTGTGTCAAAGAATCATGGCCACGCTCCTAACATGCTTGGAAAATTTAACAAAACGTCCCTTGATGAAACAAATGTTGTTTCATTTGTCTTTGAAGATGTAACTACGTACGGCCGGTTAAGAAATATGTTTTTGAGGTTAGGTGGTATATCGTAAATCTGTGGCTTTTTAAATTGAGAGCTTTTTCACCTGTTTTTTTTTAACTTATGTTTCAAATTATGTCGATTGCAAGTCAGATAAGTCTGTGCGTGTCCAGTTCGTGTTGTTTCATTCTTAGTTCGGGGCCCAAACTCATTAATATCCGTAAGTGATACCTAGTAGACCTGAACAGACTATATCCCATCTGCTTAAGTGTCTTATATGTCTGTTCACCTGCACCTTTGACGATCGGAATAACGCCTTCGACGCCGTAATAATTGTGGCCGGGCCCAAACAGTATAAGCAACATAGACGTATCGTCAAATCGAAAAGAAGAAAAGTTATTTTAACTTTCACAAAGTATACCATTCCACTCCAATATACAATTAAACTAAAATAAAACCCTTTGCCACCTATTTGGCAATGTAGAAGAGAAAACCAATAAAGAATTATTTTTTTAATTAACTTTTTCCAAAATAACAGTCACAAGTTTTCTCATAAAACTCTGCAAAAGAACAGACTCCCGTCCTGATACAATTTGTAATCGTATCGTATACTGTAGCACTTCTTTCAAACTTGGCGAAGGTTTCATTAATATTAATACCAATCTTGATGGAAATAAATGTCGCATTAGGCTGGTTCTATTTTTAACCGACTGGAAAAAAGGAGGAGGTTATCAATTTTATGTTTGTTACCTCAGAACTCCGTTATTTATAAGCCAATTTGCAAAATTCTTTTTTTTTTTATTTGAAAGGATACACTTTCAAATTGGTCCCTTAGAAATTTAACCAAAATCGGATCAGTAGTTTGGTTTTTAAACCAAAATTACTGGTAAAAATTCAAGTAAACGAAATTGTTTTTGTATGTAGGTATGTTACACGATATCCCCAGCAATTGTAAATCGATTTAAATGTTTTTTTTTTTTTTATGGATAGAGTATGCATCAGTGGTGATCTCTTATAAATTTTATTAACTTTGCTTGGTTAGCTTCAATCCTACCCTTCCTACTAATATTATAAATGCGAAAGTTTGTGAGGATGGATGGATTTTTGTTACTCTTTCACGCAAAAACTACTGAACGGATTTGGATGACGTTTGGCACACATATAGTTTACAACTAGGGTTAACACATATTTTATTGGAAATGGCATCTCGCAGTTCAACCTGTAGGAGGTTGTCGACTGCTTAACCGGGCAGGATTAACACATAGGATACTTTTTATCCCGATATTCCCACGGGATCTAAACTTACGCGGATGAAACCGCGGGGCGCAGCTAGTAATACATATTTTTGCTACTTAGTTTATATTTATGATATTTTAATAACTTCCTGTCACTGAAAATTCATAGCAATTTGTGTTAAATTAATTTGAGTGGGGGTAGATACAACAAAAAGTGAAAAATAAAAAAAAATACAAAAAAAAAACAACCGACTTCCAAAAAAAAACCACTACAAACAGAAAAATAACTTTAATTTCAGCAGTCGGTATCACAAAATGAAAATGCGGAAACAATGACCCTGAATTCCGAAAATAAAGTTATTTTTCACTTTGTAGTGTTTTTTTTTTATGGAAGTCGGTTGTTTTTTTTTTAACCTTAGTTATTTCTTTCTTAATGACATCAAGCATAATAATACATAAATTAGTTATAATAAAACCCAAAGCATTTATTTCAATTAAGCCATTTACAGACGCCGACTCGTTTTCTAATTCGTAAGCTAATTCGATTTCTTTCTGAATAAAAAGATGAAGCTAGCTAGTTGCCCATTCCAAAGCAACAAACCTTTGTACCTATGGAAAAGGACCGGCAAAAAACTCCACGGACACTATTTTAAAATATATTTTTACTAAATATTAGTTAAGTCATCAATGTTGAATTTATAATTTACTAGCCCCCCCCCCCCCCCAAGCTTCGCAAGGGTGCCATTTTTTTATTTCCGCAATTTTCTTTCATACAAACCATTTTTCCTGGCAATAGCGAACACAACAAAAAAAGAATTATCCAATTTGGTGCAGTCATTCGGAAGTTATGCGCGCACAGACATTTCGGCGACTTTGTTTTATACTGTTAGGATTTTATGTGAGAATAATTTAGAAAAACGTGCATGTTCTTTGCTTAGAGAGAAGAAAGAGTTATTATAGTCAGTATTTGATCAAGATCATCATCATAATAATATTATAAATTTTTGTCTCTGCCCTGGTGGTCCAAGGTAACCTAACTAATTTAGAGCCAATACAAGATGGTTATTAATACCATTTGGTAATTTTTTTAGGAGTCAAAATTAATCTTTTCCTAATTATATAAAAAGGACTGGTAAAATGTCTCAGCGTAGTACCTATGTCTATTAAGAGTATCAGTACCGTAATTGCGTAACACATTTTCAATTGCAATCTGAATAATTTTGAAGGATATTGATAAAACATACAGCAGACATACCTTTATTATTGTATATCACGCTTACATATGTTCTATTATACGGTATGGCATAGTTGTTTGGGGAAATTCCTGTGACATCACAAGGGTGTTCATAGCACAAAAAAAATGCATTCGGGCAGTGTACGGCATGGATTGGTCGGAATCATGTAAACCGATCTTTAAATCTAAGAATCTACTAACTGTTCCCTGTATATACATTTATAAAGTAGCTAAATTTGTTAAATACCACAGGCATCTTTTCACCACCAACGACAATACATTTAAACGTAAAATTAACCACTTGCCCTTAAAAATGCCAGTGCCTAAGCTAGAACTGTACAGAAAGAACTGTGCTTATATGGCACCTCTAATGTATAACTCTTTGCCCAAAGGAATAATTGACCTGCCATATAAAAGGTTCTGTTGTGCCTTGCGAAAATGGTTAATCCAGGAAAGTTTCTACACCGTTAAAGATTTTTTTAAATAACAGCGCATGCCGATTTGGTGTCCACTAATATACTGGTTTTTCCTTTTACTTCCTGTGACTTTATCTTTAATAATAATTTTAGTAATTGTAATCACTATATTTCTAATAATAATTTAAATTGTAAAAGAAAACAACATCAGTTTTTTTTAATACAATTATTTATTTAGAAAATTAGACTACTCCTGATGCACATAAGTAGCACTTTGCTTTGCATAATGAACTGTCAAATGTTACCTATTAAAATGCCTCCACTTTAGATGTTTAAAGAGCGTTGTCTATGACCAGACTATGGCCTCATGTTGGAGTGCTCAGTGTCCCTTTAGAGGACATAAAAACGCCACTGATGCAGCGATTAACGTGGTCTCCTACTGGGCCGTAGTACCGACTTCGTCTAGTTCAAGGTTCATTGCGTCATTTACGTTGTTGACCAGACACATTTTCGATCATTTGAAGCAATGGATCAGAAATATCCTTCAAAATGATTCAGATTCTGATTGATAGTGTGTTATGTAATTAGGAAAAACCGTTACTGATTAAAGTACTCAAAGATCATCTGCTTAGCCTTTTTCTCAACTATGTTGGGTTCGGCTTCCAGTCTAACCGGATGCACTTGAATAGCACTATTTTACATGGAGCGACTGCCTATCTGACCTCCACAACCCAGTCACTGAGTAATACGACCCCTTGGTAAGAATGGTTGTCAGACTTTCGGGCTTCTGACGACCCGTAACGACTGTCAAAGAACCACGAACGACAGCCGGGACCGACGGCTTAACGTGCTTTCCGAGGCACGGAGGGCTCTCGGTATGTAAAAATGGTCACCCGTCCACCGAGCAACCTCGGCAAGCGTAGCTTAACCTGGACGATCAACCTGTGCGGCTGTTATTATTTAGCCACGGGCCCCTCAAAGATGACATAGCAATTTACCGTATTTACATGGTATTTACGAACATATAAACACTGCTAGGGAATTTGATGACAATTATTTAAGGAAAATGGATGCTTAGATATGTAATATACGCTATTGACGTATTAGGAGTTCAATATTGTATATTTGCGGACAATACGAATTATCAGTCATAGAGGAAGGAAACGAATGAAAGAATAGACTTACAAAATACTGTATTGGTTATTGGAAAAACATTAACAATCTCTTAACAGGTCATTGTACTTATTCATCATTATGAAAAACTTTTACTACGGGACCAAACCTGAAATCACAAAAAAAAAGCCGTTCCCTACATTTATGTTCGCATAACTCGTCAAAATCTAGGGATCAGCTGATTTTTTTTTCGTGATTTCAGGATTGGTCCCATAGTAAAAGTTGTTCATAATGATGAGTACAATGACCTAAGAGTTTGTTAATCTTTTTCCAATAACCCTGTATACTGTTTGAAAATATTTTCTCAGTACTGCGGATGATGGCGGGACAACATTATAAGTGTATTTGTTCACTGTACCGTACTGCAAGTTTATTCAATAAACTTAGTTCTTTCTTCCATGTCAGCGGGGTTTATACTAAGGCGGATCTGACATCACCATGAGGCACACTACGGTGCGCGGAACACGCGCACCTGCGCATGATTACTACACATACATTTAAAAAAAAACGCGTTTCCGCTCATATTTGGCTCCGATTCCCGCGCCATGTTACGTGACGAGTTGCAGTGTGCCCTAATTAGCTATTTAGTATTTAAGAACAACAAAAATAATTACGAAAATAATTATTTAAGGCTCACAAAAAGCGGTACAATTATTAGTAGTGTCCATTTAATTTGGGGCTCGATTGAATTCATGCCATCATCATCTGCCTAGCCTTTTATACCAAATATTTTGGGGTCGGCTTCTATCTTAGGAGTGACTGCCTATCTGACCTCCACAACCCTGTTACTGGGTAACACTATATACTTACCCCTTGGTAAGACTTGTTGTCAGACTTTCTGGCTTCTGACGACCCGGGCGTAACGACTATCAAAGATCCACGAATGACAGCCTGGACCAACAGTTCACAAGTAACATTCTTTCCGAACCATATCTTACCGGATTCGTATCAAGCGCAGTGCAGGAGCACTGTAAACAATAAACGTTACGTCACGACACAGGATGTTACATTATTGTATATTTCGTATGACTAGTATTTTATTTGCTACTGTTCTATACCCTTCCAATGACTAAAAGATAATATTTACCCAGACTTTGATTTCCGGGAATTCAGGAAGGACATAGTTCGTGATATCCTACTTTTATATTACAGTTATATATTATACTTTACTAGCGACCCGCTCCGGCTTCGCACGGGTGCAATGGTGCAATACTGATACTAAGTACAGGTATTACAAGAATGCCAGCACGCGCCGCCGCGGCCGGTACCGTAGCAACCGCTATGTCCCTGCATTTTAAATCTGTAATATCTTCGAAAATATTCATTTAAATTACATGCTGTAAAGGGCCATATTTATCTATATTAAATGCACAATGTATTTAAGGTACTTAATTAGATAAGGATTAATGCTGTATTGCTTAAAATCGCTTCGTAAATAAGCCATTATTTCTCGTAAAAAGTAAAGGATAAAAAATTATTATTGTGGGTTATCCCTAAGAGATAGACATATACCATCGCGGACTTTTTTGTAGACCTTTTTAAGGTGTACAATACTGTAGTACATTATTTTGACCTATTTCGTAGGGTTCAGCCAGCGTTTGAAAAGTAAGCGCAAAAAAATGTGTTTATTTACGACATCACATACATGCATGTATTATATATATATATAAACCTTCCTCTTGAATCACTCTATCTATTAAAAAAAAACGCATCAAAATCCGTTGCGTAGTTTTAAAGATCTAAGCGTTCATAGGGACAGAGAAAGCGACTTTGTTTTATACTATGTAGTGATTGTACATGGCGGCTACACATCAAGCTATACATTTCCAGTTTTAGCTGACCTCGCTCTGTATAGGTTTTACGTACAATCAGAACTCAACTTATACTTGTTACGTATAGCTTGATGTGTAGCCGTTCGTACACTAGAAAATACATAGCATAAAATATGATTATTACTACAAAACGTACAATGGGGACAAGCAGTCAGAAGCTCGTATATAAACCATTATTTACGAGCTTCTGACTGCTTGTCCACTTGAAATTTTTTGATCTCCCGACCCACTCCGTCGCATCGCATCGCCTGCCCGCGTTATTACTTCGTTTTCGCTTAGAGTTCTATCTGGCTTGATTCGTTTTGCTCGGCTCTTAAGAGTCCTAGCGTGATGTTAAATAGCCTTTTGCTCAAGAAATGGGCTATCAAATGCAAAAAGAATTTTCCAAATACAACTGGTAGTTTCAGAGATTAGCACGTGCAAACACACAAAAAAAAAACACAAATTCTTCTACTTTATCTAGACACGCGGCAACGTGTCAAGCCAAGTTCAAGCAAAGGAACTGGCTAGCCAGCGCCGGGTGTAATATTACACGAACCACTTGGTGCCACTTTTGACCCTTCTATAACTCAAAACCTCTTTAACGTAAACACATAAAACTACGTGTGTTTAATTAATCTATAAGGACATCTAGAAGCCTAAATTTCATGAAGCTAGCTCAAACGGTTATCCTACTAATCCTACTATCCTACTAATATTATAAATGCGAAAGTTTGTGAGGATGGATGGATGGATGTTTATTACTCTTTCACGCAAAAACTACTGAACGGATTTTGATGAAACTTTACAGTAATGTAGCTTATACATCAAAATAACACATAGGATACTTTTTATCCCGATATTCCCACGGGATCGACACTTATGCGGGTGAAACCGCGGGGCGCTGCTAGTAAAGATATAAAGGTCAAAAAGTCGTAAATTTTAGCCCTGACTGACTGATATATAGTACCTAAATCTAACCTACTTCCAGATGACCTACAAGGATGAAATTTGGAATCCAGCTCGGTAATTGTGTGCAAGCGTAGGAAAAAATCTAAAAATAATAAAAAGTTAAAAAATAGGGGGGTCCCCATAATTTTTTTTTTATTGTAGCGTTGGAACCGTTACAAGCAGATATTTGAAACTACAAAGAACTACTACTAAAAAGTAATGATATCCCACCAAAAACATAAATGTAAAAAGGAGAGCCAAGTTTAATAAAAAAATTATGCTTGGCTGTGGGCTTCGCCGCAAAAAGAATGGAGATCTAAATGAGTGCCAAGCTCTAAGCAAAATCCAAATAATATATGTATTTATAGGAACAAAATAACATTATGAACAAGTATTAAACTCTATTTCTTTGCTTTATTGGATACCTTTAACAATTGCTGTTATTTAAAAATGTGAGATCTTAAAGTAGATTACATTTGACTTAGCCAGTTTTCATTACATCAGTCATTTTATAAAGTTATTCAACATATATATATATTTTTTAATTCTGATAAAAACTGGCCAAGTCAAATCTTACAACACAACCTACTTTAAGATCTCACATTTTTAAATAACAGCAATTGTTATAGGTATCCAATAAAGCAAAAAAATAGAGTTTAATACTTGTTCATAATGTTATTTTGTTCCTATAAACACTATTTGGATTTTGCATAGAACTTTGCACTCATTTAGATCTTTTTGCGGCGAAGCCCACCGCCAAGCATAATTTTTGTATTGAACTTGGCTCTCCTTTTTACATTTATGTTTTTGGTGGGTTATTAGTACAGAATCTATACTAATAATGAAGTTGAAGAATTCGTGTTTTTAAGTATTAAATTTATTATCTACTATAAATAGATTTAATACTTCAAGCAAACAAAAATTTTTCACAGAGGTAGCTCTACCGTAAATTATTTTGAAAACCTACAATACATCCCAAATTTACTGTCTGACGCAAATCAGATGCATTTCAAAATATGGAACATAACAATTTGGCTAGTTGCTTTGTTCCGTAACAAAATAATATTACTTTATCATCTATCATCCGTTATCTGCACGATAATGGAAGTCTGCTCTGAAAGCTTTGACGGGTATCTACCTCGGCTCTCGTTTTTATACGTGGCTTTTATATGTAGATAAAATTATGGTGTACGTAGGTACTAAAATGATTTGAGGTAGGTACTTTAATATTTCTAATTCTGGCATTCTTGTATTGCCACGAACTAAGAATACCTCTTGCTAAAAATAAGAAACGGTAATGAGAACCATACTGAACGCTATAAGCATTTCAAATTGGAAAGAAGCTAATAATTAAAATAATAATATGTACATGTACAAAATAAGCAAAAGAATCATAGGGCATCGAAAAATTAAAATTTATGTAAATTTTTTAAATTTTATGTAAATAGTAGGTCATTAGAAATAAAATATTCCTACATCTAAAAAAAAAAATAAAAAAAAAATTGGAAAGATCGAAAAACCGGAATAGTTAGGGAGGCGAGGTAGCTAAATGGCGTAATTCAACGGCGCCGTCGAGACCTATCAAAATCGAAAGATAAAATGATTTCGAAAAGAAAAGCTCGTATGGTAAAAACCATTTTAGCGGTGGATTTGGCGTGTACGGCTTTTCAAAAATGTTAAAAAAAACAGTTACTTGGGCATTCTCGAGCGCGTCAGATATTCATACTACGTTTGCCCCAAGTGCCTCTGATAACAACGGTATACTAATCTGCCGGTTTGCGTGGTGGGGGTAGGCATATAAAGTAGTCAAAAATGCAAAAAAAAAAATTTACTCGAGCGCGTCAGATTTTCGGAAGGGGTGTTAAGTAGGCCCCAAGGAAGCTCCCTTTAAAAAAACTGACGATTTCGGCGTGACGATAAGTTGCAATGAATTTTTGAAAATGCAAAAAAAAAAAGTTTTTTTGAAATACTCGAGCGCGTCAGATTTTCATAGGGGAGATTTATCTCGGTATCCTGAAAGCATATTTCCTTAATCTTACAAAAATGTTGGTGGGTTCTCTTAATCTGATCGAAAAAGGTTTTTTGGTTTCTTTTTTTTCCTTTCTTTCTCCTTGATAAAACGGGGAATTTAAGAATGACAATAAAGCGATAGATACAACCAACGTAAATGTAGATGAAATGTAGTACGAATTGTATTATTTATTGTATAAAAAAAAATGAAATGAAATACAAATTGTATTATAATTGTATTGTTATGTATGACCTTTACATTTTTGCTCAATACAATTCATCAAAGTTTCCAGCACATTCGAGAAATATACCGTCGGGTCTTTTCTCTCTCTTCAATCGTCGTTATACTGAGGGCACATAGGTCTACGGTAGGGGACCATAAACATACATATATATATATATATATATTAGGGTGTACCGAAAATTCCCTTCTACCGCTTCTTTCCCCACCATCAATGTTGCGAAATAAAGGAAAAATACTGGTAGGACGGCATATTTCCGCGAAGCGCTCAGTCTGTATTACATGTTTATGGCAAATTCCTCTTTTTTGCTTCAATTCTTCATTTCGTTTTGCTTACGGTACGTCCAAAAAACAATTTGAGGATCAACAGGCTATTGAATAATATATATGAAACTGTACATGTTAATAATACTTTTGTATACAGATACGCGTAGCTTTTTCCGAGTCCACGAAAATTGTCGAGAAGCTTTAAAAAAAAAAAAATTGTGAGATATAATAAAAGTCACATAATTTAATTATCGTTATTTCATATCAATTTTTTTAACACCCTCAGTTTTCGAGATATACTCAAAAAACCGGGAGTTTGAGTTTTTATGATGCTTCAAGTCAAAAAGTTTTAACTTTGGACAAAAATGTAAAGAGACCTTTTTTGTGTAAAATAAAATTACCTTTTTTGTTTATTTAAACTTTTTTTTTGTAAGATGAATCGTTCGCGACTTATATGCCGCAACGCGTTTTTCGGAAGACGAAATGGCTCCTCCACACTTCTGGTCATGCGGAAACCGGCAGATTTTGTATTTTTAGTGAGTTTTAGATTATATTCTTCAAAATAAAAAAAATAAAAAATCGCGCTCGAGAATGCCGGATTAACGTTTTTTTTTTTACAAGTTCGCGACCCTATAACTCGGCGGCGTCAAGGACTTATCGTCAGATTAGTTAAATTTAGTCTTAAAACACTAAAATCGACCCCCAATATCTTAATCTGACGCGCTCGAGTATTTCAGACTATCGTTTTTTTTTTACTAATCTGATCGTCTATCCTAGGCGCGCGTCACTACATAAAGAGCTAAATACTTTACAAGGTTGTTCTATTAGGTCTAAGGTATCTCTCATATCTCAAACTGCCACGCTCGAGTATTACCGAAAATTCCCCTATTCGCCTCCCTAACTAGAAGAATCGAATCGGAGAAATCAAACACGTGCTGTCACATGTCTTTGATTTTATTTTTTCTACCAACCTGCACTGGACCCGTGCGTGGTGGATTACGGCCCACACCCTCACAAAAGACCTGCAAAAGGCCTCTGTCCCAAAAGTGGGAAAATTATAGGCTGATTATGTATTTGAATTGTGCCATTTTATTGTATTTTTTTTTTGTTCAGCTATTTTTTATATAGATCTTATGTTTTATGGACCTACTTACAGCCTAAGTAAGCCAGTAATGAAGTCTTCACATAACTCTATCAACTTCCCTGCAACCCCTAAGATATTTGCATGAGGAACCCAGCCGTCGCCGTCGTAACAAAGTTACCTCCCACATCTAACTCAATAGGAAACGGAACCCACTTATTTGCCTTGTTAACTGAACGGAAGAATACCTACATGTCGCTTGATACAAGTAACACTATTTTCTTTTGCTTACTTTTTTCTGGGAACTGTTTTACGAAAACTGTGTTCTTCTTTACTGGTCCCATTTTGTAGAGAAAAAGTGGTAACACATCTTTTTGAACCCTATGCAGGGTTCTATATTTTTAACGTCTAAATTACATATGGCAGTCCCCGAAAACGCCCGCCCTTCATCGCCTAGTGCTTTGCTCGGAAGTGGTGCACAAACTCCTCAGCAGCACAGCTATCTAATCAGTTAGAAAAACTCACGAAAAACTCGTGCAGGTAAATGTAGCAGTATACCTCTATGACATAGCATAGAATGAGCTTCCATCGAGGCCCACAATAGTCAATTCACCTTGCAAAGTATAACATTGTAAAGGAAAATATCAAACAACTTCTTGTACATTGTACTTATTAGGAAGACACAATGGGTGATTACGGGTAACTGAAGATAAACACGAAAGCAACGAGTCGTAGGTAATGATGGCCGATGGACAAGACATGTCCGTCTCATCTTTTACAACATCGAACAAATATGGAACTGTTCAATTACTAACGAGGAAGGCAATAAGCATTGCTTTGTAAATGCTTCCTTGGTCTGCCTGGTAGTTACAAGCTGTCATAGAGGTATGAGAAACAGGGTCTAAAGTTCTTCATCCTCCGTTGAAAAGGAAGGATGCTCCAACCAGGCGTGTGTCGGGTTTCTTGCCCTACCATTGATGTCGCGATGTTGTATATAACATGCTAGTCGCGCGTCGAACTTTGCTTGCGCGATGCAGGATTTTACGTGACGTCAGTGTGATACATAGTTCGCAAGCGGCGTTGTAGATGCCGCCGCATGCCTCCTTCTTCTGGCTGGTGGCTTCACTAACAAGCGAAGTTTCAGAGTAAATTCCAACGATGTTTTAATATAAAATACAACTATCTAATAGCATTTTGGTTGATTTTTTTGCGATAAACTTAGATGAACAGGTCAAAAGTGGCTCCAAATGGTTCGTGTTCTGCGGTTCTGCTCGCCACACGGTTCTGCTCGCCAGTTCTATTAGCTAGAACTTGGCTTGACACGTTACCGCGTATCTAGATAAGTATCACCCATAAATAGGAATGAAGTCTTAAAACAAGTAAATATTAAGTGCGAAAGGAGAAAATTAAATTAAAAGTAACGTTCGACTTCCGTTACTTTTACTCAGCGTGTTGGTTCTTGGCCCAAGTTTGATTCCAAGGTCAAACAAAGTGATAGTATTATTATTGTGTTAGAACATTCACAGTAGCACTTCGTAGCTTGCAATATATCAGGTCAGGGTAGGCTGGCCCTTGTTACATGAGACTTGCTTGTAAAATGGAGAAATATGGGATCATTATTAAAATGCCTGCCCTTCACACTTCCTAGTGCTTCAGCTGGGAAGAAGAAGTGGCGCAACAAACTCCCCAGCAGCATAAACGATTTAATCCATTTATCACAACTCATAACTCATTTGGGTACCATAAAAGTACCTACCTAACTTTTTTAAAACCGAAGCGATCCTAAACTTTTCGTGTTGCGAATACCCAACACTTTTGACAATCAAAAAGTTTTTATTTCGGTCCCTCCGAGAAACCTGATTTATATTAGTAGGTATAAGTTTAGCCTTTGTCAGCATATTTTTGGCTGTTTAGAAAAGTCACGCGTCACAGAAAGTTTTCAGACTATTAGAAAATTTTGCTCATTATTGATGTTTTATTGAACCAAATAAAGCTCGTTTTTCTATTTTTTATTTTCAATTTGGGAATAAATTTTCATTTCCATATTTGTACTACATTTTGCCCGCGGCTTCATCTGCGTGGAGGTCGGAAGGAACCAATTTAAAATTTTTCTCCATGACAAAATTCGTTTATCTGCAGACTTTCTCGATGTTAGAGTTTATCAATCTTATATAATTATAATATGTCTTCTTCGTGTCGCTGGCACGCCAGTTATTTAAATTTTGCTGGCCCAAAACTTCGCCAAGATCGTACAAGATCCATTTATATAATAATATAGATTTCTAATGCTATAAATAAAAATCTTCAACACAAAACAACAGAGTTCTTGAAAGGGTAATCAATTAAAATTTGCTCCCTTTCTTTCATTCATAAAGTTCATAAAAAAAATTTCAAACAATCAAAACGCATTGCTTATCTAACGCCAACATAAAAACAAGCGTTATTTCACCAATAACAAATCAGATAAGCCTTCGTACACACTGAAAAAATCTGTACAAAACTCCTATGGTGCTTACCTTCCTATTAAATTCAATCCCACAAGCACTTTTCAACCAGAAAATCATTGTTTTTTGACCAAACTACACATAACTGCACTGCACTGTAAAAAGTTTAATGTCAACGTATTTTCTGAGCGCGCAAATTAAGTACACACGCCCGCTCGCGTCGGATATCAAAGTGTTACTAAAGAGCTGTTGAATGTTGATGTTTTCACTGATAAGTCTTGTGTATTGTTTATTAATTGACTTTCAGGAGATCGGTGTTCCCAATGGCTTTCAAGGTAATTTGATATCTTAAGAGGAAATGCGGGTGGTCTTTTCTCCATAGAAACACTCATACAGCAATGATTTTTTATAGACTAATAAATATTAACCACTTGTATGTCCCTGTTTTCATTTTTGATGATACATTATTTTTATAAGCATAGAACCCTCAAAAAGTACCGTAAATTGCCGATTTAAACCTCTGTCAACAGAGGCCTATTGTAAAATTTTGACAACTATTACTGAAAAAAGAAAAACATAGGGTACGTATCCTTCTTATTCAGTTTATGAAATATCTTTTAAATTGATTCATTATTGGAGGAAGAAATAGGGTACAACCAAACCTCGAATTATGACCTTTTACTTAGACTTTTTCAAAAGTCTCTCCGACCGCATTGACAGTGACACACAGTTTTTGAAATAATCACAATTATAAACATAAATAATCACGACTATATATCCCGAAGGGTTACACAGAGATGTATCTATACCTATAGTATATCTACATTTCGCCATTTATGTATGTCCCATGTCATAGGGGGCGAGCCCATTACCTTCAACCGGGCAGACTCTGGGCTGCTATTGAGAATTTCCACATGGAAAAACCCAATAACACTTTACTTGACCCGAGAATTGAACCCAGGACCTCATAGGTACTCAGTAGTAACCTTTGCGATCACTAGACCAACGAGGTAATTACTATGCCTGTTAATAAATCAACGTTTAGCTTACTATAATAGTAACTTAAACATTTGTGGGCACGTTACTTGCCAGGTAACAATGACTAATAAGTTCTGGTATGCTAAAAACGGTTAGATTTTCCTTCTAATAAAGAATTTCCCTAAACATATCCGTACATATCTCCCAGCTTTCAAATAGCTGGCAGATATTGAATCACGCATCTGCTAATTAGCTGTTAGTGTTTCGTACCAAATAATAATATCGTAATTAATGTCCGGGCGAGAGGTAAATAGCTTGACAGATAATAATACAATAAGTACACCACAGGTTAACAGGTTTTTTTTTCTTTATTGTTCCTCTCAACCGAAGCACCTGCCATCTAATCTCTTCACCACCCTTAGTTGACTTGTAGAGAATGCCTAAGGCATTAAGTCCGCCTTTGTACCTTTTTTGTGCGAAAAGTTTAAATAAATAAGTAACAAAACTGAATGCGTGTTGAGCATTACCAGGTCGGATTTATGTCCGGCAGTAAAAGCCTTTTGTGAGAAAAGGAACTGAAAATATTTCAAACCCCACTTGTAACAAAAAAGAGAAAAAATAACGAAAAAAACAAAGAAGAAAAAGAGAAAAACGAAAAGAGGGAGGAGGGGGGGTAGGTATATGAAAAAAAAAACAAAGAATAAAAAGAGAAAATAAAGGAAAAAAACAGAGCCACAGGGCCTTCTTTTTTGTTAATTAACGGAGAAATGTTCGCTACACATCTTTTAGGTCATCTGCCTAGCTTTTTCCCCAGAGTGGGGATCGGCTTCTAGTCTAACCGGATCCAGCTGGATACCAGAATTTTATAGGGAGCGAAAGACTATCTGAGCTCCATAACCACCACATATAAACACCATACCCTTGTTCTTTTTCTTATTTGTAACGTGAATACTCTGTTTTTTCTTCTCTTTTGTTGTGAATGCTGTGCACGTCTGTAATTGATGTAAAAACTAGTCCATGTCTCTGTTCTCTGTTATTTGTAAATTTTTATGTTTTTATTGTCGATGTGCCTTAATAATAAATAAATAAATACCCTTTGGTAGAATGTTTATAAAAAAACAAATCGGGCCTATGACTATCTATAACTGCTGTCGAAGATATACTTATTATGTTGATTACAATGGTGATATTTTAGCTAGAAGTGTCACAGTTTACTTGAAATCAACATTTTTTTTATTAAAATCAATTAATCAGCCTATTTTGTTCCCACTGCTGGGAATCAGGCCTCACTGTAAGACGCAATGGGCCGAAAACCACCACGCGCGCCCAGTGCGGGTTGGTAGATGTCACATGTCTTTGATTTGTTTAGGATGTTTATAGTTTTTCACGATGTTTTCCTTCACCGTTTTGAGAGCAGTGGTGATGAAATTATTTACACAAAGTAAAGCGCCTGTCTGGTTTGAACCCACGACCAAGTAAGTCAGTAAGGGCCATCGCTGCTCGTATATTAACCACTAGCTGCCCCGCAAACGTCTTTTTGCAAAAAAAAAAATAGATAGTAGCCGATTCTCAGACCCACTGAATATGCATATATAATTTCTTAAAATCGGTCCAGCCGTTTCGGAGGAGTATGATAACTAACACTGTGACACGAGAATTTTATATATTAGATAGACTAGCTGACCCCGCAAACGTCGTTTAGCAAAAAAAAATAGATAGTAGCCGATTCTCAGACCTACCCGATATGCACACAAAATTTCATACAAATCGGTCCAGCCGTTTCGGAGGAGTATGGTAACTAACACTGTGACACGAGAATTTTATATATTAGATAATATAATATCTATGTAGCAACGAAAACCTTCCGGGCTGCTAAAAAAATTAAATCCATTTTTTATTCTATTAGTCGAGACTCATTATTAGTAACGAACCATGAACCGGCCCTGTTTTATGTTCTAACAAGTCCAATTAAATAAAAAAAAGAACACAAATTAGCGGTATAGTTAATTTATTAATGCCCATAATTTGTGTTCTTTTTTATTTCATTATATTGTTCCTGAAGACTTTTGGAAATGGTTTGTTTTTGAACATAAAAGGGAATAACAAAAATGACAGGAACACCTCGATTCATCTTTATTTGCGTCACAAATTATTTAAATTAGGTATATGCCTTCCTTTACAAAACAGCCGCTGAATTACAGGTACCAACAGTAAACTTTATTTTGTATGGATTGAAAATGTTTCAGTAACTCCGAAAAAAAACCAAATTATTAAATATAAAATGATTAATTATTATTATTTTACTTTATTATTACTAATTACTACTAACTAAACAACTTTCTTAACTTAACTAATTATTTCATCATCATCTGCCTAGCCTTTTCCCAACTATGTTGGGATCGGCTTCCAGTCTAACCGGATGCAGCTGAATACCAGTATTTTTCATGAATCGACTGTATATCTGACCTCCACAACACAGTTACGATACGATACGTAACACGATACCCCTTGGTAAGACTGGTTGTCAGACTTTCGGGCTTCTGACAACCCGTAACGACTGTCAAAGATCCACAAATGACAGCCGGGACCAACGGCTTAACGTGCTTTTCGAGTCACGGAGGGGTCTCGGTATATAACTCCCTATGTATCGCAGGTACATTCTGTTACCATCAGGTATGATATTTCCATATTCAATCACTTTACAAACTAAAAAAAAAAACTACCCGTTGGTCTCGTGGTCGCAAACGCGACTGCTGAGCGTGGGGTCCTGGGTTCAATACCCAGTTCGGGCAAAGTGTTATTGAGTTTTTCCATTGGGAATTTCTTAGTAACAGCCCGGAGTTTGGAAGTTGGCGGTATGATACCCCCGTGCCTCGGAAAGCACGTTAAGCCGTTGGTCCTGCGCCTGATCTCTCTCCGGTCGTGTTGGATTGCCGTCCCATTGGACTATGAGAGTGAGAGAAGAGGGAGTGCACCTGTGTCTGCGCGGTGTACGTTACCCCCGGAAGAAAGTGTCTCCTAGAGTCATATGGGTAGAACGTATAATTGGTGCCTTATCTGCTGTAAATGTGCCCCCACATAAAAAATGTGTGCCCCCCCCTGTCGTTTTGGGAAAAAACGGAAAAAACAGTCAGTGAATCAGTCGCTTTTTAGTAGTCATTAAAATTTGGTCGGATAACCATCCGTTGCTTACATATTTTGGTGTTTTGTTTATATTTACTTAATGCGAACCATTCTAAGCTGAATATTTTTACCATATATTTTTGAGTAAAGGTACATGATTTTGGTTTACACCTACACATCTGGGATTGAGCCCGTTCCTTGTATTTTACCGGCAAAGTTATGACACCATCGTTTTGACTTTTTTCAAAAACGCATGCATGAACAGTTTTGAAACTTTGTATGATTATTATTAGCGTCAAGAAGGACCGAATACAGTTTTCAGCGAACTTATGCCTTGTCTCATTTAAGCGCTGCGATGTTTTTTCTGGTTTTCATAAAACCGCGATAACTTGAAAACTATAAATATTTTCTTAAATCTAATTGGGGCACTAAGGGGCACACATTAAGAGCTACTCGTGTATGTTTATTCTACAGGGGCACATGCAATGGTTTTAGAGATATACGATTCATCAAAACGTTACTCCAACAGGAAATGCAATATCTCGAAAACCTGAAGGGGCACAGATTTTATTTTTGGGGGCACATTTTGGCACACATAGAAGCCCTCTGGCCATGCACAATTTTTCACTCTCCGATCATTCGTTTAGAATTTACCTGCTAGAAAAACGTTACCCTAGCAAGAATCATTTTTCCGTTTTATTCCAAAACGACACCCCGCACACGTTTTTTATGTGGGGGCACATTTACAGCAGATAAGGCACCAATTATACGTTCTACTCATATGACTCTAGGAGACACTTTCTTGCTGGGGTAACGTACACGTCTGCGCGCACACTTGTGTACTATAAGATCTCCTGCGTAGCTGGCTTATCTCCGTTGAGATCGGCCATCGTGAAAAAATCGGTCGGGGGGGCTATTATATTAATTTTATATCCAGAGTTGTCAAAGCGAATGCATTTATACGAACTACTAACGCCATCTAGTTCTACATGGCCGCAACTCATGCTAGACTCTCCAGAGAAAACTCAAATAGTTAGTGTGTTACAGGATAGATGTATACAAACAGGATACACGAGTAGATAAAAAAATTTCGTCACGTTACACTTCTTTCGGCTAACTGTAATTTGCCAAGTTTTTTTTATAAAGTTTATTAGAAAACCAGCGTCAAACAGCATTTCTGTCTGACATTAATGCTAAAATGAACTTTTGGCGCAGTCGTGAGGTACCTACCTACACACTGTTGTTGATAAAACATTATTTTCACTTTAGAATTTCGCTATTTGTATTTTGTGTTAAATACGAAGTGTATCGACATAAATGTTATTCTTTCTTTCTATATAATTGCGGATACAATCAGTTTATATAGTATTAGATATAAAAAAGTCGTAATTATTACCCGTATTTCCTCTATAAAGTGAGACTGACACCTGTGTTGATGACGCAAAAAGGAAAATAATTTAATAATGTACACAAAAATAGTATTAGAACCGTTTATGTAATTTTATTACATAAATTACTCATCAGGATACTCTATGTGTTAAGCTTTACTTTATATTGAGGACAAAATCAGTATAGTTCTGGCGTCCAGGCAGGATGCATCAGTTTGAAAAACCGTGCGATCTTGCTTTGAAAACACATGGATTTTTTCTTAATATTTAGTTACTTTTTCGAGTTTATCCATACGTTAACAGTATCAAGTTGTGTTGTGTCGAATTTCTGGAATGCTGCAGAGAGAAGAATAGGAAGTGTATTGTAGTTTTTGGATAAAATTGTAAGTACTTACTGTTTCTGGAGTTTATATTCCATCAAGGGGGAAGCCCGCCCACTAAGGCCCGCGAAATACAAATTTTCTTACGATTTTTTGCAATTTGCAGCTCAGTGTCTGGGTGTACGTTGATTAAAATATGTTTCGCGACTGTAACAAATATGTATTTACAGAATTATAATCATTAGAATGAGTAATACAACTTGTTAAGTTAGTATAATCTTAAATGTTAAGATTTCATGAAATAGTCATTCAATAGGATTACTTGGTCTTAGAGAGTTGTATTGATGACTTTAATGATTATAATTCTGTATCTATAATAGTTGTTACGGTCTCGAATCATATTTTAATCAACGTAAAACTTAATATTGACCAGCAAATTGCAAAAAACGTAAACAAATTTGAATTTCGCGGGTTAGCCTAGCGCTATAAAAAGCTGGGCCTACGCTGCGCAGCCGTGAGGCACACAGGTCTTTCTGTTTTTTTTTTTTTTGTTTTTGTATGAATATTGTGGACCTTACATAACCTGGGTCAGATAAACTTATTTTATTTCTTTAATAATTGCAGTCTTATATAATGTTGAAATTTCAATTAGGGGTACCTAGTATCTATCCTAGAGTTTATTGCCCGTTCTAATATGGGGATAAAAGTAGCCTATATGTTAATACAAGGTGTCAGCTACCTCCATACAAAATTTTATCAAAATTGGTCCAGAAATATACAGTGTGTCAATTTACACGATGGACATACTTTAAGGGAGTGTAGTACCCATGAAAATGAACAACTTTTACTAAGAGACCAGCACTGAAATCGAGAAAAAAAAACGATCGCTCTATAAATTTATGGTCGCATAGCTGGACAAAATGTAGGGAACAGCTGTTTTTTTTTTTCCAACAGTAATGAAAATAATTTACACAAAATAAAGCGCCCGTCTGGGTTCGAACCTACGACGTACAACCCATAAGTCGCGGCCGTTACCACTGGATCACCACTGCTTTGAACCAAAGATAATGTAAACACTCTCTGAACCTTTATACACAAACAAATTTCAGTGTATCAGAATAATCCCCTAAATTCGCAACTGTTAATAAAATCAATGATTTTTATATCCTTTTAGGCTTATCTATTCCTTCTACGTTTTTATTTGCAAATCTCAGACATAAATGTTATTGTCAGTTCGCATTGCGATACTAACCCCACCAGTACCTACGAGTACATGAGGATAAATTATTATTAACATATGGTAATTAAATCTTATATAATTATTAATAAACGGTATCTAACTGGCGTATTATTATTACCATGTATGCCTCCCATACTTCTATAAGAGTGTTCCGTTTTAAGGATTATAATAAAACTATACTAGTCTTAATTTCATCACCACTGCTCTCAAAACGGTGAAAGAAAACATCGTGAGAAAAACTGGCATGCAACCAAAAAATTCGAAGACATGTGTCATGCGTGGTGGATTATGGTCCAGTCCCTCACAGAGAGGAGGCCTGTGTCCCAGCTAGTGTTGCCAGGTGTCCCGATTTGCGCGGGACGTCCCGATTTTCAGGGGTCTGAGGACGCGTCCCGATTTGTACCTGATCGGGACGCTAAATGTCCCGATCAGGTACAAATCGGCAGAAATTCAAATTATAACCAACTTTAACATGACATGCAATGAATTTATAACTATTTTATAAAAAACAAGGCCATTCTAAAGGCGGCAAAGTCCAATAAAAATATAATTATATAAAAACAAGTAATTTACATTAATACTTAGGTACTTTATTTTTCTGAAGTGCGTCAATTACATTTAAAGTACGATTTTATTTTATAATTTCTACTAGTCTAGCAAGACTGATTACTTGTTATGTAAGATTAAATAGACTTAAGACCCCTTGTTTTTTTAACCGACTTCAAAAAGGAGGAGGTTATCAATTCGGTTGTATTTTTTTTTTTTTTTTTATGTTTGTTACCTCAGTACGCCGTCATTTATGAACCGATTTGGAATTTTTTTTTTTTATTTGAAAGGATATGCTTCCAGATTGGTCCCATTTTTGTCAAAATCCAGTTCTGATGATGGAATCCATGAGGAATTGAGGGAACTCCTCAAATATTATAGGCATACATATAGAAATTTTGGTATTTTCATCAACATGTCAAGCATTTGCATTCAAAAAGTATAATTTGATGAAGTGGAACTGATGAAGGAGACCACAGATAGCCACAGGAACTCTTCAATGATAATAAGTATTTCACGGGTGGCGATAAGATATCTCGATTAAGATAGTTAAGCGACTATGACGAAGCAAATTTAAATAAATGGTTCTGACGAAAATGGTACCATCAAACCGATCTGATGATGAAGCTGGAAGGTAGGTACCAGAACTTCGTAATAAAACCATGTATTCTAGCCGTGTTTGGGCTTATTGGAATTGTCATGAGATGCACTCTGACTATAAAAAGTAAAAAATAAAAACTTTTTAACAAAAAAAACAACCGACTTCAAAAAAAAAAACACTACAAAGTGTAAAATAACTTTAATTTTAATTTCGGAAGTCGGTGTCTTTGGTTTTGTATTTACGTTTTTGCCACCGACTTCCAAAATTAAAATTAAAGTTATTTTACACTTTGTAGTGTTTTTTTTTTGAAGTCGGTTGTTTTTTTTTTTGTTAAAAAGTTTTTATTTGTTTACTGTCCCGATCTGCAACCCTAAATCCCGATTTTTTTGACCTCATGTACCGATTTACAACAAACCGGACCTGGCAACACTAGTCCCAGCAGTGGGAACATTATAGGCTGATTATGCTTATGCTTATTATAAACGTGTTATTTTTCGCGCTCACTATCGTGACTCCGTCTTTTGTTTCGACGCCGACGCTCCAACTTTTTATTGTAGATATTTCCATATTTTTCGAAGTAGTTTTTCTTCAGAAACTATTTTTGCATGTGATGCCGGCAAACGCGCGAAAACGAAGTGTCAAATCAGGGTTGCCAATCCATAGAGAAAAAGTTTTATTTTTATTTTCTCTAAAACTACGATGCTAAATACTAGCGAACTATTCTTAATCAATATTTCAGTTCATCATGAAATGAAATTGTGGTCGGACTTCACTTAAGGTAAGTTCGTCTGATTAATCAATTTTTGTGCATGTGACCGCTGAACACACAAGATGGCGCCCATTGAACTTGGAAATGACAATAATTCAATCAATCGAAATGTAAGTAAAAACTTTTCTGCAATATGACCGAAGAATCATAGTCATCATTTGAAGTATTTTTTGACTTAATCATTACTGTCGAAATGTACATAGTACCTATAGTACACCTACATTTCGCCAGTACGTAACGATTAAGTCCCATGTAATAGGGGCGAGCCCATTGCCATCATATGGGCACAAATCCAGGCTCCGGGATGCTACTGAGAAATTCCAGAAAAACCTAATAACACTTTGCCCGACCCGGGAACCGAACCCAAGGACCTCATGCTCAACAGTAGCGCTTGTGACCACTACACCAGTCATCATTTATTATAGACATAACATATTAACAATTTTGATTAATTCGGATAACGTTAGGAGGACAATTCAAAATAAATCATAATGTGTTTTTTTAGAAAAATAATAAAGTTACTACCTACATTAAATAATAATAGAAGTCAATATACCTAGGTATCAAGGGAAAACCATACAAAACAATTAACCCGAGAATCATACTAATTAAATTGTGGTCAATTACCATCAGCTCTTTCTTATGAACGTGATACGTAATATGGACTTGCATATACTAAACATGGGTACCTTTACAGGGCCAAATTAAATTCGCTAGCGAAACTCCGCAGACGAGACGTGTATCGATATCTAAATATGATAAAATGAATTAATTTGATGAGATTTTTTGTGGGAGCTGTTTGTAACTGTAGTTGTTGTTTCACTTGAAAAATCAGTTTAAAATATGTTTTTTTTTTAATGTAAACTTCACAGACGTGTTTGGTATCGACGTCTAAACACGATAAAACAGATTTCCTGAACTCCTACCTCAATTAACACTACCAGCGGCCGTCGACCCCTGCAAAAAAACATCCAATTTTTTTTATTTAAATTTTACCCACCACGTCTGCAGAGTTTTACTAGCTAATTTAATTTGACCCTGTATAGTGGAAAACAATAACAAAATGTACCGTAAACAATTATTATGAAATACTGAAGGCAAATATACGAGTAGGTAAATCCCCTTTAAAAGTCGTTGGTTACGCGCGTACAGGATAGAGTGAAAACGAATGACCGATAAATATTAAGGCTCGCTACATACTTTTACCGCTGAAGAAATAACCGGCCAAGTACGAGTCCGGCCACGGACTCGCACACGAAGGGTTCCGTACCACAGAGCAAAAAAGCGCCGAAAAAAGGCGCCCTTTCATTTTTATTAACTTTATTTTATTATTTATTGTTATAGCGGCAATAGACAGACACACTCTGTGAAAATTACATCTGTTTATTAGCTATTCGGTTTAAGAGATACAGCCCACTGATAGACAGACGGATGGACAGACAAACGGATGATAGTACGGACGGACGGACAGCGGAGGCTTAGTAATAGGGTTCCGTTAGAACCATTTGGGTACAGAACGCTAAAAAGAAATAAAAGTAGGAAAAACGGCGGGTTTTAAACGTATTCAAAACATCGCTCTGTTACTGTCTATCGCTTGAAAATGACAGAGACAAAATGATGTTTTGAATATGTTTAGTTCAAGTCATTTGTACACGACACGGTTTCTATACGCTACGGCGTATTAACCAAAAAGTTTTGCAAACTGTGCCGTATGAAATATCAGATGAAAGAGTTTGTGGAGAGAGTTTTTTTTTTTTTTTGTTATCGGGAAAATAAATCACGGACTTGAAAACGAAATGAATTTCGTTCCGGTACCATTAATCTTATCGTATAACGTTCCAAAATTTGTAACGATACTAAAACCTAACAATATCAATAATGTTACAAAAAAAAACGTTATAAAATATAATTTTCGTAAAACAATAATATAAGTAAAGTTATAGGTATCAGTAACATTAAACTTATCCACTTGTAATAACGTTACAGGTGAAACGTTACAGATTCATTTATAACGTTATTCTTTATACTTTTTCGTCTTTTGCGTCATCTTTTATGTCGTGAAGCTGGCAACAGAGGCAACGTTGAGTATCGGAATGAATAACGTTATTATATCGTTATACTAATAACGATATATTGATAATATTGCTAGTGAACAGTTTAAGATTTCTTTCCGTTTGCCAGTATCGTTATAGCCAAGAAATTAATTTTTTTACAAATTATCGGTACCGGAACTACCCGTAACGTTTCAAGTCCCTGAAATTTCAAAGTTATTTAGATGAAAATTGACTGTTATACGCCCCTAAAATTTTGAAAAACATACAGAAAATTGTTCTATACATAAAGATCACAGGAAAATCTATAAGAACTCTACGGTCTAAATCTAACATGGTAAATCCCTCAATATTGCGCATATGAATATCACACTTTCGTTTGGAATGTATGAAAGAACATGTCTCATAATCATGTAACGTAGTGACATTAATGACATCTCCATATTGTCATGCTGTGTGACTTATGTATACCTACTTAAAAAAAATTACCTAATGCAATGCAAGGTAAACATGCGGTAATGAGCTGCATAAAGGTCATAGCACACATATCAACTCGGAAAGGGATCGTCCCGGATCAACTCGAGCCATTCAGTATTCGTTGTATGAAACTCCTTACTGCAACCCACACTAATCGGAATCGTAACTTAATCGCCTCGTCTCGGGCCAAGCTCACGAACCGCGGTGCGGTGCGTGGTCAACTTGCAGTTCCCGCGCTTACGTCTCTCATTACCCGAGCTTACGTCTCTTCGTCCACCCTTGCCCCTCCCTCCCGCGGCCTACCTTGCGCGATCGACGAGCCGTAAGCGTGGCGTCGCCTAGCCGTAGCCGAGTCGACGTATCGGAGCTGCCGATCCGCTTTGGTTACGTGCTTACGTTAGTTTGACGCCTGTTTGACGGCGAGCCGAAAGGCGATGCGGTGACGATCTCTTTCCGAGTTGATATGTGTGCTATGACCACAGATATAGATAGATCTAGATAACGCAAGTATCACGATCTGTATGAAAACCAAGCGTGCCATTGTTTTGACTACCTACTATGACGTCACAAGCGCTCTTTCTCACTCACGCTCACCCAGCCAGTAGTACACAGAACTGAGCGCGAAAGTGGCATCTTACGATTTTTGAGCGTAAGTTGGTGCGATTTTTGGCACGCGAAGTAGTTACTCTTGCGTTATCTAGGTGTATCTATATCTGTGGCTATGACCTTAACTCTAAAACCGCAATGAAGAGGTGAATTATCCCTGCACCCTAATTGCGTAACACACTAACAATATCAATCTGAATAATTTTATAGGATATTGCTAATCCATTGCTTGATATATTCGAAAAATTAATCCGCTCAGCAACAGAAATAACGCAATGAATTTTGTTGAACCGTCAAAATGAAAGCCAGTGCTACTGATATTGTGTTACACATGTACCTCGCTGATTGTGACTTATTTTTCTCTTTTTTACAGCATCGCATCTTGTCGGAGAGCACAGACAGTATGCCTGAATTAGATGATGATGACTCCAGTAAGTATCTAAATCTACAACATTAGTTTTAGTATATATGCGTAACCCGAAACACGTGTCTAGTATTTTTATGTAAAGAATCTATGTACAGAATTTCAAAACTGTATCATGAAAAATCACAAAGTTATAAGCTTGTTACGTTACCTAGTTGTCCGTACAAAAACGCGCGGTGCGCCGCCCGGCGCCCGCGCATGCAGCGTCGTCTTACACTCGATAATGATTACGTGGTGTCGCTCGGTGTCCAACTTGTAACCTTTTTTAAATATTATTGGGACAAAATATAACTTACTTATTCTGAAACAAACTATATTGTTTTGCATATACTAAAAATAATGTTGTATAATCTACTAGCGACCCGCCCCGGCTTCGCACGGGTGCAATGCTGATACTAAATACACTACATTATACATATAAACCTTCCTCTTCAATCACTCTATCTATTAAAAAAAAACCGCATCAAAATCCGTTGCGTAGTTTTAAAGATTTAAGCATACATAGGGACAGAGAAAGTGACTTTGTTTTATACTATGTAGTGATAAATAGTATACAACAAAGTCGCTTTTCGTGTCTGTTTGTGTGACAGCTTAGATCATCTAAACTACACTATGGATTTTGATGCGGCTTTCATCATCATTTAGATTACGAAAGGAGGAAGATTTATATGTCTAACACATTAATATTTAACTCTGATAAAGCAAAGAGAACAGTGTAGGTGCAGCAGTGGCGGCCCTATGGTAACAGCCCCAACTTACGTATTGGTCGTGGCTTCGAATCCAGACAGACGCTTTACTTTGTGTAAATAACTTCATCACGAGGTCAAGCCATGGTCCGGGGCGAGAGGGAGTGGGAGGCAGTCTCCTCCTTCTGCGAAGCAGTCATGCTAGCGAAGGAGATGGCGGGACGGCTGAGGGAGAGAGCCTCACGTCCCAGCCGCCGCGGGAGACGCTCCGGGCGTCGGGAGCCGCGTGACGACTCCCGGCCACCGTAGGCGCGGACCTGCGGGCGGAGAGTAATGGGTAACCCTCCGTCCGATCAGGACCAGGCCCGTGCCGGACGGCACGTACGTGTTCCACGCGCGCCTCAAAGAGATGTCAGCAGCAAGGAAGGGGCCCGAAAGGGCCGAAGCCTGCCGGGGCAGCGGGATTGACCGAAAGGGTTACCGCTACCCCGGAACACAAAGGGCTAAGGAAGGAACACGGGTGGGTTTTATTCAGTAAGAGTCTGACACTCCCTTCTGCTCCACCCAGAGCGGGAGGGGTCATTTGATGATTTCCCATCCTCAAAAAAAAAAAAAGGGCAGGAAGTATGGGCGTGTCGCTAGTTTATACATATATAACGCGATGCTGACACTGTGATTATTAAAAGGTGCACACATAGCACACAAACTAAAAAGCCTTTACTTTTTAGTTTACGCATTCTATTTAGTAAATTGAAATGCATTTATAAATGCGAATTTTGTAGTGCCAGCTTTATAGTCCTAGTAAGTTACAATAAAGATAAATAAAGACTAAAAGCACTTGTACCAACGTACCTCTCTAGTGTGTCACCCTTTCTCGAACCGAACAATGAACACAACCCTCGATGCTTTGTGGAAACTTGATTTGCAAACAAATGAGCGAATTTGCATTACATTTCATTGAGCATAGACACGAGAGCCTGAAGATCCAACATTTCAACGAAGAGAAAACGCAAAATAGAAAGGAATGTTACAGGTAAATGCTCCTTGGCCGTGAGCAATCGAATACCGTATCGAGTATTCGCAGGAACGTTATATTACATGGAAATGCTCGAGCGAAATACTCAAGTGTGCCTCAAGGCTTAACATTATTTCAGCGTATTAGTATTAATTAATTATCGTTTGCTACAAGGATAATTTGACAACAATATACACTGCTATAGAAGTGTTCATAATCTCAGATAATTTACATTCCATCGCCACAATCAGTTATCTACTTTAGTGAAACGTATTCTAAGTTGATTTTTGAGTGACTATTTGTACAAAAAGGTCCTAATAAGTTTTTGGTTGACATTCAGTTTGTTGTTCCCATAACTTGAAAATTATCTGAAATTCTTTATTCAAATATACGAGTACAATGATCTTTTAGAAAACATTTGTGCAATTGTTTTGTAAATTATCGCTTGATATGTATTCAAAAAACAAGATGGCGGCGTTAGTTCCGATTTTGGGCACATGCCGAAATATTCTTGTAGCGCTATAATTTGGCGTAGCAGACGATTGCCCAAAATGGTATCGCTACGAGACTGCTACGCCGTAGCACTGGTACGTCGTAGAGCAGGATACGTTCACTTATTTCTTGTGTTCTTTTGCCAAATCGGACAATAAATGAATGGGTTTATTCTTTTCTTTTTGCTGGTTTACAGAGTGCATAATTCTCATTTTCAGTGTATTCGAATGAAATGCCTAAGCCGCGCTATTACAAAGGAATATTCTGTCCAATCGTCATCAATACTTTTAGGGTGAGTTGCTGAACATTTTATTCTATTTCATTTATTCGGGAAAACAAACAATTACACATTAAGAATTACAAAAAGATAGGATGCAGAAATGATGTAACGTACCACGTGACGTGAATAACGTTAGCTTGAAAGTATCAGAGTGTCCTTACTTTACTCAAACTGAAACTCTCTTTTCAGACCAAAGGAATAGAACTATCATACCAAAGATATTCTCGGAGACAGCGGCAGAAGTCCCTCATATTGGTGAACGTCGTCGATTTTGCACTTAAAGTAAGTAACCACAATAATTAAACGCACCGCCTTGCACGGTGGCGCGCGGTGTTGCTATGTGCTACCGATCACAGAGTACATGTGATTATATACAGAAATAAGGCTGAGCCAGAAGGCCAATTCTTGTAATTCAAAACGTTCAAAATCTAGTCGCAGTCTCATCTCAGCGACAAACAAATGTCAAAAACTTGTCAAACTGCAGTGCTCCACGAAGGTTGAGGAGATCGTGGAGTACATGCGTGTGAAGACCAACTGGACTTTGAAGGTCGAGAAGTTGAAGTCGCGTCACAACACGAACTTCAAGTCGTTCGTGGTGCGTGTTCCGACACATCATCTCGAGAAGTTCCTCAAGGAAGAGTTCTGGCCGCAGGGTGTTGTGGACCGCCGGTTTCGTGGCAGGCTACATGACACCAGTCAGCGAAATACGACGCCGACACTTCGTGTGTGTTAGTTAGTTTTTAGTGTAATATAATGGTTTATGTATTTATAGTATTTTTAAGTTATATTAATATTGTATTGTATGGGCCTTTATGCCTGAAATAAATAGATAAATAAAATAAATAAATTACCTCTATTGATAGCTCACTCCACGCTCACTTCACCTAAGTTATCACGGTGAGATTTTTACAGAATCGATCGGCTGTAGGGAAATTAGAGGTATTTTTAACAGATTGAGACTGAAATCAGACTGTGAACATTCTTAAAATTACAAGAATTGCTCCTCTGCTTGACTACCATAATAGGCGGCACTGCGCCGCAAAAGGCTTACTTTGTACTTCAGTAAATAGATTTATTTAGTGCACACAAAAGAAATAGCACAACACACAAAACCACTATTCATCATCATCTGCCTAGCCCTTTCCCAAAGTAACTATGTTGTGGTCGGCTTCCAGTCTAACCGGATGCAGCTTAATACCAGTATTTTTCATGAAGCGACTGCCTATCTGACCTCCACAACCCAATAACGTATTACTCAGTTACTGGTTGTATTTAATAGTGGTTCTGTGTTGAGGGCTTGTGGCTAAGTAATAATAGCTTCACGGGTCGATTGTTACGTTAAGCTACGGTGCCACGGCGTCCTCACCTACCGCCTGACGCAGGTCCTCACCGGACCCTGCACACCATCGGGCGGGAGGAAACGCCCGGGTTCACCACTGCGACGAACGCCCAGAGGACACGGTGGAGCATACGGTGGAGGTCTGCCCCAATTGGGCGGAGCACCGCCGTGTTCTCGTAGAGGCGATCGGCAGCGGCGGCGACCTCTCGCGCCCGGCCCTGGTTCAAGCCATGGTCCGGGGCGAGAGGGAGTGGGAGGCAGTCACCTCCTTCTGCGAAGCAGTCATGCTAGCGAAGGAGGTGGCGACACGGCTGAGGGAGAGAGCCTCACGTCCCAGCCGCCGCGGGAGACGCTCCGGGCGTCGGGAGCCGCGTGACGACTCCCGGCCACCGTAGGCGCGGGCCTGCGGGCGGAGAGTAATGGGTAACTCTCCGTCCGATCAGGACCAGGCCCGTGCCGGACGGCGCGTACGTGTTCCACGCGCGCCTCAAAGAGATGTCAGCAATAAGGAAGGGGCCCGTAAGGGCCGAAGCCTGCCGGAGCAGCGGGATTGTCCGAAAGGGTTACCGCTACCCCGGAACACAAAGGGCTAAGGAAGGAACACGGGTGGGTTTTAGTCAGTAAGAGTCTGACACTCCCTTTTGCTCCACCCAGAGGGGGAGGGGTCATTTGATTGATACCCATCCACAAAAAAAAAAAAGCTACGGTTGCCGCGGTTGGTCCGCGGATGGGTGATGATCTTTACACATCAAGACCCTTCATGCCTCGGAAAGCACGTTAAGCTGTTGGTCCCGGATGTCATACGTGGATCTTTGGCAATCATTAAGGGTCGTCAGAAGAACGAAGGTCTAACAACCAGTCTTACCAAGGGGTATCGTATTACCGAATAACTGGGATGTGGAGGTCAGATAAGCAGCCGCTCCATGTATAATATGGTATTCATCTGCATCCGGTTAGACTGGAAGCCGACCCCAATATAGTTGGGAAAAGGCTAGGCTAGGGATGATAATTGTTTTTTTTATTTTAAATATTTTATATTCTCTTCTATTCTTGTGTCTACACCTCTTTTCATCTACTTTCCTACCGCAGGTATGCTGAAAGAGTTTTTTTTTTTGTAAAAAGCATCACTTTTGTGTGTGATATTGTTCTGTACTTTTCTTCTTGTCTGTGTATACAACGTCTCCCAAAATTCAATGATAAGCCTCATCAGAGGGTGGACTTCGAGAAAAAAATTTTTTTGGTAATTACAGTGTGGACTGAAAGTAATAAACTTTGAAAATTTTAAGGAAATAACTAATTTGGATTGATTTTTGTGTAAAAACTACAGGCATTCTGAGATTTTTAAGGGTTGTGGTGGATAGCAGTACTACATCGGTTGGCGATACAAAAAAAACGGAAATATTAGAAAAATTGTGGTCCTAGTAGTTAAAAATATCTTAAGGGGTGACAATTTTCGAAGGATTTCTATGTATTTTCTTGTAATTTCCAAAAAAAAAAATATTCTCTTTCATTATTTTTTCTCAAGTAGTCATAAGTAGGTTCACCCTCTGGTGATTATCGTTGAATTTTGGGATTTTATATGTGTGTACAAAAATTTATAATAAGGCAAAACCAAAAATTATCCGGTTCTATTAACAGATGACTGACGTAATTAACACAATTTTCCGTGTCTAAATTGCAGGTAGGATTGGTGATAATATATGTACTCACTTACGGAAAAGGTAAGTCCTGATCTGTTCCCGTTACTGTCACATAACTTTCAGCTCTTTCGATCCGGGGCTAATGTGGACACCTGAAGGCTAATTCTCGTAATTTAAAACGTTCAAAATCTAGTCGCAGTCTCATCTAGACGACAAACAAATGTCAAAAACTTGTCAAAATGTAGGGAAATTAGAAGTGTTTTTTGACAGATTGAGACTGAGATCAGACTTTGAACGTTCATAAAGTTACGAGAATTGCCCCTCTGGTCGTTTGTTGTCGTTTGTTTGTTAATTATTACAATATCTATATTCCATTTGTATTGCTAACTCCTTGGTTGTCTTAAACTTTTTAGAAGATTTTTATAGTTTTTATTTTAATAATTGCTTTTTGTTTTTGCTCTTGCTTGCATCTGTCAAAGGTTTGTGTTTGTGTTTCTAATTTTGTTTTAATATTAATTTTTATTCACTAAAATCCTTTTAACACATTGAGCTTTAGTTTTATTTCATTTCACCAGCCAATAACACATACAGTCCATTTCCATCGCCGTCAATTCGTTTAGGTAATTAAATAAAGGTAAACAAAAAACCACGTGACGTGGTTAACCGACTAAACGAAATACCAGTCTATTCAGTTATCTTACTACGTCACAGTTGTACTCTTCAATTTAGCAACGTTATAATTCGTTAATAACGTTGTTATATTGAAGAGCACAACTGTGATGTAGGTTTTCATCTGTTTAACCGGTTTTGACTGTGGGCGCCTCATAAAATTAAGACATCCAGTCAAGGCTTTAAGTTAAAACTAAGTGACTACACTCTAAGGGCACGCCCTGTAGGGTATGGACTTCGGCCTAATCCTTCGCTAGGGGAGGGCAGTAAGGGACAGGCTGGTTCGGATTATAGGGGCGCGCTGTGGGACAGCGCTCACTTATATACAGATTGGTTTTTTCGAATTCTTCTCATGAAATTCACAACAATACAGTGAAAATGGACTTTACTTGAGTAAGGTCCAAGTTGACTGCTAGCTTGAGCTACCTACACTAGCGTTTCATACGAAAATGAACCCCATTCGTATGGATTTAATGTGCGAATATGAACAATAACTTTATACGAAAAAGGTTCATTTTCGTATGAAATACCTACGCTTGAGTGCTTAAAGTCAAATACTGCTCTAAAAACTTCAGTCTCAAAGAGTAGAAATGTTGTACAGGTGAATGGCCGATACCAATGACGAATACGGTATGGACAGCTGCTTTCGCGTGTCTGAACGTGTTTATGTGCGTGCTGATCTGGTGGCCATCCTTCGCTAACAATCACCTGCATTGGGGCGCAGCCGCCACCTGGGTGCTGCTTATCTTTCAAGGTATGTTATTTTATTCTTTACAAGACCTTTCACATCTATTTTACGACTGATATTGCATCACTGTGAAAACTATAGTGATCTTTATTTACGTTACAATAAGGCTGATGCTGTCCTATGTCGCTATGGAGCGAGCTATGCTCGGTGTCTCTTTGAAGGATAAAATCAGGAATGAAATTGTCCGGAAAAGAACCGGAGTTATTGACATAGCTTGCAGAGTGAGCAAACTGAAGAGGCAGTGGGCTGGCCATGTGTGTCGAAGGACCGATGGCCGGTGGAGCAGACGAGTCCTTGAGTGGAGACCGCGTATCGGCAAGCGTAGTGTGGGACGTCCCCCCCAACTAGATGGACGGACGACCTAAAGAAAGTGGCTGGAATGGACTGGATGAGGAACGCGGAGGACAGGGTGTTGTGGTGCAGCCTGGGAGAGGCCTATCTCCAGCAGTGGACTGTGATAGGCTGAGTTGATTTGATTTGATTGGATGCTGTCTCTAGAGGATAAAATAACTTTGTAGGGACTAAAGACATAACTTTGGACAGTGAAAGTGTCGAGATTTGAATGTGACAATTAATTTTAAAAACAAATATGAGCTCGCCAAGTGAGGTTGAAAGTCAACTCAGAGTATCACAACAGCTAAAGGCCTAACACTTTACTGAGACTCGCCTGATGTAACTGCGCGGTGCGGGAGGGGTGTGTTGAACTGGTGACGTGTCGCGAGAGCCAGGGCTTGAAATACCAGTATTTTTGGTACCATTTGCCTTGGTGTGATGCCGGTACCAGAGTAGTACCTGTACATTTAGTACCGCTACCAGACGTCTTACCGATACTATTGATATTACATTATTTTTCATAAAACCTTTACCAATATTTATTTTATTCTCCCCAGGTCTATGCAAACAAAGCATCGGCTATCACGAGGCTCAGAATCAACTATGGTACATGCTGTTTATAGTGTTTATGCCGTACGCGATGTTCCCGCTGTCTCTGTGCTGGTGCATCACTATTGGCATCGTCTCCAGTTTCGCTCAGATTGTGGCCACTTTGCTATACATACGGTCTAGCATGCAGGCGGGAGCTAAGCCTGTAAACTGTTTAGTTAATCTAAGTATATCTAAAGTAACAGTTGCCTAGGTGGCCGCCACATAACGGCCGTCATGAAAATGATGGTATCACTTTAAAACGCTCTGTAGGAAAACACACCGACTCATTTTCATAAATAAAGTTTTAATAACGTCATGCGACGGTGCATTGCGGACGCTACGTGGCGGCCACCGCAATTTTAGGAAACCCTATGTTAACAGAACAATATATTATAAAGGATAAGGTAGCCCGCGAAATTTTCTTACGTTTTTTGCAATTTTCAGGTCAGTGTCAAGTTGTCTGCGGATTAAAATATGATTCTTGACTGAAATAAATATGGCTTTCGGTTTAAAGAAGTTTATTTCTCAAAAAGAACATACATAGTTCACTTAAATATGAGAAACTTAACGAAAATAAAATATTATTACTTCTAATAAACATAGTTGTCGTTCGATCTATCGTACATACAGTGGTAGTCGTTTATTATTGTTGGTTGGCCAAATACAACTTTAATCTATTTTTAAAAATGTTCATTGATGAGGAGTCTCTTATTTCTTTAGGTAATTTATTATAAAGCTGCGCTCCCTCAAACTGTATGGTTCTCCTTCCGTACAAAGTTCTTACTGAAGGCAGTTCTATACTATCCCTATTCCTAGCGTGGTTGTGGTAAATTTTGCGCTTGAAAGTAATTTGTGAGTGTATTTTATTAGTTAGAATTTTCTTTATTAGTATGCATGTGTGGTATGTATATAATGTTTTTAGGTTAAATAGTTTAGTTTTAGTGTAAAGTTCTTTTGTAGGTGTTAAGTAATTGTAATTAAACAGAGTTTTGATTGCTTTATTTTGTGTTACTTGTAAGTCATGAAGATGTGTAATAGCGGCCTGTCCCCATACTTGTATTAGATAGTCTAGATGCGGTTTGATGAGGGTATTATAAATTGTGTAGCGTAATTTAAATGGTATACATTTAGCGATATTTCGCAGAGCTCCAGTCAACGGGATTAATTTGCCTCTTACGTAGTCAATGTGAGGTCTGAATGACAATCTACTGTCCAAGATCAGACCTAAGTACTTCTCATGGTTTGATCTTAACAATTGTTGGCCATCTACCGTAAGAGGAGGGAAAGCAGGAACCTTTTTGTTCTTAGGAGAAAATATTATGTATGCGGTTTTGTTAATATTAATAGTCAGTAGATTTTGCTTAAGCCACGCATTTAAGACATGCAGATCCTGCTGTGCTTCAGTAATAATACTAAGTATGGAGTGACCAAAATAAAAAAGACACGTGTCATCTGCGTACAGTGATATATGACCCGCTAGCCCAACATTACTTATATTATTTATATAAATTAAGAAAAGCAGTGGTCCTAAAACCGATCCCTGTGGAACTCCGCATACCACTTCAGCAGCTGTACTTTCAAAGCTGTTTATTTTTACTATCTGATGTCTGTTTGCAAGATAAGATTCGAATATTTTATAGGCTTTACCAGTGATTCCAATGCTATTTAGCTTTTCTAATAGTATAGAATGACTTATAGTATCAAAAGCTTTCTTAAGATCAACAAAAATACCTAGTACTAGTTGCTTTTTATCAATATTATTTTTAATTTTGGTTACTAAATCTATTGTTGCTGCGAGTGTATTAGAAAGTGGTCTGAATCCGTACTGATGTTTATATAGAAAGTCTATTTCGTTTAAGTAATCAGATAGGCGTGCATACAATACCTTTTCAAATATTTTTGAAATTACAGGCAATACTGAAATAGGCCGGTAGTTGCCGGGATCAGTTTTAGTTCCAGCTTTGTAAATAGGGGTCACCTTGGCTATCTTAAGGCTGTCTGGGAAAACACCTTCCTTAAGGCAATCATTAATACAGTTTGCAAGATTATTAGCGATTTGATTTCCAATACACTTCAGAGCCTTTGTGGTTATACCGTCTATGCCACAACTGGTATTATTATCTAGGTTATCTATAATTTTTTTGATTTCGTCTATTGAACAAGGGCGAAGTTCCGATAGATTACGATCTTGACTAACCTTAGTTTTGCGTATAGTATTGGTGTGTGTGGTGTTAGGTTGGTTTGATTGTATTTTATTGGCTAATATAGAACCGATTGTAGCAAAGTAATGATTAAAACTGTTACAAATTTCTGTACCATTTGATATGACAGTATTACTTACAATTAACTTTGGGGGAGCACAGTCACATGTAATTTTATTTTTAGCAAGAGTGTTTATTAACTTCCACATCTTCTTTGGTTTTTTTTTGCATTTATCAAAAGCATCATAATAGTATTTCTTCTTTTCTATGCCTATTGTCTTTTTCACTTTTTCCTTTGCAGTTGTTAACTTTGATTTTAATTGTTCATTCCTGGGATCTAATATATAATCGTGCCACAATTGATTTCTTTCGGTAATGTTGTTAATTATAGTTTTATTAATCCAGTCCTTCTGGGGTAGATTAAGGATTTTATTTTTTGTAATTTTAGCATCTTCAATTTGCTTTTTGATGTATTTTTCAAGTGTGTTGTAGCTACTGTCTTCTTGAGGTAGACTTTCCTTTTGTATATTGCTAATAAGTTTCTTATAGTTGATTGCTTGATACTGTTTTTTATGTATTAATGGTTGTTTATGCTTATTTATTCCTATGTATATTTGCTTGTGATCAGATAAAGTAGACTCCACTAATGCCATGTGTATGCTGGAATCGTGAATATTTGTAGACACATGATCGATTATGCTTTTTGTATTTACTGTTTGTCGAGTTGCGTACTGTTCGTGAGTATTGTTTATAATCGAGTAGCCTGATTCCTGTATCATGTTCCTATAGTCTGTGGTCTTACGTTCATTTTGCAATAAATCTATGTTGAAGTCACCGAATACAATTGCTTTTTGTTTCGTTCTTTCTAAGAGCGTTGAGTACGTTTGTTGGAATAGTTTTATGTTTGTATTAGGTGGTTTATAGATGATGCCAACGGTCAGTGACAGTTTCTCCAGATGAATAAATAGAAAGTTGTTACCATGTACGTAGCTATCTTCTATAATGTTAAACTTGATATTTTTGTGTACATACATAGACACACCACCGCCTACACCATTTGTTCGAATATTGTAGACATGTGTATAATTCGGTATATCGAGTAGTCCTGCTTCTGTTTTGTTTTTTATCCACGTTTCGGTAAGTAAAATAATGTGTATTGATTGATTAAATGACTTAAGTATGCATTTCAATTCGTCTAGTTTGCCCGTTTTAACTAAGCTTCGAACATTGGCATAAAATAGTCTCAAAGACGAGGCAGACGTGCGTATAGCCTGGTAAGTATATACATGCTGGTAGGTAATGCTGTCAATTCCTGAGGTATCGATGTTATTTGACTGGAAAGTATGACTCATTGTTAGTTTTTTGACGTCCTCTTAATAATTTTCGGTGTTCCTTTATCATACTTAATTATCAAATCTAGCTCACCATTTTCCTTACGACGCGCTAACTCCTCACGAAGATCCTTCAGAAGTTTCATTTGCATGGGTGTTTGGTCCGAATATATACGTACACTTTCATTAATGAGCTTCGATTTGTTCCGTAGTATATGCAAAACAGTGTCTTTATTTTCAAAACATACCTTAAGATGCCGGTTTTTCTCAGAGTTATATTTGCCGAGCCGCATACATTTTATAGGTGTGGGACAATCCTCATAAAAGCTTTTAATCAAGTTAAGTATTTGTTTATTATCATACTCTCGTCTTATATCCAAGTTTTTGTTTTTAGTTTCGGGTATTCCGATAATTATAATGTTCTGTTGCCGCTGCGCTCGGGCTTGGAATTCTAAGGCCATGACTTCATATTCACGATGCGGCGGATTTGGGAGTGTAGGGTTTTGTTGTGTTTTAAAGTTGCTCAGGTCATTTTCGAGGGTTTTTATTCGGTCTTCCAGTTTGCAATTTTGAGTTTTTAGGTTTTCCAATTCTATTTTCATTTCATTTTGTTCTGAGTTTAGGGTTTCTGTTGTGCATTTTATGGTTTTTAACTCGTTTTTAACCTCAGTTATTTCTTGAGATAGCTTATTCGAATTTTCAGTTTGCTTTTGGCTGAAATCCTTCAGGAACTTCATAATCTCAGTGCGAAAATCCGTTATTTCCTCTCTGATTCCCAACTCCAATTCAGGGCGCTTCCTTTTATATCTGTTAGTTACATAGTGATCTTCTGTTTGGAGGGCAAGCAAATCGGGCGATGAACTGCTCCCGCTAACGCTTATGGTAGAACCGCTAGGCGGTGTTCGTTGTGGCTTCATCCTTAACACCTTATCGGTGCGGTGACGTAGTTGTCGGTCAACGTCGCACGAAACAATGTGAGTGAGCAGGTAAACAATTGACGGATCTCCCGTTTACTCGTAGCTTACTCGGTGCAATAGGTGTTGAGATAGTTCACTGAGATTTGCGTTCTAGTAGAAATATTAGAAAAAACACTTTTGCTTGTAACTATTTTAATACGTTATTTAAATTGGTAAGAAAAAAGTTGTACACGTCTATTCACTACGACAGCCGAACGATCGGATAACGATCGGCTTTACAGAATATTACTCAATAGCGGCCCGTCCCGGCTTCGCACGGGTGGACATTTATTTTTTAAACATTTAATTTTTTTCTTGCAATTAAAAAAGTCTATATTAATCAGTGATAATGTAGCATTCACATGGTGAAAAAACTTTTAAAATCGGCCCAGTACTTTTTGAGCCAATTCGTTACAAACATACATACAAATCTTTCCTCTTTATAATTATCTTTTAAGATATATACATAGGTAGATTAGATTCGACAACACAACTTTACGTTAGAATTGGCCTAAAATGTCATGATTTCATGAAACAGTCATTCAATAGTGTACTAGGAACTTAGAGAGATGTATTGATGACTAGCTGCGCCCCGCGGTTTCACCCGCGTAAGTTTCGATCCCGTGGGAATATCGGGATAAAAAGTATCCTATGTGTTAATACTGGTTATAAATTTATGTGTGCCAAATTTCATCCAAATCCGTTCAGTAGTTTTTGCGTGAAAGAGTAACAAACATCCATCCATCCTCACAAAATTTCACATTTATAATATTAGTAAGATAGTAGGATAAGTAGGAAGTAGGATTTTATAAATTACTAGCAGCGCCCCGCGGTTTCACCCGCGTTAGTTTCGATCCCGTGGGAATATTGGAATAAAAGTACCCTATATGTTAATCCTAGTTATAAAGCTATCTGTGTGCCAAATTTCATCCAAATCCGTTCAACGGTTCACGCGTTATTGAATATCAAACATCTTTACAAAATTTCACAATTATATCTAATATTAAGGATTGATTTTTCTATCGCCAGATAACTTTTATTCGAGGAATAATATTCACGTTTGACAGTTTTTGTATGAAATAGTTAACTGTCAAAATTTCAAAATTATTCCTCGAATAAAGTTATCAGATGATTGAAAAATCAGCCCAAAGCAGGATAATTCCATAACTAAATATTTGTTACCGTCGCGAATCATATTTAGATCAACAAACAACGTGATACTGACCTGCAAATTGCAAAAAACGTACGAATTAATTGTACTTATGTTTTATTTTTAAACTACCAATTGCGTTAAAAATTCAAATTCTAGTTTGCTGTTTTTGGGTGTCTGCTTCATGAAAAATTAAATTTTGCAAAAAGAATTATTCCTTTCACTGTTGCACTACTGCCAAATTATAAATGCAAGATAGAGATGGAATTAAATCTAAGCCGATGTACGCACGGCTACACATCAAGCTATACATAACCAGTATAAGCTGACTTCTGATTGAACGAAAAACCTATACAATGCGAGGTCAGCTAAAACTGTACGTGCTATAAATAAAGTTTAACTCGAATAGTTTAAAGTTCAGACGACCCGAGTCTTAGAAATACCCTAACATGAAACTGTTTTTGTTAACTTGAATGGACTCTTTTAGTTCCAGACTTACTCATGCACCCTCCGATTAATGACCAGCAATGTGCTGTTATACATAGCGGTGAACTTCGCCGGAATGTATGCCAAGTCTCTTGTCGACTGGGGACAGAGGAAGGTGTTTTTGGAGACGCGCAAGTCAATGATAACCTTGGAGAAGACTAAGAAGGAGAGTGAAAAGCAGTGGAAACTGTTCGAGAGTGGTTAGTGTTCAAATATCCTGTCTTTTTCTGGATATCCTTTATAGTACGAGACCAAATAAACTTGTATTCAGCGCTGTGTCAGTGGTAACGACAGCAACTTACGAATTGTAGGTCGTAGGTTCGAATCCAGATTGCTTTCAAAACGGTGAAGGAGAACATCTTGGGGAAACCGTAAGCACCACGTGCACTGGGTCCACGCGGTGGATTACGGCCTACTCCCTCTCACCGTGAAGAGGCCTGTGTTCCTGCAGTCGAAACATTATAGGCTTATTAAGCTGTGTATGAAATGGTATAATCTACGGCCACGCTACGTAAAAATAGCGTAACTGGCAAACAAATGAACCGCGCAGCTAACGCGGCAAACCTCTCGATCATACACACAACAGCAACAGTGGACAGTCAAACGCAAGCTACAGATACTGCAATCCACGAAGACGCGCCCCACTCTTCTTCCTAATCGTTAGCGGTTATCACTAGTCAATTCCGCTAATGTTTTAGTTTTTTCGATACACACTAATTAGCCACTAATAATAATTAGTGTGTATCGACAAAACTAAAACAATAGCGGAATATTGCTCACTTGTGCTGTAAGCATTAGGAAAAAGAGTGGGGCGCGTCTTCGTGGATTGCACTATCTGTATCCGACGCGATCTAAGTGTGCAAACACACGAGCGACATGCGTCGACGACAGTGGCAACGCTAACCGATGACGTGTGTCGCCAACAGCCGTCAACGCGTGTCGGCGGTAGCTGTCCACGCGTCGGTGGCTGTGGTCGACAACGCGTCGCTCGTGTATTTGAGTACGGTGCTCAATTGGCTATGTCGTTGGCGCGTGTCAGTCGTGTGTATGCAGACTTAGTCGCAGCAACAGTAGCCTTGCGACTGACTGCAGTATCTCGTCAGATGCCCAGATTGCCCAGTGCATTACAAGGTTACGACTGTGAATATTTGCAGGGGTCAATTGCTCCGATAACCATTTACTCCTCTTGATCGCGAGTTCACTTCTATCGATCGTGAACGTCATGTCCGATAATTTTGTTTCAAGCGCACCCCTATCCGTAATCCAAATTGGCGCCACTTACTATGAGAACTCTCAAATCAAATCAAATCTAAATATTTTATTTCACATAAACCTACATGGGCACTTATGAAACGTCAGAAGCTGCAGGTTTCCAACTGATCGTTTCCTATTGAGAAGAGCCGGCAAGAAACTGCACGGTTACTCTTTCAAAAATAATTGGCTTTTACAATGTTTTTAAATTACAATGTTAACAGATCTCAGTTAACAGACCTTCTGCCACAGTGAAGATAACGATATATGAATTGACTGATTTTAAATTTTGCAGTGATACCAGACTTCCTGGCGAAGAAAATCTCCACACATGTGTGTAAAACAGGTGGTCAGATTGAAGAGCAGCAGTTCAGTCAGCTGATTGATGTGGTACATCAGTACCAGGACGTATCCATACTGTTCGCTGACATCAAGGGATTTACTGGTGAGCCAAACTTGTGGCGGAGTGTAGAGGTATGAGAAACAGGTTGTAAAATTCCTCATCGTTCATTGAAAAGGTAGGACCCTCCGATCAAACTGGCGTTGTTTCTGTTCGGCTATAGCCTAATTGTTATTTGTCGGGATGTTGTATATTTGCTAATCGTTCGGATAACTCTGCTTGCGCGATGCAAGACTTTTGCGTGACGTCAGCGTCAGGCGTAATTTCGCATGTGGTGTCAAAGTGGATGGAAAGGCAGTCAGTCAAGGAATGAAAAGATTAAGCAAGTTCAGATGCACTGTTATGTAAAATGTGTGAAATCTGTGAAAGTAACTTATCTTTTTTATTTTAAAAAATAAATATGCTGCGCCCAAAATGTGAGAAACGATTTTCATTGAAAAATGCTTAACGTTTTCGATCCTTGGCCTGTACATACAAACTTAAGAATTGAGTTTTTTATTGCACTCATTGAGGGTCAATAATTGTTCTACAAATATTGTACTTAAGTGGATATGGACCGAAAATCCATACTTTATTATTAACTCAACCAGTTTCTTAGTTTCCCAAATTGTGTGACATGCTTTGTATAGACTTTTTATGTAGCTTTAATTAAAGTAAAATTTAAATATATCTTTCAGAATTATCAACCAAATGCAATGCGCAAGACTTGGTAATATTCCTGAATATGTTGTTCGGTGGCTGCGACAAGTTGGCGTCGGTAAGATTTTCATAATTCCCCACTTATCAGACTGCATGCTGAACGCTATGGGCACTATATGACAAGATGTCAGTAAACCAAATAAGTATGACAGGATGACTCGGATGCATTCCTCGGGAAGTAGAATTAATAGGAGTGAAACCTAAGGTTTAGGACAAGAAGATCCCTTTAGTACTTATGCCGATTCTCAAAATCTAAATCTTGTGAAGCACAACTTAAGGTGAATGGGAAGTGGTAGACCGCGAAATTCAAATTTTATTACGTTTTTTGCAATTTGCCGGTCAGTATCAGGTTGTATCTTGATCAAAATTTGATTCGCGACTATGGCAGGTACGTATCTAAAGAATTATAAAATCATTAATACATCTTCCTAAGTGAGATTTCTACCACAAACACTTTTCCATGAGAGATTTCTTCTTGTGGTACAAATCTAAGTTAGGAAGATGTATTAATGATTGTAATGATAATTCTTTAGATACGTACCTGTTATAGTCGCGAATCAAATTTTGATCAAGATACAACCTGAAACAGACCTACAAATTGCAAAAAACGTAAAAAAATTGAATTTCGCGGTAATCACTGCGCAATCACCTTAACGTGCTTATTTTCTGCATTTTCATTCTAAATTGTATATAATAACCAAACAAACGATGAGGGCGCCACTGTGCGGTCGGCATAGTCTTAATTGTCTTGACATAAATGTTCAATTCTCCAGGACTACAACTGCGTCCGCATCAAGTTGCTGGGTGACTGCTATTACTGCGTGAGTGGACTGCCGGAGCCACGTGAGGACCACGCTCAATGCTGCGTCAATATGGGGCTGCACATGATACGAGCCATCCGCGACGTGCGGAAGGCGATGAATGTATATCTTCTATACTATTATACTAGCTGCGCCCCGCGGTTTCACCCGCATAAGTTTCCATCCCGTGAGAATATCGGAATGAAAAGTATCCTATGTGTTATTCTGGTGTATAAGCTATATTACTGTAAACTTTCATCAAAATCGATTCAGTAGTTTTTGCGTGAAGGAGTAACAAACATCCATCCATCCATCCTCACAAACTTTCGCGTTTATAATATTAGTAGGATAGTAGGATATTAGTAGGATAGGATTAGTAGGATATACTAACAATTGAGCTGAAGCGTTTGTTTTTTTTTTTTTTTGTTTGTTTGTTTGAACGCGCTAATCTCTGGAACTACCAGGCGGATGTTAATTATTCTTAATGCATTTGATAGCCGAATTCTTCAAGAAGATTAAAGTCTGTTTAAAATCACGCTATAACTCTTAGGAGCCGAGCAAAAATGAAAAATATTCAGAAAGAACGCTAAGCGAGAACGAAGTAGAAGCGCGGGGGCGATGGGAGGCGACGCGGTCATACAGATTCATATTTTTTAGGATTCACTGTTCTTCTAGCCAGGCAGAAGGAGGAAACCTGATCATGACCGAAGACATTTGTGTCGCAAAACAGCATGCCTATGTTTCATTTTAAAGTTTTAAAGAGTAATAATAATAGCCTCCCCGACCGATTTCGGTCATGGTGGTCAATCTCAACGGAGATTAGCCAGGTACGCAAGAGATATTATACTGCACAAGTGTGCGCGCAGACACAGGTGCACTCCCTCTTCCCTCACTCTCACAGTCCGATGGGACGGTAATCCGACACGACCGGAGAGACATCAGGCGCAGGACCAACGGCTTTACGTGCTTTCCGAGGCACGGGGCATCACACCACCAACTTCCGAACTCCGGGCTATTACTAAGAATTTCCTAATGGAAAACTCCATAACACTTTGCCCGACGCGGGAATCGAACCCAGGACCCCACGCTCAGCAGTCACGCTTGTGACAACGAGACCAACGGGGCAGTCTCAGTTTAAAGTTCAACTTACTGCAAAAAGTTATATCCAACTTACGTTTTATCTGTCTTCAGATGGATCTGGACATGCGCATCGGTATCCACAGCGGTAAGGTGCTGTGCGGGGTACTGGGACTCCTGAAGTGGCAGTTCGACCTGTGGTCTCGTGACGTCACTCTTGCCAACCACATGGAGAGTGGTGGCTTGCCTGGGTAAGACTTTAAAAGTCCTAAAGCCCAACATTCGACGATTTTCCTTCATTTTTTTGGAACGAAGTTCTTTAAGACAATGCCGACCGCACAGTGGCGCCCTCATCGTTTGTTCGGTTATTTCATACAATTTAGAATGAAAATGCAAAAAATAAGCACGTTAAGTTGTGCTTCACAAGGTTATACGTTAATATTATTAGAAACGGTAGTTTTATATTGTTTAGTTTTATTATAATCCTTAAAACGGATAACAGTGGCCACTATATTCCGTTTTAATAAAACTAAACAATGTAAAACTACCGTTTCTAATAATATTAACAAACGATGAGGGCGCCACTGTGCGGTCGGCATAGTCTTAACCGAGCTTGCGGTAGGAATAAACTAATAGAAATCGGCACGTAATGAAAATGCTTTATGGCGTATAATAAGAATTGTCACGAGAGAATTAGGGATGTATATACCAAAGTCAGATGTCTTTTATTCGTAGAATAAAATTGACGTCTGACAGTTCTAGTATGGAAAAACTGTCAAAAATTCAAAATTTATTGTCAGGATAAGAGTTATTCTAGGTATAAAAGTTTGGTGGAATGCGCCCTTAGACAGATAACTTTCACTCGAGGAATAAAACTGATGTTTGACAGTTTTTATTTTTATGAAATAACAAAATTATTCCTCGAATAAAGTTATCAGAAAAAAAAAATCAGCCCTTAGTTAAATAAATGAGTGTTGATTTCATCAAAAACTAAGTAAACAACTTTAACATTTATCTTCTACTAGCTGCGCCCCGCGGTTTCACCCGCATAAGTATCGATCCCGTGGGAATATCGGGATAAAAAGTATATTCAATCTTTCTGAGAGATTTTCTTTATATTTTTTTCCGTAAGAACCTTGTACAGAGTATTAGAAAACTACAAAAAAAAAATCAGCCAAATCGGTCAAGCCGTTTTCATGTTATGTCGTGACAACGGAAAACGGGTTTCATTTTTATATATACAGATAGGTAGTGCAATCCACGAAGACGCGCCCCACTGTTTTTCCTAATGCTTACAAAACAAGTGTGCGACATTCTGCTAGTGTTTTAGTTTTGTCGATACACACTAATTTTAGTGGGTAGTTAATTAGTGAATATCGAAAAAACTAAAACACTATTGGAATTAACTACCGATAACCAGTAACGATTCGGAAGAAGAGTGGGGCGCGTCTTCGTGGATTGCACTATCTATACCGCTGCTTTGTTTCTATTGTTTACTTGAATACCTCTAGTTTTCAACCCTTCTTTCACAAGACCAAAGTTAAACACGACTCCCTCTCTGGCAAGACATTTCTCAGTAATGTGGACCCAAACCTCATCAGCCGTGCCATACGACATACATAAAGTTCATAATTTTTGTGCTACAACTTCAAACTCAAGCATTTATTTCAATTAAACCATTTACAGGCACTTTTGAATTGTCAAAATTAACTAGTCGGTCAGTTAGTCAGAAAGTTGAAGCTAGTTGCCCATTCCAAAACGTAGATCTCTTGGAGCAGAACGGGCAAGAAACTCCAAGGACACTCTTTTAAATCAAAAATTTTATGACTTTTTCAGTCATTCTAAATTAAACTTATTTAACACTAACATAAAGTTGATACTTGGTTAAGTGAAAATTACATCAAATTGGAAACAAGAACTTCAATAGACCAAACATATCGACTTCCTATTGTAGCATAGTTATATTTTCCAGTCGAGTCCACATTTCATCTGCTACACTGAAATGCCTCAACGGAGAATTCGAGGTGGAACCTGGAGACGGTGGAACCCGGGACCCGTACCTCCGAGAACACCACCCTGAGACGTACTTCATTAAGTGTGCCGAAGAAACCGAACAGACCGATGAGCTACCCGATAGAAAAACGTCACAGAGCAGGTAAAGGAAACTTGTGATATAAAAATAAACTTTATTGTCCAGGAAAAACATTACACTGGCCCCAATTCTGTTGTTCACAAACTAAACTAATTTTCAGTGCATCTTTTTCTTTCTATCTCATTAAGAAAAGGACAGAAGATAAATATTAGTTTAGTCCTGTCAAATTAGTCAGCGCCTGACGTAAATTGACGTATTTTTAGTAGCCAATTTTTTAATCACGTCTAAACTTGTCTATGGATTATCTAATTTGACAGGACTAAACTAATATTTATCTTCTGTCCTTTTCATAATGAAATAGAAAGAAAAAGATGCAATGGACTTAAATTTAATTTAGTTTGTGAACAACAGAATTGGGGCCAGTAGCACTAATAGCACTAGGGTTACAACAACGACAACTAAACGATTACGAACTAATTTGTGATATAATTTGTGTATAATATACCGCCTGCGTTTTTTTTACCAAACAAAAACACAAAAAAGACAAAAAAGGGTATAAAAATTGAACGGAGTAGAAGCTTATGGCACAAAAATTTCTTTTTGTTTTACAACAATAAACTACGCACGAAAATTATCATTGAATTCGTAGCGACATTCAATCCTGTGATTAAAGCCATCGGCCGGCTTCAATATTTATTCTTTAGTATATTTAGTAAAAAAAAAAATCTATGCCATAGGCCTTTCTACTCCGTTTACCTTTTATATACACTGTTTTTGTCCAGATGGTAAAAAAATTCAGTCGGTAAATATGCCTTTTCATTTTGTCGATCACTACTTGCGATCCAAACTACCCCGATAGTCCCGACGTAAATTTCAAAAGCAATTTTCTCACGATTGCAACTTTGAATAGAGACGTATTTCATAAAAGAGTGCTTCCCAAAATACTTTGTTGGAACCACCATAACATGAAAATGAACACTATAGAAGAAAATCATTGTTGAATTTTGCGTAAAAATGTTTGTTGACTAGCAAAATCAGTCAAAAGTACTTTTAACCGTATGCTTTAGTAATAATACTTTTGACTAAAATAACAGTCAAAAGTACTTTTGCCCAATGGAACTGGTTAAAAGTACTTTTGACTAAGTGATTCCGTCAAAAGTGATTTTGACTGGTCGTATCAGTCAAAACTCTTAAAATGCGCGATGCACGAACGCAATAGGTGACGTAGGATGCAAGAGCGAGCGAAGGGCACCCCGAGGTTAGGTTTGGTTAGGTTACTTTAAACCCTTTATACAGAAATAGGAGCCCCGCCAAGCGGGGCTCCGTCGACATAGGATGCAAGAGTGATCGAATGAGAATACAAATACCTATACCGTGCATCGAAGTCAAGTAGTATCGCAGTGAAAATCTTTGGCGGTAACGTGCATCGAAGTGAAGTAGTATCGCAGTGAAGATCTATCTCGGTAATGTGCATCGAAGTGTAGTGGCTTCGCAGAGACGGTCATTCGCAGTAACGTACATCGCAGAGACGGTCTTTCGCAGTAACATGCATCGCAATTTTGTAGCGTCGTATTAGCATTTATCGATGTTTTGTGCGTCGAAATTCCGTATTCTACTATTGTAAAGTTATTAACAGTTTGACTGATGCTTTATTGCAGTTAAAACTACTTTTGACGAAGAGCGTCAGTCAATAGTACTAATAACCAATAATTTTCAGTCAAAACCACTTTTGACCAACCTGTTCAGTCAAAACTACTTTTGACTAATTTTGCTAGTCAATAGTACTTTTGACTGTTTAAGAGTTTTGACTGTAACATATACATTTTCTTGCAATTCAAATATCTGAAATATTATAATTTGGTTTCATGTGGCCTTTTTAGTGCTTCGCAGCTGACCTGGGAGATCAACACTCAACAGGATAGCAGCAATGCCGAGGGATGGACCCTGAAGATGCCCTTTGCAGACGTACTGTTAATTTATTTATTTACACTGAAATACAAAGCTATATAAGAATTAACTTTCTGGAACGATGTTTTCGTATATAAAACAAGTGCGAGTTGAACTCGCGTGGTGTGAGTTCCGCACGATGAATATGTTATCTACGATGTTTTTTATCCCAAGAACAAACTTAAAATTGTAGTTGAAATACATGTTCTCCCATACATTCCAACTGCAAATGTATCTTTCTACGCACAATATTGAGAGATTTACCATGTGCATAGATTTCCTGTAATCTTTAAGCAAAAAGAATAGAATAGAATAGAATACTCTTTATTATGTACACCATTATAAATTACAGACATAAATATAGAACTTTTGCAAAGGGTGACACAAAAAAATCATTTTCTGTATTTTTTTTTATTTAAAGCTCATTAGTTTCGGACATAAGAAAGAGACTAATGGTAAATTTGCATCTATTTCCTTAAATAACTTTAAAAGTAATTATTTTACTTTTTTTAACTTTCATTTCAACTTTCATTTGATATGTCACTTACTACAAACTTTTTTTTAATGTTTCTATTTGTCTCCCATAAGTGACTCCCATATTCATAATTCATTTATTTATGTTACATGTCTGTGTTTGGGTCACAGAAATTCATATATTTCAACTTAATTGGTTCAGTAGATTCGGAGCAAATAGGATGTGACAGACGGACAGACAGACACACGAGTGATCCTATAAGGGTTCCGCCATTCGGACGTACGGAACCCAAAAAAATCTAATAAATTGATACACAAATCACCTAATGAGTTTAGTATAAAACTTATTTAAAACATCTTCCTGCGTGTGTGTTCTTCAGACGATTAACGGTAACAAAATGATGTTTTAAATTCTGATTTGTGGTGCAAGTGGGCCTTATTTAATTAATACCCGTGGGGTAATTCCACAACACATTAAATGGCAATTGATCGCAATACATTTTAATTTAGCAGTTAGATCAAAAATGGCACTTCAGGGACCTCCAGGAACACAATCATATGATTTGTGTCGACGAATGTCATATGAATTCCATAAATTTTTATAAATACGGATATAATTTTTTTCAGTGTTACGATGGCGAGTGGGCCAACTCAAAGGAAGATATGATCCAGGACGTGCCACCGATGTTAGAAGTTGAGGTGAGGTACATTTTAGTTTCGTCATACACATAAGGAAGCTTGCTCATAAGATAATCACGCTGACGACGTTTTGCATAAATTATGATGTGCACCATTATATAGGCATAAAGGTCCACAGAGTGAAATTCTTTAGCCTATAATATTGCTAGGACACAGGTTGACACAGGCCTCCTCTGTATGAGAGGGAGTGGACCGTAATTCACCACGCGGGCCACATATTCTGTAGTACACCGATAATAGTGGAGACCATACGTATCTGACATGATCGTGATATATCACTTCGTGGACCCATTATTTAGGCTGGATCTGCTTGTCATGCTTCGCTCGCTTAACATATCTCCAACGGCGATTGACTGGTTTCGTAGTTACCTGTATGGCCGCCGGCAACGTATATGCATAGAAGAATCTTGCTCTTCGTGGTGGTATCACTTCTGCCGGTGTACCTCAGGGTGGCGTTTTATCTCCTTTACTTTTCGCAATATTGCCGTCCCATTAGACTTTGAGAGTAAGGGAAGAGAGAGTGCATCTGTGTCTGCGCACACAATTGTACACTATAATATCTCCCGCGCCGAAGGCTAGTCTCAGTTGAGATTAGCCGTCATGGCTGAAATTACGGTCTGGAGGACAATAATTGTTTAAAATACTTTTTCACAGGAAAACGACTTAATAAACCACTTGATCGAGACGAAGTCAACCCGACGGAAGCTCCTGGGTTCTATGTACGGTTGGTCTCTGCGGTTCAACCGGCCTACGATCGAAGCCCTGTTCGGAGGAATTGATGAGGTGACCTTCAAATCAAACATCATGTGCTGCCTAGTATTGTGGCTGTTCGTTGTGTCTGTGCAAACTCTTGTTCACTATAAGTAAGTATAGTATTACTAGCCATTGCTTCTCTTGCTGAAAGCACTTCCTCTCTCCTTAAACATCATCATTATATTTTCTTTGCTCCTCTTTCATGTTTATTATTATTATATTTATATTTATTTAGATTAGTACAATATATACTTTTCAATACACTTGCTCGCAAAGTGGCTCTTATTGAACCGTTTTTAGGTCAATAATGATGTGTATTAAAAACGCGAGCTTTTTACTTTATGTTACTGCACTAGTGCGATAATGCCATAGATAATTACTATTTACTAGTCGGAGATGTGCGCTTTTTTTAATCTCATCAAAGAGACTTCATGCCAAAAGGAATCCGCGGGTATTTTACTTTTTTTTTAAATATCTAGTCTGAATTGTCTTTGGTCCCAAATTGAACTAAAATTGATTTACCTCTTAAATTTTCCGTGATCCCTCCCAGAACCAAACGGAAAACAACCTCGTTCTATTATTGCGGATTCTCACTGAACTAAATGTATATTTCTCAATGCCAATAGTACTTTCAAATTCCATACTAACTAAACTACAATTTGATATACGACAACACTACGATCAGTCTAAACATTATTTTGTGTTTATTATATTTTTTTATATGCTGTTTAGCGGTTTGCCAGTGCCTTTATTTACAACTGCACACACATCGCTAGCGCGGCGTGCGGAAAAACAAAACCAGCGCGCCATTTTCCATAAAGTTAATAACAATAAAAGTCTGTTTTATTCCTCGCGAGTCTGTTGAAAAAACGTCGTATGAAACGCGTGTGCATTGATCATTACACACTCGACTTCCTTGTCGCGCTCGCCTGCAGCTAGCGCGAATTATACTGCCTCGTGTATAGTGATCAATGTATCATAATGTATTATAATCTATACGAATACAATCTTTCGCATTTATAACATTAGTTAGGAAGTAAGGAATACCTTGTCTGGCTTTGCTTGGCATCGTCTCTGTCACCTACACGTTTGTGACAGTCTCTTTCGAAAACTAGAATTGACTGTAAAAAACTTAAAAAAAAAAACTACCGACATCAAAAAAACACTACAAAGTGAAAAATAACTTTAATTTCGGAAGTCGGTGTCAATACAAGAAAATGCGGAACCAACGACACCGACTTCCGAAATTAAAGTAATTTTTCACTTTGTAGTGTGGAAGTCGGTAGTTTTTTTTTTTTTATAAAACAGTTTTTTTTCAGTCAAGTTTTTTATTTTTCATTTTTTAGTGGGCCATTTTGTAACTTATCTAAGTTACAATAGCCTAATGTGAACTGCTCATCACCTTTTACAAATTATTGCTTTTCCCGATGCAGGGACGTTAATTGTTGAGGAGTTCTCCTTGTAGAACCAGGAGAACTGGAGCTAATTGAGAAGTCACCATCAGCTCCACTTCACGATACGCATTGTGCTTAGCAACCACATTAAAGTACCTAATCGAATCGCAAACCGTGAAATATTTATTATTGAGTAGTTCCGATGGCCATCTGTGGTCTTCATCATCGGTTCCACTTCACCGAATGGTGCTTTCTGAGAGCAAATGCACGAGTTACTATAAAAAATACCCAAATCGCTATAGGTGTGCCTACAAAATTTGAGGGTTTCCCTCGATTTACATGATCATCAGATTCCGATTTGGTGACAATGGGACCACCTCGGGAGCATACCCTTTCAAACAAAAGAAGAATTTTGAAAATCCGTCGACAATTGGCGGAGTATTCGATGAACAAACATAAAAAAAAACATACAATCATCCGAACATAGTACCTCCTCCTTTTTGTGAAGTCGGTAAAAACGGAAATACTTTGCATTTATTCTATATCTTCTTCTTATTTTTTACTCTTAGAAGCACACTGCAATACAAAAAGAGTTTTTACTTCTTCGCTTTCTACCAAAACTTTTTAAAAAATATCTATGAAAGTGTTTATTCACAGAAATACTTTTTTACAAGAATTAACTCCGCCATACTGTAAAGCAGATTTTTTTTATTGTTTTTTACATTACCTACATCTACAATACAATAAATTTTACATGATCCTAATACATTCTTCATCTAAATATGAAACTGACTCTTGAATGTCTTTTTAATTATTCTTCTTCCTTTACAGTTGCGAGGACCTCATAATAGTTCTGATGGTGATGACGCTTCCTCTGACCCTCTCCTTTGTGCTGGTGATGTTGGAGGAGTTCCCCAGCGTGCCTATGTACCTGTACGGGCTCTCTGCAGGTTTCAACAACATGAGCAGATGGCTCAAGATCGTACATATTTGCTTTTTCATCTTTACCATGAGCATTACCAGGTATGATTATCCTTCTCTGCGATCCTAGTTTTCTTTTGCTTAAAAAAAACACTTTAAAGTCTATTTTTGCTTGAACAGTGCAAGCAAGTCACTTACCTCAATTCTCGTAATTTAAAACGTTCAAAATCTAGTCGCAGTCTCATCTCGGCGACAAACAAATGTCAAAAACTTGTCAAAATGTAGGGAAATTTGACGTATTTTTGACAGATTGAGACTGAGATCAGACTGTGAACGTTCTTAAAAATTACGAGAATTGCCCCTCTGATGTCACTTGGAAAGCCGCCACGCTAAAATGGAATTGATCTGAAGGCCAATTCTCGTAATTTAAAACATTCACAATCTAATCGTAGTCTCATCTCGGCGACAAACAAATGTCAAAAACTTGTCAAAATGTAGGGAAATTAGAGGTATTTTTAACAGATTGAAACTGAGATCAGACTGTGAACGATTTTAAAATTACGAGAATTGCCCCCTCTGAACTCTGCCGCATGTCTAATGACCAATGGGCCAAATCTACGACCCAATGGGTATATTGACATTATCTGATGTCACTTGGAAAGCTGCCACGCTAAAATGGAATTGGGCTGGACACATCTGCCGTATGTTAGATGACCAATTGGCCAAACGGACTTACTTAATGGTAAGTGACGACACGGCAGGCCCAGACGGAGATGGCAGGATGAACTTGACTCCTTCAACAAGAACTGGTCCTTAGCAGCTTTAAACAGAGAGAAGTGGAATGAGAGTAGGGAGACCTTTGCCCTGCACTGGAACATCACAGGCTTTTAATAATAATTCATTTAAAATTGTCTAAGGGGCCTCTGCGAGATGACTTCGGCACGTCGACCTTCCAAAGGTCCGGGACCCGAGGATTCCGGGATATTTCAAAACAGTTTTAAAATATTAAAATAATAATAATCTAATGTATTTTTTGTTACAGCACTGTTAAACTTTACGTCTGCCCAAGTACAACTCTACCTGATATGCTAAATGGTACCACTACTCCTAGCTCATCATGCAACCTGACGGAAACTGCGACAAATATTACAATGGAACTAGGTATGTAAATACACAATCATTATTTCAGCCGAAAAACGCTGGTCTATGCCTAAAAAACTTTTTTTTCTTTCCCTACACTGTCCCACTGAGCTGAGCAAAGGGATCTCCCAAATTCTTCCAGGCATCCTTTTCTGGAGCCACCTTTTTTTTTTGTTTCCAGGATAGAAAATCCTTATGGATGTCCTCCGCCCTGGGGCGGGCCGAGCGGTCTGTTAGCCTCTTACTGACTAAAAACCACCCCGGTGTTCCATCTCACACCTACGCCGGGGGTCGCGGGAACGTACGATTCTTCCGCAACCCCCGACTGGTACCGGCCCGCCACCGCGGGCCTTTCTAGAGCCACCTTGATACAACCCTTGCGGTATACGTCTAGGTCATCTTGCCACCTCTTTCTGGCCCGGCCTTGGTGGCACCGTCCATTCCCAGGCACCCATCATGTGGGGACTGTTACCCAAACGAGACTGCCACCAGTAGGATAGTTTTAGAAGAGGACGTTAATAGTAATGGGCTCTATGTAATAGGGAGATGTATTACGTAACTGCTATTATAACTATGAGTATATATAAGTCTCCCGGGCGTTAATATGTCACAAAATGTGTAAAAAAGAGTCTCACAGTCTCACAGGACGTCTGTTAACTGACAGAGACAACACTAGAAAGCTGAACGTTTTCAATGTACAGACGCCAGCACATCCAGCTACTCGAAAGTGTAAAATTTTTTCAATCAACTTTGAACTTCACGCTTTAGCGATAAAGTTGAAAATCCTATTAAAGAAATATGATAGATTGTAGTAGTTTTATGTGTCTGTACAATAATTAAGCGATTGTTTATTTTATAATAATAATACCAGCTTATTATTGTCTCACAGCAGGGCAAATACCTCTTCTCATACAGAGAAGGTAGGAGCAGTAATTACCTCGCTTGCTCAAAGCGGGTTGGTCAAACTTTTAATTTGAATCTGTGTTTTTACGTCTTAAATTCAGTAATATCTTCTTCAACAGAAAAGTGCCACTACCCAGAATATGTGGTGTTCACGTGGGTGCTGTGCCTGGTGGCGCTCACCTCGGTGCTCAAGTTGTACTTCCTCATCAAGACGCTGGTGGCCACCATCAACGTCGTGATGTACTGCATCCTGATTGTTTGCTACTACGAACATTACCAAACCAGGAAGGCGTGAGTATTTATAGAAAAACTAACTGCACCCTATGGTTTCGCGCGTATGGAGGTTCCCACAGGTACCTTACTTATTTTATTTTATTGCCAAGGCCAATTACATTCGCCAATTTAAGACGACGCCGGCCGCACAGTGGCGCCCTCATCGTTTGTTTGATTATTTCATACAATTTAGAATGCAAATGCAGAAAATAAGCACGTTAAGTTGTGCTTCACAAGAATATACGTTAATATTATTAGAAACGGTAATTTTACATTGTTTAGTTTTATTTCGATAACAGTGGCCATTGCCACTGTGGATTATAATAAAACTAAACAATATATAAATACCGTTTATAATAATATTAACGTATAATCTTTTGGAGCACAACTTAACGTGATTATTTTCTGCATTTTCATTCTAAAATAAAATAAATAACCAAACAAACAATGAGGGCGCCACTGTGCGGGCGGCGTCGTATAAAGTGTAATAACGAAAAGTATACAACTACTTGACAGTCATGCGCTCATCTCACAATACTCCAGACATACTGACAAAATCTTCTTCCATTTATTCGCGAATACATCATAGTCAGGGTTAGCGTCCAAGAGAGCGTTGAGCGCAGAGAATGTACAGAGGCCAGCACATCGAGCTACCCCAATTTGTCAAATTCTCCCAATTTAAATATAAACCTTATTCCTTTGACGTAAAGTTGAAAACCTATCAAAGAAATTTGACAGATTGGAATAGCTTGATGTGCTGGCCTCTGTACGAGGGACGAGACTGGGCTTGAGCGACGGTTCGATTCTCAGACACGGCGAACCATCTGTGCCTCATGCAGTTCTTCGTGCAGTTCCCTGTCCAGGAGCATCTGTTTTTCCGTGAAGGATCTTACACATATTTTATCACGTTTTTTTTTTTCTTTTAACCTTTAAACTTTCTTACATTCATATCAAAGAATTTCTCATTCTCCAGGCTACTGCCCGCACAAATGCTGGTCCTCATGATAGGATTCCTTATAGTGGTGATTATTCACGCGCGGCTGGTAGAAGTGATATCTCGACTGGACTTCCTTTGGAAGCTGCAAGCGAAAACGGACCTTGATGAGATGGAGTACACTCAGCGCCTCAACAGACATTTGCTCAAACATATACTACCAGACCACACAGTCAATCATTTCTTGAGCAAAGATTGGTATCCTGATGTAAGTTTAATTTGGGATATTTTACGTTGCGTAATGCCATCTTTTTTTTAAAGACTTTAAAAAAGGATGAGGTTCTCAATTCGGTTGAATTTTTATTTTTTTATGTTTGTTGCCTCAAAACTCCATTATTTATACGCCGATTTTCAATTTTTTTTCATATTGGTCCCATAGAAATTACATCAAAATTGATCCAGGAGTTTGGTTATTAAACCAGAATTACTGGTGAAAATTCAAATATAGGAAATTGCGTCGTTTGCTTTCCTATAATTTTTCAGTGGTGGGTTAGTGGAATTGTCATGAGATGTAAGTGCCGTATTTTTACATGATATAAAGCAATGTCTCCGCTACCTCTTTCTAAACCACGCAACAGATTTTAATACGGTTTTCACTAATAGTAGATAAGAATGAAAAACGAGGAAGCTTATGTCTATAATATACCTATATATATATTATATGAGGCCAGATATAGATAGATGGATGGCCGTGTGGTGACGGACTAAGAATATAAGTTTCACCACCCCATCCCATCCCGTGGCCGTAGTAAAAGTCGACGACGGGAGTAAGCAGATCAAAACCACTCGCCAAAAAAAGAAAAACTTTTTAACCGACTTCAAAAAAAGAGGAGCTTCTCAATTCGGTTGATTTTTATTTTATTTTTATGGATGTTACCTCAGAACTGCGTTATTAATAAGCCGATTAACAAAAATTTTTTTTAATGGATAAGATATAACTCAGGGGTGGTCCCATATAAATTTTATTAATTTTTTGCTCGGTAGTTTTTGAGTTAGCTTCAATAATACGATTCTTTTTCCACTTAGTTTATGTTGGTAATGTTTTAATAACTTCCTGTCACTGATATGTATATTGCAATATGAATTTATGTTGGGTAGGTAAAACTAAAAAGCGAAAAATAAAAATATTTTACAAAAAAAAAACTAGTTACCGACTTCCAAAACAAACACTACAAAGTGAAAAATATCTTCAATTTCGGAAGTCGGTTCTTTGATACGGTCTCATTAACACCCTATTATGCTATGGGATGTAAAAAAACACCTTGTATAGGTAAACACAAAAGATTCAAACCCGCCTAATTTTGGTTTGTCAGTTACTAGATGGCGTGAATTCCTGTCTCATTTTTTTTCTATGCGCTTGCTATTCTTCTCTTGATTATATGTGTTCTGTGGAGATAAAATAACCGTGGGAAGACTGTGTAATCGTTAATTTTGGCTTTTGTTTCTAAGATGGTGATAATGGTAATGATACGCGTTCTCTCCTTATGTACAGAGACCAGCACATCAAGCTACCCCAATCTGTCAGATTTTCCCAATTGAATATGAACCTTATTCCTTTGTACTGAAGTTGAAAATCTATCAAAGAAATTTGACAGATTGGGGTAGGTTGACCTGCTGGCGTCTGTACCAACTTAATCTTGACCTCTTATTTCAGAACCTGTATTCACAACTACATGAAGAAGCAGGTGTGATGTTCGCATGCATAGCTAATTTCGACGAGTTCTACTCGGATCAAAATGCAGTCAAGTGTATGCGTGTGCTCAACGAAATCATATGTAATGTATCATTGTTTTGGTATCCACAAAGAGTTACTTCAAATAACTGTAGCATTTCGTCAGAAATTGAAGTGGTCAAATACGCGGGTCATTGTACTCATCATTAGGAACAACTTTCATCCTCTATTTAACTCCTTCCTTTTTTTTTTAAATAACTATCCTAAATGCTTATACACACGAGCGACACGCGTCAACGGCAGAGGCCAATGCAGCCGTCAACGTGTGTCGACGGCTACCGTCAACACATGGATGCAACCGTGAGAGTACGGTGCTCAAATAATCGAGCGGCATGCTGTCGACATACGTTGACGGCTGCATTTGCCTCCTCTGTCGTTGACACGTCGCTCAAGTGTATGCACACTTAGTACTCACATTCGTTATACAGGGTGTCCCTGGAAGTATGGATCAAATCAAATAGGGGCGTGGGCAAAGTCATTTCCAAACTTTTTTATCCTGAGAATGTTGGTGAATTTTTTTACGGTTCAAAAGTTGTGACCAACTTTTGTTATTTTAGTGCTCAAAGAACAAAATCATTTAAAAAAAACTACCAGGACCTGTCAATTTAAGTTTTTTAGACAGCCCTGATTTTTTTAATGATTTTTTTTTCATTGAGCACTATGCGAAACGATTGAAAAAAATTGGTCACAACTTTTGAACCGTAAAATAATTCTCAATCATCAATCATTCTCAGGATCAAAAAGTTTGAAAATGACCTTGCCCACGCCCCTATTCGATTTGATCCATACTTCCAGGGACACCTGTATAAGGAACTCTTGTGCAAAATTTCATGCTTCTAGCCCAAGCAGTTTAGGCTGTGCATTATCTGTCAGTGAGTGAAATCATTTAAGATTTTGAATAAGTACCCAGAGTTGTAAAATCGGACTGACCGATTTCGGTCACGGTGGCCAATCTCCACGGGGACTAGACAGGTACGCACGAGATACTATAGTGCACAAGTGTGTGCGCAAACTCAGGGCCTGTGCACTCTGTTCCTTTACTCTCATAGTCCGATGGGACGGCAATCCGACAAGACCGTGGAGAGATCAGGCGCAGGACCAACGGCTTTATGTGCTTTCCGAGGCACGGGGGTATCACAACATCAACTTTCAAACTCCGGGCTGTTACTGAGAAATTTCTAATGGAAAAACTCAATAACACTTTTCACGATCCAGGATTCACACGACCACCAACACGGCAGTCAAACTAGATTTGTAAAACATTGTCGTATGTTACAGTTTCCTTCGACAAATTGCTGTTGCAGCCCCGATTCAAATGTATCGAGAAGATTAAGACGATCGGCGCCACATACATGGTTGCTTCTGGGCTGAAGTCTGAGAACACGGTGACACTACCTTTGATTTTAATTTGTTTTATATATTCAAAGTTGCGTTCAAAGTTGTGAGCAGTGATGGTCCAGTGGTATCGGCCGCGACTTAAGAGTTGTAGGTCGCAGGTTCGAACCCAGACAGGCGCTTTACTTTGTATAAATTATTTTATTTATTTCAGGCATCAAGGCCCATACAAACACATACAATACAATATTATTATAACTTAAAAATACTATAAATACATAAACCATTATAATTACACTAAAAACTAACTAACACACCGCTGCTCTCAAAACGGTGAAGGAAAAACATCGTGAGGAAACCGGTATGTCCTAGAATCAAAAATTCGAAGACATTTGACATCTGGGCATTTTTGTTTAAACTGCTACCTATCTTTGAAAATAGCTTACTGAAATTGTTTTGGATATTTTAGCTAATTCTTGGTTTAGTCGAATGATAAATCTTACAAATGTTGCTATGTATGTATTTTTTTTATTATAAGGCGCTTATTTCAAATAATATATGTAAATAAATAGTAACTTAGATACGTTTTGGTCATGACCGTTACCAAATAATAAAAAAGTCCGGAAAAAGTCCGTTACCGGTCGAACTCGAGTGTCCATTGAAGACAGATCAAAACTGACACTTCAAAATGGCTGCTGATGTTAACATATTTGATGTGGTGTTCATAATTAAATAAAAAATCGGCGAGTAGTAGAAAAAAAATCAGTACTAAAATGGATCAATTTACGGTCACGGTGCAAGGACATGTCCACTTAACACATACCAAGGGGACAGAATATAAACTTTAAAATGTTATTAAATACTTGTGTTATAATATTATAGAGTTTAACACGGTTGAAAGCTACAAATTTATAACAAAAACTAAAATATGTGGAGTATGTAATAAGAAGCAAATAGCGAAGAAATAGTTTAACATAGGTCATATCTAAAAGAGGACAGTACTGCAAGACTTATGATGCCACAATTCTGGATTTAATTTTGTTATTTGTTTTAAGTTTCTGTTAACAATTTAAGTAAAAAAAGAAAACTTTAGTCTTCTGGATCTATTCAATAATTACTCGATACTTCCATGTCATAAAAATGTTAGTTATTTGCAACTTGTATGTATGGGACATCCCATAAGAGGTTTGGTAGCCATTTTGACGAAAATGCCCATCTATCAACCCGCACTGCCCACTCCCTCTCGAAAAGAGGAAGCCTGTGTCGCAGCAATAGGAACATTATAGGCAGATTATGTTATGAGTTTAAAACTGCATCTTCTAATAGTCTTTCTTTCTATTTTATGCTCTCTTAGGCCATTATCAAGCGTTACTTCAAAGTCAAAGAACGTGCCTTTGACTAAGCATTTATTCATGCCACAGCGGCACAAATGTAAGGCAGAGACGGGAACATGTCTAAGGCCGCGTCCTAATTAAAAGCGATCGTCGCGTGCATATGTCACTTTTTATTCGATGAACCTGAATGCTTGGTCGCGCGGAAAGAGAGCGCTTACCGGTTTTCCGGAAAAAAGAGAAAAAAAATGGAAAAATACAAGATTTTACTTGCTTGGTTCTAAAATAGCTGTACGTATATGTCACCGTATGATTGTGAACACCGGTAGTATATAATTTATCTCGCGAGATTGTAAACTGTCGATAAATTGTGAACTGTACCAGACTGCTTACAAAGTATCGTATTAATTTTCGATAGTTTATAATCTATCCATGTCAAACCGGTGAATTGTGAACGAACCTGCATATACCGACAGAGTTCACAGTCTGTCCGATTTTATCACCCGTAAAATTGTAAACCGTAACCCGTAAGATTTGTCGATGCGTCTGAAACTTTTTTTAATCTAAATTCATGCATCAGCATCGTTTTGGGTTAGTTAATAGTGTTTCTATAGTTAATTTTTGTTTTATACATTAGAATACTTCTAAGTCTAATAAATAGTACACCTTATAAATTGCAGATATAAATGTAGCATAAATAAATACTATAGTTAATATGATAAATAATATTTATAGCACTCTGTGGCCTAAACCCGCACTTAAGTCACACTTTTTTGCGACTTAAGTACCTATTCCATTTTTACACAGGAAAGCGTGACTTAAGTGGGCGTTTAGATCTCACGTGCTGTAAAATGTATTAAAATAATACAGGATACGTGTGACTTAAGTAGGTACTCGTAGCACGGCGTTTAGCACCCTCGGGCCACGCTATGTTTGGGCGCTTATTTCACACCATGCAATATTTTAAGTCACACGTATCGTAATGTACTAATTTCTATAAATAATAAAAAATAATTGCTATAATTTTGTTGTTTAGTCGGAAGAACAAGACTACCACCACTTGTGCTCACTGGTCGACTTGGCCATTGCTCTGAGGGATGAGATCAAAAGCATCAATGACTACGAATTCCGGCTGAGAGTCGGTAAGACATATTTAACAATGTTCGAATGTTACAAGGATCTTTTGGTGCGTGGAAAAATTAGAACTAATGCCGCAATTTTGTTTCATAATGACAATTTAAGTTGGTAGGCAAATTGCTTTACAATTAATTTTTTCTTACTTTATTTAGCGAGAACAACCAGGTATCGAGTAGGTATTGCACTTTTGTATGAAACAACAGATTTATTGTTTGATAATATTTTGAAAATTAAATGAATAGCAATTTTACTAACTACCAATTTAAATTGTCCCTATATTCAAATCACAACTGTCATTCTTTTAGTTGTATGAAATTGTTTTATCACGACAGATTGACGTAGGGTGTAAATCCGCTTTACAATTTGACTATGTTTTTTTTAACAAGGCATAAACTATTCTCATACATCGTGGCAAGGACATGGACGAGCAACCAGAAGGCCAATTCTCGTAATTCAAAACGCTCAAAATCTCTTATCAGCGACAATCAATGTCAAAAACTTGTCAAAAATGTAGGGAAATTAGAGGTATTTTTGACAGATTGAGACTGAGATCAGACTGTGAACGTTCTTAAAATTACGAGAATTGCCCCTCTGTTACCTTGGATTCGGTACTTGATTCTGAACCCCCTACAATTGAAATATTTCGTCGATTATTAAAAAAAAATGTTGTTTACATTTTGATCGCACTTTTCTAAGAAACAGCCTATTTATTTTTTGATAACGGCGAAATACTTTTAACTACCGAAATAAAATTTGCTGGTTCGGTGGAAAACAAAAGTACCTATATAATATCATTCAAAAGTAAAAACCAAAAAGTAGCAAAAGCATAAACAAAAGATATAAATAGGTAAAACTATTAAAAAGAAGAAAAGACTTGCACATTTACACTAGGGGGTTTAGAATTATGTGCTGAATTCATGGTTACAGTCTGCACGTTGATTTGTTTGCCACCCTTTATAGTTCGTTTCTGGGACGAGGTCAGAATATTTTCATTATTTGCTTCAGGAATCAGTTGCGGTCCCTTGGTAGGAGGTGTGATCGGTGCTTGCAAGCCGGTGTACGACATCTGGGGCAACACTGTCAACGAGGCATCTCGCATGGAGAGCACCGGAGAGATTGACCAGATCCAGATCACAAAATACACCAAGGAGGTAGTAGCTACATATAACCAATTCAACATCATCACTCTTTGTGAGGAAATTCGTGGGTACCCTCTGTCTGGAGAAGAACAGGGTTTGAAAAGACTTTAACCTGTGTCTGGTGGTCGCCTCTAATAAACTCATACTATATGGTGACACGACCTAAATGCGCTGTTGGATTTTTAACTTTGATGCAGAGCCGATCGTTGAAAATCCAACAGCGGACTTATATGTTAGGCATTAGTGTTAGTGGCGCTTGCATTAACCCCTTAGTAGCCAACAGCAAGGCCAAAGTTTTTAGTATAACATCCTAATTAGAATATTATGTTATAATCGTATAACATACACACACAGTCGCACACGTATAATATAAAACTAGGATAGTCGATACTTCGTCCACATTGGCCCCGATTCTGTTGTTCACAAACTAAACTAAATTTAAGTTCAGTGCATCTTTTTCTTTCTATTTCATTATGAAAAGGACAGAAGATAAATATTAGTTTAGTCCTGTCAAATTAGTCAGCGCCTGACGTAAATTGACGTATTTTTAGTAGCCAATTTTTAATCACGTCTAAACTTGTCTATGGATTATCTAATTTGACAGGACTAAACTAATATTTATCTTCTGTCCTTTTCTTAATAAAATAGAAAGAAAAAGATGCACTGAACTTAAATTTAATTTAGTTTGTGAAAAACAGAATCGGGGCCATTGTCCTCAAATACCTATTTACACTGTAATTTAGAAATATTATAGAAGCCAATTATATTTTTATAAGGGTCAAAATTATTAGTCATTTATTCTCAAACTAGGCTGATTATCAGCACTTTTTGAACGCCAATAACTTTGTAAGAATGTACCTCAAAATGCACGCTTTTCACCACTTCCTAGTGCTTTAGCTGGGAAGAAGAAGTGACGCAACAAACTGCCCAGCAGCACAGCTGTCTGTTCAGTTATAAAAACTTGACATGCAATAGTAGGCACGTCTATAGGAGATGACGGATTAGAACCGTGCACCTCGCTTCTGACGTTTCATAAGTGCCCATGTAGGTTATGTAAAATAAAAAAATATTAAACATATCCGATTCGAAAAAAAAAATCTTTTATAACAGTAGACATACTTTTTTAATTTGATCTAGTAGTTTCTTTTTACGAATATGATATGGATTTCGTAGGAATAGTTGTACAGAAGGACGGAAAGAATTACCCCCTTGACGAATGCAGATGAGTACGTTGCCATCATGTTTTGCTCTCCGTAAAGACCTTCTAGCAGACCAAAGAGATGAAACGACAATGTGAAGGATCACATTGTCGTTCCATCTTTTTGCTTTGTTGCCAGTGCGTTTGACCAGTGACTTTCACACTCTCTAGGGCCTTTGGGTCAGGCAAATTAGCTAGTAATGTCTTAAATTAACACCAGAATCTGCTGTTATGTCATAGAGATAAAAAGATTATTGATTCTTTTGTCGTTTAGCTACTGGACGGTTTCTACGTTCTTAATAGTCGCGGCGAAGTAAATGTGAAAGGCAAGGGAATGATGGAGACATGGTGGGTGGTAAAGAAGTGGAGAAAGGACAATATTCTGGAAGAAGACTTGTGGGCGGACGAGAGATCGACGGCGCCGCCGCGTTCGCTGTCAGCGCTTGTCTATTCTATGCTGCAGTCTCGAAAACGCATCTATACGCATCCACTCGATGCAGCGTCTATGCGTAAGTACACAACATACCTGCATATGAATATAGTATTTACACGTATCAAGTTCGAGTCAGCCGATCGATTCTGTAAAAATCTCACTGTGATGACTTAGTTGAAGTGAGTGTGAAGTGAGCTATCAATAGGGGCGATCCCTAACATCAGGTGGAATGATAGCTCACTTCACGCTCACTTCACCAAAGTTATCACCGTGAGATTTTTACAGAATAGCACTGCTGTGAACTTATCAAAATTCAATCCGAAAAAATAATAAAGTTCTACAAGAATCTTTTAATGCTTGACTGACAAGGATTTGTTTGTTTCGTGAAATTGTATTGAAAAAACAAAAATGACGGCGTTAGTTCCGATTTTAAGCGCCAAAAGATTCTTGCACAATAAACGAACTTAAAGGGAAATCCGCTAGACAGCCCGCGAAATTCAAATTTAGCTTTCGTTTTTGCAATTTGCAAGTCAGGTTTTATGTTTAACAAAATATGATCGACAAGCTTAGCAAGTATGTAAATTATAGAATTATATTAATTAAAATTATCAACACAACCTTCTAAGTTCATAAAATCCTACTGATTGATGTTTCATGAAATAGTCATTCTATAACATTTGCGAATCATATTTTGTTCAACATATAACCTGACACTGACTTGCAAATTGCAAAAAAAGTAAAAAAAATAATCGTGCTTCCCCCTTAAAGGGAGGTTTTACATTTGTTATATTGGTGTATTTTTAGTAATGGTTTAATAAAAGAGTGTGTGAATTATACTTATTACAGCTAAACAGAACAGCAGTGTCCGAAAGAACCGCGCTGGGACCGCTCCGTGCGGCTCAAACCAACAAGGCGATAACTTGTGGCGCCCGCGTCCTAGGAATGCAAAGACGTGAGTACTTATTGTAACATCTAATTCTATGGATATGTCTCAGTATTATTATTACAGTCCCCTGCTCCCATACTTTTCGTGGAGAAAAAAAGGGTGCAGACGTTATTTAAATTCTACCATTATGAAGACTTTCTTGAATGGAATGTCATTCAGGTTGGCTGGACAAATCTTCAAAATAGCTCGCATTTAACTAGGTCAATAGTGCATTTTATGTGACGGCTAAACACCCTTATTTCAGAATTTGTGACGCTACAGAATCTTAGATAATCGATCGAAAACGTGTCCAGCCATCTTGAAAAACCACTTTTCGCTGGTCTCTCAATCTCGGTAACGGAAGTGATTTTGAAGACTTTTTGCATATCAACGGGCGTCACATAAATTTGTGACAGGCATCGAGCCAAAATTTTTGTGATACGAACAGCGGTTTTGTAGAAAAATGCAAAAATCTGTGTCCAGCCATCTTGAATTTACGTATAAAACTTTTGGCTGGCACTTCTGAATCTCAATAACGGGAGCGTTTTCGAATATGGTTCCTTTACTAACATTTAGTGACGCAATTTGTGACAGTAATAACGTTCGATTTATGGCGTCACATGTAAGGGTTTACGAGAAATCAGTAAAAACTTACATGTCCAAATAACCTGCTTTCAAGCTGGCTGGACACATGTATCTCCACTGCCTGATGATCTACGGCCTTCGAAATATATTCAAATTTTTGTGACGGGGACGATAATGATTTACTGAATTTGTGACGGAGAAACTTTGAGTAGTTTCAAAGATATTGATCATTTAAATTTTCCCATACAAACATCCATTAATATTGTGAGGTGACCATATTTTTTACATAAATAAAATCTCAAAGTGTCGATTCCATCTGGTTTTTTTTTATTTTTATTATGTCTGTCCGATACTTATTTTATATAATTATGCCGATATATACTTTTTCATTTAAATACCTTCGAGCATTAGTTATCCTGACACAATGGTGTCAATTCTCTTGTACACCGAACTACACTATGACTAAAATTACTTACTTTTGGCTATGAGAATCTTAGAGCTATTCTGCATTAAAATATCTCTAAATTTAAAAATAATTTTGACACAACCAAATCGAATTTGACAATCGCGACTCCACGTGGTAAGTAGGTATTTTTTTTGATTGTTTGGCTTCGCACGGTTTGTGCATTCAGCCAAAAAGTAGATACTCATTTGCCCTCATCATCATCATCTGCCTAGCCTTTTCCCAACTATGTTGAGGTCGGCTTCCAGTCTAACCGGATGCAGCTGAATACCAGTGTTTTACATGGAGCGACTGCCTATCTGACCTCCACAACCCAGTTACTGGGTAATACGATACCCCTTGGTAAGACTGGTTGTCAGACTTTCGGGCTTCTGACTACCCGTAACGGCTGTCAAAGATACACGAATGACAGCCAGGATGCTTTCCGAGGCACGGAGGGGTCTCGGTATGTAAAGTTGGTCACCCATCCACAGACCAACCGCGGCAAGCGTAGCTTAACCTGATCGATCGACCTGTGCGGCTGTTATTATTTAGCAACGGGCCCCTCCCCGTGTTTTTTTTGACTCGAAGAGGCATAGTGGGGCAACCTCGACCTCCTTTTTATGGAATTTTTCATTTTTATAGGGAAAATATGAAACATTATTACCAACGTGTTGAGTTTTAAGGGTATGCGGGTTCCTAAAAGGGGGTCGAAATTTTCATTATTTTTGCGATAGGACACACCGTTTTCGAGATATAAGCAAAAGAAAAGAAAATCAAAAAACAGTACTGTTTTTGCATCCGAAGTCGAGGTGTTGGTGTGAATTTTAGCTCATGCCAACTAATTTTATTCCACACCTTTTAAGTCGCGATTAAAAATAGTCAGATTTAGTTAGAGAATCTAAATTTTAGGTGAAAAACCTCAAATTCAGAATAGCAAAATTACTATTTTCTCTAAACTATTAACTCAGTGCAATCTTAGTGCTGGCAAACTAAAATTTAGTTAAGTTGTGTCACTTTAGTTAATTTCAGAATGGGAAATCATCATTTGACAGGAATTAACTAAATTTTGGTGATTTGTAGTCTAGTTTAGACGCATTTGTGACAAGAGAATCGGCACCAATACCTACCTATGTACTTACCATGAAAAACACCAATACCTACCTACTAAAAAGAGTAGGTATCTGCACGTAAATAATAACATCAAAAAGTTACCCCCCCCCCCCCTTCCTCACTTCTACACTTTTGTCATCTATCGATTTAAGGCGAAAGCGCTAGGGTAGCCCGCGAAATTCAATTTTTTTTACGTTTTTTGCAATTTGCTGGCAGTATTAAGTTGTACGTTGATTAAAATATGATTCGCGGCCGTAACAAATATGTATTTACAGAATTATAATCTATAAATTCATCAACACAACTCTCTAAGACCAAAGTAATCCCCAAGAATGACTATTTCATGAAATTTTCACATTTGGGATTATTAACTTAACAAGTTGTATTACTGATTGTTGTAATGATTATACTAATTCTGTCAACTACTATCACCAAAACACGGATTTTCGTCCATTAAAAAAAACACCTTAAAATATACTTAGTCCTACATAAAACCTACAATATTGGTAACCCTACTGCAGTGTTTGTATGGGAAAATTTAAATGATTAATATCTTTGAAACTACTCAAAGTTTCTCCGTCACAAATTCAGTAAATCATTATCGTCCCCGTCACAAAAATTTGAATATATTTCGAAGGCCGTAGATCATCAGGCAGCGGAGATACATGTGTCCAGCCAGCTTGAACGCAGGTTATTTGGACATGTAAGTTTTTACTGATTTCTCGTAAACCCTTACATGTGACGCCATAAATCGAACGTTATTACTGTCACAAATTGCGTCACTAAATGTTAGTAAAGGAACCATATTCGAAAACGCTCCCGTTATTGAGATTCAGAAGTGCCAGCCAAAAGTTTTATACGTAAATTCAAGATGGCTGGACACAGATTTTTGCATTTTTCTACTAAACCGCTGTTCGTATCACAAAACTTTTAGCTCGATGCCTGTCACAAATTTATGTGACGCCCGTTGATATGCAAAAAGTCGTCAAAATCACTTCCATTACCGAGATTGAGAGACCAGCGAAAAGTGGTTTTTCAAGATGGCTGGACACGTTTTCGATCGATTATCTAAGATTCTGTAGCGTCACAAATTCTGAAATAAGGGTGTTTAGCCGTCACATAAAATGCACTATTGACCTAGTTAAATGCGAGCTATTTTGAAGATTTGTCCAGCCAGCCTGAATGACATTGAATGGAGACAACATTTCGAAATGTTCTTATAACAAAATACCATTTCTTGATTTTTCTATCCTGAGTTCGAAAATGACTTTTATAGCACTCTGTGAACTAAACTCGCACTTAAGTCACGCGTTTCTGTGACTTAAGTAGTCCATTTTTAAACAGAAAAGCGTGACTTAGGTGCGAGTTTAAGTCATAGAGTGCTATAAAAGGCATTTTCAAGCAATACGTGTGACTTAATATTTAGTATGCACGGCGTTTAGCAATTTATAAGATGTTTCAAAATCAACTCTACACACTTTAAGAGGTGCTTTAGACTATCAAACTGAACAACTTTTACTGTATTGAACTTTTGTATTAAACAGCAAATTTTTTTTTCGTGATTTCAGAGTTGGTCCCATAGTTAAAATTGTTCAGTTTGATGGTTTAAAGCACCTCTTAAACCCTTATATAGAATAGCTAATTTCACGCCGTGCAATAATTGACTACATGAGTCACACGTATCGTAATTTAAACTATTTTATTATTTTTTTGACTACTTTGTGTTAGAGTAAAATAATAAAACCTAAAAAAGAGCGCTGACGCCAGTGACGCGGATTATAAATAGAACAGCACACTAATTGCGTAAAAAATCAAGAGTAAACAGGAATCTTCTGGGCACGCTCGTTCCATCATAGACTTCATCCATCGTTTTCCATCAGGCGTGATCGGGGTCAAGAGCGAGCCCATTTACCAATAATAATAAAAACACAATTTTTTACCAACAACGCCCCCCTGTCAATGTCATTCAGGCGCAAACATCCTTGTGATACGTGATCAACTGATCATCTTATGACGTGGTTGGGCGCAACGTTCGGTAAAAATCTATGTTTTTATATATCAAACTATGTTTTGTGTTTTGTAACTCTAAAAAACATAGTTTAGGCTTACTACTCAGCTGTTCATTTGTACAGAGGCCAGCACATCAAGCTACCTCAATCTGTCAGATTTTCCCAATTGAATATGAACCTTATTGCTTTGCACTAAAGTTGAAAATCTATCAAAGAAATTTGACAAATTGGGGTAGGTTGACCTGCTGGCATCTGTACCTATGGACAAATGAACAGCCGAGTATTTTAAGCCTGCAGAAAAGCTCCCAGCGGGCCACCAACTACCATAGCCCACCTGGAAATCTCTTAACCGACTAAGAAGCCCGGTGGACCGCTGCAGGTACAACTTAGTCAGGTGGAGGTACTCCAAGGAGCCACATCACAAACGATGCCTCACCTCTTATTGTGCCCTCTGTGCAAAAACACCTGTACTATTGAAGACATTTGCCAGGCTTACACTAACGCTGTCGAAGAGATCGAATTCTGGTCGAAGCTATAAAATTAATAGAAGGGAATCATCGATACGACGACGAAGAAGAAGAATGTCCCATCTGAGGTCGAAAACGCACAACGGGGGCAACCTTCCACTTTTCATGCGTTATAAAGACACACGAATGGCTCAGACGCTGACATTATGAATCTCTGTTGCAGGGTCGGGAACGAGGAAGGGTTAGGTGAGCATGTCTGCTGGCGGAGGCATGGCCCTGCTTTGCCGGAGCCTCTCGGAAGGCCTGCCGCACCAAAACCCAATATAAGCGGTGCGCAAAATGAAAATATGCATCCCAAGACACAAGCTGAGGGCTCAGGTACGTTTTTTAATATAACTAGTTTCGCTCGAAAATTCTATGTCAATTTACATGTTGGCCTCTAAATTGTGTTGAAAACTGCATCTATTCGTACTTTCAAAGACGCGGCCAGCCGACTTTGTTTTCATATTATAAATTTTTGAGTTTCATAATGAGAGTGTATTACCGTAAAATGAACTACTTACCTACTCGTATTTCTCGAGAATATTATACTTATGGCGATGTGTAAAGATTGACCAGGCAACCTTTACAACTAGCTTCATCTTTCTGACTGACCGACCCCTTGACAATTCAAGCGTGCCTATGATAGGTTTTTGAACTATAGTCTGATTTTTAATTCGAAGGAATTCTGACAGCGGTCATTTTTTGACACTTCAGACATCATAAACCTTTTCTGTCTTGTCCTTTTTCTAAGTTATTTATAAAGTTAAAATCATAATAATTATAAAATAACATAAAATATGAAAGAGAATGAGACAATTTAAACAACAAACAAAACGTAACAGCAAATTAAAACTTAACAATAAATCGCAACAAACACCGTGAGCACATTAGAAGCCGAATAACATGCATGATAATTACACATTATAATGATTATAATTATCAATTGTCCCGAAGAACAGGCTAAGGAATCCAGGCCCATACCGCCAAATCTGTAGTTACAAGAAGCGAAGATTTTACAATCAAAAAGATTTTCCTAAAAAAGGTTCGTAACCCATGGATTAGTGGTCAGGGATTCCAGTGAAAGAAAAATAATTACCTTACTAATTATTGTCTATATCTTCAATAATTTGATAATAAAAAATCTGATTACCATTTTAAAATTATCAGTAAATTTTTAAGTTTTAGTTTTTCTAATTGAAACCTTTTATAGAAGAAAGATTTTTTTTTTAATTTCGCTTAAATACGTTCCGTTTTTAGTAGGACCGCTTTATTATTGGCAACACTTTGGAAATGTCAGAATTCCTTCGAATTAAAAATCACACTATTTATGCATCAAGTTTGAGTTTTTTTGAACAAGGGTTAAAATCCGAGAGGAAATTTCATCATTTAAAAATGTTCACAGTCTGTAAGTCAATTCTGCTAATTTAAAACGTTCAAAATCTAGTCGCAGTCTCATCTCGGCGACAAACAAATGTCAAAAACATGTCAAAATGTAGGGAAATTTGAAGTATTTTTGACAGATTGAGACTGAGATCAGACTGTGAACGTTCTTAAAAATTACGAGAACTGCCCCTCTGATCTCAGTCTCAATCGGTCAAAAATACCTCTAACTTCCCTACTTTCTTGACAAGTTTTTGACATTATTGTCGCTGAGATAAGACTGCGACTAGATTTTGAACGTTTTTAAATACGAGAATTGGCCTTCAAGGCTGTCTGCCAATTTCCAGACATGTTGGTCTTCAATATAATTTATGTATGTTTATATTAATAATAATTTATTGGCATAAAAAAACTGTACAAACAAAGTGAAGCCATGACTCCCGCGCTAGGTAACAACACCTGTGTCTTCTCCGTTCTCCCAATCAGTAGGTTCTCGATTTTATGCATCGTTTATAAACAGTTATTAAATACATGACAAAAAGAGTAATAATAATTATGATAACAATTTATTTATTCTAACGTGTTTATCTTCCAGGAGCGAGGCTAAAAGCCGCAAGCTTCTCAACCATGTCCTCATTCAACGGCTCGGAAGGCACCCAACGCATGCGAACCATAACGAACGCCTTCCTCTTCAAAAACAAAATAAGACATAAAGTTGACAAAGCAAAATTGTGTATAGAAGAGAAAGAAAATGGAGAGGACAATGGAAATAATACTAGTCAATAAATATCTATCTATTATTTATAATCTGAACTAGAAAGAGATAGAAGACATTTTTAGATGAAAAGGTTTTTAAAGTTAATTTTAATGTTAGGTACTTCAGCGTGTTGTTTTAAGTGATTAGCTTGAAGAAGATGATTTGTCAATTAATAAGCATCAAATTTCCTACGTTAGGACAGGGGTGTTGCGGATGTAGATTTTTTGACATCCGCGGAAACGGATGCGGATGCGGATTTTTCAATCCTCACATCCGCGGAATGCAATCATAGTAAAAAAAAATAAGAAACTTTTCGGTGGTGACGTAGTGAATTCACTTGTCGAATAAAATTAACTGCATAACACTCGTTTAATACACAATACTCACAATAACATTCAAAAACATAAATGTACATACGATAAGCGCACTAAACACGTTATGATTGATTTATGAGAAACAAATGATAAATAATAACAACCGCGTCAGATCTTGTCACCGAAATCTTTGCTTCTCAGTCATCACGTACCACGCCGGTCCCATCATCTGCTCAGCCTTTTCCCAACTATGTTGGGGTCGGCTTCCAGTCTAACCGGATGCAGCTGAATACCAGTATTTTACATGGAGCGACTGCCTATCTGACCTCCACAACCCAGTTACTGGGTAATACGATACCCCTTGCTAAGACTGGTTGTCAGACTTTCGGGCTTCTGACTACCCGTAACGACTGTCAAAGATCCGCAAATAGCCGGGACCAACGGCTTAACGTGCTTTCCGAGGAACGGAGGCACTCGCCGGTCCAACCAAATTGATTTCTTGTCGCAATCTGGGCTACGTCTGCATCCGCATGAACATCCGCATTGATGATTGCGGATGCGGGTGTCCAAATAGATGCGGTAGATCCGCAATTGCGGATGCGGATGCCAATATCCGCAATATCCCTAGTCCTAACCCAGCGGGGTAGTTGCGAAACACACTATCAGTAGGAATGGCTCATTTTGACAGTTCAACAACATTCATTGCGTTATTTACTTTGCTGAGCAGACATGTTTTTCGAACATCTGAGGCAATAGATTAGCAATATCTTTCAAAATGATTCAGATTGAGATCGACAATGGCCCCGATTCTATTGTTCACAAACTAAACTAAATTTAAGTTCAGTCCATCTTTTTCTTTCTATTTCACAAAGAAAAGGACAAAAGATAAATATTTGTTTAGTCCTGTCAAATTAGATAATCCATAGACAAGTTTAGACGTGATTAAAAAATTGGCTACTAAAAATACATCAATTTACGTCAGGCGCTGACTAATTTGACAGGACTAAACTAATATTTAGGTACTTTCTCTCCTTTTCATAATGAAATAGAAAGAAAAAGATGCACTGAACTTAAATTTAGTTTAATTTGTGAACAACAGAATCGGGGCCAGTGTCTTACGCAATTAAGGTTCCATAATTTATTTCGCAATTATAATATTAGTAGGTATGGATGTCTTCAGCCGGTAACCAGCAGAATGTGAGTATTGACTGTTGATTAGGCTAGATTTTAAGTTTTACCTCCTAATGTTATACTTTATATAAAATTTTGAAGTTTCTAAGCATTAAGTATATTTTTTTCAGTTTGGATTTAGTTTTAGCATTATAGAATACTTATAATTAATTCTAGTTTGTATAATTTAGTTTGAATATGTTGTACCTACATTTTTATTTTTTAATGTGTAAGTATATAATAATAGTAAAGTTTAAGACGAACTACTTTTGTTTACCTAAATTATTATTTTTTTTTAAAGTAGATTATTTTAATAACATGGTATTCCAAGGAGTTTATACAAAAATAAACTAAAGAAATGCATACTATTATTATGATTTTATTTAAAATAAATTGGAAGCTTTAATTGATCCACCATTATATAATTATAATTAATACATTGATATGATTATAAAACAAAACTTATAAACTTTACGTATAGAGCGGGTGCGTGTGGATGTGACTTCTTGTCTGTGAAATGGAGCTGAGGAGCTCAGAAAAAGGGTGCACAGCAGACGATACCCCGTTGCCAGAACATGGATAACACATACGGTGGCTATGCCAATAAATAAACGTCCTCAGAGTCCACTTTTTTCTCTCACGATCCTGATTTCCCAGGAACTGAAAAACGTTTTACCAAACACCATTATATTGAAACACATTGGTGCCGATTCCCTTGTTCACAGGCTAAACTTAATTAAGCTATTTCTGTGTTTCTCTTTAATAAAACAAGACCAGCCACGTGCGTGTTAGACCACGTACAGAGGCCAGCACATCAAGCTACCTCAATCTGTCAAATTTCTTTGATAGATTTTAAACTTTACTACAAATGAATAAGGTTCATATTCAATTGGGAATATTTTACAGATTGGGGATTGTGCTGGCCTCTGTACAATAATGGGCTAGTTAGAATGAATGTATCCCAAGAACATTTCCATTACAGGCACTCGTGTTGCTGTGTATTAAAGTAAAGGTGTGTTTATATTATCATAATTATTAGAATCAGTGCTAGAATTGACATCTCTGCAGTTTTTCAATCAGGAAGATTATCCTCAGTTGGTTTTCAACACTGATCAGCGGCGTAATTGCGTAACACACTATCAGTAGCTATGGGTTTCATTTTGACAGTTTTTGACGGAATATAGTGGCCAATGTTATCCGTTGTAAGGATTATAATAAAACTAAACAATATAAAACTACCTTTTCTAATAATATTAACATATAATCTTGAGAAGTTCAACTTAATGTGCTTATTTTCTGCATTTTCATTCTAAATTGTATGAAATAACCAAACAAACGTTAAGGGCGCCACTGTACGGTCGGCATAGCCTTAACAACATTCATTGCGTTATTTATGTTGCTGAGCAGAAAGATTTTTCGAACATATGAAGCCCTGGATTAGCGAAATGATTCAGATCGAAACTGTTATATAGTGTGTTACGCAATTAGGGTGCAGCTTATTCCTGTCCTACGCCTGCTCTTCAACAAAAAAAAAAACTGTACAAGGATCTTTTAACCCCTGGCCAAAATCGGAACTAACGCCGCCATCTTGGATTTTAATACCTTTCACAAAATGTTTACCAACAGTGCCAGAGTTGACAGGGGTGTCAACGTCACTGGAGGGCCAATAGGGCCAGAATTGACAGCGTTGTCAACGTCACTGGAGGGCCAATAGTGTGCCCAAAAGATCCTTCTGGCAGCGTATTCAACGTAACGGTCACCGTCCTTTTCTCAAACTGTCTGTCAGTAAGAGATGTCAATTCTCTAATTTTAATTTATTTTGTGAACAAATTAATCGGCGCCTATACCTGAAGGCCAATTCTCATAATTAAAAATGTTCAAAATCTAGTCGCAATCTCATCTCAGCTTATTTTAAAGACTTGTCAAATATCTAGGGAAATTAGAGGTATTTTTGACAGATTGAGACTGAGATCAGATTGTGAATGTTCTTAAAGTTACGAGAATTGCCCCTCTGTATTATGGTACATTTCAAGGTTAATTGTAAAAGGATAGATCACAGAATAGATACACCTAGATAACGCATGAGCAACTTTATCGCGTGCCAAAAATCGCACCAACTTACGTTCAAAAATCCTTCATTCCTTTGTATGCTGACTGGGTGAGCGTGAGTGAGAAAGAGCGCTTGTGACGTCATAGTCGGTAGTCAAAAAAATGGCACGCTTGGTTTTCATACAGATCGTAATACTTGCGTTATCTAGGTCTATCTATATCTGTGGGATAGCTTGTGTAATGTATAGGTAGGTATATACCTCGTCAGAGTCAGTGCGGTCCTGTTGATGTTGTATATTGCACTCAATTTTTGTGTCAAGACAAGAACGAATTACATTTCCATAGTCAAACGGCGTAGGACGCAGCCTTTCCTTCACCCACCACGTCTTCATGACTCCCTTCCCTTTCACTTCCACTTCACCACGATACATTAGCACGAACTCGTCCTTCAGCAGCTGCACGAAAACAAACCCCGAAAACAAAAACATAGGTATAACCCGCACCATTATAAAAGGAATTGAAAATAGTGGCCAAACAAAGGAGCTCATCGTGCCCTTTCACTCACACAGTATTCCCATCTAGAATGTGCGAGTAAGTAGGTACAGAGAAGAGTGCAAGGTGGACAAAATTAGAACTGCAAGGTCCCTAAATATTTTATTAATTCCTACACCTACACTATTGCATTAGGAACAAAAAAGAGAATCGAGAATTTAAAAATCCAACATTCTATAATAATTTGACAATTAGTGTTCACCTGTTGTGTGTACTTGGTGACTTGCAACTGGTCAGTTTCTCCGGTGCTCTCCATGCGAGATGCCTCATTGACAGTGTTACCCCAGATGTCGTACACCGGCTTGCGAGCGCCGATCACACCGCCCACGAGAGGGCCGCAACTTATCCCTGATAAACATAGTATGGATAAGCTAGCTGAGGTCATGTGTCTTGCAGTAAATAGCGTGTTATTTCACCTGCTCTTAGTTTCAAATCGTGGCCAGTGATATTTCGGAGTTCATTCCTTAACGCGAGGGCGTAGTCACACAGAGCGTACAAGTGCTCATGAACGTCTTTCCCCAACTGCAGAATAGATGAAAGTACGATTACCTAGGTAAGATGGAAGGTTGACGGCAATGGGCTTGCTATCACGAGAGACATTACACTAAACTGGGCATATTTGGGCGTAATTACACCTCTGCAGACTAACGCATCTGGGAAGACACGCCCCATTTTATACTTATGTTGTAGTAATGAAAAGAACCAATGTATCTTACCTTGTGTTTTGGATCAAGTCCTGACGCAGCCATGTATGTTGCGTTGGTCGTTTTAATTTTCTCAATGCATTCAAATTCTGGCTGCAAAAGTAATTCGTCGAAGCAAACTGTAAGTTGAAACATGTTGAATTATTGTCGATATATTAAAGAGATCGATTACATAATATTTAAGCGGCGGGGCCTGTACAAGGTGCTATAGCTAGTAGGTTTGCCAATGCTTCCTTAACTACAGGAGCCGTATTATGAAGTAGTAATGCCATCATGATTTCAGTCTGAAAAAGGGATGCTGCTATCGGTCATGTATAGCTCCGTCTCTCTCTCGCACTGGAATTACGACACTTTATTTGATTTTGGCACTGAATGAACTGGTGAATGTGATAATTAATTAAAAGGCGAAAATAAAATGAAAAATTTGTTTAGTAATAGTAGGTAATATTAAATTAATTACTATTTTGCTGAAATATTCATATTTCGAGGGAAACATACCATAAGGAACGTTATTAATCGGTTCCTCAATTACGGTCGACCAGCAGTTACTTGACTACTGAGCAGATATTAAAATAACTCAAAACTCAAAAAAGGTCTTTATGATAAATTTTTTCTATGACACCTACTAGATCGCAAAAAAAAATATATCTCGATAAATGGGTTCTGAGTTGTTTTATTTACGCCTTGTGCATATACAACGTGTAACAATAAATGCGCAAAACCTCATACACCCCAATTAGAACATTGAGTATAAAAGCATAATATTAGGTCGGGGCAAAAGTATTTTCGTATAGTAGACGATTCTCAGACCTACCCGATATGCACACAAAATTTCACACAAATCGGTCCAGCCGTTTCGGGGGAGTATGGTAACTAACACTGTGACACGAGAATTTTATATATTAGAAGATTAAGTAACCTCTGTGAGTTTTATAATATCTTAGATCAACGTTCGACTGTGTCTAATTCACCCAACATTAGCCGGCGCGGCACCGGTGAAGTTTATAAAAAGATGGAATGGAACATTGATATTATGATTAATTCTGTATGTACATTTTCAAAGGGCATATTCGGCTTCCAGTCGCTTTCTTCGACTGTTTCGTTGTGACGGCGTCGCAATTTCGATTTGGTTAGCTTTGGTGATTTTGGAACAACGGTAACGTTGCACTGCTTTTCTGATCCATTTTCAACCCTGAAATTAACAAAAAAAACATAATTCATTAGTTAGACTTAGGGTCTCTTATAAACCTGAAGATATTGTGTAGATCGTGATCGGTGGTAATTAATTGGTAGAGAAATAAAACATCAAGATATAATGAACACAGTAAATTAATGATTACTGAAAAACTTTAAAATTCGGGAGAGTTTACCTCGTGGCCGATGTACTTCTAATCCGCTGTGGCTGTTCCGTACTCTCAATAAAGTAGGTGACAGGAAGGTATTGTTTAAGCATCGGGTCTCGCGTTCCACCCTCCCCCGGCTCCACCTTAAATGCCCCGTTTAGGCACTCGAATGTAGAAGAAGAAATGTGCACGCGACTGGAAAGTATACCGAAGTAGATGTATCTACAAAATGCACAAGCTTTAATCTTGGATCAAGGTAAAAATGAAGTCTTTGGGGCGAATGCCTCGAAAAGTATTCTGCGCATTATCGTTAGAGGAGTCCTTCAAGTGCCATCATGAGGCCAGGAGCACCTTGCGTAAAACGATGCTGTTTTATGAATAGCTTGGGTGCACCGGCTTTCGACATACCCTGGTAGGCCGCTGCTCTCAATTCGGTTAGCGAGGGTGACGTCACGCGACCACAGGTCGAACTGCCACTTGAGCTGCCCCAGTACCCCGCACAGCACCTTACCGCTGTGGATACCGATGCGCATGTCCAGATTCACCTGAACACAGAATGTGGAATGTGGAATGTGTGTTTTAGTATAACTGAGCAGTGAGGTTTTGTCGCCACTTTAACTAAAGCAGTATGTTGTATTTTACCGTTAGATGTTTCATTTGGCGCCGCACGTCGCGGATGACGCGTATCATGTGCAGCCCCATATTGACGCAGCAGTGCGCGTGGTCTGCACGCGGCGCCAGCAGTCCACTCACGCAGAAGTAGCAGTCGCCCAGCAACTTGATGCGGAGGCAATGGTTCTCCTGAGGAAAGCAGAATTACAGTATCTTTTATGGTGTTCAGATAACACTTGTAAGCCCGCCTAGCGTTTAGCAGAACGGCAGTCTCATATGCAACTTAGTAGCGTTTAAGTAAAACGAACGAGATAAGTTGGCATTGGTAAGTATGTTGTTGTAATACAAGCACAACAACATACTTACCAATGCCAACTTATCAAAGCGGTCGAATAATGAATTCAACAACTCCACCAACTCTTGCGCACTGCACTTGCTGGACAAATCTGTAAGTTAGTAGAGTACGACCCATTAAAGATCACCATGCTGTTCAGTACCATCACAGGCGAAATCTCTCCAGCAGGGCCAACATGACAAGCGCAACAACGCTCTCTCTCACGGTTTATCGAGATTTGTGTAAAATTCTGACGTCATCCAAATGTCTTATACCGCCAAGTTCGAGCACTTCGTTTTCTCGCGACGACAGACCGATGTAGAAAGATGACAAAAAAACATAATATTATTTTTATCACAGCACCATACAAGGCTGAAGGTTACGATTCATTCATTCGATTTTACGGCCACCTCTTTAAATTAATGTTTACTTTTTGTTTATTTTGCTGTACCTTTTCTGTCCAAACGGTAAGGAATAGGAACGACTACAAATCGTTACACCAGCGTTTCTTTAGGCCTGCCTCGGTGATAATGCCCAACTTCAAGCAGCTCGTCCTTAAAAGCGAGTATGAGTAAATGACAGAAGAATTCCAGATTATTTCATGTTGAATTGTCAAAATTCGAGATAACTTAGGAGTTAGGTGCCATGTTAGGGTTTATCGAGAAAATATCATGTTTGGCGGAGAGGCGAGTACTTCGTATGGCACCGTTGGCGGGAAACGATAAAAATTACAGAAATAGACAAATCTTTTCGACGCGAGAGTGAGTAATTTTCGCACGTGTCATGTTAGCTCTGCACGACCCATAACTCTATGACTATTATACAGGGTGCATCAGGCACAATCTTACCCCCTGACTAATAAACGTATTAAATCTGATGAAAAGTTACACCCCGATTTCTCTCTTTCAGTCGTCAATAATTTGACTTTCGAAAGAAGAAGGCGAAGCGTTGTGTAACTATACAGATTCTATACGTTTATTAGTAAGAGGGTTAATATGCACTGTAGAAAATAAAAAATCAAACCCTCCTTTGACTGTGCCGTAATCGGGTAAAAAAGGGCCATGACGAATGACGGTTGCCATGTTTGATCTGTTTTGTTATGTTGCTCACCGGTAAATCCCTTTATGTCGGCAAACAGTATGGATACGACATGATTTTTGGATCTTACATGATCTACCATCCATTGCAAGGTGCCAGCATTATTGCACCCAGAATGGAAGATCTTTTTTGCCAAGAACTCAGGAATAACTGCAAGGAAATTCATATAATATTTAGTAAATTGTCGGCTGAATCCGATAAACTGTGGAAGAATTGTCAAAAAATAATTGCAAACTGTGACTTCGTTGGTAGTTCAAAGAATTTCGATAATTTTATGTTTGTAAATATGCATTTCGCATCGTTGCAAAAACATATAATGTTAAGCTATAAACAAGTATATATTTTAAATCCTTATGTTGGTACCGAACGGGTTGGTGGATGGCACATGTCCTAGGTCCGCGCGGTGGATTATGGCCCACTCCCTCTGACAGAGGGGGAGCCGGCGGTAGAAACGTTATAGCGCAGTATATTAATGTACAGACGCCAGCACATCAAGCTACTAAAATCTGTCAAATTTTTTAATAGATTTTCAACTTTATCGCTAAAGCATAAGGTTCAAAGTTGATTGGGAAAATTTGACAGTTTCGGGTAGCTTGATGTGCTGGCGTCTGTACTATACTGTGGTCATAGGCTGATTTGATCAGTGGTGCCTCAGTGGTAACAGCTGCGACTTACGAGTTGTAGGTCGTAGGTTCGAACTCAAACGGGCGCTTTACTTGCTGTAGATTATTTTATCACTGCTCACAAAATGGTGAAGGAAATCGGCATGTTCTAAAACCAAAAATTCGAAAACAACTGACATCTACCAACCCGCACTAGCACCCTAATTCACAACCATAGGACAAGCTATCGTATCGAAAATGACACATTTCAATAACCTGATTTGCCTTGCCCCCGACAGCAAACAGCTGACGGAAGAATAGTGGTCGTCTGTTTGATTTAAACTGACAAAATTTTCGGGTTTTGGACTTGTGAACAGCGTTTATAAGACTCCTACGTTAACATTGATTGATATTCGATACGGTACGGAAGCGTATCGAGTAGTTGTGAATAGCTATGCAGGTCCGCGTATTGGATCACGGCTCACTGGCACTCACAGAGAGGAGGCCTGTGTTTAAGGCAGTGGGAACATTATAGGTTATTATGCTATGCCTTCAGCATAGCATAATAACAGCATACTAAGCATGTGACCCGATATGTATTAAATTATTATTATCGGCTTAATAAGAAAACAGGATGGTCATGTTGTTACTGAGCATCTTACCGCTTTGTATTAGATTCCATTGCTTGTCGTTCTCAATCTTAGTTTTCTCGTATGCGCTCTTAGACTTTCGTGTCTCCAGGAACACCTTCCTCTGTTCGCAGTCCACAAATGATTTGAGATACAAGCCCGCGAAGTTAACCGCTGCGTGAAGTAACACGTTACCTCCTAGAAGACGCCAGGCGCATGTGTATTTCTGCAAGCATTTTAAATTTAGACAAAAAATAATAACAATTATAATTTTTAAAATGTTGATGTCCAGACAAGCCAACGAAATAGACAGTTTGGGATGGAGACTGGTAGGTGTAAAACATTAGTCACCAAGGGGATAAAGTATTGTCTTATAACATCACAGGCGCCATTTTGGATTTCGTGCGTAACGAAGGATTCTAGCACTAACTCTAGAGAACAACTAGGAAGTTCAGAGTATACTCCTCGAGGATAAAAAACAAGGGTGTTTTATTTAGATGTAATTTCTACATAGGATTAAAATATAAGGATCCTGAAAATATGAAATGTTGCCAATAATTATAAACAGTAGTTACCTACTTATAACTACTTACATGACTGTGAGAGCTGACAGCCGTCGGGCCAGTACCCGTTTGTATTTCAACTATGGTAGCCACTACATGTGCTAGAAAGGACAGCAGCCCCAAGGTCATGCACCAGCACAGAGACAGCGGGAACATCGCGTACGGCACGAACACTATGAACAGCATATACCATAGTTGGTTCTGAGTCTCTTGAAAGCCGATACCTTGCTTGCTCAAACCTGAACATTACAAAGTTTTCTTATTATGAATTACAGTCTACTTACACGACGAGTTGGGGGCATTACAAGACTCTCCGCGGGTGATGTCTTATACATATACTTAGGTACGTCCAGCGCATTACGTGCAGCCCTGCAACAAACCCAGCAGCTATTCGGATACAGTCGTAGATTGGAACGATAACCAACCTTTAAATCTCTATTCCTTTGGTGTTGCATTTGCCGTGGATCTTTGACAGTCGTTACAGGTAGTCAGAAGCCCGAAAGTCTGACAACCAGTCTTACCAAGGGGTATCCTATTACCCAGTAACGGGGTTATAGAGGTCAGATAGGCAGTCGCTCCATGTAAAATACTGGTATTCAGATGCATCCGGTTAGACTGGAATTCGACCCCAACATAGTTGGGAAAAGGCTAGGCTGATGATTAAGTATTAATTTTATCACGGAAAAGAAATACACACCTTGAACGATAAGCAGCACCCAGGTACCCGCTGCGGCCCAATGCAGACGGTTTTTAGAGAAGGTTCGCCACCGGCTCAGCAAGCACACACACACGTTCAGACAGGCGAATGTTGCCGCCCATATTATTTGGTTGGTACTCGGTGTCTCTGCTGTAAATATTCCTCGAATTTGTTGTAGGTATTTCTAAAACGTTTCAAGAGTAGTCGGTGCTTTAATTTAGATATTATCCGCTCGCGTGTGGATGAGTATAAAAGTAGCCAGAAAAAAAAAAAACTCTTGCGGAGTGTTTACGTCGTCGTTTGACCGAGTACATTAAAGGACGTTTAGCGACCCTTTACAATCTTCGGTGCTCTTTGCAATTTTCTAAACGTTTGTCGACGGTAAAGTCAATCATAATATATTAAAGGAATGTTTGTTGATATGTAATTTTAATAAGTTTTTGTTGAAACCGAAGGAGCTCTTCAAATATTATAGGCACAACTGCCTGTTGTAATTTGAGTATTTTTTATAGTAACTCGTGCATTTACTCTCGATAAGCACCATTTGGTGAAGTGGAACTGATGCTAGTGTATTACGTGACTTAGAAAAGTGTAACATCGATTATCACGTCCCCGTATGATGAAGACCACAGATGGCCACCGGAACCACTCAACAATAAGTATTTCACAGGTTGCAATTCGATTACTTTAATATGGTTGCTAAGCAATTTATGCTCGTCACAATGCAAATGTTGAAATGGAGCTGATGTTGAAATACCAGGAGAACTCCTCAACAATTAACGTCCCTGCATCGGGAAAAACAATATCTTGTAAAAGGCGATGAGCAAGTTGACATCAGGCTATTGTGACTTAGATAAATTATAAACAGACCCACTAAAAACGAGAAACAAAAATTTTTAGAAAGAAAAAACCGACTTCCAAAAAAACACTACAGACTGAAAAATAACTTTAATTTCGGAAGTCGGTGGCAAAAAACTAAAATACAGATCCAGAGACACCGACTTCCGAAATTAAGTAAAGTTATTTTTCACTTTGCAGTGTTTTTTGGAAGTTGGTTTTTTTTTTGTTAAATATTTTTATTTCTCGCTTTTTTACTAAGGTGTAGAGTTTGTAAAGTTAAGGCTTGTAGAGTTAGAAGCTTGGCTCAACATAAGATCTGATAACTTTTTGACAATTCGAGCCATTTGCCATTTGTGGTCTCGTCTTGGTAATATTTTACATGAAAATGTTTTTGGTGGGGATATCACATATTTTGTAAGTTGCTTATAAAACTTTCTTTCTTTTTTTTGGTGGTGATTTACTAAAAATCCTGAAAGTACGGTACGTATGTCCCTATATCAATTTTCAGACCTCTAGCATCAAAATTTGCGGAACTCTCATACAAACTTTCATCCCCTAGTTTGAGGGGTTGGGGGGTAAAAGTTCCAAGTTTTAGAAATTTTTTGTTGTATGTGTATGTGTGTGTGTGTGTGTTATATGTACTAGGTTACATACCAAATTTCAGCTTTCTCGGACTTAAGGAAGTATCCTAAGAGTTTTGATGATCATCAGTCAGTCAGAGACAAAATCGGGGTTTTTTAGATATCAATAAAATCTAAAGTATGAGTCTACTATTGAGATCATATCCCGAGAATTTTTTTTTCTGGTACAATACAAACCCAAGTTACGAGGGTTAAAAAAACGACGAAGCGCTTGTCATTGCGCTTCGCTTGGCTCGTCTTGGCGGGGCACTACCGTGCCCCCAAATACAAGCAAACAACAGAAAACCGAAAGTAGGGGCATGTGCAATGGTATGGTTTTATACCCAGCCGCAACCAAATGTATTTTTAGTTACTTTTTATTTGACAAAGTTTGTGGAAATTGGAATTGCGTTCCAAGAAACAAGTTTCCGACTTAGTATTGAACATAACTTACCATCTATGTGAGTGAGTGTAGAAATAATCACCAGTCCCGTCTGAAATGTTAGAAGCACTGTTCAAAGTCCCGTAGATACGTCACCTATTGAATTGCTGCTAACAACATGTTATCTATACTAATCTATATTAATATAAAGAGGAAAGGTTTGTATGTATGTTTGTAACGAATTGGCTCAAAAAGTACTGGACCGATTTTAAAAATTCTTTCACCATTTGAATGCTACATAATCACTGATTATTATAGGCTTTTATAATTGCAAGAAAAAAATAAATTTTTAAAAAAATAAATGTCCACTCGTGCGAAGCCGGGACAGGCCGCTACCGTAAAACGGGGTTACTTTAACAGCAAGGGTAACTTTGACAGTTTATGGGGCTACTTTAACAGCGTGCCAAATAATGATTTAAACGTGTGCGAAACAAACGCTAGTGATCTTGATTGGTGGCGCGGGAGCGGGGAGAGTGCAATACGTCGGTATCGCACGACTTTACGGACTAGTTTGAACGTGACGAACGAACGAACGCCTACGACAGGCCAGACTTCTTCTGATGACGATGTTCCTTTGAGTGATTTTCTCATAAAAAGAGATTAAGGGGCAAGCAGAAGAATAAGGAGAAGGGCAATAAGAACAGCAACCTCTGTTACATTTGTAAATGTGATTTCCAGTTCTACTATCATCCTGCTGACTGGATTTGTTGCATCACTTGCAAAAATTGGATTTGTGGCATGTGTAACAAAGGCTCAACCAATCCGTCCTATGCATGTATGGTGTGCGAGGACACAGATTAATAATTATTTTTGATTTTCTATTGTTGTTAAAAAAATGTTACGATTTTTGAAAGATGATTGTTATAATGTCAATTTGTGTTGATTCCAAAGATAATAATTATAAGACTGATTAAGTGCCTATATTTTTGTTACCTAAGTGATAATGAATATTACTGATTTATCTCAATAACTCGTTGGTTTTATTTCTATTTCCCCTGAAATGCATAAAATATTAATATTAAACACTTGACCGTTATTTGAAGCTTACTAGATTGAGAGTGGCACTACTGATTTCCGCTATATTTCCCTCTCTTTTGCTCTTTAATTTAATTATATCTATCCCTCTCGTTCGCACATCCCGATTCCTCACCAGGTGGCGCTGCCAAATGTGGGCTTAGCCATGGCAGTGAATCGCTGATCATTGGCGTCTTTTTCCGCGTGTAAAGAGGTTGTCGAGACAACTTATTAAAATTTAAATTTAAATTTTCTTCAAAAAAGTGATTATAAGTGCATTCCATCGGACAAAATTGTAAGTAGAAAAGATAAATTTTCATAAAACTTTTTCAGTGATGCGATGCATGATCACTATGTACGGGCAAAGTTATAATATTTTAAAAACGGTGTTACCGTTCGACTTTGCCCTTAGCCAGCATTGCATTATATTATTCGCAATGCAAAACTTGTATTGAATTTTTTGCTTTTATTCAAACTACCCTCATTTGCTCTAAATTGTAGGAACAATTTTTATGAAATAATGATTATTATTAATTGTATATTAGCGCACTTTTGACCCTAAATCGTTAATGTTACAATAGACTCGTGATTATATAAATCAGCAAACGGTTTTTAACTGTATGTTACTTTTAACCGCTTAAATTACGTACTCGTTGGTGCGTCGAGATAGGAATAAAAAAAAAAAAAAAAATCTAAGTTTTCGTTATAAATAGGATGGAGGGCGCAAATAATCCAATTGCCATGGACGCTCCGGGGCCATCAGAGTTACAAACCAAGGGGTCTACATTGCGTCGAGAACATCGGACAAACGAGTCGTCTTCTAGCTCCTCATCCAGTTCTTCTAGCTGTTCCACTTCGTCATCAGCGAAGCGCAGTAAAAATAAACGTCGCCGTCACTATAAAAAAAAGAAGGGGGCCGCCATTCTCGTAAAGCAGATTTATTGCAACAATTATCTCAAGAGATTAGCGAGCTACGAGAACGTGTTTTTTATAGTGATAAAATCTCTGCATGTTCGCCTCGGCGTTCAGCAGAAAAACAGGCAGATGGCAGTAATGAAGAAATTTCCCTATTAGATAATAATGATTATAGGTCTTTGTATGATTATGATGTAGGATATGAAAAATCAGACAAATCACATCAATTCAAATTTGATTTACAAGTCAAATTAAAGGAACCGCCTGTTCCTAAGGCTCCTGAAAATTATCTCAAATCTTTAGATGATATTCAGCATTTTAATAAAAATGAATGGTGCGAGGTTAGGTATTCAGAAGTGCAGAAGTTATATAATCACAGTCCCGGTTTTACTGAACTGGAGATCAACGAAGAAATCAAACCATATGATTCTCTAAGACATTTAGCTTTGGCTGACAAAGCCTATGGTGCTCTAACATTTTGTGCAATTAAACAGCGAGAGGTATTACAAACTAGCATGGCTGATCTTTTATCCTGGGCACGTGTCAAAGGTAGTGTTACACCCGATCAGTTGCATAACAAAATCTCTGAATTATTTTCGGATGGTGAATATTATAAAGTGTCTTCAGATATGATTCAACTTATTTGCGGTCATCGCGCAGAAATTATTCAAATGCGTAGAGACGGAATAATAAATTATGTTCGCGATCCTCTTGTTAAGTCGGCGTTGCGCAAAATCCCACCTTCTAATCAGCTAGTTTTTAGTCCTGAGCTGCTGTCATCAACATTGGAAAAGAACGGAGGTGTTAAGAAGACCTTCTTACCTCCAAATAAAACCAGTGGCTTCAAACCTACTTCGCAAGCAGGATTTAAGAAGACCACTCGCTACCCCCCGCAGGGGTCAGCTTATTATAGGGCACCCTCGCAGGGTGCCCGCCAAGCGTGCTGCACTGTGCCATGCTTCCAGCCCTCGCAGGGCTGTGGACACAACCACACCTCACAGAGGTCAAGTCATTGCCATCCCTCGCAGGGAACCGGCAACAACCACAATAAAGGAACACGTGGGCCTAGCCATAACAATCATGGGCCCTTTCGTTCACGAGGAACCCACCAACAGCCTAACAAACAAGAGACGAATAGAAATAACAGAAAACGGACTTCAGCCACCGAATATCCCCCAGGAGGAAAGAGAAGCAGGTTTTGACAGACAGGACTTTAGAGCGGGCCAGTTAACGTTCTATGCCGATCGATGGGAGAAACTCGGAGCACCAAAAACCCTTCTTCGCATAATAAAAGGTTATCGCATACCTTTCATCAAAAAATCACCTCTAAAGATACCCAATGCACAAAGCCCATTTCAAACAAAGGAATCCGAGGCAATGTCAATTATCATATATCTCAGATGATAACGCAAGAGGTGCTAGAAGAAGTTTCACACTCTCCGAGTTTCCTGTCCTCAATGTTTCTGGTCCCCAAAGCCGATGGCACCAACCGGCCTATTTTCAACCTAAGGAATCTGAACGATTTTGTTTACACGGAGCCATTCAAGCTCATAAATGTGTTTCGTGTTCCAGACTTCCTCCAACCAAACGACTGGCTTTGCAAAGTCGACCTGTCACAGGCTTACTTCAATTTGCCAATACACCAGTCACACAGACGATTCCTACGTCTAAGTTACGGAGGAAAATTGCTAGAAATGACCTGCCTTCCTTTTGGCCTCAGCACAGCGCCCAAAGTCTTTGCGACCTTAACAAACTGGGTAGCACAGACACTAAGAGAGGAGGGTATTCGAATTCTCGTCTATTTAGACGATTTTTTGGTGGTTCACCAGGACCATCAGGTCCTGCAAGTGCACGTCCAAATATTAATAGATCGCCTACACTACCTGGGGTGGCAGACGAATTACCAAAAATCTGTCACAACTCCGTGCAAAAGCCTCGTATTTCTAGGTGTTCTATGGAATCCATGGACAAACGAGAAATCATTGCCTCACGAAAAGATCACAAAAATAAGAAAAAGGATCCTGGATCTGTTAAACAAACACACAACGATGATGAAAGTACTACAAAGCCTGGTGGGACTTCTAAACTTCGCCAGTTTCGTGGTACCAAAGGGCAGACTTCATTTTCGGGACACACTAATGTTCCTAAACAAAAAAGTAAAACAGAACTGTGCCAGTGTAGTTTTACCTATAGGAGTAAAGGAGGACCTTAATTGGTGGCTGCTAAATTGTCATCGAACTTCTCTGATTCACAACCCGCCACCATCACATTTCCTGACCACAGACGCGTCGGATCTAGCTTGGGGGGCTCAGCTCGATGGATACGCACTATCGGGACCGTGGACAGATCAAGAGCAACAGCTCCATTGCAATCAAAAGGAGATGCTTGCAATACTAAAGGCCATAGAAGAGCGAGGTCCAAACATGCCCAAGTCTACCGTTCTAGTTCAGTGCGACAACAGGACTGTCGTAGCCTTTTTGAGGAACGAAGGGGGGACCAGGTCTCCTTCATTGCTAAAACTCACGAAAGAGATTTTTCAAATCCTAGATCAACTCCAAATCAACCTGAAAATTCAGCATATCCCGGGAAAATACAACTGTCACGCAGACCATCTTTCTCGTCATCGGCTCCCTCCGGAGTGGCATCTCTTACCCCAGTGTACGGAGAAAATATTCAAAAAGTTCGGAGTTCCAGTGATAGATCTATAAATTGCGTCAGAACGGGCAAAAGTCGTGATGAATTATGTATCACTGGATCAGAACGACATTCAAGCAATTTACCACGATGCATTCTCCAAAAAGTGGACTTATCCACTAGCTTGGGCGTTTCCTCCACCTTACCTAGTGCCCAAGGTACTAGCTCACCTCAACTCTGCGTCGGGAGTCTTTCTAATGGTAGTTCCAAGGTGGGAGAGAGTCTTTTGGAGAGCAGACCTAAAAGCCCGTGCATTAGCACCTCCATTCACAATCCGGAAACTGCATTCACAGCTGATAGATACGGCGACAGACCTCCCACCCCCAAGAGTCCGGGAGATGACGATAGAAGTATGGAAATGTGGGGGTGGTCCCAGGCCTTAGTTGAATGGAATGAAGCTCAGTTACAGCTCTTAAAATCCTCATGGCGGCTATCAACCAAAAAGACTTATCGAGTAGCATGGAATAGGTGGCTCAGTTGGACAAAAAAGCATAAGTTAAACCCCTTCCAACCATCAGGTCAAGTTTTGGCTCGTTTTCTTGCAGATTTGAGTATTATAGAGGGTTTAGCTTATAAAACTATTTTATTACACAAATCTGTGGTCTGCACGCTAAGCAACCCTGACGAATCTGCCAAATTAAGTTCCCACGCTTTAGTTACTCATATATTAAAGTCTATTGCTTTAAAAAACCCAGTAACTCAAAAATCTATAGTCTGGAACGTCGATAAACTAGCAGAATTTATGGGAAGATATTCTATAGACCCGAATAATGTATTTGCTACTTGTAGACATACGGCAACCTTGTTACTCCTTTGTTCCGGCAGAAGAGTTCATGATCTAACTCTACTAGCTGTAGATTCAAAACACCTGTCAGAAAATAATGATTGTCTGATCCTATGGCCAATATTTGGATCTAAAACAGATACTGCTAATTATAGACAGTCTGGTTGGAGACTATCTCCTAATCCTACTAACGAGAATTTAGACCCTGTACTTTGGGTAAAACGAACTGTAGCTATACTAAAAGATAAACGCCAGTCGGGGTGTCTCAATAATTTATTTATTAATTTTAGAGGAAAATCAAGGGTCGCTTCTCGTACAGTCATAGCAGGATGGGTCAAATCTTTGTTGTTAGAAGCAGGAGTAAGTGCCTCGCCTGGCAGTCTTAGGTCTGCTGTAGCCTCCAGAAACTGGGTTAACAACTACTCCTTAGAGGAAATACTCTCTAGAGGTAATTGGCGATCGCAGAATACCTTCACCCGCTATTACTGTAGAGAAGTGATGCCTTGTATACCCACCAGTTCTAGTTGTAATGTATCTAGAACTTTTAATCCTATTAATTAAGTGTAATTTTTTGTATATTGTCCTAATTATATAATTCTTCTCAAGAAGTGTTAGAGATGTTTATATTTGTATACCTAATATTCTAGAAACAAATTAAGGTAGGCGTGGTGCAGTCTATCCTATAATGTGATTATTTTTTATAATTATCGGGGTATTTAAGTTAAAATTTTAGTTCATTTTATTTTAGTGGAAATAATAGTTCATTTTCTGTCAAGTAGGTTTCTATTACCTATTATAATGATATTTTCCTTTGTATGTATTGAATAATTCATTCAATTAAATGTATTTCTCTATATGCACATCCAATTTTATTAATAACTTATATCCACGTTCACATTGGCGTCATTTCCCACCAGGTGATAACAAACACGTCTCAATCTAGTAAGCTTCAAATAACGGTCAAGTGTTTAATAGCAGTGTTTTACCTAAAAATAAAACACATATTAAATACTTACCTTATTTGAAGCTTACATTTAATTTCTACCTGGTGAAGATTTTCGACACAATGATCAGCGATTCACTGCCATGGCTAAGCCCACATTTGGCAGCGCCACCTGGTGAGGAATCGGGATGTGCGAACGAGAGGGATAGATATAATTAAATTAAAGAGCAAAAGAGAGGGAAATATAGCGGAAATCAGTAGTGCCACTCTCAATCTAGTAAGCTTCAAATAAGGTAAGTATTTAATATGTGTTTTATTTTTAGGTAAAACACTGCTATTTTTTTATCAAAATGATGTCAAAGTAATCCTTACACTTTAGATCTTTGACGTTGATAGCATTTTAATGCCTTGTCAAAGTAACCCCACTTCGGGGTTACTTTGACACATGAAAAATAAAAATATATATAATTGTGGGGGGCCTGATATTGGTATGGGATTGATAGTTAAAGGACACATTGTTCTGTTGGAATAAAAACATCATTAATTTTGGTTGTTAAAAAAAAGTAATTCCCAAAAAACTATCGAAATATGTGCAAAGTAGCCCCGTTTTACGGTAGTAATTTTTAAAGTAAGTAGGTAATCAGATTTTGCAAAACAGTGGCCCCGATTCTGTTGTTCACAAACTAAATTAAATTTAAGTTCAGTGCATCTTTTTCTTTCTATTTCATTATGAAAAGGACAGAAGATAAATATTAGTTTAGTCCTGTCAAATTAGATAATCCATAGATAAGTTTAGACGTGATTAAAAAATTGGCTACTAAAAATACGTAAAAACTTTAACTTGAAAAATCATTAGTTAGGCAATTCATCTGCTGTTCTACTTACTTTAAGTGCTAAATCAATGAGGTTGACCGTCATGAGGGACTTCTGTCGCTGTCTCCGAGAATATCTCTGATATGATTGTTCAACGGCTCCGTCCTGGAAAGCAGATATCCTTAGAGAAGTTACATAGTCTTATGTTTATTAACTGACTTAAAAAAAAAAGGTTCTGTATTCTACCCGTATGTATATAAGTATGTTTGTATGTCCGCGATTTTCTCAAAAACTAATGAACCGATTTTGATGTTTCTTTCACTAAAATGATATGCATACTTTCAGGAAGCTTTGAGTATATAATACATTAGGTAATTATTCTTATGTACGAAGTTATATACATCTCCGGAAATTCTTTTCCACTTAGTTTATACTAGCTGCGCCCCGCGGTTTCACCCGCATAAGTGTCGATCCCGTAGGGGGTTAAAAAGTATCATAAGTGTTAATCCTGGTTATAAACTATCTTTGTGCCAAATTTCATCCAAATCTTTCAAATTCATGAAGCAATGGATTAGCAATTTGCTTCAAAATTATTCAGATTCCGATTAATAGTGGGTTACGCAATTAGGGTGCTGTTCCATCAACAGTTTTGAACCGTCCCAACGATATTGTAACCCAATGAATGAATGAATGAATTGCAGCGATCCCAGCGCCTGTAGCCTCATGTTCATGGTGCTACAGCGACCATTGCATATCAAGGAATAGACCGGGGGGCGCGGTAATTGGTAGGGAGGACGTGCCCGTAGGATAGGGAAGGATTTAAGAGCCTACCGGATATGCATCTTATATCCCAACGATATTGTAACCCAATGTGCAAATATTTTTCTGAATGAAATCTGGATGAATATAAGTTTAACTCACCTTAAAACTATTTTTGATGATTGGACAGTATATCCCCTTGTAGTAGCGTGGCTCAGGCATGTCGCTAGCCAATACTAATTTGAGAAAAAATACAACACAATTATTAAGCAAAATAGTAGCTACACCTCTACTCATTCCTTTATTGAATACAGTTATTCTTTGATTGGTTTGCGAAGGAAAAACAAATGAAGTTATATTATTCTATTTAGAACACGATTGGAGTTAACTTTATGAGGAAAACGATAAGCTTATTATGTGATCAACCAAAATAATAATTCGTATTGTTATAATTAAGATTTATTTTGACCAATTATGTGGTTTGTACAAAGGGTCGTTACGGTTCATAATCGTACTAAAAAACCGGCCAAGTGTGTGTCGGATCACGCACAATGAAGTTTTCCGTAGTTGGAATGAATTTATCCCAAGAAGAAACTTAGCATTGTAGTTGAAAATCATGTTCTTGTTGTTGCAAAGTTGCAAATGAAATGAGTTGCTTATTTATTTGTACAGCTACTGCAGTCACGAGAGAAAAATAATACTGGATTGCCAGTGGCGAATAAATTAACAACCTCCAAGGAGGTCGTTTCAAAGATTTATCGGGAGATTTATCGGGAGAAGATTTGTCGGGTGCCGCGTAAGTTTCGATCCCGTGGGAATATCGGGATAAAAATTATCCTATGTGTTATTCTGATGTAAAAACTATAATATTGTAAAGTTTCATCAAAATCCGTTCAGTAGTTTTTGTGTGAAAGAGTAACAAACATCCATCCATCCTCACAAACTTTCGCATTTATAATATTAGTAGGATAGGATAGGATTAGTAGGAAATATTAGAAGGAAGTTCACAATGAAGCTTTGGGGTCATTAGTGTTTACATTCTCTTTGAAGAAAGCGTTGAACGGTATCACAATATCGACTGTCCAACTAAAGAGCGTTTTTTGATATCTTAATGTCAAATAGGTACTGGTGAAAATATAAATAATACAATAAGCATAACTTACAGTCCCTTATGCAGAGCTTGCATGGATGCAGATGAAACCGTTGCGCGTGTGCTCTTTGAGTGCACAGGCGTCACCCAGGTTAGCTCAGAAACCCTCGGGACCCCAGATCGTACCAGATGTTCTCAACAGGCCAGGAGACTTAATCAACTTCTGGAGGGAGGTGGGCTGGTTGGAATAACCACCGGCGGCCGCCATGGCCCACGCACAATGCTCCACTTGAAGGACTAAGTGTGGAAACCAAACCCATAACATAGAACTGGTGAAAATAGCATAATTTCATGACAACCGTTTTCCTAGGAAACAAAAGCTTATGTGCCATTAAGTATTAAAAGGTTTTAAGATTAAATTGCTGATGCTTGAACAAGCAAAACGGGATCAAACTACTGCAGGACATACCATACCGCATAGAAGTGGTAACAATTTGACGTTGACAGCATATTTATGTCGTAGCAGTAAGGGTGATTTTTGTAGGGCAAGTGTTACCAGTGATGTGCGGTTGACTGTACAAATAAATATATCAAGTGAGGGTCAGTGGGTGAGCCTGCCGGGGCAGCGGGATTGTCCGAAAGGGTTACCGCTACCCCGGAACATAAAAGACTAAGGAAGGAACACGGTTGGGTTTGAGTCAGTAGGTAAGAGTCTGACCCTCCCTTCCGTTCCAACCAGAGCGGGAGGGGTCATTTGATGATTTCCCATACTCAAAAAAAAAGGGTCAGTGGGCATTTAGAGATTGCAGTATACGATAACATAACCGTTGTAATTTTCTATCGAATTATACCTACTTTTGTAATGATTTTCTCGTAATTTCATCATCATCATTTCAGCCGAAAGACATCCGACTGCTCGACATAGGCGTCCCCCAAAATTAAAACGTAATATGCTATAAGTACAATAAATTATTATATGTGTGAGTCAATACTTACCTTGATCGCCTGCGTTTGCAGCTGTAGATAGAGCGCTCGGTGTGTGTAGCCCGACCTGGCATTTATGTTCTGTGAGCCCGACCGTGCTCGTCTGACGTAATTACGTTGAACCAAGTGAGCCATTTGAATATTTCCCTACATGAAGTTAGTTATTGGTTCAAAACTAACGGTCGGCGTTAATTATCTCAAAGCGTTATCTTTTTGAAGCTTTATTTTCCTAGTATTTAATACTTATGTGTTTAATAAACAAACTGTGTACCTACCTAAGTACCTATAAATGACAAATCTTTTTGAATTTAATATCATTGAAATCTTGTATTTGAGTTCAATCGAATCATTTTTCAGATTATCTAAAGTAAGTACATAAATATTTCATGGGGTTATATTATTCGTACCTACACCTCGGTAGATAAAAAAGTAGGTATATGAAGAATGGCTTAGTGGACACTTACTTTGAGAAATTTAAAGTTTATTTAAACATTTGGTATAATAGGTTTAATTTTTCAATCAAACTAATTTGATTCGTGACTGTACCAACTTTTAAGGAAAATTATAAATAAAACAACAGGTAAACTTTCCATATATAATTGATATAAACATTATAAATAGAAGCGTCTCACATACAGCATAACATCTTGCATACAGGACTGACCACACTTGACTTCATTTCATATTATATGGACTCGTTGTGTTGTTATAATCCTAAAGCCACAGACACATTACTGTGCCGTGAGATACACCAATCAAACGAATCTGTTATGGACTAAGTCAAATCACGAGTTTTTATTGGCTAACACTGCGTCAGGAGACGTCACGCACACGACACAACACAACGCAGTTATGTGAATTCGGCTAAAGGCTGGCTGGATACAGCTTATTGTGGTGTGTCGTGCCGTGACGACTTCCGTAGCAGTGTTATCGAATCAAAACTCGTTGTGAAACGATGATCTCTTAAACAAATGCACGACACGACACGACACGTCGGCCCAGTGTGAATCCGGATTGAGGAAAAGTCCGCGTTTTAAGGGGAAAGCGAAAGTAGCCTGCGAAATTCAAATTTTCTTACGCTTTTTTACAATTTGCAGGTCAGTACTCAGTGTCAGGTTGTATATTGTACAAAATATGCGAGCGTAATTTGAATTTTGCGGGCTACCTAGGGCAATCCCCTTAACTTATTTGATGAAATTCATTAGTAGGCATGGCATAGGAAGTCAAGTCATTGTGTATATGTAATCTATGTGCACTAACACTACGGTAACTACTTATGACACATTGATACAATGAAACAATAAAGTTCTCATTACAGGCCAAAAAACAATGGCGCGAATACATTACTACTTTTCTGTTGTTGAATATAATTTTAGAATATAAGTAACACATCAAAGTATTACATAACTGCAATATTCTTCTTTACCAAAAATATTTGTGTTTTACTAAAACGTTGAATTGTACCAAAATATTTATTCTGATTTTTAATAGACATCGTATCGAGTATGAAAACATCCATAAATAAATTACATAGTGTATCTTTGACAAAGTGATAAAGTTGAAAATCTTATTTCAGTACATAAACCACTGGATCTATTTGCTAAACAATGCTACTTTTTAGCGGATAACATGACATTGTGCGCATTATTTTAACTATATGATTATATATGTTACATCTGGGCAAGTTAAAGCTTAAAAGTGGACATAAAATAATTTGATCCAGACTTCTTTACAAAACTTCTGCAACTGTCGACAATACTAAGGTGCGCCAAGACCAGGCGCATTTTTGAAGTGAAAATTTCTAGACAGTGATTCGATATTTGGACGAGAATTTGCGATTCAAATTTCAATTTCACGTTTAGGCACATCGTTACAAGAGAGAGAAGAAAGATACAAACTATTTCTGTCTCTCACACTAAATCTCTCTTAATCTTTATTTTTTTGGAAATTTTTCTTCTATTACTTGTACGGCACTGCACGCGCAATTTTCTTTAGATGCCTCAGCTTGACACATGCGTGGCTTATACCATGAGAAACACACAGTCACACACCCCAGCACTGTCTAGACGCACCTTTAAGTTTAGTATTTTTGTCACTCGACAAACGCTTAGGACCGATTGCATAAACAAATCACATAAATAAAATGTTGTTTTCCCATACGCTTATGTGATGACTAGGTATAAAATAAACAGCCATATCAAGGACTTTAACACCATTACATGCGTTTTCTGAACGACTTATAAATTTAAAAAAAATGCCAACAGGCTGTCAAAACCAAGTGAAGAGATTTGCTTGACTGATCTTATTTCAGACAGCCAATCACAGCAGGTAAAATGAGTTGCGACGGTCTGTCAGCAACATTTTGTGTTGATTAGAATTTCAGAAGACGGGTGTCAATATTATAATTAAATTAGGACTCAAAAGCACCGATGACAAAATTACGTAAAATATTCACAAAATGTTTTTATAAGGGAATTTTAGAGACTTAGGGAAAAAAAAAAAACAAAATACAAGAAAAATCGCGAATACATTTTCTTTAACAATTTATTCTTATAATAAGATATCTATAAAATATAAATTAAATATATATATATATAAAACAAAAAAAAAAAATATTTTTATATCTATAAAATACCCTTACAAAATCATTTACCTTAGGTTACATGAAAGCTTAGTAATATTCACAGAAATGAATTTATATAACTTGGCATTATTATAATTACCTACATACAATGTAATAGGACTAACAGAGAACAAAGCATATATTGAGCGAAAAACAAAAAAAAAATATGGGAATAATGTTTTCATGAAATAAAATATTTTTGAACACGAAAATTTTAAAGAAAACAAATCATATACATTATAAAATTCTTGAAAGATGATAAATTTGATTTTCGCTCAATTTGCGCGCCAATATGAATGAAACCAATCTAGAGGTTTATTTAATATAACAATTTCTGAAAATATCTTGTAATAAATATTATAAACAAATAGATTTACTTTGTATTTTACAGATGTTGGACGAAGATCTAGATATATAAGTTTTTATTTATCTACTCATATAATATTTTTGCCAACTGTACGCTTACACATTCTAGAAATTTCTACTGAACACGTTCATCAGGCGAGTTTTTAACACTTATAGCTTAAGACGACACACTGGCATAATAATATAAAAATTGTATAAAAAATTAACAAAGCTATTTATCAGTTAGCTGTTCGTTATAAAAATCATTTGGCTAGCAGACTTAAAATGTGGCTTATTGAGAACGGACGCAAAACGGGCTAAAACCATTCCATCATATTTCTCTCGATTTAGTCGAGAGGTACCTTTCAATAAAAAAAAACTGACTTAAAGATGAAAGAAAATGCTTGCAATGGGCGTTTCATGAAAATTCACCAGTTTGCGCCCCTTCGATAAGAGGTCTTCCATTTCGACAGTGAATATAAAATATATGATGACGTTTATCATTCGTTACATTCATTCGTTCATCGTTCAGTGTTGACTAAAGAAAATATAGGCGCTTTAACAGATGCCTGGACCTGGCGTGTCAGTGTCCAGACATCTAGCGAACGTCATTTCAGAAAACTCTCATTTTATCTGAAACTAATTTTAAATTAAGTTCTTCAGTAAGCCATCAACGGAATACAGTTGATTTACCAAAACTATCCCATTGATCTCGCTGACTATTCTTTAACCGACTAACAGAAAATAGTTTCTTTTACTGACTAAAAGTCGCTACATTTGTAATGCAGTAATTTAAACTTTGGTTAGAATATTATAACAATAATTTAACTTGATTGCTTTAATGAGAAAAATACTAAATTTTTAACCGATCGAGTAAAATGAATATATTAATAGTGGTGCCACCGATTATTGGCAGTAAAAGGCAAAACATATTCAATCATATTTTCGCCACTAATCAATAATAAGGGGATTACCCCCTTGTTTATAAACGTTGTTTGAAGTTAAGTAATGACAGAACACATAATAGTACTACGTACAGAAGGGATACTCCCTTCCCCGCGCTCATATCAGATACCGCACCTCACCCCGCACTTCGAGGTATTCGTCGCCGTCTCTTTAGCTAGGGCGCTCGCGTAGAACCGCAGCACTGTACTGCTGACACGAACACACAATTTTGCGATGTAAAAGTTTTATTTGACTTTTAAACACGATGGTTGGACATTGTGATGCTTTTCCGAATTTGTATTTACATAAACTGCTTTGTATGTTGCATTTTTATATAATACCATGCGTTTTAATAACCGATTATTTAGAGATAAGCATTTAAACGAAAATATTTTAGTGTAAGCAATATTTAGTTATGGACATTATTTTGTCATTAATTAATTGAACAAATAAACCTCTTTTGCATAATAACTATTACAACTATTGAACGCCGCGGCGCACGTTCGGGCAGTGCCGTCGCCGTTCGGTTCGCCCGATGCAAATCGCTGCACTTTTCGTGTCATTTTTTACGCTACGCACGACGACCAACCCTACGCAAATGTGTGCGTGAACTCTATCACGCACACATTTGCACGTGTACAAACGTCATTTGGTTATGTAGTAGTAATAGGTGATTATTTTGCGAGCATTGTATGAAGTGTCCGAGGTGTGGTAATGATTAGCATCTGCTTAACCATACATTTTTCGACGTTAAAACATCCGTTAACTTTAACCAACGTTTATAAATAAGGAGGATGTTTTGGTTTATTTGTATTGATGCAAATAGTTGCTTTATGCCTCATCCAATGAAAATAAAACAATTGACACCAGCAATTTAAAAATTGAATTATTAAACTATTGTATTTCAAATATATAAATATGAAAATGTAGGAGTATAATGTATATATTTCTGTTACAAAATGAGATTCGGTTTTAGTCTTGAAATGTACAAGATAACGTACATAATAAATATGTATATGCGCTTCTTAAATATATGTACAAATAAAATTACTTTCCTGTATTGTATGCAGAAATTAAAATGTAGCAACATTGCAAACAAGACTTTAATTGAATTTTAAACACAAAGCTTCTTTAAATACTTACCATTATTAACATTAACGCGCATTAAAAACTAGCTTTAAGGATTTTATATATTTAAAACATTTTTTATTAAATTGAGCGGTATTTTTTTTGACGCCGTTACAGGTTTCCTATAAACCGCATCAAAATCTCTTTAACATGCATTATTTCCACATTACATACATTGCACATTATACCATTATTATCTCTCTCTTTATGAAATGGATTTTGTATTACGATATGTGAACAAAACTTATTTTCGCTTAAGTACATTATAGATCTCAGACTCTTGGAGAAGACATCGATATATGAGGTTTCCAAAGGTTTTGAATATGAATTTTAACATGTACTACATTAACAAAACACTTTGGTCGTTAATACAGCCCCTTGTAATTTAAATTTTTAAATACACATAAAATTACCAAAAAATATCACACAATATAATTGAACAATAATGTAGAACACAATATAATCATTTTTAACTTCTAATAAATAATTTTAAAGATCCACGATTTAATCTCAAATAGAAGCAAACCGAAAAAACACGGGTAATAAACAATTCATGTATTACCAAATTCTGTCAATCGAATTCACTTAAAATAAACATGCATTCACTTCGAATGGGTATTCCATTCGTTGACTATTCCGTGACAAACACGAACGCTACAGTTATTGCACAACTTTCTTCTTTTTCTATTACAAAGCCAAAATAATCAACCTTTCACCTCCAGCATAAGAAATTGCATTTTGAATGCACTTATGTAACTAAAAAATCTTAGTGTTTTTTTTTTACGTGGCGGTCGAATGTCCAAATCGCGCCAATTTATCGTTATTTTTTTAAAGTATTAGTTATCCAAGCAAGTTAATAAGAAGAACAATTTTTTTTTATCCATAACTGTTACAAAACATTTTTAAAATTAACAGCATCATTATAATTTTCGTTTTTAAGGTTGTGTATCAATTGCTATGATAAATAGCTCTTTTAGATGTCCGATGCATTGCGTCCTCATGGAAAATGTTCACCAAAAAGTACCTATTTGTTTTCTTTATAAGCTTTTTTAGATCGCTTTGTCGCGTGAGCGTTTATTATATTTTCATAATAATTTATAAAGCGCAATTTAAGTGCAAGGCCAACTTCCAAATATTTTTTTTTTAAACCGCTGTACCTTATGGGTGTATCTCTGGTTTTTAGTCGCGCTTGTGAAAACCCCTCGATACAGTGTATCACCCAAGTTGATATAACTTTAAATGAATTTCTTAGACACCATATACAACAATTATAAAATGATATGGAGTGCCATTGATACTGCTTTTCATGTATATTTTAATCAATAATAAGCTGTAACTAAACAGTGATGAAGGAGTATAAACTGAAATCTATACATAGGATAGAAAACTGAAGTTTAGCCTTTTATAAACAAATATTTCAGCTAGCACAATTATTGCAAATGTTTCTTATGCATGTGACCGACACAAATTGCGCAACATGTTCCTGAAACTCCCAGTATGAACCAGGACACACGCTTTATAACAATTCTCAAAAAGGAAACACCCCATTCCCTTCAAAATTATCTTCAAACTTAACCAAAATTTCAAACCTTTAAAACAATGCCTAAATCTGCCTCGTTATAAATAAGGCACTACACGTGCGCCGGCGGCGGTTCTTCCACGACCTCGCCGACCACGTGCTTCCCAATGTCCCTGATGTCTTGGTGGTCTCCGTGAGCCGCTAGATCGAAGTCAGACCCTGACAGGGAAGCTATGTGGTTCCAGTTGGATTCTGTGTTCTCTCCTGCGGTTTTTAAAGGAAGTCTTAATATTTTATTTGGGAAAAACACCGTGAGATTTTAGTGTACAGAAACTTGAGAGTTTGTTTTTGATACAGAGAAATACTTTTGTTGGAATAATAGATAGAATAGGATCCAGTTCAGGGTAAAAATATTAAGAAGTTTAAAGGATTTGCCTTTTAATAAGATGTTAATCAAAATCTGTTTATTGTATCGAACACTTCAAAACGCCGATACTTTTTCTGCACATTAAAAAGACACGGTGTAAAATAATGTTGGTAAAAGAATGGTTAATAAAAAATATATTTGCAGCGGAAAAACAGATGTAGCATTATGTTATGGTACAGTGGACGTGGAACAAGCATGTGTATTTTTGAAGGTGAAGAGTTTAACGGCCAGTTCCACAATGACCGGATAGGCAATGGCCGCGATTCTGTTGTTCACAAACTAAACTAAATTTAAGTTCAGTGCACCTTTTTCTTTCTATTTCATTAAGAAAAGGACAGAAGATAAATATTAGTTTAGTCCTGTCAAATTAGTCAGCGCCTGATGTAAATTGACGTATTTTTAGTAGCCAATTTATTAATCACGTCTAAACTTGTCTATGGATTATCTAATTTGACAGGACTAAACTAATATTTATCTTCTGTGCTTTTCATAATGAAATAGAAAGAAAAAGATACACTGACCTTCAATTTAGTTTAGTTTGTGAACAACAGAATCGGGGCCATTATCTACCAAATAATTAAAATTAAATTATCTGGATGTGATGTGATTGATCAAAACATTTTTAACACGAAAAAGTGTTTCTTTTTTTTTTCTTGATTAATATTTATGTAGATTTCCTTTCATTGCATCCAGATAGTTGGTTTACTAAGAAAATCTAGAGCCTCCAAAAATAATATACTGCATTGGTCATCTAGGTTTGTAACTTGTGTTCAGTGCTTACCAGATTATAAACCGTGATATTTGTGCTTGGTTTGTATAGAATGATATAAATATATATTTTATCAAAGAACACCAGTGAATTCTATAATTATCACTCCCGTGAGGTGTACTTACATATGAAAATAAGATGTACCTAAATAAATTCCATAAATTATGTAAATTCAATGTTTGTTTTAATCAACCTCTACAAGCTAAAGCTGCCTAAATACAATGGCGGAATTAACTAAGCTTGGTTTTATGATTATTTATTAAAATGGTGGCCGGTGTTTGTTAAACTAACTACGTGATGTCGTTATGTAAGCCAATCTGTTATTTTTGCGTTTTAAATGTAGAATAATTGAAGAGCACTGGAATTTTTCCCATATTAGATTGTATATATAGACAGAATACTCTTTATTATGTACACCGTAAAAACGCATACGCATACGTCGTGTTGACGCGCTGACATCACGTCAACGCGGCGTATTTTCGATAAAATTACGTCTAGGCGACACTAATTCAGCGTATGCATTTATGTAAGGTCTACGCGACGGCAACTCCTACGCCAAATATGTAACCGCATGTGCAAAGACAATAAAAGTTTTTTTTTTAACAATCTTCTACGAACAGTTACCATAAGTTTAGATGAAGTTGTACGAGACTACAAAAAAACAAACCCTTTATTTAAATCACTTTTCTTTGATGTGTGACTAAATTCCAATGCACTTCAACCTTCAAACTTTGCTTAAACAAAATATTTATGTCCATTCCGTTTTACCCAGGCATGCTGTTAAGTTTTACTGTAAAATTTTCACTCACACAGCACCACACGGTATCGGCAGCGATCCTGCTTCATTCAGTCTTTGAGTGTAGTACGATTGACTTACGAAAACCATAACCATACTTAGAACTTTGTCATATTATACGATGCAAATAACGACGTCAATAATATGACGCGTGAGCATGGGTTTAAGAGCGTGGATTTTAACAGCTGGCAACGTCGCAAATAGCTGTCAAATATTTACTCGTTTTTATCAATTTGTTAATTTTACAGTCTGGACATATAAATTATCGCTCTATAGTGCACCAGAATATCGATTATGAAATGCAAGAATAGTTATCGTAACACTGAATATTTTGTTCTAGGTGTAAGAAAAGCATTTCCAAATGCCTTTTTTACATCTTAAACTGTTACAACACCTAATTTAGTGTTATTATTGCAATCCATAATAAATATTTTAGTGCACTATAGAGCCATATTTCATATTTCCAGACTGAAAAATACTGACAAACTAATCAAAACAGGCAACCGCGCAAATAGCCGTCAAATTGCGATGTGCGATGACGTTGCCAACTTTCAGCCTTAATGTGGCAAAGTCCTAAAGCGATCAACGTTTTCGTAAGGTGACTCTACAGTACCCAGACGTAAATATGACACATCGACCTTTAGAAAGAGACTGACAGAGACGGCGCTCTACAACACCGAACTTCTCCTAAAACTCGTTGTCCCGTATTGATGGCCGGGTACTAATACGATTTGTTCATATAAATACTTAAAATTACTTAGTATTAAGCGAGCCTCAGTCTTGAAATAGTGAAAACGTGTTGTTGGGAACTTCAGGAGATTTTTATAGTTTTTAAATGTTTTATTTTAATTATTTTTGTCAGTCTTATTTCTTTGATGACTAGGAATTCTACTACTAAAGTATACTATTCAATTATTTAAGTAAATATATATAAGTAACTATTTAAGTTTTTTTTTTACTTATTCAGCATGGCAGGTACATCACCGCGTAAACTGAACTCAGCACATCATTCTAGACCCCGTTTAGATATTTTTTTTTAATACCTGACGGTAATTTCCAACGCAGGGGGTTGCAGATGCTAACCTGTATCAATACATACTGTATCATACATCTGTGTCTATTTTACTGTGAGCACATAAATAATAGTTTATTATTAATAATGGAAATTATTAACCCACATAACAATCTCTGACGTCAAGCAAGGTGCATGCTTTGACTAAATAATATCGTTTTCAATTGAAGTTCCCAACAACACGAGCTAAGACTGCATTGAACGTGTATGATACATAACATCCTTTTGTTGAACACTCGGTTAAGCAGATGTAAGATTTTGTTCCCCACTTTTTAAATGCCTATTACAAACTTTATCGAAGTATCAATACCGCCAAAATGTATACCTAATTATCTTTAATTTTAAGTATACAAAATATCTGACTATTTCTTGCATAAGCTAATTAATTAAATGCTTATAGACAATTTCTACTGAACAATTTACTGATTTTTTCCAACAAAATACATGTATTTTTGAAAACCTGAAATGTAAAGTGTTGATATTGGCATTGTTATTTTTTTTACGAATAGGAACCTGTACAAACAACAAAACTTAAGCCAGGATATTTTCAAAGCAATTTTCGAAGCTATCCAATAGATAGCTTCGACCGTTACCAATTCGCACTACACACTACTTGTAGCCAAATGTTTATATTACAGGTCTGAAAATCGATTACTGCGTTGTATAATTCAAAGCAAAACTCGAATTCAATCACCAAATATAGCATGGTGATTATGAATCCCCATACCACATAAATAACAATCTCACACGATATTATTTGGCACATTTTACAGAGGGGAGAAGGATTTAATTCTACTTCCAAAAAGGGGATTACAGGATAATGACGTCACATCGTAGGAGTATCAAACACACAAAACACAGTCTTCATACGGGCGCAGCTCACTGGCTATAACTCATTCAATATTTCAATTTAAACCGTCGAAAATTCTAATAACGAACTATACAGGCACATCGATATAACCCCTCTTTAATATTATCCCATCCCTATCTCCTCATTATATGGAGAGATGATATCATAGTTGAATATCAATGTGAACCCACCCTTAACATAAACAATATAAGACCCAGTTTCCACTAATATGGAAAAATCTTTTATGTTTCTTTTTTGGGAAACTTGGTCTAAATTAGAAGAGATTGTTTAACGTTACTGAACACATGATTTGCTCGAGCATTATTTCTGTCACCGTCGCACATCTGTCAAGCAAAGACGGAAACAAATATAAGTCAAGCACGTGCTCTGTAACATTTATTAATCTCAGCATAAAATAATCTATTGACGTATTTATACGACTGAGAACCTATGTTTTTTTATTTTATTTCATTGCACAACCCTATTCGTCGTGTGCATTTATTTGGTCAATTTATTAGCTGGGCGCTAGGGGTACGGCAATTGATATAAAGCCAAGAGCTTAATAGGTTATCGACCAATTTTTTAAAAATTACTCTCGTTTTCGACTTCGCGGCAATCAGCTAAAAGCCAGTGGACAACCCCCGCGGTTAGTAACCAAAATAGATAGATAGCGAAGCGTTCCGCGTGCGTACCGTACAGCTATAGGGCGTGGAGTGAGCGGCACCTGGGTCGCGCACGGAGCGCGCTCGCGTCTCGTCGAGGATGAAGGAGTTGATGACGTAGGCCTCGCGCCGGATGCGGTCGCGCAGCTCGCCCGACATGTCCGGGATCGCCCAGCGCACGATGATCATCACTAGGGCTACTACGTTCTGTTCGAAAATGTATTATACAAGGTTTAACAGAATAAACGCAAGTCCTGAAAATAGTTTGTTCATAATTGACTACTGAATCGATTTCAGTAATTTTTAAAAGAGGTATACTCGATGAAGCTGGCTGCACGCACGAAAAAACATGACGTCATGCGGCGTTACCCCGCTCTGAGGCGTTCCATTTAAGGCTTGAAGTGCAAGCGAGAGCGCGGAACGAGCGACAGAGGCACAATCGAAAAAAAAAAGAATGAAAAAAAACGATTTTTTTTTATTATTTTTTTTTGTATTTTCTTATGACGTTGTCACGTTCAACTATCGTCAGTAAACCGACTTTACAGACAACCGACTTTTTTCAATAATTATGTATTTTTTTCATACTAAGCGCCGATTGAGCCAAATTGAATCTTATTTCAAGTCAATAAGACACAATTTTAAATGCATAAAGTAATGCTAGTATCCACACGATTTTCTCAATATATAAACGGAAGCTTTAAAAAAAATAAGTTTTGGTCATTGTATTATGCTTTTAACTCAATATTCTAATTGGGGTGTATGAGGTCTTGCATTAAATATAATTACACCTTGTATATATTGATTCAAAATCTACCTGAGGTCAACGGACAGTTTTTGACTTTATGCTTACACGTTTAGACTTACACAGACCAAAGTGAAGCAGAGGATTTTCTGATTTCATTTAAAATATTAGGTAGGCTGTTTCTCCTCAATACAGGTTGCTCAGCAACCAAGGTAGGAGAACAGCAGCTCACTTAAACACGAACATTTGTAATTTACTACACTCATTTCATCATTTGTCCTCACCTCAAACACGACGACGAATGCCAGCCTGGCTCCCATGATGTGCCAATACCAGTTACTGTGCTCGTAACTATCACCATCTTTGTAATACCAGTACCCAGGGAAACTGAGGAAAAACACAACATTTTTAGCCGTAATATATACGTATTTATATGCGCTAAGATGGACGAAAACTCTTAAGTGTTGTAATATTAAATATCCTACCTCGAATTCTAGATCAGCATCAATCCCCCATAGTCAATATCCTTAATCTTCTCACAAAATATTATTATGGACCTTACAGCTTTATAAATAGAGTTGATATTAACCTGCACATAGTCTCGTTATACGTCGTCTTGATAGGTGGATGTTCTATTACGCTGATGTTAAAGTCTGCTAGCGTATGGTTCACGTATTGCTTCATAGATCCGGTAGAGAACTGGTATACGAGGCGCGGGATGAAGTCGGATGTGAATGCTATAATGAAACCCTAGGAAAATAAGAAAAAAATATTGAGTAGGTTACGTTAAATATGACACATTTAGGGACTAATCACACTTATTCAGCTCTGTTCAGCTTTTGTCCATAGAAAACAACGATTTTGTATGAGATGCGTACGCATCCGTTCAGCCGCGGAAAGCTGAACGGACTTCATACAAAATCGTTGTTTTCTATGGACAAAAGCTGAACAGAGCTAAATAAGTGTGATTAGTCCCTTATACAGGGTCAAATTAAATTAGCAAGCGAAACTCTGCAGATGGGATGGCTATCAATACCTAAACACGACAAAATAATAAGCTTTGACGATTTTTCTTTTGGGTCAACAACTGCTGGTGGTGTTGGCACTTGAAGTATGAGTTGAGAAAACATGTTTTTTATTGATTTATCATCACGTCTGTGAAGTATACACAGATAAGAACAATGATTTTTATACTGATATTTCAACTGACTACAAAAACAAACTGACCCGAAAAAAACTCATCAAAATAATTATTTTTTTGTTTCATCATATGATATCGATACCCACCGCATCTGCGGAGTTTCGCTAGCTAATTTAATTTGATCCTGTATATGTGATAAGACTTTATCGCCAGTAAAAAGGCACATATTCTTAGTAGAACCTTCGTAATAGACCCTTAAAAATATTTACTTAAAATCACCCATAGAGTGTGAGAAAACGTTGGCAGTAAGGCTCTCCACCTATGAATAATAAAAAGTCAGGAAGCGTAACTATGAACAAAATCAACGAGAAATTCGTCTCCAAACTTCACTACCTTGACAAAATACCTCGAGTATTCGAACGAAAGAATACACATCGCACCTTTAAAGTAAAACCGTTACTAAACGAAAAATGTAATGAATTGAGTTATCAATGCCATCTATTTAAAATATACGTAAACCGCTACATAAGCTTGTAATTTTTGTAAAAATTGTCATATAGAACCCTGCACTCAGATTTTATTGACAAAAAACAGTGACTTTTTCCTAATATTATATTATATTTAATAATATATTTGGCTCTCCTATAAAATTTTATAATTTCGTTTAGTAACGGTTTTACTTTAAAGGTGCGACATACAAATAAGCCAATCAGCTGCGCTCGCGTAAAGCGTTGTATTCCGGCAAGCGCCGTGATTGGTTTTGGTGCGCGGTGGTCTTTTCGGCAACGCCCACCGCGGTAAACATTTGCGAGGTGCCATTTTTGAGCTTGAGTTAAATTTCTTGACTTTTATTATTCGTAGCCCTCCACCATACTTGCCGATTAATAAATTGCACCATACATTTTATACTTACGTTAGTAATAATACTAAGTTTCCCAATAGAGTCGAGTATCCGATACCAGACACCGATATCATTAACTCGCTGCGGCACCGGTCTCCGGTAGCAAGTGAGGAACTTCTTGGCGTCGAGGCGCATCTCTAGCACGTTGTTGATGAGCGCGAATAGAGGTGCGAGCGGGAACGCCGCCACGAATATCGTTACGAACCCGTATTGGAGAACTGTTAATGGAAAATACAAATTATAAATCTATGCAAAAAATATGGTAAAGCTGAAAAATTTGTTTGTTTGATCGCGCTAATCTGTAGAATTGTTAGTCGGATTTGAGAAATTCCTTTTGCATTTGATAGCCCTGTTCTTGAGGAAGGCTTCTTAACATTACATTACATTACGTAATTACCCTTAGGAGTCGAGCAAAAGAAATAAGTCACAAAGAACGCTAAGCGCAAACGAAGTAAGATCGCACGCAGGCGATGCGATGCGACGTGGTGGATCGGTGGCCAAAATTTCTCGCTGATGAAGTCGCTGACAGAAACTAGTTATTTATACTAGGTGTATTTAAATAACTGAAAACCTCTTAAGGTGCTCAGGTTAAGGTGCTCAGGTTTTACGGTGGGTGGCACCGTAAAATCGCAAAAAAATATCAGCTTTTCATTACGTTTTGTCGAATTATGCAAACAAATGTATGGAACAGCAGGTTTTTTTTTGTGATTACAGGGTTGGTCTTTTAGTAAAAGTTGTTCATAATGATTATCAGTACAATGACACCTTGTAGTTGTAATATTATCAATGATTACGGTTGTATCAATTAAATTATATTTACGTACCCATTTCCAGGTACTCAGGAAACAGTCCCATGAGTCCGAAGTCGACTAGTTTGAAATCTTTTACCCATTGCAGAGGACTTTTTATCCTGGAAACAAACAAATAAATGAAATAAAGAACATCTCTCTCTCTCTCTTGTATTATTAATCGATTCGATCGATGAAAAAAATCCTTTGACCAATGTCATGTAATACAAAAATTGCTTCTTTCGTTTCTCATTTTCGATGTCTTGCCGAGTTGACTAAGGACGCGATATTCATACACCACCTGGCAAATTATTATAGATAAACTAAATAACTTTTTTTTCTAATGGTATCAGAGTTCTTACCGCCTTTTCCTGCCAATAGTCCGTATGATGTACCACCACTTGAGGAGGTACGGCATGAGCATCTCGACGATGGTGTTGATGAATTGCTTGCCTACCATTATGATGGCTAGCTGGATGGACAGCTCTAGGAGACAGCCTCCAGGCGCACACTGAATAAATGGACATGTTATTGGTATAAAATCATGCAAATAGGTGAAAAACACTTGAAAGAGCGCTCCAGTATAGTTAGAAAAAAAAAAATATTCAGTTGAGCCACGTTTAAGAATTAATTAAGCTAAATAGAGCCGTGTTTTAAGAACCATACGTACAAGTTACACAAAAATCTCTTTTTATTTTTATTTCCGACTATTTTCATTTATTCACATCATTTGTTGTGTCTACAATTTTATGTTTCGCCGTTTGCATTTAATACCTGTTCAAAATTAATAAAATGATAAGATTTTTATTGTACTTTACAACAAAACGAAATTCGGCTCTAACCCAATTAGTATAAGGTTCAATTCCCTTTGAAGTGGCGTCTTTACCTGACTACACTAGTTTTACTACAGATTTTTAAGCCCACGAAGGCCACAACCTTCATGACTAAGGGCACTTACCTCTTCCTGCCTATGTCCAAACAACCTCACATAATCTCCCGGCCGTCCAATCAGCTTGCCTTTAAAGAAGGCTATGTAGAATATAGACGCGTAGTAATTAACGAACTGTAGGAGGTAAATCTTGAGTGTTAACGAGTCGTCGAATTCTGTCTGTGTGCGGAGGAGTTCTTTCTCTGTCAGCCATTCTGCTAGGTATTGGTAGACCTGTGGAAATGAGCCATTATTACATTATAAGACAATAGGCTAAAATAAAAGTTTTTATAAGTTAGTTGCTATGTGAGGGCTACAGTCATGTTACAGTAAATCCTAAGTTGAGTGACCACTCTGTTTATATGTTAAGATACATTTTAGGGGAAATATTACAAGCATCACCACATAACGTGTATTTTTTTAGTGTTTACCTTCCAGGGCACACAAAATAATTGTACTGAGGATACCCGCAATTGTACACTTGTTTAACGTACTTAGTGCGTTATTGTTACTTTAAATAGTGGCGCCCAACTGGAACAATGCACAAGGAAATGGCGCCCAATTGGGACTAGTACAAAAAATGGCGCCCAACAGGGATCACGAAATATAAATGGCGCCCAACTGGGACTAATCATAGTAACAATCGTCTTCAATTTGTGGAAACTTTTAAATGGTAATTATAAGCGCTAATTGTTCATATTTACTTATATTGTATATAGGCAGTAAGCTTTATAAATAACTATTATACAAATAAACACTTGAATAGAGAATATACATAGATTACTCACATAATTGAACAAGCAAATGAAACACAAGTTGATACACGCTGCCGTTGCTGTAGTAAACATGATGGGGTTGTAAGTGGTTAGCGCATTTCCGTTCCGTAGAATAGTGGCACCCAACAGGGACATCCGGTAGAGAACCACACCGAGTACCGTGGCTAGTGCCATTAGTACTAATAGTGCCACGACGCTGAATGACATTAGAGTTGCGGGGAGACGCATCCGCCAGAATGGAACCATTGGCTCGCGTTCCCCTGTTATGACGTTCAGCTGAAAATAAAAATTGGATGTAAGCAAAATCTTTCAAATAGCTGTTTGTGAATTATTTTTTTACATACAAGTCGAGGTTACTTTGCTTTTATAGCATTCAATATGTTAAGTCTGCTTATATCAGTTATATTATGGATCACCGTAACGGCGAAGAACTTAAGAATAAAAAGTTAAGTGTATTTTAAGAATTAACCTTTTAGACGCCCATCTATATAATACGCGATGTCTCCTCCAGCGCCACGCAACAAATGTATAACGTATCTATAGTAAAACGTAGGGATGGGATAAATTTTCTATCGACAAATAATATTATAAGTTGAAATTAATGTTTATTCACCAATTTACGAAGCTAAATAAAAACTGATACCGTATTTTCATATTTTGTTTTATTTCATTAAAAAATCAATATGAAAACCTGGATATATTTCCCATAATAAAAGAAAAGAATTGTAAATTTATTAGACGTGTGTTCTAAAAGGTACATCCCTATTTGTCTCCAAATGTAATCCTTCTACTTCATATCAAGTGATTGGCGCTCGAGGCACGTCAAAATCCTTTCTGGCATAAGGATGTCTAGATGTCTATGGTATTTTTCATTTTTATATTCACTGTGGTCGAGTTACACGTGCATAACCTCAACTCAGTTTACAACAATAGAAGCTTGATACGTGGTTTTCGACGTTTTTTTTTTAATTAAGGTGAATAAAACGTAGTTTATAGTGTACAATATTCATAAAATATTATTTATTCACGTCATTTTCTTGCAATAATAGTATTAATGATCGTTTCGACGAGATGAAATATAGCGAGGTCTTCATCGTGTCCCATCACTGGCTTACTTTATATCAAGTACTTGGCGTTGGGGGCATTAAAATATTTTCTGGTGTTTTTGTTTCTATTGAATATAAAACAAACAAGACCTTATTATGTGTAAAAAGGTAAAAAATATGGCTTATAACAGGGCAATTTTCCATAAAAATAAAACAAAAGGTCTTGTAAAAGTCGTAAATTTATTTTATACTATGATTACTTCTAATCAAGTAGTGGCGCTGAGGGCACGAAAATCTCGAACTTGTATACAAGTGATTGGCGGTCAAAGGGTTAAGGGCAATTTCACTCACAACTTTGAAAATTTTAAATAGAAAATCGGCAGATTAAACAACAGAATCAAGCAATAGTTACCTGTGTTCTTTTAACGTGTGCTAATCGTGCAAGGTATTGCGGTCTTGGATGCTCTTCATAAACATCGAACCCAGTTAGATCCCATCGATGTGTCATTTCTGCTGAGTATCGCTTCCAAAGCTCCAGGAAACAGGCGGCTGGTTAATGAAAACAAAGTGGGTAGTTTAATATTTAGATGGACATGACAAATGTTTCAACTATCCTTTGTTTTTTACTAAACATGACCCGTATTATAATGATATTGGAAGTACAAAATACAGAAAAAAAAACTATCTTTAATTTATCGTTGCTAACTAGCTTTTGCTCGCGGCTTCGCCCGCGTGGTGTTCGAAAATTATCCCACGCAAACTTAGTGAACGTACTACCGGGATAAAAACTATCCTTTGTCTTAAACCAGGTCATGGTCTACCCATGTGCCAAATTTCATCCAAATCCGTTCAGCTGTTTTAGCGTGAAAACGTAACAAATAAACCCACTTTCGCATTTATAATGTTATAATAGTACACACTAGTACGATTTATAACTATTACATGACGACCGAAAAGATACATCGATCGGTAAACGGATACTCTTTTTCGACTCGCACAGTCAAATAATTACAAAATAATTGTACGTACCCCAAAAGCTCATGAATATAGCGAAGAACACAGTAGTAGGGTTGTCGAAGAGATATGTTATTCGAGACTGTAAACACGTCGCTTTCAGATCCCAGAAGTCACAGAAATAATCGCATTGTGGACACATCTTCACCGATGATTCATAGTTGCATACATCTTCACTAAAAATATTCAAAATAAACGTCAATTATTATATGTACTTATAAATATCATAGCGTCTATTTTGTGTGTTTTCTATCATCTTAAAATACAGTAAAGACTTTGCGGGACACTGAATGCCTCCAGACGTAATAACAATAAAACCTCTATTGTGTCTCGTTTAGTGCCCTTAAATGGTTTGAAGAAGCGATAATACCATGAGAAGGTTAGCATAGCTGTATTCTTTTCAGGCTAAACACCTGCGGTGTAATTTCGTAACACACTATGGGTAGCAATGGCTTTCATTTTGACCGTTCAACAACATTCATTGCGTTATTTACGTTGTTGAGCAGACAAATTTTCGAACATATGAAGCAATGGTTTAGCAGTATCCTTCAAAATGTTTCAGATTGTGATTGAAAGCATGTTACGCAAGTAGAGTGCTGTTTTAGTCCAATTCAGAAGAATTTGGGCAACTTAACGTCATACAAACAGTGGATCACTTAATTTGATGTACAGACGCCAGCACATCAAGCTACCCGGAACTGTCAAAATTTCCCAATCAACTTTGAACCTTATACTTTAGCGATAAAGTTGAAAATCTATTAAAGAAATTTGACAGATTGTAGTAGCTTGATGTGCTGGCGTATGCACTTTGCCGAATCTTGAAAATTAATTGCTATGTTGTTGCATTATATTTATTTAATTTTTAACTCACCTAGGTGTGTTGCTGTATACAGTGGCGGCCGAATAAATAACGCATATTAAACCTACTATTGACGCTGGAATCAGCATATGTGTGTAGAAGCCGAGCCATGCAAAATATAAACCTGGAAATAAACGAACCAATACTTTAAACTGTAACTATTTCTGACAAAATTATCAATTGACTAATGTATAAGTGATACGAACCTATTTTTACTCCAAAATAATCCTTGACGTAGTCTAGAGGTTGGTATTTGATACATTTGGAGACTGCCGCCCATTCTGTGTATAGTAAATGCCTCATGGAGCCAGGAGTTTTGAGATCACCCTGGAACATATAAAGCACAAAATATAACCCTAATAAACTTGTAATAAGACACTATGGAAGTAGATGTAGCAAGAAAGATCACAACAGAGTTTGACCTTAAAATACATCGACTTTTAAACTTATCCGTGAGTTATAAGGCCACCATCATATCAACCAGAAAACATCCACTAATGGTCATTAGGACTAACCAAGAATCGCCACAACGATCAGGCCTTCCTTGCTGGGAGATTCAGTGAACTCAGATAATTTCAATAAAACTACTTTTCTTGATCAAGTATTGATAAATTATTCAAAAAGAATAAAGTGGAGACTCTATCTACATGAAAATGCATACTTACATCGTGTAAAGGATAGGCAGCGCTATAAGTACAATTAGATATCAGTCTTGTGATGCCGAAGGCGAAGTCATCGTTCGACACCTCCGAGAACTTCTTCCGGTCGAGAATGAACTGAACTATGCGGGAACGAATGGATGGCGTCCAGAAACATTCAGCTGCCGTGTCGAATCTGGAACCAACATTTGACAAATTAGGTCAAAGTTGGAATTGTCCTTTATACGATATTATTATAGTAGTTGTGGTACTTAAAATGGTTGGAATTTACTTACAACAATTGGAATCGTGCATGGTATATTGGCAATAATGAGACCTAATAAGAAATAGCTACTAATAGTAATGCCAATTGTGTGCGAGGCGCCGAGTCAATTGTGGGAGAACACAGCCGTATTACACGCGGCACATGGCGAAATTCAAGAGACATTACACATCCAACACATTACACATCCAACTTAACGTATTTTTGGACATGAAAAAGTTTTGACAGTTTACAGTCCTATCTTTTGCAGTCCAATCAAACTGTCATACTCACGGCACGACCTAAAAACAGCACATGCCGTGATAAATAAGTCATCATTTGCCTAGCCTTTTTCCAACTACGTTTTTTTTTTTTTTGTGGATGGGAAATCATCAAATGACCCCTCCCGCTCTGGGTGGAGCAGAAGGGAGTGTCAGACTCTTACTGACTAAAACCCACCCGTGTTCCTTCCTTAGCCCTTTGTGTTCCGGGGTAGCGGTAACTCTTTCGGACAATCCCGCTGCCCCGGCAGGCTTCGGCCCTTGCGGGCCCCTTCCTTATGCTGACATCTCTTTGAGGCGCGCGTGGAACACGTACGCGCCGTCCGGCACGGGCCTGGTCCTGATCGGACGGAGAGTTACCCATTACTCTCCGCCCGCAGGCCCGCGCCTACGGTGGCCGGGAGTCGTCTCGCGGCTCCCGACGCCCGGGGCGTCTCCCGCGGCGGCTGGGACGTGAGGCCCTCTCCCTCAGCCGTCCCGCCACCTCCTTCGCTAGCATGACTGCTTCGCAGAAGGAGGTGACTGCCTCCCACTCCTTCTCGCCCCGGACCATGGCTTGAACCAGGGCCGGGCGCGAGAGGTCGCCGCCGCTGCCGATCGCCTCTGCAAGAACACGGCGGTGCTCCGCCCAATTGGGGCATACCGCCACCGTATGCTCCACCGTGTCCTCCGGGCGACCCTCGCAGTGGTGACACCCGGGCGTTTCCTCCCGCCCGATGGTGTGCAGGAACCTCCCGAAACACCCGTGTCCGGTGAGGACCTGCGTCAGGCGGTAGGTGAGGGCGCCGTGGCGCCTCTCTAGCCACTCCTCAAAGAGGGGTCTTACCGCCGCTGTCGCGGCGTGCCCTGCGCTGGGTTGCAACAGTCGCTCTTTCCATTCCGCCATGAGATCGCGCCGGAGGTCGATCCGCTCCGCCGCGAATTGCCGCGGCAGCGGAGTTTCCCCCGGCGTAGTGCCTCCGCGCGCCACTCGTACAGGCGCGCGAGGACTATCGCCTCCAGATCCCACGGCGGCAGTCCGGCAAGGAGGCTTGCCGCCTCGCCCGAGATCGTGCGGTACCCCCGGATCAGCCTTACGGCTACCACCTTCTGGGGCGCGTTCAAATAGTGGGCGGCTCGCCGCCGCAGTGAACGCGCCCACACCGGGGCCCCGTACAGGGCCATGGACCGCACGACCCCCGCGAAAAGCCTCCGGCAGGAGACGTTTGGCCCCCTCAGGTTGGGCAAGAGCCGCTTGAAGTCGGCCCCGGCCCGTTCCAAGGCGGCCCCGGCCCGTTCCATTCCAACTACGTTGGGGTCGACTTCCAGTCTAACCGGCTCCAGCTGAATACCTGTATTTAACATGCAGCGACTGCCTATCTGACCTTCACAACCCAGTTACTGCCTACTGGATAATACGATATCCCTTGGTAAGACTGATCGTCAGACTTTCGGGCTACTGACGACCCGTAACGACTGTCAAAGATCCGCAAATGGCAGCCGGGACCAACGGCTTAACGTGCTTTCCGAAGCACGGAGGGGTCTTGGTATGTGAAGATGGTCACCCTTCCACGGACCAACCGCGGCAAGCGTAGCTTAACCTGATCGATCGACCCGTGCGGCTGTTATTACTTAGCCACAAGCCTCTCGCCGCGGTGAATAAGTATATTTGTGAAATACATAACATACATATTCAGCCTATAATGTTCCCACTGCTGATATACCCCACAGGCCTGCCTCCCTTTTGAGAGGGACTGGGCTGGGCCTTAATCCACCACACGGGCTCTGTGCGGGTTGATAGTTGTCACCTATTTTTTCTACGACATGCATAAACTGAAACTAATCTATACTAATATTATAAAGAGGAAAGATTTGTTTGTAAGTATGTTTGTAACGAATTGGCTCAAAAAGTACTGGACCGATTTAAAAAATTCTTTCACCATTTGAATGCTACATTATCACTGATTAATATAGGCTTTTTTTTTCTTTTTTTTTCCACCCGTGCGAAGCCGGGACGGACCGCTAGTAGTTAATAATTGTAACTCTGAAATCGCCAAACCGTCTTGAGCAAGCGTAATAATCAAATTTAGCCACCTTCTCTATATGAAAAGATGCCTTTACCCTGCAGTAGAACAATAACAGACTGGAATTATAATTGACTAGCCCAGTTTATGTACAGACGCCAGCACATCAAGCTACCCGACACTGTCAAATTTTCCCAATCAACTTTGAACATTATGCTTTGGCGATAAAGTTGAGAATCTATTAAATAAATTTGACAAATTGTAGTAGCTTGATGTGCTGGCGTCTGTACTTACGCATGGCTACTCTAAAGTCAACAAAGAATGAAAAAACATTATAACTTACAAATATTCCTTGTCCTTGGAGTAAATGGCGGTCAGTCGGTGTTTTCTCTCGGGGAACATGTCGGTATCGACCCTGATCTTGGACATGAACCGGTCCCAACAGGCGTCGACTTGTTCTATGAGGCTGTTCGTCTTTTCGTGGACATCCTTGAGAGCTGAGAACTGATTCAGGGAGTATAGAAGTTATTATATATCTATTAGCATGGTTGTCTTGTTTCATATTGTCGAAATACATAATTAGGGGATTGAGTTGTCTTTCATTTTACTAAGTGATCTTGATGAAATTAAAGTTGATTTTTATACATGCATTTTTTTTTTAATAATTTTAATATTTCTGTCAATTTATTTGTCATATCTTGTGATGGATTATTATATTTTTTTTGAGATGAAATAAGATTATGTTTGATAATTTTGAAGCGATGAATAGCGGCTTTAGCACGAGTTTACGGTAACATAGTTTTTTTTTTATTTTATGTTTATTAACAATTTTTAAATGAGCTGATATTAATTATCGTGTGATGAACGATTTTTGTTGTACTCAGTCTCACTATTCATATTTACTCGTATCATTAATTGAATCGATTCAGTACACTTGGCAAAATAATTATTTTTGTTTGCAGATATCCAAGTACATATAAATTTTGTCACGGAAAACACAAATGTGACGACCAACGTAAAAGTGTAATTTGTTTGTTAACTTATCAATTTTGCCGACTGTACATTCTAGAGGTGCAGCTTAGCTCTAGTGTAGTCTGTTATTGTGTATGTATTTATTTTGAATGACATCACTTCCTACTTTATGAAACTATGATGTATGGTAACTACCATAATTCAGTGTAGTGTAGAGTTACATACAATGATATTACGGTAGCACTTAACTTGGTACATTTGTACAGTCATCCATTTCGTTAATACAAAATAAACTTTATAATTATCTACGTAGGGCATAATTTTCACTGGACAAATACAACAAGTAAAATGCCAAACACAAAAACACGAACAAAATATCGGTGACACTAAGTGCATTAGTTGGATTATGTTAATTTATGTGAGACATTAATTTATTTCACCAAACACTAAGTTAGTCATACCATTACATCATACAATGTTCCATGAAAGCCACATTCAATTAACATCAAACAATAAAGTTGACATTATATTGAACAAAAGTTATTTAAAACGCTTGAATAATGCAATTTTGTAGACCACCACCTCACAAAGCTTAATCTTGACAAAATGAACCATATATAAAATGTAAGTTATTTCCTATTTATTTCCTATTTAGTTTGAAACAATATTTTTCCACCACCGAAATTCTACCGGATACGGTAGCGAGCTAGATCCTATCACGACATAATGGCATCATGCTTAACAAATACCTCTTTACATGATCTTTTAGTACTAAACATTTACTAAAACGAGGAGGGCAAGTATTAAAAAATGAAGAAATGACTCGATATAGTCTGGCAAGACTAAATAGAAAAAATACGTCATTTAACTTTACCCTACACTCAGTATCGACTACATTTTGTAACATACCTTATATAGATAGTGCAATCCACGAAGACGCGCCCCACTCTTTTTCCTAATGCTCAAGTCTGCAACATTCCGCTAGTGTTTTAGTTTTGTTCATACACAATAATTATTATTAATGGGTAATTAGTGTGTATCAAAAAAACTAAAACACTAGTGGAATTTACTAGCGATAACCACTAACGATTCGGAAGAAGAGTGGGGCGCGTCTTCGTGGATTGCACTACCTATACCTCCTATTTCAGAATTGAAGGTCTGTTTCCCATTCGTTAATAAACCCTCCGCACAAATGCTGCTCTTTAACCGATTTCTTTTGAAGAAACAAAACGCCATTTTAAACATGGCGGCTTGTCAGTTTAACTGTCATAGAAAGCTACATCCAGAAACTAACGCTTGTTTGACTTATATTTTCCATTAACAATTTTTGACTACCTTTCTTAATAGTCGACATCGGCTTTACTTGCCATAATTAAAAATAGAATAGAATAGAATAGACTACCTTTCTTACCCCGCATAAAAACCTTATCAACATCGAAAAACATGACATTCAACACCAATGGAGCCCAGCCAAGCGCCAAGTTAGCAAAGCCATGCTCATACCTGATGCATACCTTAGACATATACAATGCTGCATTCAGTATCGCATTCGCCCGACCAGACCTCCTTATTTTACTGCATTCCTATAACACATGATGTGATGCAGTTATAACACTGTGCCGCAACACGGTGCTTGAACACTGTGCTTACAACATTTAGGCGGACAGCAGAGAGAATTTTGAATTTGAACCTTAACTCGACTATGGAAGGTTTAGTTTCTAATGCAGCTTCTAATCGTTTTAAAGCGGCATTTTCGATAAGTAAATTTTTTATTTTGTACTGTATTCCTGTAACACGTGATGTGATGCAATTGTAACACTGGTTGGACACTGTGCTTTAATACAACATTTAGGAATGCAGATGTGTATTGGTTTTGTTACACATCGTTCAATTTATATTGTATTTAAATTTGTTGTTTAATAAGAGGATTTTTACATTTTTTACCTAATTTTCAAGGACTTCATGTTATATTTCTGTCTCGTGAGAATTACAGTTAAGTGTTTTTCAATTGTTTTATCATCCTAACTTTTCTAAGAGGTTACCTCTTTTTTTCTGGAGAGAAACTATGTGCTTTGTTAAATAAACAAATAAGTATTGCCAAAAAGAAGAATTTTATTTCTCTACTGCATCAAGGGAATTGAATATTTTAGTTTACTTATTTTGGGCCTTATCTAATGAACATACATGGTATATTAATAGTGCTGTGCCAACAACATCGACAAAAATCTAATATCGACATTTAATACAACACAAAAAAACTTTTAACTAGTGTTGTACTCTATAGATAACTAATACACACAATGAAACAAACCATTGACTCAGTATAGTTTATCTATTTAAACCCATAACACCGAAAACATTATTATTCAGAGACCTTACTCATGAATGTTGTCACTTTGCAATTATGTGCAATAAAATTGTTCGATTTCGTCGTAGTAATAGAAATAATATTGTGTTGATTGATAAAAGCTTCTTTTACCATAGTTACCGACGCTTAAGAGTTTGTAACAGTTTAGGGAACAAAACATCTAATGACGTCATCATCATTATCAGCCTATAGCAGTCCTCTGCGGGTAAAAAGGCCTCTCCTATTGCACGCCATTCAACTCGACGCTTTCGTTCTCTAACGACGTACTCCTTCTTAATTACTTCGCTTTAAATATGAACTTCTAATTTAATTACTAACTAAAAACTAGTAGACGAAAACTGATGGTTCAAAATAGCAGTGGACCAAAGGTCAAGCACAATTCGTTGTGGTTCATAAGTTATTGACCTTTTTTTTACTAAAATACATATTATAAAAAATAAGGTTATTAAGAAATAAGCAGTACCTTTGTACTCTCAGTACTTAGTCGTATCTGTATCTTTGTTACTTTGTGTATATCTATTAAAAATAAATAAAGACACTTCAAGTGTCTGTTTGCAACGCCAAAATAACAGCTTTTACTAAATGCTTAAGAAAGTAAGTTTCTACGATACCTACTTATAACCAAAAAAAAATTTTTTTTTTAATTTTTGTCTGTCCATATGTATGTCTGTATGTTTGTTCCTAGAAAAAGAATAAGGGTACCACGCAAAAAAAATAAAACCCATCCGACATGAACGCCAACGAAGTCGTCATCTTAAATCAATTCTTAGGCGTCGATAAACCTCAGCTTGACTTTATTTACTAACCAAGAACAACATTCATAAGTAAGGCAAGAAAACACTTCTACCTGAAGCGAAGCCCTTGTTCTAGATCCACATAAAGCCATAACACGAGTTCTGCGCCTAAGTGGGGTCATTAGTTGTTTAGCTAAAAGAAGCAAAAAGTCATAATTACCTTCATCGGCATCCTTAGTTTGAGAATCTCACTGTAGTCTCTTAGGACAGACACTGGTGCGTGGATCTGGAAAAAGAATACACCAAAATGTAAAATCACGACCCCTCAAAGACCCAAAGAATCTACCAGGAATGGCCCTGGTTTCTGTGAACATACATTTTATCTGTAATCAAATCTCATTAAGTGATTCGATTGGCTATCATTATTTTGGCAGCAAAAGAACCTGCACCCTAATTGCGTAACGCACGATCAATCATAATCTGAATCATTTTGAAACAGATTGCGAATCCATTGCTTCATAAGTTCGGAAAATGTGTCTGCTCAACAACGTAAATAACGCAATGAATGCTGTTGAACTGTCAAAATGAAACAGAATGTGATTGATCGTGTGTTACGCAATTAGGGTGCTGATCAAAGACTTAGGTAAACGGTTTAAAAAAAAAACCGTGGTGGACGTTGAGTTTAGAGTAGGAAAGTGAATGAGTAAAGTTCTATCATTCTAAAAAAAAAGACTAGTGGAGTAATTGCGTACCTAACGCACTAACAGTAGCAATCACTTTAATTTTGACAGTTCAACTACATTCATTGCGTTATTTACATTGTTGAGCAGACAAACTTTTCGAACACATGAAGCAATGGATTAGCAACATCCTTCAAAATTATTCAAATTGTGTGTGTTACCAACGCAATTAGAGTGCTAATTTAGTATATTGCTAGTCACATCAAAGCGTCGTTTTATAGTCTGTCAATAAACCATTAAACTGCGTTTTATTACTTCACCGGTAGCTACTATACAATTATGAATGAACCATCCGTCTTTATGTCATCGTAACAATAGTCATTAAACGTCAAATAGAAAAGTAGCTCTTAATAAATCAGTCATCGGATTCGAGCGATAAAACTTTCCTAGGCCTAAAATTGTATCCCCAGGGCACTCAGCGCTCATGCCCACGAGACGTTTTGCGCCGGAGCTAAGCCCGGCGTCAAACCGGGTCTACGGGCGGTCATCAGTCGTGTATGAAATTCTATGAAGCTAACCACACGACGCCGGCGCTAGAGCCGGCTCGCCGTGCAACCGGGCACGGTGCTCGCCGCGTATAGGTACGCCCGGCGCGCAGTGGAGTATGGCAGTGTGTGAGCGCATGCACACGAGACCGGACTTACGTACGAGCGGCGCGTGCACAGGGCTACCAACGCAATGGAGACAAGAAACCGAATCGTGTACAAACCGTCTAGTGTGCACTGACGGACGGTTTCTAACCGGCGCAAAAAACCGGGCCGTGTTAAAACCGTCTCGTGGGCATGAGCGCTCACAGTGCGGTATAGGTACCCGGTAGTAGTTCGACATTATACTGCCAACCAAAGTTTATTAAAGAAAAAAAGCAGCATCAATATTCCTTACCCCATTCCTTATTACTTCCTTTTGAATTTTAAATTTAAATACAATGTTGGCGATTATAAAATTTTCTGTTACTGAATTATTGACATATAATTATTATGAGTTGAGCAGCATGATTACTGACAAATGCGTGCACTGACTGGACAGGTCCACTCAATCTGTGTGGTTCTTTCCTCAAAAGGCCATTTCAGACACCAATCTGCATAGTCTCCACATGATCTGACCAAAATTATGTCTGGACTTTAAAAGAAACTCTGACCTCTGAGTTTGTTTCGGCCTTTCTTCTCAGAGTAGTCAGATAGGAAACGCCGACCTCATCTCGTTTTTAAAAATATGACTGACGTGTAAAAGTGTTTGTACAAACTTACTTACAGAAATAAAATCATTTATCATTATCTAATATTGATATTGTTCCATTTTAAATGCTTAATGAATTTTAAATATGAACGTACTTAATTTTTTTTTTTGTTTATTATTCTTTTATTCATCATCACTGTAATATTTTCAACACAATGTATTTTTTATGAAATACATAACTTATGACTTACCTTAACAAAATTCAGTCCATACAAGTTCTCAGGCGCCTCCCTTTCCAAGTTCAGCCCTTCCGCCTCGAGGTTCTGCTCAAATACCTTCCGCCGTTCGTAGGCTTCTCTCGTGATAGCATCTTCTTTACATGACTCCCAGACTAGTACATAGTCTATGGACCGAACGCCATCGTTGAATGTGAGGGAGGGGTTGTTAAGAATACCGCCCATCACTATCCTGTTTAATTGAATAAAAAACATAAGCATACTTGTCTTTGATTCAATATTGGTTGATTTATAAGTACTAGTGGATCCTAAGCCTTAGGTCCTAAGGCATAAGTTCTATAATGCAGCTAAGTGCAGTAAATGAATGCAATCGTGTGATTTGTGACGGGTGGAGGATTTGAAAACATACCTTGGTAGAGTTGGGAGCGACCCAGACGCGTTAAATATTCGGACAGTCTGCAGTACATTGAAAAAGGCTGTAAAAGGCCTCTTCAAAAAATCTAGTGACAATCTAGACACTTGATAGCACTTATTGACACTTCTCAGTACAAATATCGCGTATAAATGCGTCGTAATCAAGAGACACCAATACTTGAGCTCTTAGCGTTGTTGATTCTTACATAAACCGTGGGAAAATAATATAATTATACATTGTTTTCCATAACCAATTAAATAACCATACTTTAATAGCTTTCGAGGCTTCGGGTCATTGCTATAGGTACCTTTGGCAAATTATTTTCCGGTTGACATTAATAAGTACTTTTAGCCATTAATATTTTTGCGTGGATGTGACGCATGTTTTCCCTCAACTTGCAATTATTTTTTGTGTGTTTGTGTTCTTTTTCTGCGTCATTTTTACCGCTAATAAACGTATTTTCTTTCTTTCCCACTGTTGGGCAAAGGCCTACACTACTTAGGTACTGCATCACAATTATTAATATACACTTACGTAGTTATTTTCTGGTCATGGATGAGTAACATTATACATAATACGTAACTAGGGAATAAATTGACCGCGTTTCCTTCTACAGTGTCAAGCAAGTGATTATTCATTCTAACTCTATTCCATGATTAGCAAATAGGTGATACTGATGAGTTTTTAATCACATTGTGTCAGTCACATTACTTTTTAAAGATCTAAATATGACTATAGACTAGAGCATTTATTTGTAACAGAACATCGAGCATTCGCCGTTTTAAAATTTTATCGAACCACACTTCGAATTCGACGCTCGATGTTCTGTTACAACCGGATTTTATAGTACCAGCAAAGGCACGAGCGCAAGAACGCACAATCATCCACAATGAACGCAAAGTAGAAAGAAATGTTACAGGTAAATAATACTCACTCGTCGTGAGCATTACGTCGAGCATTCGCAGAAACGTTAAATTACATGGAAATGCTCGAGAAAATGCTCTAGTGTATACTCACCTTACAACAAAACTACATCAATCGAATCAATAAAATCTGATTGAGGTCAAATAATACACCCTTGAAGAAATTAACAACATGCCAAACGTTATTTGTTAGCCAAACCCATGCGTTATCCCACACCAGACAAGAAAAGACAATGACAAACATAAAAAATATAATAATGTGTGAACTTTCGCCAATCGCAGGCCTAGTTCGGCAGACAAATCGTTTGATCAAATGTTTGGCCAAATTACTCACGAGCAATGGTTGGCTGGAGGTTTGCCATTGCCGTTTGGACCAAGGTTTGGGGCGGGTTCACCACACACATAGTCTTCGGCAGCACGGGTCGAGGCTTCACTACCATTGTCCCTGAAATTAGTCTACATTTGGGGACATATTGCTTTGCCAATGCGGCATTAGATTATGTAGTTTAAGTTCAATATTATTAATTGTTCGACGACGCGTCCACTGTATTGAAACCTTTTTGTGTTTCCATTTATAAAGTGAACACATGTATGTAAAATTAGTAGAATCACAAATCAATTAGTCAATTGTCAGTAGCAAAACAAAGCTGGTTATGTGACGTCACTCAATTAGAATCTAATAATGGCTACCAGGATATCTTAAGGAGACAGTGTGTACTGTGGCATCATTATTTACTTGTGCACTTTGCTATTATTTGCTATAGGCACAGAACAACTCATATTTTCTCGTTTGACCGTAGCAACTTGGACACAATATGTACGATTGTATTCTATTGGATAACAAATTATATGTTGCTGTATAAAAGCCCTATTTATAGCTAATACGAAGTCCTAAGTACAATATTATTGTATGTACATTTGTTTCAATAATACCGTTATTACCGTTTTCAAATATGTATATACGAATGTGGTTTATTATGGTTTTATTGGCCCACTGCAAAGTCAAAGTCAAAAAGTCAAATCATTTATTTCAAATAGGCACTTAAAAGGCACTTTTGAACGTCAAAATTTAAAATGAAAAAATAGAATTGATTCTAGTCGCCCATTCCAAAATGTAGTTTTCGTGTGGAGAAGAATGGGCAAGAAACTCCACCGTTACTCTTTTAAAATGTTTTACAAGTTCTTGTATACATTGTTTATATAATTATATGTGAAGACGATGCACCTAAAATAAAATTTAGTCTACCAAAAATGGTAAAAGAATTAAAAATATAACAGACTGGTAAATCAATTATGTGATAGATACATGGTGTCCACATATTTACAAAGATTGAAAAATTTTACTAGTATTTTAAAAAGTGTGTGAGTTACATTTGTCAAAGAATGTAAAAAAACAATGTAAAAAAAAAATGTGTATGTATAAATTAAATTAGCAACCAGTTTGATTTTGTCTAGACTCTAGATTGTCCTATGGAGCAGGACCAGCATGTTTCCAAACATTGTTATCTTGGATATAATCCTCCAATTTGTAATATCCTTGTTTACAAAGTGTACTTTTTATATGAGTTTTAAATTTTCTTTCATTTAATTGTAATATATCAAAAGGTATTTTGTTGTAGCATTTAACACAGTACCCCATAAAAGATGTTTGCACTTTAGATAATCTGAAAAAAGGTTGATCTAATTTATCTTTATTTCTAGTATTGAAATTATGTCTATCACTTATTTTATTAAAAAGATGTTGATTTTTTCTTACATACATAATATTTTCATAAATGTATTGGCAAGGTACCGTCATAATATTAACCTTTTTAAATAGTTCCCTAAGAGATTCACGACGACGTAGATTGTAAATGGCTCTGACAGCTCTCTTTTGCAAAATAAAAATGGATTCAATATCAGCAGCCCGACCCCACAGTAAAATGCCATATGACATAATACTGTGGAAGTAACTAAAATAGACCAAACGCGCGGTTTCTACATCTGTTAACTGTCTTATCTTTCTAACAGCATAAGCGGCCGAGCTTAGCCGCCCCGCAATAGATGTTATATGAGGCCCCCATTGTAATTTCTCGTCTAGCGTGATTCCTAGGAAAACTGTCTGATCAATAAACTCTAGTTTTTGGCCATTCAATATGATGTCACATTCGCTGCTTCTAACATTAGGCAATTTAAATTTAATGCATTTGGTTTTTTTTTCATTAAGTGCTAAATTATTTACCGTAAACCAATCTTGGACCTGAAGAATAGAGTTATTCACGTCGTCAAGATTTTGTGACCGTCGGTCTATTTTAAAGATCAATGATGTATCATCTGCAAATAACACCATCTTTGGTTGATTTTGAAGTAATTGGGGTAAATCGTTAATATAAACTAAAAAGAGGAATGGACCCAATATCGAACCTTGAGGAACGCCCATTGTCATTTCAGACCCTAATGAGTTTATGCCGTTTACTTGAACTTTAACCTTTCTATCTTTCAGGTACGATCTTAGCAAATCAAGTGCTTTTTTTCTAATCCCATAGTGCTCCAGTTTCATCAGAAGTGTCTCATGGTTTACGCAATCGAACGCCTTAGAGAGGTCGCAAAAGATTCCAATGGCATCTTGTGCTTCTTCCCAGGCGTTAAAAATGTTTTTTATTAGGGTAACACCGGCGTCAGTAGTACAACGCCCTTTGGTGAAACCATACTGGTGTTCATGAAAGATGGAATTTTTATTAAAGTGACGTAACATTTGATTGAGCATAAGCTTTTCAAACACCTTACTGAGAACTGGCAGAATCGACACAGGCCTATAATTGTTGGGTTCTTTACTGTCACCGGATTTGAATAATGGAACTACTTTACTATGTTTCATAAGATCCGGAAAAACTCCTTGATCAACACTGGTGTTAAATATGAAAGCTAAATAAGGCGCAATGGTTTCTATGAGAGATCTACATACTTTTACAGACATTCCCCAGAGATCTTCTGTTGATTTAATTTTAAGATCTTTAAAAGCTTTTATAACAGCCTGGGGATTTGTATGCTGAAACCTAAAATCCAAAGGGCATGGCTTTACATTCTTTTTAAGCAAGGCAGCAGAAAGTGTGGGGGATGAATTTAAAGCTTCAGTAGTTTTAAAGGGAATATTCGCAAAAAAAATTTCAAATTCCTGAGCTATTTCTACATCTGAGTTGATGGGGCCATGTGCAGTCTCTAAATTAAATTCAGTATTACGCTGTTTTTTCCTACCTGTTTCATTATTTATTATTTGCCAGGTAGTCTTTATTTTATCATCAGCTGATTTTATTTTATTGCTAATATAAAGAGCTTTAGCTATTTGGCACACACTTTTAAAAGTTTTTGAATATTTTGCAACATACCGATGAAAGTTTTCATTTTTCAAATGTTGCTTTAAGCCATAAAGTTCAAAAAGTTTTTCCCTGCTTTTACGAATACCTGGAGTCGCCCAGTCACTAAATAAAAACTTTGTGTAAATGCTTTTAGTTTTTAGTGGAAAAGTGTTATTAAACTGGTCGTTTAACAGTGAAAAGAACTCGGCATAGAACTCATTTGGGTCACCTATATTATTAAAATTCTGGTCACATAATTTACTGGCCAAAGAATTATTTAATTTTTCCAAATTTTTACATGTAATTGTCCTAAACCTTATTTGAATTTTTTGTAACGGCATGTAGGAGCTAAATGTAATTGTTTGTCCACTGTGATCAGACGGCAACTTATTTACAATTTGTTTGTGTAAGTAATCACAATTACAAAAAATATTATCTATACAAGTGGCAGAGGAAGCTGTCACTCGGGTTGGTTCAATAAAAACATTTGACAAATCAAATGACCTAAAAAGGCTTAACAATCTGACAGTATTCAAGTTATTTTCCAATAAATTAATATTAAAATCTCCACATACGATTATTGATTTACTACTAGTACTAAGTTTCTTTAACACATCTTCCATTACAGAATCAAATACAGATAGATTCTGGTAACTGGGAGGTCTGTATACGCATACTATAACATGCTTATCAAGCTCAACACAGGACAATTCAATGGTGTGTTCAACAGACAGCCCGACGATGTCTTTTCGTTCTTTCGATTTAATAGAATTTTTAAGTAATATTAATGACCCGCCATGTATCATACGTTTTCGGCTGAAATGGCTAACTACACAATAATTTTCATAATTAATTGACATTACTTGATGATCTTTCAGCCAATGCTCTGTTAAACAAATTACATCAAACTTGGTGTTTTCCAAAAACAATTCTATTTCCAATAATTTGGAAGCGCAACCTTGGATATTTTGATGAAATAATTTTAAATTATGTTGCACTCCCTTTGGTTTTTTAGTGTTATTAAATATATTGCCAGAAGATACCTTTTTATTATTCTGTAATAATAATTGGTTATTTAAAGGGGTAACTTCTGTTGTCTCACTGACTAGTTTAAATAATTATCCGGAGTGACCTCCACAACTACAACTGGAGAGTCTAGATTGCCCGTACAAGTTCCAGCAGGAGGAGAGAGCCCTATCTGACTGGTAGTGGTCTCCAAGGATGTTGGTGTTATAGGTGGATCCTCCTTCGTACAACATGACAATTCATAATTAATCACTATGTTGTTAGTATAACTAGGCAACACAGACTCGTCACTAATCCTAGAATTTGTTATATTAGCTATAACCTCGTTAATATTATATGCTATCAACATAGCAATCAGATGTCTACATTCCCCAGACAGAGATAAAGTTCTCTGAGTTAACTTAAAACCACTAACAAACTTGTTAGTGTCAAAATACAATAATTTGTCACTATGATAACATGTCAGCTTGTGAATAGTTCTATTCAACTTAAAAATATAATTATTTTCGTTATATGATAAAGTATCAGAGTAAGGAAAAGCACACAACATTATCTTACCTATGTTTAAATTTAATAAGGTGTTGACACCATCCACTAGGTCCTTTGTGGTAATACCAGTGCTATTACCTAATAGCAAAACCATTGTAGAATAATTATCCAGGTTTGTATTGGCAATTCTTTTAATCATTTGTTTAAAACTTATGTTATGGTAACTATGATTGGTAAAACTATGGCTAAGGTAATTGAGTAAGATTTTTCCAAAGCCAGAACCTAATTCGTCACAAAAAAATATAGATTTATTTACCTGTGTGGTCTCTGCTGGAAGAGCTAACACCGGAAGGGGCAAGTCAGAGTTATGCTGAAGAGGTGGTGGTTGGTTGGCACAGCTGCATGAAAGATCATTAGTCAGAGACTCATACCTCTCAGCATTGTACTTCACCAAATCCAGTAGTTCTCCAGCCTCCAACAAGTGGTCACTTAATTGTTGTTGTGAAGTTTCATATTTTTCAAAAATATCCTTCAGCAAATGCTCCTTATGCAATATATCATTATAGAGGAGCTGAATATCCGTGTCATACTTTTCCCTACATTTATCTAACTCAATAGTACAAATATTTAAACTTTTTGATAAGACAAGCCAAGGTTCAGTTTATTTGAAAGAAGCACCTTGAACCTTTTTGAAGAAAGTCTAGCTTTCAGGTTAAACATGGCACCTACTCGTATGATAAATAGATTTGACTTAAATCAATTCGATCGACAATAGGGCTTTGAAGGTCCGTGGCATACCTACTGTAGCGCCATTTTTTTTTTAATGGCATCGCCGCATAAAACCTATACATAAACCGAAAACTTAATAAGACCAAACCCCGTGAAGTATCACGTTTCCAAGATAATTCCATTTGCCATTTTGAAAAAAAAACAAAATGGCGCGACAGTAGGTATGCCAGGCTTCATATAAAAATCTTCAAACCCCTTACTGAACACTCAAAACTGAAAATCCATTTCTCCCTCTGGCAATAATTATGTAACAAAGGGTAGTGGGGGTAGGGCTATTCTCACTGGGGCACTCAAAACAATGAACATAAAAGAAATAAAACAAAAGTTGGAAAACGATTACGCCGGTATCGGTATCAATATCGATCACGTTTCTCTGAAATTACTTAGGGAACGAATGAACGATATCAAAGCTGTCGACTTCCCCAGAAACACGGTATATTCAGTCTACGAGTCACGATCGTAAATAAAATGTGATCCTAAATAGAAACTTTATGCCTTTGATTATTCGTTGTAAGCACCAGAGGAAACAATGAAATAAATATAATTATACTTACAGAGAAGTATGAAAGTATATTGAACTTGTAAGATAAATACCGACATTTGACCACCACCTGTGATATTACTACAATTTTATTCAATTATAATCTTTAAATAAGGGCCCTGTCTCACTAGGACACCAGTGACGGCGCAACCAATCGCGTTACCAACAAAATGTATTGTCTCTATGGAGGGTACCTCACCTGGCGTTCGCTAATTCGCTTGGTTCCTCAACCAACCATACATTTTTCACAGTGTGACCATGGTTTCTCCACCATGGTATCCTATTGAGATATAAACCTAAATGCCATGCATATTATTGCATATAGGTAGATATAAGGCTTAGTTCCAATACTCGCGCCCAAATGCACGTGGACGCGCGATTTTGTAGTTAGTTGGTTTGGTCTATATCCTTTAAATTAATGGTAAGTCGAACAAGTGAATATATACCATCCAATTTACAGCACAGCCCATTACAGCCTTCCAGAATAATTTGTAAACAGAAGAAAAAATAGAATTGATAAATACTTGAAATATAATTAAAACAGGAAGATCAACGACACATAAGAACACGAAATCACAGAACAATGACGTAAGCATTTAGCACACATAGGCGTACCATACATAGATAAGCAAATACTTAATATTTGCAAATATCGCACTCGCTGATGTTGCTTTTTTTTACAGTAAACGCAACCTCAAGGTCAAAAATAATAACTAAACGGGAAAAAATCTACAAAATAACACCGGACCGAAAACTGTCAGAATAGCTATCTAGTTACAAAACTACTATACCTATCGATTATTTATGTAATTAATTAGGTACGAATTCATATAATTTTGGTTTTTGGATGAAACTCAGCAGGAACTTCATTTAAACCGAATTTTTGTTCGTTACTCACGGAAATCCTGCGGGGTAATTGCGTAACAGACTTACTAACAATGGCAATGCCTTTCATTTTCACGGTTCAGTAACGTTCATGAGCAGACGAATTTTTCAAACCTATGAACCTATCCTCACTTCCAAAAGGAAAGGAAGACCTTTGCGCTGCAGTGGGACAATGCAGGCTGATTTATTTATGATTATGAAGCAATGGATTAGAATCCTTCGGTTTGCGATGAAAGTGTGTTACACAATTGGGGTGTTGATACTCTTAAGGGTCAATCCCCACTGAGAAAGCAGCGGCCGTAAGAACAAGTGACTTTCCTCTTTTCACTAGTCGCTAGACAATACCACAAATCCGTTGCATCAAATATTTGTGAAATTCGTCTGCTCAACCAATAAACACTGTTGCATCAGATGTTTGTGAAATTCGTCTGCTCAACCAATAAATAATTGCTGATTTTAATTTGCAATGTTTTGTTAAATATTGCCACTGAAAGATTAATGTTATAACCGATCATGTTATCTAAAGTACACAATTAATTAAAATGTACCAGCTTTCCTTCCATAAATTGATATACCAACTGTAATTAAATTAATAATGTACCTACAAACTGCTTATACATAATGAACTTTTATCAATAATTAGTGTATTATTTTTTGTGTGCATGCTATTTTATTTACGTTGTCTACCTAACTTTTTGAATAATATCACAGTTAACCGATTCGTTCAGCCTTTTTGCATAAGAAGAGAATAATATTACGTTCAGCTAATACATATAAAAGAGTAAGAACCCAATTAGGTACCTAGGTAACCTATGTATAAGGATTTCGTGCAAATAAGCAAAAAAGGTGAGAAAGATGCTACTTATTTAATAGATCATAGGTACATAGTGTACCTGTTTAATACGCTATAGACTTAAAGATACTGAAAACAGCCTTATTTTAAACAAATAAACGGAATAATTAATTATTGAATTAACCACAAAATAACAAAGTTGACAGGCAAAGCAACTAGGGAATTCCATTTTTAAATAAGTAGGTACCAATATTAATTAACCTTATGTTCCAAGGTTATATATTTCCCTAAACAATAGAAACAATTCAATGACGAGTTGAAATAATTGGTACACATACACGTGTATTCTATCCCCAAAAACAAAGACAATCATTAGGAACCTTCAAACAAAGGTAAGAGTAGGTATTCTTGACCTAGCAAGGAAACCCACCTATAAGCAGTTGTCACTGGTTAGCAAAGTTCATAGAGTATACTAGAGTTACATAACATAGCAGAATAGTGAACAATAAAATTCTACTTCCGAAACACACTCATTTCTTCCGAACACAAAAAGGCTATAACGAATCAGTTTGCGAGAGTCTACATTTGTTTTAGTCACAACAAATACTGAATACCTGCCAAAATCGACGGTGGGTGACTCATTAAACGTCAGCGCGTGGTTCATTTGCATTGCATTGTGATTGTGAGACGTTTCACTCACCGGTCGGTGTTCATATCCTGCGATAGATTGTCCTGGTACGTGCTGAGGACTGACATCGCCTGGAGCTCCCCGTTTTCCTCCTGGGCCTCCCTCTCCGTCTGGCCCAAACAGTAAGAGAATCAGTCACTTTACTATGACACGTTGACTCTCAAACAAAATTGAAGTCTTTATATCCATATGGAAGACTCATTGTTGAATCTGAGTGGCAATTCTGGTAATTTTAAAAACGTTCACAGTCTGATCTCAGTCTCAATATGTCTAAAATACGTCTAATGTCTCTACATTTTCACAAGTTTTTGACATTTGTCAAAAACTTGTGAAAATGTTGACTGCGACTAGATTTTTAACGTTTTAAATTACGAGAATTATTGGCCTTCAGAGATCGTGTGCCGTCAAAGGTTCAACAACACGAAAAATGCACCGTAGATGACGAAAATTAGTACAATTCTTGATAACACCCGCATACTTAAATTTTTTCCACCTCTCATAGGAGTTGTTAATTTTGTATTTTTGTCCAATGCTACGTCGAACACTCTAACACAATTCTTAGTAAATCACCTTATTATCATCAAATTGCTCACACAAAAACTGCTCAAACTCTTAGATTACGGACACGTAGCACTGACCTTGCTTCGTTCACTGTTCAACGCAGACTTGAGTTAGTCTGAATCATCAGTGTTTGATCAGCGATCTTAGAATTTTAGTAAGAGATACGAGCTACCTATTATGATTAATTTTGAAAGCAAACACTGATATTGCACATGAGAATGTTTTGTCTCTGTTCTCAGTACTACATTATTCAAATATTATTTAAAAGTGTATTGACTGCTGTTTAGGACTGTTCGGAGCTAAATGTGAGTAAATGTCGGTAATCGGCACGCAAATACATGAAGGTACAGTGTACACACTGCGACTTCGCGCCGACGACTTGTCTGAAAACTTCGCTGGCTATGCATTCTTTACATAACATTGGGATTGCAGCCAAATGTTTGGCGCAAGACAACATAAGGTCAATGTCAGAAGCAAAACGTTTACAATTATTATTGGAAAAAAAAAATAAAAAGTTGGTGATAGCCGATATTTTTTTTATACAAGAGAGTTTCGGAACAATTAGGAGCATTTACGGTACCCCGTTAGAGCTTGTTTTCTCACATCCTCACAGATGACACGAACGGAGTCTTTATTCATGAGCTCATAATGATCGCTAGTCAAATTATTCAGGCGATCCCGAAACAAACACGACGGTAGAACCGTAAACATGATGGTTCTAATGGAAAGTCTAAATCTTTCTTTATCGAAATGCTATACACACGTCATCCGGTAGTTAGTGACCTCGCGGTGCTCGCCTCTACCCCATTTCTTCCCACGCGAATCGAGGTACCAAATAAGTGAGTGTCTCCATTTATAGCGACTCGGATTCATCATTATCCTGTATTACGGCCACGACCTTGCCGTTATCAGCGGCAGATTTGCGCGGAGCGGCGAGCGGTATAAACAAATAATTATACAAAAATGTATGAACCATGCAACGACGCACCGTTCGCAGCGCCAACGCTAGCAGTTAAGATACCATGCCGCTTGCTGCGCCGCTTGCCGCTAAGTCAAAAATCGTGGCCGGGCGGTTAAAGATCGAAGTTAGGACAAAAGTAATTATAGAAGTTTTCTGCTTATTGGTGGGACATCGGAAAACAATAATGTGTCTCTTTGGAATTATTTTTTCTAAAATAAGCCTAAGTTACTCCTTATAACATCAGCTATCTGCCAGTCAAAGTCTCGTCAAAATCGGTCCAGCCGTTTCGGAGATTAGCCGAAGCAGACAGACAAAAAATTGAAATGATGATTTTTTTATAAGTAGCCTATACAGGGTGCAATTGAAGTCATGGGCATTATTACCGCTCAGGCCCCAACCGTAACCATATTGATACGCGCCGAAGCCCGCTGTCAAGCACCGCCGTATCAAATATGATACGGTCGTTCACGCGGCTTCACAAAAAAGGGTCCATCCGAGTTTCTATTGATGCTATTCACTTAAAGTAAACTGTTTTGGGTTCTTAAATAAACAGACCATTATATTTTAATATAAACAATACTTGTAATAAGAGAGTTGTATTTATAAACAAATGATGTTTTCATGGATAGTTGGTTTGTAAGTGTTTGAATCGACCTAACACGGGAATAGGTCGATTTATGATAAAACGGCTTTATGAATTTAAACGAAACTATGCAAATTATATTATGATTAAACAAGTAATCTAACAACAGTGTTTTTTTTTAATCCCACCTAACATTTTCATAATATTCAAACTCAAACTTCATAGTACGCCGAGCCGTATGTAGCCGTTACAACACACGACTTTGTAAATGCTCAATTATAGTTATATTGAGTTGTTTCTAATAAAACAAATGCTATTAGGCTACTACTTATACCTTTATTGACTGATAACTACCGTTGTATTGTAAAAATGTACCACATAATTGTAAAATTATAAAATTTTCTTGAAGTGTTTACGTAAAAATTTTTGAAAAATTTTTTCACCAAAAACGATTTTTGTGATGTTTTTTCGTGCAATTTTTATCTACAAAGACGTATAATATGTTATTTAATCCACTTACCATCGATTTTACACAAAAACACTAACAAAACACTCACTAAACAATAACAAAACACATAAAATGAATCACGCACCCGCGGCCATTAGAGAATCGTAAACACTGACTATGCACTGACTTTTACTTTTTTTTTTTAATAGTTCCAACCAATATTTTTCGTTCGGATATGTTTAGTCGATTAGTTTATCTACAGGACCATAGAGTAAAACAGTCGCACAGGATATTAGACCTTAAATAGCAGTACAAATAGATGTTAAAGCCGCGCGAAACTGCCGTATCCAATTGGCAACGGCGGGGCTTGACGGTTGTGACCGCGCGTATCCAATTGGCAACGGTCGGGCCTGAGCGGACTACTCATGATACTAATTGCATTAGGGCTACTATTACGCAAATCAAAAATATTATTAATGCAAGTATGGAAAACCTTAAAATGTAGTAAGTCATACAAAGTATCAAATACTTTGCGCTTCTCGATAGCAAATGCGTAGGTACACTACGCCGTACGCGTCATTGGGCGTGAATTCTTTGACCCCGCCCGACTCACGTGACATTCGTAAGTTGCCAATGAATTGATTCATAATAAATTCCAACTTTCCCTTCGTACTTTGCCGGCTTAGGACGGTCAAAACTACGTCAATTAACATACATTAAAAAAAAACATTTACGTACCTAGCTTGTGGATTGTTTTGAAAAACCTTATTTGTCGGTAAAGTGACAGAGGGTAAACGGGTGCTCTTCCACGAGCTTGTGCATGTGCTGGCACGTGAAAAGACGAAAAATCCAACAGGTTCTGAGTGGTTCTGGTTGGTGTACCTAGCCTGCACATTACGCGGTCGAGGCATCGTGTACACAAACACACACACAACACACAATTACTACACTAACACTTAATACACTGCAATCCAAGCACCGTATGACGCGAGCGGCGAGTACGGCGATTACGTCACGGGATCAATAAATCAATTACGCGTCAATGCACCTGCGCAGTCGTTATGACACTGGTTCCGGGTTCGTGTTTCGGAGGCAAGCAGACCCCGCGCGGGGGTGATATTCGTATTTTTGCGAGTGAGGGAGCGGGACGGAGAGAGTTCAGGGAATCCCGCCGGACGGCATGTCTTGTAGCCCATTGTTATTATTACTTGTAAGGAAAAACCCGCGCGCGCGCAGGGTGGCCGCTCTATGAAGTTATTACTATTATTTGATGTTTGTTTACATTTCGCTTTGCGCTGTACTGCGCTTTAAGATTTTAATACTTCAACATTTATTGGCGTTAACGAAATATTTTGTTTTAATTACTTTAAGTGTTTATTTGCAATAATAAGCCTTGTGCAATTTGACTTACTACATTTTTAAGGTTTTCCTTACTTGCATTAATAATATTTTTGATTTGCGTATTAATAGCCCTAATGCAATCAATATCGTGAGTAGTGCCTTAGGTTAAAATAATGCCCATGACTTCAATTCCACCCTGTATACATGTAATATTACGTAAAGTGGTTATCATATTTTATCATTGTGCAACTTATGTTATTAGATAATACTCAAGTGGATACTGCTTCCTGTACTTCAGTTACTTCCTCCTTTACTCGTTCTCTACGACCCCCAAGGGAAGTGATGAGGTAGGGCGAAAACGTTTCGCGCGACAACTTTGACACTGAATAATCGCGTACGTTGGGTTGACAGTGTGCGTTAGCCCTTATAGCAAAGTAAAGAGTGGTAATTAACAGCACTTATCTGTATTAGCTAAGCACCATTGAGATTAGCGTGGCAAATGTAACGAACCTAAAAACGTAAACATTTTATGAATACTTACTTATTTTACGCTAAAAATGACACACTTTTGTCATACAATTTGGATTAAGAGATCCTCTCCATACAGTGATAACTAGCTTCCGTACGTGGCAAACGTATTAAAATCATCACTGTGGAAATACAAATATAAAAAATCTTCCTATGGTTCTGTCTAAAGCCAGGTTTTTCTTTTTATTAGTCCTCCAGACCCAATTTTGGCCATGGCAGCCAATCACAGCGGAGACTAGCCATCTACGCGGGAGATAATGGCGCCGATTCCCTTGTTTACAAACTAAACTAAATTTAAGTTCAGTGCATCTTTTTCTTTCTATTCCATTAAGACTGTGCCGACCCTACAGTGGCGCCCTCATCGTTTGTTTGGTTATTTCATACAATTTAGAATGAAAATGCAGAAAATAAGCACGTTAAGTTGTGCTTCACAAGATTATACGTTAATATTATTATAAAAGGTAGTTTTATATTGTTTAGTTTCATTATAATCCTTAAAACGGATAAAAGTGGCCACTATATTCCGTTTTAAGGATTATGATAAAACTAAACAATATAAAACTACCGCTTCTAATAATATTAACGTATAATCTTGTGAAGCACAACTTAACGTGCTTGTTTTCTGCATTTTCATTCTAAATTGTATGAAATAACCAAACAAACGATGAGGGCGCCACTGTAGGGTCGGCACAGTCTTAAGAAAAGGACAGAAGATAAATATTAGTTTAGTCCTGTCAAAGTGCATTTAAAATTGAGTCTTATTGCCTTGAGATAAGGTTTAATTTTATTTGGCTTAATCGGCGGTTAGTATAAAAAAATACATTTTTTTTTTTTAAATACCTATATTAAAAGTTACTGAAATTGATTCAGTAATCAAATATAAATAACATTATGTTTTGAGGAAAAAACAGGCACCTTTATTTTGTGTAGCATCATTTTGCAGAGAATGTAAACAATTGTGTTAGCCAAACCATTGAGTTCTTTGAAGTACTCTTATAACAGATTATTTGGTTTTCCTACAGCATGTTTTGTTGATAGAGATGTGTATATAAACTAGCTTGTATACACATAATTTAATAATTATGATAAATAAAATAATGCTTTCAGAATAGGAGAAGTTACATAATCAAACAAATTAGTATTTTTGTCGATTGTGGTGTTAATGCACACTACTTAGTCATAGTGATAAAATTAGGCTTGCCAGATGCCCCGTATTTTACGGGTACCCCGTTTTTCCGGCTTTACTAATATAGGAATGCGCATTTTTTTAATAATTAAGGGGTAAGCCCAGTTCTGTTAAAATGTAAAGATTATTATACGTCCTTCACAATATTATGAGCTTTTGAAAGTTGCTTCTTCAAACAGCTAATATAAATAAAGAAATCAATGGGCGCCGGCAAATTTATTGTCAGGGGGGTGCGTCTTCAGCTCAACGAAGCAGGTTCGATTGTTTTTGAACTTCTATCTTTTCTATCTATGATGTAGAGCATATGTTACATTATTGTTTTTCCATACATACAATGAGTCACTTGGTCGACTTAAGTCGATTAGATTTTGGGAAATAGGAGTTTGGTACTTCACATACCGAGACCCCTCCGTGCCTCGGAAAGCACGTTAAGCCGTTGGTCCCGGCTGTCATTCTTTGATCTTTGACAGTCGTTACAGGTAGTCAGGAGCCCGAAAGTCTGACAACCAGTCTTACCAAGGGGTATTGTATTACCCAGTAACTGGGTTGTGGAGGTCAGATAGGCAGTCGCTCCATGTAAAATACTGGTATTCAGCTGCATCCGGTTAGACTGGAAGCCGACCCCAACATAGTTGGGAAAAAGCTAGGCAGATGATGATGAGGAGTTTGGTACTTTGTTAACTAATACACAAAAGGTTTAGAATCGAGAGATTACAGAATACAATCGAAAATTTTATGATCTAGTCTCAAACGGGTTGAGTTCTCTATTATTCTATTAGAGTATTCGGATATTTTTAGTTCTGAATGTTTTTACACCTACATTTTAGTTTGAAGCCAGTGAGGTGCAAGTGCACCCTCTTGCTACCGGCGCCCATGAAGAAGTCACCATTAAACAAGGCTGTTTCAATAGTCCAACTCAAACCTGTATTTTTATGCTAGTAACCCTTAAATCAAGAAGTGGTTGGTGGGAACCCTAGATAAAATCCATATAGTTTGGTACATTATGATGTTTGTGTTTTAAATATTGTTTACCTAAAAATCGTTTGCTTGTCTAAACAACTGTATAATACACTTTAAATATTAGAAACTATACTAATGACTATGTTAATGAGGAATTAAGGATAATAATGAGCTAATTATTTTAAATAGGTAACTAGCTGCATTTATGATTGGTGTTGACTATTTATTACAATAGGTACATACCTACCTCTTATCTGAAATCGCACTTAGTTTGATCACAAATGTAAAAATAGTCGTGTTTTCAGCCATCTATGGTAATAGAGGAAAATTATAAAATACAGTTATTTTTTCCGTGTTGGCCTTGCTTGACTAAACATTGGCTAAAAATTCCAGTCACCCAAATAGGATTGCTATTATTTTTAGTTTATCATTAAATTAATTTACCTGCTACAGTGTTGTAGGTATGTTCCACATATTATTACAATAGGTTTGTCTATAATATTTTTTTAATTACGGAATTTTGGAAGTTGTTTTTTTAACCCAGATGTTACTGAATTAATTTTTTTCCAGGAAACCCAGGAAAGGGTGGCTTTTTAAAAGGCCCGTCGTAATATAGGGATCGTATGCGTATCGAATGTACCTATGCGTTGGGTTAAGGGCCCATTGCAGTGTCTCAGTTAAACCCAAAACATTTACCTAAAATCGAAAATAAAATTATTATTATTATCTGACTGTTCCAGCTGATCTGAAATGGCTGGACCGATTTTGATGAAATTTGATATGGAGATACTTTGAACCATGGGGAAGGACATAGGCTACTTTTTATCGGCATATTGGCGGGCGAAGCCGCGACCGGAAGCTAGTTTCACATAAATATTATTCTATACAGGGTTATTGGAAAAACATTAACAACCTCTTAAGAGGTCATTGTACTCATTATTATGAACAACTTTTATTATGGGACCAAACCTGATATTGCGAAAAAAAATCAGCTGTTCCCTACATTTATGTTCGCATAACTCATCAAAATGTAGGGAACCGCTGATTTTTTTTCATCAGTTTATTCCTTATCAAAAAAATAAAAATGTTAGATCAATAAATTATCATAGCAGGAAACTTGAGTAAGTACAGGCAACAAAGGAGATAAGTATGCAGGATCGTCAGATGTAGTTGAAGTTTAGTAAGAAACCAATGCATGTTGTCAACTGAAATTTAATTTGATAAATGAGCTGTATGTTTTCTATTAATCCATCCATCAGTTTCTTACTTCAACTATATCTGATGATCCTGCATACTTATATCCTTTGTTGACTATACCTATTATAATAAATGATGTAACAAAAAATATATGCATCAATTTGAGAACATTCCTATATTTAGTCAGTTAAAAAGGTTTATCTGCTACTTCATTATCATAAAAATATTTTTTACAGTATAGATGGCAGCAGAGATGCTGGTGTTTCTCTATATCATGTAGGTACATATTTCCTATTAATTAATTAAACATATTGTATGAACTACTTATCTCTATGCTTGTAATCAGTACCATTGTTTTATCATATAAATAAAATAATAATATTTATCAAATATTTATAAAACATTGAAGAAGTTTGCATACATCATAAAATATACTGTAGATGTAGTTTTTTAATTTAAGTCATAAAAAAGTAATTTTTGCACCTACATTTAATTTAAGAATAAAAGCCCAACATATTTTTTAAAACTTGAACATAGTGAACTTCTTAGACTAAAGTAATACATGTTGACCTTTGTCTCTTTTTCAATGGCTACTCATACTAGGTCATTACAAAATAAAAACAAAATGTTCTAAAACACAGGCACTTTAACTTACAGTACCTTGGAATCAGTTAATTGCTTATAGCCATGAAAGCAAAATTACAGAAATAACAAGACTTGAATAAGCTATTAGAAGTATTTTTAGCAATAAAAACCCATTAGTAAGAAAGAAAAAAAATGATTCATAGCCTTAAGTTTTATAATGCCTGAGACAACAACATAAATAGCCAAGAGATTAAAAAAGAATTACCTCGTGAAATGCTCCATCTCCATTCTGGAAGAGTTGTTGGAATGCAAGCTCATTCCTTTGAGCGTCAGACAGGAAGGATTCCGTCTCCCCGGCGTCAGATCTCTTGTGATGCAGCTTCACACCTCCCGCATAGATAGGAGTCGCTATCTTCGGCGTAAACACATTTTCCTCTACCCTCTCAAGCAGAGGTTTTGGCACATCTTCTTCAAGAGATGGAGATCCGTCAGACATCACATAAAAATAACGCGCCAAATACTTTCACACCACTATTTAATTTTTCACACGGTTCATATCAAGACGTTCTTCCTTCCGAGGTATTAGTCATAGACGGAACTGTAGACTGTACTGTGAGCAGATTTATCTCGTATTCTTTCACACAATGGTTAACTTTGAACTGGAACTGAATTAAAAATAAAGGTCTTTGTAAATTTGTGGATTCTCACTTCAGGTATTTGCACTGTTTTATTTAAAGTGCGTGGTTTCGGACATATAAAAATGTACTCTGTGGTTTCGGATCGGAAGGAACGGGCACCGACCGACCGAAACTATTTCAAGGGAACGACAAGAAAAGAGAGATTTTTGTATCTGAGAGGACTAGAGGAGGAGGAATGACATTTAAGCTAATTTAGTCGTAAGGTGAGATAGCTTTACACAATTATATAAAAACGGAAAAGAGATAAAACATGAACAATGCTAAAGATGTTATTTTGTCTTGTCATGATTAATCTGTCATTTCATTAGCCTCTTCCTAGGGTTGTCAATACTTGGCACGACTCGGGAGCTTGCAATATCGAGTCTTGCTATAGTTCTATCAAGGCGAATGAAGCTGTGAAAGTTTTTTTTGGTGCGTGGGTCCAACTGGATCCAGCTAATGCCGCCGTCTTCACAGCAAGACGTGACCTCTGGCGGGAGCTGGTTAAACCTCCTGAGCCATCCGCCTGGGGAATGCGTTACCGAGGCCGACTTGGAAATCTCTAAATAAACTCCGAACTCAAGTCAGCCGTAGCAAACAGAATCTCGAAATATGGGGATTTATTGACGACTTGCATCTCAAGTGTATATGCGGCATCTCTCCACAGATAATGGCCAACCTTCCATTTTGCGCAACTTGTTACTATCACCTGTGCGCTTGAGGATCATATGACTGCGTAATCTAACCGAGTTCGCGTGGCTGGTTTTGTTTGAATGTTTCTTATTTGCCATCATTCGATATGCTAAGAAGAAGACTCATAAAAAAGTTAAACATAGTAACATAAAATGAAAATGATGAATCGATGTGTTGACATCCCTAGTCCCTACTATTGACAGCAGCTTTTTAATTCTGAAAAAAAATTAATTCTGTTAGAAAAAACTTTTACACAATAATTTATAATCTCTAGGGATATCAAATAAATATAGTTATATTTTTATTTTTGTAATGCTTTATTGATTAATTAATTACCTACCCTACATCACTAATAGGTAATTTAAAAATTGGATTTACAAGCTTTTTTTAAATATGATTTTTATTATGGTAACAAATTATGCCACGCCGCTCATGAGCTGTCAATTCGCGTCGCCGAAAAACGAAAAGGGATAGGTTGCCGGCGAGGCGAAACATTTCTATTATTTAAAACTAATTAATCTACAGCGCTATTTATGTGAAATAATACAATCAAGAAAAATATCGCAAACCCAAAATGACGGTGGACGTCCAAGCCAAGACGAGGCTCCCACAGCTATCGTCTGACAAACAACTAACATTTATAAAATTAGCTGTTTTATCAATGGCAGCAATATTATGTGAGTATTTTTAAAAGTTAATTAGCATTTACACTTGTATTAGAACGATACCATACCGTGTCCTTTCCATAAAACATGAATTAGATCGATTTTTGTTATGACTTACGTGGTCTTATTGTGATAGGCAATGGCGATAAAATGTGCTGATTTTAGGAAAACTAAAACCCGCAACGTTGTCTCTTATTCAAAAATATCACTGTGCTCTGTTTAAAACTGCAATGTACCGCTAAGCATTGCTTTGAGTCTGTAAACTTGCCGTAATATATGGAAAACCGGCTCCCGGTGCAGTGCCAATCGGTTTCCGTCCGGCAATATTGACCGAACAAAGTATTTTACTTTCAAAATTTTTAAATTATTCTAAATACTACTTTTAAAAAAAATAATTCGAATTTATTTATTTTTCAGCCTTCGGAACGCGTCTATTCTCTGTGTTGCGTTTTGAGAGCGTCATCCACGAGTTCGACCCTTACTTCAACTATAGAACCACCAGATACCTCACTGAGGAAGGGTTCTATAACTTTCACAACTGGTTTGATGACAGAGCATGGTATCCGCTAGGACGTATCATTGGTGGTAAGTTTTGAATTATTTATTTGTAAAGAAGGAAGACAATAATTATGTAGAAAACTTACTAATAAGCATCAACTACAAAAAAAAACAATCTACCTACCAAGCTATGTTTCTTCTATGATCTAATTATATGATGACGGTGGCATTGCTCTACACTAGTAAAGCTGCAAAGTAAGACAGTTGAGCTGTAGGCCAATTCTGCTAATTTAAAATGTTCAAAATCTAGTCGCAGTCTCATCTCGGCGACAAACAAATGTCAAAAACTTGTCAAAATGTAGGGAAATTTGAAGTATTTTTGACAGATTGAGACTGAGATCAGACTATGAACGTTCTTAAAAATTACGAGAATTACCCCTCTGTTTGAAAGTCTGTTATATTCAGCAACAGGCTGTAATAACTCTTCGTCCTGAACATCTCTGGGCTCATTGTCAAGTTATACTGTTGTCGCCGCTGCTGCTCTACACACAGTCAAAGTTATACAACTGCTTGCTTTATAAACAGACTAGCTTTTGCCTGCGACTTTGTCTGCGATCCAGGATGAAAAGTAGCCTATCATCGCTGCACCTGCCAAATTCTATTGTGATATTTTATTTTTCGTTTTTTGCATTAAACATATGTGCATTTCTGCACATACGAATTTTTCCTAACGATCAAAACTCATATAGAATTTGTTCACCTTGTTTCTAGTTCGAAAATCACAAAAAGGATTTTATCAACACATCGAGAATGGAACAGAGAATATGTTTAGTGCAAAAAACGAAAAATAAATCACATATGGAAATTGACAGGCGCAGCGACGCTATGTCCTTTTCCAGGTCATGGTCCATGTGCCAAATTTCATCCAAATCCATTCAGCCTTTTTAGCGTGAAATCGTAAGAAACACACAAACTTACTTTCGCATTTATAATATTAGTTAGGATTGTTCCGAAATATTAATTTACAATATGGTGAAACCAATTAATTATTAACCCAACCTTTGTCTGAAGTGTGCAAGACTATTTATAAATTCCTAAAACTATGTATGAAAGAAAGAAATGAGAACATCAAAGGGAGAGAAGATTATATCGACGGTTGAAAGGCTAATTGATCTAAGCGACATTTTGTAAAACTTGCAGTAGGACAGATTAAAGTTTTTTTTTTTTTATTAAAATATTCATAAAAAAGAACTATTGCACAGACTTTTATTTAAATAAAAGTCTATGCAATATCTATAAATATTTATATATTATATGTCTATGAATATTGTAATTAAAAAAAAAACTTTAATCTGTCCTACTACAAGTTTTACAAAATGTCGCTTAGATCAATTAGCCTTTCAACCGTCGATGTGAATAAAAGAAGACTTTGCTGCCAGACACTAAGCACCCCCAGAGATAATAACAACAAAACATCTATTGTCTTGTTGAGTGTCCTTTAACCAATTAAAATAGATGTGAGTGGATGCTAGTACGGTGGAATTGATAGCATGCTGGCTGCCACTACAGCCTGCAACTTTATGATAGGTAATAGGTAATACAGGCTGGTGTCTGCAACTTCATGTCAATGCCAGTATATTGCATAATTATAATTATTCTGCATGCATGCTATTCATTATAATAAAATTATTGAATATGCCAGCCACATAGGATCAAACATGCTCCTATGAGGATGACAGTTGACCATTCACAAAAAAAAAAATAGATTAAAATGTTATAGAAACTGTATGCACCTGAGTAAAATGGATAATAATATATAATTAGCCATTAATTGTAGAAAGTCTATTCTTTTTCTTAGCATGGCGATGGCAAATATTTTATTTATGTTATTAATTTTTAAAGAAGTTTTATTTGGCCTAGAACTCAGCAACAATAATACCATCTGCTGATGCAGTCATTATATCTTCACACTAGCTTCTGCCCGCGACTTCGTTCGTATGAAATTTCACCTTCCCCCATTCAGCCCATTCGGGGATTCATTCTTAGAGGTGGAATTTCGAAAAACCCTTAGTTACCTACTCTTCACAAAGAACACATCCTCCAAAAATTTCATGTCTCTAGGACCAGCGGCTCAGTGCGTTGATAAGTCAGTCAGGACTTTGAATTTTATACAGGGTTATTGGGAAAACACCAACAACCTCTTATGAGGTCATTGTACTCATCTTTATGAACAACTTTTACTATGGGACCAAACCTGAAATCGCGAAATAAAAATCAGCTGTTCCCTACATTTATCTTTGTCTATCTCGTCAAAATGTAGGGAACAGTTGATTTTTTTTTCGCGATTTCAAGTTTGGTCCCATAGTAAAAGTTGTTCATAATGATGAGTACAATGACCTCTTAAGAGGTTGTTGGTGTTTTTCCAATAACCCTGTATATTTAGATGTACTTTATTAATTTTGTGATATAACTCTACCATATTTTAGAACAATACAACTCTACCCCTAATGCATAATTAATTATTGTGTCCAGGTACCATCTACCCTGGTTTGATGGTGACATCGGCCACCCTGTATAACATAATGCAGTTCCTGAACATTACCATAGACATCAGGAATGTATGCGTCTTCCTTGCTCCGTTCTTCTCTTCACTCACAACTATTGTCACTTATCTACTGACTAAAGAATTGAAGGTGAGTTGAAATTGCAGAAATATATTTTTTATGTGTAATTTTAGCACCTTAAGCCACATTGGAGAGACAGTAAAAGTTTTATTGTATGTTGCTTTAGCTGGTTGGTGCTAAAAGATTAACATTTATGCTTCATTCAACAGACACAAAAAAAAGCTTGTAACAACACTTCAGATATGAAAAAAAAAACTGAATTAATTTGCTCCATTTTCCTGCGTGTCCTGTCAGCTGCACGTTACAGGAACTGATGGACGCTGGTGATGGCGCCAAACAAGTAGCTGAATTTTGCGCCGAGTCCATTTAGATTGCTTTCGACACGCTAAGAAGAATTTGCTCCATTTACTGTTACTATGCTTAACTCATCAGACATATATCTTCACGTAACATGTATTGGAAATTTAAAAATTGGAAATATGAGAACTATCCCTCTCTCTCTCTATCTATCGTCTGATCTTATTTATTTCCAATCTTAATACAATATAATAAACACCACCTACACAGTTATTCTTACTTTCAGTTCTAAGAGAAAATATTGGTTGTCTGTAAAGTCGGTTTACGAACGATTGTTTTACGTGATAACGTCATAAAGAAACATTGATGAATAAATGTGTCACAAGCCAACGCTTGGGCCGATCGTGCCTCTCTATCGCTTGTTCCGCGCTCTCGCTTGCACGCTTAGGCTCAGGCGGAACGTGACACTTTTTCGTGCGTGCAGCCGGTGTTCATCTATACTAATATTATAAAGAGGAAAGATTTGTATGTATGTTTGTAAATTGGCTCAAAAAGAACTGGACCGATTTTAAAAATTCTTTCACCATTTGAATGCTACATTATCACTGATTAATATTATTATAGGCTTTTTTTTCCCACCCGTACGAAGCCGGGACGGGCCACTAGTCGATTTATAAGGCGTTATCACATCAAAAACATCAATGTAGGAAATAAACAGCTATTATTAATACCACCTTGTCTTACACAGGATGAAGGCGCAGGTCTCGTCGCGGCGGCCATGATCGCCATCGTGCCGGGCTACATCAGTCGGTCAGTCGCCGGCAGCTACGACAATGAAGGCATTGCCATCTTCTGCATGCTGCTCACATACTACTTCTGGATTAAGGCAGTTAATACTGGCACTATCCTGTGGGCCACTATGACGGCGCTCGCGTATTTTTACATGGTGAGTACTTTTATGAGACATTTCAACTTTGTATCTTTATGTGTTAAAGGCACCGATGATACTTGCGGTATGCAGATGTCCGTAGCCAGATGTGGACAGTTACCACAAAGTGGGTTGAAAAAAAAAAATTATGATGTAATGATCATTCACAGCTTGTATCTAATCTGCAACTATTGGCCATGTTTTAATTTTAATTACTTAAAAATTCCTTGAGGCTCTTTAGGCGGTTATCACATTGCACCCGACACCGCTCCGGGGTGCAGTGCTGCGGTTTTTAACTTTGACTGTAGAATCTTGATTTGTATACAAAAATCGCAGGGTAGAACACACTGACACCACATCTCCGTGTACAGTCAAAAGTTAAAAACCGCATCACCGCACAACGGAGTGGTGTCCGATGCAGTGTGGCAACCTCCTTAGATGACCCCAAATAAAAGTTTCAACCTATCCGGTCCAAAATTCGGACTTACCTGCGTCAATTCTGCACTTTGCTTTTTACAACACGCGCCCAACAGTAAAATAAATTATAGTTACTAAGTAGCTTATTCAGTAACTGCTTCATTAGTAAAAACATTGAAATAGGCTAAGATAAGAATTCATTCTGATTATGTAGTGTTGCAAATCTGTTTATAGTAGTGAACAAGATTTTAGATAAAATATTGAATAGCTTTAGTCATTGTTATTGTTTGATAAGTACTGATTGGCTTTGGCTATTTGCTTACATAATAAAGATTTCCGAGTTCTAATCAGAAATCTCGAACGTCAATCACAGAATATTCAGATGACAGCTTCACACCAAGAAGTTTAAATTTAACTTTTTGGTTTTTGCTCTGTCGTACAAATACTCTTCGCTAAAGACAGGCCTTACAGCACAACAGCCTTACTTGATCAGACAAGCAACAAGAATATAATAGCAACAATCTTGCGTTGACTTTCATCCATTGAAGGATATTTTAACTAAGATTTGTGTATCTACCACAATCTTTATCTAAAACTAGCTTATGTCCGCGTGAAATTTCGGCCCCCGACCCAACGCGTCGCATAGAAAATAATGGACATGTATTTTTTTATTTTTGTAAATCAATGAATTTTGACAATGATAAAACGCATCAAAACTCGGGAGTGGGGGCTCGTGACGTCAGAACGCACTAAAAAATTACACCAAGGTGTGACGTATTGAGATTTTTAAAAGTGTCGTATTTTCGTAAGCGTCAATTTTGGTTTACGTAACAAAAGAAAAAATACGGGTCAAATATTTTTTCATAACCTAACTGACGGACTAATTAGATTTTTTCAGTTTACAAGCCTATTAGTATGAAGTGTGATTAGAAGGCACTTTGGAATTATTTATCTATACCAGGGATCCCCAAACTATTTTGGACAAGTGATCCCTTTTCCAAAATGAACTGTTACCTCAGATCCCCATGGCTAAATTACCTACTTTTAAGATCAACCCTGTTGACCCCCAAAATAAGTTTTCGTTTATGTCGACCCCTTGGGGTCGATATCGGTTTTTATCGGGACCACTTTGGGAATCCCTGATCTATACTTAACATTATAAAGAGGAAAGATTTCTATGTATGTTTGTAACGAATTGGCTCAAAAAGTACTGGACTGATTTTAAAAATTCTTTCACCATTTGAATGCTACATTATCACTGATTAATATAGGCTTTTTTCTTTTTTTTTTCCACCCGTGCGAAGCCGGGACGGGCCGCTAGTCTAATATACACCATAACTAGACTAAAATGATCAATCTTCCACAGGTGTCATCGTGGGGTGGCTACGTGTTCTTAATCAACTTGATCCCTCTGCACGTGCTGGCCCTCATGCTATTGGGTCGGTTCTCAGCGCGCGTGTACGTGGCGTATAGCACGCTGTACTGCGTCGGCACCATACTGTCGATGCAGATCTCCTTCGTGGGCTTCCAGCCGGTGCAGAGCTCGGAACATATGCTGGTGAGTTTATACAACGTGTAACGTTAAATGCGCAAAACCTGAAAATAGTTTGTTCATAATTGACATTAATTTTTAATACAGGTTTTTTTTTTCAATTTTTTTTTTATTTGCCATACTATCCGACGATTGAGCCAAAGAAAATTAAGTCTTGTTCTAAGGCAATAAGACTCAATTTTGAATGCATAAACTAATGCTAGGATCAAAACGATTTTCTTAATCAAAATATTTAGTTTTGTCACTTTCCAGTCACCGCCGGTGGCGACTGGGAATTTTTATTCCCATTTGCCTCTCGTGACAATCCCCGCGGAGGCGACTGGGAATCATTCAAATAAAGTTGCAAAAGGGCAGGAGAATTATTTATATGATTTTATTATATTCGGGAAACTTACAGCTAATATAAACAGTATGCATTTGAAGGCCACAAGTTTCCACTGATAAACACTTGAAACAAAAAAAGGGGTTGGTACAAAATACCTCTATATCATAAATTGGAAACAAAATCGATGATGATGAATATTAGTTTAGATAGATTAACGTAAAACTTAAGAAAACATGGTGATGAATGCATCATGCCTTCGATGTATGAGAAGAACCTTTTGCCCTGCTGTGCGACAATAAAAGACTGGATTTACAACTTAAACTTTTTCTCCCACAGGCTTTAGGAGTATTCGGCCTCTGCCAGCTGTATGCCTTCACCCAGTACTTGCGCGAGCACCTATCCCCGGCCAACTTTGAGTTGCTGTTCAAAGCTCTGCTTACTACCCTCCTGGCTACGTTGGGAACTGCCTTAGTAGCTCTTACGCTTACTGGTAAGATATAATATAATAACTAGCTGCGTCCGACCGTTTCACGGTTTCACGCGCATAAGTTAGACAACATCGGGAACAATTATCCTTTGTGTTAATCCTGGTTATAAACCATCTGTGTGCCAAATTTCATCCAAATCACGTTCAGTAGTTTTTTCTAAAAGTCATTGTGCCATATTTACGATTGCATACTGTAAGCAGTAATGTTACTTTCTCGAAAGTGAAAGTTTTTCATGTAGAAATATTTTATAGCTCAACCCCCAGCAGGACTGCTGTTTTCCCATGTTATCAGCTCAAAATTGTACTTTCTAATTTCTTTACTAATAATATTCATATACCTAGCCCTTTATATTACTAATTATGTATGTAATTTTTGTTATAGGTAAAATCTCACCATGGACCGGACGTTTCTACTCTCTGCTGGATCCATCTTATGCCAAGAACCACATACCTATTATTGGTAAGTTTCCTATAATGCGACACCTACACTTAATATATTGTGACGAAAAACTAATGTCAATCAAAATTAAACCTTACCACCACTAAATAAGTCCTATTTCCCCTCAGCATCCGTGTCTGAGCATCAGCCGACGTCCTGGTCATCATTCTACTTCGACCTGCAAGTCCTGGTGTTCCTGTTCCCTGCTGGTTTATACTTCTGCTTCAGCAAGTTGACTGACGCCAACATTTTCATTATCTTGTATGGAGTACTCAGCATTTACTTTGCGGTAAGTTCGAACTTTATAGATGAACTGACAGCGCCCCGCGGTTTCACCCACATAAATCTCGATCCCGTGGGAATATCGGGATAGAAAGTATCTTATAAGTTAATCCTGGTTATAAACTATCTGTGTACCAAATTTCATTTAAATCGGTTTAGTAGTTATTGCGTGAAAGAGTAATAAACATCCATCCATCCTCACAAACTTTCGCGTTTATAATATTATTATATTATTATTAAGTAGGACTAGCAGCTAGCAGCGCCCCACGGTTTCACCTACGGTTGTCAAAAATGGCGCGTAATGTAATGCACCGGCGTGTAATGTTTAAGTCACTATATGTTGACTACAACCTATACTTTATTTGGAATAAGATTAGACATTTTTATAAACCTTTTTTACAGTCCGTTCAACCGATTTTGAATTCTATTACGTTGGTGGCATGACAAATGGCAGCTGCAGTAAACAGTTGGTATTGTAAACACTTTTTTTGCTTTTAATGCCATGCTTATGCCTATGGTATAGAAGTTAAAATCGGTTGAACGGACTGTAAAAAAGGTTTATTTAAATGTTTCATCTTATTTCAAATGAAGTATAGATCAAGTATACACTAACTCATAAGGTATCTCAACGGCCATTGCCTATTCTCAATTCTGAAAAATATAATATTTAATCGAAATTAAGTTATAGATAGATAAATACTTCATGATGACACAAAAAAGCTTGAGCGCGTCGAGTCAACGTTCGAGCACAGACTCCGTTGACTCCGCCCATGATCCATACACTTTGATCGCTGACATACCACCCCACCACCACTCACCACCTATACCACCACCACATCTTCACCACCTGTCTCATTTCTAGGGCGTGATGGTACGTCTTATGCTGGTGCTGGCCCCAGTGATGTGTATCGTGTCAGGAGTAGCCGCTTCTAGTCTGTTGAGTCTTCATGTGAAGGATATCGAGCCTAAGGTCGAGAAACATGAGAAGAAGAAGAAGCATGAAAATAATTTGGTGTTTAGGTCTGAGGTATGTAAAACAACAGTTACGCGTTGTAACTACATATAAAATAAAAACCCGTCGAACTCGAATGCGAGTCGGACTCTCGCACCGAGGGATTCGTACCAATTCGTAGGTATGTGTAACTACAAATTTACGGTTTACGGATTATTTATACTATATAATACTTATAATACTTCAAGCACATAAATGTACAGGGGCGGACTTAATGCCATAGGCATTTTCTACCAGTCAACCTTTGGGTGATGCAGAGACAAACAGTGGTAGGTGCAATCATGAAAATTGAGGAATAAATATTTTAAATATAAAGATACGCATAAACCTCCTATCCTATCCTCGGATTTTTTCTTTGCTACATGACATTGCGTCTTGCCAAATTTCATGATTCTAAATCAAAGGGAATTACCCTATAAATTTTGATTCCCTTGAGTGTCGAAATATACGTTTTTTGCGGCATAAACGACCGTATCTTTTTTTTTTCACGTTAGCTTAAATGTTTGATTCTTTCACAGCTTCAAGGGACTGGTAGACCTGACTATAATTATGGTTTTAATTTCAACTCGATACCTCCACGCGTTGCCGAGATAAAGGGTCTTGACAGACAGACAGACAGACAACAAAGTGATCCTATAAGGGTTCCGTTTTTTCCTTTTGAGGTACGGAACCCTAAAAAGCTAAGAGTTTTACAGCCCTATGACCAAAGCTTTATAAATCCATCTACAGTTTCTAAGCATATTATAATAAATTCCTTTCTATACTTGGGTTTCCTAAAAAAGGAGTCGTCAAACGGCCGCAAAATAAAAGCTGTCATGGAAATCGATCATCTTCACCAGTATTATGAAGTTACAGTTTCAAGATACGGTCTACACATAAACGGCATGACGGCACCGCTTTCTTACAGATCTCTACGGTCGATTCGTACGGTCTGTCAGAGACATCATAGATCGCAAACAGACTTAATAAACAGATTTTATCGTAATTATTTTCTTCCATTTTATTAACATAACTCTTTTTTTGTGTTGCCACATCCTCTTGAATTCTTGTTCCCTGTACCCAGGTGGGAGCCTTATTCGTATGTGTTCTCGGCTGCCTACTGATCTCGTACGTGTTCCACTGCACGTGGGTGACATCAGAGGCCTACTCATCCCCGTCTATCGTGCTGTCTGCGCGCGCGCACGACGGAGCGCGCATCATCTTCGACGACTTCCGCGAGGCTTACACTTGGCTTAAGATGAATACTCCTGAGGTAAGCAGTTTTAACTTATATTATAACAATTTGAATGTGTATTTTTTTGTGAACTGACTTCAAAATGAAGCAGCAAGCATTCGAGATTTACCGGGTCAAATTAAATAGCTAGCGAAACTCCGCAGACGTGATGGGTATCGATTTCTAAATATGATAAAACGAAAAATAAATTAACGCTAAGTTACTATAAAATCATAAAATAGACGAATCACATCACATCAACGAATTTTCCTTACATTATTTTCAAGAAACATTCTATTTGTTTTAGGACTCAAAAGTAATGTCATGGTGGGACTACGGATATCAGATAACAGCGATGGCGAATCGAACGGTGATAGTGGACAATAACACTTGGAACAACACACATATTTCTCGCGTAGGGCAGGCCATGGCGTCCACTGAAGATAAGGCGTATGAGATCATGAGGGAACTCGATGTGGACTATGTGTTGGTTATCTTTGGAGGACTCGTCGGGTATTCTTCAGATGGTAAGTCATATCATTTAAACACTAGCATCTTACGCTGTAGCAACTATAATATAAGTAATATTTGTGCCCTTCGGGAAATTCGATAGAACTCTTTCTCAAACATGAAAGAGCCTCATTATGTAAACACGTTAATCCCTTGTAAAATTCGACACAGATTTCTTTCTGTACAAGAGGCTTGTCAACTGAAACTGACTAAATAGATTTTCAATTTATTGATGGTGGAAACTAGCCTATTAATGACCAATATCCTCCCCCAGACATAAATAAGTTCCTCTGGATGGTCCGTATCGGCGGCAGCACAGAGCGCGGCGCGCACATCCGCGAAGCAGACTACTACACGCCGTCCGGAGAGTTCAGGGTCGACGCCGACGGCTCGCAGACTCTCCTCAACTGTCTCATGTACAAGATGAGCTACTACAAGTTCGGCCTTGTCTACACCGAGGGTGGTAAGTGATTGTAACTTTTACTTTATGTTTTTCGATGTCAAATAAGCCTGCAACCCATCCGATAGTAATTGCTTATGGCTGCCTATGGATATTTTTAATATCGGAAGCATCGCAGGTGCGTTGCAATACAAGACACACAGATCGACAAACACACTACAAGAGAAGAGTAATATTTAATAAGTAAGATATCTGAAAATGAGAGCAAATAAAGGGAGATCCCAAGTAGTCATAGTTTGACTTGGGACATAAGTATGTTGGAAGTGAAAGTGATTTTTTTTTTATCAATCACATGGGTAAATACCTTCACGATGCGTATTTGTGTGCCGTTATGGTGTTTCTTATTCCAAGTTATTTTTGCCGTCGGCCTATTCCGGATCCCAACATTTTTTAACAACTCTCGTCTACCCAGGTCGACCACCCGGCTTCGACCGCGTCCGTGGCGCCGAGATCGGCAACAAAGACTTTAACCTGGACGTGCTAGAAGAGGCCTACACCACCGAACATTGGCTGGTGCGCATCTACAAAGTAAAGCCGCTACCCAACCGGGGCGTGTGAAGTTCGGACGACGCCGGGCTAGCCGGTAAATATCTCTCAAGTTTATATTGGTATAAGAAGTTGTATTACAAGAAGATCGTGGACCATTTGGAACAGTGATTTGACAATGATGTCTGAATACTTGCGGAATAAAAAGGCTAGGCCATTTTTATTGTACTATGTAAGTAACCAACTGTATTGTAAGGTCATGTGGGAAGTCATGCAATTAGTGGTAAATCTTTTCGTTCCGCGAAGTACAATACAAATGTTCAAAACGAAATAACAGCGAAATATTACTACAACAGGGATGCTAAAACAAGCTTAGTATTAATTTATTAATAGCTTATTTAGTTCCCCTGGACTAGAAGATTGAGCAATTTCGTAAAACATTGTAAATTAGCGCCTGCACAAATGATAAAACGTAGTTTATTTTAATAAATGGCTGATAAATCCATAAATGGGTTTTTGTTAAATCTACCATATAAACTTTTGTAATATTTACCGGTCAAACCACTCTGAAACGAATGTAAAATTAGAAAAAAGTGATAATTATTGGAAATATTTATACTAAAAGACATGCTGTTCTTTTTACAATGACTTTCTAAGAGCGCCTTACGTTGGAAATACAATTGTTGCAGAAAATTTTAACTAATATAATATACTAGATGTTAAACCACCCATACAAATATTATAAACTAGCGACCCATCTATGCTTCGCACGCGTGCAATCTACTGAGGTGACCACATGTTGTCAAAACATCGAGACTTCTGTGCTATATCTAAATTAAATATTTATTGTATTCTGCGCATACCTTCCGGAATAAATTATCTAAATGATGTTGAAAATCGCAGCAAAAACCATTGCGTAGTGTAGAACTTAAAAAAACACATTGCTTTATATGTTCGAAAAATTTGTCTGCTCAAAAACGTAAATCGCAATGAATTTTGCTGAACTGTCAAAATAAAAGCCAGTTTAAGTATGTTACGCAATTACCCCGCTAGGTTAGAACATAGGATTCTTCTTATCCACTGGGACAAAAAGTATGCTATGTCCTAAACCAGAAGGGCAATTCACGTAATTAAAAATGTTCTAAATATAGTCGCAATTTCTTCTCAGCAACAATCAATGTCAAAAATGTAGAGAAATTAGAGGTACTTTTGACAGATTGAGACTGAGATCAGACTGTGAACGTTCTTAAAATTACGAGAATCACCCCTCTGGTCTTCGGTACCTATTATGTTCCCGTAGGATAATTTTTCAAAGTGTTGTCGTTTTCCGAGATCCACGCGGGCGAAGCTGCGGGCAAAAGCTAAGAGAGCATAACTATTCTGCTTACAATTGTGTCTTTAGCATATCTTCATTAGGCTTATAGTGCGGCCGACGATAGAATGTGTTCTTGACGCCTATCAGTTTCATACAAACGAATACGTGTTTTGCGAATATGATGTTTATTATTGTCTAGAATTTTCGCACTGACGCATTCTCTCGACGGCCGTACTGTAGCAACGTTTTTATATTTTATAATAAGTGTGATGGGAATGCAAGTGAAAGATGAAAGTTGAGTGTGCTAGCCAGCTGGCCACACTGTCTACCTATCAGAGTGCAATCTTGTATGATGTTATGTCTTACTAATAAGTTTCTATTAAGAGGTAACTTACAAAAAATGCGCAGAGATGCATGATGTCGTAGTTGAAATTGAATACGATTTGTTGGTTGGTATAAATCGGTAATATCTCCGAACTTCCATATGATTTTCACGTATTATTTATAACAAAATAGTCTTCAACAATTGCTTAAACAATCAATTTTAAAAAAAAAAAATATTGATACTTTAATTTTTTAATAAATAAAATAAAAGTACTTTAAATTTCACTGCGTCGGGGATGCGCGCTGGCCCTGGCTGAAGGCCTTAATTTATTGAGACATCCAGTTAAAAAGACTACAATCTCATAGGTTGAACTGCGAGATGCCAATTAAACCAAAAATTTAAAAAAAAATGCGCGCAGAGTACCAAAACGTAAGAGGGCTCTTAACTGGGACTAATGAACGTAAAAACATGGTTATACAACCCCCATGCTCATAATAAATAAATAAAACTAAACTATCTTTGTATTGATAAAGAAATACCTTCAGAGGTGAAAATCACACCATGCTGGATTTGTATTCTATTGTATTGAGAACTAGTAAAATTGCTATTACGAATTAAAACTGATGGTTTTTATGTTCATTAGCATTATAGCAGCACTAGAGTTCGCTGCCGACTAGACAGAACTCTGTAACCTCACTTGTGTGAGTATTAACAATACATAATTCATTAGTTTTAATTAGTAATAGTACGAGCCACTGCATTTAAGGCTGAAAATGATTTGTATATAGCCTAATGTTATATATTTTATGCGTGTGAATGTCAAATACTACCATTTTAAACTGTCTAAAAACTGATTCAATAGTTTTGACTAATAAAATTGTAACCATTCTTTCGGGAAATTTGATACGAAGTATGAAACATTCTTATCTTAGGTATAATTGTTCAGTGACCATTATACATATAAAGTCCTCCAGACCGTATTTCGGCCACGGCGGCTAATCTCAGCAGAGACTAGCCTTCGGCGCGGGAGATATTATAGTGTACAAGTGTGCGCGCAGACACAAGTGCACTCCCTCTTCCCTCACTCTCATAGCCTCGTAGTGTTATTGAGTTTTTCCATTAGGGATTTCTTAGTAACAGCCCGGAGTTTGAAAGTTGGCGGTGTGATACCCCGTGCCTCGGAAAGCACGTTAAGCCTGATCTTTCTCCGGTCGTGACCATTATTATACGTTTCATATATTCGCAATAGATATCCCAGATCCCTAGTTTGTAAAACTATGATAATTATAACCTTTTGTCTCTAAGACTTAAGGTCTGTTCGCACTTTGATTAAGAGGCGATTATTAGGGCATGCACTTGCTTCGTTTTTTATATGCAATGAATGCACTTTCAAATAATCAAAATGCAAACAGACTTATACAGACTGAATCCTATTCATTGCGTAGTTTCTTAAAATGTATGTAACAATAGTTACAACCCGTTCGAGGTAAGTTTGCCGGTGCCCCTCCCCCAACCGGACTACCGCACCGCTGAGTCAGTACCGTACGCAACGTCTTCGCAAGCGCGTGATTATTACTTAATCGGCACCTTAATATTAAGGTGCCGATTAAGTAATAATCATGCGCATCCTTTTTTCTCAGTATTTGGAGTGACGTCACATCGTCAGCGGCAAAATTAGTGCGAACAAGTTGTACAGAAGTAGATGTATGTTAAATAGTGGTTATATTCACTCTGTATGTCTACCTCTATCTTATAATAGCTAGAATACGGAGATACGCACAAATAGTCATTCGTCACAATATTTGTAGAGACAGTTAACAACATTTGCCTGATCTAGACTTGATTTGGTTACTAAATGAAATGATGTAAAGGAAATGTTGTATAAATTCATTTTTTTATTTTAATTAAAGTTTATTCATAAAAAAAAATGTTTTTTTAGTATGGACCTCGCATACCGTTGCTGCTCCAAGCATTTTATAATGACGAGAGTGTCATGCAAAATGAGCTCAATTTGGACCAATTCTCAAAAACATAAAATCTAGGACAACACTATCAAGGTCAAAATTACATACGCTCCCCCAAAACGCCCGCCCTTCACCAATCCCTGGTGCTTTTGCTGAGAAGAAGTAGCTCAACAAACTCCCCAGCAGCATAGCAGTCTGTTCAGATAGAAAAACTTTTGAACGTTTTACTTGCAGTCAGATTAATTGATTTCTTCAAATTTTATTTTCAAACTTGTATCTGAGGGCCATCTTATACCAACAGTTAATATAAAAAAGCCGATAACCGAAGTACAGTGTGATGGACCCATTGCGGAATAATTTATAAAATGCGGGACGGGACAGCTCCCGGAACTAACCAAATGGTAATCGAGCTTTACAAAGCGATACCCCAAATATTACAAGAAGCCGTCACCAAACACATGAAGAAAGCCTGGACACAGAACGAAGCACCCGACACGTGGTTGGAGACCGTGCAGGTACCAATTCAAAAAAACAATAACTAAAGATGCGAATAAATATCACCGTATATCGGTCTGCAATACGCGTTACAGAATGTACGCCTCATACGTACTAAAAAAACCTAGAAGATATAAAAACGGAATTGGGCAACTACCAAGCAGCCTTTTTAAACAATAGATCAACAGACGACCATATTGACGCTTTAAAGGGTCTTAGACGAAGAATGGCTTGCAGATAAGAGAATTTATGTAGGTACTCGCCTTCGACATAGAAAAAGCCTTTGACAACGTCGACCTCAATGCACTAAGAGATATCCTATTACGGCCCATTCACGACTTCGGTCTTAGCGGCGAGCGGCGCGGCAAGCGGCAGGCGGTGCGTTTTACACGCCACGTACACTCAGTAGCGGCTAGCGGCAGCGGCCGAGGTGGACGTATTTAGGTAGTTAGAACGTGCTCAAAATTATGGCGTTATCAAAATTATGCCTTCTGTGTTTAGAAAACAGTATATTTTTAAAACAAGATATTCTTAATATGAGAGAAGGAGTGCACGAAATGAATAAAGATCGATATTTAAATTGCGAATTTCGTGACCTATACGAAGATTACAGAAAATATCCGGATAAGTTTTATGAGTACACAAGAATGAGTGTGGAAACATTTGATTATATTCTATACTTATACTCGGTATCCATTACCGCCACAAAATCTTCAAAAATTTTTTTTTTATAAGTTCGCCGTCGAGTCCGTCACACCTACACCGCTATCCACGCCGCTCTGTTTCGTGGCGTCGCACTCATTCGCCAGTACTTTTGATCATGCCGCTCCCCGCACCGCGCGCCGCTGCAGCCATTCGCTCCGACAAAACCGCGCGCGTTTTCGCTATGGGCGGCGACTCGTGGCGTGCTTCAAACATTTTCATACTTTTGTTCTTACCGCTCGCCGCCCCACGCTTAGCCGCCGCTCACCGCGGCAAGGTCGTGAATGGGCCGTTACAACGAACAAACAAATCGCTAATCAACAGGATAATCATGATATGCATGAATGAACGAACATGCATCAAATGGTGAGGCCAGCAAAGCAATTAGATTATTAAAGGAAAGGGAGTCAAACAAGGTTGCCCTCTGTCCCCTCGCCTGTTTATACTGATCATCGACGAAGTCCTTAGAACCCTCGACGAGGAAACCTAATTAATAAAAACTTAACCAGGATCGCGACATCTCACTCCTCTGGTACTACCATTTGCGGACGACCTGATCTTCATTACAGATGACCTAGAAGGGTTAGAAGGTATCCTATACCATATCAAACCCCTACTAGATAGTGTAGGCCTTCAAATAAACGAAACAAAAATACTAATCAGGGACCTCATAGCTACACAGATAACGACCTACGTGACCCTTAATGTAATAAGTACACTATAAAAAAACCGAGGCCACGAGAAACGCCAAATCGTTATAACCATTCATAAATAACTCAAATATAGACTAGAAATTAGCCAGACTCATGTATAGAATGGTGATCGTACCGTGCATGATACATGGTTTGAAAGTATCGGCACTTACTAACGCTAAAAGCTCAAGACTCAGAAGATATGAGCGAGTTAACATGAGAGACTTGATTAACTACTCTAGGAATAAACTAAGAAAAAGAAAATGTATGAAATCTTAGATGGGAAAAACAGTAACCAAACGCATCAAGAACCACAGCCCTGATATTCTTTTGTTTTTTTTTTTAAGATTTGATCCATACATCCAGGGACACCCTGTATACGCGTAAAAAACATAACCCTGATTTGACTGTCGCGCAGTCGGGTAAAAAAATATATTTACACACAAGATCACTGACTGTTCACTTCACAATACTGTTATCAACACTGTCACTCAACATCTCCGTCGCTGTGTTCCGAACAGTCTTCAGGTAGGAAAGTGTCGTCGTTGTTATAATCTCGTCTGGTCGGCCGGAACCGCCTGTTACGACGGCGGGGTGGCTCTGATGGACGGGTACCCACCTGAATGGATAGATAAATGATATTAGAGATAGTAATTGTAAAAAATTGAAATCTCATAGATAAAATCGGTTATTCCGTTTATCCAACTAGGCCTAGGGTCTAAGACATACGTTTCCTCGTGTAGCGGTATCTACAACGCCACATGCGCACAACGCGTCATACTGACGTCACGCAAAGTACTGCATCTCGCAAGCAGAGTTTAACGCACAACTAGCTTATTACATACAACGGCCCGACATGAATCATCGGGCAGTTGCCCGCCAGACACTACACCCGTCTGGTCGGAGGATCCTCACTTTTCTATGGAGAATGAGTGAACTTTACACCCTTTTCCTCATACCTCTATACGCGAAACGGAACAACCCGGAAAAAAAACACATTTTTGACTATCTTTTTTTTTTTTGTCTGGGCAATGACCATCCTCATCCCTTTCACATATCTCAATGTTGTGCCTCTTCCCGCCCAATTCATGAGGCCTATTCATTCGCCATATTATTTACTTAGCAATATAATATAAATCCAAACACAAGAAGAAAGTATGTTGATCAAGCCAAGACCGCTAGTCAAAAGTTTGTTTCTCAAGCATCACCGACGACGACGTCCCAACGGACCACTATAGCTTGTGTAAAACTTTTTATGTATTTTAGAATGGCGATCAAAATTATTTAGGTATGTATATAAAATAACTACCTGTTCAATAAGTTTGTAAGGTCCAGCACCATCAATGAAAGTGTCTCTGAAGGCTTTGTGCAAAGGTTTCCTTTTGAACAACACGCACTGTTGTCTAAGTACATCCGCCGCGCCCTCAGGAAGATCTGAAATTACATCAAAGTAAAAAATTAAACAATTCAAAATATAAAGGAAAAACATAGACTGACTTTTGAAAAAAGAGACATTTTAAAGACATCATATTGATAAAGAAATCCATGTAGACTTTAATCTAGCTCTCTATGAACTGTCTTTGCTGGCTAATCTATCATGAACTCCTTTAAGTCATCATGCCAAGAAACCATCAGACCATAAACAGAGAGAATAAGAGATACCTTAGTCCAACCGCCAACGTTGTTGTAAAAAGAATCTACCGCATATTAATCTACTAGCTGCACCCCGCGGTTTCACCCGCATAAGTGTTGATCCCGTGGGAATATCGGGATAAAAAGTATCCTATGTGTTAATCCTGGTTATAAACTATCTTTGTGACAAATTTCATTCAAATTCGCTCAGTTGTCTTTGCGTGAACAAGTAACAAACAAACACGCACACACTCACAAACTTTCGCCTTTATAATATTAGTGTGATTTTGCACAAATAGAGATTTGTGCACAACTCAACTCAACTTTTCTTACCAATTTCTTTGAAAGAGAACTGTTTAGGCCTTATGTCATAGACCCGATAATCCAACATGAGCACCATATCAAATGGCTCTCCATCCTCGTCCATGTCGCTCTGAGCCACAAATGACACCTCCATGTGAGAACCATCCAGGATCTTGAAAAGCTGAGCTTCTATGTTCAACATTTTCTGTGAACAACAATTATCTTGTTAGTCTATGATAAGGCAAGCTGTAGCGGCTTCGCACGGGTAGACATTAATTTTTTAAACAGGTCATTTTTTTCTTGCAATTAATAAAACCTATATTAATCAGTGATAATGTAGCATTCAAATGGTGAAAGAATTTTTAAAATCGGTCCAGTACTTTTTGAGCCAATCCGTTACAAACATATATCATCTTTCCTCTTTATAATATTAGTATAAGTACTTATTGGCATACATTCTCTTATGTTATCAGACACGATTGCTTTCTTAATCACTACATATGAGTATTGACTGTAGATTGTACATGTATCTAATTATTATTAGTATACCTATACTCTAAACCTCAATGAAATGCTTTCAAAAATTACCCGTTGATGTCATTTTCTGTTATCATTTTGTTTTCAATCATCAAGTCCCGTACCAAAAGGGAGCCAGCGATATATTATTGCTTAAATACATTATTATTTAGGTATGCCCTGCATTTACTGTACGTTTATACCAAAATGTTTAAAAAATAAATGTCCACCGTGCGAAGCCGGGACGGGTCGGTAGTAAGAAGATATTTTAGGTACATAAAAACTATGATCAGTAAGAGTGAAACGATAGTAAGCCTCGTACAGCTAACGGCGCGCGGCGGATGGGCCCATGGCTAAATAATAACAGCCGCACAGGTCGATCGATCAGGTTAAGCTACGCTTGCCGCGGTTGGTCTGTGGGAGTGACCATCCTTTCATACCGAGATCCCTCCGTGCCTCGGAAAGCACGTTAAGCCGTTGGTCTCGGCTGTCATTCGTAGATCTTTGACAGTCGTTACGGGTAGTCAGAAGTCCGAAAGTCTGACAACCAGTCTTACCAAGGGGTATCGTATTACCCAGTAACTGGGTTGTGGAGGTCAGATAGGCAGTCGCTCCATGTAAAACACTGGTATTCAGCTGCATCCGGTTAGACTGGAAGCCGACCCCAACATAGTCGGAAAAAGGCTAGGCAGATGAGCCAACAGCGCGCGGCAGCCGTGCTGATTTACTTTAAAACTATGATATCTCCTAAGATATTCATTGAAATCAAAAGATGTCAAGGGCAATTTTGTTCAAAATTAAATTCTTGTGATGAATAACGTATTTACTTGGATAAGGATTAATATCATCTTTATAAAAACACCTTCGCAAATAATGAATTATTTTAGAACAAATTTGATTATCATAAAAACGGTTATAGTGAGTGAACCTGAAAAGATAGACATATGCTGTCGTGGACTTTTTTTTAGAACTTTTAAGGGGAAACAATTCCGTCATACATTATTTTTGCGTAACTTTAACCGTTTACGCAGCGTACGCCCGTTGCGTACGCTGCGTAGCTCTTAAAAGGAATAATTTTTTCCCGTTTTTGCAACATTTTTCATTGCTGCGACGCTCCTATTGGTCGTACCGTGATGTTATATAGCCTATAGTATTCCACGATAAATGGACTATCTAACACAAAAAGAATTTGTTAAATTGGTTTAGTAGTTTCGGAGCCTATTCATTACAAACATACATACAAACCTTTCCTCTTTATAATATTAGTATAGATAGTATAGAAGTATAGATTTGATTAATTTGGAACAACTACAAATAATTGGAAGAACAACAAGTAACTGAAGTAATAACGTAGCCCACAGTGCTGAGGTGCAGCGGTGAGGAGCAGGAGGTGAACTGCTGTTCATACACGACGATTACACATTTACACATATAATAAGAAAACAATAAAAAAACAAAAGTAAGAGGGACAAAAGTAGTAGAGAGTTTAAGTATTTTAAAAGCAAACAATTAGTCTAAGAGCTCAAATGTCTCATATAAAAGGCTACGAAACATTTTCAAAGAGCATGTAAATATGTCTGGGTTCAAATGCATCATTGTAGGTTGCTGCCATTCGCCGAACTGGTGAACGCAGACCAGTGTTACATCGCCAGGTGCCTACTACATAGAGTTTGCCTGCACGTACCTGCCGTTTATGGACAGTTCTGGGGACTGCATAGCATAATACATTGCTTAAGCCAATACAGTCAAAATTAGCATTAACGATGTTGTACAATGTCTGTGCTTCCAGTTGTTTACGTCTAGAACTGAGTGCCAAAAGTTTGTATTTACTGAGCAACTAGTTATACTATAGATAGGTTGTGTGACACCTGTAGTGAATTGCTCGAAGAAATCAACTTTGGACGTTATCTATCATGTCAATGTATTTGCCATAATACAGGCTCCAGATGGATACGACAAATGTAGTGCTTAAATGGAGCTGACTAGTGCAACAATAGTCCGTCAGTCGATCCAAGTCCTTTTGGAGAAGATTGCAATCCTGAATGCTACGAATAGGTCTGTATACTTTGAGACCATCAGCATATAACAAAAATGTGGAATTATGAAAACAGATATCAATATTATTTATCAGGAAAATGAATAAAAGAGGACCGAGAATAAAGACCTGTGGGACACCAGATGTAACCCGAATAGCATGAGAGTGGTATCCGTTAATAACAACCCGTTGACAACGATTAGTGATGTACGAAATGAACCATCGCAACAAGTTATCACAAATACCATTGAAAGCTATTCGGTTCAGCGACAGTTCATGATCCATCTTGTGAAAAGCTTTTGAAGGTGTACACTGCATCAACCTGTATACGATTGTCGATGTGATTGTGATCTTATCAAATAAGTCATTAGAAAATATCAACAAATTAGCTGTCGTAGAAAAAAAATTTACGTCTGGCTGTTTTTTTTATGGAAGAACTGTCAAAATTTCAAATTATTCCTTGGATAAAATTATTTGGCGTTGGAAAAATCAGCCCTTATAAATATTAACTTACTTTCAAAGCTTCAAACTGTTCAAGTCTATTGTAATATGCCACAAGAGCTTTCCGGATAGCCCCTAGACATTCTGGTAGCATAATGTTGTCAAAGTCCTCCATCACTGCATCCAGGTTGAATCCCAATGGGAGTGATGATTTGGACACTTCATTTACACCTGCAATGGTAATGAGAATGATGACTTAATAGTCTACTTCAGCAGCATGCCTAGTTGTTTGCTTCACAGATCTGTTGCCAATGCTTAGCTTTTAGAATTATCTTATTGGCTGGCAAAGAAACAATAAGAAACTGCAATAGCACCCGCCAATATTGAAGAAACAGGTAACCCACATAAAGTCACATAGTTATTATGTTCATTAAAAAAAAGTATAAAGCTTGCCCTTTCTTCTTTTTTTTCCTTAAAAATTGGTCCTTTATGAGCATGGTGCTCCTGACACACATGTATACCTTAAAACCTATAATATAAATTTAACACACCATTTTTGAGCTCAATTCTGAGCCCATGTTTGATCTCAAGCTCAGTGGGATGCTGCATGTGGTAGACGATGCAGCAGTGATCATCCAACACATATGACTGCACCTCAATGCCTGACAGCACTGACATCAGCTCTAAATCCTTCTTCATGCTGGCCACTGCATTTGTTAATACTATTTTCTGAAATTGTAACATTTTTTACGAGGTGTAATATAATGAACGCAAGACCTCATACACCCAATTAGAGTATTGAGTTAAAAGCATAATACAATTACCAAAACTTATTTTTTTTGAACCTTGCTATTTTTATTAAGAAAATCGTGTTGACACTAGTATTACTTTATGCATTTAAAATTGAGTCTTATTGCGTTGAAATAAGATTTAATTTTATTTGGCTCAATCAGTGGTTACTATGAAAAAATACACAATTAAAAAAAAAAACCTATATTAAAAGTTACTGGAATCGATTCAGTAGTCAATTATGAACAAACTACTTTCAGGACTTGCATTTATTTTGTTACACCTTGTATAGATAGCATTCTTTACTTAAACCCAAACTCAAAGCATTTCTTTAATTTACAGGATTTTGAATTGTTAAAGAGTCACATGGTGGAATATAGCCTACTCCATCTCACAGAGAGGAGGCCCGTGTCCCAGCAGTACTAACATTAAAGGCTGATTATGTAATCATTTAGAAAGTTGTCAGTTCAAAAGTATAGGTTCCTTTGAGAAGAATGGACAAGAAACTCTATGGGAACAAAATAAAAATCAAAACATATCTATACTAATATTATAAAGAGGAAAGGATTGTAAGTATGTTTGTAACAAATTGGCTCAAAAAGTACTGAACCAATTTTAAAAATTCTTTCACCACTTTAGTGCTACATTATCACTGATAAATATAGGCCTTTTTAATTGCAAGAAAAAATAAAATGTTTAAAAAATTAATGTCCACCCGTGCGAAGCCGGGACGGACCGCTAGTTTATTATAAAATCTTGATACCAAGGCACAGGGGTATCACACCACCAACTTACAAACTTCGGGCTGTTACTAAGAAATTTCTGATGGAAAAGCCCAATAGCACTTTAACTGACCTGGGAATCGAACCCAGGACCCAAAGCTTAGCAGTCGGCCCCAACCAAACTGCCCCATTGGTCTCGTGCAAGGCAGTATTCCTATGAATAGTAACAAAAAAAAATCAAAATCATTTGCAAATATGGGTAACAATATATAATTAATAAGTAGTTATATGTTAATGTATTCATCATTCTACAATAGTATATCACAATCTTGGTATCTCCATATTTTACAACATACTCTTATTATCATATTATTACCCAATAGATTTTAGGCATGCAATGATAAAAATATGTATGTGTGAAATATAGTTATATAAACCTTCTTTTTTAGAGTCAGCAAAACACAAAAACATCAACTTCAAACACAAGGATTATCAAAAAAACTTAATGAAACAAAATAAAGGTTACCTCTGGTCTAACAAACGATTCTGCCTTTTTCTTTATTGGTGAAGCCTTGTGCCGGTAACTGTTTCTTTGTAACTGAAACAACTCAACTTGCTTCTCTTTGAGCTGCAGCTCCAGCCGCTGTATCTCTTCTTGTAGCTCATCACAGTCCTCTGGTAGCTTTGTCGCTAGAATTTATGATTTAAATTTAGCAACTTAGTACCAAGTTTTAAATTCAAAGTTAAGTTTATACTGACACCATAGGGCGTAATTTCTTTATTAAGATTATATTTCATACTGTACTTTTAATATTTTGAGTATTCGTAATTAATGAGAAAAAACAATACATTTAAAATAATGAAAACATGAAACAACATTACCTCCCCTCCTAAAGAGCTTTGTGATTTTTAATTGCTTGGCATTCGACATTACTTTATTCGTTATTTGGTGAAAATATCGTTGATTCTTCTAGTTGTGAATCAACTGAACTATTGGATTTGTGATTATAACAACACAAATAGAAGTGCACAGCAACAACGGAAGAAATTTCAAACTTTTTGACAGTTTCAAGTTTGTTTCTGTAAGTTGGTACTATGATTGTATGAATAAACCACTGAACCACATGAACAGCAAAACCCGATTGTTTTAGGGAGACTTTAGACGATCAACTTTGCATCAGTTCGATTCAAACTTGATTAGGATCATCGATTAAACTAGCTAGAATGACGCAAAATATCCTACATTTTGAGTCGTAACAATCAGATGGGCTGGTTAAATGGTCTATTGTACAGAGGCCAGCACATCAAGCTACCCCAATCTGTCAGATTTTCCCAAATGAATATGAACCTTATTCCTTTGCGCTAAAGTCGAAAATCTATCAAAGAAATTTGACAGATTGGGGTAGGTTGACCTGCTGGCGTCTGTACAGACGCCAGCATATCAAGCTACTATAATCTGTCAAATTTCTTTAACCGCCTGAACGGCACGCGCTTGAAAGTGGACGTGAAACGAAACGTAAACAACAAAATGTCCGCACGGCCGAAAGTTACCACGAACATTTTAAATCACTGTAATTTTGTTTTTAGAGCTACAACTTTCGTTTTATTTTTATTCGATAGTAAAGTTAACGTAGTTTAATACGCAAAACATTCTGAGGCTAAAACGGGTCTACAAAATGTGAAATATATAGGTTGAAAATTAAAGAGGAATAACGTTGTCGTGCGGTTGACGGGCGGTCCGGTGATATTATTTTTATCGTATTTCAACGCGCCCGTACTACATCAAACATTTGTATGCGATTTACGAAATCTGATAGCCGTACATGTGACTGGTTATCATATTTTCAACTATAAAGTCTTTAACGTTAGGTATTTAAGCATTAGGTTCAAGGTTGATTGAGAAAATTTGCCAGTTTCGGGTAGCTTGATATGCTGGCGTCTGTACAGACGCCAGCAGGTCAACCTACCCCAATCTGTCAAATTTCTTTGATAGATTTTCAACTTTAGCACAAAGGAATAAGGTTCATATTCAATTGGGAAAATCTGACAGATTGGGGTAGCTTGATGTGCTGGCCTCTGTACAGACGCCAGCAGGTCAACCTACCCCAATCTGTCAAAATTCTTTGATAGATTTTCAACTTTAGCACAAAGGAATAAAGTTCATATTCAATTGGGAAAATCTGACAGATTGGGGTAGCTTGATGTGCTGGCCACCGTACATCACACCACTCACTGTCTACGATGATCATTATAGGGGATTACATCGCTGACTGAATACATTAGTGGCACAAGTCGAATTTGTGGCAATTTGAGTTAATAATGAATTCTTGTTCTAAATTAGGTACTTTATTTTATGCATTAAAGACCCAACTCGTTAGTTCATAAACTACCCGGTTGGAGGCGTAAGTGTCGTTAGTGAATAAACGATATTGTTGCATCTCTTTCATGCAACACCGGCTCATTTTGGACTTAAGGTGAATGGGAAGTGGTAGACCGCGAAATTCAAATTTTCTTACGTTTTTTGCAATTTGCAGGTCAGTGTCAGGTTGTATCTTGATCAAAATTTGATTCGCGACTATAACAGGTACGTATTTACAGAATTATAATCATAAGAAACATTTATACATCTTTATAAGTGAGATTTGTACCATAAACACTTTTCCCTAGGAGATTTCTTCTTGTGGTACAAATCTAAGTTAGGAAGATGTATTAATGATTCTAATGATTATAATTCTTTAGATACGTACCTGTTATAGTCGCGAATCAAATTTTGATCAAGATACAACCTAAAACAGACCTGCAAATTGCAAAAAACTTTAAAAAAATTGAATTTCGCGGTAAACACTGCGCAATCACCATAAAAATTAAAACACTAGTGCTTTATTATGTTGCTTGTAGAATAATCTAACAAAAAATCAGAATGATTGTATGTACATTTTTTCTATCGTATCAAATTAATTGTATTAAGATAAATGATTTTATTTCTGTAAGTAGGTTTGTACTACAAACACTTTTACACATCAATAATATTGTTTTCAACACACTATGTAAATAGCTTATATCCTGAAGAATATCATATTTTTTTCTGATTTTGTTTACTGTAGTTGATCATATACATATAAGCATTATAAAACTTGCATTTATTGCGTTTAGGTCCTGTCGGTAGTCCCCATAAAGGCCTTCAATGCTGTCCCATTTCTTGGTGAGCCAAATGAAATTGAAATTAACAAAGGTGCAACAAAAGCAAATGATTCCAAACCGTTATTACTTCACACGATTTTTATTTCAATAAATCAAATACACATTGTTGTTTTAATAATTTATACATAATTCAGGGGACTGTCGACCTCGTATTACTTTACCATCCTAAAGTTCAACTTAAGCACAGTTTATTTGTAATAAATAAAATAAAAAACTGTGACTTGAACGTCACTTACACATCATAAAATGTCAAGTTCTATTTTTGCAACGAGACCAATGTGACGACTACATAGTTCCAACTTTAGTGAAGTTTTAATACTACTGGGAGTTTTTGCCAAAACTAGTAAAGTAATTACGAGGTGGCAACCTCGGAATACATAGCCAGGCAGAAAAAAATGTGTCTTAGAAACACTCCATCAGTAAGCTAACAAGGCACATTAATTGTCACAAAATATACGCCCAATTATTGGGCAAATATAAAAGATTATTATTAAACATAATAATTTTAAAAAAACTTGATTTTTTTACAATATAGTTAATCCAATAGATGTCAAGTGTTCTTGGATTACACCTACGAATAAGTAATAAGGGTTACACGCCCTTCGTTCCATTTCACTAGCAGCCTGAAACAACAAAAAAAAAACTTATCTTACAATATAAAAATGTTTTCAACGCAATAATTGCTCGTAGTGCCTTTTATTGAGCCACTTATAAAGGTCCATAATGCAATGTATTAAAAACGCGTGCTTTTTACTATAAGTTACTGCACTAGTGCGATAATGCGACAGATAACTATTTACTAGTCACAGATGTGCGCTTTTTTTAATCTAATCAAAGAGACTTCATGCCGAAAAAAGGATTCCGCTGGCGATATTTCATTTTTTTTAAATAGTCTGAATTGTCTTAGGTCCCCAGATAAACTAAAATTTATTTACTTTAAGTTGAATGCGTAGTTGTAATAATCAAACTCTATAGCCACAGCAACGCGTAGCCGGGTCTGATAGTTTAATGTAGATTTCAAGTATATGAGGTAGAAATAAACTAAGGGCCACAATTGTATAGAAATAAAACAATCATAAAATATATCTACTTTACAATTTTATATTTATTTAGTCATTAAGTTTCCCTTCATAAGTTTACTTCATTTTTATTTTAATTAGGGGCTGATTTTTCAATATACAGATAATTTTTATTTGTGGAAGAAAATTTACTTCTGACAGTTTTTTTTATTGAAGAACTGTCAAAAATTCAAAATTATTCCTCCGATAAAATTATCTGGTGTTGGAAAAATCAGCCCTTAAAACCACAAATGTCTTTTATATCATTCAAATAATTATAAATTCGGAACTTTGGCGCCGATTCTGTTGTTCACAAACTAAACTAAATTTAAGTTCAGTGCATCTTCTTCTTTCTATTTCATTAAGAAAAGGACAGAAGATAAATATTAGTTTAGTCCTGTCAAATTAGATAATCCATAGACAAGTTTAGACGTGATTAAAAAATTGGCTACTAAAAATACGTCAATTTACGTCAGCCGCTGACTAATTTGACAGGACTAAACTAATATTTATCTTCTGTCCTTTTCATAATGAAATAGAAAGAAAAAGATGCACTGAACTTAAATTTCATTTAGTTTGTGAACAACAGAATCGGTGCCATTGCTCCGAATTTATAATTATTTGAACGGTGGGAAGGACTAAAAATTCTATAAGTACAAATTGTACGTAGTATATACATAATTTTAGTATTATATACTTAAAGGTACATAATTAATAGTTAGCAAAAATATTTCGGCTGTACAATGCCTCATATTTTCAATAAATAAATCAGTTTATAAGTAATACTTTGTTGAATTTCACTGTGTATAATATGAATGTACAATATAAATTGATGTTAATTAATTATCAATATAAAAATATCTTGCAACATGAAGTACCTAGGTCAGGGGCCGCACTGCTACTTTATTATTACTACAATATGGTCGAAATCATTTCTAATCATTTCACCATACAAAAATATGCACCCAATTTAATGGGCTAAATTAGAAAATGGCCTTACGTAAAATCAAGCCTTTAATTATGTCTTGCTCCAATCAAATTGAGTCCTCTTATGTTTCCTATGATTATATTAATTTATGGCTCACTCATCTACATAAAATAATTATTTTACACACACACATGTATTTTATAATGATGTCAATCCAACGGATTTCAAGTCTTCTTGGGTGATACGCCCTTCCTTCATTTTCACTTGTAACCTAAAACAAAAAAAAATCACTTGGTGAAGATTTCTTTTAGCTGTGACTTATAAAATAAGATATTAATTTAGTAACTTATTGTAAACAGCTAGGCATACGGCATACAAAGTCAGTTTCTTCTTCAGTCTACCCTTGTCTTATTTTACTGGGGTCGGTAAAATATTTTCCTCAGTCAGCCGTAACATTATTATTTCCTTTTTATTAATATCATCCCTCTCAAAATCTATCCTTCTTTTTCTCCATCCATCAACATTTCATCCCTCCTAATTCCAGCACATACAAAAAAAATCATAGACAAAAGTTCCCTTACCTCTGCTCATTATGGTTGGTGGACCATAGAGCAGGCATGTATCGAGGCTTCATAGAGCTCAAAAAATGTTTGCGCCACATCTCTTCAAGGAGAAGCAGACCGCCATTATTTAAGTAATAGTCAACTACTTTCTCACCGTGCGATGCGTAATCTGCATTCTCAAATCTGGAAAATATAAAAGGATTGATTTTATTACTACTCACTTACATTTTTCATATAGGAATTGGGATTATTTTGGATGCCATGTAATATTGCTAAAAACTAGGTAGAACGATTAAAAATTCAGATAACTATTTAGGTATTAAAAATATCAAGGCTCAGAAGATGGGATATGTTATCAAAAAGCTAGGAAAATGGATGAATTATGATTAACTCAAAAGGCTAGACATATAGTGCATATCTTAAAATGCCAGTTTTTAGTTTTTTTGGAAAATCGGTCTCAGAAAGATAGTTACCATCTTTTTAGATGGTAAATACCTCATCATAAGGCTAGAAATATGTTGAATATCTCAAAAAGCTACAAGAATAATAGGTAAATATTTCAAAAATGTGGAAATATAAATAAAAACGAATACATTAGTATGTTATCCATCCTATTATCCTAATCCTACTAATATTATAAATGCGAAAGTTTGTGAGGATGGATGGATGGATGTTTGTTACTCTTTCACGCAAAAACTACTGAACGAATTTTGATGAAACTTTACAGTAATATAGTTTATACATCAGAATAACACATAGGATGCTTTTTATCCCGATATTCCCACGGGATCAAAACTTACGCGGGTGAAACCGCGGGGCGCAGCTAGTATTACAAACGCGAAAGTTTATGAAGATGTATGGATGTTTGTTACTCTTTCACGCAAAAAGTACTGAACGGGTTTGGATAAAATTTGACACACAGATCGTTTTTATCTAGGATTAACACATAGGATACTTTCAAACCCGATATTCCCACGAGATCGAAACTGATGCGGGTGCGACCGCATCAGTTACTAGTAAAATATAATGTTTCCAGCTTTAACATGCAGCTGATATGAAGCTCAATATTAGTAGACTACTTACACCACTTGAATCTCGGAAGCTTCCTTCAACAAGTCTTCGGTGATCTCATCCTGGTCGGGATAGTGCTGCAACAAGATATCTTCCAACTCCTTCCGTCTCGATTCGGGCAGTTTGTGAGGCAAATTCAGGAGGGCTCGCGCGCAAGACCGGATTTTTCTGTTGAATTAAAATGCTTGTTTTAAAGGAATTTGGTACGGAAATAAGGAGTAGCTTGATTAAAGTTTTTTTTTATAAATAAATCTGCTACAGTATTTTTATCTCACTAAGGGTCAGTTCACACCGAGACGCGACGCTGCGCGCACACTTTAAAAGAGTGATTCAAAATATACTTTATTTTCTACACGAAAAGGTACACATTGCATTGTGAGAGTTCAGAATACGTTGCGCCGTGCAGAGCTGCGCCTCGTGACGCCTCGCGGCGTAGAGCGACGCATCGCGACGCAGCGGTACTTCGCCGGTACGCGCGGCGTTCTAGAGTGGCGCAGCGCGTAATCACTGGCCTCTTCCAGTATCGTCGCGTCGCATCGCGTCTCGGTGTGAACTGACCCTATGCGACGCGCGCTTTCCTTGTGGTAATCAAGTGTGCAAACACGCTCTGAATGTGCGCGTGAAGACGAATAGTGTCAACACATAACAAACAGTTCCGACTTTGCTATTCTCGGGCGGCACCGAGCTCCTTCGCTAACATATCGGTCCATGTCTTTCTCATACCGGACTATGGTGCCTTATGAGGTTATTACTGTAGAACAATGATGAGTCTGACACACCTATACCCCGCGTTCTAACAGAAAACGATTGTAGCGCGAATACGAGATCGTCGCGTACAATGTCACTTTTTGTTTAGAAAACCGGAAGGCGCCCTCTGTCGGCGCGACCACGCGTTCCGGCTCACCGAACCAAACGCGCCATTTGAGCGCGACGATCGCTTTCTTTATAGACGCGGCCATATACGGTTAGTGGTGGTATTGTGGCGGCATCTACATCGCCACATGCTAACTACGCATCATGCTGACGTCACGCAAAGTCCAGCAGTGCTATTCTGTAAAAATCTCACCGTGGAAACTAAGGCGAAGTGAGCTGTCATTCCACCTGCTATTAGGGATTGTCGCCATTGATATTTCACTTCATGCTCACTTCATGCTCACTTCACCTATGTTATCACGGTGAGATTTTTACAGAATCGATAGGCTGCATCGCGCAAGCAGAGTTTATCGCGCGACTACTCTAATGCTAGCATTATATACAACGTCCAGACTTCAATCGTCGGGCAGAAACCCACCAGACACAACCACAGACACGAACAGACACCCGTCTGGTCGGAGGATCCGCTCTTTTCTATAGAGAGTAAGTGAAGTTTACACCCTGTCCCTCATACCTCTAGTTTTATAGCGTGCGAAATGTACTACAAAATACATGTTAAGTTACTAACCTGCGAGCTGGGTCCTCATATGTCTTCTTGCCTCGCTTCTCGGTAGGTAGTGGCGCGTCACACATCTTAACTAGCCGCTCGCGCACCGCAAGGTCGTTGATATTGCTCTGTTGGTGACACATCGCGCACAGCAGGACCACGTCGTGCGAAGAGTGGTCCTTCATGAGCTCTGTAATAGATTAAGTTAGAGATGGGTTGTAATAGGTTAAACACGATATCAGAAGGCTAATTCTCGTAACTTAAAACATTCAAAATCTAGTCGCAGTCTCATCTCGGCGACAAACAAATGTCAAAAACTTGTCAAAATGTAGGGAAATTAGAGGAATTTTTTGACAGATTGAGACTGAGATCAGACTGTGAATGTTCTTAAAATTACCATAATTGCCCCTCTGTTATCACTGTTACTGTTACACAAAAATAACAGATCCAAATATCTGTTAGGTATTAAATAATTGCCTGTTATTTTTGTACCGAAGATATAGGTAGTGCAATCCACGAAGACGCGCGTCACTCTTTTTCCTAATTCTTACAAAACAAGTGTGCAACATTCTGCTAGTGTTTTAGTTTTGTTGATACACACTAATTTTAGTGGATTAGTGTGTATCGAAAAAACTAAAACACTATTGGAATTAACTAGCGATAACCACTAACGATTCGGAAGAAGAGTGGGACGCGTCTTCGTGGATTGCACTACCTATAAATACGTATTAAAATATCAATTGAATATCTTCTTTATTTCTTTTCATTATAAGTCGAAAATCGTTTTTCGAAAATGTTGGTTCTTGTTAGACCACCACCTATATTTTAGGGATAATAAATACTAAGCGTTTCTCTTTTTAGCAAGGCTCATTCTGAGGAGGAGAGAGACATTGATAACCATATTATTTTTCTTCCTGTGTGTGAACGTGTATGAAAGTAACAGCCGTGGTAATAGTCTGAGAGCCTGTTTGGGGACTGATTTATTGAACTATCAGTAACTGCCGTGGTAACAGTCTTTGAGGGTCTATTATTTAACTATCAGATAAGTTAAATTGGTAGAAATAATTGTTATTTGTTATTTTTAAATATCTGTTAATTTTATCTGTTACGATACATATGCCTCACTCCAAGATAAGGGTAAATGCTATAAAATTACGCCTGTAATCCACGAAGAGTTAGGTAGAGGAATACCTATAGTACACCCACAATTGAGTACCTACGAGTAAGGATTGTAGCGGGTGGCCTTCTGTAGTCTTACCTACCTCCATGTGAAAAGACGTGATTTTACGTACTTATATATGTAAAAATCAAAACCTTCGTTCATTCGAGTGCATTAAAGGCTTAGTGCAAACTTTGCATAAGTTGGGAATAATTTGGAGTGAGTTGATATAGCCTCTACGGGTGCAGGCACGGATACACGGCCGGGGCAACGGGTGGAGTTGCCCCCCTTGGGCTTCGACCGAACTGAGTCTAAAACTCTACATTATATCGCTCACCTAGCAGTATAATGACACATCTACTTTTTTCGCTTTTTTGTAAATGTGCAATTATACTGCTAGTGAGCGATATATAAGCATAGTTTTATAACCTGTATATTTACTTTGTACAGTATGTTACTAAGATATACAGGGTGTCCCTGGAGGTATGGATCATATCGAACAGAATAAAAGAAGACTACCAGGGATATCAATTTAATTTTTTTAGATAGCCCTGATAGTTTTTTTATGATTATTTTTCTTTGCGAAGTGATTGAAAAAACAAAAATAGGTCATAACTTTTGAACCGTAAAAAATTCACTGACATTCTCAGGATTAAAGAGTTTGGAAATGACCTTGCCCACGCCCCTATTCGATTCGATCCATACTTCCAGGGAGACCCTGTATACAGATATCAAGATAAGTCGTAGTCATTCTCGAAAAGGGGGCGCATTCTCGAATTTAGGTAAAAAAGGTGCCGAACTCACCTGGAAAGTTCTTCCTATACTCTCTGGGCACGACATTCTTGCGGATGTAAGAGTTAGAGTCGCCGCACACGACGCATCGGTTCTCCTTCTCCAGTTGGTAGTACCGTCCCACGTCGCCGACCGCCCGACCGGCGGGCTCGAATCGAAGGCGGACGGTAATAGGCTCTTCTTTTAGCAGGTCTGCTAGTCCTTTGTTTACGAACCTGGAAAGACGTTTTCATGTTATTTATAAGCTTGCAGTGGCGAAGGTACCATACAACTCAATTTCCGCCGGCTTCCCTTCGAAAATTCATAATGAAACATTTTATTGACTTTTTTTTTGCTCCGGCTTACCTCTGTCATAAATTCACCCTTCGCTACTGTAAGCTTGCTTCACTGTGACTACCACATCATAGAGAAATGATTTGATTTTTTTGTATGTTTGTTTGTTTCGCTTTCACTCCAAAACGGCTGAACGGATTTCAATGAAATTTGGCACATGGGTAGACCATGACCTGGAGAAGGACAAAGACTATTTTACATCCTAGCTAAGCTACAATAGATTGTACCCACAGTGTAAATACTTATAATGATCCGTCGCCCGTGTTTTTGCCACGAAAAATAAAATTATCTGTTCCATACATTTATTTTGACTGCGTAGGTATTGTACTTTTGTAGGAAATAGCTCGTTTTAGGGTTCCGTACCTCAAAAGGAAAAACGGAACCCTTATAGGATCACTTTGCTGTCCATCTGCCTGTCCGTCTGTCAAGCCCCTTTTTTTTCAGGAACGCGTGGAGTTATTAAGTTGAAATTAATATCAAATACTCAGGGTGGTTGTAGTAGCTTGATGTGCTGGCGTCTGTACTGAATTTGATTTTTAGTAAGCCGATGTAGCATTTCGAAGTAAGTCGATGTTCCTGCCACCTTGTATAGATTGCAGATGCATAGTTACCACCAAAACCATAATACCAGGTGGTGGTCTGCCACACAAAAACAAAAAGGTTGTAAAAATAAGTGTATCTCACCACATAGCTTTCTTTTTGTCGCAGGTACACAGTAGTTCACCATCAGGGGCCAATAGGAAGCCGTTGTTATACAGAGGTTTGAGGCGCATTGAGGTCGGGTACCTCTTACCCGCTGGTCCCATGGGTTCCTTCACACGACCATTTTTTTCTTTAGCACTGGTTAAAAATATTCTTATTAGGAAAACTCAACGCACGACGGCATTTCAAGTTATACTTTCCAGTATAAGCTGACTTCTCATTGTACGAAAAGCCAATGCGTGGTCAGCTAAAACTGGAATTGTGGCCAAGCCGCGTGGCCAAGCCTCGTAACGTACCTAACTGTTTACGTGAGCGAGGCCTGGGCCGAGCGGCCGGCCTCGCTCAACCCGCCGGTTGTCGGTCTATTTCAAAGGAAGCCGCGCGGCTCTGGGTCAGTTTTTTGTAGGATCCCGTTTTCTGCAAGATCCCGTTTGATGGCGAATGTGTTTATATGCTAGCGATCACACGAGCATCCCGCATGCGGGGATACTGCAAAAAACCGATCCGATCGAATTGTGCCATTCGGTTTTGACATTAGAAACTGGATCCGTCGTCCAGTAAAAAGTTTTAATCACACACCAGCCCGCCAGGCCACCCAGCGCGTGTGTAGCGCCCGCGCATTGCTCTTTTGCGCAGCGCCGAGAATGTTGTGTTTTGTTGAAAAATTACGCAAACAAATATTGATCCCGAACTTCTTATTACACTAATTAAAAGTAGGCCTATAATATGGGATAAAACGCTGGAAAATTATAAAGATACCAACTTGCGAACTGCAGCATGGCGCAAAGTTTGCAAAAACAGGATGCAACCGTGTTCATACGGCAGTCCAGTTTTGCGAGGCCAGCATTTTACTGGATCCTGCAAAACTGAACTGCCATGTGAACACAGCGTCCAGTTTTGCAGGATACAGTAAAAAGCTGGTCCTGCAAAACTAGACTGCCGTGTGAAAGGAGCGGTAGTGGGGACCGGCCGCGCGGCCGGTCAGTGCTCTTGTAACTGCCGCTACACCGAGTTGTATTTATATTCGCGCCAAACTGGAGTAGACTGACAATCAAACTCTTTTAATAATAGATTTGTATCGGTGTTATGGGGCCATAAAAGCTGTTTTTATTAAAATATAATCAAAATGAATGATGATAGAGATTGCTACATGCTTATAAATGCTTCTGAAGGTAAAAGCACTTCCTCTTCTTCGTGCATCTCGAAAGCAGCTGGGCAACGCAGGCCGCGAGGCTCTTTTAATGAGGACTCGTTGTAAAAAAACACAAAAGTCTCACGAGGCCGGGCCTTGCGGCCCCAAAAGACCGCGCGGCCCTAGTGGGGACGCGCCTTTATTTACGTTGTTGATCATAGATTATAGTAAATGGAAAGCTTAATAGCAAAGAAACTCACTCATCCCTCAGCTTGACAGGTTTCATCTTAAAATTCTTATCAGCATACTTCGAACAGTGTTCGTCTAAACGCGACCATACGCTGGGTCCACTGGTGCCTAACACCCAAGATAAGACATTGTCTTTCATTTCAAGCTTTTCTAATAAAATTGCGAAGATTCTAACGGCGACGTGTGCATCGATTGCTGCATATTTCACTTGTCTCTGTGACAACTCTTCGGCTTCCCAATCACTGCATCGAATCTGGTAAAGAAATGAAGAGTTAAATGGATCCGAAACACTATTATTAAGCGCTTGGGTATAAATGTATTGTACAAAGCAAAGCCCTTTGTCCTGCAAACACCTATAATGTCGCGAGGGAAAATATTCCCGTGCAAAACTTTCAGTCATTTCGAGATGACCCATAATTTATGCGGGAAACTAATTCCGATTTTTGAGAATTGCACAAGATTTGCGCTCATTGCGTTAGTTTGAACTCGGCAGAAGTCGAAAAAGCTCTAAGCTTTATAATCATTCCCGGATTATTTTTAGAATAATTATGTCACAGTTCATTGTGTTAATATTGTAATCTCGTACAACATATTATGAGTCATCATCAATGGAACAATACTCTTTATTGTCGTTGGAAGCTTATCAGTACCAGTACTATTACCATGTTCATGTCACACATCATATTTTTAAACTGCGAATATTGGAACTCATTTACAAAAACATTTTTTTTTTTTTGTAATCATCCTTTCTTAATATCATGAATTCGAAAGGGATTCTGTCTGTATGTTACCTTTTCATGCCTAAACCACTGAACGGATGTCGATAAGATTTGGCAAGAAGATAGATTGCATCCTGAAGAAGGTTTTTGTCCCGGTAGCACGTTCCTGTGGGATAATTTCCGACATCCACGAAGGTAGAAGCTAGTATTGAATATTTTTTAATCCATACCCTCCAACTTTTGTCCAAGACAGCTCCTAGGAGTGCAGAAGACAGCGTTGCCAAGCCTCCGGCCTCAAACCCATTTTGTTTGGCCAGATGTCTAATGTCCAGGACAGATTTTAACACCACGCCGTAATCGTGACTCAGGTACTTGCCATCGTCTGCAGGCGCTACGCCCACTTTGTAGATATTATCATCTTCTAAGAGATCCTGAAATAGAATTTTTTTTATAGACAATTTTTTTTAGAACTTTTCACTAGGGTTGCTTATGTGTTATTAATTATTATTAATCATAATACCTACCCCCCAATTTTTTTTTGTTTTTATCTTTTTAATATTGGTTTTTCCAATTTTTGCTTTTATGCGAGAATCGAACAAATAACCCATTAATACTCTTTAGTTTTTCGCAAAAGACGATCTCTTCGACATCGCTAAATAGCCGTCATTATTATAGTAGCCTGACTGAACCCTGTCTGACACTTGAACGCATTTTTGATCAATGTATTTTCTTTCTGTATACAATCTTATCTCTTTAAAACGCACCGCAGCCTAAAATATACGCTGTAAAGTTTACGCTGACGCCAGATTTGACCGACGGTGTTTAATAGGGATTTCCTGCCTAATCTACAGACCAAGAAGCTAAATCCGTTGCGCAACTAATTCATGATTGAGCAACAATCTAACAATATTTCACCACAGAAGACTTTCACATTCAGTCCAGTCTAATCATCTAATGCAATAAAGAGCGTTCTTGAATTTCATATAAATCCCCCGACGAATTTCGGTCACGGTGGCAAATTTTAACGGAGATTAGCCAGATACGCAGGAGATATTATAGTGCACAAATATGTGCGTAAACACAGGTGCACTCACTCTCTGTTCCTTTACTCTCATAGTCCGATGGGACAGCAAACCTACACGACCGGAGAGAGATCAGACGCAGGAGTGCAGGACCCAACGGCTTAACGTGCTTTCCAAGGCACGGGGGTACCACACGGCCGACTTCCAAACTCCGGGCTGTTACTAAGAAATTCTCAATGGACCCAATAACACTTTGCCCGACCCGAGAATCGAACCCAAGACCCCACGCTCACCAGTCCCGCTTGCGACTACGCGAACAACGGGCCAGTCGAATTTCATATCATCGCTGTTGTGCACTTGTGCCGCATGCCGAAGCAAAAGTGCTGTTATGCTATGTCAATGTCCAATTGTTACCAAGCACGTGCAGTTGTCTGTACTTATAGCGTTTAGGTATATTGCCAACCTATCTTATCAGCGGGGTAATTGCGTAACATACCATCCGCACCCTAATTGCGTAACACACTATTACTCACAAATTGAATCATTTTGAAGCTTATTGCTAATCCATTGCTCCATTTACGTTCGAAAAGTGTGTCTGCTCAACAACGTAAATAACGCAATGAATGTTGTTGAACTGTCAAAATGAAACCGATTGCTACTGATAGTGTGTTAAGCAATTACCCTGCAGTAGCAATGGGTTTAATTTTGACAGTTCAATAACATTCATTACGTTATTTATGTTTGTTGAGCGGAATTTTTTTAGAACATATTTTATGAAGCAATGGATTAGCAATATACTTAAAAATGATTCAGATTATGATTGATACTGTGTTACGCAATTAGGGTGCTGATTTTTATATTACTGTGCCCACAGATATAGATATAGACCATTTTTTGACTACCTACCCTACTATGACGTCACAAGCACTATTAAGTGATGGGAAAATCAAATCGATTCAAAAGCGCCGCCGCGTGCAGCACCCACCCTCGGGGCTTAGCGAGCGCCAGCGCTCACGGCCTCACGCTCACCCAGCCAGTAGTACTCAGGACAGGACTGAGACCGAAAGTGGCGGCTTACGATTTTTGTACGTAAGCCGGGCACGCGAAGTAGTTGCTCTTGCGTTATCTAGGTGCATCTATATCTGTGCCAGATATAAATAGCTTTCTAGTACACCTATATTTAGATTTACACTTCATTGATTTCAAATCCATACGACTCACGCTTCCAGTACATGTGTCGTCACATTTCATGATGCTGATGCAACAAAAACAAAATGTTGTAGCACTCTACACTCTAATGCATTACCTATCCTGTTAGGCGCCATCTACCTACACGCGGTTTTACGCTAAGTTTGTATGACGTATTATTTCACTGGCATGGGGTTACTGGGGAAGAAAAAGATATGTTGGGCCAACCCCAAATAAATTGGCATAAGGGTCGGTTCACATCTGACGGAAAATGCGTCGCGTATTATCGGTTGTGTAACGCCAGAACAGACAAATAAATGATAAAACATTGAACCTTTCACACTCAACCGATGATGCGCTAGTGCAAATAGACGCGATCGATGATACGGTCGACGCATTTTCCGTCAGATGTGAACCGACCCTAAGGGTTTGTATTTGTAACCCTAGCAATTATTTTCACTGATAAGTACCCTATAGTTAATCTGTGAATAGCTTTGGGGCCTGTAATATTGTCTAGGACTACCCTCGATCGTTTGTGGCGAGTACATGTGGTTTTGTTTCTCGCTCCGATTTTTGTCTATTTCTCTGCTTTTTTTGGTGGTTTCTGGGTTTATTTTATGTGTTTGTGCTCGTCCTGTGTTTATTTTTGTTTGTGTACGTGATTTTACATATTTTTATAGGTAAGTTTTTAATCTTCATAATTAATTTTCTACTGGCCCATGCTGAGTGACAATGGAGGATGACGAACGGCGTCCTGGCCGCCCGCCTGATCCCCCCTATTCCGCTCAGCTTCAATCGCAAGACCTTTTTTCACATGCGCCTATTCTGACGGCTCCACTGTCTCAATTTGAGACAATGGAAGTTCAAGTAGCTTCTCAAAAGAGGAAACTGATAGAAAACGACCTCCACAACGACCCTACGAATGTCTCAGACGTAAATGCTCCAACGACTAAACGCGACCGGGTCACGGCTCCATCGTTGATCTCACGCACCAAATACCTACATTTCGATAGACAACCATTTTTAGTTTACGCATCTCTTTCCGAATCCGATCCAACCTCTGGCACTACCCTCCATCCTATAAAATTCGGTAAATTATTACAGAAACTGAATGTTGTGAATATTGTAGATGGGGGTATAAAGAGAATAGGAAGGAACAGGGTATCAGTAGAGTTCAAGGGCCCGGAAGATGCCAATGCATTTATCGACAATGAGTCAATGAAGCAAAAAGGTTTCACACTGATCATCCCCACTTTCAACATCACCAGGATGGGTGTTGTGAGGGGCGTCCCTACTGATTGGACTGATATTGAAGTCTTGGATGCTCTGAAGTCCCCACTTGGCAAGGTGTTGAAGGTGAGGAGACTGAACCGCAGAGTGTCCAATGATGGGAAATCGGAATGGACTGCTACATCAAGCGTAGTAATCACATTTGATGGTCAGAGCCTACCGGATCGAGTTTTCTGCTGTTTCAATTCCCTTCCAGTAGAGGTCTATAATTTTCCCACTGTCCAGTGTTTCGGGTGCTGCAAATACGGACACACCAGAACTCAATGCCGGTCGAAACCAAGGTGCTACCGCTGTGGTGGTGACCACTTTGGGGATGGGTGTACCATAGAAGAACCTAAGTGCTTTTATTGTACGGGTGCCCATCCTGCGAACAGTCGTCAATGCCCGGAACACCTGCGTCAGCGGAACATCAAGTCCACCATGGCTAAGGACAATATATCCTATTCTGAAGCAGCCAAACGTCTTCCCCCCTCCTACCGATCTTTTGCAGACATTACGGCGTCTGCCCCTCCTGCACTGACTATCCACCAGACACTTAACCATGATCCCCGCCCTCCCCGTCTCCCAATTCCTAATTATACCTCCCATCCCCAACCCCCTACTTCTTCCTCCAGCAAAAAATTTGTTACTACCCGTACAAAGTCCTACACACCTCTCCACCCTGGTTATGACCGTAGGGCCCACCAGGATATTATTAACAGTTATTCTTTCCCCCCCTCTCCTAATGGTTGTGCTCTGATGGACCACCCCCCCACTCATAATGATAATGAAGAGACTATAAACACTATTATTACTTTGCTTACCACCTTACTTTCAAATTTCTCATTACCAGACCACGTTGCCGACAAAATAGTCAATAAAATTAAAAACCGAAACATTCCATCTCATGCAGTGGAACACCAGAAGTGCACTCCCCAAAAAACATGAAATCTGCCACCTTATTAATTTACATAACCCTGCAATTTTTGCAATCTCAGAGTCGTGGCTAACCCCACGACTCAATTTTAATATTCCTAGTTATAGCACTCTCCGGGATGACCGCTCTGACGGCTACGGCGGGGCTGCTATGCTAGTGAACAATCTTCTTTCTTCCTCCCCTCTATCCCTTCCTCCCCACGGAGATGAGATTAATGCTGTAGGTGTTAATATCCTGGGCATTAATTTTATATCTGTCTATATTCCCTCTCCTAATCCCTCCTGCTTTCAATTCATTCATAATTTATGTTCCTCATTGAATCCCATTATAATTTTGGGTGATTTTAATTGCCATCATTCCCTGTGGGGCTCTGACCATTCCGATACCCCTGGTATTGAGTTAGTTAATCTGTTGGACGACTTGGGTTTATGTGTTGTCAACGATGGTTCCGTCACTCGTCTACCTAGACCTGGCCAGAGTAGAAGCTGTGTAGACCTTACCCTGTGTTCGGCTAGTTTGACCGCCCAGTTGGAGTGGAAACGACTAAACCTCACGTATGGTAGTGACCACTACCCAATTTGCACTACTATGATCAATAGGTCCTTACCTCATAGGGATAATCCTCCTCTTTTAAAATATAGGCTTACAGGCGCGGACTGGAACTTATACTCTCAAACTCTTGAGGATATAATTTCCACTTTGCCCCAAGTCTCCCCAGCCAACATAGATGACTGTATATTGAAATTTACCGAAACAATTTCATCAGCCGCGGATGATAGCATACCACTTAAAAATTCAGCCTCTGGAAAACTATCATCTCCCCCCTGGTGGGATCGGGAATGTTCTAACATGATTAAATCTCGAAATGAAGCGGAACTCAATTATGCTCAAAATATGTCCATTGAAAACTTGATCGAGTACAACCGGATTGTTGCGAAATCCAGACGTCTACTTAAAAAAAGAAAATATGAAGGATGGAAGAAATTCTGCTCTTCACTTTCCCCTTCAACCCCTTCCTCTCTTGTTTGGCAAAATTTCAAACGATTTAAACGTGGCTGCTCCATCCAAAACTCCTCACCTATGCCTAGCGACATTGCAGAACCTTTCCTGAACAAACTGGCTCCTCCTTTCGCTCCTCTTTTGGGAGAATGCCCCACACCTTCTGAGGGGAGGGAAATTTCCAATGACACCTTAGATGCCCCCTTCTTGTTAAGCGAACTGGATGCAGTGCTCAAACACGTACACGATTCCGCCCCAGGCATAGATGGCCATCCATATTCATTTTTTTAAAAATTGGGGCCCCGCAGTCGCCAATATCTATTATCATTAATCAATGCATGTTTTACTCTCTCACATATCCCTGATACCTGGAAAACGCAGCTGATAATTCCTATTCTAAAACCAGGGAAACCTCCTGATTGTCCCGATAATTTTCGACCCATTGCTCTATCACCTGTTATTGCTAAAATATTGGAACACCTTATAAAAAATAGATTGGAGTGGTTTGTTGAAAGCCGAGGTCTTCTAGCTAAATCCCAATTTGGTTTCCGAAAGGGAGCTAGTACAATGGACAGTATTGGTATTTTTATGACCGATGTCCGGATTGCCTTCAGCAAAAGTGAGTCTGTTCTTGCGGTCTTTCTTGACATTTCAGCAGCTTACGACAGTGTCCTTCTTTCGGTACTCAGAAGTAAATTACGCCAGCTGAGTATCCCTGTAAAGATTCTTAACTGTATCTGTAACTTGCTGGCTGGACGTAGTATTAAACTCCATGTTCCAGGAGAATCACATGACCCCAGAACTGTTTGGCGTGGGTTACCCCAGGGTTCAGTACTAAGTCCTCTTTTATACAGTATTTACACCTCTGACCTTCACAACTCTCTTAATAGCGACTGCCAGATTTTACAATATGCAGACGACCTATGCTTATATATTCCCGCCTCGTCCGTGGAACTTGCTACGGAATCCATGCAAATATCTCTTATCTCCCTAAACCCACTGGTTTAGGGAGATAAGAGATATTTGCATGGATTCCGACACAAGATGACAAGCTAAGACCATGAGAGATTAACCACTGTTAATCTCTCATGGTCTTAGCTTGTCAGCTCCTAAAAGCTCCGTTGTAGTTTTCTCACGGAAACGTTTAACTCCATATGTCCACCTTGAAATTGAAGGAGCCCCGATCAAGGTTGAGGATAATGTGAAATTCCTTGGGGTCATTTTGGACTGTAAATTATCGGGTGTCTTTCATCTCAATTATATAATCAACAAATGTGAGAAGAACCTTAATATGCTACGTGCTCTAGCGGGTGTTTGGTGGGGTGCTCATCCCTTTACTCTTAAACTCATATACAATGCGACAATAAGAAGCTTACTCGACTATGGGTCTTTCCTCCTGGAACCCTGTAGTAAGGTTGCATTGGCCAAGCTGGAAACCATTCAGTCGAAATCCCTCCGCATTGTACTAGGATGTATGAGATCCACCCCTACCAACGCACTGCAAGTTGAGAGTGGCGACCCTCCCCTTCTTCTCCGTAGACAATACTTAGCCGATAAATATTTGTACAAGGCATATTTCCTTAGTAACCACATTGTCCTTTCTAAGCTTTCCATACTAGATAATTTATATAGACAAAGCGAATATTGGAAGCATAAAGACCCCCCTTTGATCCTTAACTCATTTAGGAATATCCGGAATGTGGAAGTAAATTCTCCCATTCCCCAGTGTAATAAATTCCCACTCTTCACATGTCCGTATGAAATTCTAAATTTTGTTCCAAAAATCTCATATATTGGAATAAATAAGGACACCACCAATGCTAATGACCATTTTCTTTCGACTGTTAATAACAACTGGCCTGATCACTACAAATTTTATACAGACGCTTCTAAATTGACCTTCGACGGTAAAACAGGCATTGCTGTATATAATCCCAACTCCCAGATATTCCTCCGGTTCCAGTGCCCTCCTGAGTCTTCGGTTTTTACTGGGGAATGCATTGGAATTCTGGAGGCGTGTTTATTTATTTCTTCTCATTCAGCTATTACAAAAGCAGTCATCTTCTCTGACTCCATGAGTGCTCTGGAGGCAATAGTTAAAAACTCATTTAAAGATAACCTACGTAGCCCAATCATTGTTGAAATCAAAACTGTACTACATTCTTGTTTTAAAAAAAACATTGAGATAATATTAGTATGGATTCCTAGTCATAAGGATATTACGGGCAATGAGCTGGTAGATATAGCAGCTAAGAATGCGGTTAGCAGCAATCTGGCAGATAAAAAACATTATGCTGTTCAGGTCTATGACTTGATACACAAGGCCAAAGTAGATCTTTTTAAATCCTGGCAAGACAACTGGTCTCAATCTAGTAAGTCAAAGGCTAGCTTGTTTGCATCTATCCAACCAACCATTCCTTCTAAGCCTTGGTTTTATAAATACAAAGAAGCATCCAAAACCGTCACATCCGTTATATGCAGAATCCGTATTGGCCACTGCTGTACCCCAGTTTTTCTCCATAAAATTAGGGTCCGGGACAGTTCTTTGTGTGAGTGTGGGCTGGATGATGGTACGTTAGATCACATATTTTTAAATTGCCCTTTGAATAATGTTTCCTCTTTTGATAAGGTTATTAAAAAATTGAACATCCAAAAACCCTTTAATGTACGTCATCTCCTCTCATTTTTCCCTAATCCCCAAATTATACGTGCTTTTATTAAATTTATTTCCATTAACAACATTAAACTTTAATACTCAGACATAAAGGTAGTCTAATTATATAAATTGTTTAGATGTATATATTTTATCTTACTAACTATTACTAACTTCTAGGTTTTGTGTATGTTTCAGGGCTAAAAGGATCGCCACAAAAAGTTTAAGGTCATATTCTGTTTGTATATTTGTTTAAATACCCATGTATAGCCACTACGTGACACTGGCAGAAATTGCCGTAGTCTTCGGCAAATTGCCATAAAAAAAAAAAAAAAAAAATATTGTCTATAAGTTTTGCGTATTTCTTATTTCTATGTTTTAATAATAAAGGCTGGAGAATAATAATAATGGAGGCCTAGGCCCTTAATCTGTCAAACAATTGGCCAAACACAACTGCAATTAATTTTCGGGGGAATCCATTCCTCTTCATAGCATGTCAATGGCAATCTAAATGGACTCGGCCCAGAATTCAGCTACGTGTAATGGTACCACATTAGGGATCCATTACCACAAATGTACTTACTTTTAATGATGCAGGCATTTCTTTCAAGGCACTAAGTCTGAACAGACCGCAGTATCCATCAAAAGAAGATAGCTGCACTAGGGCTACTGGGTGCCTCTTCCCGTTTTCAGTCACCCATTCACAGTCAAATCCTAATGCTCTGTGCTTCTGACATCGCCTGAATGAAAATATAAGTTTTATATCAAACTTTTTTTATTACAAGATTAGACAAATGACCAAGGCATATAAAGTTATATTATATTGCTTCCTAGAATGGGGCTTGATTGTATTCAATTCAATCTTTATAGTACATATAAATCAATAGAATCAACTATGGATCCTGTCAGGCACAGCAAATTTGTATTAGTTTTACTATAATAAAATAAATACAATAGACAGAGTTTGGCCTGAATTAAATAATTAAAATAAAACAACATATTATTTTGGACATTTGGTCAGCTGGAGGGTTTTGGGTTGTATTCTGGTCTTCTTAAACTCCATGCAGAATGTAAAAGTAATTAATATTTTTATGTATTTTTTTTTTCTTTTTTCATCCAGGTGTTTTTACCTTGTTCATTTATTTAAGTAAGTAGGTAAGTACTTAAAAACACATAATAGAATAAATATTCGTTAATCTATACTAATATTATAAAGCTAAAGAGTTTGTTTGTTTGTTTGTTTGAACGCGCTAATCTCAGGAACTACTGGACCGATATGAAAAACTCTTTCAGTGTTAGATAGCCCATTCATCGAGGAAGGCTATAGGCTATATATCATCACGCTAAAACCAATAGGAGCGGAGCACCAATGAAGAATGTTTCAAAATCGGGGGATTTTTTTCCTATTGAGAGCTTCCGCTGCGTGCGCTGCGTAAACGCTTAAAGTTTCGCAAAAATCATATATGACAGAATTGTTACCCTTTAAAAGTTAAAAAAAAATCCGCGACAGCATATGTCTATCTTTTAAGGTTAGCTCACAATAACCTCTTTTATGCTAACCAAATTTGTTCTAAAATAATGCATTATTTGCGAAGGTGTTTTTATAAACATGGTATTAATCCTTATCCAAATAAATACGTTATTCATCACATGTATTTAATTTTGAACAAAATTGCCTCTGGTATCATTTGATTTCAATGTATATCTTAGGAGATATCATAGTTTTAAAATAATACTAAAAGCAGAAAGTTTTGAAGAGTTTGTTTGTTTGAACACGGTTTGAAAGCTCTAAATCTCTGGAAGTATTGGTCGCAATATAAAAATATTTTTGCGTTTGATAGCCCAGCTCTTGAGGAAGGCTATATTCTATTAAACTTGACGCTAGGACCCTTAGGAGTTGAGCAAAAAGAAAAAAAGTCTGAAGTTTTCGCCAAACGAAAACGAAGTAATAGCGCAGGCCGGCGACACGTTGCGACGGGGTGGGTCGGGGAAACAAAAAAAATTTACGCGGACGAAGTCGCGGGCAGAAGCTAGTACTAAATAACTAAACAACAACTACTAAGTGTATTTATTACCTTCTCAACTCGCCAACAACTTGATCGCAAGATTCTTCTGTGGCGACAGTGTTGATAGACAAGTAGTTAAACAAATCTGCAGCATCTCGACGTCCTTTTCTCAGTTTATAAAAAATATATGAAACCGAACATCCTACAGCTAAAGCAGCTGTGGCTACACAGAGTTTATTCCTCGTTGAAGTTTGCATAGTAACTTTGTCAAAAATTCACTTGCTAGAACACGATAAACTAATTCATATAATACACCCTTTTATATCCTAAGATCACTGAAACTTTACGTTGCTACACATTTATCATGACCACCAATGAACAATGTTTGAATATCTCTCCATGAATGCTGAATACCATAAACCTGTTTTGCTTTTGTTATATAGGTACTTAGTCGTTGTGTGTTGAGATTGAGATGATAATCTACTTTGTTACTTTTGGACCTCGACCCGGTTCTTGACTTCTTGGTCAAATGTGTTTTTGATTTTGACGTGTTTGTCAATATCACCATAGACTACTTTTTTTTTTTTTTTTTTTTTTAATTCGCCCAATGGGCAGGCTAAAGTCTTTCGACCATACCGCCTCGTCTTTCGTGTAGCACCATAGACTACGCAAGTGACAGCTGAGAGTGACAGTTTCTGACTTCGTGTCCGTTTGTTCCACTGACGTACCAATCACATGGACCCGGCATACCTACAAGAAAAACGTGCCATACACTTTACTGAGAGGATAAAATGGCGGCTAATAGAGCAGCCCCTAATCGATATTTCTATAAAATAACATCGATAAAAGATTGTGGGAATGTTTTCTTTGTGTCACGGACTCACGGTACAATATCTACGGGTAAAAATACCTCAAGTTTTCTAACTTAAGTCTTTCATTTAAGTTATTTGTAGGTTCGTCCATCTTTCACAGCTAAGCCGTAAGACGTGTTACCGTCAATGGGCCGCTGATGATAATAATTTGAATAATAATAAAAAAAATTGTAAAAGAACTACAATTTGGAAAAAAATGTGTGAAAATTTGAATTTCACGGGACATAATGACGGAACTAACATAATTAATTTTTTTTTAAATTTAGTTGTTAAGTTACCAACACCTACCTTTTCTAACATGCAGATGATAGTGGGCTTTAATTAAAACTCAACAATAAATTATAATGAAGTATATAATTGTATTCAAAAGGAAAAAACAACAACAAACAAATCACTCATTTATTTCTGAACTATACAATTTTGATCAGATAATTTCGATGTGATATTCTTTTAGGAGATTTCTTTCCATAATATTTTCGTCTGTATTAAAAATTTCTCGTTAAGTCTTTTTATCTTCTTGGGCTGTTTTTGACATTTGTCCTTTAATTCTCTTAATAAATCTGAAACAAATAAAATATAAGTAAGCTTTAATAGATATTGAAGACAAGCGAGAGATATCTTCTACTCTGTCTCAATTACTTTATTCAGTGTCCGGTTGAAACTAGATTCTTCAAAGTGAAAAGAACAAATATGAATTGTTTTTGTTGATATCTCTAAATTTTCAACACCGATTGTTTCCAACCATTATAGAACCATAAAATAGGATTATCGATAAATATAATAATGTCAAATGCACTGCTCTATCCCTACAATAACAAAGAAAATGATTTCATGAAATACAACTTGGAAATAAAGAAAAAAGGGAAAATATGAATGCTTTGCTGTTGAAACTCTTCAACGAATGCAGAATCTTTTGTTTATCCTCTAAATCTAATGATATTTCAGCTGAAATTAAGTACACATACTGGTGCTGGTTGTTTTCGGGTGATTTTTGCTTCTTTTGATGCCACAGCCACACGTAATGCAATTGGGCATCTTGCTACTGACGACTTCCACTATAGAACCGAGTTCAAACACAATAACACAGCAAATTACTCCAAAATTCACAAATTATATCCACAGCTCAAGAGCATTTGACAGTTGACGTACCCAACTTTGGTACCAAACAGTGAGTGGATAAAATGGCGACCGGCCGCAAATAGGTATTTTAGTGAATTACCATAAACCTAGCCGTACGACTTTTAGTTTTTAACTTTTTAATTATTCCCATCTCTTGGTCATCGTTTGGTGAGCTGTGGTAACATAATTAAAACGTTTGGTTATTAACATTTTCCAATAAATAAACAATTGAGTATTGGAGTGTAAAGATAGCCGATAAATGGTTGTTTCGCACAAAATGGTTCAAACTAAGTGCTCAATCGATACAGAATCGTAAGGTGATTAAGAATCAATCAATTATTAGTTTTGGTAATGAATAATTTACGTAAACAAACGGAGATAAAAACTTTTAATAACCAAACGTTTTAATTATGTTACCACAGCTCACCAAACGATGACCAAGAGATGGGAATAATTAAAAAGTTAAAAACTAAAAGTCGTACGGCTAGGGGTAATTCATAAAAGCATAAGTTATACAATTTTTATAGAATGGCAATCTAGATGACTTTACCGGTATGCGGTATGCGAGTTTCGTGAACACGAGAAAGATGGCATTGATGAATTTCCCTCCTAAATTGTCACAGCATACTTCATGTTCCGATTTTTAATTGTTTTTTCAACATTACAACCTGTCGTTATAACATTGTTAGTTCCTACTCGATGTCGAACTGTGTTCAACTGCATTTTTGGAATAATAAAGGAAAAAATTATCGATAATTCCGGAAAAATTAAAGGTAAGTCTTTCTAGACGATTATATATAAATTCATCTTGATAATAATCCTTTATTTTCATAATGTTAGATTATTAAAAGTGAAGCCAACGGTGGTTAAATTTTCCCTTTTTATATTTCATTTGGATATTTCGATTATATTTATTACGTATTCATTATTTTACGCGGTGAGCAGCATTAATTTATCAACGAAATCTAAATAATGAAGGGATTTTTCGATTAAGCTTGAAAGAAAAAGAAATTTCACACGCGGTTCCAAGCAACATTGTAAGGCGTGGACATTATATAGGGGAGAGGCGGGCAAAGCGGAACACCCCCCCAAAAACGTGAATTTTCGTTTTCAGTGAAATCTTGAAAACTTCGATCGTGTCTGTCAATTGAGACAACTAATTTTTTAAGTAAAAAAAAAATTTTTTTCGAAAAAATAAAAAATTTGAATTCGGCTGAAATTTTTATCTTAAATTGTATTTTTTATCGACGAAGATTTGCATTATTGTTGAAATCATCGTTCTCGTCAGTTTTATCGTGGAAAATTGACAAATTTCATCATTCAACTGAAAACATGGGCCGAGAACGATGTTTTACATGAATCGAGACAGTTTTTTTTTAACGAGGACAAAATACATTTTTTAATAGAAAATTCGAAAAAAGAGATATGGGCTCCGGTTTCCTGAGTGAAAATTAACGTTTATGACATCTCGAAGAAGAAATCGTCCAGTCTTAGCCGACGAAATCATTCGCAAAAGGTCGTTTCAAATTATTTTTCACGGCAATTTGATAAGCCAAAGCGCACAATTCTTGGCCCGTAAGACCGTGATATTTTCCGTCCATTGCCGTAAAAAATAATTTGAAAGACCCTTTTGCGAATGATTTCGTCGGCTAAGACTGGGAGAATTCTCTTTCGAAACGTCATAAACATTCAATTCTACTCAGGAAACCGGAGCCCATATCTATTTTTCGAATTTTCTATTGAAAAATGTATTTTGTCCTCGTTAAAAAAAAAAAAAATGTCTCGATTCACGCAAAACATCGTTCGCGGCCCATGTTCTCAGTCGAATGATGAAATTTTTCAATTTTCCACGATAAAACTAACGAGAACGATGATTTCAACAATAATGCAAAGCTTTGTGGATGAAAAATACCATTTAAGATAAAAATTTCAGCCGAATTCAAATTTTTTTATTTTTATTTTTATTTTTACTCAAAAAATTGATTGTCTCAATTGATGGACAATCAAAATTTTCAAGATTTCACTGAAAACAAAAATTCACGTTTGGGGGGAGGGGGGTGTTCCGCTTTGCCAGCCTCTCCCCTACATCTCGATCCAAATCTCGACGATTCGGGCACATTTTTACCGGCCATATTGTGAAGCAGAATTTCCGTTAGCCACTTTTGAATGATTTAAAAGCGTCGTATTTGTGGCTTGCTCCTAGCTCGCATCCCCGAATCCATTAACAAAAACATTTGTTTTCCTTTATACAAACGAGAATGAAATTTTTCAAATTTTATCTTCATTTTGATGGGAATGACACTAAATAACTAAATCAATTTCGACGTTACGATCTCGAGACGAGAGTCCAGAATATTGCTTTCCGAGGCACTCCCTTATCCCGATTTCGCGAGACTCAAATGGTCCAGCGACGACAATAAATATCGATCGATTAACGAAGATACTAACTAAACAAGGCTTGTGATCGCAGACGAGGAAATATTGTACAACGTAGCAATAAAGGAGAGAGGAGAGAACGAGATTTACGGAATAATCTAAATTGGAAATGAGTTACTCAACGTCGAGTAAATTACGAGCATGCAAAAAAAAGATTTTCACACTATTTTACATTTTCTTTTGTTTTTCCTTTCGATTATTCTCATTTTTCCATTCGATTGACACTATAATCATTTTTATAACGAAAACAAAACGACCAAATCCAACGAGTTAGAGATTAAACGACGAGAATTGAGTTTTCAAAAATTACCGCTCGATGCGCAGAAACCAAAAAAGCATTGCTGACAAGAAAACTTTTATTTCAATCAAACCGATTGCTAAATGACGAGGCTCATGTTTTAATGAAGCCCAACATTTTCCTTCATTAGACGAAGTTTCGACTGAAAGTATTACTCAAAGACAAGAAATGAAATAAGAGATCCGCGTTGCATGCTCGGAGATTTAACAAATCTAACAAAAAATGAAACCAAGACGAGAAGAAAAAACTCGTAAGGATCGCTGTAGACACGAGACGCAAGACTGTAAAGACAAAATGAACGTAAACAAAAAAACAAGCTTCTCCCGTCTTGAGATGAAATTCCTCCTCCGTTGTCGTTTTTTTTTTTTTCGAAACCGAGCAATTCGCGCATTTCGAAATAAAGTTCAACGAGAGCATTCGAGATTCCGATTTATTTCTTCTTCATTGAAAGGCGTTAAAGTATTAAAAAATCAGAGATTCAAAAGCAAAAATCTGATAAATGAGAAAAAAAACGAGCCAAGTTTTTGCACGATATTGAAATTTGCCAAAAATTCGTTTTCACCCCTCAATAGGTACAACTACAGCGAATATACTTATAACGTCAACAAAATACTGGATATGGATAAAAGCAATTCGGAACTTCATAAAATTAATTTTAAAAAACTGCTTAAGGTCTTAATATCACAAAACAACTTTATTTAGGGTTCTTCCAAAATTTTTGATGAACTTTTTTGGCACCAAAACTAACAGTTTTCGTCTATGATGAAGAATTTTCTGTCGTTTCGAACTGAAGATATCTAATTTGAAATTTGTAATTTTTCCCATCTAAACGTATTCAAGTCGAAGTCACGTTTCGTTAGAAATATGTAAAAAACGAGTTACAAGAAAAATATATTTAGCAATTTTTGACTTACAGGATCATTTCCAAAATGCCTCGACAGGCGAAAGTCTCCGTCGAAGAAGCCGTTGAGGTAATTAAAATATTCTCTACACACTTCACCACCACAGAATATCCAGCCTGCACGTCCGAGGTCTGGAAAGAAATGAGCAAAAAAACAGATGGAAAATGGTCAGCTCACAATTGGTATATTAACGTGCGAGAAGATAGACGAAACATTATTAGCAAGGCGCGAGCGGATTTGAACATAATAGTTCCAAAAAAAGTTATTGGCTGCACCGAAGCCGACGACTCTTCAAGATCTGAGGAAACATCCGAGAATGAAAACGAAGAACAATCGTCGTTCGTTGACTCCGATTTTGCCGAAACAGTCGGGGAGCCATTAGTTCAATTCGACCTCAAACTGTCGGAAAAAGATTGGGAAGCGATAAAACCGACTGAGCCACGTGGAAAACGACAGCGTCTATACCTAACGAAGGGTGAATGGACCAATGTCGTTGCCATAAAATTGTGGCAGCAGGAAAGGTGGCCGTGTGCAATTTCTTTTAAAAGGGCTGACGTGAAATTAACCGAGGACAACACCTACATTATACAGATTACCGGTGTTTGTACAGAGGCCAGCACATCAAGCTACCCCAATCTGTCAGATTTTCCCAATTGAATATGAACCTTATTCCTTTGAGCTAAAGTTGAAAATCTATCAAAGAAATTTGACAGATTCGGGTAGGTTGACCTGCTGGCGTCTGTACAAGTTCCAAGTGCAATAACAAAATTTACGCTTATGGCGAGAAAAAGGTTCTTGAAGCAGGACTGACTTTAAAAATCAAAACAGGCGAGGTACGAAATGCATTCCACGAACCTGTTAAAAGGCAGCTGAACGGGAACCGTCGTCGCAACGTACAACGCGAGCTGATGGAAAAAGGGTGCAAGAATTGGCAGCGAGAGCAGGCACTGTTGTACATGAAGGATGGTGATACGGTACCTCCTTTTATATCCAACGGCGGTGTTCTGCGTAATGCAAAAAAAGAAAAAATTAACAAAGACCTCGACATACAAAAAGGAGATGGACAAGATATAATACAAACCATTCAAAAAATGTCGAGGACGCCAGAGTTCGCAGGCGTAATCACGTGGATTGGCGCAGGTCCTTTTTTTGTATTTTATTATACACCAGCCGGGATGAATGCCTACAAGGACTATTGCCGAATTACCAAGGATGAAGCAACAATTTCGATAGACGCCACTGGAAGTCTGGTGAAAAAAATTGATTATGGTGATGGACAATTCAGTGGTCATATATTTCTGTACACAATTGTGATCAATTTCGAGAAAACAACTTTACCCGTCTATCAAATGCTTTCTGAGGCTCACGGAGTCGACATAATAGAATTCTTCTTAAAGCATTGGGATCGTGCCGGTGCACCGAAACCGAAGAGAGTTGTTTGCGACTATGCCAGGGCTCTCCTTGCGAGCTTATGCGAAGTCTACAACGGCTGTTCGGTGAAAAAGTACGTTGAATGGAGCTTTAGCATCGCAATTAAGGGTGAGCCACTGAAATCGGGAAAACCCGGTACGATCGTACGTGTCGACGTTGCACATGTGACGAACATGATTTGTCGTTGGAAATGTTTCAAGTCCGTGAGAAGCTGCATCAAGGAATTTTTCGTTCGCTGCGTAGCCCTTATGGTGGATTCAACGTCTGTCGAAGAATTCCAGGAGATTTTCGTTCTTACTTGTGCAGTAGGGCTGCAAAATTATGACGATAATGAAATAAACTTTAATGGAGCGCAGTCAACAAAAAAAGCAAGGGAAAGATTGGAGAACAAAATTGCTGGTTCACAAGAAAATCTGGATTTTGAGGCCATCGAAAAAACATCGAACGAAGCCAAACTAGATTCTAACAAAAAGGCAAATTATGGACCCCATGAGATCGAATCCGATTCGGAAAAATCTGCTGAACCAAATTCATTGCTAGTCTGGTTAACGGAGCAAAGAAAAAAAGCAGAAACAACTACAAGTACCGGTAAAAACTTGAATCCCTTTTACCTGCCAGATTTTGTCGAGCGGCTCTTCATCTTGGCAAAGGAATTTCCTTTGTGGACTAGTGCGACAATTTCACGCTTGATTGGTCGCCCTATTGCACGTGCTTCTTCCAGCCACGTCGAATGTTATATTGGTCATTTGAAGAAGGAAATCCTAAAAAACACACCACCACCAATGCCGGTACCTAAATTCCTCAAAATTCATATCCGTGCTATTTCTGGCGAGACACTATTGTTGTCCTCCATCATGATATTATTCGAACAACAAAATCGTGCGTTGGATAAAATGGTACAAAACACGAACGAAGGAGAAAGAAAAAAAATACAGGACGTCACTTACGGAAAAGAGGATGGCATCGAACACGATATTTCGAATCGTAGTGCAGCGGATTTGATGTCTCAAGAAAACTGGAGAGGGAAGGCGTCCCATGGAAAAAAGTACGTATTCGACTCAACTGACGACTCGTTCCCAGACATGTGTGAGCCAATACTTTCTTCATCTCGGCTTGAGAACAATTTCGAATTACCGGTTGAAATTCCTGAATCAGACGCAAGAGTTCTCCGTAACGTGACGTCTGACCATAGTTATTCGAAAAATGAAACGTTCACGATATCCCCGGAAAAAAAGGAAATCGAAGAATTTTCATCTCACTCAGTAGAAGCATCGGAGTATTTGATGGCAGAACCGTCCAAGCCTCTTCCTGAAACATCCGGAACAACTACAACAGTCACTGACCTTCGCAAGCGTGCACATACAGAACTCGTTTCTGCGGAGAACACGGGAGGAAAAAAAAAATCTAAATATTTTGAGCGCTGCCCGGACATTCGACAGCGTAATCTACTTACTACGAAAACAAGTAAGCCGGTGATCTTGCCGAATGGAAGTATTTGCGATCAACCTGTTCGGGTCGAAGGCTGCAAAGTTTTCGTCAGATACACGTGTCCGTTTGACTCCCTCGTTCACATCTTGATGACTGGCGCCCTGGATAACCCTAAATACAGCAGTATCCTGGAACAATCGTCAAATGAGACTTTGAACTTTGTTTGGACGTTCATGAATAACGGAGTCACAAAAGAAGTACTACTTCAAAGAGTAATACTTCTTAAACATTTGGGATACGCCTGTGTACCTGGACCACAAACGTCCAACAGGATTTTTTCATATAGCCTGGACGCTTGGGACAGTATCGCAAATGTTGTCAAAAAGGCTCTTGAATCCTATCCAAGTGTTCAGGTAACTGAAAAATGTACGGGATGTGCTGGCTCATCATACGCTATGCCCTACTTGAGCCCAAATCATAAAAAGATCGAGGTGAACGGCTTTGAAAAATTAGAATCCGCTCTCGAATTTCAACCAGTGCAGGATGGTCAGAAATGTCGGAGATGCGGATCTGATTCAACGATCTACATGAGCACCAAAACGCACGTGCTAATAGATCTCGATGTACGAGCAACAACTAAATCGGGCTTAGACAAAAAGGGAATGACCTGCAAATTGACACAATTGCCAACTTCCATCAGTCTTCCAAAAAATAACGAAACACGACTGCAGCACAGGTGAGCTATTATTAATAATAAATAAATATGAAATTATAGGATATTTATTTTATCAGACAAAAACACTAATTGCTATTCTCATATCAAAGGATTGAACTGTACGTGAAATAAAATATAATGATTTCGCAATGGTGTATCTTTACAGATTGATAGGAGTAATCACGTTTGCGAATAGCCACTTCGTGGCACATTGTCGGCGAGCTATTGGGACGTGGCAACTCTTCAACGACATGGTCTTCAAGATTTCAAAAAGTTCACTGACCACCGAAGTAGAACCACACTTGGCAGTTTACTTACGCGATTAACAGGTACGTCAACGCGGGGTTAAATAAAAAAGGTGCCTGCTCCCTTAATTACCTTTCACGCAATTACCCGTTAATTTTTGAATTACGGTTTCGAGGACATACCGAAAATGCAGCTCCTCCAAGGGCCAATTCAACCAATCCGTTGTTGTTCGAAAATACGTCTCGTGCGGCGCTACGTTGTGTACGCGATGATGTCGTCGCGGTAATATTATCCGGTGATCTTGGAGCCATACTACCCGACCAGGCAGACCGAAATACGTGTGTGACCATTTGTGGATCTAGAATTTCGGGCCAACAAATAAATTACCTTCAATTCTCTTTTTTTCGTGAATAGTTTTTGTAATGAGTGGAAATTATTTGTTAAATTAATTTCAAAAAGACTCCTTCGCACATTTGTTTTGACATTTTTGACAGAAAATCCTTCCAGACATTTTTGACAGAAAAATATAGAAAGCTGTGAAAAAGTTATTTGCACATTTTTTTCTTCCTCGTAATGAGATAACTCTCAAATTTTCTCGGTAAAATATGGGTATATCATGGTGTGAAAGAGGGTCGGGTTGAGAAATCCCAAGAATTGCCAATAATAGTGAAATTTTGGGAATGGTAAAGGGGATTGAAACGGAAAGAAGGAGAAAATACTTACTTAGTCATTGTCGAGGTTGATCCCACGATAAATAACACCAAATGATCCGTAAGCAATTTTTCTCATAAATTCATACTTTTCCCCTGCAACGAAATCAGCTTTGAGGAGTGGTGCAGCGCGCTATGCCACTTCTGTCTTGGTCTGCCACTCCACAGCTTTTCGCTTCCACTTTTTATCCCAATGTGTATTTTTATGGTGATGCTACGAGGAACCCGATGTAACTATTTTTTCAAGCTGCCATACGAACGGGTAGAAAAAGGTGCCATGCTCGTTGCTCCGGTACTATGCGCTGATGAACAATGCTGCCGTTGCGTTTGCTGCATATACGAGATGACGACAACGTTTTTTTTTAAACTGTGTCGAGAAAAAGGGGATCGAAAAATAAAATGAATCGCAAAAGTATTTGCTTCTGTCAACGAACGTACCTTGAGTTGTTGTTGTTTTTCTTGTTGAGCGACCGGTTGAAGGAGACGATTGCATCATGAAAATTGTTTGAACTTCGAGCCCGTGGCTCGTGAGCAGAGGTTTTATTTGTCCTGAACTGATTAATTTGATTTGCGAAGGCAATAACGTTTGGCCAAGCAGAACAGGCTGCTAGTGTTGCTCCATATTCGCATTCTATCGATGTCACCCATATAACGCTTGCCGTTTCGGAATGCAAACACTCCAAAAAGGTGTGTAAAAATTTACTCCAAAACCGAAGATACCAATATGCCATAACCCCAGGACTTTTTTATGCACTATGCAGGTATCACTAACGAAGTATCACTAAAAGAGTATATGTAACAGAGCTTCCAAAGTTTATGAGGGGACACATTTGACTTGATAAAAAATCTTAACACAAATCTTTCGCATCCACATAACTTGGACATACTTGTGACGCGTGACGCTGATTTTTCGCACGCACTTGAGGCACTGCGCATACAGACCGCGCACACCGGACGCGGGCGAGTCGTATAGGGACCCTAGGGTAAATCGCGTAATATTTTATTTATCAATTACTTGTCAATCAAAACATCAGCTCTCTGACGATTTCCTTTCACTTTCAACATCTCGTAAGCGATTATCAATCGATTAAATAAAAATTGAACGTCTCAGGGTCTAACTCCATTATTCCAAATAGAGGTGCACAGAGCGTTTCGTACGAGCGTTCAGTACTTCTGCTTTTTTAGTCAGGGCTATGAAAAAACTCATCACCTAATGTTTTAATTGAATTACCAAGCATCACCAATCGATTTCCTATGAATGAACACTGATTTGAAGAATATCGGTTGAAAAATGAAAAAATTGTCCGGCTAGCGTGACGTTTTCACGGACACGCACAGCTGATCGGAGGGTCATTTGCGAAAAGTTTTTATCTCCGTTTGTTTACGTAAATTATTCATTACCAAAACTAATAATTGATTGATTCTTAATCACCTTACGATTCTGTATCGATTGAGCACTTAGTTTGAACCATTTTGTGCGAAACAACCATTTATCGGCTATCTTTACACTCCAATACTCAATTGTTTATTTATTGGAAAATGTTAATAACCAAACGTTTTAATTATGTTACCACAGCTCACCAAACGATGACCAAGAGATGGGAATAATTAAAAAGTTAAAAACTAAAAGTCGTACGGCTAGGTTTATGTTAATTTTTAGTGACGCTAGGAATGGCGGGTTGCCATGATAGTGACTGTCAAAAACACTGTTATCCTTTTTCACTTATGCAAAACTAAGAAAGTTAAAAAGGGATGGCAATATTTTTATGATTTTGGCGTCGATAAGCCTCATATTTGTATAACTGTGTTTTTGTATAGTCAAACATTTCGGGTCCATATGATGTATAGTCTATGGTTTGTTCGTTTGCTTGCCGGTTTCCGTGAGTCCGTTCGTGGCTTATTGGCTTAGTAAGATGGAAGACGTCTCATAGAGTAAAGTAATATATGAGACGTCTATTGCTAGTAGGAAAAACGTCTACGCAGCCAACACAACACGCAGCGACTTTATAATTTCGCGTTCACGCAATCTTGAAATCGCTTGTAGCGATAAATCTGCTGTAAAAATTTGGGAAAGTGAAATTTTCGCATTTTTTAGTCGCCAGTGTCACTACTTCACCAGCCGCTGCGTGCATGTAAAGATAAAAGAAAAACAAAATAAAAATAATAATTAGCTTCTTTCAACAATTTCCACTAATAATCAACAGCAGTGCGACGTTTTTTTCAGCAGCGATTTCAAAATCCTTTTTCTCAACTGGTAAGTTACCAGTTAAAAATTGCTAGCTACCTATTTCAGGAGGCAACTTTACTTATAACTGTCAAGGTGCTGTCAAGTGAGTGTCAAAAAATAATAATTACGATGTTGCAGCGACTTGTGTAATTTTGTTGTGCATCCGTCATATTACTGAATCTAACTATCTTATTACAACAATAATGGCACGGGACCGGAGTCCTGAGCGAAGACGTTCCCGCTCACGAGAACGCCGTGACAAAGACCGTCACGAAGATCGTGAGCGTGAGTCTCATCGCGACAAAACAAAACGTCGAGAGCGGTCTCGAAGCCCTAGAAAGGAACGAGAAAGGTCTCGAAGTCCTTCAAGAAAAGATAAAGACAGGTCTCGCAGCCCTGCGCGAAAAGATAAAGATAGATCCGGCAGCCCCGCAAGGAAAGAGCGCGAATGTGGTCGCTCTCGCAGCCCTAAGAAACGTGATGGTAAAGAAAAGGAATCCGACAGCAGAAGGAAAAATGATGAAAGAGATAAGTCGAAGAGCAAGAAAGAAGATGAAAGTAAAACTGAAGAGGAAGAGACTGAAGATGGAAAACATGATGATTCAAAGCCCGTTAAGAAAGAGCCATTGTCTCTAGAGGAACTACTTGCTAAGAAGAAAGCAGAAGAAGAAGCCCGCAGCAAACCTGTCTTCTTGACTAAAGAACAAAGAGCCGCTCTGGCTTTGGAAAGACGACAAAAACAAGTAGAAGCCATTAGAGCCAATGTTGACAGGCCATCTATAACCACAATAGATCTTACAGGACCCTCCAAAAGAGAAGAAGAAATGAAGAAATACAGAGATGAAAGAGAACTGATGAGAGAAAAGGAAAGGGAGAGAAGAGATGAGAGGGAGAGGGAACGAGAGAGAAAATATGAAGAAAGAAAGGCTATGAATGACCGCCGAGGAGGAGCAGGAGGAGAGGACAAAAAAGAGAAAAATGAAGAAGTCTCCAAAACTAAAGACAAGGAGCGTGAAGAAGAAGCCATCAAGGCTCGCTATCTGGGCATAGTAAAGAAAAAACGTAGAGTAAGAAGATTAAATGACCGTAAATTTGTGTTTGATTGGGATGCATCAGAAGATACTTCTAACGATTACAACGCCTTGTATAAGGAAAGACACCAAGTTCAGTTCTTTGGCCGAGGTCACATAGCTGGAATAGACATAAAGTCTCAGAAGAAAGATTACTGCAAGTTCTATGGCAATCTGTTAGAGAAACGTAGAACAGAATTAGAAAAGGAACAAGAGAAGTTACGTCTTAAGAAAGTTAAGAAGAAGGAAGATAAGCAAAAATGGGATGACCGTCACTGGTCTGAAAAGGAACAGGATGAGATGACTGAGAGGGATTGGCGAATCTTCAGAGAGGACTATAATATCACCATTAAAGGTGGTAGGATCCCAAATCCAGTCAGAAACTGGAAGGAAGCTGGCTTCCATCCAGACATTATGGAAATTATCAATAAAGTTGGCTACAAGAGTCCTACACCTATTCAGAGACAGGCTATTCCTATTGGTTTACAAAACAGGGACATCATTGGTGTTGCTGAAACTGGTTCTGGTAAAACATTAGCTTTCCTTATTCCTCTATTGACTTGGATCCAATCTCTCCCGAAAAGCGAACGTTTGGAAGATGCTGATCAAGGTCCATATGCCATTATTTTGGCGCCAACTCGCGAGTTGGCGCAACAGATTGAAGAAGAGACAAACAAATTTGGAATTCCTTTGGGCATTACATCTGTTGTTGTAGTGGGAGGTCTTTCAAGGGAGGAACAAGGTTTCAAACTGAGGTTAGGATGCGAAATAGTTATTGCGACTCCTGGTCGTCTGATCGACGTTTTAGAAAACAGATATTTGGTATTAAATCGTTGTACTTACGTAGTCCTCGACGAAGCTGATCGTATGATTGACATGGGTTTCGAACCCGATGTGCAGAAGATTCTAGAATACATGCCAGTTTCAAACATCAAACCAGATTCGGATGCAGCTGAAGATGCTTCTGTGTTGTTAGCTAACTACAACTCGAAAAAGAAGTTCAGACAAACTGTGATGTTTACGGCGACTATGCCTCCCGCTGTGGAGCGTCTAGCTAGAAGCTATTTACGTAGACCCGCTATAGTATACATCGGATCTGTCGGCAAGCCTGTAGACAGGACAGAACAAATGGTCTACATGATTGGCGAGAACGAAAAACGTAGGAAGCTGACGGAGGTATTGCAGAGAGGAGTCGAACCTCCGATTATCATCTTCGTCAACCAGAAGAAAGGTGCGGACGTTCTCGCTAAAGGTCTGGAGAAGCTTGGCTTCAATGCGTGTACGTTGCACGGTGGTAAAGGGCAAGAGCAGCGAGACTTCGCGCTGGCCAGTCTTAAGAATGGATCGAAAGATATTCTGGTGGCGACAGACGTCGCTGGTCGTGGTATCGATATCAAGGACGTTAGTATGGTCATCAACTACGACATGGCGAAAACTATTGAAGATTACACGCATCGTATTGGTCGTACCGGTCGTGCTGGTAAGACTGGTAAAGCTATGTCGTTTGTTACTAAAGAAGATTCGGCGTTGTTCTACGATCTGAAGCAAGTGTTACTGCAGAGTTCCGTGTCTACTTGTCCGCCAGAGCTGATGAACCACCCAGAGGCCCAGCACAAGCCTGGAACTGTAGTCACCAAGAAAAGGCGGGAAGAAATGATATTTGCATAAGAGTAATTTCGAATGTAACATTTTCGGATAAAAATCGTAGTAAAAATATAATTTGTTTATTTAATTACACGTCGATTGTATTACACTTTCACTAGCAAACAATAAATAAATAAATTTAATATTTCACTAAATCTGTTTTGATTGTCGACATTTTGACCTCACGGCACCGGGACTGAAATGAAAATAATCATAGGTTACTTACCAATAATTTTACAATGAATTTGATTTACACTTTCTCTCTCTTACATTTATAATATAAATCACATTAGAACCGTAAAAGTAAATCAAAATGATAATGCCTTTTTATTGCAATTTTACAATTCGCACATTCAGAATAGATAATGATAAATGGATTTTATAGTTTTTCAGAATAATTCCTAGGAAAAGCCTGGCGAATGTGCGTTACGCCAGCCAGAAAATGTCGAATATCGTCATTTGAGTGTAATAGATTTAAAAAATAAATTTGATTCGCGACTATAACAGATATGGATTTACAAAATTATAATCATTAAAAACATCTTTCTAAGTTAGATTTCTATAGAGGCCAGTACATCAAGCTACCCCAATCTGTCTTTTCCCAATTGATTGTGAACCTTATACGTTGGCAATAAAGTTGAAAATCTATCAAAGAAATTTGACAGATTGAGGTAGCTTGATGTGCTAGCCTCTCTACAATAAGCACTTTTCCATAAGAGATTTGTTCTTGTGATACAAATCTAACTTAGGAAGATGTATTAATGATTCTAATTCTGTAAATTACCTGTTATAGACGCGAATCATATTTTGATCAAGATTCAACCTGACACTGATGCAAATTGCAAAAACGTAAGAAAATTTGAATTCCGCGGTCTACCACTGCGCGTGCGCATTCACCATAATATAGTTAGGTAATTCAAGAAGTGTTTAAAGCACGCATTGCACTCGGACCCCAGTAAGTTTGATGTTACATAATATTTGCAGAACTGCTGAAAAATCAAAATTTGATTTTTACCAATAGAAATTCAGTTGTGTCTTATCATTAGCCACAGTTGAGCTACTACGATGTACCATGTGACGTAATATTACATCATGCACCACATAGACATACCTACGAATACACGCAATATTGCTCAATAATTTCGTTAGTAAACAGGAAACTAATAGATATGTATAAGTAGGGACTTGTTATGTGTGACGAATGAATTCGTAACTAATGGTAATTTTGAGAAACGCTTAGGTACAAATAAAATCTTGTGAAATTTTGAAATGACTTCATAGTTCTCTTTACAATGTTTTAAGATGCTAAAACTATACCTAGGTATAACGATAATATACATTTTCCCGTGAGAAAATTATGGTTACCGTCTGCGGTTGTGATGAACTACAGACTAAAACCTTGTAGTGTTCGGAGTCGGGAGTGATCGCATCTGCCACTAGGTCCTTGGCCTGCCATGAAGACTTATAGTGTCTAGCGAAAATGATCTCAATCCTGGGTACCTCCGCCGCCTTCTTGATAATAATGGACTTTTTGGGGTACGCACGGCTACACATCAAGCTAGCATGTATATGCTGACTCCTGATTGTACGAAAAACCTATTGTATATGTTTAAAACCGAGGCGAGGTCAGCTAAAACTGGAAATGTAGGGTATAGTAGATTGATGGTGTCGCCGTGTGTACAAGGTGTATTTGAAATCACTGAAAATCCGAAATACTATACAGGATTATTTGTAAAACACCAGCAACCTCTTAAGAGGTCATTGTACTCATCATTATGAACAACTTTTACTATGGGACCAAACCTGAAATCGCGAAATAAAAATCAGCTGTTCTGTTCCCTACATTTATCTTCGTCTATCTCGTCAAAATATAGGGAACAGCTGATTTTTTTTCGCGATTTCAGGTTTGGTCCCATAGTAAAAGTTGTTCATAATGATGAGTACAATGACCTCTTATGAGGTTGCTGGTGTTTTACAAATAACCCTGTATTTTCCCGTACGCAAAATACGCGCATTGACGTGGAGTTGCGGACACCAGCCTGTATTACCTACCTACTATATTTTCTTTTTCTATGCGATTTCAGGTTGAGTCCCATAGTAAAAGTTGATAATGACCAGCGTAAAAGTAGCAATGGCTTTCATTTTTGACAGTTCAACAACATTCATTGTGTTATTGTGTTACGCAATTAGGGTGCAATGCCATGACTCCTTTTCGGATGTTTATTTTTATTAATGACACCATATACAGGGTGCCTGACAAAGGGTGTCGCCAACTTAAGTGTATGATACAGACCATCAAACTGAACAACTTTTTCCCGGGGACCAACATCGTAATCGTGAATAAAAAAATCAGTCGTCCCATACAAAAGTGCAATACCTAATGGGATGACTGATTTTTTATTCACGATTACGATGTTGGTCCCCGGGTAAAAGTTGTTCAGTTTGATGGTCTGTACCACACCCTTAGGTTGGCGACACCCTTTCTCAGACATCCTGTAGATATCTTTTCCTAACGATTTCTACGATAATACTAACCTGGACCGGTCTTCTCATCTACTTCATCTTGTGGGAAATAATATTCTGAAAACCAATGTTACATTAAATTAGTAAATTCATCAATTCATTCATGGGCAAAGATCCGGAAATAGGCAAACAAAACAAAAAAAGAATTCGAATGCAAATTGCGACACCTTGCCAGTTGCCACGTTCATGTTATTGTAAAGATATAATTCGGAGTAAGCATTAGAATTAAATTGAAATTTTGCTTTGATTCTAGAAAATAGTTTTTTTTTTAAACTTTATAAAATCTGTAACATTTTGTAACTATACCTAAACAAAATCAAGAAGGGTGCCAGAAATAAAAACCCAACGAATTCGCCTTACAAACCATTTGTGCAGACTTACAGATAACGTGCAGGATATAAATTAGAATCAAGCTGAGATGGAGGTGATCGCTATATAAAAACCACCCTAACACACGAGGCTATGGCCTATGAGTTGAAAACAAAGCAGAAACACAAAAAATAGGCAGTAGAAGCAAGCATGTTAGTTAGAACTAGTGTTACCATGTGTTATTTATTTAGTTATAAAAAGTTTTCGCTGTTTTTCACCATATATCGACGTAAGAAAGCAATCTTGTAGTATCTCGAAAAGTTGAACTGCACACCAGAGCCAAAAAACTATTTCAAAAATTCATAACTCGTAAACTAGCTGAATCAGAGAGGTAATTTTTGGAACACGTATTTCTTCTAATGAAATTTATCAGATGGCACTAATGATAGTATTCTAAAATTAGTCTAGCATGCGTTTTAAATTAGTTACAGCAATTGATATTTCAATTTGAAGCAGCAATATTGCCGTATCTTGGTAGTTGTAACATAAGGCACAACAAAATAGCTTTAAAATTTTAGGTAACGATTATGATGTATCTAATAAGAAGTAAATTTATCAGTCCTCGCATTTCGTTGTAGGTACCTAAAATTCTTTTTAGAAGTAGGTACATCTTGAATTTTGTGTTAAATACAAATAAAACAAAATATTATAGCTAATTAAAATGCTGTACGTTTATTTAAACTATGTTATTTAGGACATAATGTAATCATTACGTAATTAAAATAAAAATTAAATCAGTATCTAAATCTAGCTGGCTTAAAATACTCAGGCGGCAAAATTGCTGTATCTCAATAGAACATTATTTTGTGACAAATACACAATGCCGTAACTATTTCGTAGCATACAAACGAGGACTGTGTATCTTGACTGTGAAAAAATTACTTAAAGCATTTTTGTTGTATCGTATAATTTAAAAATAGTTGATTTTATGGTATTTACAGCATTTTGAAGTATGATTTGTTAAAAAAGTTTAGAAAAAGTCAACGTCGTATTATAAAAAAAAAAAAAACATCGTAGGAAAACGTAAATCAGACCGTCTGACGCAGTATTTTTTTCTGATTTCAATGATGCAATAAAAAAAATATTTAAATATTAAATATTTATTTTTTATTTTAAATATTTTTCGAGATACGACAAAATCGCTTTCCAGCGTCGAAATATTTTTTTTTTTGAAGATCGTATTTTGGCTGCACTTTACTCGTATCTTCGTCGGCCGTATTAACTTAAGCATGGTAATATATTACCGTGTTAAAAGCCTGTTCTAGGAGTGGGTTCACATAAACAGCTGTGCATCGTTAGGGGATTGAAATCGTGACACCTCGCTCACAGCGTAGCGGCTATTGTCGCTTGTTTGCTATTCACAATCCGCCAATTTATATTTGTTTTGGCGCTTAAAATGTACATTCTTAGCCCACTGCATCCGCTGTGAGAATGCAGACGAGTTGTTACTGGCATTCAATGCAATCGAGCCAATCAAGATTATGCTTCTCTTAATTTTAAAATTGGAACACAATTCCTGGCAACACTAGTTTCAATTAAAAACAAAAGCACAGCCACCATTCCAAAACGACTCCTGTTTGAATACCTATTCCTTCTTTTCTTCTGGTTTTGTTTCCTCTTTAGCAGGTGGAGGCATTATCGCCTGCCTGACTGAAGATGCCAAAGAGATGGTCATATCGACGAACTCGGAAAAGTCTTTGGGGAAAGACAGCTCAGGGAACTTCACCTCCAGTTGAGGGTCACCGGGTTTCACTGATAATAGTTTTAGAATTTTGATTATTTTGTTTTTATGCCTTGAAGTAGTCATCTAAAATACGGTACCATCGAGTAAGTTTCTTTTTTTTTTGATATTCTCATCAGTTTTTTTTATTTTTTATTAGTAATTATATTTTTAAGAAAGTTTATTATACATTACCTCCATAAAGGAAATTGTACGCGATGTTGACGTACTGCTTAGCCAGTGCCGAATTGCTCTTTAAAATTTCCTTTGTCTCTTCAGGGAAGCATACATATCCCATGGCCGTGGTGCCAGCACCCGCATAAAATACACGCTGAAAATGTTACAAAAATAAAATTTTCACTATATTACTCAACTAATTTAACATAGTATGATCACTAGCTAAATTTGTGAACAATATTTTGGTTTTAATTATTAAGAAAGATGATGAATTGGGCCAATATAGGGTGCTTTCAATTTAGACCACTGGTGTTGGACTGATTAGAGTAGGAAGGTTTAAACTTTTTACTTGGCAGTGAATCAAAACAAAAATAGGTACCTAAGATTAGTCATTTTGTAAGGAATATAAAATAAGATCCTGCAACTAAAACCATGTTCTGCCTGTAACCTTGTGTTAGATAGGATGTTTTGATTTTTTATAATTCCTTTTAACTAGGTATTTGATCAGCTGCAATTATAATAGTCAGCAATATGCATGGGACACTTAAGGTCGACTTCTGAATGTCAACAATGGTGGCCCAGTGGTGACGACCCCGACTTACAAATTGTAGGTCGTGGGTTCGTACTCAAGCAGACACTTTACTTTGTGTAAATCATGTCATCATCACTGCTCTCAAAACGGTGAAGCAAAACATCGAGAGGAAACCGGCATATCCTAGAACCAACAATTCTAAGACATGTGACATCTACCAACCCGCACTGGGCCCGCGTGGTAGATTACAGCCCACTCCCTCTCGAAGAGATGAGGCCTGTGTCCCAGCAGTGGTAATTATAGGCTGATTATGCTGAATGTATTAATTCAAATTAAGTTATTTGAACTCTTGAAAAATCAAATTATGTCTAAGTATTCGAATTTTGTTATGGGGATTTCATACTCCTGTTATTTCGCCTAAAGTTGCATTAAATTTATGTTGAAACACGGATGTTTCGAGGCTTATGACTTCAAATTACTTTTTATTTTTCTATTCTGCTTACATACAAGCATCGCTATTCGCTAACGAGACAAATTAAGTTGTTCACCTTGATCTTCTCACTACCTATCTAATTTACATGTGTTATGAAGAATTGACTCAAAATGAAAGCGCCTGTTAAAATTATTGGAGCAAACACAATAAGAATCAAAACTCGTTGCTAACCAAAGATGTGTCAATCCAACAATTTAGATTTCTACCAAAATAGATTTTAGTCAAGGTCCTCTTGGTCTAGAGTTAGCGCGTTTTGACGACACATTTGGGTGAACTTATAGATTTTGTCATACTGTAAAGTGTGATTCTGATCTGGCTCCTGTAACACAGGGGTTGTTACCTAACCCAGGAATCAGGGCTTCACTTTGTTTGTACACATTTTTTACGTAGTATTTACTAGCGACCCGCCCCGGCTTCGCACGGGTGCAATGCTGATACTAAATACACTACATATAAACCTTCCTCTTCAATCACTCTAATCTATAAAAAAAAAACCGCATCAAAATCCGTTGCGTAGTTTTAAAGATTTAACCATTCAAAGGGACAGAGAAAGCGACTTTGTTTTATACTATGTAGTGATTATTAATTGAAATTAAACAGACAGTATAACAATAGACACGTCCCTAAATAGTAATAATAATCTATTTACCATTCCAAATGACGAGAACCACATGTAAGCTGATAGAGTCAAAGCACATGAGCTCACATTCCACATGTCAACAGCTGACATGTGGAATGTGAGCTCGGCTGTCATTGTGCCGATTCTCGTATCGGCCAAAACCCTGATGGCCGAAAGCCTCGATCAACATCTCTCGAAGCTCTCATTAGGCGGTTGGATCAAGTGCCCGATTCAGAAGGCAGGACTCCTTGTGGCTGCCCGCATCGTGCGGAGGTTCCTCTCTGGAGCCCTAACCACCGGTAGCTTAGACCCTGCTTTCGATACCGGCGGACCACTATTTTTTATATATTTTATATAAAAATTTATTTATTACGTATGAAAATAAATAAACGAGATAATAATGAGACAAGGACACACTTATTAGATCAGTAAAAAAGAGTAAATGAGACAAAAATATATTTTCTCTATCTCTTTCCTATGCTAAAACCAACCACCAACAACTGAAGGTCTGGAGCCCAATAAAATAACTGTCATGGTACAATTTCTTTACAAAATATTACACAACTAGACCAACAGTTTATATGTCACAGTCAAAGACTATCACTATCTATTAAGGGATAAACTGACAGCTAATCTATACAATTATGTATCTTCGGAGTTAAGTGTTACATACCTTGATAATGCCTCCTCTCAGGCCGAAGATAAAGCCAGTGAGACCACCCATTGCTACAGCACCATATCGGACCTGCTTGTTTTCTTCTTCTCGAAGATATTTAAAGATCCCTGTGAATTAAATTTATCTAGGATGAGTCTTTATGATGTTTAAGCCAACTCTTTGTTTAGCTACTTTTCTTTATAATAGTGTTACAAATATGTTAAGAATGCTTTCATTTGTGATACACTTGATTTTCAAAATGTTATCATGGTTTGTAACTACTTTAAAACGTCTTTTGTTGGACCTTGAAATTAAATTCCATTTTGACGTATTTTTAGAGCACACCGAAACACATTGACAGTTAACAAATAATCCAAAATATCAACTTACAACCGGTTTTATCTTGAAAATCATGATACTGATCTTGAACGGAGTGTTTAGCACGTTCCCCATGATCCACCACAACCTGCACCTGCTCACGTATGGCACGTACAGGAGCCAGGAGCATTGACTTCACATATCCGACCTCGGTATTGGGTTTAGCATTCACTTTTCTGTTTAAAACAAGTTGGAAAGTATTATCTGGTCTTATCAATAGGTAACCATTTACATAGAGATATTGTCTTTGGAGATATGAATTGACACTTTAATTATACTCTTGTATGAATATGATGGTACATGACCAACATACCCTTTGGCCCTTCACCAAGTCTTTCCTATCGAATTAAAAAGCAACTTTAAGAAAAAAAGGCATAACATGTATTGTTTTGAACAAACTTCATAATGCAGATTTCTGTTATTGTAGCATTAAAAAGGCCATATAGAATTTGAATTACTTTATATTTTTATACAGAAATCCGCCTTCTTCTTCAACAACAACACACCTTCACATTCATCATTATTATTCACATCATCTATCAATCAATCAATACACAACAGCTTCTACAAGATTAATGTATAAACACATACTCAGCATATTCCGCATGTGGAGCTTCGTATATCGGTAGTTCGGAGGGCTTCATGGGCTGGGGCCTGTTAGGATCTGGAGGATCCTGCCGGAGAGGAGTCGCAGCACCCACCGCCGGTATCAAGGTAGCCAACCCGACCGAACCTAACACTACTTTTCGAAGCATCTATTCAACAATCAAAACATAAACTTTAGAACAGTTTCGATGGACAAAGTAAAAAAGGTTTGGAAATATATTATTTTACTTAGTTTACCTCTAAAGAGATGTTTCCCAGCAAGAATTACATAAATGCTGTATGTAACAAAATTGCGATTATCAGCTGGGTTGGTGACAGCTGGAAGTGGTGTTGCTATGCTATATCGATTATTTTAGATCACGGATTGCCAATTATTTAAAAAGGTAACTGAAAAGCACGGAGCTTTCCTTGTTGATTGAATAAAATTACTCTTCATCATGCATTGATTTGAGACTGTAAAATAAGTATTAACTTCACAAAATGCACAAAGGAAATTTTGGATTTGGATGATTTTATTTTACAAAGAAATGTCACTGCCAAAGTGACATCTCTGCAGCGGCTCTGGCTGATGCACGAAACATTTTGTCACCAAATTCAAAAGAGATTTTATTGACAGCGGTAGGTAAAGCAAAATACGAAATAGTACTTTTTATTAATAACCTAAGCGTGTAAACTGCGACTTTCTAATGTTAACAGAAAGTTCAATCGAGAGAACAGAATTTTAAATTTCCATTTTTGAAAATCAAATCAAAATTGTGACAAATGACATTCTATCACGCGAAGTTAAAAAATGTTTAGAAGCCCTGCATTGTTACCAGTATTTTATAAAATACTAGCACATCACTCGCGACTTCGTCCGCTTTGATTTCGTACATTCCCCTTCCTACTTCGACATCCTCTTCACCCCCTTTAAATGGTAGGTAGTTTTAGAAAAATTACTCATTATATTTTGACGTGATAAATCGATGAACACCAGCTGCACGCACGAAAAGGTGTCACGTTCCGCCTGAGCCTGAACGTGCAAGCGAGAGCGCGGAACAAGCGATAGAGAGGCCCAAGCGTTGGCTGTGTGTAATCTAAATAGTGTACAGCCAAGCCAGCACACCAAGCTGCTACAGTCTTTTTTTTTTTTTGTGGTTGGGAAATCATCCAATGACCCCTCCCGCTCTGGGTGGAGCAGAAGGGAGTGTCAGACTCTTACTGACTAAAACCCACCCGTGTTCCTTCCTTAGCCCTTTGTGTTCCGGGGTAGCGGTAACCCTTTCGGACAATCCCGGTACCCCGGCAGGCTTCGGCCCTTTCGGGCCCCTTCCTAATGCTGACATCTCTTTGAGGCGCGCGTGGAACACGTACGCGCCGTCCGGCACGGGCCTGGTCCTGATCGGACGGAGAGTTACCCATTACTCTCCGCCCGCAGGCCCGCGCCTACGGTGGCCGGGAGTCGTCTCGCGGCTCCCGACGCCCGGGGCGTCTCCCGCGGCGGCTGGGACGTGAGGCCCTCTCCCTCAGCCGTCCCGCCACCTCCTTCGCTAGCATGACTGCTTCGCAGAAGGAGGTGACTGCCTCCCACTCCCTCTCGCCCCGGACCATGGCTTGAACCAGGGCAGGGCGCGAGAGGTCGCCGCCGCTGCCGATCGCCTCTGCGAGAACACGACGATGCTCCGCCCAATTGGGGCATACCGCCACCGTATGCTCCACCGTGTCCTCCGGGCGACCCTCGCAGTGGTGACACCCGGGCGTTTCCTCCCGCCCGATGATGTCCAGGAACCTCCCGAAACACCCGTGTCCGGTGAGGACCTGCGTCAGGCGGTAGGTAAGGGCGCCGTGGCGCCTCTCTAGCCACTCCTCAAAGAGGGGTCTTACCGCCGCTATCGCGGCGTGCCCTGCGCTGGGTTGCGACAGTCGCTCTTTCCATGCCGCCATGAGATCGTGCCGGAGGTCGGTCCGCTCCGCCGCGATTTGCCGTGGAAGCGGAGTTTCCCCCCGGCGTAGTGCCTCCGCGCGCCACTCGTACAGGCGCGCGAGGACTATCGCCTCCAGATCCCACGGCGGCAGTCCGGCAAGCAGGCTTGCCGCCTCGCCCGAGATCGTGCGGTACCCCCGGATCAGCCTTACAGCTACCACCTTCTGGGGCGCGTTCAAATAGTGGGCGGCTCGCCGCCGCAGTGAACGCGCCCACACCGGGGCCCCGTACAGGGCCATGGACCGCACGACCCCCGCGTAAAGCCTCCGGCAGGAGGCGTTTGGCCCCCTCAGGTTGGGCAAGAGCCGCTTGAAGGCGGCCCCGGCCCGTTCCAGCTTGGGAGCCAAACGTCGGAAGTGCTCGACGAAGTTCCACCGGCTGTCGAGGACGAGACCCAGGTATCTCATCGTTGTCTCGACGCCGATGTGAACCCCTCCTACCGTTATTTGGGATCCCGAAGGCGGCCCGTTCCGAGGCCCATGAGAAGACATGGCCTCGGACTTGTGCAAAGCCACCTCGAGACCCAACTGCCGGATCCTTTCCACGACTATCGCAACCCCGCGTGTCATCGCGTCGGCCGCCGCCTGATGCGACCTCCCCTGCGCCAGGACTAGCGTGTCGTCAGCGTAGCAAACCACGCTGACTCCATCAGGGAGATCGGCCCGCAGCACCCAGTCGTAACCGATGTCCCACAGGAGCGGCCCCAGAACCGATCCCTGTGGGACACCGCACGACATCTCTCGCCGGTTCCATTCCCCGTTGCGACCGGGGTAGATGACGGCTCTGCTACAGTCTCAAATAACAACTATAACGTAGCTTAGGGCTCAAAGTTCATTGGGAAAATTTGACAGTTTCGGGTAGCTTGATGTGCTGGCGTCTGATAAAGAGTATTCTATTCTGGTTTATGGAGGATTATATCATAAAGGGTTATATTTTCAATATTTTAGGGTGGAAGGGACATCGACGCGCAAACTAAAACCATGAATTCAGTACATGATTCTAGACCCCTAGCGCAGAAATCAGCTGTTTCATAGAAAAGTGCAATACTTATGCGGTCAAAATGTTTTTTATTCCTTTGCCCCTTTATCTCCGAAGTATGCTAAAAATCTGAAATAAATCTAGTTGATTGATGTTTATGTAAATCATTATCTGCCTAGGCTTTTTCCAACTATGTTGGGGTCGGCTTCCAGTCTAACCGGATGCAGCTGAATCATGCGCGGTCCGAGGGGGGGGGGGGGGTTGTGGGGGTCATGACCCCCCCCCCCCCCTAAAATCATTCAAGCTGTCGAGTCTGAATAATTGACTTGTTTTACTAACTTAACTTGTGCCACGGAGACCTCGATGGGCATATACAAAAACATTAAGAACAAAGGCAGACATGGGGACTGCCACAGAAATAAAAACTTATAACTATGAAACACAGTGGGTCTTTTAACACGCGTAAAAAAGTTTTTACTTCAAAAAACCTATTGTAAAATATACTGGATGAAATTGAATAGGTTCGCCAAATTGATTCATGTTGTGAACTTGTGATTTCTGCGATGACTAGATTGCTTATCGGACGCGCGCTAAAATTGACACTTTAATTTTCTTATTTGTTTTGATAATTTAGAAAAAAAAAATCGTAAGTATCCACGATTATTCGTATCTACTTGAAGGCAATAACTTAGTTTGCACTATGTATTTAAGATGATAATTACTTACACCATTTTTTTCAAGAATTTTGTTTTATGACATGACAATTTATAATGATTATGTAGCAGTTACTGGACCTCCTATTTCGATTTGGCGCAAGTTTTGAATTTCATCCTGTAGAATCTAGGATGCAAGAGCGAGCGAAGCAAACTCGGGATATTGGGCATCCCGTTCGTAAGGCCA